>OY728123.1:607520914-610020914 GCA_963277665.1 Viscum album | reverse complement strand
CCCAATCGGTTTTTGTTTTCCCTAGCAATCAAAAACTTTCACCACCGCTTACACATGTACAGACGATCGCTGAGTACTTCACCACTAAGAATTGGTCTATTATATAGTATATAAATCAAAACCTATTAGTGGGAGATAATGATAATTGACCAAATAAAAAATCAATAATTGAATAAGAAATCAAATACAATCGCACTTGATAATAAAAACCACTATATGAAATTGAAAACAACATTGGAGAAAATATATAGAATTTTTATTCAATAAAGTCCCAGAACTCAAGATTTAATGAATAAAAAACCTAACATTCCCCAATAAATAAAATTTTTACCCCACCATGGTAAAGGTAATAATGATTTATGGGGAAGTAGAAGGCATTATAAAACTATGAAAAATAAAATAAAGAAAAAAAACGAAAAAAACAATTTCCAGCTGATTTTGTCCTCCTAAATTCTTCTCCTGTTTAGCACCCCTCCTCCTAGACTCTCACAAATGTCCTTGATTATAGAATACACTAAATCAAATTTCATTTAGTTCCTAAAAATATCAAATTAATTGGACAGTTATAGAGAAAGATATGTACTATTTATTGAACAATATTTTTTCTCAACGAGATTTCCAAAGAATTTCCATTCAATGTTTCCCATCCAATATCTAACTTAATAAATCCCAATCTCCATGATATTCAACAGAGATATATATATATTACTAAGCTCCACATTACATTTTTAATCACCCTAATTGAAGTTATTATTACCTATTTATGATTAATTAACTGATGTGGGGTCCACATGGTCGTCCAGAATCATTCTACAAGTTAATGGATTTTTAGTGTCCCTTGATGACAGAATTATTTCATGCCCTAGGAGAAAAGGTTGTCGCCCAAAAATCTAGGTGTCCAAAAAAATAGAATCACATAAATTGGGATTATATTATAAAATATATGGTCAAATTACCAAAACACAAAAAATCTGTTAAATTTCCAAAATTAGGAAACATTCAAATTTTAACACAAAACATACCATAAATCCAAAAATGTTGTAATTAAAATTAAATTGATGAATTTTGGTGTTTAAATATTTTAAATACATATAAAAATCTAGAAAATATTAAATCTATTAGGGGCCAAGAACTAGAAAAGCGTCCTTTGTAGTAATCTTCATATGCAAAATTTGTGTAGGAGGGTATACATATTGGGGGAATAATCCATGGAGGTGTACCTATTAGATATGAAGTTGGTTAAAGAAAAAATAATAAATGATGGAAGGAGAGGGACTACCGTACATGGTATTGGGAGGAAATGGATAAAAATAATGGTCTCCAATGTATGGGTAAGGCATTTAAAAGGGAGTCATGATGGGGGGAAAGTGTCCTGGTGACTATATAGTCATGGGATCTCTGGCACTATATGTAGGATTACTGTATGTAGGGGCAGTCCAATATTTTGTTCTTTTAGACTTATCTTCACCGAAAACAAGTTTCCTCTTTGATGATTCATATTATTATTAAATATTATTATTAAAAGTTCATTCATATTCAATAAATAAATATGGTACTCATATGAAAACAATCATATTTGTTAGTCCATCTTCTTTAAATTTATAATATTTTCCTCAATTTGTTTTCTACAAATCTCTTCATAAGGAATAATAAACTAAAAATTCTCTAAGTTATTTGAAACTTTTAAAAATATAAAAATACATTAAATAACTATAAATATTCCATGAAAATTCCTATTATTTTTTAAATATTTTCATATTCCTTTATTTTTTTTCATTATGTTTTATACTTGAAAAATTAAAACATTACACAATAACAGAAGCTACTGCTTTAAATTTCAAACTGAGTTAGATAGTGGTTTTTAATTTTCTATAGGGATTCTATTCATATTTAACCATAATATAATGTGATATTATATTTCAAATTTTTACCTAGAACATCATATTGGTACATATTTGAGGATATAGAAGGCATGTGACAATAACAAACAATTCAAAAAAAATTCTTGTATTGGTAAAAATATTTTCCACTCCATTTGATTTAATTTTCCTTACCATTATTATATCTATTTCAAAATTATTAACTATATTCAAGTAAAAATGACCAAAAAATTTGCACTTTATGGAAATAATTTTAGGAATGTGACACTATAATAAATATCTCCAAAAAATAGTTTTGGAACTAAAATATTTCAAAACCTTGTATAACACATACAAACAATATGAAACTAGATAACTAATATAACATACTATAAAAATATTTGAGTACCATTTAAAAAAGTTCCAAAAAACATGCACCATGTTAGAATAATATAAAAAATACTTTGAAAGATTTCAATTATATTCATTCTCTATTACATTTTCCAGTTCACAATCCATTCAAAAAATTGAATCATCAGTGTCAATTAATGATACATTTGAGTGAATACTGATTAGTTCATCCAAAACATCACTATAATAAACTCCTTAATAGAAAATATTTCTTTGAATAACATCAAAAATAACACAAATTGTTGTTTTAAAGGTTCATTTATATAAAACACTTATCTATCTTCTACTAAAACAATCTAAGTCTAATCTTCTCATAGATAATAGTTTATATCAATAACTCTAAATCAACAACTATCTATATACAACAATTTTAATTTTATTGAATCAAACCTATTTAGTTTCATTATAGAGGCATGAAGCTGTGCGTAATAATTTAATAAAATTATTCCCTCAAAAACACTATAATATATCATATTTTTAAGTCGAATTTTTTTGTTTGATACACTGGAAAATAATATATTCTTGTGTCTAACATGACATTGTCCTCCTATGTTCCCTTATTTTTTATTCAAATATTTATAATGAATTTAAATCCATTAAAAATATTTCTTTATAATAATAGGAAAAATTGTAGGATCGAATGACAATTCCCTTATTTCGGTAGATACATCATCTATTCATAAAATTTGGAACTGAATATATTAATATTGAATATTAAAAAACCACAGAAAATTTGATCATCTAAACAATGAATTTTATACCTTTGACTTCAATCAAGAATAAAAATTTATAATGTGGAATTTATCCCATCTCTTAATAGATAAAGAGTGATGTGATGTTTTTATAATATCACTATGTTCTCAATAAATATGAAAATTTAATTATATCAAAAGCAATGAAAATAATTCCCAATATATATATATGTACTTACTTTATGTAATTGTTAACTATTCCATAGTTGAATAATATCATATGATGATCCATTTCCTGTAATTCCTCGACCCCATTTACCCAGAGTCGGTGCATTATTACATAACATTGTCATGATCACAAGATATATCAAGTCTCTAAAGACCGATTAGTTTAGTATCCTTGGAAACACTAGATATATTCGTAATGTTTTATATTACATCATAAAAATGAAAAATAAAACAACATAGTCTCTATAGTCGACACTCATATCCCCTCATACTATCCCTGCATGTCATTCATAAAATACTTCTTCACATCCAGGGAAAAATAAAAGATAGAAATGGGTGAGCTCAAATGCCCAGTAAGGATAACGATATAGCGGAAACTTTCACAAATAATCATAAACATTTAAGGCAATGTATAACTAAAACAAAGGCCTTTTAAACTTGAAATTCAGAATAATATGGCAAAAATAAAATTAAATAATTCCATTTAATTATTCATATGGATATTCTACTAGTCGAATAATCACATGCAATATCAATAACCACTTTCATAAGGATGGAATGCATAATGTCAGACTATCATAACCACATAGCCAAGGCCTCGTTCCAAGACTACAAAAAATATTTTGTAAGGAATTGTGCCAAGACACTAGTTTGTCTCAGGAGACCTACCGATGCATTTAGGAGTTATAGCGGGCTCCACCCATCACTTATTAAGTCCAATGCATTCCTCATATGAACAGGTTTAAACATAACATAAACATTCGTATTAAAACTAGCATACGAAATTCCAATACATTCTCCATAAACCATGAATGGTATAAAAATAAAACATCCACAGTCAAACATATCAGAAATACTTTAATACAATATGGAAGTTTTTTATCATAATAAATCAACTTCAAATAAGCTTAAAATCCATCAAAGGATGTTGACATAGATGAAATCAAAACTATTTGATAGAAATATCTCTTTTTTTCAATCATTTAAAAGTCACATATTTATAAAATAAAAAATTTACTTTGAAAATTTTCTTATAATCTAGTAAGTTAAGCTACTAAGATTTTATAATGGCGGAAAATAGCTGCACCCTCCGTATAAGTTAAAAAAGACATTCTTACCTTAATTCTGTCAAAAAGGTTAAAAGGGACCTTGTTTGGAAAACGACAGAAAGATTCCTTTATAAAATTCTTATAAAAATTCAACAAGGGTATAAATGACTTTATCCAATAGTCTTTAAAATATTAATAATTATTTGAAATACATTTTTAAGAAACATGGATGTGGATGATAAAGGGGTCCTAGTAGATAATTACGTATAAACAACCTCGGATAATGAAGAGATTGTGAAATAAAACCTTACCTTGTAATTTTCCTCTGTTAGGGGTATGTAAACCTCCTGTATAATGGTGAAATATTTTTTATTAAATTACACAAGAATCATATACATTAATATGATATCATATATTATCTTGTAACATTGATTTGTTAATAATATCTTAGTATTATCGTCGTTTCGGGTGTTAACTTACTCGTTTTCTTTTATATGTTTTGTTACATAAGCCATGTTTGTTATGGATAGGTTGTATATTATTCATATCCAGAATTATATCAAGTCCTTAAACATTATTTTTAATCATAAAATGAGAATTATACGTGAATGGATACGATGGAGAATGAATCTCATCGCGTTCGTGGAGACGGTAGTCTGTACGTACGCACGAGCAACAATATCATTCTTTTGATATTATAATAATATATAATTGGATGTTATATCATATATACAGAATCATTATCATGTTATATTTATTATTTATATGAATTACACATCATTATTATACCCATCCAAATAATAGTGTATTGAATAATCAATTACACCACGACGTGGAGACGGTAAGTCATACGTACACACGTATGGTTACATGTCATTCAAAGGATGGAAAGAATACTGAATATGGTTGTACCATATTTATAATAACATCAAAATATGTATAAGTTACTTGAGTTATTGTTTTAGAATGGAAATATCAAAGAAATAAGAAGTGGAATAAGAAAGGAACTTGAAAGAGGGTGGTGAAAACATTACCTCTTCTTCGGGTTCTTCCTTTTGATTTGATCAAAAGGGCACCTCAGGTTGGCTTTCTGATCAAAATAAGGCCTCTAAGTTTAATTGAGGGATGTTTAGAGAGTATTTGGGCAGGGTTTGGCCGAGCCAAAAGGATATAAATGTGTGAATTAGTGAGAAGGGGGAGTGCCCTTTTATAAGAGGGGTGAGAGGCACCTTTGGAAAAGCCAGAAATATTATTTTATAATAAATTCATATTCTGTTTCTAATGGCTTAAAAGTAGATTCTTTAAAGTTTAAGTTTGGGATAGGTCGAAAACAACTCGACCAATAGTTTTTATACAGGTTTGTGTGACTATATTAACCTTATCGTTTTGTTTAAACTCTTAGTTAATTTGTTTAACATTTACCATGTCACTTTGTATTTTTATATTATATAGTTAATAAACAAACTATATACATCCAATATACCCCCAAGTGGTCCATTAATTATACACCTATCATGATATAAGTATCTTGGTCGAACCTTAGATTATTTATGAATTTAATATCAATTAATAATATAATATTTGTTTTAAAAACTCTTTTATGTCAATTTTGACACTATTAAATAATTGATTTTTTTAAAGTCTTAACAATATTATTAATTCGAACAAAATTCTTTTAAAAAATCCTATAATGTAATATTAATCAATAAAATTCATGTATGTCATTAAAACTTTCAAATTATATTAATTTTAACATTTATAATACAAATTATTTGATTCTTTCATTAATAAGGAAAATACTGCATCATTATTGTCTCAAAAATAATATTAATTATTAAATGTATAACAATTATAAATTAAATACCATTTTGTAGGAAATCGTTTTAGATTTCTAATGAATATTTATAGTCTAAAATCCAACAAATATAACACTATGTAAAAATTGTTTTTCTAAAAGATATATGCTTATATCATTTTTCTATTTATTAACTTAATTAATATAAAGTGTCATTATCACTTAAAAGTGGATCCATAGGGTCCCAAAATCGACCCAAAGATGTCCATAGTCAGACATGTATCAACTAATAAGGTTAGGAAATGTTTTAGGGTAATTTATTATTATTATAATATTATTTGTTAACCATATTTACCGGATTTACCCTTTAACCATGGTAAATAAAATATTTACCGAAGTAATTATTCAAAATGTCTAAAAATAAAGGTTACCTATTTACACAGTTTGGATATCCTGATTAAAAATATGGAATCCATTTTTTCAAATTAAAAACACAGAAGTGGTAGAAATTAATTTAAAATTAATTCCCACTGTTAAAACAAGAAACGTGTTTTTAAGAGATAATAACTATCAAAAGATTGACACTTGTTTATGTCCGGTTTAATTGTGAAATTATGTCCAATGACCAAAATTGTATTAAATCATAAAAATAGATTCAAAATATACTTTAAAATAACTCAAATTCATAATTTATCACTATTAATTATTTTGATTAAAAAAGTTGTTTTTAATTAAAATTTAGTAATTTGCACTATTCGTCAAAATATAAAAGTTATCTGAAAAGTACCAAAATTTCACCCTAGGATAATTTTGATATTCCGAATCCAAAAATGAAGTTCATTTTGAGAGATAAAATTTATAAAATTTCAAAAAGTGGGTATTACTATTCATAACAGCTACTTTGATTGGTCGCGGTGTGTTAGAATCCCGAAGTTGCATACAACACATGCTACTATATTATTGAAAGGGAAACGTTCTATGGAATATTGGGGTGTTACATTCTCCAATCCTTCAATAAATTGCATCCTCGCAATTTGAAATTGTTCCTCGATAATAAAAGGATGAAAATAGAAAATATCTTTGTGGGAAAACCCACATCGGAAACTGGGTTAATAAAATTTAGTCTTAATAAGAGGAAAAGAGAAATGAAAGGGTCACCACCAAATTATGATCTCAATTTGGAGAACATTGCTGGAAATTAGAGACACATAATTTGAGGGAAAACATAAATATTTATAGGGAGTGATTGAGGTCATCAGTCACAAACAATTTTAGAATTGAGGGCCTCAAAGCCATCAATCTATGATGATTTAATATATCATTGGTTTAACAAAACATAAGGTATTAGGATAACACATTTTTGGTTTTAATATCCCTTACCTAATGCTTATGAATTAGTTTCTTCATATAATAAGTGAAATATATATACATATATATATATACTTGACAAGTAGAGTTTCATCCTTCAACTAATTTCTACCACAAACGCATCTTTCACTACAAAAGATAATAGAACTAAAAAATATTATATTTATCCTAAAGGTATAAGGATACAAACATTAACATATACAATTCAAATGAAGAAAAATACTTTGTAATGACCAGGGACATCTTGTAGGATAGTGGTCGGTAATAAAGGCATGTCGTACTATGGTTGTAGGTTCGATTCCTGCAGCTTTGTCCGACGCGATGAGTTATCACCCGACCTACAGGTTGTCCTTTTCCTAAAACTATAGTATCATAATATTCTAAAAATTAATCGTAATAATTGTTTTAACCTTAAATAATACTATCCAAAGTTCAACTTAATAAACTCTAAACATTATAGTTGTCTAATTTACCTCTGTCCAGACTCTCTGTAAAAGGTATCCAAATTCCAGAATCAATTGTCACATCAGATTCCCCAGACAAAGTAAAGTTTATCTTATTGTAAAATACTGAAAATATGATTACCTTTTTCATATTAAAACCTTAATGAAAACAAAAAGTACTGTAGTACAATCCTTATATATATCGCATTATTCTTATAAACAGAATATAATCCTTGATTCCCAAAACACAAATACATTAATTATTACACTTCAACTGTAGTAACAACATTTGATTGGACTTGATCCTTTGGACTTTTCTAAGGTAAGTTTCCTTGGAGGTTAGGGAATTCATTTTCATAATGCCTCGTTTCTCTACAATTGTAGCATTTAACATTGATTGCATCTTTCTTTCCCTTGCAATCATGAGCCTGGTGACCTTTTTCACCACACTTGTAATAGACTCTAATTTTATTCAAGCAAGTACCAGGGTGTTTCTTCCCACATTTATTGCAGGATGGATGTTAAACTTTTCCCATATTCCCCTTATTTCTATTCCCAGATTTATCATCAGATCTATTCTTCTCTTTCTTTTCTTTAAAGTCGTAAGACATAGATAATTATATTTCTGTGTCGATAGCGCATAAGACAATATCTTTGTACAATGAGAAGGTTTGTGAAACAAATTATCAATGGAGAAACGGTTTTAACCCATCAAAGAAATGATCAATATTACTTATTGGGTTATGTATACAATATGAAACATACCTCTCTAACCTTGTAAAGTTAGCCTCATACTTTGTGACATTCTCATCCTCCTTTTGCCTCAGACTCAGAAATTGCCTTTCCATATCAGCTCGATGGTCACGAGGAAATTATTTTTCTAAGAAAAGCTCCTTGAACTCCCTCCATTACATATTTGATAATTCATTATCTTCCTTTGTGTTTTTAATCAATTACCACCATTGATCATCATCTCCAGTGAGGCGGTAAACTGCCATGATAACTTTTTCCCTTTCAATACTCTCCAAGGCATTGAATATTTTCTCTAGGGAACATATCCATTGCTCAGCTACCAATGGATTTGTTCCCTCATTGAATGTTGGTGGATGTTTCCTCATGAAGTGATCTAACATTGTGCATCCATGCTGCGGATCAGGGTTCTCCATACGGGTTCTTCCACTAGGATCCATTTCTAAACAATGTTATAAACTAGATAAGTTTATGAATCAAAATACATAATTCCATACTTGTAAAACACTTAACATAAATTGAAGTATTTATGGATATAATCCATAATCATAAAAAAATGTTTTCTTTGAGGAAGTATATACTCATAAACCCTTCATAATGGTTTTTAATGAAAATGAGAATTATCCTAAGCATACCCCCCCAGGAGTTTCGTAACCAAGTGTGCAGCAAGGCCCATTGTTGTGCACCAGTTCCCGTTTGAGTCTAGCTCAAAGTAGTGTTTTCTGGTTTTACCCCTAGGTACATCTGTGCCAGAGCCGCCTCTACCTACTCGTATCCAAATAGGGATGTATTTCTTGGAAAACTCACAAAATCTCTACAATATCAATATTCTAAGAAGTTCTTCTATACTAATCCTCAAAGTCCATCTTAGGTCTATGTGCTCTAATCAGAGTTTATCTAAATCTAGCTTCCTAGGTTTGTATTAAACTTCCTCTGATACCAACTGTAACACCCCGACCCTAGTTACCCAGAGTCGGTGCATTATTACATAACATTGGCATGATCACAAGAAAGATCATTTCTCGAAAGACTGATTATTTTTGTAGCCTTGGAAGCACTAGATATATTCATAATGTTTTACAAAACATCATAAAAATGAAAACTACAACAACATAGTTTCCATATTCCACACTCATATCCCCTCATACTATCTCTGCGGGTCATTCATAAAATACTTTTTCACATCCTGGGAAAAATAAAACATAGAAAGGGGTGAGCTCAAATGCCCAGTAAGGATAACAACATAGTGTAAACTTTCAAAAATAAGCATAAACATTTAGGGAAATGTGTAACTAAAACAAAGGCCTTTTAATCTTGAACTTTAGCATAATATTGCAAAAATAAAATGAAATAATTCCATTTAATTATTTACATGGATATTCTACTAGTCGAATAATCACATTCAATATCAATAACCACTTTCATAATGATGAAATGCATAATGCCAGACTATCATAACCACATAGCCAAGGCCTCGAGCCAAGACTACAAAAACGATTTTGTCTAGGCCTTGTTCCAAGACACTAGTTTGTCTCATGAGACCTACCAATGCATCGAGGAGCTATAACGAGCTCCAACTATCACTTATTAAGTCCAATTCATTCCTCATATGAACAGGTTTAAATATAACATAAACATTCATATTAAAACTAGCATACGGAATGTCAATACATTCTCCATAAACCATGAATGGTATAAAAATAACACATCCACAGTCAAACATATCACAAAACCTTCAATAAAATATGTAATTTTTGTATCATAATAAATCAACTTCAAATAAGCTTAAAATCCATCAAAGGATGTTGACATAGAAGAAATCAAAACTATTCGATAGAAATATCTCTTTTTTTAAATCATTTAGAAGTCACATAATTATAAAATAAAACATTTAATTTGAATTTTTTTATAATCTTTTAAGGGAATCTTCGAAGATTTTATAATGGTGGAAAATAGCCGCACCCACCGTATAAGATAAACAAAGACATTCTTGCCTTAATTCTGTCAAAAAGGTTAAAAAGGGCCTTGTTTGGAAAATGACAGAAAGAATCCTTTATAAACTTCTTATAAAATGTCAACAAGGGTATAAATGGATATATACCATAGTCTTTAAAATATTAAGAATTATTTTAAATACATTTTTAAGAAACATGGATGTGGATGATAAAGAGGTCCCAGTAGATAATTACGTATAAACAACCTCGGATAATGAAGATATTGAGAAATAAACCCTTACCTTGTACTTTTCCTCAGTTGGGGGTAGTTTAACCTCATGTATAATGGTTAAATATTTTTTATTAAATTATACAAGAATCATATACATTAATATGATATCATATATGATCTTCTAACATTGATCTATTAATAATATCTTAGTATTATCGTCGTTCCGGGTGTTAACATACTCATTTTCTTTTATATGTTTTGTTACATAAGCCATGTTTGTTATGGATAGGTTGTATATTATTAATATACAGAATTATATCAAGTCCTTAAACACTATTTTTAATCATAAAATTATAATTATACTTGAATGGATATGATGGAGAATGAATCTCATCGTGTTCGTGGAGACGGTAGTCCATACGTACGCACGAGCGACAATATCTTTATTTTGATATTATAATAATATATAATTGGATGGTATATCATATATAAAGAATAATTATCATGTTATATTTATTATTTACATGAATTACACATAATTATTATACCCATCCAAATAATAGTGTATTGAATAATCCATTACACCACAATGTGGAGACGGTAAGCCGTACGTACGCACGTACGGTGACATGTCATTCAAAGGATGGACCGAATACTGAATATGGATGTACCATATTTATAATAACATCAAAATATATAGAAGTTACTGTAGTTATTGTTTTATAATGTAAATATCAAATAATAAGAAGTGGAAGAAGAAAGGAACTTGGAAGAGGGTGCTGAAAACATTACCTCTTCTTCGGGTTC
Organism: Viscum album; assembly: GCA_963277665.1. Taxonomy (NCBI): domain Eukaryota; kingdom Viridiplantae; phylum Streptophyta; class Magnoliopsida; order Santalales; family Viscaceae; genus Viscum; species Viscum album. The sequence continues at coordinate 610,009,346 of OY728123.1, read as the reverse complement.
TTCCTTTTGATTTGATCAAAAGGAATCCTTAGGATGGATTTATGATCAAACTAAGGCCTCTAGGTTGAAGTGAGGGAAGTTTAGATAGTATTTGGGAAGGGTTTGGCTGAGTCAAAAGGATTTTAATGTGTGAATTAGTGATAAGGGGGAGTTCCCTTTTATAAGAGGGGTGAGGGGAACTTTTGGAAAAGCTAGAAATATTATTTTATAATAAATTCATATTCAGTTTTTAATGGATCCAAAGTGTATTGTTTAAAATTTAAGGTGGGGATAGGTCGAAAAACACTCAACCAATAGGTTTTAGACAGGTTTGGGCCACTATATTAACCTTATCTTTTATTTTTAACTCTTAGTTAATTAGTTTAACATTTACCATGTCACTTTGTATTTTTATATTATATAGTTAATAAAACTATATACATCCAAGATACCCCCAATTTGTCCATTAATGATACACCTATCATTATATAAGACTCTTGGTCGAACCTTATATTTTTAGGAATTTAATATCAATTTATAATATAATATTTGTTTTAAAAACTCTTTTATGTCAATTTTTACACTATTCAGTAATTGATTTTTGTTAAAGTCTTAAAAACTTTATTAATTCGAACTAAATTTATTTAAACAATAATATAATGTTATATTAAGTAAAAAAATTCATTTATGTCATTAAAACGTTCAAATTATATTAATTTTAACAATTATATTACCAATTATTTGATTCTTTCATTAATAAGGAAAATAGTACATCATTATTGTGTCATAAATAATATTAATTATTAAATGTCTAAAAATTATAAATAATATACCATTATGTAAGAAATATTTTTATATTTCTAATTAATTTTTATAGTCGAAAATCCAACATATATTACCCTATGTAAAAAATTGTTTTTATAAAAGATATATGCTTATGTCATTTTTGTATTTATTTTAACTTAATTAATATAAAGTTTCATTATCACTTACAAGTGGATCCATGGGGTCCCAAAATCGACCCAAAGATGCCCATTGTCGGAAATGTATCAACCAATAAGGTTAGGACATGTTTTATGGTAATTTAGTATTATTATAATATTATTTTCTAACCTTATTTACTGGATTTACCCTTTAACCATGGTAAATAAAATATTTACCGAAGTAATTATTCAAAATGTTTAAAAATAAAAGCTACCTGTTTAAAAAATTTGGAAATCCTGATTCAAACTATGGAATCCATTTTTCCAAATTCAAAACACATAAGTGGTAGAAATTAATTTAAAATTAATTCCCGCTGTTAAAACAAAAAGCGTGTTTTTAAGAGATAATAACTATCAAAGGATTGACACTTGATTATGTCCGGTTTAATTGTGACATTATGTCCAATGACCAAAATTGTATTAAATCATAAAAATATATTCTTAATATACTTTAAAAACACTCAAATTAAAAATTTATCACTACTAATTATTTCGATTAAAAATGTTGTTTTTAATTAAAATTTACTAATTTTCACTATTCAACAAAATATAAAAGATATCTGAAAAGTAAAAAAATTTCACCCTTGGATAATTTCGATATTTTGAATCCAAAAATGAAGTCCCTTTTGAGAGATAAAATTTATAAAATTTCAAAAGTTGTGTATTACTATTCATAGCGGCTACTTTGATTGGTCGCGGTGTGTATGAATCTCGAAGTTGCGTACAACACATGATACTGTATTATTCAAAAGTAAACGTATCGTGGAAGCTTGGGGTGTTACATTTCCCACTCTTCCCTATTCAAATTACATGGCCTATATGATCAAAATATCCCATCTTTTGAGGTAGTGATGGAAATATTGGATTAATGGGATCATATTTATCATCTTTAGTTCTAATGGGATACATAGATATCCTGGTAACATTATCCATGTTCATTGAAACAATCCATGTATTCATGTGCTAAATAAAAATTCAAAATATATATTTCCAGATGATTCTTATTTATCACATAATATTTCAATGTAAACAAAAATTATTTTTATTGGATACATCTAGTGAAAAGAAATAAGACCATAAAAAATAAATTCTATTAGAAGATGTATGGTCAGATGTAACATACAATTGAAAATCAATGGAGGGAAAATTTTTCTCCAAGTCAGAAATAATGATCTGTGCATATTTATTTAGTTTTTTCACAACAATTTAGATCAATATTTTAGCTCAAATGTCTTTATAAATGTGACATAATCTAATCAAAGTGACACTGAAATTATGTGATAGTTAATTAATAATAAAAATTAAAATCGATTCATGTAATAGGTGATGTTATTCATGGGATTTAAGGGATTTCAGTTTCATATATTGTGTATTCACCCACTTTGAAATTTTACTTTGAGTAATCATATATAAACATTAATCTTTACAAGAAATGAAGAAATTTTTTCCTCTGTATTTTTCATCAAAAAACAAGGAAAAATAGAATCCACTTATTTTGAATACTTTCTTCAAGATGAAATTTTGGCTTTATACCCAATACCATTAAATCATGACATGAGTGAAAATAATATTTTTTCCATTTAAAATTGAAATAATTTAATTAATATTTCACATTATTTTTTCACAACATACATCACTTATAGGTTGTGATGCAGTAAATATGATGAAGAATATATAAACTCTAACAATATTTGTTTCTTTCCCCAATTATTGTTGTAATTCTATGGAATATTCTTCCAAATAATGCAATTTTTGTGACCCTTTCAATGAAAAAAATCCAAACTATCAAGTTATTTAAGTATATAATACCCCTAAAATTCATCTATTCACATCATTTTTCTCTATGGAATTATCAAAATGCCATCTTGTTTTTTTATATAGATGATCCAATTGTAGAAATCATCGATTCCCTATGAAACTGAACATTCATTATACCTTTAATCTCATAGAATATCTATATTTCATACAAATAGGGACGGATAATCTCCCCTTGGTAATTTATTCATAAATCATTCCCTAATTAGGGAAATCATTTATTATCCATCAAAATGTTTCATGAAACATAATGCAATCCTTTCTAAATGCATCATATGTCTAATCCCCAACTGTCCAAATTTACTTAGACTTGTCTATTAAGGTTTGTGAGTATAAATAAATATAATTTCAAGGATCATTGGTCTAGAAATCAATATAATCATGATATCTCAAGAATTTTACTTAGAATACCTCATGGAAAAATATAAAAATGAATGAAAACTCACAATAAAATATGTTTAGTATGCATATTCTGAACTAGGTTGAAACAATCACATGACAATCGCAATCAAACATTCTATTGGTTAGATAAAAAATTAGGATATAACCTATCAAGTATCTACCATGATTACCCTTCTATAGTATAAAATATATCATCATCTTGATTCAATATCATATTATTTTCTATTTTTTCTAATATAAATACTTTCAGATTTCTGGGAGTCAATGTAATGTGCCACATCACTTTCTATGGTAAATGGGATTTAGTTTCATCTTTACAAGTCTTCCATATCAATGTAACACATTTCATTCACTCATTTAAATTGTCATTTATAATCCAAATCATACAATAATATTTAGGTAACACATGGATTTAATACATGAAAATCCAAATTCTTCAACCAACTTCGATTCTATATAATAATTTTATACAATACAAGCATCATCACATATTAATTCCTTAAAAAGTATAAAGGTATAGTCAATATCAGTATTAAAAAATCTATACATTGTTTTCCCATGATACAGTCTTATTAATAAAATAGTCATTATTTCACATGACTAGTATATTTCGGTATTTATATCTTTAAACAACCTTTTAACATTATCAATATCACCAATATGATCATTAGATAAAAACTATGTTCCCATATTCATTTCGTCTTACACAACTCTAAATGAAGTGATGTCTTAGGAAAAATATGGAAACCAATTGAAAATTATATTTTTTATTCTGATCCCTTTTAGAAAAATTAATTTCCTTCTCCCCTTGAACTTTTTCTCCACTGTGATACCAAACATGATATTATCTTTGAAACCCTTTTTTTAGTTATATAGTAAATCACATCATCAAGTGTTAACCATGATCTTCCAATAAAATCAAAATAAATAAATCCACCATATTAACCATTATTTAATTCAAAATCCAAGATATATACCAAATTCGTATGAAACACATCGGTGATCCACTCAACATTGTACATCAAACTTTTATCAATTATAATATTAATAAACAAAAAATTTGATTTTTTATTTTCAACAAAAAAATTACAACTCATTCATTCATAAGAATTTAGATATATGAAATGGTCCTTATCAAGTAGATAAAAATATTTTAATTTCCTATTTTATAAATTTATAAGACTTAATTCATTAAACTACTATAAACACACATATAATAGCTAAAGTTTTTCAGCTACTTCCATGAAATGACTATATTTATTTACTATAACAATATTTTTAAATCATCCCATATAAATGTAATCAATCTAATGGGTTTTAACAATACTAACAACATAATCATTTCCTTTATAAAATATAAATCATTAAAAATAAAATTCCTAAATCCCCCTATTTGAATGAGTTCAATTGTAAAGATCTTGACCAAAGTTTCTTAAAATCAGTTCCTCATATTAATAAATTGGTATATTTATAAGGAAGTTTTATCTAGAAGAACCAAATAGTTTAGTAGTTTTGTAAAACTAGATCAAAACCTAATATTTTCATTACAACATGAAATCAAAACATCATTGCAACTCCATTAGAAATACCCGTAAAATCTTATATTGTTCCTTCAAGTCATTCATAATAATATTCAACTTCACATCCTAGGAAAAAAATAAAACGTAAGGAAACGTTGATCTCAGATTCTCAGTAAGGGTATGTAATACAATGAATGTTATCATAAACATAAACATTAGTCATGGTAAATAACTAAAAATACATGCCTCTAAAATATAAATCTTGAGTATAATATCGCAGGAATGGAAGCTGCTTTCAAAAATCCATATAAATGATCATAAGAAAATAAAAGTTACCAAAGATATTATACTACTCAAATAATAATTTTTTTTATCAATTACTATTATCATAATGAGGGAATATATAATTCTTAAAATTTGAAACCTACTGTCAAGGCCTTGACCAAGACGTCAGAAAATTCTAGTGTAAGGCCTCTTCCAAATCACAATGTCATTTTGTCTCATGAAAACTACCGATGTATCAAGAAGATATAGAAGGACCCACAAATCAATTTCTAAGTCCAATCCATTCCCCATATTAATGGGGATAAAAAAATATGAACATATTAAATGTAAATAACATTCCCCAATATGTAATCATAATCACTAACCAATCAGAGTAGCATAGTGAATGGTATCAAGATAGAACATTAACTGTAAAAATGGTCATGACCCAATTAATAACATATGATAGATTAAAATAATAATATATCAATCTCATTAAATCATGAAACCCAATAGGGGTTTTCAAATATATTAAAATACTCTAATAAAATCATCAAGGAATTCTTGATCGAAATACCTCTTTTACATTGCAAAGAAGAGTTCTTTTGGAAAAATCATATTTTTTTCATAATTGTTTTTATAAATCCAGTAATGAAAAATATAGTTTTTCATGAAAAAATTAATTATTTTAGACAATAATTATCTCTTAAAACAAATTATGGATGGTACATTAAAATGCGAAAGAAATTGAGACGTTCCATTTAATTGGGCTTGTGTATTGTGAAGAATTGAAAAGGGGGCCTTGAAAAAGAATGTATTTCAGATAAAAATAGTTTTAATGATATATAAAAACGAGTTTGGAATGTAGAAATAGAATTTATAAGAATGATATTAAATTAATTAATAATTTCATACATGTACATAGGGAGAAATCATAATCCGAATGAAAATGGAGGTTCGAGAAGAAAACTCTTACCTTATGTCTGAATAAGTTACGCACTTGATCTTAATGTCCTACATAAACAAATTAAATCCATGAATTAATTAATTAAAAAGCATTACTATTAATATTTTATTCATTAAATTATTATTAATTTCATTTATTTCCTTATTGATGGGTTATAGTGTTTAATTTCATCATTCGAGAATATTTGTTTTCTTGGTTTCTATGATCGGTTCATTTGTTTATAAATAATAGAGTTCAATTAAAATGTGTATAATTATAAAGAATTTGAATTAGATTTTATTAATTAGATTAAATAAGTTTAAATGGTTATATATATCATATGGTTATATTTTATTAGGATGAATCCATAGATAACATATTTAGTGATAATCGTTTAGATTATTACAACGGTATTTCAATCACCATGAACTTGTTTTGTTATATGAATTATTATTTTTTATATATACTGGATACAGAATATTATATGGCTTATAATACATATATTATAGTCTATTTTAACCATATAATGTTTATCATGACCAGACATGAAGAATAAATTTAAGAATGTAAGATCTTTATCCAAGAAGGTTGTAAATCGGCACCTCTTAGACGATGATTTCATTTTTTAAATAAGAGACAGAGAGTAAGGAGATTTATGATGGTTATACCATTAAAGTTATATAATTCAATAATATAAATTAATATATATTTTTTATTCTCATTTTTACATTGACGTTTAGGAGATAATAAAATAAAAAACTTGAAAATAAAATAGAAGGAAAAGGAAGAGAATTTTCCCTCTTGAATAGTTCTCCTTGAGAATCTTCTTAATGGGATTAATTTTGGTCTTTTGATGAAACCAAGAGATTTGGAAGTTAGGGTAGTATCTTGGGAAGAGTATTTGGTAGAAATTTGACAAGACTAAAATCTTGGAAGGTGTGAGGAGAATAGGTGCGAGGGGTGATGGGTTGTTTTCTAGTGGAGGAGAGGGGTAATTTTTCATTATTTTATTCATTATTCTATTATTTTTCTCAAGATAAGAAATAGTATTGATTATTGTGAATAAAGAAAGAAATAAGTATATTTGAGTTCTAACCAAGGGTTCTTACATCATCTATGACTCAAGGAATAGTGTACTTATCTTATAATGTATTTAAACTGTAAATTACAATATTTGACTATTCACTAAAAAATCAAGTATTTCAGAAAAATCCATAAACTTCACCCTAAACATTTTTAGATATACAAAACTGAAAAATGATCTCAATATTCTGAAAATAATTTTATAAATTTGATTAATTTTTTAATTAAAATCACCATTTACTAAAAAAATACCATTTTTAAAGTTAAAACTGAGTTTATAACACCTTGAAAAATTAACAAAGGTATTATTAGATTATCCTAAAATCATACAACAATAAAATATTTTTTTATGAATAAATTTTATGAAAATGAATTTTATTTTTAATCAGTTTGTTAAATATTAAATTTTAATTAAATAATTGTTACTCACAAAAATACCAACAATTTATTGTTAGTTTTTTAAATATTCACGTATTTGTAATATGATATAATTATATCATACTTTTATTTATAGGGTGCCTAAATTTTATTTATACTCTCATGGATGAGGTTACTATTAATTTGTTCGATTTTCTATTTAAAGGGTCAAATTAATATTCATAAGGGTGCATTACAATTCTAATGGTCCAAGTTAGTATTCACCATAAAATTAAGTTGATCCAATCAGACTCTAAATATATTACTTATCATAGCCATTTATGTAAATTTTTTGAAATTTAAAACATATATACAATAAAATTTTGTTTAATGGATAGGTTATAACAATCTTTTTAAAATAATTATAATAGAAAAGTGCTATTTTCAAAAGACGTAGTGTTGTGTGAATTACAATCTATATTAAATTTATTCATAAATCCTTAGGGTGTTGCATTCTCCCCTCCTTCAATAAATTAGATCCCTCATAATATGAAATTAAAATTCAAAAAGAATGATGATAATTTAAAATACCTTAATGGAAAACCCACATCAAAAAATAAAGTACTAGGATAACATTTTTTTTCAAGAACCTTTCCCTAAAGATGAGAAATTATTTCACTCTATAATAATGTAATGAAATATGAATACATGATACATTTCTATAAAGACAATTTTATCCTTCAGTTGTTCCTTTAACAATTCCTACTTCATTTCATGGACCAAGTTGTATCATATGGTAAAATAATATCTATAACCTTTTCCAATGATCTAATTCAACAATTTTATAAATGGTTAACTTTTCCAAAAATATTATAGTAAAACACTTTAGAAAGAAGGTCACTGAATTTCTATAATGAACTTTTTAAAAACATGAAGTGGCTCTTAATCATCACATGAAAACATGTGAGTGCATTCACCTTTCTCTTAAATCATAGTAATAAATTGAATTACAAAAAAACCATATTTAATATTTCATGTTTTCATATTCCTTATGTAAAACATAGGAATTTGGATATATTCCTTATGTCCAAAATTTTGTAGACTCTACCACTTTGACGGCAGTCTATTATTTTCATCCAATATATTGAATTCTATCAAATTTACATTATCCAAATAAATCACCTCTTTATTCTAAAATTAATATCGTAGTATTAGGAACATATTAAGGGTTGTGATTCCCTTAACAATGTATTTTTTCAAATTTCTAACTTTATATTGAGAAATTTTCCTTGGTACCATTCATCATGAAACCTAAAATCCTTAGTTAAATAGTACTATGGTACAATCCTCATATATATAATAAATATTATAACAATAATATCATAACGTAGTTCTTAAAACCAAAAACTCAAATACATTAATTATCCTACTTTGGACACATTAACATCATATGCTTAACCATTATCCCTTAACTTTTTTGGAGTTATATTTCCTTGATGCCTATGAAATTGATTTTCACATTACCCCATATCCATACAGTTGAAACATTTTAATATTGGAAAATTCTTACCATCTCTTGAAATTATGACCATGGAAGCCTTTTTCCCTACACTTGAAGAAAACTTATTTTCCTCTTAAGAATATAACAAGGTGCTTCCTTCCACAATTATAACATTTGGGAAAATACTTCTTTCCCTTCTTCCCTTTATCTATATTTTTACTAGTTTTCATCTTCTTATTTTTCATTATTCTGAAGACATAATACTTATAAAACTCTTTCTAATTTTTTTAGGATATGATATTATCTCCTCAAATGATGAGAATTTTTTAGAGACAAGTTCCCTTTGAAATACTAGATTTAACCCATCCAATAAATGATCATACCTACTCTTTGGATTATATGAATTGATGAGGCGACCTTTAATATCAGTGGGTTCCATTTATAAACAATTTAATACTCTAGATTTGAACATAACATAATTTATAATCCCAATACTAGTGAAATACTTAACAAAAATTAAAAAATTTATGCGTAGATAGTCTCTTAATCATAAACATATTTTCTTTTGGGAAATATTTACTTATAAATCCTTTATAATGGTATATAGGAACATTTGAATTATCCTAAGCATATCCCTTGTAAGTCTCATTATCGGTGCGTGGTAAGGCCCATTGTTATGTACCCGGTTACCCCAAGTCAGGTCCAGAACACTTGTTTATAGTTGTTACTCCTAGGTACATCTATGCCAGAACAACATCCACTTGTAGTATCCACAAAGAAATGTATTTTCTCAAAATATCCACATAATATATACTTTACCAAAATTATAGGATGTTATTGTATGTTTATCCTAAAATGCTATCTTAGGGTTTTTTTCCTTAATCTAAATTTTCTATATCTAGTTTCCATGGTTTCTACTAAACATCCTTGGATACTAAATATAAGCACCTGACCGCAGTTTCTTAGAGTCGGTGCATTATATTAATACATTAGTATGTTTTAAATGAAGTCTCCTCCTAAAGGACCAAATAGTTTAGATGTTTTGGGAAACCAGATAAAAACATAAGATTTATATTACAACTTGAAAGAAAAAAATCATTGAAACTCTATTAGAAACACCCATATAATCATAGATTATTCTTGCAATTCATTTACAATAATATTTATCTTCACATCCTAGGGAAAAATAAAAGATAAGAAATATGTGAGCTCAGATGATCAGTAAAGGTATGTAATACATCTAAAGTTATCATAAACATAAACATTTTTCTTGATGAATAACTAAAAATAAATGCCTTTAAAAATAATATTGATCATAATATGGAAGGAATGAAAGCTGATTACATAAATCCATATAAATGATCAAAAGAGAATGAAACATAACCATGGATGTTATACTAGTATAATAATCACTTGGTTTATCAATTACTATTATCATAATGATGGAATTCATAATATCGTATATCTGAAACATATTGTTATGGCCTCAACTAAGACATCTGAAAATTATAGGGTAAGGCCTCTGCCAAAACCCAGTTCTATTATGTATCATGAGACCTACCAATATATCATGGGGATATTGAGGCCCCCACCCATAACTTTATAACTCTAATTAATTCCTTATATGAAAGGGTATAAACAAAAATAACAAGCACATAGGATATGTAAATTACATTCCCCAATCTGTAATCATTATCACTAACCAATATGAGTAGCATGGTGATTGGTATCAAGATAGTACATCAATAGTCAAACTAGTCCTACATCATTAAATAACATATATTAGATGAAAATAATTTGATATGAATTCCAATAAATAAAAAAAATTCAACATACGTGTTGAAATAGATTAAAATAATCTAACGAAATCACCAAGGAATTATTGAGAGAAATACCTCTTTTACTTTACAAAGAAGAGTTCTTTTGGAAAAATAATTTTTATTTGTAATAATTTCATGTATAAAACTAGTAATGAAAAAATATATTTTTTCATGAAAAAAAATTGTGACTTTAGAAAAATAATGTTCTCTTAAAGAAAACTGTGGATGGTACTTGAAAATGGGTAAGAATTCGAGATGTTTCCTTTAATCGGGCCCAGGCGTTGTGAAGAATTGAAAAGGGAACCTTGACAAAACATATATTTCTGATAAAATAAAGTTGTATTGACCTGGAAAAATGAAATTGGAATTTATAAATATAATTTAGAATAAGTATATAACAATAATTAATAATTAAATTTGTGTATAGAGGGAGAAAACATAACCCTAATGAAAATTGAGGTTCTGGAAGAAAACTCGTACTTTATATCCAAATGAGTTATGTAGTTGACCTTAACATCCTAGATAATAAAATTAAATCCATTCATTAATTAATTTAGAAACCGTTATATAATTATTTGATTCAATATAGCTTTATTAATTCATTTTGGGCCATTTTTATGAGTTATAGAGTTTAAATTCATCGTTTGAGAGCATTCATTTTCTAGGTTTTCACGATCGGTTCTCTTGTTTATAAGTAATGAAGTTCTTGTAAAATGGGTATAATTATAAATAATTATAATTAAATATTTTTAATGAGAATAAATAAGTTTAAATGGTTATATATATCAAATTTTTATATGGTATGATGATGAATTGTTACATAACACATTTTGTGATAATTGTTTAGATTATAATGGTGGTACTTCGATCACCACAAACTAGTTTTTTGTATGAATTAGTATTATGAATATATACTAGTTACAGAACATTTAATAGGTTATAAAACATATATTATATTATTCTTTAACCATAAATATGGTATCATGACATCCTTGAAGAATAAACTGAACCGTGAAAGTTCATCGTCCATGATAGTTGTAAATGAGAACCTCCAAGATGATGATTTCATTTTTAAAAGAAAAGAGAGGGATTAAAGAGATTGATTATGTTTCTTCCATTAATATGAGAAAATTATTGTATATAGATTATACTAGATTTATCATTTCCATTTTGATCGAGGATGTGATGAGAGAATAAAAGAAATAACTTGAAAAGAAAATAAAAGGAAAAGGAAGAGGATTTTACCTCTTGAATACTTTTCCTTTGGAATCTCTTTAAGGGGATTGATTTTATTATTTTGATATGACCACGATATTTTGGTAATGGGGGAGGATATTTAGAAGATTATTTTGTAAAAATTTTACAAGCATCAAACCTTGGAAGGTGTGAGGAGAAGTGGTGGAGAGGGGTAGTATTTATATTGGAGGAGAGGGGTAATTCCTCGTTATTTTATTTATTATTTTTTTATTATTCTCAAGAAATGAAATAGTATTGATTATTGTGAATAAATAAATTAATAATTTCATGTGAGTTTGAACAAAGGTTTCTTACATTATCCTTGATTTAAGGAATAGAGTATTTTGCTTATAATGTATTTATACTGTAAATTACCGTATTTTACTTTTCACTAAAAATTCATCTATTTGAGAAAAATCCAAAAAAACAAACCTAACAATTTTTTAGTGTGTAGAATTAAAAAATGGACTCAATTTTATTAAAATAGTTATATATATATATATGAGAAATTTAATTTATAATTAAAATCATCATTTTCTCGAAAAAACAGTTTAAAAGTTAAAATGGATTTTATAACACCCTGAGAAATTAACAATTGTCTTATTATATTATCCTAAAATCGTAAGAAAATAAAATATTTATTTATGAATGTTTTTAATTAAAATTAATTTTCATTTAATTCAATTTATAAATTATTAAATTGTAATTAAATATTCATTACTCACAAAAATACAAACACTTAATTATTAATTTTTAAACTACTCACTTACTTGTACTATGATATAATGTTACCATACTTTTATTTATAACGTGCCTAAATTTTATTTAAACTCCCATGGATGAGGTTACTATTCATTTTTCTTATTTACTATTCGTAAGGGTCATATTACTATTCGAAAATTTACATTACTATTCCAAAGGTTCAAGTTACTATTCACCAAAATCTAAAGTTGATCCAATAAGACTTTAATTATCTTACTAATCGCAATAGCATATGTATTTTTTTCAAAATTTAAAACACTGAAGTGGAAAAATTATGTTTAATGGCTAGGTTATAACAATATTTTTAAATAATTATTATAATAATGCATTGTTTCGTAGAGACTTAGTGTTGTGTGCATTAAATTATATAATATATTTATTTATAAATCATTAGGGTGTTACATCACTTTTCCCAAAAATGTAATAAAATAAATAAAAACAAAAAACACTTATATTTTTATATTTAAAATAATTATGGAAATAAAATATTCAAAAATAAATTTTTTTTAAAAAATTGTTAATAAAAATTTCACAAATAAAACACATTATAAAATAGCTACAACCTATATAGTGGATTAATAATTCCAAAAATGGGGGTTAGGCCTCCATAATATAGTATATAGGAATGACATACCATGCACTGATAAATGGGTAGATAAAAATCCTCGGTTCAGTAATATCTAGGAAAAAAGTCTTTAAAAATAATATGGATAACAACTAGTTTTCACTACTGTAATGTAATTAAATATTTTGTATGGAATTTCTTATAACCAATTAATAATTCTCATAACCAAAATAGAGACTAATATGTGGCACAATGATAAACTAAAACCCAAAGTTAAAATTAACTCTTATTTATAAATAAGTTTCTATAAAATATTCTTGATAACTCGATTGTATAATTTCAAATTCCAAATTTTTTTAGTGATAATGTTTCATTATATTATATTTGTATCATTGGATAAATTCGAATGGAATTTTATTATTAAAATGATTTTATCAATTTCTAATTAGTATTAAATGCATTATAAAACAATAAAAATAATTCATTAAAATATATATCTTACAAATTTTTATTTTCCTTGAAATCAACTTCACTTATACCAATTTAACAAATATTGAGAGAAAAATAAAATTATAATTGTTGATGTATTAAAGAAGGGGTTTACTAAAATAAATTCCCCTTACATCTAACATTGTGAATTGAATAACTGGGTTTTAAGATATATCATCTATTTTTTATTTATCATTCTTTAGAATCAATTTAATTATCATGAATATTCTCTTTAATCCTTGTAAATAGTGGGCCAAAAATGACATTACATTATCTTGTCCACTGGTCTATAAGGACCATGTTTTCCTCTAGTTGGAAATGAATGAAACAATTCTATAATACTCTTAAACTAAGGTTTGGGTAAAAATAATTGAAAGATTCAATTTCTATATTAAATAAAATTTAAAAGGTCGTCCCATAAATAATGAGTTTCATCGACTAAATTTTTTTAATTGATTGATTTTTAAAGAGATTATAAATCAGTCAATTTGAAAAATAATTTATTTTTTCCAAAAACATTGCATTAAAAATTATGTTATCATAAAAGTTTTAATCATTAAATAACTTCTCAAAAATATCAATCTCTTCATCTACCTCTATTTTCATCCTTATCAGCCTTAGATAATGATTGGCCACCATATTCTCTAAATCACTTTTATATGTGATGAAAATATTAAAATACAATAGTTTTAAGATATATTAGATCATTCATAGCTTAATATTCTCTTTATTTATCCAATATAATAAATAAGAATAATTATATAAATTACTAAATTGGTGAGAACAAGATAAAATCCAAACCAATAATTGGAAAAAAACTACTAAGACCTATTTCTATGAAATTGTTTATTTTATTTAGGATTTTTTTGATTAAACTCAAATAATATATAGTATGAATTATGTGATCATCCTAATTCCTAAGATATTCTCCCACAACATAGTTTCATGCATCACACTTGAGGGGAAAAACTACACAATACATTAGATTGACTCACCGAATTGGTCGATTGTGTCGAGGGGAAGCATTGGTCATGGAATGGATTTGAGGATCCTGAGGGTTGATCTCAAATATAGGAAGTGTTGGATGAGATTAGATCTACAGAGGTGGGGTTTGGTCATCGAGAGGGGAAGTGTTGGCCAGGAGCAGATCTATTATGGTAGTTCCCAATCAAAAATATGTGAGAGAGTGGGAACCACATGAATGAATCTATCATAAAGAGGGAAGTGTTGCATAAAGGGCTTGATTTTGGAGACAAAGTCTCCATAGAGGGACTCGATCCCCAAGAAGGAGGCATTGTAGAAGAGAAAGATTATATAGAGGGAGGTGTTATGGAGGGGATATCAATCGTGAATAGGGAGGTGTTGTGAATGAGATCTTGATCTCGAAGAGTGAAGATATTTTTAGGAGATGTTGATCAATCATGAAGAGGTAAGTGATATAAATAGGGACTTTTTATGGAGGATCTATTTTGGGGGAAGGTATTTCCATGGTATATTAAAACTATGATATTACATAATCTATTTCCATAGTGTAATATACCATGGAAATAAGAGTGTGGAAATATGGTATTTTTCTAGTTGTGTGATCATGTTTTTTCTAAGTTAAGGATTTAGTCTGTGGGTTATCAATTTCATCTTCTATGGATATTCTATTCACAACGATCTCATCTCTTTCATAAAAACACCTCAAGAGACGGTAATTTAAAATTATGTGCTTAATCTGGCGATATGAACTTGGCTCCATTGAAATATGCACCACAGATATATTATCACAAAAAAGTGTGATATGGTTAAATATATTAGACACTACTTTAGGCTCTTGGATGAAGTTTCACATCCAAATTGAATATTTAACTACCTTAGAAGCCACAATATACTTGGAATATGAAATAAAATCTATGACAATGACTTTCCTCGAGCTCTTCCAGCTCAAAACACCTCCATCGAGTGTGAAGATGTATATTTATAACAATTTTAGATTTTTATGGTCTATCTAGTTATAATTATATGAATATCCTATGATTACAGTTCTTTATCTCCTCTACAGACCAGTAATATATCATTTTTACACCGTAGATACTTAATGATAGTTTTGATTTCCATCTAATGGTGGTCACCTTGGTCAACTTGATATCTTTATACAATACTTAAGGTATATGCGAAATTTTTCCTAGTACATATCATAACATACATGACAGACCCAATCATTGATATGTATGGAGTCCTTTCCATCCTCTTACTTTTTCATGTTTTTTAGAACACATTTTCTTGAAAATTTGGATGTTATTTGACATTGTCAACAATCCCATCTTGGATTGTTCCATACTGAATCACTTCACTATCTTGTCAATATATACCCTCTAACATAGTCCAAGAATTATCATTGATCTATCATAGTGGATCTTGATCACAATAATATATATTTCATCACCTTAGTCCTTCATAGAGAAGTGTGTGTCTAACAAAGATTTAAGTGAATATATATTGTGACCCTATCTTTATAAAAAATAACATTCCATAACTTTTTCGGAATACTTAAACATTACAAAAATAGACGCCCAAAGATCATAATTGGTATAGTGCCATTGGAAACATGGAAAAAAATACTGGTACATATGTGAGCTACATCATATACCACTAGGCTCTACTTAACTAGCACCCTTCTTAGACATATCAAACATATTACATATTATCATGACTTGGGGGAAAGGAAAAAAAGTTGTGAGCTAAAATGCTCAGTAATGCTAAAAAAGGGAGACATATAAGAATAAACATGATCATTAGGGTGTGATAATGTGATCATGAAAATATAATATCATACCCGACATATCAAAGATCAGTAAAGATATCATGGAATATGTATTAGAAGTTCAAAAGACATGAATTAGAATGAAATAGAGAGCATAAACCATGAAGGCATAATGTAAAAATAAAACATGGAATTATGGAAACACATAATCAAATAATATGATTTCCAAAGTAGCCAAGGAATCACTAACGAGACTATAATAGTGGACAAAGTCCTTTACTGAACTCGGTGAACCCCTGTTCCTGCCCTGTATTATTGAACCGAGTGAAACCCTCATTCCATCCCTATATTACTGAATTCAGTAAACCCTCATTCCATCCCTGTATCACTGAACAAAAAAACCCTCATTCCATCACTGTATTACTAAACTAAGTAAAACCATGTTCCATCCCTATATTACTAAACTGAGTAAACCATTAGTTCTAGCCTTGTATTACTGAATCGAGTAAACCCACATTCTATCCCTTTATTACTAAACCAATTAAACCCTTGTTTAAGCCCTATTTTACTTAACTGAGTAATCACTCATTCCAGACCTGTTTTACTGAACAGAGTAAACCATCATTCCATCCCTGAATTAATGAACTGAGTAAACCCTCATTCCAGCCCCATATTAATGAACCGATTAAACCCTCATTCCAGATTCTTCTATCTCAAGAGATATAAATCAATAGCCAATGCATTGGATGGAGATATTTGTCCCACCCCTCATATAATGAAATCATACATACATGTGCTACAAGATCATAAATAAACAAATAATAACCCATGAAATGAAATTTTTGTCACAAACATGTAGAGAAATCATAACGAGTGGAAAGAGATAGGTTTCATAATCTTTTTTTAACACCCTATAATAATAAAGAGTGAAATGACTAAATGATATGACTCATGTCAACAAGGTGCACCTTCTTGTTTAGGAGACAACCTAATTAGAACTCCATAGTTATGCGTTCTTGATATGGAGTCTTAATCAGTATGAGTTACCTTCAAGGATGTATCCCAGGGTGTGTGTGTGTGAGGTAAAAGAACACTGGAAAGGACATGTGTTGGCATGTGGGGACTATCATTAGTTAGATGACCCATCCAGGCACGTGAGTGGTCCTTAGGGTGGGGACAACATGTCTGTGTGGGAAATTAGTCGTACCTGGTAGGTTAAGACCTGACGATTATGTTAATATGGGGTGTATGTGCTGTCATCAGGACCCAGTTGTTACAATTTCATCATAAACATAACATGTGAAAAGAATCAAGTTTCAAAAACATATTACCCATGAAGTAAAAATGGGTTTCATAATGTAAATGACATTAAACATATCTCATTTATATAATGGACATGAATGGAAGTTTTGGATCATATCTAGGATGGAATAAGTAACCCGAATAGATCTCATCTTAGATAGAAAATAATTTCGAAATATAATTTAAAAACGTTTCTTGAGGAAAATATCCTTTCTTCTTTGAAAAAGGATTTTTAATACAAAAAATCATTTGAAAATCATTTTCTTAGAATATACCATTGAAATTTATAAAGAAGACATGAATTCATTTAAAAAAATCTTTTAAATATTTTAAAATAAGCTTAAAAATATTTTTTAAAAAATTTTCTTTGAAAACAATTGAAAACATTTAAAGAAATCCTGAAAATGTTTTGAAATACATTTCTTTGAAAATAATTTGAAAACATATAAATAAATATTTAAAAAAATTTGAAAAATACTTTTTCTTGAAAACTAATAAAATAAGATTAAAAACGTTTTGAAAACCATTTCATTACAAGCACATTGGAACTTGGAAATAAGAATTAAAAACATTTTAAAAATGGTTTTCTTTGAAAACATAAAATAGAAGTTTGAAACAATTTTGAAAAAAATATATTAAAATTAATTTTAAAATCATTTTAGTAAAGATTAACATTTTTAATAATGAAAAAGGGAGCTTCGAAGAAATGACAGTGGATAAATCGGTAAATGTCATACATGTTCAAAAGAAAATTCATTTTGCATGATAAAAATGATAGAAAAGTGCTTTTTTTGGAAAGTTAAAACAATATTCCCTTTATGAGATTGGTAAAATAAAAAAAAAGTTAAAAATGACTTTTATATATTATAGGGGAATGGTATTATATTCTTTGAAACCCTTTTTAGATAACATATATTTACGATCCAAGAGTGGATAAAGTAGGTATTTTCTAAAAACACTATCTTAAATATCTTATGTACCAAATAGTATAATATGGTACCAATACATGAGTATATCAAGAAATAAAATTAGAGATGAAACATCATGAATAATCTTGATATATGGATGATAATATTTAATCAGAGGATGCATAAACATAAAGAATCTTTAAAAGTGAGTAGATAGTCTCAATATTCTTTTATAACTTAGTAACATGATATCATACTCTCCATGTTAGAAAAGAAAATTACATAAAGAATAATATATAATTAAAATAAGGAGATTCATGATATTACATGTAAAATAGGAGTATATACACCTAGAAGAAGACTTCAGGTGCATAATAAAACATGAGTCTCACAGAAGGAAAATTGTGACAAAACTATTTTATCTATTTGGTAGCTATTGTGAAACACCCCAAGATTTCATAGTACATTATTTCTTCAAAGTAAAGTAATAACCTACACTGCATGCAACAATGAGTTTAAGCACACCATGACTTACCAAATTAGTCGTTCAACAGTGGTTATGAATAGTATTAATTGAATTTTGAACTTTAAATAATCCTTATAATTTTAGAATCAATATTATGAGTTTCCTAGACATAATGTAAGACCAAATTCATTTTTTAGATAGAAGAATTATTTTACAAAAAATGCAATTTTACAGCCTTTTAATGGAGAACCCTTTTTAAATCCAATATTTGAAACTTTTCTATATTAAATTTGATAAAATAAACTTCTTCTTTATAATTGGGACATAAGAATTTAGTTTCAATAAATTTTTGGTGTTTTCTTGATAGCTTTAATATTTGGGTGAATAGTGAAAATACTATATTTTAATTGAAAACAAATTTTTTAATCAAAATAATTTATAGAGTTGAATTATACATTTTAATGGATTGGAAGTATAATTAGATTGTACTTTTACCAATTAATTCAATGATGGTCATTGTAAGTAGTTTCACTATGAAATTGAACATAAACAAGTGTCAATCTTTTGATAGTTATTATTTGTTAAAAATACGCTTTTTGGTTTTAACAACAGAAATTAATTTTAAATTAATTAATGAAACTTCTATGTTTTGAAATTGGTAAAATATAATTCATTTTCAAATTCGGAATATCAAAATTACCTTCGGGTGAATTTTTGGTATTTTTCTGAAAACATTCAATTTTTGTTGAATAGTGAAAAACACAAAGTTATATTTTAAAATCAAATTTTTATTAAAATAATTATTTATTTTATTTAAAATTATTTTAGGTCAAAATAGATACATAATACTGATATTAGTTAAATGTAATTCATTGGAGTCGGTTTATAATAATTTTAGATATACAAATATTTTATTGAACTTTTTACCATCTTTTACCCACCTCCTAGGAGTATTTACAAATTTACATAAAACATAATTTTACCGCTCTTGTGAGTTGAATTTTGAAAATACAAGAGACACGGTTGATATCAGTAACTAAAATTTGGTTCAATAAGATGAAAATAATTTTTGTTGAATAGTAACTTCTTACTTTTATTTACCACTGTTAAAAGTAAATAGGGTAATTATGGGTAAAAATGATATTATTATTACCCTAACACATGTCCTAATTCTATTGGATAAGTTTAATTCGACCAAAAACAACCTTAGGAATACAATATGATTCTTTAGGTCCACTTGTATTAGATTACGACATTTATTATTATTTTCTTTAAAGAAGAGTTAAAAGAGTTAAAATCAAAGTTTAATAACTAAAACATTTTTAATATAGGGTTATACATAATATAAATTATACTGTAAATATTCATTATAAATATAAAACTATTTACTACATAATGGTATTTTATTTATAATTTTTAGATATCAAATAATATAATTTATGTATGAAACAATGATGATGCATTAATTACTTAATTAATGAAATATTAAGTTAATTGATATTATAAATAACCAAATAAATGTAATTTGAGACTTTTTATGAATTAAAATAATTTTATTGGTTAATATGACATGTTAGGGTTAGTTAAATGAGTTTTTTTCGAAGTAATAATGTTGTTATGAATTTAGGAAAAACAAAATACCAAGTAGTGTCAAAATTGACATAAAATATTTGTTAAAACAAATATTATATTATTAATTGACATTATATTAATAAAAATTTAATTTTCGTCCAAAAGACTTATATAATGATATTTGTATCATTAATGAAACACTTGGGGTTCTATTGTAAGTTTTTAGTAAGTTTATTAACCATATAATATAGAAATACAAAGAGACATGGTAATGTCAAACTATTTAAATAAGAGTTAAGTCTAAAAGATAAAGCCAATATAGTGACCCAAACCAGTCTAAAACCTATTGGTTGAGTGTTTTCTGACACATCCCGACCTTAGAATTTAAATAATTCATTTTGGATCCATTTGAAACCGAAAATGATTTTATTATAAAATAATATTTCTTGTTTTTCCTAAGGTTTCCCTCACCCCTCTTATAAAAGGGCACTCCACCTTATTTCTAATTAACACCTTCAAATCCATTTGTTTCGGCCAACCCGTACCCAAATAACCTCTCAACTATGCTCCCTTAATCCTAGAGGCCTTACTTTAGTCAGAAATCTAACCTATGGATCCCTTTTGATCAAATTAAAAGGAAGAACCTGAAGAAGAGGTAAATATTTCATCACCTCTTTCAAGTTCCTTTCTTCTTCCACATCCTCTTTATTTTTAATTTCCATTCTAAAATAATAACCCTAGTATCTTATATATACTGTGATGTTATTATAAATATGGTACAACCATATTCATTATTATATCCGTCCTATGAATTACATGACACCATACGTGTGTACGTATGGATTACCGTCTCCACATCGTGGTGTAATTGTTATTTAATACATTATTATTTGGATTGGTATAATAATTATGTGTAACTGATGTAAATAATAAATATAAAATGTTAGTGATTCTTTATATATGATATAAAATCCAATTACATTCGATTTCTCCATCAATATAATGATATTGTCGCTCGTGCGTACGTACGGATTACCATCTCTACGACGCGATGAGATTCATTTCCATGTTCACCATTCAAAAATGATTATAAAATATATTTCATTAATAAGTATGTAATATATGAAATAATAATTATACTAGAGATATGTGTGTGTGTGTGTGTGTGTGTGTACTTACATATATCTTATTCACTTACTTCCGTTCAATACGATATGAAAATGGAAACAGTGTTTATGCGTACGTACGGTCTACCGTCTACATAAACGGTGTTTTACATTTCATTTATATGTCTATATAAATATTTATATTCTAAATATATATGATATATAAATCATTTTTTATATTTTGGAAGTATTTAAATCATGATCTAAGTGATACAATCAAGAGTAACAAGTTAAAACACGTACGATAAAGAAAGTGATTATTACCCAAAATGTTAATTTAACATGGAAATTATTATTCAATGGGTAGTATAAAGTCATAAATTAATCATGTATGATATAATAAATATTAATATGGTTCTGGTATAATTTAATAACTTATTATGGTCTTTATACAGGATGCTAAACGTTCCTTTGACTAAAGGTAAGTGCAGGGTAACGGTTAATTTCTCAATCTCATTATTATCCGAGAATATTCATGTGTAAGTATTTTATAGGACATACTTATCATAGATACCCATATTTTATAAAAATGATTTCAAAAGGAATATTTTAAGGTTTTAGGGGAGGTTCTATTTACCTAGATTGTCATTTTAAATGTTTTGAAGATTTATCTTTATAAACCCTTTTAATTAATGTCCATGTTTTCAAAATGATTTTAACGATTTATTTATATGGACATGATTGTTTCTAAAATGTTAATTCATTTCAAAATTTTCAAAGTGTTATGGGGAACTTTGATTAAAAAATGTCTTTAAATTTCTTCCTGTATAAATTGTGTGACTTTTAAATGTATTTATGATGTAGGCATATTTCTCTCAAAGAGTTTTACAAATCATTTTCATCTATATCAACATCATTTGATAGATTTTAATCTTATTTGAAGTTGATTTATTATGATACAAAAATTCCATATTGTATTGAAGGTTTTGTGATATGTTTGATTGTGGAGGTGTAATTGTTATACCATTAATGGTTTATGGATAAATTATTGACATTTAGTATGCTAGTTTTAATATGAATGTTCATGTTATGTTTAAAGCTTTTCATATGAGGAATGCATTGGACTTAGTAAGTGACGGGTGGTGCCTGCTATAGCTCCTCAATGCATTAGTAGGTATCATGAGACAAACTAGTGTATTGGAACAAGGTCTTGACAAAATCTTATTTGTAGTCTTGGAATAAGGCCTTGACTATGTGGTTATGATGGTCTGGCATTATACATTCCATCATTATGAAAGTGGATATTGATATTGCATGTGATTATTTGACTAGTATAATATCCATGTGAAGAAGTAAATGGCATTATTTGATTTTATAATTTTCATATTATTCTTAATTTCAATTTTAAAAGGCTTTTTCTTTAGTCTTACATTGCCTTAAATGTTTATGCTTATTTATGAAACTTTCTGTTATATTGTTATCCTTACTGAGCATCTGAGCTCACCCCTTTCTATGTTTTATTTTTCCCAGGATGAGAAGAAGTATATTATGACTGACCTGCAAGGATAGTCTATGGGATCTAAGTTTTGTATATGGAAACAATGTTATTGCAGTTTTCAATTTTACGATGTAATATAAACCTTATGAATGTATCTAGTACTTCCAAGGCTACTAAACTAATCAGTCATTAGAGACTTAATCTTTTGTGATCATGCCAATGATATGTAATAATGAACCAAAATGGGCTTCTGGGGTGGAGTGTTACAATTGGTATCAGAGGAAGTTTAGTACAAACCTTGGAAACTAGATTTAGATAAACTCTGATTAGAGCACATAGCCCTAAGATAGACTTTGAGGATAATTATATAGGAACATCCTAGAATTTTGGAATTTTAGAGATTTTGTGAGTTTTCCATGAAATACATCCTGGATTGGATACATGCAGGTAGAGGCGGATCTGGTATAGATGTACCTAGGGGTAAAACGCAAAAACATCGCTTTGAACTAGACTCGAATGGAAACTGGTGCACGAAAACGGGCCTTGTTGCACTCATGGTTACGACACTACCGGGGGATATGCTTAGGATAATTATCATATTATTTACAAATAGTTATGATGGAGTTAAGAGTATATACCTCCTCCAAGAAAATATTTTTATTATTATGTATTATATCCATAAACTATTCAAGTTACATTAGATATTTTAAAAGTTTGGAATTATTCATTGCAATTCATAAACTGACCTAGTGTATTCCATTGTATAGAAATGGCGCCCAGTAGAGGGAATGTGAACTCCAGCAATACGTATGGTCCAAAGAGTAAGAAGGATCATATCTTTCATGATATTAATCCAACATTTATGAGGGAAATAGTATCCCATGTATTCTCAACATATGAAGAAATAATATCATGTGTTAATAAGATAATTAAATAATTCTCTGAGTCGTATGGCTTTGAAGGGAAGTAAGAGAAGAAAAGGATGGAAGAGAGAAATATGGATAAAGGGAAGAGGGAAAAGATGGATTTTCCCATATCTGATAACTATGGAAAGAATCACTTAGTTAAATTCTTGAAGGGAATGTGAGTTTGTTATAAGTGTTGAGAAAAAGGAAACCAGGCATGTGATTTCAAGGGTAAGAAAAAAGTTTCAAATGTACAATGTTTCATCTGCAAGGAGTTGGGACACTATGCGAATTAATGTCCAAATGATCAGAGTAGACCCAAATGCTTCTATTTGATAATAATAAATTTATGATACTACCGAAGATGAAGAGGAATAATTATATTTCTGACGCTGTTATTAAAGTATTGTGTCATTTGAGTATTGTATTAATGATGTACATGTTATAATAATTATAGAGTATATAAGGACTGTACTGTAGTACTATTTCATTAAGGACTTAAGATTTGTGGAACCAAGAAGAGTGACTCAATATAAGGTTAAGTTTTTTGAAATATATGGTTGAGAGAAAGATAAACCATAATATTGTTCTAATACCGAGGTAGTGATTTTGGAATAATAAATGATTGATTTGGATAAATTATATTGGATATTCTTGACTACCTTGAAACAAATTAATGATTTGTATATTCCATCATTGTTGGAGTTTATAACATTTTTGGATAGAAGGACTATATCCAGTATTATATACGGAATAAGGGAGCATGAATGTAATTAATAAGGTTTTATGGTAATTCAAGATGTTGCAGTGTTTTAAAATAATGCATGATGAAAGTTTTAACATGTTATTACGTGGAAAAAAGGATCTTCATAATGTTTACCTTCCTTATAAATTTTGGACTGTGAGTTTGGGCAGAAGTAATATGGATAATTCTAGTTTGAGATTATTTTTGGATTTCCATAAAAGGACAACCCGGAGGTTGGGCGGCAACATGTCATGTCCGGCAAGGCCGCGAGACTTGAACCCACAACTGAAGGGAAACAAGGGTGTATCACATACTACTGGCCAACGTGATGTCCTGGATTCAATAAGGTTGTTTTTTCAAAAAGTCTGTTATATTAATTAGAAATTCAATTTTTTGGAACCCTATACGAATAGGATAAATAGAATATTTTTTTAGTTCTATTATCTTTTAGAGTGAAAGATGAGTTTGTGGTAGAAATTAGTTAAAGGATGGAAATATACTTGTCAAGTATATACTTTTTCATCTCTTATTCTATGAAGAAATTAATTCTTAAACTTTTGGTAATGGATCTTAAAGCTAAAAATATGTTATCTTAATACCGTATGTTTTGTTGAACCGATGATATTTTAAATCATCATAGATTGATGGCTTTGAGACCCTCAATTCTACAATTGTTTGTGACTGATGACCTCAATCACTCCCTATAAATATTTATATTTCTCTTCCAATTATGTGTCTCTAATTACCACCAATGTTCTCCTAACCGAGATCATAATTTGGTTGTGAATTTTTCATTCACATTTTCCTCTTATTAAGACTAAATTTTAATCACCCAATTTCTAATGTTGGTTTTCCCACAAAGGTATTTTATATTTTCAAACTTTTATTTTCGATGAAAAACTTCAAATTGCGAGTATGCAATTTATTGAAGTAGGGAATAATGTAACACCCCAATATTTCATAGTACGTTTTTTTTCAAAGTAATGCAATAACTTTCACTACACGCAACACTGAGTTCAAGCGCACCAGGACTTACCAAACTAGCAGTTCAAAATTGTTTATGAATAGTATTAACTAAATTTTGAACTCTATATAATATTTATAATTTTAGAATCCATATTATGAGTTTCTTAAACAAAATGTAAGAACAAATTCATTTTTCTCAGATAAAAGAAGTATTTTCCAAAAAATGAAATTTTACCACTTTTTAATGGCGAACCCTTTTTAAATCCAAAATTTGAAACTTTTATATATTCAATTTGACAAAACAAATTCCTTATTTAGAATCAGGATATAATAATTTAGTTTCAATAAAATGTTAGTGTTTTCTTGATAACTTTCATATTTGGGTGAATGGTGAAAATACTATATTTTAACTGAAAACTGCTTTTTTAATTAGAATAATTTAGAGAGTTGAATTATACATTTTAATTGTTTTTAATTATAATTAGATTATATTTTTATTATTTAATCCAATGTTGGTCATTGTAAGTAATTTCACTTTGAAGTTGGACATAAACAAGTGTCAATCTTTTGATAGTTATTATTTCTTAAAAATACGTTTTTTGGTTTTAACAATGGGAATTAATTTTAAATACATTAATGATACTTATATTTTTTTTAAATTGATAAAATAGAATTCATTTTTGAATTGGTAATATCAAAATTAGCTTACGGTGATTTTTTTGCATTTTTCTGAAAACTTTCAATTTTTGATGAATAGTGAAAAACACTGAGTTATAGTTTATAACCGAATTATTATTTAAATAATTATTTATTTTATTTAAATTTATTTTAGGTCAAAATAGATACATAATACCTATATAATTTTAATGTAATTCATTGGAGTCAGTTTATAATAATTTTATATATATATAAAGTTTATTAAACTTTTTACCGTCTTTTACCCACCTCCTAGGAGCATTTGCAAATTTACATAAAACTTAATTTTACCACTTTTTTGGGTATAATTTCAAAATTATGAGAGACATGGTTGATATCATTATGTAAAATTTGGTTCAATAAGATTAAAATATTTTTTGGTGAACAATAACGTTTTACTTTTATTTACCACGGTTAAAAGTAAATAGGGAAATTAAGGGTAAAAATTATAGTTATATTATACTAACACATGTCTTAATTATATTGGATACGTTTAATTAGACCAAAAAAACCTTAGGAATAAAATATGATCCTTTATATCCACTTGTATTCGATTAGGATATTTATTATTATTTTATTTAAAGAAGAGTTAAAAGAGTTAAAATCTAGGTTTAATAACTAAAACATTATTTATATAGGGTTATACATAATATAAATTCAACTATAAATATAAATTATAAATCTAAAAATATTTCCTACATAATTTTATTTTATTTATAATTTTTATACGTAAAATAATTTAATTTATTTACGACATAATGATGATGCAGTAATTACTTAATTAATGAAATATTAAAATAATTGATATTATAAATTTACAAATAAATGTAATATGAGACTTTTTATGAATTCCACTAATTTTTTAGGTTAATATGACACGTTAGGGTTGTTTAGATGAATTTTTTTCGATGTAATAATGTTGTTATGAATTTAGAAAAAAATACCAAATAGTGTCAAAATTGACATCAAAGAGATTTTAAAACAAATATTATATTATTAATTGATATTCTATTCATAAAAATCTAAGGTTAGACCAAAAGACTTATATAATGATATTTTTATCATTAATGAACCACTTGGGGTTCTCTTGGAAGTTTTTAGTAAGTTTATTAACCATAAAATATAAAAATACAACGAGACATGGTGAATGTCAAACTATTTAACTAAGAGTTAAATCTAAAAGATAAAGTTAATATAGTGACCCAAACCTGTCTAAAACCTACTGGTTGAGTGTTTTTCGATCCCTCCTTACCATAGACTTTAAATAATTAATTTTGGAGCCATTAGAAACCGAAATTTATTTTATTATAAAATAATATTTCTAGCTTTTCTTAAGGTGCCCCTCACCCCTCTTATAAAAGGGAACTACACCTTGTCTCTAATTCACACCTTAAAAGCCATTTGGCTCGGCCAAACCCTACCCAAATACCATCTCTATTGTCCTCCATTAATCATAGAGGCCTTCCTTTGGTCAGAAATCCATTCTAAGGAGCCCTTTTGATCAAATCAAAAGGAAGAACCACAAGAAGAGGTAAATATTTCACCACCTCTTTCAAGTTCATTTCTTCTTCCACATCCTCTTTCTTTGTTATTTACATTATAAAATAATAACTCCAGTATATTCTATATATTTTTATGTTATTATAAATATGGTACAACCATATTCATTATTCTATCCATCCTTTGAATGACATGTCACCATACGTGCATACATATGGCTTACCGTGTCCACGTTGTAGTGTAGTTGTTATTTAATACATTATTATTTGGATGGGTATAATAATGATGTATAAATATTGTAAATAATAAATATAACATGTTAATTTTTATGTATATATGATATACCATAAAATTACATATTATTTTCCATCAATATAATGATATTATCGCTCGTGCGTACAAATGGATTACCATCTCCACGACGCAATGAGATTCATTTCCCTGTTCACCATTCAACAATGATTATAAAATATATATAATTAATAAGTATGTAATATATGAAATAATAATACTACTAGATATATAAATATATATATATACTTACATATATCTGATTCACTTAGTTCTGTTCAATACTATATGAAAACTGAAACAACATTTATGCATACGTACGACCTACCGTCTCCATAAGCAGTGTTTTCAATTTCATATATACATCTATTGTACATTTTTATATTCTAAATATAAATTATATATAAATCATGTTTTATATACTAGAATTATTTAAATCATGAACTAAGTGATACAATTAAGAGTAAAAGTTAATACACGTACGATAAAGAAAGTGATTATTACCTGAAAGGATAATTTAACATGGAAATTATTATTAAATGGGTAGTATAAAGTCATAAATGAATCATTTATGATATAATAATTATTAATATGGTTCTTGTAGAATTTAATAACATACTAAGGTCCTTATACAGGAGTTTAAACGTACCCTTGACTAAAGGAAAGTGCAAGGTAAGGGTTAATTTCCCAATCTCATTATTATCTAATATAGATCATATGTAAGTATTTTCTAGGACATACTTATCATAGATACCCATATTTTATGAAAATTATTTCAAAAGAAATTTTTTATGGTTTTATGGGAGGTTCTATATAACTATATCATCATTTTAAATGTTTTTATGATTTATCTTTATAAACCCTTTTAATTAATGTCCATGTTTTCAAAATGATTTTAAGGATTTATTTATATGGACAAGAATGTTTTTAAATGTTAATTCCTTTCAAAAGATTCAAAGTGGTATGAGACACTTTGATTCAAAAATGTCTTTAAATGTCTTCCTTTACAAATTGTGTGACTTTTAAATGTTTTTATGATAAAGAGATATTTCTCTCAAAGAGTTTTACAAATAATTTTAATCTATATCAACATCCTTTGATAGATTTTAAACTTATTTTAAGTTGATTTTTTATGATACAAAACTTCCATATTGTATTGAAGGTTTTGTGATATGTTTGACTGTGGATGTGTTATTTTTATACCATTCGTGGTTTATGGATAAACTATTGACATTTCGTATGCTAGTTTTAATATGAATGTTTATGTTATGTTTAAACCTTTTCATATGAGGAATAAATCAGAATTAGTAAGTAACGGGTAGAGCCCACTATAGCTCCTTGATGTATTGGTAGGTCTCATGAGACAAACTAGTGTATTGGAACAAGGCCTTGACAAAATCTTATTTGTAGTCTTGGCACAAGGCCTTGACTATGTGGTTATGAAGGTCTAGAATTATGCATTCCATTATTATGAAAGTGGCTGTTGATATTGCATGTGATTATTCGACGAGTAGAATATCCATGTGAATAAGTAAATGGAATTATTTGATTTTATATTTTCCATATTATTCTGAATTTAAAGTTTAAAAGGATTTTGTTTTATTCTTACATTGCCTTAAATGTTTATGCTTATTTATGAAACTTTCTTCTATATTGTTATCCTTACAGAGCATCGGAGCTCACCCCTTTCTATGATTTATTTTTCTCAGAATGCAAAGAAGTATATTATGATTGACCTACAGGGATAGTCTATGGGATCTCAGTTTTTTCTATGGAAACAAGGTTGTTGTAGTTTTCCATTTTATGATTTAATGTAAACCTTATGATTGTATCTAGTACTTCCAAGGCTACTAAACTAATCGGTCTTCCGAGACTTGATCTTTTGTGATCATGCGAATGATATGTAATAATGCACCGACTCTGGGCTTCTGGGGTTGGGGCGTTACAATTGGTATCAAAGGAAGTTTTGTACAAACCATGGAAACTAGATTTAGATAAACTCTAATTAGATCACATATCCCTAAGATAGACTTTGAGGATTAGTATAGAAGAACATCCTAGAAATTTGGTATTGCAGAGATTTTGTGAGTTTTCCAAGAAATGCATCCCTGTCTGGATACATGTAGGTAGAGGTGGCTCTCGCATAGACGTACCTATGGGTAAAACCCAAAAAAAAAACCGCTTTGAGCTAGACTCGAACGGGAACTGGTGCACGACAATGAGCCTTGATGCACTCTTGGTTACGACACTCGCAGGGGATATGCTTAGGATAATTATAATATTCTTTATAGATCGTTATGAAGGATTTATGAGTATATACCTCCACCAAGAAAATATTTTTATGATTACGGATTATATCAATAAACTATTCAATTTACATTAGGTATTTTAGAAGTTTGGAATTATTCATTTCAATTCATAAACTGACCTAGTGTATTCCATTGTATAGAAATGGCGCCCAGTATAGGGAATGTGAACTCTAGCAATACGTATGATCCAAAGAGTAAGAAGGATCATATCTTTCATGGTATTAAGCCAACATTTAGAAGGTAAATATTCTCCCATGTATTCACAACATATGAAGAAATAGTATCATGTGTTAATTAGATTAGTAAATAATTCTACGAGTCATATGGCTTTGAAGGGAAGCAAGAGAAGAAAAGGATGGAAGAGAGAAATATGGATAAAGGGAATAGGGAAAAGAATGATTTTCCAATATGTGATAACTGTGGAAAGAATCGCCTAGTTAAATTATTGAAGGGAATGTGAGTTTGTTATAAGTGTGGAGAAAAAGGACACCAAGTATGTGATTGAAAGGGTAAGAAAAAAGCTTCAAATGTACAATGCTTCATCAGCAAGGAGTTGGGACACTATGCGAATTAATGTACAAATTATCATAGTATACCCCAAATGATTCCATTGGATAATAATAAAGTTATGATACTACCGAAGATGAAGAGGAATGATTAGATTTCATATTTTGTTTTTAAATTATTGCGTCATTTGAGTATTGTATTAAAGATGTACATGTTATAAGAATTGTGCAGTGTATAAGGATTGTACTGTTGTACTATTTCATTAAGGACTTAAGATTGTGTGGAAACAATAAAAGTGGCTCAATAGCAGGTTAATTTTTTAAAAAATATATGATTGAGAGAATGATAAACCATAATATGGTTCTGATACCGTGGTAGGGATTTTGGAATAATATATGATTGATTTGGATAAATTATATTAGATATTCTTGACTACCTTGAAACTGATTAATGATTTGTATATTCCATCATTGTTGGAGTTTATAACATTTTTGGATAGAAGAAGTATAACCATTATTCTATAAGGAATAAGGGAGCATGAATGTAATTAATAAGTTTTTATGGTAATTCAGGATGTTGCAGTGTTTTAAAAGAATATGTGATGAAGGTGTTCACATGTTATTACGTGGAAAAAAGGATCTTCATTGTGTTTACCTTCCTTATAAATTTTGGACTGTGAATTTGGACAGAAATAATTTGGATAATTCTAGTTTGAGATTATTTTTGGATTTTCAAAAAAGGACAAACCAGAGGTCGGGCGGAAACCTCTCACGTCTGGCAAGGCCGCGAGACTTGAACCCACAACAGAAGGGCGACTAGGGTGAATCACTTACCACTAGCCCACATGATGTCCTGGATTTAATAAGGTGGTTTTTTTATAAGGTCTCTTAGATTAATTATAAATTCATTTTTTTGGAACCCTATACGAATAGGATAAATAGATTATTTTTTTAAGTTATATTATCTTTTAGAGTGAAAGATGAGTCTATGGTAGAAATTAGTTAAAGGATGGAAATCTACTTGTCAAGTATATATTTTTTTCATCTCTTATTCTATGACGAAATTTATTCGTAAACTTTCGGTAAGGGATCTTAAAACTAAAAATATGTTATCCTAATACCTTATGTTTTGTTGAACCGATGATATTTTAAAT
Source organism: Viscum album (assembly GCA_963277665.1). Taxonomy (NCBI): domain Eukaryota; kingdom Viridiplantae; phylum Streptophyta; class Magnoliopsida; order Santalales; family Viscaceae; genus Viscum; species Viscum album. The sequence continues at coordinate 609,976,951 of OY728123.1, read as the reverse complement.
CATCATAGATTGATGGCTTTGAGGCCCTCAATTCCAAAAAATTTTGTGACTGATGACCTTAATCACTCCCTATAAATATTTATATTTTTATTACAACTATGTGTCTCTAATTACCACCAAGGTTCTCCTAACTGATATCATAATTTGGTGGTGAATTTTTCATTCCCATTTTCCTCTTATTAAGACTAAATTTTATTAACTGAATTTGTGATGTGGGTTTTCCCACAAAGGTATTTTCTATTTTCAACATTTTATTTTCGAAGAACAATTTCAAATTGAGAGTACACAATTTATTGAAGGAGGGAAGAATGTAACTCCCCATGATTTCATAGTACGTTTTTTCTTCAAAGTAATGCAATAACTTTCACTACACGTAACATTGAGTTCAAGCGGACCAGGACTTACCAAACTAGCCATTCAAAATCGGTTATGAATAATATTAACTGAATTTTGAACTTTATATAATACTTATAATTTTAGAATCCATATTATGAGTTTCTTAAACATAATGTTAGAAAAAATTCATTTTTTCAGATAAAAGAATTATTTTTCAAAAAATGCAATTTTACCGCCTTTTAATGGGGAACCGTTTTTAAATCCAATATTTGAAACTTTTATATATGAAATTTGAAAAAATAAAATTTTTCTTTAGAATCAGGACATAAGATTTTAGTTTTAAATTTTTTTTGGTGTTTTCTTGATAACTTTATTATTTGGGTGAATGGTGAAAATACTATATTTTAACTGAAACAATATTTTTAATCAAAATAATTTATAGAGTTGAATTATTAATTTTATGGTTTTTATGTATAATTAGATTATATTTTTACAATTTAATACAATTATGGTAATTTTAAGTAATTTAACTTTGAAATTGGACATAAACAAGTGTCAATATTTTGATATTTATTATTTCTTAAAAACACGCTTTTTGGTTTTAACAACGGGAATAAATTTTAAATTAATTAATGAAAATTTTATGTTTTGAAATTGTTAAAATAGAATTCATTTTGGAATTCGGAATATCAAAATTAGCTTAGGGTGAAGTTTTGGTATTTTTCTGAATACTTTCAGTTTTTGATGAATATTGAAAAACACAGAGTTATAGTTTAAAACCGAATTTTTATTTAAATAATTATTTTTTTATTGAAATTTATTTTAGGTCAAGATAGATACATATTAAAAATATAATTTCAATGTAATTCATTGGAGTTAGTTTATAATATTTTTATGTATATATAAATTTTATTGATCTTTTTACCGTCTTTTACCCACCTCCTTGGAGCATTTGCAAATTTACATAAAACATAATTTTACCGCTTCTGTGAGTTGAATTTCAAAATTCTGAGAGACACAATTGATATCAGTATGTAAAATGTGGTTCAATAAGAATAAAATATTTTTTGGTTAATAGTAACTTTTTTCTTTTATTTACAATGGTTAAAAGTAAATAGGGTAATTAAGGGTAAAAAATTATATTATTATTATCCTAACACATGTCCTAATTCTATTAGATAATTTTAATGAGACCAAAAACAAACTTAGGAATGAAATATTATCCTTTAGTTCTACTTGGATTAGATTATGAAATTTATTATTATTTTATTTAAAGAAGAGTTAAAAGAGTTAAAAGAGTTAAAATCAAAGTTTAATAACTAAAACATTATTAATATAGAGTTATACATAATATAACTTCAACTATAGATATAAATTAGAAAGATAAAAAAATTTCCTACATAATTTTATTTTATTTATAATTATTTTACGTTAAATAATTTAATTTATATATGACATAATGATGATGTATTAATTACCTAATTAATGAAATATTAAAATAATTGATATTATAAATTTCTAAATAAATGTAATTTGAGACTTTTTATAAAATACACTAATTTTTTAGGTTAATATGACATGTTAGGGTTAGTTAGATGAATTTTTGTCAAATTAATAATGATTTTATGAATTTATAAAAAACAAAATACCAAATAGTGTAAATATTGACATCAAACAGATTTTAAAACAAATATTATATTATTAATTGATATTCTATTCCTAAAAATATATGGTTCAGCCAAAAGACTTATATAATGATATTTTTATCATTAATTAATCACTTGGGGATCTCTTGGAAGTTTTTAGTAAGTTTATTAACAATATAATATAAATAAAACAAAGAGACATGGTAAATGTCAAACTATTTAACTAAGAGTTAAATCTAAAAGATAAAGTTAATATAGTGAACCAAACCTATCTAAAACCTACTGGTTGAGTGTTTTTTGATCCATCCCCACCATATTCTTTAAATAATTCATTTTTGAGCCTTTAGAAACAGAAAATTAATTTATTATAAAATAATATTTCTAGCTTTTCTTAAGGTTACCCTCACCTCTCTTATAAAAGGGCACTCACCCTGCTCTCTAATTCACACCTTCAAATCCATTCGGCTCGGCAAACCCCTTCCCAAATACCCTCTCAACTTTCCTCCCTTAATCCTAGAGGCCTTACATTGGTCATAAAGCCAACCTAAGGAGCCCTTTTGATCAAATAAAAAGGAATAACCCCGAGAAGAGGTAAATATTTCATCACCTCTTTCAAGTTCATTTCTTCTTTCACATCCTCTTTCTTTGTTATTTCAATTATAAAATAATAACTCCAGTATCTTATATATATTGTGATTTTATTATAATTATGTTACAACCATATTCATTATTCTATCCATCCTTTGAATGAAATGTCACCATACGTGCGTACGTACGGCTTACCGTCTCCACGTCATGGTGTAGTTGTTATTCAATACATTGTTATTTGGATGGGTATAATAATGATGTGTAACTGATGTAAATAATAAATATAACATGTTAATGATTCTTTATATATGATATACCATCAAATTACATACTATTTTTCCATTAATATAATGACATGTTCACTCATGCGTACATACGGATTACCGTCTCCACGACCCGATGAGATTCATTTCCTTGTTCACCATTCAACAATGATTAAAAAATATGTATCATTAATAATTATGTAATATATGACATAATAATTCTACTTGATATATATATATATATATATTTACTTATATATATCTTATTCACTTAGTTCTGTTTAATATGATATGAAAACGGAAACAACATTTATGCAAACGTATGGTCTACCGTCTCCATAAATGGTCTTTTCCATTTCATATATATGTATATTATAGATATTTATATTCTAAATATAAATGATATATAAATCATGTTTTATATTATGGAAGTATTTAAATCATGAACTAAGTGATACAATTAAGAGTAAAAGTTAAAACACGCACGATAAAGAAAGTGATTATTACCCGAAATGTTAATTTAACATGGAAATTATTATTAAATGGGTAGTATAAAGTCATAAAGGAATCATGTATGATATAATAAATATTAATATGGTTATAGTATAATTTAATAACATACTACAGTCTTTATATAGGAGGTTAAACATACCCTCGACTAAAGGAAAGTTCAAGGTAAGGGTTAATTTCTCAATCTCATTATTATCTGAGATTGTTCATGTGTAAGTATTTTCTGGGACATAATTATCATAAAAACCCATATTTTATAAAATTTATTTCAAAAGGAATCTTTTAAGGTTTTATGGGAGGTTCTATTAAAATAGATCATCATTTTAAATGTTTTAAGATTTATCTATCTAAACCTAATTAATTAATGTTCATGTTTTCAAAATGATTTCAAGGATTTATTTATATAGATATGAATGTTATTAAAATTTTAATTCCTTTCAAACGTTTCAAAGTGGTATGGGACACTTTGATTCAAAAATGTCTTTAAATTTCTTCCTTTATAAATTGTGTGACTTTTAAATGTTTTTATGAAAAAAGGATATTTATCTCAAAGAGTTTTACAAATAATTTTCATCTATATCAACATTCATTGATGGATTCTAAACTTATTTGAAGTTGATTTATTATGATACAAAACATCCATACTGTGTTGAAGGTTTTTTGATATGTTTGAGTGTGGATGTGTTATTTTTATACCATTAATTATTTATGGATTAAGTATTTACATTTCGTATGCTAGTTTTAATATGAATGTTTATATTAAGTTTAAACCTTTTCATATGAGTAATTCATTGGACTTACTAAGTGACGGGTGGAGCATACTATAGCTCCTTGATGCATCAGTAGGTCTCATGAGACAAACTAGTGTCTTGGCACAAGGCCTTGACAAAATCTTATTTGTAGTCTTGACACAAGGCCTTGACAATGTTGTTATAAAAGTCTAGAATTATGCATTCCATCATTATGAAAGTGGCTATTGATATTTCATGTGATTATTATACTAGTAGAATATCCATGTGAATAAGTAAATGGAATTATTTGATTTTATCTTTGTCATATTATTCTGAATTTCATGTTTAAAAGGCTTTTTTTCTAGTCTTACATTTCCTTAAATGTTTATGATTATTTATGAAATTTTCTGTTATATTGTTATCCTTACTGAGAATCTAAGCTCAACCCTTTCTATGTTTTATTTTTCCCAGAATGCGAAGAAGTATATTATGACTGACCTGCAGGGATAGTCTACGGGAGCTCAGTTTTGTCTCTGGAAAAAATTTTGTTGTATTTTTTTCATATTATGATGTAATTTAAACCTTATGAATATATATAGTACTTTCAAGGATACTAAAATAATTGGTCTTTCGATTCTGGATCTTTTGTGATCATGCTAATGATACGTAATAATGCACTGACTCTGGGCTTTTGGGGTCAGGGTGTTACATATTTAATTTAAAACCCCATGAAAGAAGGATAATAAAATATAAATTTTAATACCCATGAATTTTATTATAATATAAATATAATAAAATAATAGGTATTACATACACCATACAAAAGAAAAGAGTGGTGAACATAGCTTGTACCTCACAAAAATTAATAGTGAGATGAAAATACCATTACTTTGTGTCTTGACTCTCCCCATAATCTAACAAGATTTATGTATAATAAATATAAGTTTATTATATATTTTTTAAGTAAATATATTAATATTTCAATTACCATATATGTTTTTATTATAACCTTATATTACATGCTTTTTAACAATCCAGTGTTAAGGTTTCACTTTGGGAAATATTCTCTTTGTTATTCGCATGTGTCTTAATTTGTTATATCATTAGTCCTTATACTTATATCATGATTCCATAATTTAGAACATGATATAAATATCAGAAATATATATTATATTTATATTACTATAATTTATATCATAAATAAGAATAAAATGTATTACATTGTTTATGGACATGGTATGTCATACGTACGCATGAAAATTGATTCTATTTTTATTTTTGTATTGAGATAAAGTATGGAAATGTATTATATATATATATATATATATCTGATTACTAAAATATAATTAATATATAATATAATCATATAAATTCATTAAACCCATCCTTTATACATTCTATGTGGTGTGTGAATGAATCACATCACTTTGAGGGCCAATAGTCCACACTTTCTCAAACGAGATTATCGTATTAACACTAAATGAAAAGAAAAAAGATGTGTTGTAAAAGTAATAATGAAGATTAAATACATAATAAATATAATATATGAATTTATATATATATATATATATATATTTCATCATAATTACCACCAATATTGGTTGTAAAGAAGAAATGAACAATCACCATTTTGTGAGGCAGAAGTTCGTCATACACAGGAACAATATGTTCAACATCCATTATGGGGAGGTGTGTGTATGTATACATCAAACCCATTTCATAAAAACAACCTAGTATATTTATGATACTGTTGTTTTCACCCATTAATGGAATAAAGAGGGTTTAGGTGGTGGATAAGTAAAATAAATGGAAGGAGCTTGAGAGAAGACGCTACCTCTTAATCTGCAATCTCTAATTTTTTTATACCAAAAGGCTTCCTTGAGAATATTTCCACCCAAAGTGAGGCTTCAAGTTAGAAGGAAGGATTATTTATAGGATACATGTCCAGATAATGGATGAACATAGAAGGTTTGAGAGAGTTTTATGAGTGGGTAGAGTTGGTGGCCTTTTATAGGGAAGGGAAAGCACTCACTTTGAATTTTTAGAAACAAGTTAGATGTCAACATTTCCTTACCTAAACAAAGTCATATAAACGTACAAAAATAAATTATGGAAGGTTTATTGACGAATTATGTATATAAAATGGGTTTTGGAAAAGTTTCTAGGTCATTTGGGACCTTAATGTTATGGTTTAGTCCGTAATTAAGCTGAATTTGGTCCCCCACCATCAGTTGTTCAGTATGTATCCAGTTGAAGTAGTTAGTCATCATAGACTAGTGGTGATCTGAGGGATGACTCAAATTATGGTAGCACCTCAACCGATACATTAGTGCCTCCAACCTTTGGAAAATGAAATAGACCTATTGATCTCACCACCCAAGCTAAGAGTGATTCAGATTAGGTTTAATCTTTGATAGGGATTTTTTATTTTCCTGGTATTTATTTTTTGCAGTAGTCTAATGAATATAGTTCTTAATAAAGCTTATCTATTATTATTCGTGACTTAATTATTTATCTTTATTGTTTCTTGTCTTAACTTTTCGATAATCTCAAAATGGGGAGAACTTATTTGGATGTCATTTACCTTCCATGTTTCAAGATTATGTTTGTAATTTTAATTTTTTATTTCAATAAATCTATTTTAAGTAATTATGTCTCAAAACATAATTTCAAAATATCACATTAGCCTTTGAATTGTTACAAATATATCATTACTTAATAAAATTCATCTATTTATGCCTATTTTTTTATACATAGTTTATTAAATGTCATGATATATGATCATTAAAAAGATGGATATTTTTTGAACCTCCATATTTTAATGCACAAAAATAATGGTTCTTATGTTTCTAATAAGATTATTGTTTTATGATAGTATATAATTTTATAAATTATATTTTGAAAAGTATAAAAAAGTTATACCGTTAGTAAAAATGATCCACTATTAGTTCAGTTTTTCTACCATGGGAATTCTTCCATCGTTATATTATTCCACCACCACAGTGCCATAATTATTTAAAATTTTACTATCACCAAAAATACTAATACATTTAGGGTTGTGTTACCCTTGGAGCCATAACACCATTAGGTGTTAAAATACCATACTTATATTACTACTATGAATGTTCTACTTCTAGCTTTCAACAATGGAAATATGAGGTACCACTAGTAATGATACCTCTATCTCTCTTATACCATTAGAAATAAGATACCACTAAATCTTTTACCATTAATTCATCCTTGTTACCATCAGGTGTTCTACCATTGGTTCGTGATACTATTGGACCATTCCACTATCATCCTTGTTATTGTTTACATTATTCTTCATTCAAATTTAGTCCTAACAATGGATAGTTTATGAAGTTAATACATATATTATCACATGTGTTTATTTATTTATTATTCCTAAATCATTCTAGGGATGAATTGAATACAATGTCAGAGGATCTATATGAGGATCCATGATATATTTATTATTATTCTTTAATGGGTATTCAAACATGTAGTGCTCTATATTTCTATGTAACTCCTTCGTGCATGTAAGTAGTTTGATGCTTTTTACACATACACTAATAAATTCAGCTATGAAAGGGTGGATTACACAGAAGATTAATATCATTTCTTACAGACATAAAATAGTACATCATGAAAATCTATTTTCATGTAACTTTTGGAGATAATTTGTGATCTCATCATGAAGAATAATATGAGGATCCTCAAGCACATGGAGTATTACAAATTTAGTAGCACTATATTTCTTAATATTTACTTATTTTCCATATTTATTATTGATATAATTTTTAACAATGTGATTGTTTTTATCTTTTTATTTACACACACTTAATCCTATAATTAAACTAGATAATACCTAATATTCTCTCAAATATTTATATATATGTACCCATAGAAACTTTGGAAGAAGTCTTACAAGGCCTGTGTTGTTTTTCTTCCATGTTTATTTGTGAAAGATGCCTTGAGCCTAGATAGCTTGTGCTATTGTTTGTATACATGATCTAGGTTTTGGATCATATTATTGGTTATAAAAAACTTCTTGGCAGCATGTAATTTCTAAGTGGAGTTTATTAGTTCTCATCTTAAGACTAAACCCCTTGTTTATTATTTCATGTGTTTGTGTTTTTTTCTTTGTTTCGAAGATACAACTCCATTGGTTTTTAATATATAAAAAACATATACTTTAATAGTTAATCTTAACCACTATTTATATAATGGATTTGATTAAGCATATAGATTTCGAAATTTAATGTAATTTATAATATTTTTTTAATGGAGCCCTAATCATTATTTGTGAAATCTTATAAACCAATGAAATTATATTAAACTACTATTTTGATTAATGAGGTGTATTTTTTCAAATTGGGGGATTTTTATTTAATGTTTTCTTAACAGAAATTTTGATAAAAACTAAATTCCCCCCCCCCCATTTAGTTACTCATTTTAAATGACAAACAAGACTTTAATTATAAAGTAATGAAATAACATTAGCTATGATATCATAACATTCGCATAATACATCTAATTGTGACATACAAAAAATCATAGAAAATCATTTCTATAGTAGTCAAGGATCACTTACAATGCTATCATAGTGGAATAGGTTCACATCCCAAACTATCATAGTTGTCAAGGTTCACTCCTCACACCATAATAGTTGAAAAAGTACCTTAATAAATTGGGTTCACTCATTATAGTCCTTTCAATCTCATGATATATAAATCTTGACCTAATGAATTCAATGGAGATATAGGTCACAAACATTACATAATTAAAATCATACATATGTGTGATAAAAGATCATAAAACATTAATAATATCAAAACCCATGAAAGGAAAGAATTTTTATAAACATTTAATCATATATTAACCTATGGAAAAGAGATAGGATTCATAATCATTTCAACATTTCATTATAACAAAACTCATGATCAGAAGTGGGTTTCATAAGCATTTCCTCATGGTATAATACATGAAATAGAAAAAAAATCATAAATATATTTCCAAATTAAACATAAATTATTTAGAAGAAGAATAAGAATGGTATCATTGGATCATATCTTAGCAAAGCATAGGAAATATCAACTGGTGTTATCTTAGATAGAAAATGATTCGGAAAGATCATTTAAAACATTTCTTGACAAAAATTGCATTTTCGATTTGAAAAACACTTTTAAAAATAATAATAAAACATTAAAATGCTTTAATTTGAAAATAAACTTTGAATATTATAATTTGATATTAAAATGAATGATTATTCAAGATGGTACAGAATTATGTTTAAGTCGTACATCTTAAAAAATATTCCTTTCTAGTTTTAGGTAAAAAATTAAAAGGGCCTTGTTCATAAAATGATAAGAAGATTAATTTTAAACCGTTTTTTAAGCAGTAAAACAAAGGTAAAAATTACTTTAAAAAATATTGAGATAATTTTTAAAAAAAATCAGAAGATTTTTAGAAACATGGATATGGAATAGAAAAGACATTTCTCCCAAAGGGGAAATAAATTACGTTTTTTTATTAAAAACATTATTTCTTTTCTTGAGTACTTAAGGGATGAAAAATCAATGAAAAAAATTTATTCTCAATACATAAAAAAGTAAAATAAAATTCCTGAGAATTGTTGGGAGGTTGGTCATGATATTTTATCATTATAAAATTAATCATAAATAATCTCGATAAATAGTGAGATTGTAACATAAAACTCTTAAAACTTTTGGTATATTTTTTATTTTAAGTCCCCATAAAATGAACGATATAATCAAATTAAAATTTAAAATGTCATTAAAATAATTGTATTCAAGATATAACTTTTAATATTGGAAATATATACACCACATGAAATAAGAGAGTTGTATAACATAACTTATGTCTCAAAGAAGGCAATTTGAGACAAAACAAAATCCATTACCTTATGAATTGAATTCATTCACACACATTAGAAAGTCATGTATAATAAAAATAGGTTTATTATATAACTATTATTAACCATATATTTTTTACTTATATACTATTTCACATATTTATTAATAACACTTTTTTAAAATAACTACTTTGGGAAATAATTATTTTATTTTCCATGTATGTTATCATTAGGTGACTTTGGTCCTTGTAATATTATCATGGTTACCAAATATTATGTATTTTAAAAATGATATAAATATCATATATATATTTATTATACACATATTTATATTCATCCTAAAATTTAGAGGTAGAAAAATGGATGACACGGTTCATAGAGACAGTAGGTTGTAAGTACGCATGAACACTATGTCTATATTTTTAATGGATGGAATGAAAGAATGTTAAATGATTATTAAACTTTATAGAATCATGATTATTCTATATAAATCACTTATATTCATAAAAAATATCATTATTAACTTCCATGTAAATCGTAAGTTAAACATTAATCACATCACTTTGCGAGGTGGTAGTCATCCAAACACTTATCGTGTCACCTACAGAATAAAAGTAAAAAATTAATAAGTGATATTATATATAAATTAGTATAATTATGTTAAAAATATAACTCATATATATTATATCAGTCATAATACCCAACAATCATATGTGTTTATGGAAAACGAGTCGCAACAGTTCACATGGTGGTAGTCTGTCGTATACACGATCAATGTTATCATTTCCAATTTGAGTGAAGAGGAGATTGATATATGTCATACCCTTAATATAGAAACATATTAATATATATAATATAATTAGGCTATTATATAATCATGGTATAATAATATTTTAAGGATTATGATGAATAAATAAAATAAAAATACTCATTGAAGAATGATACCTCTTCTTCCTGTAACCTCTTTAGGTTTACACAAAAATCCATACTAGGTTGGATTTATAATCAAAATAAGGAAAATAAAATGAAGTTATAGGATCATGGAATTTATATGGGTAGTTATTTTCTTAACCAATTTTCTTTTAAAGTGTATATTGTGGAGGAGAGGTGGTGTCTATTTATATGTGGGGGAAAGGACACATTAAGAATTTTTGAAAATAAATAATTCCACCCATGTTTTTCTCATTCCAAAAGGCACTAAAACATTCCATTTTCTAACCTTAGTAGATATAAATTATAATTATGACTATAAAATATTAATTATAATTTTTTTGACTTATTTTTAAACCTTATAGTTTTATTTTAACCCCCAATAAATAAATTTTTACCTTAACCACGATAAATATTTATTAATGTTTCCAAATATTTTAATATAAAAAATCAATATAAAATTGATCTAAATGACCTAAGTTGGATTAATTAATATATTATTGATTTAATTTTACTTTTTAAACATGTTAAAACAAAGTATAACTTTGGAAATTATTTAAATTAAAATGTATTTTTTTAATAGACAACCGTATTTTTTACAATTCATAAAAAAATAAAACTTTTCAGAAAAATATGTAAAAATCACCCTAATATAATTTTTTCATCATTATTTCAAAAAATAAAGTTCATTATTTAAAATAAATTTTATAGATGTGAAAAAAACTAATTTTATTATTTCTTCACAAAATGAAATAAAAACATTTTTTGGGAAAATATTATTTTTGAAGCATATAAAAACTTATAAAAATTAAGAAATATTTATAAATATTTTTTCTTTATATAAAATCATTATAATTAATATTTAAATCTTATTTATTAATATTCATAATCCTACATTTAAAATCTAGGTTATAACCATTCGATTTAAATAAAAATATAAATAATATAGCATGGTTTGTTAAAACTAGCTATTGGGTGTAATACCAGCCAAAATCAGTGTTTCATGTAACAAAACTTATCAGAAAATTTTAATTTATTCAAAAAAATTCAAAAAAAACTTGGGTTGTTACATGAATCATTCCACCTATCCACCTGTGTATCACATAGATTAATTTCATCTCAGTTCCTTCTTGAACCACCACTATAATCCTTGAGATACTTCTTTTATTGCTTAGGTTTATAACTCATATACAAGTGGGGGTAACTAAAGGATTGGTTAAGGTAAATTGCATAAAAAACCATGGAAACACATTCCCAATATAATAAAAAAGTGAGGTGTGACACAAAAGCCATCATATTTAATTTAATAAAAAATAATTTTAAACCCTTTCAATAAAATTAAATTAAATTAAACCAACCCATACAAAGGTTTGGTCAAAGATCATGATCATTCAGCCAAATGCAACAAATATGAAAAATTATACTAGCTAGTATACACTCTAATTTAACTATTTTATTAAGATATATGTTCTTGTATTAATAAATTAACAAAGAAATTAATTCACTTTTACTTAATGATAATTCAAAGTGTCATAAAGATACCCATAATTAAGGAATTTAGGGAAAATAAAATAAATGAAAAATGATTACAGATGATTAAAAAAAATAATTTAACATCTATTAATTCTCAAAACGTTTGTTACATGTTCAAACATGTCTTATTCTAATCAGGTAATTTGGTTTCAATGCTTTAGTTAATTAATTCTATGTAATTTAATTTTTTCCCCATTATTAGGAGACAACATGGAATGTACTAATGAGATACACACTGTGTTCCTCAATTTCCATACATCTAATATAAACAACCAGGGCTTCACTGTATACATTTTCCAAATTAGATGGTGTGTTCTAATGAACTACATGTCATGTGGTCTAGTTTTCATGTGCCTGAGATAAACATTACAGGATTCATCATGTATCTCAGTCAAATTACATGGCATGTACTAATGAACTATATTCCATGTGTTCATCTTATCTTGTGTCTGTGTAAGCTAAAAATGATTCAGTGTGTTCTTTATATGTGAAAATTAGTGATTTAAATGATGTGTATTCCAGCTACACATCATGTGTTTCATTAATGTTCCAGGATATCAGGATAAAGTGGTGTAAACCCATGTCATTGAACACAATGTTAATATGAATTGTGAAGCTATACCATGAAAATTACATGAGTTATACTCTAGGAACACGTCATGTAGTTTGAAAAACCATGTTCCAGGTTGGCCTTGTAGACACTTGGTGTAAAGTAAATTCACCACATGTAATTACTTCTCGATGCACCAGGTATCACATGACACATCAATGTGCAGTGAACTTTGGTAAACTAAATGTACTCTGAATACTTGTATAAAACACAATCTACCAGATAGAAACCTGGAACCTTCATATTAAATCTCTAATCATTCATTATCTACTATTGGGAATTAAAAAAATATTCTTGATTTAATAATATTAAAAGGTTTAAAACATGTTAATTAAACATTGTATTAAATAATTAATAAACTAGAAATGTAAACTAACAAAAATTGTTTATATAAGACAAAAATCAAATTACTAATTATAAATTTAAATTTAACATCCCCCCGATGCCACTTAAAGGTTTCATATGTATCTTAAGAACCTTTTTAGTGAATAACCATTATGTTTTTTTATCGATTTCAATGAATCATTCTCCAATTTTTTAAGATCTAAATTTCACGAACCATGATTTTTTTATATAGTAAATTGACATAAAAAACCTTGAACCCAATGCTGGTCTTTTTAAAATTAAATTTATAATAAATTTAAATAGATTGTAAGAAATACTACCAGATCTTATGACATTTCTTTGATTATGTTCTTGATCATCTTAAACCCCTTTTCATATTACCATCATTGGGTTAGGAGGACCTAAATTAGTGCTCCTATAGCAGTGATCTACATATGTTCCATTGATCTATGAACAAAACTGATCCATTATAAGTTTCTAGCACATAATATCTATCACATTATGTTGTTTATCTTAATAAATTTATGTTTCTATAGTCTTGAATAAATCTCTATTTTTTATCTTTGTTAAGAGGATGAAATAATGTGGAATCATGAGAGAAATAAATGGTAAATACTAATTCTCAAATGTTGATTAACCCTAATATCCATGGTAATCAATTTATAGAGATTGTGTTATGGTTATAAAACATTATTTAATGGCATAGATACCCTAAAATAATATAATAAACCTTATCTGACTCTATTCTATACAATAATAGTAATATTTTTAATTTTAGATATGCACATATTGGCACATCAAAAAATATTATTTTACCATCATATAAGTAAATATTTATCACTAAACTAAATGTTGGCTCACTCATCCTTCTTGGAATTTATCAAATACAAAAATAAATAAATATTTATTTATTTATTTGTAAATAAATACATCATTCACATATGAAAATTAATTAATTATTAAATATTCAATAAATGAAAAGAAAATATTTAATTCAAATTCGGGAGAATAAAAATTTGTTAAATATTAATATAACTAAAAAAATAATTATTTATTACCTTGTGAATACTTACAAACAATAAATCTAGAATAAAATTTTTCCTTGGTCTTGGGAAAAAAATGTATTCCAATAATTAAATTTAAAGATAATTTACTTGAGATCAATGGAAAAGCTAAGTGTGTAGCCCAGTAGGATTATTTGTCATTTTATTTAGGTGGGAATGACTAAAGTCCATGATTATTATCTATAAATGGGTTAGGGAACCCAAGATAAAGAATATAATGTCATAATGTTGACAACCACACATGAACACTTACATTGTAATATAATTAAATTGATATAATATATCATCATGCAGGTTTCACACACATTTCATCAAACTATGTGGTTGATACATATTTCTTAGAATATCTAAAATAAACTCATCATTTCACTATGTACATGGAATTTAATGTGGCAGTAACATTTAAATCAAAGGGCCAAGATATAAAATTCAATAATTATGAAAGAGAAAAATCCTTCTTCACATTATTAATTAATAACAAATCACTCATGTTTCCCCAAACATATCCAAATTCCAATTGATATGTATCATCATTGTTTAAAAAATATATCATTGTGCATGTGTCATCAAATTCATTAATAATAATCATAAAGTCTAAGGGTCATTACACACGCGTGTAGATAAGAATATTTAATGACACAAAAACATGAAAAATTCTCCCAGGTTGGTCAATTAACATATTCTCCCATATTATAGATTACCAACTGATAACTTCATTAGAAGAAGTATTATATTCTTATGAGTACTTTCACATAAAAATCAACATTATATGTGTCCCATCATATAATGTTTTCTGACTATAGAGCAATATTTATTATTATCATTATAGAATTTCAAGGATCTCATCAAAGTAGGGAACATTTATCAACTTATCAATGAGAAAGATGCTCTACCACATTATTAAATTAAACTCATATGGTACAATTAACACAATTTAATAATATGTTTTATTAATATTTAAATCATCGAATATGCATGTAATATAAATAAAAAACTGTTGGTTCTAAGACACCAACTCCAACAAAGTTGATGTCGCCCCGACCCAAAATCCCCATAGAGTGTGCCCAAAATATATAGATAGAATCTTGAGTACTTATATAGGGAGATTATGTTTTTTTATTATTAGTTAGAAGTGAGTTTATATTCCTTAAATAGACACCTATATTGAATTTTCTGTAGATTTATTTCCCTTCCAACACTTCCCCTTTAAGATTTTATTGAATGAAAAAATATTCTTCTTGATACATTTAATGTTGAAATTCCCTCTTCAATAAGTCAGTACATCCTCACCCTTCTTCTCCAATGATGTTTACTTTCTTCATGAGGGTCCCAAATTAAACTATTAAAGTTTATTTCTATGTCCTAGATCACTAGTTTAAAAAAATATTGTTCAATTTCACTATTTTTTTACCATCCTTATGTTGGGGCCAAGATAATCTTCTCTATATCACTCCATTTTTATTAAATATATCTAAATAAAAAAGTTATTATATATAATTTATTATTATTACTGTATATTTAATATTATATAATATATGTTATTTATTAAAATATAATTAAGATGAGAAGAATTATCCCCTTTCTCTTCAGAAAAATATTACTATTGACTACATGGTGTGGTTGGATTTTAATTATCAAAATGTTAATAAAGATGATCCGTGATTCACACCAGTCGTAGGGTGTGGAAAATGAAAATTTACTTTCCTAATGCAGCATAGTGGCTAACCAAGGTCGTCTCACTTGAGGAGCATTGTAGTTGGTTCAATCACTAATTCTAATTCACCTAATCTAATTATTTCTTTGTTTTTTGAATATGTATAGAAAATAATGTTTTTAAGGGTTTTGTAAAACATTCAATTAAAATAATGTAATAAATAATTAAAATCTAAATGCTGATGAAGATGAAATGTAGATTAGAAAGAAAGTTCTTGGTCCTGAGTTTGATAACATGGGTTTATTCATTATTTATTTGGTATTTAAATTCAATTTAACAATTCATTTCGTGAAACACCATTAATGAATTACTCAACATTGATTTATTGATTGTGTTATTTTATCATGCGTTCTTCACAACAAACCACACCTCCTTCAGTAGTCAATTAGGGTAACACCTCAACAGAGAATGTTATTCTTAAAAGACTCGGCTCCACCGTCTGTCATTTCATCCCTCATAGTAACCCCAAGTCCACCGTATGAAGGGTTTGACTAAAAGAAGTTATGGAAAATTATTAATCAAGTAAAAGGAATTATTAATCAAAGTAACTACTTAGCTCTTCATAAATGGTGCTAGTTATGACGCACGCCTGTCGTAGCGCATTGAAAAATGAAAATTTATTTTTCTAATACAACACAATAGCAGACCAGGGTCATCTCACTTGAGGAGCATTGTAGTCAGTTTAATCACAAATTATTATTCACCTAATCTAATTGTTGTTGGTTTTTATAATTTTTATTGAAAACATTGTATTTTAGGGTTTCAAGAAACATGAAATTAAAATAATGCAATGAAAAATTGAAATATAAATGCTGATGCAAACAAAATGAATATTATAAAGAAAGGTCTGGGTCGAGGGTTTGATAGAATGGGTATATTCATTATTTATTTGTTATTTAAATTCAATTTGATAATTCATTTTGTGAAACATAATTAATTAATTAATCTCCATTTATTTATTGAGTGTTTTATTTTAACATTCATTCATCACACCAAACCACACCTCCTCCAGTAGTCATGTAGGGTAACATCTCAACCGACAATGTTATTCCTACAAGACCCGGCTCTACCATATGTTGTTTCATCCCTTATAAAAACTCCAACTCCACCATATGACTCTTCTTCCTAATAGAAGGGAGTAAAAATGATTAATCAAGGAAAATAAAGGGATTTTTAAATAGTTTTGTGGGGAATGACTGCTACACCCGTGAAATATTATCACCTCCACTACAAATAGATTTAAAAAAAATTCAATTTGAAGTGCAATAATAAAGAACTCTGTGAATCCTCCCTCATATCTAATCCTCGAGCTAGTTACTTTTCATGGTGATGTGCATGGAGATCGTGATGGAAAAATGGAAGAGAGAGAATGAGAATTTGAGTTGGAAGAGAAAGAAAATGGTAGAAGAAATGGGAAACACTTTAATAAAAAATATGAATTTGTTACATGTAAAATAAAACTAAAATAAAAATTAAATAAAGAAATATAAATCATAAAAGGCACTTTGCCTCCTCACCTTGGTGTCCCAGATGGAATGGGATGGATTGGAATAATTTTGGAGGTAGGAGCTCCTCTCCTTTTATAGGTAGATTTCATCCTCAAAGAGTTGTCGCATTTTTCACCCCCTAATCGGTAGATTAATGCATAGAACCATAAATAAAATTTGTTCATAAATGTATTGGCCTTTCACTATCCAAATTTCAGCTCATTTTTTCACTGTATGTTGGAGTTTTTAATTTCTCATTTGAGGTTTCATTTTTTGGATGCAGGTTCCAAGAATCTTATTCTAAACATATGTCGTTCAATAGACACCTTAATGGATTCAAAAAACCATATATTTTAATTGAAAAAATGACACTATGTATATTTGTTCCATTATAGGTGGAATAACTACTATTTAATGTGTGTAGGATGATATGGACTTCTGTTACAGTGGTGGGGTCAGCCCGGAAAATTCTTCTTCTTTATTGCTTTTTTACGGCCTCTAGATGGACGAATCATCCACTGGTCCAGAAAAAGAAGTTAAATAAAATAAAATAATTATTCAAAAAAATAATAATCAATCAATTTGGAATTATATTTTTTAAGAAATGACTACAATACCTTTGATGTAAAAATCTATCAAAATCCAGAATTAAACATTTTTCATTATTTTTCAAAAAACACATCATAAATCTCAAATTGATTCATATAATATCAAATTGATAAATTGGGACATTTAAAATAATTAAAATTCATACAAAAAATGTGAAAACGTTATCTTTATCAATTCCCCCACACTTAAACTGTGCATGTTCTTAAACATAAAATCTCAATATGGAATCACAGGACACCAATGTCACCAATATTCAAATTCCAAAGTAATAAAATTTAATAATTTACAATTTTAAATCAAACATTAAAAATCCATATAAAATATCAATTTAATTTACACTTTTTCAAAGAAACAATTGAATCATGCATTTGAATTTTCCCCTTTTAGGATGATGAAACTTCTCCTTTCATTCATTCATGATCCTCAATTTATTATTATTAAACATGCCAAATCATGAATTTCCTCACCTTTGAGTATTTCCTCTCTATTGGTCAGAGTAGAGTAATAAATAGGGGTGAATTGAGTATCTATAAAAATTTATGTTTAAAAATTATTCTTAAAAAGGTTCCCCAATAAATTTAAATACAACCCAGTTAATCAAAGTAACACGGTTATGAAAGTTTAACTGTTTAAATAACATCTTAGAATATTGATTAATTCTTAGTAATCTTAATATTAGTTATTAACCTTACTCTTGAAGCTATTTTAATAATAAAAAACAATTAAAACTTCTTTCCAATATTAACTATCAATTTAAATTTAGTGATTTATGACTTATATAGTAAAATGCAGAAAACTAAATTAAACATCACAACAGATATAAAACAAGTGGTTCACTCTCAAGCTGAGACCTAATCCACTCCACTTGGTGATCTCTTTCCACCAATAAATTTATATAAATAAACTCCACACCCTGGATCCGGGTTAACAATAGTACACATGACTGTCCAGGTCACAAGACATCTTCCACAATTCTTCGTGGGAATACACAAGTGTAAAAAGATGTATGAGAAGGGATATCTTGTATCTTTCAATTTAATGTAGGAGATGATGCATGTTTTTATAATGAAACACACACACTACTCAAGAGATAAAAGTAATAAACAACATATTAGAAATGATGAGATAAGGTTAGATGTGCTTTGATTGTAGGTCTATACAGCTCTGGACTTCTATGATGAAGTAGATGTAGAAATAGAGTCCTCTTGTGGAAAATAGAGTATCACAAGTTAGATAGATATGGCTCATTTTCTTCGTGGATTTAATTGTGTGAAAATGTTCTCATCTCTGGGATTCAAGTTTTCTTCATGTGTTCTTTAGTAGTGTCGAGTTTCATGTATTGGTTTTTCTTTCATGAGTGCTTGTGCTTCTTCATTATCTTGCACACACTTGTTTTTTTGTTGTCACTATTTTCACCCTTTTCACCTTTTTCACCTTATTTTCTTCTAACCATGCTGTTCTTTTTATTCTCAGAATACATGTCTTGGATCTGACCGGATGCATGTATTCTGCACCTTGTACCTCGTACTGTCAGGTGACATGTTTACAATGAAACATTAATTATATCAGTTAATTTAAAAGTTTCAAATATGATTGTTAGAAATTAAATTGAAAAACGACAAAATGGATTTAGAAATAGTGTCACAGTCTTTCTGAAAATAGTGTTTTCATGAATTGGGGTCTCCTTGAAATGGTGTCTCCATGTTTTCGTTTGAGCATTCAGACTATTATAATGGTAAAATTTTATAAAGATCAGGAACCGGAAGAACAAATACTGTGCTTGATCATAGTGTTTGTTCACGGTGTCTGGATGGTCCCAGTGTCTGGATGGTCACAGTGTTTAGATGGTCATGTTGTCTGGGTCATGGTGTCTGAATCCTTTACTAGAAAAACATAACCGGTGGCAGACTCATAGTTTCTCAGACTTAGCAAAATATCTATATACAGACTTAAAGAATGATATTCATAGAATGGATTAGACTTAATCATTTATCAATGAAATAAATTATTACACCAACTTAATATAGTTTACTATCATTAAAAATATCACTTAAGATAGATTAAACAGGATTTTCAATCATTATAGAATGTATAGGATTTGTGATCATTAAAAAATGATTAACACATGAGGATTCCAATAATCTCCCCCTTTTTTATGATCACAAATCATGTGAGTGAGAGATTTATTCTTAGTTAATGTGTATCTTCTTTAAATGTGCATATAAAATACATCTTTCTCCCCCTTTTGGGATTATCAAAAAGAGTAAAAACGTAAATAAAAGAATACATAAGAGGAGTTTAGAATTTATTAGATAAAAAGTGTCATTATAAATAGTAAGTAATAGGAAATATAGAAATCATCCCTATCAAAAGATAGTTGGCACTTTTCTTCATCACTAACTTGTCTTCTCTTTTCTCTTGTAAGTAACATCTGAAGAAGAAGCTAGAGGAGCAGAGGTAGAAGTGGAATAAGGGGTGAACTAATTGACAGAGAAGGTAAAGGGAGTATTTAAAAAATTGAAGGGGCCTAGGTATGTGCAGTGCAAGACCGAGGCCACTTTTGATCAAGGATAACGATCCTAATTTGACTTGGTGCTTAAGAGACAGACATAGATGTAGAGGCAAGGGTAGAGGATTAGAATGTAGGAAAACCAAATCTCAGGGGTGCAGCTATAGGAGCAAAAATGGAAGTACTCTGTACATGAAGATAAGGCCTCAAAAGCTTGATGAAGTCAGCAATGATCTCTCATTAATACTTCATGGCTTTCTAAAAGACATCCTTGTTCTCTATAAACTTATCCAACAAAGGAGTGAAATCTCTGATATTTTGGACTTGAGTTTTGAAAGCTTGAGTAACAGGAGGGACTCTTAGATTCTTCACTAGGTACATGAAATGGTTGGTCATATCATTATTAGAGAAGATCTGATTGAAGTGGAAATCCACCTTCTTAGGAATTTCTTATTGACCATCATTGGAAATCTTGGAATGAATTATCACCAAATCAATAACTTTGTCACTACTCTTGACAATTTCAGATATATATTCCTTTCCAAAACCACTGAATAGATACAGAAGTTCTTCTTCGACAAGTGTTCTAAGAAAATCAATATCAAAAGAGGGTTGAGACGGTTGTCTACAGGCACGAGAAGTAGTAACAGCCAAAGTAAGGGATTTCAGTTGATTCAAAACTTTCTAAATACAACCCTTATACTCATCAGCCAACTTGTTAATACCAATAACAAGTTCATGAATCTCTTGAACAATCTTCTTGTCTCTTTCAGCTACCTTTCCAGCTAAGGAAATGAGATTAGGTTGGATTAGGGAGGCTAATTCATATGGAATCTGACTAACAATATCTTCAACATGATAATAAATAGGTTCTTTTATTGAGTTCATTACTCTCTGTATATCTTTAACCATACCTCGGAGAGTCTGTACTTCATCACTGAGTTGTTTTTTCATGAATCTAACTTCTTAAATCTCATGAAGCATCTTGGGCTGAATCTGTCATATGATATTTTATAGCAATAGGGAAGCATCTCTTTCACTTAAGTTGGTTACAAGAGATGGTTGGCTATTCAAGAGTTTTTTAAATCAAACTAATAGGGTAGCTCCAAATGCTTTCAGATCATTTTTTGTTCACCAAGGTTGGAGGTTCTTGTAATGGTTCAGGGATATAATCTGAGATAGGTTTAGGATCTTTGTATGATATAGCTTCAGGTGCAGATTCTAGTTCCAATTGAAACATAGTAGGCAGATCAATACCTTTTACTTATACTTCCTGTGAATCATTCACATCAAAATAAATATTGAATTTATACCATGTATCCACTGTGCATGGATCAATGGGATTGAGGACTTCAACAGGTTCCATATTTGGGTGTTTCACCCCTCAACATGTGCATATTTCTCAGGACTGATAGATTTAGATCCTTGATCTATTTCCAAGATTTCATTCCCGATATCCACACTCATTTCCTTTCTATCCAACTGAAAGGATTTCTTTATTCTCTCTTTAGTAGATGGAATAATTTTAGGAATAGATTGTTCCTCTGTGTGTTCCTCAAGAGAATCTTCTTTCAAAATAGAAAGATCATTTTCTATATGCTCTTCTATAAAAACCTTTTCATTTACCTTAGAAACAGATTATTCTTTAGCAGTAGGTTGTTCTTCTAAATTAGAAACATCTTCAAGAACAGTTATTTCCATCTCAATTAAAACTTGAGGATAAAATCCATTGTCTTCCTCAATCAGAATATTTTCTATTGTAGGTGAAATAGCCTCTTCCCCTTTTTCCTCATCAAAATACTCAATAATCTCATCTGGTTCCAAAATAGGATCAGAAATATCCTTAGGTCTTTTAGAGTGTTCCACCGAATTAAACTTTTCATAAGACCTGTCATTATCTTCCACCCATGCTTTTCTCCATGGATTCCAACTTATTTTCATTCTCTTTACTGTAACTATTGAGAGAAAAAACTCATAATCCTTAATAGATTCCTTATCTAGTCTAACCAACCCATTTTCATGAAGCAAAGCTGAGATAACTCTTGAATATAATTGGGAGGTTGACTTAGAGGTTGTTTTGATCAACTTACACATATGGTGTATAACATATTTTAATAGGCTGATCTTATGTCCATTTTTCATGAGATGTATCAAAAATACATCATGAAACTTGAGTATAGAAAAATCACCTTTTCTGGGGCTAATCATATTCTGAACAAACTTAAACAAAATCCTGGTTTAACCATCTAGCTCAGCAGCAATGGATCTTCACTTTCTTTCATTCCTAGTTAAACTTCCAAACGCTTCTTCTAAAACAAAGATCTCACTTGGAGGTGGAGGACCTCTCTGGTAGTCCTAAAAAATACCCTCATGAGGTATCATAAGGCATGCACCTCATAACCTCAAAGAAAATGTACATCTCTAGCCATTGATCAAGCTTCTCATAACACAGCCATATTCTAAAGCAAAAGATAATTGAACATACTAATAAAACTGTGAAACTAATTTCAGATAAGTAGGAATATCTCCCTTTATGAGCCAATCTAGCCATATTTACTCTTTTAGCACATTTAATACCAAATAATTACTTGAAAGAATCCACTTAGGCCATATCTCTTTTTTAGGTGCCACTATTATGTCTACCATATTCAGATTCAGTGGTCCTTCAGGTGCTAAATTCAGTGTTATTTTAAACTTCTTCTTTGAACTGTTCTTCTCAAGAGTTTAAGATTATGGGTGTTTCATCTTGGGCATTCAACGAATGTTCGAGAGAGAGAGGGAGAGAAACCTGAAGGGTTGAGAGAGGGGTTATGGTTTGAGAGAAGAGAGATCGAGTGAAGAAAGAGTAAAACTTCTTTTGTTTTTATCATTTAGGGATATCAAGCATCACAGGTTCAAAAATGATGGAAAGTAAAAGGGTAAAATAATTAATTACCACGATACGGGTTATTATGTATAAATAAAACAATGAAGTGTCTTTGCTGGTGAGATTATAATCGACTTTCATAGTGAGACCATAACTAGATTTTACAGTGAGATCATAACTAGATTTCATGGTGAGACTGCAACTTGCTTTCATGGTTAAACCGTAATTGGCTTTCACAGTGAGATTGTAACTGTGTGATTTCTAAACTGTGCGACCGTATAGTTTGAGATAGTATGTTCCAGACAGTAACAGAGAGAGAGAATAAATGTAAGACTGTAAACATGAAACAATAAGCTGTGAAACCATATACTTACTAATTATGACTTAT
The DNA here is from genome assembly GCA_963277665.1 of Viscum album. Lineage (NCBI taxonomy): Eukaryota > Viridiplantae > Streptophyta > Magnoliopsida > Santalales > Viscaceae > Viscum > Viscum album. The sequence continues at coordinate 609,952,947 of OY728123.1, read as the reverse complement.
CATTCTCAATTAATGTATGATGTAATCTATTCTTTCATAATTTAATGGTTTAGTGAATATATCAGCGAGCTGATATTCAGTTCCAAGGAATTCCAAAGTGATGTCACCTTTTTGATAATGTTATCACAAAAATTGATTCCTTACATCAATATGTTTTGTCCATGAGTGTGAAACATGATTTTTTGAGATGTTAATAGCACTTTAATTGTCAAAATTTATAGGTACATGTCTAAATTGATATCCATAAACTAGTAATGTGTGCTTCATCCAAAAAATATGTTCACAATAACTACTAGTAGCTATGTATTCAGCTTCTAAAGTAGGTAATGCAACAACATTTTGTTTCTTACTACACCATGATACGAGTAACTTACCGAAAAATTGACATGTTCTAGAGGTTCTTTTTCTATTTAACTTACAACCACTGAAGTCAAAATCATAATAACTCACTAACTCAAATGATTGTTTTCAGGTACAGAATAGTCATTGATTGGGTGTATACTTGAGGTATTTGAATGTTCTTTTAACAGCATTTAAGTGAGATTCCATAGGATTTTCTTGAAAATGAGAACACATACACACACTAAACATAATGTCAGGTCAGCTAGAAGTTAAGTAGAGTAAGCTTCCAATCATTCCTCTGTAAGTGGTTTGATCAATATATTTTTCATTTTCATCAAGATCCAACTTATAAGTAGTACTAATTGGAGTTTCACTACTTTTAGTGTTATCCAATCCAAAAAGTTTTATAAGATCTCTTGTATATTTTCATTGAATTAAAATAATACCATTATTATTTTGAAGATTTTGAAATCCAAGAAAGAATTTGAGTTCACCCGTTAAACTCATTTCAAATTCATTTTTCATCATTTTAGAAAATTAAATACGTAAAGAGTTTTTTGAATATCCAAAGATAATTCCATCTACATATATTTGAACTACTAAAACATCATTGTAAATTCATTTTATAAAAGGGTAGGATCAGTTATTTCTTTTGTAAAACCTTTGGAAATAGGAAAAGTACCCATTCTACCATACCAAGCTCTTGGAGCTTATTTTAAACCATATAAAGATTTTGATAATTTATAAATAAGGTATGGAAAATGAGGGTTTTTAAAACCAGGGGTTTCTCAACAAAGACATCCTCGTCTATATACCCTTTTAAATATTCACTTTTGACATCCATTTGATATATTTTGAAATTCAGATGTGAATCATAAGCAAGCAGAATTCTAATGGCTTCATGTCTAGCTACTGGTGAAAAGGTCTCTTCATAATCAATTCCTTATTCTTGATTATAACCTTGTGCAACCAATCTATCCTGGTTTATAAAAATATTACCATCTTTATCTACCTTTTTTCTAAACACCTATTTAGTGCCTATAGTGAATGTGTCTTTGGGTCTATCAATAGGTTTCCAAAATTTGTTCCTTTCAAACTGATTAAGTTATTCTTGTATAGCCATCACCCAAAATTTATCATTTATTGCACCATTAATGTTTTTAGGTTTATGTTGTGGCAAGAAGACTTGATGTTCAACCTGATTTTTAAGATAAGCTCTAGTTTTTGTTATTTTATCTATGTCTCTTACTACAGAATATAAAGGATGTTTCTTAAGAGTTCTAACAGCTCTAGAAAAATAAGGACTGATGATTTCAAGTTCTTCAACAGGGTCTGGTTCATTGTGACTTGAATCTAAAGAGTTTCCAGAACTGGAAGTTTTCACATATTTCTTAAAAGATTGTTAGAGGATTTTGAAACAATGTACAGATTTGATACATCATCATCTAGGTTCTCTGGAGTGGTCTTAGGCTCATGTGGATCTGTTTCATCAAATATGACATGGACATATTCCTCCAAACATTTAGTTCTTTTATTAAACACTCAATAGGCTTTACTATAGATTTAATATCCTAAAAATATTCCTTCATCACCCTTGGATGCAAAATTTTCAATATTTTCCTTATTATTAAGGATATAGACTTTGCAACCAAAAATTTTGAAGTAGTTAACTCTAGGTTTCCTATTGTTCCACAACTCATATGGAATTATTTTAAGAATAGGTCTAATCAACACTCTATTGATAATATAGCATGATGTATTTATAGATTCATTACAAAATTAAATAGGTAAGTTATATTCACTAATCATGGTTCTAGAAATCTCTTGTACAGTTCTATTTCATCTTTCTGTAACTCCATTCTGTTAAGGTGTTCTAGTGGCAGAGAAAATATGAATATAGCCATTTTGTGAGAAAAAATTATTCAAACTCGTGATTTTCAAACTCACGACCATGATCACTTATTAAAGACTTAATTATAATCCAATGAATATTTTCTATAGCTTTTTCATATTTGGTAAAATGAGAGTTGGATTCACTTTTGTGAGCCAAAAAAAGAGTCCAAGTATATCTAGAAAAGCCATCTAGAAGAACATAAACATAGTTCTTCCCATTTAAACTAGAAACTCTAGATGGTCCAAAAAAATTTATGTGAACTAGTTCCAGAGGATTATAATTTGCCACTTCTTTCTTTGGTTTGAAGGAAATTTTTTGTTTCTTTCCCTTTTGACAAGGATTACACACTTTATCAATTGGAAAATCATGTTTGGGTAGGTCTTTGAATAATCATTTTCTAGATAACTTTTTTTTATTAGTGAGTATTATATTTTCCTAGTCTCTTATTCCAAAGCCAATATTCTTTATGAAATACACTTAAACATGAATCATTTTGAGAAACTAAAGAATTTAAGTTAATAGAGTAAACATTTTCCTTTCTTAATGCAGAAAACAATAATTCATTTCTATAATTAAATACATTACAAACATCATTTTCAAATTTTACACGAAATCCATCATCAAAAAGTTGTGAAATATAATACATATTATATTTCAATCCATCAACAAAAAGTACTTTGGAAATTAAAACTGATTTAGAGTTAACAATTTGGCCACGACCAATAGTTATTCCTTTAGAATTGTCCCCAAAGGTGACACGTCTTCCATAAATTTATATTAAATTCTTGATGCATGGATTGTATCCTATCATGGGTCTTGAACACCCACTTTCCAAGTACCATAAGATTTTATAGGATATATTTAAGCATATTTCTAGAAACATAGTCAGGTAAAAATAGATTTTGGTACCCACAATTGTTTGGGCCCAGTAATATTAGTGACTAATGCTTTAGGAACCCATATCTTCCTCATAGGTTTCCTATAATAATTATGTAAAGTACTTGAAAAATAAAATCTATTTGGTCCATAAAATCATGAAACAGTAAAGAGTGTATCATAACTTGAACTAGCTGATTGTTTTCCAGAACTAAGATTAAAGCTATATATCCGACATTTAGAAACACAGTTGGTTCTTCCAAAATTTATTTTACCTGGTTGATAGCCATATCCAGTAGTATATTTATGAGCAATATTTTTACCTAGAATTTGTACCAAGGTATATTTACCATTAGTAAATATTTCAAGATCCTTTTTCAATTACTCATTAGATAGTTTTACTTAATTGTTCTCATTACATAATTGATCATTTTTCTCCCTTTCTACACTAAGTTCAGTTCTAACAGTTGAGGTAATAGCATGTTGTTTCTTTAAAGACATGTATTTATCTTTTAGTTCATTTCATGTCTATTCAATCATATTACAGTACTCAAAAATTTCTTTATTAGGCATATTTTCAGAGTCACTCTCATCTCCATAATAATAGTAATTGTGTACAAGAGATTCCAGTGTTACCTTATATGTGTTTTTCATAAAACACATATTGGATTTCTTATACTGTTCATCATGTGAAGATTCTGAGTCACTTGAAATGTCCTCAGAATCACTCCTTGTTGCTCTCATTTCTTTTTATACATTCTATCCTTGTCCTCATATTTCTTTTTTTACTTGATCTTGGGGTTGTCAACGTTGATATGTCCCTTTCGCTTACATTCATAGCAGACAATCTCATCAGACTTGTCACTTCTTTTCCAATCTTTCTTCCAACTTACTTTTTGATCATATCCTCCTTTGAAGTTAGGATTTCTGAAAAAGTTCTCCTTCTTGTAAAATCTCATAAACCTTCTGGATAATTGTGTCATCTCATCATCACTATCAGGTGATGATTGTTCACTGCTGGAACTTTCTACAGAAACTTCCAATTTTCCTTTATCTTTGTGTTTAGAGGTAGTGGTCTTGAACACAACTGATTTTCTTTTGGGTTTATCCTCCTCTTCATTGTTGACTTTAAACTCCTCTTCATATATCATCAGTTTTCTAAAGAGTTCTTTTAAAGGTAGCTTGTTGATGTCACATGACTCTCTAATAGAGATAGAGGTTCCTCTCCATCTATCAGGTTGGCATCTCAGAATCCCCGTGATTTTTTCTTTGGCAGTGACTTCTCTTCTAAGAGAAATCACTGTGTTGAAAATTTCATTGAACCTGAGATACATGTAAAAAATAAGCTCATCATGTTTCATTTTAAAGTTATCATATTTAAAATTAGTTGTATTAAGTCTCATTTCGTTCACAATAGAAGTTCTTTCATATGAAACAGACAAGGTATCCCAAATCTCATAGGTGGTTTTACATGCAGAAATTATATTAAATTCCTCATCTCCTAAAGAGAAATATAAATAATTCATAGCTTTGCAATTTTTATTATAGGAAATCCTGGTTGGATCATCCCAAGTGATTCTATCAGTAGAAGTAATCTTATATTCATATATAATTGAAGACCATATTTCAAAACTCATACTTTTTAAATGCATTTTCATTTTGATTTTCCATTGATAATAATTGGTTCCATTAAAATAATTGATTATCTATAAAAAATTATATTTAAAAAGTATTATTAAAAAGTTTCCCTAATAAATTTAAATACATCCCAGTTAATCAATGTTATACAGTTATGAAAATTTTATTGTTTAAATAACTTCTCAAAAGATTGATTAATTATCATTAATATTAATATTATTTATTAAAATTACTTTTGAATCTATTATAATAAGGGAAAAAAATTATAACTTCTTTCTAAGTTTAACTATAAAAGTAAGTTTAGTGATTTTTGACATATATAGTAAAATAGAGAGAACTAAATTAAACAACACAACGGATATAAAACAAGTGGTTCAGTCTCAAGATAAGACCTAATCCACTCCAGTTTGTGGTCACCTTCCACCAAGAACATTATATAAATAAAATTGATCCACACCCAGGATCGGGGTTAACAAAAGTACACACGAATGTCCAGGTCACATGACCTCTTACATAGTTCTTCGTGGGTATGAACTAACAGGTCAAACATGGACCTCTTCCACACTTATCTGTGGGAATACACTAGTGTAAAAAGATTTATGAGAAGGGATATCATGTATCCTTATGTTTAATGTAGGAGACAGTGTATGTTTTTATACACACACACACACACACTATTCGAAATATGAAAATAATACACAACAGAGCAGAAATGATGAGATAAGGTTAGGAGTACTCTAAGTGTTAGTATATATAGCTCTAAAATTCTAGGATGAAGTATATTTATAAATCAATTCCTCTTACAGAAAATAGATTATCGAAAGTCAGCTAGATCTGGCTCATGTTCTTTGTTGAGTTGATGGTGCGAAAATGTTCTTGACTCTAGGATTCGAGTATGCTTTGTGTGTTCTTAAGTAGTGTCTAGTTCCATGTATCGGTTCTTCTTTCATTAATTCTCTTTCTTCTTCGTTATTGCACACACACTTGTTTTTATGTTGTCACTATTATCACCCTTGTCACCTTTGTCACCTTTTTTTCTTCTAGCCACATTGTTCTTTTTATTCATAGAATACATGTGTTGGAGCCAATAGGATGCATGTATTTTACACATCTAACCTCATACTATTGGGTGACATGTATACAAAGAAACATTAATTAGGTCAATGCATTTTAAATCTTTAAATATGACTGTTAGAAATTAAATTGAAAAATGAGAAAATAGATTAAGAAACGATGTCACAGTCTGTCTGGAAATGATGTATTCATGAAGCGGTGTCTCCTTAAAACGGTGCCTCCTTGTTTTTCTTTGAGAAATGAGATATTTATAATGGGACTGTTATATTGAGATCCAGAACTGATAGAATAGATGTGGTTTTTGATCATAGCATCTAATCATGGTGTCTGGATGGTCACCGTGTCTGGATGGTCACAGTGTCTGGATGGTCACTGTGTCTGGATGGTCAAATTGTTTGGGTCACGATGTCTAGGTTACGGTGTCTGGGTCACTGTGTCTAGGTCATGGTGTCTAGGTCATGGTGTCTGGATCCTTTTCCAGAAAAACATAACCGGTGGCAGACTCACTGTTTCTTAGACTTATCCAAATATTTGTATACAGAGTTAAACAATGATATTCATAGAATGGATTAGAATTAATCATTAATCAGGGAAATCCATCATTACACATACTCAAAATAGTTTATAACCATTAAAAATAGAACATAAGATAGATTAAAAATTATTAGAAAGATTTACAGAATTTATACGATTTTTTATTATTAAAACATGATTAATACATGATGAGTCCAACACTCTCATATCTAATGATGAAAAAAACAGAGTTATGATCATATAATGAGAAAATTATCTTTATCCATAATCTTGTTAAAGAAAAACTTTATCAACTTTTTAAAGAAAAAAAGCACAGAAAATCATGAGGACTTGAAATAAAGGTTCCAATGACTCTGGGGCTTAAGGTTCGTAGGATTTGATGCATTAAAAATTATGGCATAAGGAAGAGGTTTATATCTTAAGTACAATGCATGATATCAAAAAGTGTAATGAAATTATCCCCATCAAAGTAGCAACACACACTTCCCCCAAAATTCAAAGGAATCTCATGATCAAAGTAAAACATACTAAATGATTAATGCACCCTCTCTATTTTTTTGTTAATTTTATAATTTTTTTCTACATTTATGATTACATAAAACCTCACATACATCACCTAACCACATAAAATTATAAGATCATCGATATAGAAAATGGTGATTTTTGTTTCTCCCAAATCACAACCCATTTTTCTATTTTTTTATTCTTTTTTTCATTTTCATTTATTAATTCAAGAGGGGAAAATAATTAAGTACAACGAATTATTCCACAACCTTTTACAATTCCCAAAATAGAACCACCACACTTTTTTTTATAATTTATAACATCTCTTCCACCTCGATTCCATTCACACTAACACTTCATTTTTAAAATATCATGAGAATACCAAGAGAAAGGTAAGAATAGATAAAAATGGCATCAAACGTAGCTCATCCCTATAAAGATCATTCTTGGGGTCTATCTGCTAAATGAAGCATTGATTTAAAGGTCATATTTAAGGATAAGAGGTTTTCAAAAGATGCCTATATCATTTTAAATATATTTTTTCATAATCATAGCTTCAACAAGTTCATATGCAAGCTCTAACAGGTGACATGTCCCAAGATCACTCAAGAAATATGCGCAAGAATAAATAGGAAGTACTTGGTAAAGAAATACTCTTAGGAATAAGACATATGATATTGGACAATCACTTATGGCGTGATTTATAAAAAAAATCAATTCATTTCAATTTTAGAAATTTGAAGCATGAAAAATGGTAGGGAAATTTCATTTTCATAAATCAACTAATTACCTTAAATAATGAGTCACCATTTCAATATACATGCTTCACTTTAAACATTTAATTTTCCATTTTACTCATTTAATCTTATTAACATTGAAATCTAAAACATGGGATCATAAGATTCCTAGGAAACACATGTATCCTAGATAAGTCAAGTAAATCAATAATTCAAGTGTGGGCATGCAATTCTTATCATTAAATCTCAAAACATTTTTTGGACAAAAATCAAAAGAGTTTAAAAGTTAAAAATTTAATGTGAACTCCCTTTTGAAATAAATCTTCAGTCCTATTACACCAATTTTTGGGGATTCCTTTTCCCATTTAAGTAACTATAAAAGAGAATTACTTACTTAAGAAAAAGTATCATGTCATTAATGATTAAAAATATATAGAGGAGTGGGCCGCTGCTGGACTAATCTAAAAAAATAATTTGAAATATAAAAAGCGTGTAAAGATAAATCTTGGTTTGATCCCCCAAGTGGGCTTTGAATTTTTACTACCTCCAGTGGGCAGTACCAGATGTTATCAAAAGTCTGATGGCGGATAAAGCTTCTTTGACTTGGACCACCACATGTGGATTTTACCATATTGTAGTTTTTTGTTCTTGATTCGAAGAACTCCATGTATCGAGTACCCTATATCTTCCCCCTTAGAAATATGGTAGAGCTACCATGGTGGGGTAGGTTGAAGTATGGAGCCTATTCTTCTTTTGGGTCTACTTGTGAAATCATCTTATCTTGCAGTTCTAGATTCATGCGGGCTTTATCAACTTGTCATATTTCCTCAGGCTCAGCAACTTGGATCTCTTCATGATGGGGATCCTCTAATGTAGGTTAATTGAATTCATTGAGCTCCATATATTCCCCAATATGTGTTATCCAATTTATTCTTCTTCCTACAAGGTATTTAATCGAATATATGATTTTTTATAATCAAAACTGTTGGAACCAGGTTCTTCAAAGCATGTTTTGGTGTATGGTTTGTGTTTGTTGTCAATCCTCAGTGGAAGTTCCGAATGTGTTCCAGCAAAGTGATCATACAGTTCAAGCAGACAACAGTATTGAAGGTGGCGCTGTTTCCCAGTGTTTGCCAAATTTTTGGGCCTCAAAATCGGAAAATGAAGACATGGATTGTCTGCAAAAGGAGGTTCGCAGAAAAAGGAAGTGGTGCGCGAAATATAAGAGGCTTGTGCGAAATACTTATGTTAGGCGCGAAAAACAGCGGGATGCGCGAAATAGGGGATCAAGGTTTTTTGCGCAAAGAGTGTTTCGAAATCAGTTTGGTGAAAAATGGCAAAGGCATGGGTTGCGCGGAAAATAAGGGTTGTGCGCAAAATACTTAAGCTGGGCGAAAGATTACGCGCCAGATGAGAGGTTTTCCGCGCCGAAGGGGATTTTGCGCGCAGTGGTCTCAGTCGCCTATAAATATGAGGTGACCCCCTTCATTCGGGTGGTTGGAAGACTTAGAGAAGATCTGAGGTCTGATGTGCGAAAAAGGATAGCGTAAAGGGGCTTGCGCGAAAAATTCGGAGTTGCGCGAAAAAGGGGATTTTGCGCGAAATATTTTTCCGCGCGAAAAGTAATTTTTGCGCGCAATAGGAAGGTTTTGCGCGCAAAGGGTTGGTGTTGCGCGCAATTGTTAGTCAGGTTTGTCTACACGTTCTGGTTATCCAGTTCAGTGGTTCTGTGCGTTCTAGTGCATCTATTTCGGAATTCGATGCAAGCAGAGTCTCATGCTGAGCAGAGGCAAAGACTTCAATGCAAATCTATTGAAGAGACCTTCACATCTATAAACTGAGTGGTACTTCACCAACGGCAGTGAGCCAGGGGGAGTCAACGGGAGTGACCCGAGGGACGCAGTGAGCTATCCCTGAACAACTGTAAAGGCAGTATGCCTGGGACAGAGTGTCTGTACCTGAACTTTTGTATCCGCAGCTAGTGAAGCATAGTGGATTTAGGTACGACCGGCAACCTGTCGGCGTATTCTCCTTGGACGTAGCCCTTAGTGGTGAACCAAGTAAAAATGGTTGTGTCTTCTCTATGCATGTGAATGTTTTCATTCTGATCATAATCATCATACAGATTCAACAAGTTCCTACCAACGTGGGAACAAGATCCAACACATTAAAAGAAAAAGTGGTCACCCTGATTCACCCCTCCCCTCTCAGGGTGTCCCGGGGTCCTTCAAGTGGTATCAGAGGGTAAAGGTTGCTGGTGTTGAATCTGACCTTCTTCGTCATGGAAAACGCGGTCAATGTCAGGGGAGTCCCTCACTTCGATGGAAGCAATTTCCAGATCTGGAAGAACAGAATGAGATCTCATCTAAGATCTCTTGGAATGGAAGTTCTTTTTTCTACTGTGCAAGGAATACATGTCACTGATCCAACAGGTCTGGCTATGACTAAAACAGACAAGAAACTTCTTGATGCAGATGCTAAAGCACAGAATGCTCTCACTGCAGCCCTCTCTGATCAGATCTACCTAAAGGTGATGAATTTCACCTCAGCAAAATCCATGTGGGATAAACTTGAGAATATTTATGAAGGTGATAGCAAAGTGAAGGAGGCGAAACTACAAGTGCTGCACAATCGGTTTGATGATCTGAAGATGCATCCAGACGAGAATGCAGACTCTTTCTTCAATTGAATTACCGAAGTGGTTGGAGCTATTCGGGGTCTAGGCAAAGAAATCAAAGACATTGATATTGTAAAGAAAATATTGAGAATACTTCCACCTCTTTATAATGCGAAGGTGTCAGCCCTTGAGGAAAGAGATCTTTCCAAACATTCTTTAGATGATCTACTGAGCAGTTTGGTAGCATATGAAATGAGAGTCAAACCTGAAGATGCTACGACTCGGGTGAGCAAGGAAATGGCATTCAAGGCCATGGATAAACTGAAAATATCAAAGGATAGTAGCGGTGAAGATGACGAAGAAAAAGAAATTCTTTCTCTCATTGCAAAGAAGTTCCAGAAGGGGAAAGGGAAATTCAAAGGGAAGTTACCTCTCGCGTGTTTCCGTTGTGGAAAAGTTGGGCACATTGCTTCTCAGTGTTTAAAAATGATAAATGATGAAGATAGTGAGGATGAAAACTTCAAGAAGCCTCAGAGAAGGTTCTTCAAAAAGGGAGACTTCAAATCTGGTAAGAAAATGCAAAGGAAGAGTTTTGTCTGTGAAGAGGAAGAAGATGATAATGAATTCTGTGATGAAGAAGAACCAGAATTCAAAACTGGGAACCATGCTTCTATGATGGCCACTGTTGAAAATCCAGAAGATACTGAAGGAGAAAAATAACTGAGAACTTGTGTAGATCCTGAGATGCAACTTAAGGATGCGGTTAGTAAGCTTAAGATAAAATGTAAGAGCTGCAATAAGTGGAAATCAATTGTGGAAGAATCAACTGAATATGTTGATCAACTAGAAGCTGAAATTGAACGACTGGAAGAATTTGTGAAGGTACAATCTAAAATAATTGAAAGCAATGATGATGTAGTAGATCTGAAGCTGAGAATTGAAGAGCAGGCAAAGGTCATCAATGACCTCACATCCAGACTGGATGAAAAATCCAAGACTGCTGAGGGTCTTGAGGAGGAAGTAGTTACTCTAAGGAGTAAACTGGAGACTGAATCAGTTCCAAAAGAATCAAGGAAGAAAATACAGTTTGGACGATTCTCAGATGCAGAATTACTAGCAAGAGCCAAGTGTGGTTCAGATGGGGTTGGAAAAATCTTGAGTGATCAAAGACCCGCTTGCATGGGAAAGAGTGGAATTGGCTGTGAGGCTGAGTCATCAACTGCTGGCAGTGCAAAGATCCAAAAGAAAGATAAGATGAAAGTTGAACATGTTGAAATATTACCTAGAGTGCTGAAAAGGGAACCCTCAATCCAAACTAAAAGGAGACTTGAAAATTATCCTCAAACTTTCAAAAATGGCAGACAGTCTTACTATTCTCCCAAGGAAGAAGCTATAAGGAGAAATTCAAGTGAGAAGACATTTCTTCTCATGAAGTGTAAGTTCTGTGGCTATCTGGGCCATACCATGTCTTATTGTGAAGAGGCAAGAAGCTATCTGAATGGAGAAGATATAGATGCTCAACAAAGGAGAACAATTTCATATCCTAATTCTTATAGACGAAATAATTTCTATGGATATTGTTTTCATTGTTCTAACTTTGGTCATAAGGCCATTAATTGTAGGCAGAGAAGGGACATTGACACCTCATACAGAAGTTCCAGACATGTCAAGTCTCGTCAGCAAGACAATGTTGCTATTTCAAACAGGTTCTCACCTCTTAAAGAAGACATTGACTATGAAGAACCTGGGTTTGCGGAAGAGATAGTTGAAAGGCCATCAGTTCTATTTACTCAATCTAATGTCTCATGGAAGGAAAGGAGGAAGATTGAGAAATAAAACCTTGCAGAGGTAGCCCTCAAAGCTACCAAGAACAACAGTACCTGGATTCTAGATAGCGGTTGTTCATCTCATATGACAGGTAATGCCGGCCTACTAACAAATATCATAAAGAATGTTGATGGTACAGTAAGATTTAGTAATGATGGGGCTCTGAAATTCAAAGGGAGTGGAAGTACCAAATTAGCTAATGGAGAACTAAAGAAGACTGAAGTCCTTTACGTAGATGGCCTACGTCATAATCTCCTCAGCGTGAGTCAACTCTGTGACTCAGGACTTGTTGTTACTTTTAATCAGAAAGGCTGCACTATCAAGGGAAAAACTGGCAATTCACTCATGAAGGGATGCAGAACAGAAGGAAACTTGTATCAGGTTGATAGTGAAGAAAATGTATGTTACATGAATGTTGAAGAAGAAAACAATCTGTGGCATCGGAGATTGGGACACATCAATCAACAAGACATGGAGAAAATATCAAAATTGAGAATTGTCATGGACATTCCCAACCTGAAGCGTGAGCGTGAAAAATCGTGTGATGCTTGTATTCGTGGGAAGCTGGTCTGCAGTTCATATCGGCCAAAGAAGAAAAGGGCATCTCACCTTCTTGATCTGATTCATACAGATGTTTGTGGTCCAATAAATGTTGCAGGAACACATGGAGAAAGGTACTTTGTCCTTTTCATTGATGATTATAGTAGAATGGCATGTGTGATGGTCATTCACAGGAAAAGAGAAGTCCTTGACTGCATGAAAACATATCGGCGAATCGCCGAGAATGATACTGGACGAACAATCAAAGTGTTGCGATCTGACAATGGAGGAGAATACACGTCCATTGAATTTGAAAATTATCTGGAGAAGCATGGGATACAACATGAGGTAGCTGCTGTGAGAACTCCACAACAAAATGGAGTTGTTGAACGAAGGAATCGACAGGTGAACAACATGGCACGAACTATGCTGATTGAGAGTCGTATTCCACGACATTACTGGAAAGAGGCTATTCAAGCTGCAGTGTACATTCAGAATCGAACAGGACTTTATATGGGTGAGACGAAGACACCATATGAATTGTGGCATGGACGGAAGCCTTCTCTAAAATACTTTCGTGTCTTTGGAAGTAAGTGCTTCATCAGAAACAAAGAAGGAAATCAGGGGAAATATGGTGACAACGCAGATGAAGGAATCTTCCTCGGTTACTCAATGAACAGCAAAGCCTACAAATGCTTCAACAATCGTTTGGGAAGGATTGTGGAAAGCAATGATGTTAAGATAATTGAAGAGAAAACCACAAATTCTTCACGGACGTCATATGTTGATGTGATAGAAAGTCATGAAGAATGTGAACATGAAGAAACTACAAATGCAGAAATAGAGGAAGTTGTTCAAAACACTCATCAATCACATAATGATGTTGACTCAGAAGAAGAATATGAAGAAGAAACTATGGCTGAAGAGAATACTACTGAACCTCGCAGGAGAAATCGAAGAGCTGAGATTGATCCATCCAACATAATTGGGGATAGGAGTGCACCCACTCAAACCAGAAGGATGATGAATACCACGCAATCTGCATTTCTATCAGTTGTAGAGCCATCCTCATTCGAAGAAGCTGCACAAGATATATCTTGGGTGAAAGCCATGAATGATGAATTAGACCAAATTGACAAGAATCAGACATGGGATCTTGTCCAGAGACCCAAAGGTCACAATGTGATTGGTACCAAATGGATCTTCAAAAATAAGTTTGATGAGCATGGAAGTGTCATCAAAAACAAGGCACGACTAGTGTGTAAAGGATACTCTCAGATTGAAGGCATTGATGTTGAAGAAACCTTTGCTCCAGTGGCTAGACTGGAGTCAATCAGGCTTTTCCTTGCCATGGCACTCCAAAGAGGATATAAAGTATATCAAATGGATGTCAAGACAGCATTCTTGAATGGTGTACTCGAAGAAGAAGTCTATATTGAACAACCAGTGGGCTTTGTCTTGGGTACCGATGAAACAAAGGTCTGCAAACTAAAGAAAGCTCTATATGGTTTGAAGCAGGCACCACGGGCGTGGTACTCACGGCTAGATTCATATCTCAAGAAGTTGGAATTCAAAAGAGGAGGAGTTGATCACAATCTCTATGTGAAGAATTCTCCAAAAGATCAGTTCATGGTTCTTGTCTACGTTGATGATATCATTTTTGGTGGCAGCAGACAGAAATCAGTGGATGAATTTGCCAACCACATGAAATCAGAATTTGAAATGTCTATGATTGGGGAGCTCACATATTTCTTGGGGTTGCAAGTGATTCAAAAGAAGGAATACACTTTCATTTCTCAGGAAAAATATGCAAGAGAGTTGCTGAAGAAGTTCAATATGCAAGACTCCAAACCAATGTCAACTCTGATTTCTGTTGGAACTAAACTTGGAAAGCATGAGGATGGGAACTCTGTTGATCCCACCATGTACAGGAGGATCATTGGAAGCCTACTGTACCTGACAGCGACAAGGCCAGATATTGTCTTTGCAACATGCCTTGCAGCCCGCTTTCAGAGTAATCCAAAGGAGGAACATATGGCAGCACTAAAAAGAATCATGAGGTACATTCAAGGTACACATAACTTCGGGTTATTTTTTACTGTAGGCAGGGACAGTGAATTATCAGCATTTTCTGATGCTGACTGGGCTGGTGATGTCGTAGATAGAAAGTCCACTAGTGGTGGGGCTTTCTATATTGGGCAGAAATGTGTTGGCTGGTTGAGCAAGAAACAAGAAAGTACTTCTCTTAGTACTGCTGAAGCTGAATATATCTCCGCCACAAAAGCATGCACTCGACTTCTGTGGATGAAGCAGCAGCTAACAGATATTGGTGATAAGGTGAAGCAACCAATGGTGATTTATTGTGATAACAAAAATGCAATTGATCTTACGAAGAATCCGGTTCAGCATTCTCGTAAAAAACATATTGAAATACGGTATCATTTTATCAAAGAAAAGGTTGAACAAGGCGTGATTAAAATGGATCCTGTCGGAACTAATGAGCAAGTGGCTGATATCCTAACCAAGCCATTGTCTGCGGCTGTGTTCGAGAAGCATCGGTTGAACCTCGGTGTTCAACCACCTCCTACTGCATAAGGAGGCTCTGGAAGTCCCCTCTCCCCGTTTGATTTAACTGTTTTTATCTGCTTATGGCTGTGATGTAGGTTTATGGGGGAGATACTATCCAGGGGGAGTATGGCTTGAGCTGAACGTTGAACAAACTGTTCAGTCTTTGGTTTTATTGTCAATGGGGGAGAAAGGAATAAATTCAAGGCAAGAAATTATTTTGTGATGAGAAGTGTCAGACTGTGATGAGAAGTTTAATAAGGATAACATCGGGCGTCATGGAGAATTTCAAAACAATAAGACCCAATTCAAGCTTTCTCTCTTGTTTTCTACACCGAGCATTGCTCACGTAGACTTAGAGTGTTGGTTGAGTTGATTCTTGCGTTTTGGATTTGCTCATGGTTGAAGATCTATTGAATTTATTCTGATTGCCAACAAACCCAAAGGGGGAGATTGTTGGAACCAGGTTCTTCAAAGCATGTTTTGGTGTATGGTTTGTGTTTGTTGTCAATCCTCAGTGGAAGTTCCGAATGTGTTCCAGCAAAGTGATCATACAGTTCAAGAAGACAACAATATTGAAGGTGGCGCTGTTTCCTAGTGTTTGCCAAATTTTTGGGCCTCAAAATCGGAAAATGAAGACATGGATTGTCTGCAAAAGGAGGTTCGCAGAAAAAGGAAGTGGTGCGCGAAATATAAGAGGCTTGCGCGAAATACTTATGTTAGGCGCGAAAAACAGCGGGATGCGCGAAATAGGGGATCAAGGTTTTTCGCGCAAATAGTGTTTCGAAATCAGTTTGGTGAAAAATGGCAAAGGCATGGGTTGCGCGGAAAATAAGGGTTGTGCGCGAAATACTTAAGCTGGGCGAAAGATTACGCGCCAGATGAGAGGTTTTCCGCGCCGAAGGGGATTTTTCGCGCAGTGGTCTCAGTCTCCTATAAATATGAGGTGACCCCCTTCATTCAGGTGGTTGGAAGACTTAGAGAAGATCCGAGGTCTGATGCGCGAAAAAGGATAGCGTAAAGGGGCTTGCGCGAAATATTCGGAGTTGCGCGAAAAAGGGGATTTTGCGCGAAATATTTTTCCGCGCGAAAAGTAATTTTTGCGCGCAATAGGAAGGTTTTGCGCGCAAAGGGTTGGTGTTGCGCGCAATTGTTAGTCAGGTTTGTCTACACGTTCTGGTTATCCGGTTCAGTGGTTCTGTGCGTTCTAGTGCATCTATTTCAGAATTCGATGCAAGCAGAGTCTCATGCTGAGTAGAGGCAAAGACTTCAATGAAAATCTATTGAAGAGACCTTCACGTCTATAAACTGAGTGGGACTTCACCAACGGCAGTGAGCCAGGGGGAGTCAACGGGAGTGACCCGAGGGACGCAGTGAGCTATCCCTGAACAACTGTAAAGGCAGTGTGCCTGGGACAGAGTGTCTGTACCTGAACTTTTGTATCCGCAGCTAGTGAAGCATAGTGGATTTAGGTACGACCGGCAACCTGTCGGCGTATGCTCCTTGGACGTAGCCCTTAGTGGTGAACCAAGTAAAAATGGCTGTGTCTTATCTGTGCATGTGAATGTTTTCATTCTGATCATAATCATCATACAGATTCAACAAGTTCCTACCAACGTGGGAACAAGATCCAACACATTAAAAGAAAAAGTGGTCACCCTGATTCACCCCTCCCCTCTCAGGGTGTCCCGGGGTCCTTCAAAAACATGAGGGAGTGATGTACAATTCAGATTCCATAGAAGTAGAGGAGATAGAGTCAAAGAATGTTTCATCTCCCTGACTTTGTTTAGCTATATTCTCTACATCAATAGTAAGTTCCTCTTGGAGTAAAATATCTGAGGATGAAGGTAGGTAGTCAGGATCCTCCATTTTGACATCAAATTACACCACTTTTGTGGTCTCTTCTTTTAGTGGTGATGGCTCTTCTTCTTTGTAGGGATTGGGGAGATAAAGTATTTCCTTAAATTCATTCCAAAATTCATCCAACTCTTTTTGATCTCCCACATGTGGCTTAGTAGGAAATCCATTCACATTTTCATCTATATCGGGTATAATTCGTTGTGTTAGGATGAATGAGTCTTTTGGTACATCCACATTTATCTCCTCAGGTTTTTCAATTATGATTGGTGAAATTTCATCCACCACTACCCCAAGTTCTTTTTCTATTTCAAGGTCATGTTTATCCATCAATGCATGGACATAGTCAAATTCTCTATCAATTTTCCTCCCCAAGTCATCCAGATTATTGCTCATCCTATCTAACTGATCATTTAGATATCTATAATCCAATTATGGTTCTTCGTATTACACCTATGAGTAATCTTCCCATGCATACAAATTTGAATTTGAATACATCATGGAAATGGAATTGATTTTTTTAGATTTTTTATAAATAAAAAAAGAAAAATATTTACACAAAATGTGAATTGAGAAAAGGTGATCAAATTAACTACTTAACTCATAGGAAATGGTTCTATTTTTGATGCACACCTGTCATATGACATGGAAAAAAGAAAATTTATTTTCCTAATGCAACATAGTGGTTGACCAGGGCCATTTCACTTGAGGAGTGTTGCAGTCGGTTCAATCACTAATTCTAATTTACCTAATCTAATTATTTTTGTTTATTTAATATTTTTTGAAAGAAAATTAGGTTTTGGAAAACAAGAAATTAAAATAATGCAATGTATAATTGAAATCTAAATGCTAATGTTGACGAGATTGAGATTTGAAAGAAATATCTGGGTCCAGGGTTTGATAACACAAGTTCATTCATTATTTTTTTGTTATTTAAATTGAATTTTATAATTAATTTAGTGAAACCTCATTAATTAATTAATTTCTATTGATTTATTGAATATGTGATTTTAGCATGCGTCCAACACACTAAACCACACCTCCTCTAGTAGTAAAGTAGGTTAACACCTCAATTGAGAATGTTATTCCCACAAGACCCAGATCCACTATATGTTGTTTCATCCCTTATATCCTCTCCAACTCCACCGTATGAATGGTTTTCTAAATAGAAGATAGGTAAAATGATTAATCTAGGAAAAGAAATGGATTTAGAAATAGTGTTGTGGTGGATGATCGCCGCACCCATGCAATATTACCACCTCCATTAGAAATAGATTTAAAACCTTTTCAATTTGAAGATAAATAATGAATAACACCATGAAAATTCCCTTGGATCCAAGATTCAATTTAGTCACTTTCCATGTCTAAGTGCATATAGATCATTATGGAAAGATGGAAGAGATAGAATGGGAATTATATTTGGAAGATAAAGAAGGATGGAGGAAGAAATGGGAAACACATTAATAAAAAATTATAATTTGTTACTTGTAAAAGAAAATGAAAATAAGAAAAAATATAAATCATAAATATCCCATGCCCTCCTCTCCATGGTATCTCAGATGGAATTGGATGGATTGGAAAAAATTAAGAGGTAGGAGCTCCTCTCATTTTATAGGAAGATTTCTTATTCAAAATGTTTTTGGGTGGTTGACCCATTAATTGGATGATTAAACTATGTACTCCTTCATAAGAGATTTTCCTAAATGTGTTTTACTTTTACCCTCCAAATTTTATTTCATTTTACCACATTATGTGGGAGTTATGAATTTTTCATTGGAAGTTTTTTTTTCTGGATGCAGGTTCCAAGAGGCTTCTTTAAAAAATATTCCTATCAATGGCCACCTTAGTAGATTCAAAACTCTATTTAATTTAATGGATAAATTATTATATGTATCCTTGATTCATTAGAGGTGTAATAACATCAATTTAAGATGTTTACGCTGATATGGAATTCCATTATAGTTGTCAGCTCCACACTGTCCACCTGGAAAAATCTTCAACTTCATTGATTTTTACGGCCTCTAGATGATCGAATCAGCTACTGGTACAGATGAAAAAGTTATAGAAAATAAAAAAAGTATTATAAAAAATAATAATCACTCAATTTGTAATTATATTTTCCAATAAATGACTACAATACCATGGATGTAAAAATCTATCAAAAATCCATAATTAAGAACTTTTCATGATTTTGCTGAAAACACATCAAAAATCCAAAATTGATACATATAAGCTCAATTTTTTAATTTGGGAAGGTTAAAATAATTATAATTCATACAAAAAAATTGGAAAATATTATCTATATCAATTTCCGCACACTTAAATTGTGTTTTTAGTCAAGCTTAAAATCTCAACATGGAATTTTGTGGACACCAATGTTACCAATATTCAAATTCCAAAGTAATAAAATTTAAAAAATTTCAATGTCAAATAAAACATTAAAAAAGCCATATAAAATATCAATTTAATTTCCCATTTTTCAAAGAAACAATCAAATCATGTATTTTACTTTTCTTCTTTGATTTAAGAGAAAACTTCTCCTTTCATTCATTCAAACTCCTCAATTAATTATTATTAAACATGCCAAATCACGATTTACCTCGCCTTTGAGTCTTTCCTCTCATCTCTCGTGATACAAAAAAGTAGATTTATACTCATATCATGAGTAAATTATCCTTATCCATAATATTATAAAAGAACTACTTTATCCACTTTGTGAAGACAAAAGCCACATAAAATCATGAAGACTTGCAATAAAGGTTGAAATGACTCTTAGTCTTAAGGTTGGTAGGATTTGATGCATTAAAAATTAATTCTCAAGGAGGAGGTTAATCTCTTAAGTAAAATACATGATATCAAAAAGTGTAATGAAATTATCCCCTTTAAAGTAGCAACACCCATATCCCCCACAATTCAATGTAAGGTCATGATCAAAGTAAAACATATTGAATGATTGATGCACCCTCTTGATATTTTTTTAAATTTCATATTTTTTTTATTTTTTTTCTTGAACGTTGTGATTATAGAAAACCTCACATACATCACCTAACCACATACAATTTCGAGATCATCGTTCTATAAAATGGTGATTTTTTTGTACTCCCAAATCACAACCCATTTTTCTCTTTTTTTGATTCTTTTTGTCATTTTCATTTTTTTAGTCAAAAGGGGAAAACAATGAAGTACAATGAATGATTCCAAAACCTTTTACAATTCCCACAATAGCACTACCACACTTCTTTTTCTTAAAATATATAACTTCTCATCCTCCATGATTCCCTTCACCCCCACAATTCATTTTTAAAATATCATGAAAATACCAAGAGTAGGGTAGGAATGGATAAAACTGGCTTGAAACATGTCTCATCCCTATAAATTTCATTCATAGTCTCTATGGGATAAAAGAAGGATTTATATAAAGGTTGTGTTTAAGTATAAGATATTTTCAAAAGATGCCTCAATCATTTTAAATATTTTTTTTCATAGTCAAAGCTTCAATAAGTTCAAATGTATGTTTTGGAAGGTGACATGTCCCAAGATCACTTAAGAAATATGCTCAAGAACAAATAGCATGTACATGGTCTAGAAAGGCTACAGGCAATGATACATATGATATTGGACAATCACTCATGGAATTATCTATAATAATAAATCAATTCAAACAAATTTCAGAAATTTAAAGCATGTAAAATGATATCGAAATTTCATTTACATAAATCAACTGATTTCCTTAAACCACGAGTAATCATTTCAATACCCATGCTTCACTTCAAAAATTCAATTTTTTATTTTACTCATTTAATCCCATTAACATTAAAATATAAAACTTGGAATCACATGATTAATAAGAAACTCATGTCTCCTAAATAATTAAAGTAAATAAATAATTAAAGTGTGGGCATGAAATTCTTATCATTAATGCTTAAAACATGTTTTGGACAAAAATTTAAGGAGTTTAAAAGTTAAAAATTAATAGTGAACACCTTTTTGAAATAAAGATTTAGTCCTCTCCATCTAATTTTTGGGGTTTCCTTTTCCAATTTATAAACCTATAAAAAATAATTACTCACTTAAGAATAAGGATCATGTCATTAAAGCTCAAAAATATAAGGATCAGTGGGATGCATGCTGGACTAATCTAAAAAATTGAAATATAAAAAGCATGTAAAGATAAATCTTTGTTTGATCCCCCATGTGGGACCTGAATTTTTACTACTTCCAGTGGGTAGTACCAGTTGTTATCCAATGTTTGATGGTGGATGAAGCTTCTTTGACTTGAACCACCACATGTGGATTTTCCCAACTTGTAGTTATTTGTTCTTGTTGAGGAGGAATCCATGTATCGAGTACACCAGATCAGACCCCTTTGCAATATGGTACAACTTTCATGGTGGGGTTAGGATGAATTATGGAGCCTCCTCCTCCTTTGTTCCCAATTGTGCAACCATATTATATTCCAGTTCTGGATTCATGTGGGCTTCAACCTCTTTTCATATTTCCTCAGGCTTAACATCTTGGATCTCTTCTTGATGGGACTCATCCAATATAGGTTCATTGAATTCAGGGTGCTCCATATGTTCCTCAATTGGTGCATGTCCAATTTTTTCTTCTTTCTCCAAGTTATAATATAGAATGTCTGATTATGTATAATAAAAATATTAGGGGGTGATAGACAATTAAAATTACATAAAATTAGAGGCGATATATTCAAAGAAATGTTCAACTCCCTGATTTCGTTCAACTTTAGTCTCTACCTCAGTGGTAAGTGCCTCTTGGAGTAGACTATCTGAGGATAGAGGTATGTAGTCAGGATCCTCCCTCTTGACATCAAATTCCACCACTTTGGTAGTGTCTTCTTTTAGTGGTGTTGGCTCTTCTTCATTACAGGGCTTGGGGAGATCAAGTCGTTCCTCACATTCCTTCCAAAATTCATCTGAATCCTATTGATCTCCCACAAGTATCTCAGTAGGCAATTCATCCTCCATTTTATCTATCATAGGTAGAATTGGTGGAGTGAGGATGAATGAGTCTTTAGGTACCACAACATTTTTATCCTCTATTTTTTCAATTATCAGTGGTGAAGTTTCTTCCACCACTACCTCAAGTTCTTTTTCTGGTTCAAGGTTGGGTTTCTCCATTAATGCATGAACATAGTCAAATGATCCTTCCAATTTCCATCTGAAGTCATCCAGCATATTACTCATACTATCCACCCTGTCATTTATATCTTTATAATCCACTTCTGGTTCTTGATATTTCCCATATGAGTAATCTTCCCATGCATACAAATTTGAATTTGAATACATCATAGATAATGAATTGTTTTTTAGGTTTTTTTATAAATAAAATAAAGAAACATATTTACAAAAAATGTGAATTTATAAAGGGTGATCAAAGTAACTGCTTAGATACCTAAAAATAGTTCCAGTTTTGACGCACGCCTATCATATGGCCTGGTAAAAGAAAATTTGTTTTCTTAATGTAACACAGTGGCTGAATAGGGTCGTCTCACTTGACGATTTTTGTAGTGTGTTAAATAACTAATTCTAATTCCCATAATCTAATTCTTTTTTTAATATTTTTTTAGAACAATGTTTTTTAGGGTTTTAGAAAACATGCAATTAACATAATTCAATACAGAATTGAAATCTAAATGTTGATGTAGGTGAAATACAAATTCGAAAGAAATCTCTTTATCCAGGGTTTGATAACATAGGTTTATTCATTATTTAGTTGTTATTTAAATTCAATTTGATAATTCATTTATTGAAACCTCATTAATGAATTACTCTCTATTAATTTATTGAGTGTGTGATTTTAGCATGCATCCAGCACATCAAACCACACCTCCTCTAGTAGTCAAGTAGGGTAAAACCTCAACTAATAATGTTATTCCTAAATGACCCAACTCCAATGTATGTCGTTTCATCCATTATAGAAACCCCAACTTCAGAGTAGGATGGGTTTTCCTAAGATAAGAGAGGGAAAATGATTAATCAAAGAAAATAAATGGATTTGGAAATAGTGTCGTGGTGGAAGACCGCCGCACCCATGCAATTTTCCCGTCTCCACCACAAATAGATTAAAAAAAATTCAATTTGAAGAAAAATAATTAAGAACACCAAGAAAATGCTCCTAGTTCCAAGCCTCAAGTTAGTCACTTTCCATGGTGAAGTGCATAGAGATCACAATAGAAAGATAGAAGAGAAAGAAAGAAGGAGGATGAAATGGGAAACACTTTAATAAAAAAAGATGAATTTTTTACATGTAAAAGAAAACTAAAATAAAAATAAATATAAAAAAATATAACTACTAAATTTACATTGGTCTCCTCTCCCTGGTGTCCCATATGGGATGGGTTGGATTGGAATAATTTGAGAGGTAGTAACTCCTATACTTTTATTAGTAGATTTGATCCTCAAAATTTTGTCACATTTTTTACCAATTAATTAGAAGAATCACACATTATACCCTTAATAACAATTCTTCATAAGTTTTTTGTCCTTTCAGATTCCAAATTTCATCTCATTTGGCCACTTTATGTTGGAGTTATGTATTTTTCATTGGTGGTTTCTTTTTCTGGATGCAGGTTCCAGGAAGCTTCTTTCAAAAATATACCTTTCAATGGACACATTAATGGATTTAAAACTCCATGTAATTTAATAGAGAAATGAGCCTATGTATCCTTGTTCCATTACATGTGGAATAAACTCAATTTAATTTGTGTAGGCTGAGATGTACTTCAGTTACTTTAGTGGGTTCCATGCTGTATTCCTGGAAAATTCATCAATTTCATTGATTTTTTACGGCCTCTAGATGATCAAATTAGTCACTGGTCCAAAAGACAAAGTCAAAGAAATTAAAGGATTATAAAAATAATAATCACTCAATTTTCAAATATATTATTCAAGAAATGACTAAAATACCCTTGATGTAAAAGTCTGTAAAAAATCTAGAATTAAACACTTTTAATGATTTTTCTCAAAACACATCATAAATCGAAAAATGATCCATATAAGCCAAAATTGTTAATTTGGGAATGTTAAAATAATAAAAATTCAGACAAAAAATGTGGGAAATATTAGATTTATCAATCCTCCTAACATTGGACTCATATTAATTCACCAAACTAGATTTGACTATTAATATATCATGATTTTTTCATGGGGAGGGAGTTTTCATTTCATTTAATTTATTAAATGATTTAAAACCAAACCCTTTAAAATATATTCATTGCTAAGATACCTGACCACCATTAAATCATGGTGTAATCAATATTTTCCTACAAAAACTATACTCAACATGGGTTAAAAAATCATTGATCATTGGGTGGATATACACTAACTAATTCATGCCAATAGAAAAAATTATGATGGGTACTAATAGTAATAATAATAATTATTATATAAATATACATATGTAAATATCTTGAACCATGATTATTATACATAAATAAAATTGTCCAGGGTGATAAAAAAACAACCTTAATGATCATTTGGAAATGTCACTCAACTTTCTCCAAAACTCCTTTCTCACGTCTCCATGGAATACAACATATAAATGAGAGAGGGAGGAAGAGATTCCACTAATTTAATATAAAAAATAACTAATAAATAATAAATCATTTAACTAATTTATTTATTAATATAATATATAGGCATACTATAGTCCATGAATCCAAAAACAACAAATTTGAGTAACAATATAACAAACCACCCCAACTAACACTATGATCATAATTTTTTTTATTTGAGACTCAATTTATGTGACATAAATATATTTCTGTTGGGTTTACACTCATTAATATATTTATTATTATTATTTACATTAAATTCTATACTTAACATATCATTTAAATAAATATTCCAATATATGAATAGTGTGACTATGAGTATTTATATATCCACCACTATAATAAACAAGGGTAAACAATTATTAAATTATAAAAATAAATTTAAAATATAATATAATACACTACATCATCTCCACCTCATTGGTTTTTCATACTGAAAATTAGAAATCTCTCAAAAATGGGGATACCAGGATAAAATTTTCAACTCATACTACAAATTGATTTATTGAAGTTTTACATAATACCATGGAATTCAAATTATATTCATTACATAACCTATGAATAAATTTTCCATAATGATACTCCATCATTGTTGGATACTTGGTGAACAGTACATCATCATCAGTTTTTAAATTCCACTAGTTGATGATATGTAACTGATCATATACATACCTATTATGCTATGAAACATGACATGCATTGTGCACCCACTTCAAATGAAGTGGAAATTTAAAAGTAGTAAAGAATCTATCTTCTTAATTCTAGACCATGAATGACCCAATAAACCTTAGGGATGGTTTAAATTTTAATTGAAATCCCCTAAATCCACAACATATAGATAACTTCTATAAGATATGGTGTCCCTCTATGAATTTAATTTTCCTCCATATTTTTTACACATCAAAATTATGATACACAACACATTCCTCACCAACATATAGATTACCTATATCATCTCTACAGTCAACTATACTAAGGTCTGATCATGGATGGATCAAATAAATCTATCCATAATTGTTGTAACCATCAATGACTCTTATAAAATACATCCAATAATGTCATTCCAATAGTGAAGTTGTTATTAGTTTCGAACACAAACTCCGTTGGAGGTAAATTACATAAGCATTTCCCTATGAAATTTCTTTCATGAGTTCATAGATTTTCCTTGAGAACTTGTATGATTTCCTTTGTTTTACTATTAATATTAGAGTGAAATTATATTATCAAATATAACTATAATGACCCATACTTTACATATATGGTTATTACTTCAATATTGAAGCATACTTTTTACAACATATAACAAAACCATGATAGGACCGTATAGGTATAATGTCTTTAGAAACTGGGAAACATAAACAACTGGTTCATAAATCATTTACATTGTCTCTCGTTTATTTCATCATATCTAGAGTCCCTTTTGGTATATCCCACTTAATACCCTTCTTCCTGACCTGGGGAAAATAAAACATACAAAAGGGTGAGCTTAAATTATTAGAAAGGGTAAACAAAAGAAGTATCAATCATATCATATTCATAAGTACTTAACATCTTGAAAATCTTAACCTACAAAAGAGATCATAATATCATAACATGGGATAAATAATAGTAGTGAAATGTAATCCCAATAATCATAAATTAAAACATTAAACTTTGTGGCATACACACATAATCATAGAAAATCATTTCATATTAGTCAAGGCTCATTGCCAAGACCATCATAGTGGACAAAGTCCATTACTGAACCGAGTTCACTCCTCGTTCCAGTCATGTATCACAGAATCGGATTAACATGTCGTTCTAGCCATGTATATCTCATGAGATAGAAATCTTTACCCAATGCATTAGAGGGAGATATAGGTCCCACCCATCTCATAATGAAACCATTCTTATGTGTGCCACAAAATCATAAATCATAGCATAACCCATGTAATAAAAATGGGATTCTTAAACATCATGCCATCATAACATAATCCATATGAGATAAAAGGACATCATAAAAATAATACATCATAACATAATCAAATAAATGTAAAAATAGTGATAGAAATATAACCCTATATTATCTTAGATGGAAAATAATTTAGATAAAACTCTTGAACTCCATTCTTGAGGAAAATATCCTTTCTCCTTCAAAAACATTTTCCTTTCTTAACATGTCATACAATTTTAAACTAAAAGAAGTTGATTAAAAATAAACTTGAAAACTTGTAAAGGAAGCTTCATGGAATTAATGTTCTATGAAATCATAAAAATCCATTTTTTCCGTATAAGTTAAAAAAACATGCTTCTCGTATTTTGGTCGGAAAAGTCAAAAAGTTCCTCGTACTAAAAATGAAAAAATATTTCTTTCATATCTTTTACGAAAAACTCACCAATGGGTATAATTAGATATAAAATATTTTTGGAGGATAGAAATAATATTACATATTGATGAAACATGGATGTGGATGATAAATATTCCTTAATAAATTATGAAGTATAAACAATCTCAGATAAAAATGAGATTGTGAGATTTTCCCTTACCTTATGTCTGATTTGATTCATACATATCTGAAACTCTTGTATAATGGTTTAAATAATGTCATTGAATTATTACAGAATCATACTCATTGTTATGATATCATATATGGTCATATTCTTATCTTCTTATTAGTAATATTTCAATGCTACTTGTTATTCGGGTGTTTATTGCTTTATGTTGTTATGCATGTTTTGTCGAATAAATTCTTATTCTTATTTTTAGGTTATAGATAAATCATTTCCAGAATGTTATTAGTGTATTATATATCATATTTACTCATTAAATTCATTTATATAATCATTATTCAATGAAGATCATGTAGAATGAGTAGCATCACATCGTGGAGACGGTAGGTCGTACGTATGCACAAGCGATGATATCGTTCTCATGATCGTGGAATTGTATTGAAGTGTATGTATACTATTTAAGAATAAATATAACTTTACAATAATCATATATTGTTATTATTTACACCATTATACCCATCCAAGTAAGTTGGTGGTGGAAAACAGATTACACCACGGCGTGGAGACGGTATTCTGTACGTATGCACGCACGGTGATTTCATTTTTCGTAGGATGGATATAAGGTGAAATAGGGTTGTTTCATATTTATAATAACATATCAGTATATTAGTGATACTTATGTTATTACTTCATAATGAAACAACTAAAGAAGAGGAAGTAGAAGAAGAAATAAATTTGAAATAATCGGTAACGGATATTACCTCTTCTTCGACACGCCTCTTTGAAACCTCCTCTTCGGGCACTAAAATTGGTCTTTGAAGAAGACCTGGACCTCTATTCTGTTTATAGGGAAGTTGAGAAGGGAAATGGTCAGGGGTTGGCCGAGATTGAAGGCTCAAAATTGTGTAAAAAGTATAGGGAGGAGGTTCCCTTTTATAAGGGAGGAGAGGAGTAACTTTGGAATTATAAGAAATATTAATTTATAATAAATTCCAACCCCACTTAAAAACCACCAAAAATTACTCAAATCCAAAGCTTAAATTAGATAGGGTTGTAATATCATCATCCAATAAAATTTAGACCAGTTGGGAATTTATTTTAAACATTATCAACATTATTTATCCTTATATAATCTATTTAATTTTATTTGTGGTAATAATATTCTAAATTTTAAGTCATTATCAATAATTACTCATATGTTGTGAATTGTCCAAAATTGTATACTTTATTACATTTTAGACTATATAAATTTTAATTTATAATTTTTAAATGTTATTGTGATTTTTAAACATTTTTATAATATGTAATTTTTATAAACTAACAATAGTGTCAATTTTGACACTATTCATTTATTTGAATAAAATATACACAGAAGATATGTTCGAAAAAAAAGATTTAATAGATTCATAACATGCCATATTTATCTATAAAATTAGTGTAGCACATTAAATAGTTCATATAATATTTATTTTAATACTTTTAAAATCATTTATTTGATATTATAATCAATAAAATAATTTCAACATCACTATTGTGTCATAATTAATGATAATTATTTAATCCATAAAAATTATAAATAAATTCAAATGATATAGATAATTTTATTAGATTTCTGTAAAATATTTATTTTCTAAGATTCATAAAGTTTATCACTAAATTAAAATTACTATACTTACAAGATTTAAGAGAGTGACATGTTCTCACTTTCTTTGGAATTCATAATAATTAAATTATTTTAATTGTCAAAAGTCCATAAAATTAATTTATTCCAACCCTCAGGTGATATGGGTAGACTTTTATTCATCCAATAGTATTTTGTAGTGTTAGGGTAATTTTATAATCTTATTTTTACCCTTAATTACCTGATTTACCTTTAACTGTAATAAATAAAAATTACCGTAGTTACTATTCATAATATCAAAAAAAAATAAAGTAACCTATTAACATAATTTTGACCCACTGAATACAAATATGTAATCTATTTTTGAAAATTAAAAACACAGAAGTTGTAGTAATTAATTTAAAATTAATCTCATTATTAAGAAAATGGGTTTTAAAAGTTAAAACATTACCAAAGATTGAAATGGTTTTACCTATGAATTCAATGTAAAATTAATGGTAATGACATACATTATATTAAATGGTAAATATATATTCTATTTATACTTTAAAACCATTCAATATTATAATTTAACCATATAAATTATTGCGATGAAAAAAGTTATTTTTAATTAAAATATAGCGTGTTTTTACTGTTCATTAAAATATGAAACTTATCAGAATAATATGAAAAATATATCAAAAGTAAATTTTTATATCCTGATTACAAATAAGAATTTTATTTTGTCCAATTGAACTTATAAACATATCAAAAATTATATATAAGATTGGTGCGCCATCAAAAGGCGGAAAAACTGCATTTTTTGAAAAAATATTTATTTTACCTGAAAAATTTATTTTGTTCTCATACCATGTTCTAAAAATATGTAAGATAAATAATAATGTTATAAAATTCAAATTTTATTTAATACTATTCATAACGACTAGTCCATAATAATATTATAACAATATATCGTTGTTTAGTGAAACCTGGTATTGCGTACTACATTCGCTATCGAGGAAGGTCACGATTATGTGTAACGCAAGCCAAGCTAGTGTTGTGTGCAGTGAAAGATTCCTTTGATTTTGTGTATAACATAAGACATAAACAAAGATACTTCTCATAAAATATCATGGTGTTACATTCTAACCCCCTTAAAATGAATTCCACCCTCGAAATTCGTCACTTCGTAACAAACAGATGAGGATACCTCTCCCTCATCATATCCTCAAGCTCCCATGTAGCTTCTTCTAATTGGTGGTTCCTCCATAAAACTTTCCCCAAGCGGGTGGTCTTGTTCCATAGAACTTTTTTACTACGATCTAGAATCTCTATTGGTTGTTCTTCAAAAGAAATATCTTTCTCCAGTGGTACAACTTATGAGCTTAGTACATGTGAAGGATCAGGTATGTACTTTCTCAGAAGAGACACATGGAACACATCGTGAACTTGAGAGAGATTCGGTGGAAGCACCAATCGGTAAGCTACCATCCCAACACAATATAGTATTTCGAAAGGACCGATATACCTAGGGCTCAGCTTTCCCTTATTTCCAAATCTGAATACTCTCTTCCAAGGAGATATTCGTAAGAACACTTTATCACCCACTTCAAACTCTAGGTCTTTTCTTCGGTTGTCGGCATAACTTTTTTGTCGAAATTGAGCTGCTCTTATGTGTTGTTGAATAGATCTGACATTTTCTTCCATCTCATCAACAAGATCAGTTTCTAATAGCTTTCTCTCCCCAACTTCATCCCAGCAAGTTGGAGTCCTACATTTCTTTCCATAAATAGATTCATAAGGAGCTATCTGAATACTGGAGTGAAAGCTATTATTATAAGAAAATTCCACCAAAGGTAGGTGTTGACCCCAACCTCCTTTGAAATCCATAGAGAAATCTCTTAACATATCTTCTGGAGTTCGAATTATTCTCTTAGATTAACTTTCTGTCTGAGGATGATAAGTAGTGCTGAAAATCAAATCTGTATCTAAAGAATGCTGAAGACTTCGCCAGAACTTCGAGGTAAACCTCAGATCCCAATCCGATATAATGGAAAGTGGTACTCCATGTAATCTTACCACTTCCTTCACATATATCCTGGAAATATTTTCAGAGAGAAATCTTCTTTAATAGCAATTAAGTGTGATGACTTCATAAGATGATCAACTATGACCCAGATAGCATTATTTCCTTTGGATGTTTTAGGAAGTCCAGTGAAAAAGTCCATAGTGATGTTTTCTCATTTCCATTCTGGTATGGGTAATGGTTGTAACATCCCTTTAGAATTCTATCTCTCGGCTTTAACTTGCTGACAAACCACGAATCGAGAGACATATTCAGCAACATATCTTTTCATTCCATCCCACCAGAAGTACTCTTTCAGGTCCCTATACATCTTCGTGCTTCCAGGATGAATAGAGAATAAAGAAATATGAGCCTTATCCAGTATCTCCTTCTTTAATTCTGGTATGGGCGGAACACAAACCCGATTCCTGAACCTTATTATCCCATCACAATCAAGGTTGAATTCAGGAACATTTCTCACCTTCTTTTGTAACTCTACATCTTCTTTTTGTGCCTCTTTAATCTTCTCATGTATAGATGGTTAAACATTATTTTGAGAAAGATAAGATTTTTCCCCTTCCATTGTAATTCCAAGATCCATCCTTTATAAATCCATAAATATGGGATCTTTTTTGATTCTCATCATGGATAAGCTAGCATGGTCTTGTCGGCTTAATGCATCAGCCACCTTGTTTGCTTTCCCAGGGTGATAATGAATTGAGCAGTCGTAATCCTTAATCAGCTCCAATGATCTTCTTTGGTGCATATTCAGCTCCATTTGTGTGAAAATATACTTTAAACTTCTATGATCAGTAAAAATATTACACCTTTCACCATAAAGATAATGCTTCCAAATCTTTAATGCAAAGATTACTTCAGATAACTCCAAATCATGAGTTAGGTAATTTTGCTCATGGATTTTCAAATATCGTTAGGCATAAGCTATCACCATATTGTTTTGCATGAGAACACACCCCAATCCCTTCTTGTATGCATCACTGTAGATCACAAACCTTTCTCCACTACAAGGCAGTGTGAGCACAGGTGCACTGGATAACCTTATTTTCATCTCCTTGAAATTCTCTTCACACTCCTCCATCCAAATGAACTTAACTCCTTTTTGAGTCAACCTAGTGAGTGGATTAGATAATCGTGAAAAATATTTCACAAAATTTCGATAATATCCAACCAAACCAAAAAAACTTCGAATCTCAGTTACTGTTGTTGGTCTCGACCATCTTTCGATAACCTCTATCTTTGATGGATCCATAGATATCCCCTCTTTTGAAATTATGTGACCCAAAAATGAAACTTTTTGAAGCCAAAATTCGCACTTGGTAAATTTGGCATAAAGCTTCTCCTTTCTTAGGGTCTTTAATATAATTCCCCAATGATCTTCATGTTCTTCCTTGCTCTTTGAATAGACAAGAATATCATCTACAAAGACCACCACAAACTGATCAAGATAGTCTCTAAAGACTCTATTCGTTAGATCCATGAAGATAACATGGGCATTAGTAAGACCAAATGGCATCACTATAAATTCATAGTGTTCATATATTGTGCGGATAGTCGTCTTTGGTATATACTCTTTTTTGAACCTTAATTGATGATACCCTGAACGAAGATCAATCGTTGAAAAGTATTGAGCTCCACGTAGTTGGTCAAATAAGTCATCAATTTGTGGGAGAGGATATTTGTTCTTAATAGTGATCTTGTTAAGTTCACTATAATCAATGCAAAGTCTCATTGATCCATCTTTCTTCCTAATAAAAAGAAATGGTGCTCCCCAAGGTGACGCACTAGGGTGTATGAATCCTTTATCAAGATTCTCTTGGAGTTGCTTCTTAAATTCATGCAACTCAATTGGGGCCATTCTATAAGGTGTATTTGAAATGGGCATAGCACCCGGTATGAGTTCTATTGAAAACTCAACTTCACGATTCTGTGGAAGACCTAGAAATTCCTTCGGAAAGACATCATCAAACTCCCATACAATGGGAATATTCTTAATCGTGAGTTTCTATCCAACCATTTGAGATAAATAACCTTCATTTATTGGAATCAAGATCCATAAGATGGAAGAAATTTCCACTGGAAGGTTATATTCATCCTTGCATCGATAGATGATAGTAGATTGATCGGGAATATTAAATGTGATTTCCCTTCTTTGGAAATTGATATGAGCTCCGTTTAAAAAAATCCAATCCATTCCATTAATCACATCAAATTCCACTATAGGAAGGATCACAAGATTTTCAAGAATCACTTTACCAAAAACTTCAATCAGAGAAGAATTGTAAACTTTTGATGTGACTTTTGTGCCATTAGGATTTGTCACAGCTAACTCAACATCTAATTGTTGAAGTAGTATGGAGAGAACCTTAGAAAATTCTTGAGAAATAAAAGACTGGGTGGATCTAGAATCAAATAAAACATTTGATACTTTAGAGTGTATGGTAAGTGTACCTTTCACCACTTCATTATCGTACTCCACATTGCCGATAGTAATTGCATGTGACTTTCCTTTTTCTTTAGCATTAATAGTTTGTTGACGTTGATCATCATCAACAACCCTTGGAATTGGACATTGATTAGAATAATGCCCCATTTTCTTGCACTTGAAACATTCAAGTGTTAGAGGTGCATTCTGTGTATCCCTTTCTTTGTTCGCATAATCGGAAATCTTCTTCCCATTATTTCGACATTCAATTGCCCGATGACCTTCTTTTGCACACTTAAAAAATTTTCTTGTCCCTTTAAGACAATTCCATCCATGTTTCTTTCCACGATTTGAGCATAAATGAAAACTCATCTTCTTTTCAGTGTGGTCTTTAGATTTTTTTTTTGAATTCCATTTTCCTCTTCTTATCAAACCCATATGATTGATGGGTTACTCCAATCTAAATCTCAACCTTGAGAGCACATAGAACAATTTCCTCATACCTATTGAAGTCCCTTATGGATAAGGCCCTTCTAAGACTTGGTTTTAAGCCACTAAATAATTTATTGATATTTCTTTTAGGTTGTAAATTAATTTTGCAAGCGTACCTTGCAAGTCTTGTAAGATTTGCTTCGTAGATACCAACAGATTCATCATCCTTTTGCTTCAGTTAAAGAAACTCCTTCTCCATCTTTGTTTGAAGAATACGAGGGATGTAATTATTGAAAAATAAGTTCTTGAACTCATCCCATTCCATGGACTCAATTTCATCTCTTTGCCTCGTATTCTTGATAAGATTCCACCATTGATCAGAATCACCTTCTAAAAGGTACACTGCTAAGATGAATTTTGTCACGACTCGTCCTCGGGCCCATACGGTGACTACCCCAAGCCCGCCTTCAATAGGCCAGGGGCTGGCGACTAGCCCCAAAGGCGGAAATCCCGATAACTGGGAAGGCGTTGCCTTTAAAAATGTAAACAAAACACCACAGAGTACAAGCAGAAGTAAAACACTAAGTACAAAGGGAAGTGTTGAAAGGTAAATGGACCAGAATACAAACCCAAATGAAAGTACAACTACAACTGAACAAAGTACAATAGAAAAAGACAACAGCTAGAAGAACGGAAGCGGCTCCTGGGTCATCCTCCTCGGATCCTACCTGAAGGGTAGGTACAGATGGCGCGGCTCTTGGATCGTCCACCACGGATTCTACCTGAAGGGTAGGTACAGATAGCCTCCATAATGCTCTCGCCCGTCAACCTCGTCCGAGTGTCGTCTCGCCGTGAAGTCCACCTATGGATACTGACTCGTCATTTAGTCCACCTCCGGGTACTGACTCGTTGTGTAGTACACCTCCAGGTACCGTCCAGTCCTCGAACACTCGGCCTCCGTCAGCACTGCCCGTCGTCTGCAACCAACACAACGAGGTACGGGCATAGCCCATGCATGGGTGAGTATAACTATACTCAGTAGGGACCCCGAGACCCTCAAGGTCTCACTAAAACCAACATGGATAACCACAAAGAAGATCTCAATAGATAACCTCTACTTAGGTATATGCCCATGCATATACCAAAGTTATCATGTAAGTCATCTCAATTATGAGGAAAACCCCAAGATCATGAAATCAACGGATAACCACTACCCAGGTATATGCCCATACATATACCTGAGTTATCAAGTGACCCATCTCAATCATGGGGTAAACACAAAGGTCAAAAGTATCAGCTCAAACCAGGATTTTCATTATCGAAACTGTAACTGCTGAAGAGCCCCGTATCTGGAGTGTACAGTGGTCCTGTCACGACTCTGAGGTACTGCTCACTAACCTAAGACAACTGAGGTACTCCTCCTGTCGTGTACCGCGAGTCAGCCACCCAAACACAGTAGTGCTTCCCACCGGGGTATGCCACCCAGACACAGTAGTGCACACCCCCTAGTATCCTGCTGAGGTACTCTCCGGACGAGTACCGCGGGTCTGCACTGTCACACAGGTAGTGCTTTGTCCGCCATGGGTCTGCACCTCACAAAGTAGTGCTCCGTCCACTGGGCTAGTCGAATCACTCCAAGTCGAGTCGTTCAAGCAGTCGTCAGGTCTCATTCGGCTACATAGTCTCCGTACACCGCACGCTCGTCTCCGGGAGGGTCCGCTCCACGAGATACAGGTCGATACTCCAATTATCTCAAAGTCCCACGAAGAAGTATCTCAATGGACCGCATCTTCATAGGGGTCTCAACGCAACAGATGGCGCGTCAATAGAACACCCGGTCTGTGAGTTATTAGCCTTTTCGTCCCAGGGGCCCGGTTGGTTTCGTGAGCGAACCAACCCGGCCGTATCTCAACTGTACCCCGAACTCTCATAGGGTATACTCATAGGGACCGTTTCTCAACGTGATCACCAACGCCGCTGACGGTTCGTCAAACAGACGTCCAGTCTGAAAGATATTAACTTTTCCGTTCCAGGGGCCCGGTTGGATTTTGGGTGAAATCCAACCCGGCCACTATCCAACTACAACAAAAACTCGGGTGAAGTATGCCAAATGTTCCGTCTCATCAAGAGGAAAACAATGAGATAGACGGCGCGTCAATCGGACGCCCGATCTGTGAATTATTGGCTTTTTAGTTCTAGGGGCCCGGTTGGTTTCATTAGCGAACCAACCCGACCACACTCTGACGGCATCCAAACCTCTAGTGGAGTAAGCCAAATGATCCGTCTCACTTAAAGGAATCCAACAAAGTTGATGGCACATCTTTCAGATGTCCGGAGCTCAAGATATAAGCGTTTCCGCTCCGAGGGCCCGGTTGGTTTCGTATCCGAACCAACCCTGCCAAATGCAAAGTATTCTGAAACCTTGAGTGCGATATACCGAAACGACCGTCTAATTCCAAGGATCGCTACGCAACTGACAGTGCATCAATTGGAGATACGTAACCCATGATATGGGAAAAAGACCAAAGAGGGTCTGAAAACGGGGGGTCTGGGCCCGGACCGACCCAGCCCGACCCCCCCTGGGTCGGCCCGAACCGGGTCGACCCGATCTGGTTGGTCCCGGCCCGGACCGGCCGTCGCGGCCCGGCCAGCCGTGGCTCGGCCAGTGCGGATGAGCGGAAGCCGCGGGCGGGGTGTGCGGCTCCCCCACCCTCGCCGCTAATTGAGGCCGGCGGTAACCGCTGCCGCCAGCCCTCCGGCGGCGCGCCGCCACCACCTTCCACGGACCACCGGACATGCTCTGATGGTTCGTTTCTCCTGTCGTCTTCACCGAAGGTCCTCCCGGGACCCAACCTTCACTACGAAGGGATTCAAACGCCGTATCGGCCTTCTTCTTCATCGTCCGTCGATCCGCACATTGATGAACAAGCTGCGGAGGGTTGTCGGGCCGTGTTTGTTCGGCCCGCGCCTTCCGTGTTAGGTGTTAACAATTGGAAAACAATAACACATGATTTTAATCATTGATAGGGGTATAATTTATCCAAAATAAATTATACGAACACCTTGCAATCAAAATACCCACGCACGAGGGTTTAAAATTTTTAATGCGCGGCCTGACGACGTCACGCATTCTGGCCGCTCGATCCCGTGCGGCATGACGATGTTGCACATCCTTGCCGTTCTTTCCCACGCGGTGCGACGGCACCGCGTCACTTTCTTTTGAACCGCAATGACAAGAAAGAATAAAAAGGGAGGAGGATCGGTCGTGTTCGTGCGGTCCGGACTCCTCCCGTTAAACGATAACAAGGGGTTCTCATTACTCGTAGAACATCAAAGATAGAATCAAGAACAAAATGAAACGAACCCCTACTCTTGATTCATCGGTTGACATTTGTCGTTCGTTGACGGTGTTGTGAAAAGAAGATGATGAAGTTCGTCTTTCGCCGCGTTCGTCACACACTCCCAATCCCGAGCTACGTCAGCTGTGGAAGACACTACACGTCGGTAGGATCCGAGGGAGGAAGTCAAAGAAGGTTGTTGACATTCGTCACTTCCATCGTTGAAGAGGCATCGTTCTTCGTTGAAGATGAAGTTCTTCAAAAGAGGGAAGAGCTCTCTTCCACGTTCTCTCACACAACCAAAACTCCCAAAATAAAATAAGGCCTCTCCTTATTTTATTATTTTGCCATGTATTCAAACCTACAAAAATTCAAAACCTAATTCACTTAATAAATTAAAAAATGAGTTGTCTAATTAATTAAGTGATAGGTTGGCATGAATTTAAGAGGGAGAGAGGGGAGAAGAAGATTTACACAACTTATGTGGGGGGGGGGTTTAGAGGAGTTAGGGAGTTATGGGGAATTTGAAAAGGTGGGGGCTCATGTGGGCCCCATCACACATTATCCTCTCATTTATCCTCACATGGGTAGTTAGGTGCCACCCCAACTTCCCCATGTAGGATAAAACTACCTTAGACTTAATAAATAAAATTGTCTCACAATTTTATTCATTCCTCAATTAAGCCACAAATTTTAACAACTCCTCCCATGAAAACGCAACTCCGGAATAGGAATTCCTAAGCAAATACCGGTGCTGCGGTTCAATCGGTGCCCTTAGAATTTGATTCTGAGCACCGGTTTCAAAGATAGAAATTCCCGCTCGTTCGTTCACTGAACGTACCTGAGCCAAACTTCAGAAATTGATTCCGGGCACACCGGGCCTCGGAATCAGGTGTCGTCAGAAACTGAATTCTAGTAAAATCCCAAAAAAAATTATGAAAAAAAATTCCTTGACTTTTATGGGTCTTTACATTACACCCACCTCAGGGCTTTATGTCCCTGTAAAGCTATAACACAAACTAGGGGAACGAAAGTGGTACTAAGCACGAATCTGAGCCTTCCGCTCTCATGTGCTCACCAGGAGGTTTTCGTGCTGCCTACGAAAGCGCACAAGAGGAATAGACCGTCCTCGTAGAACCTGCTCCCATCGATCCTTAACCACTACTGGAACTCTGCAAAAGTCACCACATCACCCAAATCCAGTTCATCATGGTCGATGATATGCGAAGGGTCAAACACGTATCTCCTCAGTTGAGATACATGGAATTCATTGTGCACCTGGTGCAACTGAGGTGGATGGTTCAAGCGGTAAACCACCTCGCCTACCCAGCTGTGGACCTATAAAGGTCTATTGAACCTCAGAGTTAACTTGTTGCCTTGGCCACATCTCCATAAACCTCGTCGGGGTGAGCCCCGTATAAGGACGTGATCATCATCATCGAACTCTAGAGGTCTCCAATTCCTGTTAGAACTGGAACTCAAAACGACTGCTACCACGAGGGTAAGGTTGAATGACTCAAGAGTGATCGGTCACACCCTCCTATGAAAGAGTTTATCATGTGCTGACTGGGGTTTCCTTTTCGCCGACCAAGGAAAACACTTCCCGATGTTTTCCTAAAACCGTCAATTTGAGTATGAACAGTTATAGCCCATTCCATACTCAAACTAACGTCGTAAGGCCTCAACGCTGCCACCAAGAGATTCCAACCGAAACTCTTACCTCGAGGGTCTGACCACACCGTCGGCGTAAGTGTGATTATCGAGTCTCCTCCCAAGGTATCTCCAGACGTGAGGGTCAAGTTCACGGCTTACCGGAAACTCTAGGTCTGGGACAAGATTTTTGAAAGCGAGGAATGATTCATATCGACGTCTGTTACTACATCAGCTGGTAGTGGACACAGACTGTCCCGTGAATCATTTTTAGAGACATTGGATCACACTCCTTGATCGCATGCAGCCGCACTCTTCCTCCGCTCTCCAGCTCCCTGAGCCTGGCGGGGATAACTAAGGCGGGTGGTTGTAGCATGTTAATATGTACACCACCTCACGCTGCTCTCCTTAAAGCTTCCTCTTCTTGAAACATTTAACATGCTCGAGTCTCTAAGACTGGCACCAGTTTCCTATTTCTTACTGCATTGTGCAGTCTTCATCCGCTCCTGGATGATATGCACCTGCTTTTCCTATGATCTGAAGAG
Source organism: Viscum album (assembly GCA_963277665.1). Classification (NCBI taxonomy): domain Eukaryota; kingdom Viridiplantae; phylum Streptophyta; class Magnoliopsida; order Santalales; family Viscaceae; genus Viscum; species Viscum album. Next base: position 609,913,806 of record OY728123.1, on the reverse strand, counting down.
CTGCTAAAATTTCTCCTTTACCGAAAAGATAAACTCAGTCTCATCCCCTGGATGAACCACGCCCATTTCCTAATACAGTCAATCCTGACATGAATGACGCATTCATGCCTTGGATGACGTCGTAAGGCCTCGACGTAACTACTAAGAGATTCAACTGTCACTCTCTCCTCCAAGGGTCGAGTCACACTGTCGGCATCAGTTTGAGGTCACTGGGTCTCCTCTAGTAGAAATCTTGAAATTGAGGGTCAAGTCAACAGTTTTAACCGGGACCACTCAGTATCAACCAAACAAATGGACAGGAAAGCAAACAAAGATAAGTGTCTTTTTATTATTGCAGCTCATAGTACAAAGACACGAAAACAACAGCAACATGGAACTGGAAGTACAAGGGATGTATCCACTAGTTCCGATCCTGTCCACCTACTCTCGGAGCTCTACTGCCTTGTCTACTGCTCAGTTTTTGCTCAAGCACTCGTCGTTGCTTCTGCCTCGGTGGCTCCTCCAACACCTGCGGATCAACTGTACGAGGAGTCAGATAGTCACGTGCAAGGTGACCCTTCTCGCCGCATGAGTAACATTGTCTGTTTCTGGAATGCCTGGCTCTGACCCCACCCTGGGTGCCCCGCACCACCGGTCCTAAAACAAGAGATCGTCCAACTGCTGGTGTGGTCCTCCTGGACCTCTGCATAATCTGTGTACTGCCCACAGATGACTCGGCTACTGTTCGAAAAACACGTGGCAAAGGCAGAAGCTCCTGTATACGCTCGGGGTGTAGAGCTACTGGCACAAACTCCACCCTGAAGAAGGTCTTGAAGTCTTCCCATGCAAAGGTCATCCCATTGCAAAACTGAAACGAGTGGCTCCACCACCTGCCTGCTGCTGCCTGAAGAAGGCTGGCAGCAAAGATCACCATGAAGTCTGCCGGGATCCCCACTAGCCTGAAGACTCTCACCACAACCTCCATCCAAACCTCAGCTGCCTTCGGGTCCATCTCTCCCCGGAACCTGGGTGGCCTCTGGCGCTGGAACTCATGCAGCGCACTCAAGTGGCATGCATCGCCTACTGTTGGGGCTGGTGGCATCGGTGGCCCAACGTATGGTAGTACCACTGGTGCCTCCGCTGGTGCCTCAACTGCAAGAGGGCCCTCTACCGAAGCCTCGTCGCTCGATAGGCTGTCAGTACGCACATCCCTCTGGGCTCTAGCTGGTCGTCTGAGAAAAGGCATCCTGAAAGAAACAACGTGACATGGTCAAACGATAATACCAGGTGAGATGACCTGGTTTGAGATGATATTTAAATAAAACTTCTGGAAACACACACACAATCAGTGTTTTCGTGCACAAAGTCAGAAATCAGTTGTCAGGGTCCTGGTGTATGGATACGTCGGTCGCCCGCACCAACACTGGACTCCCTGAACTGAAAACCACACTCGATACTCTTAACACTATTGCTTCACAGAAAGAAAATATGAGAGTTATAAGTTCTATGGTAGAATCGACTCCTATGATACCAATTGTCACGACCCATCCTCGGGCCCGTGCCGTGACTACCCCAATCTCACCTTCCATATTCTAAGGGCTGGCGACTAGCACCAAAGGTGGAAATCCCGAAAACTGGGAAGGCATTGCCTTTATAAATGTAAACAAAACCCCACAGAGTACAAGAGGAAGTAAAACACTAAGTACAAAGAGAAGTGATGAAAGGTAAATGGGCCAGAATACAAACCCAAATGAAAGTACAACTACAACTGAACAAAGTACAACAGAAAAAGACAACAGCTGGAAGAATGGAAGTGGCTCCTGGGTCATCCTCCTCAGATCCTACCTGAAGGGTAGGTACAGATGGCGCATCTCCTGGATCGTCCACCACGGATCCTACCTGAATGGTAGGTACAAATAGCCTCCATAATGCTCTCGCCCGTCAACCTCCTACGAGTGTCGTCTCACTATGAAGTCCACCTCCGGATACTGACTCATCGTGTAGTCTACATCCAGGTACTGACTCGTCGTGTAGTCCACCTCCGGGTACCGTCCATTCCTCGAACACTCGGCCTCCGTTAGCACTGCCCGTCGTCTGCAACCAACACAACGAGGTGCGGGAATAGCCCATGCAGGGGTGAGTATAACGATACTCAATAGGGACCCTGAGACCCTCAAGGTATCACTAAAACCAACATGGATAACCACATAGAAGATCTCAACAGATAACCTCTACTTAGGTATATGCCCATGCATATACCCAAGTTATCAAGTAACCCATCTCAATCATGAGGAAAACACCAAGATCATGAAATCAACGGATAACCACTACCCAGGTATATTCCCATACATATACCTAAGTTATCAAGTGACCCATCTCAATCATGAGTTAACACAAAGGTCAAAATTCTCAGCTCAAACCAGGATTTTCAATATCGAAATCGTAACTGCTGAAGAGCCCCGTCTCTGGAGTGTGCAGTGGTCCTGTCACGACTCCGAGGTACTGCTCACTAACCTAAGACTGCTGAGGAACTCCTCCTGTCGAGTACCGCGGGTCAGCCACCCAAACACAGTAGTGCTTCCCGCCGGGGTATGCCACCCAGACACTGTAGTGCACACCCCCTAGTAGCCTGCTGAGGTACTCTTCGGACGAGTACCGTGGGTCTGCACTGTCACACAGGTAGTGCTCCTCCCTCCATGGGTCTGCACCTCACAAAGTAGTGCTCCGTCCACTGGGCTAGTCGACTCACTCCAAGTCGTGTTGTTCAAGCAGTCGTCAGGTCTCAGTCGGCTACACGGTCTCCGTACACCGCACGCTCGTCTCCAGGAGGGTCTGCTCCACGTGCTACAGGTTGATACTCCAAGTATCTCAGAGTCCCACGAAGAAGTATCTCAAAGGACCGCCTTGTCATAGGGGTCTCAACGCAACAGACGGCGCGTCAATCGGACACCCGGTCTGTGAGTTATTAGTCTTTTCATCCCAGGGGCCCGGTTGGTTTCGTGAGCGAACCAACCCGGCCGTATCTCAACTGTATCCTGAACTCTCATAGGGTATACTCATAGGGACCATTTCTCAACGTGATCACCAACGCCGCTGACGGTTCGTCAAACGGACGTCCAGTCAGAAAGATATCAGCTTTTCCGTTCCAGGGGCCCGGTTGGATTTCAGGTGCAATCCAACCCGACCACTGTCCAACTGCAACCAAAACACGGCCGAATTATGCCAAAAGTTCCGTCTCATCAAGAGGAAAACAACGAGACAGACGGTGTGTCAATAGGACGCCCGGTCTGTGAGTTATTGGCTTTTTCGTTCTAGGAGCCCAGTTGGTTTCGTGAGCGAACCAACCCGACCGCACTCCGACGGCATCCAAACCTCGAGCGGAGTAATCCAAATGATCCGTCTCACTTAGAGGAATCCAACAAAGTCGACGGAATGTCTTTCGGACGTCCGAAGCTCAAGATATAAGCGTTTCCGCTCCGAGGGCCCGGTTGGTTTCGTATCCGAACCAACCCGGCCGAACCCAAAGTATTCCGAATCCTTGAGTGTGATATACCAAAACAATCGTCTCGTTCCAAGGATCGACATGCAACTAATGGTGCATCGATCGGAGGTCCGTAGCCCAAGATATGGGCAAAAGACCAAAGAGGGTCTGAAAACAGGGGGTCTGGGCCCGGACCAACCCGGCCCGACCCCCCCCCCCCCCCCCCCAGGTCGACCCGGCAGGGCCCGGCCCGGCCCGGCCCGGCCGCCTCGGTCTGGTGTGACCGGCCAGCCGCGGCTCGGCCAGCGTGGCCGCGCGGATGCCGCAGGTGGGGTGCACGGCTCCCCCACCCTCGCCGCTAATTGAGGCCAACAGCAACCGCCGCGCCGGCGTGGCGCGCCGCCACCGCCTTCCGCGGACCACCGTACGCGCTCCGGTGGCTCTTTTCTCCTGTCGTCTTCACCAAAGGTCCTCCCGGGACCCGACCTTCACTACGAAGGGATTCAAACGCTGTAGCGACCTGCTTCGTCATCGTCCGTCGATCCGTACATTGATAAACAAGCTGCGGAGGGTTGTCGGGCCGTGTTTGTTCGGCCCGCGCCTTCCGTGTTAGGTGTTAACAATTGGAAAACAATAACACATGATTTTAATCATTGATGAGGGTATAATTTATCCAAAATAAATTATATGAACACCTTGCAATCAAAATACCCACGCACGAGGGTTTAAAATTTTGAATGTGCGGCGTGACGACGTCGCGCATTCTTGCTGCTCGATCCCGCACGGCATGACGATGTCGCACATAATTGCCGTTCTTTCCCATGTGATGTGACGGCACCGCGTCACATTCTTTCGGACGTCACATTTTTCTTGTCGTTCTTTCCCATGCGGTGCGACGGCACCGCGTCACTTTCTTTCGAACCGCAATGACAAGAAAGAATAAAAAGGGAGGAGGATCGGCCATGTTCGTGCGGTCCGGCCTCCTCTTGTTAAACGATAAAAAGGGGTTCTTATTACTCGTAGAACGTCAAAGATAGAATCAAGAACAAAATGAAACGAACCCCTACATTTGATTCGTTGATTGACGTTCGTCGTTTGTTGACGGTGTTGTTGAATGAAGACGATGAATTTCGTCTTTCACTGCGTTCGTCACACACTCCCAATCCCGAGCTACATCGACTGTGGAAGACACTACACGTCAGTAGGATTCGAGGGAGGAAGTCGAAGAAGGTTGTTGACATTCGTCGCTTCCGTCGTTGAAGAGGCGTCGGTCTTCGTTGAAGATGAAGTTCTTCAAAAGAGGGAAGAGCTCTCTTCCAAGTTCTCTCACACAACCAAAACTCCCAAAATAAAATAAGGCCTCTCCTTATTTTATTATTTTTCCATGCATTCAAACTTACAAAAAATTCAAAACCTAATTCACTTAATCAATTAAACAATGAGTAGTCTAATTAATTAAGTGATAGGTTGGCAAGAATTTAAGAGGGAGAGAGGGGAGAGGAAGAGTTACACAACTTAAGTGGGGGGTTTAGAGGAGTTAGGGAGTTATGGGGAATTTGAAAAGTTGGGGGCTCATGTGGGCCCCAGCACACATTGTCCTCTCATTTATCCTCACATGGGTAGTTAGGTGCCACCCCAACTTCCCCGTGTAGGATAAAACTACCTTATACTTAAGAAATAAAATTGCCTCACAATTTTATTCATTCCTCAATTCAGCCACAAATTTTTACAACACCTCCCATGAAAACGCAAGTCTGAAATAGGCATTCCTAAGAAAATACCGGTGCTGCGGTTCCATCAGTACCCTCAGAATTTGATTTCGAGCACCGGTTTCAAAGATACAAATTCCCGCTCGTTCTTTCACTGAACGTACCCGAGCCAAACTTCGGAAATTGATTCCGGACACACCGGGCCTCGGAATCAGGTGCCGTAAAAAACTGCGTTCTAGTAAAATCCCAAAGAAAATTAAGAAAAACTTTTCCTTTAATTTTACGGATCTTTACAACTTTTTCATGTTCAGAACATTTTAGAACTGAAAATATCTTTTCAGTGGTACTAATCCATTGTTCAGACACTGATGGATTAAAAGACCCAGTGAATAAAGGAGGGCGCTGCCTCATGAGGGATTCCACAAAATGTTGCTCTTTCTTTTGCTCGTTTGGAAGTCCTACATGGTTCATAGCTTGAGAAAGATGTGTGAGCATGGATACAATATTTTTCATTCCATCTCCCATAACATTTGGTTACTGAGGGGGACAATCATTTAATTTCCCGTCGCATTCAGCATTAACACGGTTCCTTCGGGTTCCAGGAATTGACTAAAAACAATAATCATAGTGTGAGAAACACTAATCATAATAGGAAAACCACATAATCAAGAATAAAATTTTACACTTAAGGTCTTATCATAGGTTATTCATGGCCATTTCTAAAACCTTAATATTGTGTTCTATGCTTAGACATATCCTTAGGGTTCTTACTAAGGCTTTCACATCCTAGTTTCCAAAGGTTTGCTATACCCTCCCTCTGATACCAACTATAACGAACCATACTTTACATACATGGTCATTACTTCAAAATTGAATCATACTTATTACAACATATAACAAAACCATGATAGGACCGTATAGCTATAGTTTCTTTAGAAACTGGGTAACATAAACAACCAGTTTATAAATCATCTACATTGTCTCCCATTTATTTCATCATATCTAGAGTCCCTTTTGGCATATCCTACTTAATACCCTTATTCCTGAACTGGGGAAAATAAAACATACAAAAGGGTGAGCTCAAATTCCCAATAAGTGTAAACAAAAGAAATATCAATCATATCATATTCATAAGAATATAACATTTTTAAAATCTTAACATGCAAAAGAGATCATAATATCATAACATGGGATAAATCATAGTAGTGAAATGTAATCCCAATAATCATAACATAAAACATGAAACATTTTGGAATACACACATAATCATAGAAAATCATTTCATATTAGTCAAGTCTCATTTCCAATACCATCGTAGCAGACAAAGTCCATTACTGAACCGATTTCACTCCTCATTCCAGTCCTGTATCACTGAACTGGATTAACATGTTGTTCCATCCATGTCTATATCATGAGATATAAATCTTTACCCAATGCATTGGAGGGAGATTTAGTTTCCACCAATCTCATAATTAAACCATTCTTATGTGTGCCACAAAATCATAAATCATAGCATAACCCATGTAATAACAATAGGATTCTTAGACATCATGCCATCATAACATAATCCATATAAGATAAAAGGACATCATAAAAATAATAAATCATAACATAATAAAATCAATGTAAAGATAGGGATATAAACAGAACCCTATATTATCTTAGATGGAAAATAGTTTTGATAAAACGTTTGAACTCCATTCTTGAGGAAAATATCCTTTATACTTCAAAAACATTTTTCCTTTCTTAACATGTCATACAATTTTAAACTAAAAGAAGTTGATTAAAAATAAACATGAAAACTTGTAAAGGAAGCTTCATGGAAGAAATGTTCTATGAAATCATAAAAATCCATTCATGCCGTATAAGTTAAAAAACAATCTTCTCGTACTTTTGAATGAAAAGTCAAAAAGTACCTCGTACTAAAAATGAAAAAAAGATTCATTTCATATCTTTTACTAAAAACACACCAATGGATAAAATTATATTTAAACAATTGTAGGAGGATAGAAATAATATAACATATTGATGAAAAATGGATGTGGATGATAAATATTCCCCAATAAATTCTAAAGTATAAACAATCTCGGATAAAACTGAGATTGTGAGATTTTCCCTTACCTTAGGTCTGATTTGCTTCGTACATATCTGAAAATCCTGTATAATGATCTAAATAATGTCACTGACTTATTAAAGAATCATACGCATTGTTATGATATCATATATGGTCATATTCTTAGCTTTTTATTAGTAATATTTCATTGCTAATTGTTATTCGGGTGTTTAATGCTTTATGTTGTTATGCGTGTTTTGTCGAATAAATTCTTATTCATCTTTTTAGGTTATAGATACCACATTTAAAGAATGGTATTAGTGTAATATATATCATATTTACTCATTCAATTTATTTATATATTCATTATTCAATAAAGATCATGTAGAACGAGTCGCATCACATCATGGAGACGGTAGGCCGTACGTACGCACGAGCGATGATATCATTCCCATGATCGTGGAATTGTATTGAAGTGTATGTATACTATTTCAGAATCAATATAAATTTAAAATAATCATATATAGTTATTCTTTACACCATTATACCCATCCAAGTAAGGTGGTGGTGGAAAACAGATTACACCACGGCGTGGAGACGGTATTTCGTACGTACGCACACGCGGTGATTTCATTTTCCGTAGGATGGATAGAGGGTGAAATAGGGTTGTTTCATATTTATAATAAAATATAAGTATATTAGTGATACTGATTTTATTAATTCATAATTAAACAACTAAAGATGATGAAGTAGAAGAAGAAATAAATTTGAAAGAATCGGTAACCGATATTACCTCTTCTTCGACATGCCTCTTTGAAACCTCCTCTTAGGGCACTAAAATTGGTCTTTGAAGAATACCAGAACCTCTAGTAAGTTTCTAGAGAAGTTGAGAAGAGAAATCGGTAGGGTTTGGCCGAGCTTGAAGGCTCTAAATTGTGTAAAGAGGAGAGGGAGGAGGTTCCCTTTTATAAGGGAAGAGAGGGGCACCTTTGGAATTATAAGAAATATTAATTTATAATAAATTCCAACCCCACCTAAAAACCTCCAAAAATGGTTCAAATCCAAATCTTAGATGTTATAGGGTTGTAATCTAATCAACCAATAAAATTTAGACATGTTGGGAATTTATTTTAAACATTATCAACATGATTTATCCTTATATAATCTATTTAATTTTATTTGTGGTAATAAAATTCTAAATTTTAAATTATTATGAATAATTACTTATATGTTGTGAATTTTCCATAATTGTATACTTTATTAAATTGTTGACCATATAAATTTTAATTTATAATTTTTAAATACTTTTTTGTTTTTTAAAAAATATTATAATATGTAATTTTTATAAAATAACAATAGTGTCAATTTTGACACTATTCATTTATTTGAATAAAATATACATAGAAGATATGTTTGAACTAAAAGACTTAATAGATTAATAATATGTCATATTTATCTATAAAATTAGGGGAGCACATTAAATAGTTGATATAATATTTATTTGAATACTTTTAAAATCATTTATTTGATAATTCAATCAATAAAATAATTTCAACATCACTATTGTGTCCTAATTAATGATAATTATTTAATCCCTAAAAATTATAAATAAATTCACATGATGTAGATAATTTTATTATCTTTCTGTAGACTATTCATGTTTGATGTTTAATGAAGTTTATCACTAAATTAAAATTATTATACTTATAAGATTTAAGAGAGTGACATGTTGTCACTTTCTTTGGTTTTCATAATAATTAAATTATTTTAATGGTAAAAAGTCCAAAAAATGAATTTATTCTGACCCTTAGGTGATATGGGTCGACTTTTATTCATCCAATAGGATTCTGGAAAGTGTTAGGGTAATTTTATAATCTTATTTTTACCCTTAATTACCCGATTTACCTTTAACGGTAGTAAATAAAAATTACCGTAGTTACTATTCATAATATCGAAAAAATAAAAGTAACATATTAACATAATTTGGATCAATTGAATTGAAATATAGAATCCATTTTTTAAAATTTAAAACACAGCAGTTGCAGTAATTAATTTAAAATTTATCCTGTTGTTAAGAAAACGGGTTTTAAAAGTTAAAACATTGCTAAAGATTGAAATGTTTTTACCTATGAATACAATGTGAAATTAATGGTAATGACATAAATTATATTAAATGATAAAAATATATTCTATTTATACTTTAAAACCATTAAATATTATAATTTAACCATATAAATTATTGCGATGAAAAAAGTTGTTTTTAATTAAAATATAGCGTGTTTTTACTGTTCATTAAAATATGAAAGTTATCAGAATAATATGAAAAATTTATCCAAAGTAAATTTTTATATCCTAATTCCAAAAAAGAATTTTATTTTTTCAAATTTAACTTATAAACATGTCAAAAGCTATATTTAAATTTCGTGCGCCATCAAAAGGCGGCAAAACTACATTTTTTGAAAAATACTTATTTTACCGAAAAAATTTATTTTGTTCTCGTACCATGTTCTAGAAAATTTTTAAGATGAATAATAATGTTATAAAATTCAAATTTTAGTTAATACTATTCATAAAGTCTAGTCCATAATAATATTATAACAATATATCGTTCTTTAGTGAAACCCGGTATTGCGTACTACATACGCTATTGAGGAAGGTCGTGATTGCGTGTAACACAAGCCACGCTATTATTGTGTGCAGTGAAAGATTCCTTTAATGTTGCGTATAACATAAAACATAAAAATATATAATTCTCATAAAATATCAGGGTGTTACAATAACTAAGTCACAAAATATTCATGACAACTCCTCTATTGTTGAGTTGTATAAGGAGTTATTGATAATATATGATCATTGAGGAAACTATTTAAAAATGAATTTTCTCAATTACATACACAAATCCCAATCTATTTCGGAATATTTTCCCTTGAATAATTAGAAAATTAAAATAATTTTTTAACTTAACAATGATAACCCTAATAAAATTGTGACCCTTTATTTAATATGAGATTCCACTCATAAAGCCATAGATATATTATCCGACTTACACTAAGAAACAGGAAATTTATGACTCGTGAATCTAGGAACCTGATATTTTTTATTCACTTATTGATAATTATAATGCCTCATCAAGAACTCTTATATTCTCTTATTTTTTTCCCAACCACCAATACTTCTCAGTAAAACTTTATAATACCCAAATACAACTCTAGATAGGATGTATGAAACTTCCTTATCACATACTCTCTTATCCTATAATTCACTATCACTTGACCAAGAAAGATAATTTAATACTCTCCTATTTTTTAATTCCTTAGGTAGTATCACACGAGAAAAGTTGGTTTCTAAAAACTTCAAAGTATATGTATCATAGTTATTCCTCCTTCAAACACTATAGAAATGTAAGATTGAATGACATAAAACTTGATTATTTTGTTCCTTATTTATCAACCAAATATAGATGCGTCAAATATAACCAATACTCTAATAATTTTATTGGAAATTGGTTCATACTCTTCATTCTCATGTTATATACTAAAACATATACATTAGAATAAGTTTAACTAATTTCTAATTCAAAGTATTATAAAAATTCGTACTATTTTCACCATAACATGTATAGATTATTCTAAAATAAGATATATAAAAGTTATATATGATATATTTATAATTAACATCACTCTCCAAAAGGATAATGTTAATAGGTAATTAATGAAAAATCCATTGTTTTAATCTATAAATCACAATTTTCATAATTTTTCTTTGTTAAGTTGTTGAGTTAATTTATCGGCTCACACAATATTCAAAAATCATCAAGTGGGTTCAACTAGAGTATTAGTGGATAAATAATTTTTTTAAAATATCATAATAGATAATAATTGGTGGTGTGCTATTAAATGGTGGAAATAAATTGGTTCAATAACTAGATGTATTTGGGTAGTTGAATTCTTTTTTTTTTGTAGTTTTGACCATAAAAGTTGTGTGGTCGAGTGAAGAAGTAATTATTTTTTAAGGAATATTTTATCTATGTTACAAAAAGGGGGTTTGGAAATTTCAAGGTTTTCCTATAAATGTATGGTCCTTATAGAAATGATTTATGAATAAATATGGAACTTTTTATCAGAGTAATGACTAATAATAATATGAAACTAAAGGCTTCATCTCTTCTCTATCTTGTAGTAAAAAATGATGTTTCTCTATTTCTGTATAGATTTTATGTAACCATGTAAATTCCTTTTATAATGTATTGTTTTATTTATTTTCCATTTATCATTTACATTTGTGATTCTTGATCAATGTAGTGTGTGGAATTTTTTTAAGATACATCATTATCAAGTTTCTATGAATATTCCAGTCTTTTTTCAATATTTAAATCCTAAAGGGTGGATTTTGGGTTTCAAACATAATAAGTTATATCATATATCATTATGTTACTTGAAGAGTGGGATACTTTTGGTATGTATTTTATGATTTTTATTTGATATTTATGTTTTTTTTAGTGTGACCCAATGGAGTTATAAGAATTAATTTTAAGGATTGATAGTTTCGATGGGTTTGTTTTTAGTTTATTGAATATATATATTGAAGATCTTATACTTTTAATAGATCATGATCTATTTTTCACTGGTTCCAAACTAGAGATGATAAATAATGTAGAATGATAAAATATTAAATAGAAATAATATGTAGTAAAAAAAAATAATGTCAATAAAAAACATTTCATTAAATATTCAAGCAATGAGTACCAAATTGTAGATAATTTCTATAATCATAGATATTTATCAGAATTATACTACTATAAAAATATGTGTCCCTGAAGTAGAAACTATTTAATGTGAAGATGAAAAAATAAAATTTAGTGGATGATCATTTGATTTTCTTTTAACAAAAAAAATTCAGTTTGAATATGTGAATATAATGTTTTGGAGTGGAGTGTGTGAATTTATCCTATTATCATAATTATCTAAATCATAGTATGTGTTGGTTACTATTTTGGTAAATTCATATATTAAGACAAATTTATTGTTTGATAATATATTAAATCTATTTTTTAATGATTATAATAGATAATATTATGTTAGTCAACTTATGAAATAATATTTAGTGTAAAGGTTGGATGATTTTCACCTCTCCCATTTCAAGGAGAGGGACAAATTTAGAATTATTTGATTGTTCCCTTATAAACCAACTACTAGTTATCTTGTGGAAGTCGGGGTCAATCACATAGGGATGAAATAAAAGAAAGAAATTAGAGAAATTTGATGAGTCTTGGTTGATTCTCATGATATAATGAGTGAAGGGAACAACTTGAACTAGTGAAACTATTTGTGAAAATTAAAATAAAACAAAATAAGAACAGACAAATTGGGAAAGAAATGTGTCGGGGTTGAAACTTTGACTTTATTTTATTTCAATTGTCATTATTTACCATTGAATATTTTACTGAAAATTGTTTACCATGGGGATTTAATAAAACTATTGTTTGTTTCTCTAAAAACTAGAAAGTACATATTTAATGAGTTAATTCCATGGTATGGTAATTAACTGCTTAAAAATGTTTAAGTTATTTACCCCAAAATCAAATGGTGATAGACACACCCAATGGTCAACGGTTTACTCATTTTAGGTCCTAAATTTTTTTCCACTGGTTTCATTCATCGTCCAATATGACACCAATGGTAAATAAGGAATTTTATTCATTGAAGAAATTATAAGTAAAATTCATAATAAACAATGCTTTGGTATTTCAATTATAAATAATACAAAATCATTATTAAAACCCCCAACATGGGGAAACTAGCCTCTTATGACCATGGAAACTGTGTGATTTTTGAGCCAAATCTCAAACCCTACCATGGATATCAGAGGAAGATGGGGAAGGGGAGAATTAAACTAAAACAATAATTTCAAACAAAAAAGGAAAACTTGAAATTAATCTAAGGGTGGCTCGGACAATAGAGAAGCAAAACCTCCCCCTAGACATCCAACCTCAAACATGGAGGGGATTCCCTCTTATTTATAGATTTTAAAATTACATGTCTTGTAACCAAAAGTACATGCCATCTATATTGGTCAACTTAGTTTTCCTTTTTTTCACCTCTAGTAGGTTATCTTCTACCCCACTCCTTGACTTGGCTACCTTGGTTGTTGGTTAGTGGTCTTACATGGCATGTAGAGCCTCCCCCACATTGTGTTTAGCCTCTACCTCGGCCACCAAACTTGAATAGAAGGTCATACATGGCGTATACACTCTAGCCGACTACTTGGGCGTGTACTTGGGCTGGTCGATCTGTGTCTTGGAAAAGGTACACAACATGTATCTACAAAGTACATGCTAGTATTTGTGAACTTTTTTTGATCTTCTATGATTTGTGTCTTAGGATAGAAAATAACTACAAATCATCATGATCAAATAATTAATGCATTTTAACTCCAAAACAACATGTATCTAGTGAAGAAATGTTTTTGTACTCAATAGAATGTATGGAAATGTATACACAAATTGGGCTCTTCAAACTTCCCCACATTTAGTCATTTTCATTCCCTCAAGAAAAAACTAAATATCTAATTAAAAGAATCCATACTATAAAAAGCTAAGCATACAACTAATTATACTAATAAATGTTTGATCATTAACAAAGGATTTTAAAAGGCACAAATCATATTTCAATTCCGAAGATATTCTAATCATGACTCCTATATAATTCAATTAATGATTGGAAGCCTCTTTTATTCACATTGATCATCTTTTCATAAATATGCATACCACTTGATCATTTTCCTCATTTGAAGTTACCAAAATCAACACTCAAGATAATTTTATCATATTTATTCGGAATATCAAGTATACGCACACTATCCATAGGCTTGTAAGTATTCTCATTATCTAATTTTAGAAATATAATCACAAATATCATGAGGACTTTCAATAAGGTTCAAATGATTATGAGGCTTTCGGTTGGTAGGGAATGATGTAAAAAAATAAGAGGCTTAAAAAGTGGGTTGGATTAATGAATAATAATTTATGGTATTCATAAATAAAGATCAATGAAAAATTCATCTACAATCAATATCTCTTATATAGTATTATTACGGTGACACTCCCTTTCCAAAATGGGTCTATAAACCATAAAAAAAGTGTAATTAATGAATTTGGTCCATCTTTTGAATATTCCATATTTATTTTAGAGGGCCCACCAAGAATACAATAACTAGTGGTTTTTATCCCTTATTCCCAAAATAATAAGAGGCATTGTCCCCCACACTTAATTTCATGGTTTCTCACCAAAATATACCCGGAATAGAAAAATTCCCCCTTCAATGCTCAAACAAATAATCACGAAAAATTATAAAATAATTATGGTAGGAAGGATAAATAGCCTTTTACTATGGCTTCATATCAATGAAATTCATGGTTTCTAATGGTTTTAAAATGATCATATGTAGGGTAGGTCACAAGGTCAAAAGGCCTCAAAACAATCAAATACCTCAATCATTTTAATTTGATACAAAATCATCATTTATTGAAGATAAAAACTCACAAGTTCAAGTAGTCATGCATATCCCATGTATCTCTTGAGAAAGAGTTTATAAGAAACGATATGTCAAAAAGGATTAGAATACCTATTAAGAATAAGAAAAAAATAAAGGGTCAATCAGGTCATGACAGGAATAAAAATGATCTGTCTAATAAATGTAAATTTCTAAGAATTTAAAACAAGAATCGAACTATATCAGCAATCATTTTAGAATACTGTGAAATTTAAAATAACCATGTTACTTATAAAATTCCCTTTTACGTTTTTATTAATTATAAATATAATGAATCAAAATTTTTCCATATTTAAAAATATTTCAACTATTAATGATGTCTCCTATATCATTTCAAGGGAAAAGACTAGTGTAGTTAGTGACTCTCCCCCCACATATAACATTCCACATGGTCCTCTAAGTGTAACACTAAGGAAGATAAGAGGATGTGGGAAAAAACATAAATGGGCCAGAATTAGGGAATATTTGGAAATAAGTAATGAGAAAATAATAATTAAAAGACACTCCAAAATAACAATCACCTCATGGTGAGCATAGAGGGATTAGAAGTAGTCAAAAAGAGATGCCCAAAGTGCTCCACAGTACCTGTGACTATCGATGAAATTGAAGAAGAATTATGCATGCACATACACTAGAACAACATAAGAATATCACAAAAGATATATATATATATAATGAAACAATATTGCAAAAACCGGTCATGGGATCACCTCAGAGGAGGCAGCATCTAGAATAGGGAAATCTAAAAGGGGAGGATTAGCGGTAGTGAAAGATGGAAGCTCAGGCTCTATGCGTTGTGGGGTGGATGCAGTAGGAACATCTATCGTGGAAGTAGGAGGAGTAGTAGCGAAAGACACATGATTGGTGCTTTTCACGAGAGGATCTACCAACACAGCCTGGCTGGCAACAATAGTAGGAGCAGTTGGACTAGTAGTGGAGGGGAGAACAAAATCTAGGGATAATGCCATCAATGATGTCCATATTGTGGAAAGATGAGGATTGGATGGAGGAGAAGGTGATGCAGGTTGTGAAAGTACCAAGTTCTGGAGGATGAGCAGAAGCATACCCTCCATATATGTCTATGTCTAAGCGATGGTAGCCTGGTGGTGCTCGAGAAGGTCCAGTCGGTGGTCCAGTGAGGCCAGGCCGACGAAAATGGGGAAATTATCCAAGGTTGCAGGTGGAGTTAGGGATATGGATAGTACAAAAGAAGAATAGATTGTGTATGAATATGTAAAGGAGGAAGAAGTGGGGTTGGCAGATAAGGAGCATCTGCTGGTGGATGGGGTGTGTTTGGATCAGCAACACTAGTGGGGGTAACTGGGTCATCCCTTGACCCAATAGGAGCTGGGGAATCTTGTATGAGCCCAAATCCATTTCCCAAATGCTCGGCCACCCTCATTTGAATATTCATGATGAATTACATACGTTGGGGAGAGGCTAACTGATCAGGAGGGAAAGATGGTTCAAAAACTGCTAAATGGTTAGTCAATGAGGTGGCCTAGAAACTGTTATTCTGGTTACCCTAACAACCATGGTTCATGGAGTGGAAGTAAGAAGTAGCTAGATAAGGGTGGCCTAGGTAGTATTTCCTGAGAATAAAAGTGATAAGGTCTATGTCATGGTAAGACATGACACCCATGTCCTCATGGAATGTAAAAAAAGAATGGCCCTGAAGCACTGAGGAATGAAATGAAATGGAGGGGAAATGATTAGCATGATCATCTGAGAAGTAGGGGTATACCTGTGGTCAGGACCAATAAGTTCTGCCTACATGGAAATGAGGTTTGAGTGATCTTAGTAGGTGAGTATGGATTTAAGAGGTGGAGTGAAGGATGGGGGTAAAAGTCATACCCTTGGCCAAACTTGGCCTTAGGTAGTGAAAAATGGGGGCTGCATAGCCGAAATCGGACTGGGGTAGCTGTATCGGAGGGTTTTTGATGGTAAGATGACCCATCAAACTTGAAGGTCACTAAGAACTCCAAAAATAAATCTCAAAAGGTAGGATTACTGAGATGAAGTGTGTCCAGAATAAGAGTATGCACTAGAAGATCCTCGATCTCCTACCAAACACCCAGATACTGTAGGACATAGGTGTCCAAGAATCGACCACTTATCTAAATAGTACGCTCATAGAGACATTGCAATTGGTCATCCATAGGATGCCCCTCATGTAATATCATTCAAGGGTGTGGATGAGGTCGAGTATCTATCGGTGCAGGACGAGGTGGCACCACAGCTGTGGATAAAGAGGGTCTAGTAGTAGTGGCAGGGGGTGGAGTAGTTGATGATACCAGAGCTAGATATGAGGGAGCTCCTTATGTGGATGGCGGTTCTAACACACTAGGGTCCACCAAAGTCACAATGGATGTGGTATCTGTGGTAATGGAGTCATCGGAAGCTGGGGATGAAGTATTAGAAGGACCGAAGAGTGTCGAAGATGATGGGGCCGGTATAAGGGGAGGAATGGAAGCTAAGGTTAGTGGATGATAGATAGGAAAATCTAGGGATCGTGTCATAAAAGGCTGAAGTTATATCCGATGATGATCTAGTCTATCCTCTTCAGTAGTGGTCACATGATGCTTCCCATTCATGTGATCTCTATCTGCCATAGATGAGAGAGAGAGGGAGAAATAAAAACAAAAAAAATAAAAAGAGTTGAAAGATAAGGAATAAACGTGAGACAGTAGAAAAGATATGAAGTACACATAGTGTGGATCTAGTATACATGATGTATAGTATTATCATCTTATAAATCCATGTACTCTAGATAAACACACCGAGTGGTAATAGGTTCTGGAATAGCCATTACACTGCATGTGTTGGAGTGTACGCACTATATGTGAGAATATGGGGTGGTGTCTGTGTGTGTACCCATACACAGACCTAACCTAAATGGGTTGAATAACAAGATACATGACATGTGTAATAACTACATGGGATGTGGAAGGAAATGGCTATGTAAGTATGTACATGCATAACATAGACTACACTGGATGAACAACGTACACATTATCCACCGAACATACACGATGTGTGTGTATACATGGGATTGGGTCTGTGTGGTCATAGTACATGGGTTTCTCTTAAATTTCAGGATGAGAATCTGTAAAGGGTGTGTACCGAATGTACACGCCATGTATTTTTTAATTTTAGGAATAGAGAATGTGTGGCAGTGTATATAAAGTATACGACGTGTGTTCTTCATTGACCTCGTTTATTGTGTGGGAAGCCAAATGGTTAGCTAATCCAAAAATTACCCTAAAACCTACAAAAAAATAGAAATAAGGGGCGATAAATTTCATACATAGATTGAGGATCAAAATAAGGGAGATATCATGGCCTATAATGCGCAAAAATGTTAGATTGGAGGAGGGATGGGCAATGACGTATGAGAGAAGTAGGAGGGGCAAAGAAAATGGGAAGAGGGGGTGACTCAGAGTCTGTCTGGATGTAGAAGCTGACTTCTATATCCAAAAAACATGGTATTTATAGTATCCCACATTCTGTGTATGTTTTTTTCATAATAAATATAATTATTATAGAAAAATATATAATAATTATTATTTATAATTTAAAAATAAATATATTTTAGAAATATTGATTTTTACAAATGAAATATAAACCAATACATGTAATGTTTTGGAGAAATACACAATTTGTCATTGAAATTGGAAATGGGGAACTACAACCTTCAGTTTGGTTCTTGGGGCATGATTTGAACTGGTGATTGACCGATCCAAATGCATTCCCTCAACCACTGGGGTGAAGGTTGTAGTACTGGACAGTTTTTTTAGCTTTTAATAATTAATGTATAGTTGTAGTACTACACAGGAAAAAGAAAAATGCACGACATGTGTTATTAATTTTTGAAATATTTTTTTAATCTCGATAGATTATCCAAGTTAGAATTTAGGTCTTTTGAACCTCGGGATTCAAAATTTTCAAATCATCACACATCACCCATATGTTATTTCTTATTTGGGAAAACGTTTTAAATTATTATGAAAAAATGACTCCCACAGCGTGTATCAAAATAAAAAACATTTGGTGTTATTTTATTGAAAAGTGATGGAATTAGGTATGTTTTCAAGACTCAGACCTGGGACTTTTGGATCCATGGGTTTTGATCCTTCCAGTCAAGCCAACCCCATCATGGGTTTTCCTTTAATTTGAAAAACTTTTTTTTTGGAAAACAATTCACATTCCATTTAATTAAAACACAGGTTCAAAAATAATGATCCTTATACCAAAGGCATGTATAGAGCGATTCAAACCAATGACGACTCGAATAAACTCCAATGAACTTTCCATCGGCACTTGCCTCATCCATGTTTATTAACAAAATTAATATGTACTTATAAGAAAATTCCTATAAAAATATATAATAATAAAAAGTACATATTGGGTTATAAGGTATACATGGTGTGTAGCATCATTTTGTTCTTATTTCTATAGTGGATATGAGAGAAGGAAATAAACGACATGTTTATTATAATAACACACTGTGTGTTTATTAAAAATATAAAAGGGAGAGGAATATTGGAGAAAATAATGACTGGGTTGCCTCCCAGCAAGCGCCTTTGTTTTAGGTCTTTGGTTCAACCTGAGTCAAAGTGACTTACCCATAATCTAAAGGCAGTTGTGACCTTCACAGCGATAACCACCACATGTTTCTTGTGTCCTAATCATGTTTCCATGATTCTTGAGCTTCATGAGGTCTAGGTGGTGGCTTAATGTAGCCCTGATCCATGGCCAATAGATGTTGAAGGTGGACTTGGTTCTTGGTTTGATTCGGTACATCCACCACCTCCTGAGGTTCCTGCATTGAGATCCTAAAGACTTGAAAAAAATTATCGGATTCCTCTATAACATGTAATCAACTGATGGGTTTGAAATAAATGAGTGATCAAATTCAGTAGAATCATGACTTCATGAGTCCCTATATTCAAAATTTGACTTTTTTAAGATAAATTTTCTTAATTTTTAATGCATGAGAGATGGGTCCCAAATTAGAACTTGTCTCATCTTTTGAAACAAAATGATAACACCCATCCTCAAACTCAAATAGAGCATCTAAATTGGAAATTATCTTAGATAGATATTCTACCATATTTCCAAGTCATCCCAACCATTGGGTTTGGCCCAACTGGAATGTGTTAAATTCCTTCATCCTTGCTAATAACCTTTCAGTAATACCTGAAAGTGGTTCTTAATGAGAAGAAGAGAAGGGTGGGGTGAATAATGTACATGGATTCTTCTCGTATTGGAATTTATCATCCACGTATGGATAATATTCTTATAGGTATGGATATGGTAACTCTAAATCATATGAATAAAAATCCACTTCAGGTGGATCTTACTAATCCCAAGTAGAAGAATAATCTGTATTGCAGCAGAGTTGAGGGTCTTGGGAAATATAATCAAGAAAAGAAAAGACAAAGTAAAAAATGAAAAAAAAAATATTATAGGTAAACCAACCTTAACCTAGGCTCATAGTGGTGCTTCTCGAGTGTCTCTGGAAATAGTAACAAAATTTGGTACCTCTCCTATCACAAACAGTGGGCCAAATTCAGAATTCCTTGATTATTCACTTCTGAACCAACTACGAGGTTTCTAGTGGAAGTTGGGGTCGATCCCACGATAAAGAAAAAAATCAAGAAATTATTGAGAGTTGACAAATCTTGGTTGATTGGAGAAATATAATGACTGAAGGGAACAACTTGAACTAGTTAAAATATTTTTTAAAATTAAAATAAAACAATAGAAGAACAGAATAATCGAAAAAAACATTCCAGGGTTGGAACTATTATTGTGTTTTATTTCCATCATTATTCTTTATCATTGAATATATCAACAAAAGTTATTTACCCTGTAAATTCAATAAAATTTTTGTTTCTTGGTCTGGAAAAATACAATTGCACATTTAAAGGGTTAATTCCATGGTCTGGTAATTAACTGCCCAAACATGTTTAAGTTATTTTCCCTAAAATCTATTAGCAATAGACTCTCCCAATGGTCATGGGTTTTCTCATTGCAACTCCGTCATTTTTTTCCACTGGTGTCATTCTTAGTCTGAGATGACACCAACTGTAAATAAGTCATTTCATTCATTGATGAAATTGTAAATGAAATTCATAGTAAACAACGTTTTGGGATTTAAATTACAAATAAAACATAATAATTATTATAACCCCCAACATGGGGAATCTATAATGTTATGAACGTGGTCATGGTGTGTGGATTGAGATGAAGCTCAATCCCAACCATGGATATAAGAGGAAGATGGTGAAGGGAATAATTAAACTAAAATAGGAATTGAAAATAGAAAAGGAAAACATGAAATGGATCTGAGGGAGGCACTGACTATAGAGCGACATCACATCCCCCTGGACATCCAACCTCATACATGGAGGGGATGCCCTATTATTTATATATTTTAAAACTACATGGCATATAACCCAAATTACATGTGGTGTATATTGGCCAACTTAGTTTTTCCTTGTTTTCTCTACCATTAGGTGATCTATCGCACTTATCCTTGACTTGACTACGTCGACGGTCAGTTGGTGGGGGTAAACAGTGTGTAAAGCCTCCCCAAATAGCATGTATCTTCTACATCATCCACCAACCATATATAGAAGGTCAGACACAGCATGTGTATGGGTTTTATATGGTGTGTACACTCTGGCCGGCTACTTAGGTGTGTACTCGGGTTGTCTGATCCGTGCCTTGGAAAAGGTATAGGATGTGTATCTACGAAGTACACATCGTGTATTTTTGAGCTTTTTTTATCTTCCCAGATTTATGTCTTAAGCTAGAAGATACATTAAAATCAACATGATCACCGAATTAAATCATTTTATCTCCAAAAAAACATGTATTCGGGGAAAACATGTTTTTATACTCAATAGAATGTATTGAAATGAATACACAAATCGGTCGCATCAATGATGAACATCTCAATAGAAAAATCATAAATACATAAGTTGATCAAGATAAATGATTTTAGTTAAATCAATATATTTGAATCTCTCGTGTGGGAAGTGTAAGAAGAAAGGAAATTTATGGAATGATTAAAAGTAATATAGGGTCGACTCTATAGGTTCATCTATATATAGCACAACTAAGTAGAATTACATTATTTTGATTTTAATTGGTTGTAGTCTATTAGATTAAAATACCATTAACACATAATAATCATTTCACACAATGTTTGATAGAGGAATCATGAAAAATAATATACTCAAAATATTTAGTAGGGTTCATCTTTTGGAGGAAAAGGATCTCGAGACTATAAGAAAAGTTAAAGTGAATGATAGGAATTTTATTTTATGATTTATAAATTCATATGGTGTTAGAAAAATACATAAAATATAGGTGAATTTAATTTTATTGGTTAGTTAGAAGTTGTGTGGTTCTATTGAATAATTTTACATATTTTATAGAAAATCATGAGTAATTCCTTGGTGAATACTAAGTTATTTCATGATGAATTTAAAAGAAGGATGGGATCAATACCTTCTATTGGATGAGTTCTTGTATAAAAATAAATTCAACATAAGAATTAAAATAAAACCATATAAGGTTATGTATAAGATGTATAAATCCAATATATTAGGATAATGTTGTAATGTGAAATTTATTGGAACCAAATATATATTATGAAATAACTGATAAGTTTCAAACCATTCAACAACATAATTATGTAGCATAAATTTGATATAATATCTATGTGGATAACTATTAATGAGATATAGTTTTTGGGGTTAGAGAAGAATTTTCCCTTAATATAAAACCATAGAAAAGAGTTCTGGGATTCGGGAAGAATAGAAAAATAATCCCTAAATGCATTGGACCCTTTGAGATTCTTGATCTTATGAGGATTGTATCTTATCAATTAGCACTTCTACTAAACCTCTGGTAATTAAATGAAATGTTTCATGCATCACTTTTGAGTAAGTACATAATAGATACATTACATGTATTTAATTTAGAGTTTGTACAACATGAACCTGATATCTCTTATGAGGAAGATCTAGTGGACATATTGGATTATAGAGACAAATTATTACGAAATATGACTACTCACCTGATCAATGTTCTCAAGAGAAATCATAAGTTTGAGGAAGCAATATTGAAACCGGAAAATATAATGAGATAAAATTACCGTCAACTATTTTCACCTGAGTAATGAAATTTATATGAATTTTTTAAGAGTGGGAAATGAAATACCCCATATTTTTAGTGTAAAATTCTCTTTAATAATTCCTATGTGTAAGATGAAATGTCTTATATAAAATATCAATCTAAAATGAATAATTGATTTATCTCATTAAGATGGAATATTAAAAAATAAAATAAATAGTAATACATTAAATTAATTATACATGAGACATAGTTATGATAATTACAAGAGGAGTAAATCCATAAACATATAAAAATCTATGAGCCTAATGTATTATTCCTCGATATATCCCACTAACATCATACAATTAAGAATAATTATGGAAATATTAGAAAACATTATATTTATTGTATACATTTTTATGAAGGAAATAAAATTAACGGTTTTAAAGAAGTATGTATGGTAATTTATAGAAATGGGAAAGGGTTACATGACCATTATATGGTCATTGAAACTATAGTTTTTTATATATGTTCATTGGATGTACATGTATCCAATACATATATTGAAGTTATAAATACAATGTGACATTTAGATACAAGTGAATAATGTATTAATAATAATATATACAAAAATTAATTCATATAAAATAAATAATTGTTGAATAAAATAAAGAGATAATAATTCATGGGTGTAAATATGTTGTGTTTTAAAAAATGAGTATTTTTATACATTATTTTAAAAAGTAAATTGATAAATTTTAAATAATGATTTAAATAAAAAATTTAGATCATATATAAAATAATATATTATTCTTTTAATTATTATATGTGACACCTCGAGATTTTTTGAATTATTTTTTTCAAATTAATCTAAACATTGTCATATGTTTCATTTCACATAACACTGAAAATACTTTATTTTAAATTAAATCACAATTTTGGGCTTGCATTATACACAACAGAATTTTAACCATGCACTACACAGAACATAAATTTTATCTTTCTCTACATAGAACACCATGGTTATCTTATGTTACACACAACAGTGTCTTTCCTCAATGGATTACATAACACAGATGACTGAGTTTTACCAAACAATAATATATTATTCAAATATTATAATTTAATATAATAAGACATAACCAAGTAGTTAAATTAGTGGTTATGAACAATACAAACAAATTTATTAAAAAATATCGTTTACAAAAATATAATATAAATTTATACGTTATCAATCAATAAGAAATTAATATGAAAAAATATTGAATATAAATGAATATATTAATATTTTTATCGTCACAGAGTTGTTTTGCCATAAAAAATTAAATTAATTACAATTATTGAGTGATATTATTTTAATATATATGTTATATATTGAAAAATATATTTTTGGTATTTATCCTATATATTAGATTGTTAGGGCCAATAGGGGCCTATATACCCTGAGAGGGGGGGTGAATCAGGGTATGGATATTCATTTTTTTAAAGTTCTTCCTACCCCACTGGATCTTGACCTCTTTATTACAAGGGTCACTTTGTTTGCTCTTGTGTTTAAACTGTGATCACTTCTTTACTTCTTTACCTAATGATGATGCTTTGAATGCAATGCAGGGAAGCAAACAGATAGACATAGAGATTTTTACTTGGTTCACCCTCACTGGGCTACGTCCAAGGAGCATACGCCGACAAGTTGCTGGTCGTACCAAATTCCATTATTCTTCACTAGATGTGGATACAAAGTTCGGGCTAGATCACTTCTATGCCCAGGCTCACTGCCTATACAAGTTTAGGGTCAGCTCACTGCTTTCCCAAGGGTCACTCCCTGTTTCTCTCTCTCTGGCTCACTACCGGTGGAGAGGATCACCTTCTTCCTCTTCCTAAGGTCACTGCTCTTGGAAGGAATCCACTCACAGTTTATAGACCTGTAGGTCTCTTCATTTGCATGAAAGAATGCATCTTCCTCTGTGTGTAGATGCTCTGTTGAAGTACAACTTTCACCCGTAGATGAATATCTCTTTGCACCGAAGGTATCGGGCAAACTTCCTACTTCCACATAGTCCGAAAATCACTGTGGGTAGAAAACCTTACTTGGCGCGCAAGTCAAACTCGGCGCGCAAGTATCGGCGCGCAAGTCACAATGGGTGCGCAAGTCCTCCTCAGACACTTGAGCGACTCAAGATTCCTCAACTCCAAACTTGCGCGACTCTCTTCCTTATACGCCCAAACCAATATTGATGCGCAACTTCCAACCGGCGCGCAACTTCTAACACCGGCGCACAAATTCAACTACTGGCGCGCATATTCACCTGCGCGACCCACACTCACCACGTGCGTGACCACCACACCTGCGCGACCTTGTATCTGTTCTTTTGTACCGCCTCCAGATCATCCATTCCTTTTATCGACGTTCTTGAAACAAACATGGATCGTTGAACTCAGCTCGTGAACTCGATATTCCACCATAAAATCCTATTTGTCAACAAATTTGTATGTCATTGTTTTGCATTGTCAAAAATCACAACTCAGATGTCCACTTTGTCAACAAACACACTCACCTCAAAAATGCTTCAATGATACCTTGAGGGATTTTTTCCCAACAATCTCCCCCTTTGGGTTTGTTGACAACTCTTCCAAAACAAAGATTCGTCGTTGATTCTTCAGCCTCCATTCGCCTCATTGCGATTCTGATAGCGATCAAGGATTTACTCAACACATACTCTAATCCCACATGAGCACTTCTCGGCGTGAGAAACAAGAGTAAATGAAAAGTTCATCAATGAATCACTTCATCTCTGACATCCACTTTTGACACCAAACTGATACCAATTTGTACTAAACTGATACCAATTATTGATGGACTTGTTGGAAGACCAATGTTTGGTTTGGAAATATTCTTACCACTGTCCAACACCACTCTTCTGCTTTTATCACGATCCTTAGCTGTTGTGATATGTATTCTTTGATCGATCACTTCTAGCATCATCAGATTTAATACACTCCCCCTTTCTCATTGCTCCCCCTTTCTGGTTGCTCCACCGGTCAGCTTCTCCCTGTATCTTTCATGATTTCTCAAATAGCCACACTGTCTCCCAATCACTATCTTCTCCGCCTTTAACAAACACTTTTCTCCCCCTTTGTCAACAAACCCAAAGGACACTCCTTTGTAGTCTGCGTCATAGTAGAGAAAACATATCAGCATATTAGGAAAAAAACATCATACCTCGGGGAGAGGGGGGGATTCCACATCAACACTATTTCAAGTGCGGGGAATCGATTGAACTCACAGAGCCAGTCGATGCCTCTCAAAAGCTTCCTTGGGTAAGGCCTTTGTCAGAATGTCTGCAACCTGTAGCTCTGTAGGCACATACTCCAAATTCACGATGCCCTGCTCAACCTTCTCCTTGATGAAATGATACTTGATCTCAATGTGCTTTGTCCTGGAATGATGGACAGGATTTTTGCTAAGATTTATAGCACTTGAGTTGTCACACTGGATTCCGATCAGAGACTTCACTTCAACTCCCATATCTTCAAGCTGCTGCTTCATCCAAAATAACTGTGTGCATGCTTGAGTGGCTGCAATATACTCATCTTCTGCGGTGCTTAATGAAATGCAATCCTGCTTCTTGCTCAACCAAGCAATACATAGTCCGCCAAGATAAAATGCACCTCCAGATGTTGATTTCCTATCATCTACTGAACCGGCCCAGTTTGCATCAGCATATCCCAATAGTTCTGTTTCAGATTTGTCAGTATATGTCAGGCCGAAATCAATTGTTCCCTATATATACCAATGTATTATTTTCACTACAAGCATTTGTCTTTCCTTGGGATTGCTCTGATATCTTTCTTCTTTGCATGTGGCGAAAACAATTTCAGGCCATTTTGCAGTTAAGTACAATAAGATTCCAATGATTTTCCTGTATTCTGTGATATTAACTACCCTGCCACTATCATCTTTTGATGATTTCATCCGGGTAGAAACCAGAGTCTTCACTTCCTTGGCTTTTCTCCATGATAGAAACTAATCTGCTAAAAATATTGATCAAGCCTTCAGTACCATGCTCTCGGTGCTTGTTTCATCCCATACAATTCCTTCTACAGTTGACAAACCTTATTCTCAAATTCATGAATGAGAAAACCATTTGGCTTCTCAATATGCACTTCTTCTTCCGGAACCCCATTGAGAAATGCAGATTTGACATTCATCTGAACCACTTTGAACTTTTTTTGCACTGCAGTGGCTAGTAATAATCTGATTGTCTCCTGCCTTGCAACTGGTGCAAATGTCTCATCACCATTCTCTTTGTCTGAGCTAGAGATGACTAATCACTAATGATATTCTTCATGTCAATCTCAGCTCGATTCTTTGACTATTGTACAGATGAGGATTCTTCTTTTCTAAATCAGCATTAGTTACTTATGCTCCCCCTTTGTTGCTTTCCTTCTCAACACATTTGTCAGGAAATTGTTCACTGACTCATTCTTCAGTGGCTTCATTTCTTTCCACTACATCTCGCAACTTCTTGGTATCCTGAAAACTGTCAGCTGATACCATAATGTTAGATCAAAATAAATAATCATGAAATGCTTGATCACTGCTGCTTCTCTCATAGTATGTCTTCTCTCGATAGACAACTCTTGAGCTGGGTCATCCAATTATTTCCTTGATGGATCTGGCATCTGATTTTGCTGTTAAATGCTCCCCCTATGTTATGAAACATTTCCTGGGGTTAGACCCATAAACGTCATTCTTCTCCTCCTGCATCATTTGTTCCCATATTCCACTCAGATTTGAGCCATTAACAAAATCTCTAAGCCTACTGAGTTGAAACTCGGTGTAGGAAACAAGAGATAAAGTTAATAACACAATCACTTCCTATTGTGCTCTATTTTTCCCATTCTTCATCAACTTTAGTACCTGATATGAATCAATTGAAACTCTAGAGCATATCACTTCTCCACTTCGCATCCTTAGATGCCACTTCCCCTTGGATTGTATCTCCCAAAAACCTGAAACACACGGATCATCAGTTAATAGCATTTATATACATAGGGAGAGGGGTTTTCTTCTGGAATCCTCAATATGAGGATGATGGTTGATCCTGATGGATCAACCCTTTGATTCTTTCTTGGAGCGCAACACACTCTTTTCTTGCTTCCTCCAACTACCTAGCCAACTTCAACTGATCTGGCCATATGACTAGGCATTATTTGCTCACATTCTGAGCCTTTTTCTGATATGAAGATTCTACAGACTTGGCCTTTCTCACAATCTGGGGTTTAGACCAATTGGTACACAATTCAGTCTTTGATGTTCTACCGAAATTCCATTTCCCTTGATTGTTTCTTGGTGTAGGAATCTCCTTTCTTATAATCTTCCATGTCTTCTTTGTCCATTGTAGGGATCTGAATTTTTCTTCCCCTTCCTATTGCGGGGAGAATTTTGCAATGCATTCTTTGCTTATCTGCCTTTTATCAGATTTATAGGTCACCACCCTATTTTGCATTGGTGGTGGGTCCTCCACTGAACGTTCATTCTTATTTATCACAACTGGAGTAGATATCCCCTTAATCTTCCAGGTTTGTTCACATTCTCTCCTTGAGAGTTGTTGTGAGTACGATAGAGGAGGTGACTGATACACCTTTCGTTCAGCTCCATGTGACTTCCCCGAGGCTCTAAGCCTATTCTTCTCCTTACAACTTTGTATCCAAGTACATGCTTCTTTCTTGTACACTTCCTGTGGTGGAGATATTTTTTCTTGTTCCTTTCCCTTTCCTGCTTTCTTCTTACTGCAATGTCTCGCCATGTGCCCATAGTGAGAACATATAAAACATTTTCCCTCAATGGCATACCTCATTTCATCATCTCTCTGCTGAGATGTTGATGAACCTTCAGTTCTTCTTTTGATATTGGGCTCCTGAGCTTCCTGAAACATACTCATTGTGTGTCCCATTCTTCCACAGTAATAGAATCTAACATATTATTTCCTCTGAGAGACTCTTCTCTCTGATTTGTCATTGTACCTCTTCATGTTCTCAGATTTATTGAAGTTTCTATTTTCACAGCCTGAGATATACTCCAGATCCTCTGTACAGAAGCTTGATGTGTGGCCATGAACTCCGCAGAAATAACACATATCATCACTCCTTGAAACTATCCTCAGAGGCCTATCTCCAGCACCTACAGGATTTTTCTTACCTTTGGAATTTTTCACTACATTTTTCTTATCAGCCATAGGAGTGGGATTATCATATCCAATTCCAGGTTTTCCCAAAAAGGATGACCTTTGGGAAGATACAATACTTTCATGCTTCTCCTCTGATGCATCATATTTGGACTTCATTTTATCATCACCTGCTGAAGGATAATCAAATAATAGGTGCAAGGCATCCTTCATTCTAGGATTTCCTTCAGCATTGCCTTTCTCTATTTCCTTCTTCATTGATTCTAGCTCCTCTTCCAACTTTTGAATCTTCATATCCCTTGATTCAAGTTTGACATCATTTTCTTCCTTGAGAAGCTTCCCTCTATTCATCTCATCTTCCAGTTCATGCTTCAACTCATCAACCATGTCATTTTTCTCCTTTACCTTCAATTTTTCTTGAGCAACAGAATCAGAGCAACATGCATTCTCTTGCTGTAGTCTTTGATGCTTCTGAACTAGTTCAGATAGTTGTGTAGCCAAATCATCACCCTTGGCTTTCAGATTCCGAACTTCATCGGACTCTTGATTCTCTTCACACTCACTAGCCTTTTGTTTTCCCTTTATTTTAGCCAGCTTTTGTAGTTGCTCACCTTGAAAATCATTCTTCTCTGTTAGGTCAGTAACTATATCAATAAGCCTTTGATTTAAGCCTCTTAGCTTGTTGATCTCAGTTTCCAGATCATGGATCTGAATGCCTTTAGATTTAATTTCCACAGTGGATTTCTGATCCAATTATTTAGCCCCATGGACAAATTCCACCTTTTTGTTTTGGTCATCGATCTCTCTTTTCTGTTCTTCAACCTTCAGCTTATACTTACTAACTGATTCTGAGTTCTCTGATGTTGATAACTTATGTTTCTCAATTTCTCCCATCAGCTCAGACTTCTCTTCTTCCTGCTGCTGCATATAGAGTTTGGCATCACGAACAATTTTGTTAGCTTTCTTGGTTTTGGCCATCCAAACATCTATCTCTTCAAGAGAAGCTTCTAACTCATCTCGCATATCAATTCTTCCTTAAATTTCTTCTTCTTCACCGTCAGTGGTTCCAAAGTCAATTGGAAAGTCAGGTTCTTCACTCATTCCATCAGGATCATTGAATGAGTAAGTATTTTTGTGGTATGATTTATCCAAACCATTTTTCTGTTCACTACATGATTCCTTCAGTAAGCTGTTTGATTCTTTTAGTTGAATCACACTTTTTCCAAAAACACTTCTACACTGAGGGATACCACCTGACTTTTGATTCTTCTTTGAAGATTTTCTTTTTCCCATGGTAGACCGAGATAAGCGCAAACAATATCTTCAACTACACAGATCGACTACACCAAGTTGAAGCAAACAAATCTGATAAAAGAAACCTTCCCTCTGATACCAATTGTTAGGGCCAATAGGGGCCTATATACCCTGAGAGGGGGGATGAATCAGGGTATGGATATTCTTTTTTTTTAAGTTCTTCCTACCCCACTGGATCTTGACCTCTTTATTACAAGGGTCACTTTGTTTGCTCTTGTGTTTAAACTGTGATCACTTCTTTACTTATTTATCTAATGATGATGCTTTGAATGCAATGCAGGGAAGCAAACAGATAGACACAGAGATATTTACTTGGTTCACCCTCACTGGGCTACGTCCAAGGATCATACGCCGACAAGTTGCCGGTCGTACCAAATTCCACTATTCTTCACTAGATGTGGATAAAAAGTTCGGGCTAGATCACTTCTATGCCCAGGATCACTACCTATACAAGTTTAGGGTCAGCTCACTGCTTCCCAAGGGTCACTCCCTGTTTCTCTCTCTCTGGCTCACTGCCGGTGGAGAGGATCACCTTCTTCCTCTTCCTAAGCTCACTGCTCTTGGAAGGAATCCACTCACAGTTTATAGACCTGTAGGTCTCTTCATTTGAATGAAAGAATGCATCTCCCTCTGTGTGTAGATGCTCTGTTGAAGTAAAACTTTCACTCGTAGATGAATATCTCTTTGCACTGAAGGTATCGGGCAAACTTCCTACTTCCACATAGTCCGAAAATCAATGTGGGAACAAAACCTTACTTGGCGCGCAAGTCAAACTCGGCGCGCAAGTATCGGCGCGCAAGTCACAACGGGCGCACAAGTCCTCCTCAGACACTTGCGCGACTCAAGATTCCTCAACTCCAAACTTGCGCGACTCTCTTCCTTTTACGCCCAAACCAATATTGGCACGCAACTTCCAACCGGCGCGCAACTTATAACACCGGCGCACAAATTCAACTACTGGCGCGCATATTCACCTGCGCGACCCACACTCACCACTTGCGCGACCACCACACCTGCGCGACGGGAGCTCTGATTTCTAAAATTGATGAACTCCGGTAAAGAATGAAGAGGGGTGGTCCAGTATTTATAGGCAAATTGACCACCCTACGCGACGGCGCGCAAGTCACCTGCACGACCCAGTTTCGGCGCGCAAGTCTTCTGTCCTTTTGGATACTTGCGCGACCAACTCCCAAACTTGCGCGAAACTACTTCCTTTTCCATATTTTGATCTTCTGATCTTGAAAAACAAATGGCGCGCAAGTTTCCTATTCTCCAAGTCCTCGGCGCGCAAGTCCCTTTGCCAAAAACACTTTTCTTCATTTGCTGATTTTCAGGCCCAAAAATTTGGCAAACACTGGAAAACGGAGCCACCTTGTATCTGTTCTTTTGTACTGCCTCCAGATCATCCATTCCTTTTATCGACATTCTTGAAACAAACATGGATCGTTGAACTCAGCTCGTGAACTCGACATTCCACCATGAAATCCTCTTTGTCAACAAATTTGTATGTCATTGTTTTTCTTTGTCAACAATCACAACTCAGATGTCCACTTTGTCAACAAACACAATCACCTCAAAAATGCTTCAATGATACCTTGAGGTATTTTTGCCCAACATTGATAGTCATAAGTTAATAACAAACTTAATTTTATGCATAAAGACCTATATATTTAATAATGGTATTTTAACACCTTTTAATGGAAAACCCATTTTAAATACAATTTTTAAAACATTTATAGATTTAATATGTCAAAATAAATTGTATATTCCAAATAGAAACATAAAAATTATGTAATGATACTATTATTTTTATTAAGGTTTTATTTTTTTAAAGAATAGTTAAAAATACTAGATTTTAATTCACAACTGTTTTTCAGGTAATTTATTTATAAGGATAAATTATATTATAAATTGGTTTCAAAGTTTAATTAGCAAATATTTTTATCAATTAATCAAATTTTGGTCATTGTAACCAATTTCACACTAGAATTAGATATAAAAACTCAGCAAACTTTTGATCATTTGTTTTACATTAAAATTTTGAAGTGTCGTACAGTTAGTGGGATTAATTTTAAAATTAATTTCTACTACTCTTATGATTTGAATTTGGAAAAATGGATTGTATATTTTAAAGTAAAATAATTTATAATTTCTAATATTTTTACATTATTTTTTGAACAAAATGATTAAGGAAAATGATTAAAATTATTTACATCAGTTAAGGTAAAATTAACCATAACAAAGAAATAAACCTTAAATTTAAAAACCAAAATGACCTATAAACATTTCCAACACCCCTTTTATGGATTTTAATCATCCATTAACAATCCATTATTGTGTGTTTTTGGGTTTTGTATGACTTTTTTTAGAAAAAAATGTGGGTATACCAATCTTATTTTCAAAAATGCCAAGTGTCTCTTTTCCCTTCCATATAAAAGGCAACCATCTCTACCTCTTATTCACACCTATAAAACCACTTAGGTTTGTCCATTATCAAACCAATACACTTCCCAACATCCCTAAAATCCTTGTCGAATCCTCCATTAGGGAAGAAAATCTTCCAAGGAATCCTTTGTGCACAAACCGAAAGGAGTTACCAGATTAAGAGGTTAGACATTCTCTCAAACTCATTTCTTTTATTTTCCTTCTCCACCCCTCCAGTATCATTATTCCATAATTGTAAAAAACACTGGTATCTACAATATACTATTATTTTTTATTCTATGTTTTCAACCTACAATTACACACAGCTTCATCTAATGGGTAATGAACATACAGTTTATGTGTACGACAAACTTCAACCTCACAAAACGATGATTATTTAATTTGCGTTATCGCCTCTCGTGATGGAAATTATGATGGAAAATATGTTTATATATATTATATATTAAATTTATTATGTATTTAATCTTATTTATTCCTTTTAAAACACATATCTTTTTACCTTCCATTTGGTGTAAATATGATACTTTTGTTTGAGGTACCGTGGAGTATTGTCGCCTCAAAATTATGTGATTCTTTCACACACTTCATGGAATATATTAAGTATGGGATTAGAAAAATAATATAATATTTATAAAATTATAGTGATACTATAATTATATTTTATTTCTTTCTTTCAATATGATAATGAAAATAGAAACATTTTTCTTGCGCACGTATGACTTACTGTCTCCATGAACGGTGTATTCCATTACATACTTCAACATTATTTATATTATTGTAATACAAAATAATGGATATAAATGATATTTATATCATGGTTTAAATTCTTTAATCATTATATAACTATAATGACCATTGATATAAAAAATTAGGACACTTGATAAGAACAAAGCGAATATTAACCGAAGTGAAACCTTAACATAGGATGGTTAACAAGAGGGTAAGAAAAGGTCATAATCAAACCATATATTGTATTAGATAGAAAAAAACATTTATTGAAAAAATGTATAATAAATTTATATTTATTATAATGGTGGTTTTAATGAGTAATATTAGAGATAAGACCCAGGGTAAGGGGATTTAATCTCACATTTTATTTCTATGAGATACGTGCTATGTTCGTGACTCCTTACTTTTGTGTGGTGTATATAATTCCCATGATTGTGTTCTATATATCTTATAAAAATATTTATGGTTATGAACATATCCATTTTATGATATTTATTTCATGGGTTATACGTTTAAAATGATACCAAATTGGTTTAATAATTTTGTCTCAATTTTTCTTCTTTGAGACTCATGGTTTGTTATGCTCCTAAATTCTATTTCAAGGTGTATATACTTCCAATTTTCATGTTATATCATGAATTTCAATCCTTTAAAGATATTTTAAGTTTAATGTAATTTAACTTTGTTACATGGAGAGTATGATCACATGTTACCATGTTATAAGAGTTTATTGAGACAATATCATCGTTTTTCAAGATTGTTTATGTTTATGCTTCCTTTGATGACATATTATGATACATCTCTCACAAAAATTTGTGAATATTCTTCTACTCAAGTTATTAACTATTTATTAATATATTGGTATCATTTATTCCAATATTTGGTACATAATATAGTTACGAAATTTTTTTTATATAGCCCAACTTTACCGTCTCTTCAGTCATAAATCAATGTTCTTTCAAAACCATGTTTTATAAAAAGGATTTCTAAGAATATTTTACCATTTTCATTTATTATTTAAAATAAATTTTTCTCCTTTTTTACTTTTACCAATATCTTCTAAGGAATATTATTTTCACATTAGGAACAAGGAAATTTTATAACCTTTTACTATGGGAAAGGAATGTTCTTTTTTCCTCATACGACATGCACAGATTTACCGCCACCATTTCTTTAAAGCTTCCAACGAATTTTTAATAGTTTAATTTTTAATAAAATATTTTAAAAATTAATTTTCAATGAAAATTTTTTCTATTTTTTCAACCTTGTTTTTTATGATTTCATGGAATACTATTTTCAAAAAGTTTTCAAGCCTTAGTTATAAGTTTTCAATGTATTTTGAAAAAAATGGTTTTCAAAAAAATTCAAGATCCTTCCATATGTTTTCAAGTATTAAGGTTTAAAAGAAATTCCAATCGTTCCTTATATGATTTTAAGGTATTTTCAATGAAATTGTTTTCAAAACATTTTTAATATAATTTTATATATTTTCAAGTAAAAATCTTTTCAAAACATTGTTATGATTTATTTGTATGTTTTCAAATTATTTTCCAAGAAACACGTTTTTAAAATGTTTTGAGTATATTTTATATTTTTCAAGGAAAAAGTTTTTCAAAACGATTTTAAGAATTATTTATATGTTTTCATGGTATTATTTTTTTTAAAAATGATTTTCAAATGGGTTTTTGTATTAAAAATTATTTTTTAAAGAAGAAATGATATTTTCCTTTAGAAAAGGTTTTCAAATATATTTAAAAATTATTTTTCATCTATAATGACATCTATTGATGTTAATCATGCCCTTCTAGGAAATGATCAAAAGTATGATATCATATTATTTCTTGTAATGGTTTATGTTTAATTTCATGGTCTTCATGAAACCTGTTTCTCTTTCACATGTTATATGTTTATGAAATCCATTTATCTTTCATGAGTTATATGTTTATGAAATATATTTCTCTTTTATGAAATATGATATTATTATTTATAATATTGTGTAACATGTATGTATTATTTCATTATTATATTGGTGATACCTATATCTCCCTCTAATTAATTGGGTAAAGAATTACATATCATGAGTTGGATTAATATGGTCTTGAGATTTAGCTGTGAATACAAAGATGGTCATGGGATTAAACCATGACTACCAAGATGGTATGAGGATTGAACTCTTTCTACTAAGATGGAAATTTAAGTGAAACAAGACTACCATGATGGTATGGGGAGTGAACCCATACTATTGAGATTGTCTTGGCGAAAATGCCTCAACTATTAGGGAAATCATATTATTTACTTATATATCTTCCATAGTTCCATGTTTTATTCCTATATTGTACTATCGTGACTTATTCTCTTAATTCTATTATGATACATATATTATGAATTTACAATCCTTATTATTGTCTCTAATATATAGGGTATTATCTTCAAATGTTATTATCTAGTTCTATAAACTTTTTTTTATGTTATGCTTACATGTTTCCTTTATTTACCCTTACTGAGCATCTAAGCTCACCCCTTCTAATATTTGTTTTCCCTAGGTTATGAAGACAGGTTTTATGTAAAAGTAATAAAGGTGGAAATATTTATGAGAGATTTTTAAGATCATTCACTATGATAGAATATTTTTTCCATGTTTCCAAACAAACTAGAATATTAGATTCCTTAAGCATATATTATTGTAATGTACTGGATATTCATCTAAAATGGAGTAATATCTATGTATGTTAATTTTGGGTTTCTATAGCTGGTTCCAATGGAAAGGTTTATTCAACCTTTAGAAACTAGGATGAGAAAACTTTAGTGAGATCCCTATGTATATTTATAAGGATATATCAATGGATGACTCTAAGGATAATTATAAGGATTAGTTAAAATTTAGGAAAATGCCCATGAACTTTTTTAAAGGATAGAGTGATTGGTTTCCTATAAATACATCCATTTCTAGATACTACCAGGATATGTGGCTCTAGAATAGATTTAATTAAGGTTAACAACACTCACAAGATGTTCTGGGACTAACTTAGGTTAATCTAGTACATGACAATGAGCTTTACTGCACTCTTTTTTTGACACTCCCAGGGGATATGATTTTGGAATTAAAAAACTCTTCATGAACCGTTATAAAGTATTAAGATATATGTTTGATATGAAAATCCTAGGATGAACCTATGGTGTCATATATTGAGGACGGTATCATAATTTATTCATCCTATATGTAATTATTTTCATGATAATGTGGTTTTTTTCTGATAAGTAATGCTCGCACTATGCTTCTGGTTTTAATTGATGGTGGGAACTGGAAGGAAATGGATTAACATTGAATTTGATGGAATATTTTCTGATGAGTACTGAAGTGGGATGATCAATTGAGTGAAATATTTTTTGATCATTCCTAATTAGTTTTTATGGGACATGATTAACAATGTGTACCTTAGTCAACTCTTGGACTCACTAAGGAAGAGATATAAGGAGTTTACTAAGCATTAGGGTAATAGAGATCGTGGAGGAAAGAATATTCGGGTTCATCTGGGTCAAGAATGTGGATAGAATCACTTAATTGAATTTCCTAGAGTAAAAGGAAGGTGTTTTGACAATGTAAAATAAGAAAACAAAGAATGTGACTGTAGGGAAAAAATAAAGAGTTTGATTAATGAAATATATTAAAATACTGTCATCCCTAATGAATACTCTAAGGTTAAGTGTTTTATGTGTGGAATAAATAGTCATTATGAGAATCAAGTTCCCAATAGGAATGCTCCTAAATACGATCAATAAGGTTGTATGATTAATGGTTACAATGCTAATGATGAAGATATTATACATGAAATGTCAAAGGAAAGATGTATTGTGTAATAATATTAGGTATAATTAATAATGGAATAGGGATAATGTTGAATAATAAATGATTTTATTTTTTTGAATTAACAAATTATGTTATATGAATGGTGAAATATATGAGGATTGTTCAGTTTAAAATTTTCACTATGGATTTAGAATAACATGTTTAATTGTTCTGATGGAATAGAAAAGTGATATAATGTCTACGTGATGTCCATAGAAAACATATGATTAAGGGAAAGATAAACATTAATTAACACCTTATGTTATGATAATCCTATTTGGATAAACATAATTGGGATATGAATAAGTAAATTGGATGGTACTGATTACCTAGGAACAAATTATAGACTTGGAGATAAGTAGTTTATGCTATCATGGATGAAGCTTACAGCTTCTTTGATTTATGGAATATATCCAGTAATATATGGAATAAGTAATCATGCATGTTTTATATAATTATTTTTGGTAATTAAAATAATGAAAATGTTTCTAGAGAATATTTGATGAAGGTATTCACAAGTTTGTAATATTAGAACCAAGAGTTTCTTTGTGACATACGGGGGAATCGATGTTGATCTTATTTCATGACTCTCTTTAAAAAAATATTTATTTTCATATTTGATAAGGGTTATA
The DNA here is from genome assembly GCA_963277665.1 of Viscum album. Lineage (NCBI taxonomy): Eukaryota > Viridiplantae > Streptophyta > Magnoliopsida > Santalales > Viscaceae > Viscum > Viscum album. The sequence continues at coordinate 609,875,748 of OY728123.1, read as the reverse complement.
AGTTTAATTTCTTTTGAAAAGTATAAGTTAAACTTTAGAGAAAGTATTTATTTACTCAGTTTTTATTGAAAAAATCGGTTAAAAGGATACTTAGTGATTAACCTTATTTCAAGGATATCCATCTTATTTTTTAAAATTATATTATCTTGGTTTTAGAAAATGAAATCATGTATTTCAGGGGGAAAAACCATGCCCATAAAGGTCGTGGGACATAAACCCATGATCAATGGATGATAAGGGTTTCATGCCTACCACTGGCCTACATGATTTTTGACTTAATATATAATTATTTTTTATAAATAACAACTTTTGATGAAATAATTGTCTAAATTTAATATTTTTATATTAATGTATTATCCATATTGATTTTTTAAAAATATTTATTGATAAATAGTTATACTTTTCATTCTTTGATGGGCCTTAAGATCTACTAAATGTGTATTTTAGAACTTCACCCATCAAATTTAATTTTGGGATGTCTGTTATACAAATTAATGGGTGAATTAGAAATTGATAAAAGAACAACCAAACAATGAAATTTTATTTATAAAAATATATCAAGTATGTACATTTAATTATATTATTGGTCAAAACAATAATTACTCAATGTTAGGATAATAATAAAAATAAAATGTGTTTTCCTAATACCTTAATTTTGTTGAACCGATGGCCTTTTAAATCATCACAGATTTATGAATTTGAGGACCTAAACTTTTATTTGATCATTCACTTGTTTGTGATTTATGACCTCAATCACTCCATATAAATATTTAAGCTTTTCCACCATGTCCAATATTCTCTCCCAACCTATTTTCGTCTATCTGGAATCCTTATTATATGATACATTGGGTAACCGTTATGGTTTCAACATTCCCTTTTTAAGGAATATTTAAGTATTCATTTTTACAATTTGAGTTTTTATGCATAAAACTTTCAATTATTAAGCCTTTGATAACCCAGATCAATTTAAAGGGTGAATTTCATTTTAAGAGGGGTAGAATTTATCACCTCGAGATATTTTGAATTATTTTTTTGAATTATTTTTTACCATTACTATATTTTTATTTCACATAACACTGAAAATAGTTTATTTTATACTAAATCACTATGTTTTGTTCGAAATATACACAACACCATGTTTATCATGCACTACACACACCATCAATTTTTGATTGATCTACACAGAACACTAAGGATAGCTTCTGTTACATGCTACAATGGATTTCCTCGATGGCTTTTATAACATGCATGACCGAGTTTTACTAAACAATAATATATAAGTATAGAATTATTATTTAATATAAGAAGATATAACCTAGCAGTTAAATTAGAGGATATGAATAGTATTAACTACTTTTTGAAAATATATTGTCTACAAAAATATAGGATGAATTCATAGGTTATCAATTAATCAAAAATGAATATGAAAACTGATTGAATATAAAAGAAAATATTAATATTTTATGTTCATAATGTTGTTTTACCATAAAATATTAAATTAATAAAAATTAGAGAGTTATATTTATTTAATAAATATTTTATATATTTAATAAAATATTCTTGGTATTAATACAATAGATTATATATTCATTAGATAAGAATAAACTAAATTTTATGCATAAAAACCAACATTTTTTATAAAGGTAGTTTTAACAACTTTAAATGAAGAACCCATTTTAAATCAAATTTTTAGAACTTTTATAGAATTAATAGTTCCAAATAAAAAATTAATTTTTAAGATAAACTTAAAAATTAGGTTATGATAATTTTTTTGGAATTTTTCTGTAAGGTTTTATTTTTTAATGAATAGTTAAAAATATTGGATTTTAATTCAAAACTGATTTTTCATATAATTTATTTATAAGGTTAAATTATATTTTAAATTGTTTTAAATGTTTAATTAGATAATATTTTTATCAATTAATCCATTTTAGGTCATTGTAACCAATTTCATATTGAAAGTATATATAAAAACTCATCAATCTTTTGATCATTTTTTTACATTAAAAAACCACAGTGTTGTCCTGTCCGGGGGATTAATTTTAAATTAATTTCTACCAATCATATAATTTTAATTTGGAAAAATGGATTCCATATTTCAAATCATAATAATTTATAATTTCTACTAAGGTCAAATTAGTTTCTGACCAAAATTATTTGCGAATGAAATTAAAATTAATTACATCGGTTAAGTTAAAATTAAGCTTAACTGATGAAAAAAAATAAATTTAAGAACAAGAACGACCTATACACATATCTGAAACCTATTTTATGTAAATTATTCATCCATACACCTTACATTATTGAGTTTTTCTAGTTTTTTATTTCTCTTTTCATGTAAAAACATCGGTACGCCTAACTTGTTTTCAAAAATGCCAAGTGTATCGTTTCCATTTTCAATAACAGGATACCACCTATCCCTCTTCTTCACAGCTCTCAAACCACATAGGATCGTCCATTCTCTATCCAATTCAATTCCCAACATCTGTAACTTCCTCCATGAAGTCCCATATTGACCATAAAGTCTTCCAAGGAATCCTTTTCCACAAACCAAAAGGAGTTACCCGATTAAGAGGTACCACTTTCTCTCAAGCTCCTTTATTTTATTTTCCCTCTCCACCCCTCCACTATATTTATTAAATTATTTTATAAAATAAACAGTATAGTAAATTTACACGGATTTTTTATTATAAGGGTTCGACATACAATTACACACACCACTATCTAATGGGCAAGAAACATATTGTATATTTGTATGGAGAACTTCCGCCTCAAAAACGATTATTGTTAAGTTTTCCTTACCAACTATCATGGTGGATATTATGATGAACACACTAATTATATATATATATTATAATATATATTATTTATTTAAGCTTCTATATTCATTTTATATCACATATCTTTTCTACCTTCCATTTGTTGTAAATACAGTAATTTCGTTTGAGGAAGTGAGGACTACTACCCCCTCAACACAATGTGATTTTTTAAAAAACTACATGGAATGTATTAAGGATGGATTTAGTGAAAATATATGATATATATTACATTATAATTATAATTTAACTATATTTCTTTCGTTCTCTAAATACGATAATAAAAACTAAAACAATATTCATGCGAACGTACAACTTACTGTCTCCATGAACGGTGTATTAAATTTCATACATATATATTTTATATATTATTATAATAAAAATATAATGGATATACATGATATTTATATCATGGTTTAAATTCATTAATCATGATATAATTATAAATACCAATGATGTAACAAATTAAAATACATGCGAAGAACAAATAGAATATTATCTAAAGTGAAACCCTAACACTGGATGGTTAACAATAAGGTAATATAAGGTTGTAATAAAACCATATATGGTATTAGATACAAGAATATGGTTCTTTAAAATATATATAATAAATTTATATTTATTAAACATGTGTTTTGAATGCGTTCGATGAGAGACAATACACAAGGTAAGAGGATTTCATCTCACTTGTTATTTCGGTGACACACATGCTTGGTTTTCCAATCTTTCCAATTGTGTGGTTTATGTACTACCCATGATTTTATTCTATGTATCTTATAAATAAATTTATAGGTATTAACATATCAATTTTATAATCTTTCTTTCATGGGTTTTATGTTCCAAAAAAGTTACCAAATCAGTGAAGTAGTTTTGTCTCAATTTTTCTTCGTTGAGACTCTTATTTTTTATGCACCAAAATTATCTTTCAACGTTTATATACATCAATTTTTCCTATTATATAATATATTTACTAATTTTCATGATATTTGAAGTTTACTATAATTTATTTTTCTTACACGGAGAGTATAATCGAAAATGAAAATGTTGTAAGAGCTTATTGAGACAATATCATCCCTTTTCAAGATTGTTTATGTTTATGCTTCTTTGATGAAATATTATGATCCATATATTTAGAAAATTCATGGATTTCATTCTTCTATGGTTATTAATTATTTATTCATATATTAGTACCATTTATTACACTATTTGGTACATAATATAGTGAAAAAAAAGTTTTTTAAGAAAGACCAACTTTACCCTCTCTTTGGTAAAAAATCTATGTTCCTTCTAAACCATGTTTTCTAAAAAGGGTTTCCATGAATATTGTACCAATATCCTTTAATAATTAAAATAATTTTTTACCCTTTTTTTATTTATCTAATCTCTTAAAATGAATATTCTTATTTCTTTCTGAATAGTGACTATTTCTAACCATTTTACCTTACAAAAGGAATGTTGTTTTAACCTTGTATGATATGTATGAATTTACCCACCATCAATTATTTGAAGCTTACTTTTCATTTTAAAGAGGTTAATATTTAAGAAAATGTTTCTTAAAGTGATTTTCCTGGAAAAATGTTTTCAAAATGTTTTTAAGACTTGTATATAAGTTTTGAATGTAATTTAAAAGAAATGGGTTTCAAAAAAATTTCAAGCCCCTTTCAAATTTTTTCAATTAAAAAAGTTTTCAACACATTTTCAGGATACCCTTATATGTTTCAAATTATTTTCAAAAAATATTTTTCAAAACATTTTCATGATTTAATTATATTTTTTGAAAGTTTTTTCAAAGAAAAAGGTTTTGAAAATAGTTTGAAGCTTAATTTTATAATTTATTAAGAAAAAGGTTTTCAAAATGATTTTAAGTATTGTTTATAAGTTTTAAAGCTATTTTTTAATAATATTATTTTAAATTGGTTTTATGTATTGGAAATCCTTTTTCAAAGAGGAAAGTATATTTTCCTATAGAAACATTTTTTAAATGTATTTTAAAATTATTTCTCATCTATGATTACATCTGTTGATGTTACTCATTACCTTCTAGGAAATGATCTAAAGGTTCTATTCATATTATTTTTGTGAATATGTTATGCTTAATTTCATGGTCTTTATGAAACTCATATATATTTCATGTGTTATATTTGTATGAAATATATTTATCTTTAATAGGATATATGTTAATTAAATATGTTTATTTTTCATGGGTTATGCTTTTGATAAAATGATTATGAAAACTATATTTTTTCACAGGTTATGATATGATTACATATTTATAATACACATTTCATTTCATGGATTTTGATATGATTATTTATGATCTTATGCCACATGTGTGTATTATTTCATTATGAGATAGGTGGGGCCTATATCTCCCTCCAAGGCATTGGGTAAGGATTTATATCTCATGAGATAGACTAAGATGGTCTTGGGAATAAACCTTAACTACTAATATGGGCATGGGAGTGAACCATAACTACCAAGCCAGTATAAGGATTGAACTCATGCTACTAATATATCTATGTGAGTGAAACATGAATACCAATAAGTCTTGGGGAGTGAACCCATACTATCGATATGGTCTTAGTATTAATGCCTTGGATACTATGGAAATCATATTATATACTTATGTGTCTTCCATAATTCCATGTGTTTATTCCTATATTATGCTTTCATGTCTTATTCTATTAATTATATTATGATCCATGTATTATGAATTTCAAATCCTTATTATGATCTCTAATATGTTGGGTATGATCTTCCAATTTTATGCTCAAGTTTTATACCCTTTGTTCAATGGCATGCTTACACATTTTATTTATTTACCCTTAATGAGCATCTAATATCACTCATTCTTATGATTTACTTTCCCTAGGTTATGAATAACGTTTTTAGGTAGAAGTACCAAAGATGGAGATCTTTATGGGAGATGTTTAAGATTTATCACTAGGATAGATGATTTTGTTTCCATGTTTCCCAAAACACTAAACTATTAAGTTCTTTAGGCGTGTATTATTGTAATGTGATAAATATTCATCTAAAATGGTCTAATATCTATTTATGTTAATCCTGGTCCACTATATTTTTAGTTGGTAATAAATAAGAATCAAATTTTTTATTGTTTAAAAAGGAGAAGAAATTATTTTTCTATATATATTATGTTTTTATTTAAAAGTTAGAGTTCTCAAAATTAGAGTTTCAATTTAATAAAATTTATATTATATTCATAATTCTTATAATAAAATTATTTAATATGATTAATTGTAATATTTGTTCCAAAAAACTAATTTTGAGGTAGAAAAATTAATTACGATAGTAAAAGATAAAATGAGGTAAAAGTGTAAAACCAATGAATACAAGAATAAAATATCTCTAAACCTTATCACCAAATTTTACTAATGATGGAATGAATAAAATATTTTAATTATTTTTAAATTTTTGTGTCATTTCCTTGAAAATTTTCATCCATCATACATTAAGGAATAGGTATTTCTAAATCTTTATGTCAATCTCATCTAAAAAATAAAACCTCAACCAATAATTCCAAAACACACCACTCATTATCTTTACTCTCCAATATATGAACCAATTAACACCCTAATAATACCACCTCAATATTATTTTTCAAAAATTTATATTATAATAAGAAAATTTTATATTCTTACTCATTCATTAGCTGTAGAAAGTTATTATTTGGTTCGGTTTAAATGCCCACATTAATTATGCCATAAAAGTTTCATCATGGGTGAGTATGAAACTTTAAACACCAATTATATATGGAATTACTAATAATATTAAGTTTTATTAATATTTTTGAAATGTAATTATGTATTAAAAAATTCATTATTAAAAATAAATCTTTTTAAGGTTGAAATAATAAAAAGTGGACAAATCATGGAAGATTATTTTAAATCACAATAGTAAAATCCCTGAAATAATCATGAGACTATATAAAATAAAAAAATATCGACATATAATTTTCTATACCTCTAAAGAGTTTATGAACACATGATATAGGATTAAGGACTGAGACAGCTATACCAAATCATGTCTGGAATAATTGGAATAATTAATTATTGTTTTTAAATATTAATAAATTATAAAAACTTTTTAGAAATATTAATGATTTATATTTAATAAAATAATGGTTGTACTCTTCACATGGAATTTTAAGGTGGTGCCTCACTCTTTGGGGAGCTCTCGAGTTCTTGGCTCAAATTCTTTCTCCTCCTAGGGTTCTCCCTGATGACGTTGTCTTGTACTTTGTTCTCCCTAGTTATCTCTTCTATTTACTTAGCTCGCTAGGCTTCAGTCTCTCCAGGTTCTCATCTCCTTCTATCTTACTGGTTCTGATCTCCTCTCCATGCTTCGCCTTCCCCAGATTTCTGAAGACTTCGGTCGCCTTTCTTCACTTTGGCCTTGAGCTCCACCCCTCCCCTCTAGGTCGAATCTGGAGTGGTGGGCACACTGAGGCTTTTGGATAGTGGGTTGGAATTTGAGGGTCCTCTCGGCATCTCAGTTATTCTTCATTTAAGGTTTCATCCCCAGGTCTTTTTCTATGGTTTCATCTCCTCGCATCAATTTTCAATTTATTTTCCTTCCATGGTTCATTCTAGGGTTCAATCTTGTTTCATCATTATCATCCTTGATGGTTTTGGGTTGTCATCAGTTGATGGTTTTTAACTATTTTCTTAGTTTGAAGTTGGTGTTTTATGGTTATGTTGTGACAATTTTGGGTGGATCTTGTGTTGAGACAAGGATAGCAGTGGAAAAGGAGATCTGTTCCATATTTTTTGAGGTTTTGGATGAATTCCGTTCGCTGGCGGTTAAGTGGTTTGGGTCTAGTGTCATGGTTGCATCAATGGGCTTCTTGAGGAGATCAATTTCGTGGGTTTCTTTGTTAGGGTTTTAATTTTGGTTTGTGTTTCCCAGTTTTGTGGTATCTCGGTTAGAGATGTGAATTTTCTTCGGTGACTGAGGCATTGATGTTCTTCTGAAGATAGTGGTTAGTGTGTTTCAATTTCTCTAGCGATGATGAGTGTGAGTTCGATTTCAGCATTGATGATGATGATGGTAGGTAGAGACGTAACTGATGGTGCTTGTGTGATGTGGGTTGGCTCGTAGTCCGAGAATCCCTTCTAAATATTGAATTTTGAAATGTTCAAATCTTTTGTAGTGTTTTCAATTTTGGATTTTGTGGGCAGGATTCTCGTTGTGGGTGGTAATGGGGTTTCCTTGGTTCGTTTTGTACTAGTTGACTTTGTCTTTGGTTCACACTTAACTCTTTAAAAGTGTTATCAGAAAATAAAAATATAGATTAGTGCTAGTCTTAAATAAAATTAAGATAAATAAGATCGTAATATATATGAATAATAAACCTAGGTTGATTATACGGGGTGTTAGAGAACATTTGGGAAAGTGTAAATCCAAGGATATTAGAGTGTGTTAGAGAAAGTGTGAATATATTGTAAGGGTTTCTTAACTCAATATCATTTTATTTATTTATAATCTATATATTTTAACTTTATTATCCTATTTTTACTATATTCAACCCCTTATAAATCATATTTTTTTGTTATTATTTTTTAGTGAATTGAATTTCTTTCCCAAAATATCTTTTTTGATTGATTGTTATCACATAATATATGATGTTTTAAAGGATATTTTCAACTCTTTACTTTGTATATCCATCTTCCAAAAAATAATATTTCTTACCAAAAATATCATTTTTAATTTTAAATAATATTAATATATATCCTCTTATATACCACTCTTATTTCTATTTAAATTTATTTAAGAGAAAATTCTATATCACTTTCATTGAGGTAGGTTAATTCAAACTGTTATAAAAATTATAAATTGTATTTCCTTTGACTTCTATGAAAATTTTCAAATTTATTTCCATGTTTCTACTATTTATTATTTAATTCTTTTTAAATTTTCATTATTGTGACATTTTATTTTTTATAAAAATATTTAAATTTATTTGGGTTACTTTTTGAAAATGATTTGGTAAATAAATTTTTTCTTGGTTTTTTATCAATGTTTCCAATATTTTGAGAAAAATATTTTTTGTTATTTCTCTTCTATTTCTATTTCATCCTTTGAAAGATACTTCATCTCATAATATTTCATATCATTCATATATAACCCATATTAATGCTCTTATGAAATGTTTATTTTTGGTGTTTGAATTTCTGTATATCTAAATATAATTTTTATCTGTATTTTATGTGAATCCCTATGAAAATGTTATGAAACCCATTTTATATACATGTGTAAATGACGTTATAATTTTAATGGATGTGTGATTTTTTTTCATGAAGCTAAAATATGTATGGATTATTATAAAGGGATGGGTGGAACGTAAAATATATAGCCCATAAATGTGTTGGGTAATGATTAATATCCCATGAGAAGACTGTATATGGGTAGATATGATACAGTTAGAGTTTTTCACTGTGTAATTTGTGGACAATACATAATTATATTTATCGATTATATTATATTGTTCTATGAAAAGAATCTTTGATATATGCTATTTCCTTTTATTCTTATGTATGTACCATATTTTTATTTTATGTCACATGGGGTTCATGATTATTGATTTCACATTCATATTCATCAGTTTATTATTTTCTTTCATTGTTCTCATTTTATGTATTTTAAAGTGACCCAAACATTACATACATAATTATTACATCTTATTAGATGAATATTCATTCTGATCCACTCTATAATGACATAATTTTAGTGTTTCTATAAACTTGGATACATAAACATCTTGTTTATAAAACAATCTACATCATCTCCCACTAATTTCCTCACATAAAGTACCTTTCTTATGCATAACATACTTAAAACATTTTTTCATATCATGGGGAAAATAAATCATAAGAAAGGTGAGATCATATTCTTAGAAAGGGTAAGAAAAGGAAATTTCAATAAATTATCATAAGTGAGCATAAGGGTACGATAATATGATTATAATATATTGAAGTCATACCCAATCAATTTATAGATCATAAATCATGATTCATGACATAAGGCGTAGTCATAAAAAAATAAATTTTACTATGAGTTTTGAATCGTCAACAATAAATAATGAGCTAGGAGAGAATATCATAAAAAGGAATGTGGAAAAATCATAAGTATAAAACATTGTGATCATGTATAAATAGTGATAGGATCAATTATTATGTTATGTACATGAAATTAGTTCCTCACATAAACCTATAGACATTAAACTAGGTCCACAAATTGACTTATGGACATGAAAATAGGTTCATTCATTAACTTACAGTCATGAAACCATGTCAATGCATTATCTTATGGACATGAAACTAGGTTCACTACTAGAATTATAGGTATTTGTGATGGGTTATTTGCGACGGGATCCCGTCGCAAATAAGCTTTAGTGACGGGGTCCCGTCGCAAATAGCTCATTGTAGAAAACGGCTTCGCAAAAAATATTATTTGCAACGGGCCCGTTGCAAATAAGTCTTTGATTATATACATTATATATATAAACTTTTTTGCGACGAGCTCATCACAAATACTTTTTGCAATGGGCTTGTAATCCTATCGTAAATACTTTTTTGAAAATATTTATTTAGACTATTTGTGACGGGCTCGTCGTAAATACTTTTTGCGACGTGCCCGTAATCCCGTCGCAAAAACTTTTTTAAAAAAAATATTTAGGCTATTTGTGATGGGAACCCATCGCAACAGATCCCATCACAAATAATAAATAAATTTTAAACAAGAAATTTAACAAAATTCTGATTATTGAAAAAATAATTTTAATATTATTAAAATAATAAAAAAAATAAAAAATATTAAAATTCATAATATTCACAAAAAAAATATTGAAAAATCATAAAATATTATTATTATTAGTAGTAAAATAAACAAAAATTAAAAAATATAATACTGAAAAAATATTTAATATAATTATGTTTAATGAAATAATAATATTAATATTATTAAAATAATAAAAAAATAAAAATTATTAACATTCTCAATATTCACAAAAAAATCATAAAATATTAAAAATTAAATTATGTAATATTCACATTGATATAAAAGATAGAAACTGTAAAAAGTTCATATTACAAAAAATGTTAAATTCAAATGATTTTAACATAAAAAATCACTAGGGGTCATCTTCTAGAGGAGGTGGAGGAGCTGAATGAGATAGTGGAGGAAACTCCATCCCTAAACTACGAGTTAGACAACGCATGTACTCCATCTTCCCGTGATGATGTTGCTACCATCGACGCATCTCCTCCTTGTGTTGCTACTTCTGCTACTGTGGCTACTGACGCATCTCTTCTTGCTGCTTCTGCAAACTCTCTTCAAGGTCATTCTACTCTCGGAACTGATCCTGATACTGTAAGGTAGAAGATGATTCCTCTCCACGAGCTCTTCTCGAGCTAGACTCCGACATCACATCAATACCATAATAAGTACTAGGAGTCACATGAGTGTCGATACCAACTACTTAACCCTTCTCAAAGCCATACCGAGTATCCTGCATTCATGTCGCCTCGTCGAAATAGTGGTCACTGTTCTAATCAGTCACCTCGTCATGACCCTTAGCCAGTGTCTGAGAGGTCGCAACCTCATATGTCTCCTTTAATTCTAATTTGAAATTAAAATTGTAAAAAATATTATATGCAGTTAATTGCCAAACTGAAAAAAATAAGACTAACCATATTCTGACGCTGGCGATCACCTCTAATCTCTTTAGTGGCTAGATCAATGTACATCCTCCGATAAACATCGTACTCTGTATTATTGGGATGCTCTACTGCATATATGAATATAAAATACACTATTTATATTTGAAGTTATATAAAATATTTAAAAAAATTCTTACCAGATTCTCTCTATGCGTACTGAATGTACGGCTACCAGCTCGATGTGTCACCTCCTGTCTCCCCTTGGTCTGCCGACCCAATGAAGACCTCCTATGAAATCCACCACCCAACTAGTGTGCACATAATCCATCCCAAACCTGAGATAAAATGTACTCTGGTCGATGGTCTCTACATGACTCATCAAATACTGTCACTCCTACTTTCTTAAGGGTTGTCTTTCTCAAATTGTGAAAAAACTAAAGCAAATGCTCACGCATAGCCACCTCCCATGTTGCATGGATATCGTTATGCATGCAATCATTGATGGGATACCATAAACCCTACAAATAATTTATAATATCAAGTTATTAATAAAATAAATTTCAAAATAAATATTATTTATTTACGTTTCAGCCAATGATTGTACATGTCGAGCTGCACATCAACGGGAATCTATTCCCATGTAGTCCATGGTTGAGAAAAATAATTGTGCAAGATAGCACTCCCCTTTCCAAAATCTAAATGCACAAAACCATGAAAAAATAATAAATATTCAAACAATTAGTATATATATAAATTAATTAATGAAATCTTACTAAAATATGCAGGTTAAAATACCTTCGTGTGCATGGATTGAAGCCAAGATGTGGACGTCGCTCGGGGATAGGGTCAGGAATCATCAGTTGTGCAAGACCGCACCCCTTCCGCGTACCTCCTGAACCACCAGTAGGCTGAGGGTCAGATGATCCCACATCCCCCTCATCCAGAGGTGGCTCAGCCTCCTCTAACTCACGAAATAGATCTGAGTCCATCTGAAACACAAAATGATTGTTGTTAGCAGATAGTTGAAAATAAATATTATACATATATATATATATATTAGTTGTGATCATAACCAGAATTTAACTATGTCATTATTCACCTTCATCATCATCTTCATATCTAACGATGTCAATGTCTTCATATTCCTCCTCGGCATCATCAATATCCATATGAGTTTCACTTTCACCATCCCTTGTCATTTTAAATTTATTTGTAACATCATTAACATCTACATCACCATCAACCCTTAATTGTGGGGGTGCCATCATCGATATTCACGTTTCTTTGTGAAAAAGATGGATTTTGAGTAGTCTCTTGAAAAATTTCAATTTCTTCCACTTTAGTGGAACCACATTCAGTTTGAGTAAATTGATTTTTCCAAAATTTTATTTTTATTATGCTCCACTAATCACTCAGGTCTTTTGAAGTAGCACAATACTTTGCATAATAAATTTGATGTGCATGTTGAGCTAGTAAAAATGGTTTATTTACTGAAAGAAGACTTTTATATTTAATATCGATGATTCCATGAGTTAGATGAACACACAAGCCTCTCTCAGTATCTAACCACCGAAATTTAAACATTGTTATGTAATTCTGTCCAAGATAACATAGCTCAATAATTTCATCCAGAATGTTGTAAAAGTCAACTTCACTTTCTCTATGATGTGATCCTCTCAAAAAAACTCCATTATTCATTGTTTTTTTTGATTCCCCATATGCACGTGTATGAAATCGAAAACCATTCACCACATATGCATTATAAGATTTAACCATTTTGGATGGTGGGTTACTCAATATACACAGTCGCTTATCAATTTTATCAGCATGTTGAGACACCTAAAAATTTGTAAAACAATTATCAAAATAATAAATAGTAAAATTAATTGTTATTAAACCAACAATAATTTATATTACGAGTTTTTGAAACCATTGATTTTTTTCTGCATTCTTCAAGAGCAGCTACTATAATTTGTGGAAGTTGTTTCTTGATATAGTTATCATATAACCTACAAATAAAACAATCTTACATAATGTAAAAAAAATTATATAATAAGTGATAGAAGCACTCATAGTACAAATGTTGTCATTTCTTCACAGTTGAGTAGAACATATGTATGATCTCTGTGATGTTCATCATCTGAAATCCATCATTCTTGAACACCACTGAATCCAAGATTTGGATGATTAAAAACTGATAATTGATTTTCCATTTCATCATTAACATTTTCCTCGTTCGATCCCATGCGGTTTTGTTTTTATGGATATTCAGATTCAAAATAGTGAGAGCGGAAAAATGAAATTTTCTCTTGAAAATAAGTTTCAGCAATTGATCCTTCAACTGATGCTTTGTTATGTACTTTTTTATTCAATTTCTACATGCATCTCCTAATTGGTTACATCCATCGAAACTGTACTGGACCTCCACCTTTATCTTCCTGTGTCAAATGTAATATTAGATGTTCCATTGAGTCAAAGAAAGTAGGTGGAATGATTTTTTCCATTTTGCATATAATGACAGCAACATCTTCTTCTAGTTTTCTTAGCGCATCTTAGTTTATTGTCTCTATACAAATGTATAGAAAAAAATATGATATGTCTATTTTCGAATCCCAAATCATAGAATTCAACAAACCTCTAAATCCAATTGGCATAAGTCTTTCCATTATAACATGACAATCATGACTTTTTAATCCGGTAATATGACCATTCTTAACACATCAGACCAAATTGGAAGCACATCTATCAGGAAGTCTCAAATATGCAATACACTAACAAAATAATAAGCGACTCTCTTTAGACAGTGTATAAGCTGATTTTGGGTTCATTAACCTCTGTGATCTGACATTTTCAAATAGTTCAAGTTATGGTCACCTACAAATTTCGGCAAGATCTAATCGTGCTTTTACAGTATCTTTGGTCTTACCTGGTGTATCTAAAAGGGTATGAAATAAATTATCAAAATAGTTCTTCTCAATATGCATGACATCCAACATGTTGGAGACAAACATATCAGACAAATATTGGAGATCCCAAAAAATGCTTCGTTTTATCCAATTATGTTTTTTCCCAAACCCATGAATTTTCTGTTGGTTTACTATTGGCCCAAATCTGATGGGAGGTAATGAAAATACAACTGATTTTAACTCTGTACTAGAGATCATTTTTGGATGTTCATCCCTTTCAATTGTACCTTTTCTGAAATGATATTTGTTCCTTCGAAAAGGATGATCGGTTGAAAGAAATCAGCGATGACAGTCAAAATAGCAAGGTTTTTTTCATTGACGAGCATAAAAGCTTTGTTGTCTTTCATACAGTAAGAACATGATTTCAGAACATGTGTACTCTAGCTAGATAACATGAAATATTTCATAAAGTCACTAATCATCCACAATAATGCAGCTTTTAATGTGAGATTTTTTTTCGTAGCAACATCATATGTACTAATACCATTACTCCACAATGCATTTAACTCATCAATCAATGGTTTCAAATAAACATCAATATTCTTTTTCGTATGTCCTGGGATTAAAAAGGTCAAAAAGATATAGGGCTCCGTCATCAACATCCATGGAGGTAGATTGTACGGAGTTATAAAGATAGTACAAAATGAATACTGACTACCATAAGAACCAAATGGACAGAAACCGTCAGTATAAAGACCCAATCACATGATTTGGGATTCTAAAGAAAAAGACGGATGTAGACGATCAAAATGTTTCCATGAATCACCATCAGATGGATGATTCAAGATTTTACCAGTTGAAATATTGGGTTTGTGCTATGACATCATTGAAGATATGTTATATGACATAAATAAATGTTTCAGCTTGGGTGTAAGGGGGAAATATCTCAACTATTTTACAGGAATCGATCCATACTTCCCTAGTTGAGCTTTTTTATACCTCAATTGTTCACATGTGGGACAACTATCCAATGACTCATTTTCACCATAATAAAAGATGCAATCATTTGTACATTCCTGAATATTCTAATAACTAAGGCCTAAATTACGAACCAACCTCTTGCTCTCATAGTAATTTGTAGGGAACACATTTCCTTTAGGTAACAGTGTTTTAACCAAAGAAAATATCTGATCAAAACGGTTTTTTGTCATTGCATTATCTGATTTAATAGAAATAATTTTTTAAACCGCTTATAATTTTCTTATCTTGCAACCAGAATATAATGCATCCTCAGCAGACCTCAACAACTCATAAAATTCTGGTGGTTCCGACTCAGGATTTAAATCAATATCATTGTGAGTTTCAGTTTGTTGAACAAATGGACCTGCAACGTCATGTACTAAATTTTGGAACCGTGATGGATCTGGAAACAAGTTATTAGTATCTTCTATGGAACTACATTATCTGTGTTAATACCAAAAATCATAATCTAGTTGAAAACCAAACCGCATGATATTTCCCCCAACCTTTTCAAATGTGTGAAACATTCTCAGAGCACATTTTTTAAAAGGACACTTAATTTTGCCTTCTGAAACATATTCTGATTTTGATGATGCAAATGCTAAGAAAGGTTCAACACCCTCAATATATATAGGATTTAAACCAAAACCATTTGGATTTCTTCACTGATTTATCTAAGCGTGATCATCTAATAATGACTGATGTCGACTACCTTATTCCATATTTTTCTACAAAATATAAAATCATCATTGTTTTTTAATAATTTTAATTATAAAAACACTATCTCAAAAAGGAAGATAAATAATTACTACTACTTCTTAATAATTACCATTAATTAAGGGCGACACAATTTCCAGTGGATTGACGGCTACTCATTTGTCTGACGGCTCATTTACTTGCATCTTTCTCACACTGAAATCACAATGAAGAATCTGGTCGGGCGTACGCATATTCATTCTTGTATGCATGAGAATGAATATACATATCTTCAACCAGATTCTTCATTGTGATTTTAGTGTGAGAAAGATGCAAGTAAATGAATCATCGGAAAAAAGATCCCCCTTTTCATCGATGAATCATCTTCTTCCAACTGTCACTGCCTAAAAACATTATAAAAAATATGATTCTATGAATGCATACCCAATCTCATGCAAACGAGAATGAATATTCTTATGTAGCAGCACATTTTTCATAATGTTTTGAGTCAGTGAGAGTTGAAACGAGACAGGTCATCGAGCAAAAGGAGTGCTGTCAATCCACTGGAAATTGTGCCAAGTTCTTAAAATTTATTCAAATTTATTAAAACTACTTTCTAACTATTTCTAACTTTTCTTAACTAATTTTTACTATTTATTACTAATTATTATTATTTATTACTAATTATTACTATTAATTAATAATTATTACTATTTATTACTAATTATTCCTATTTATTACTAATTATTTCTATTTATTAATAATTATTCAAATTTATTACTAATTATTCATATTTATTACTAACTATTCCTATTTATTACTAACTATTACTATTTATTACTAAGTATTACTATTTATTACTAATTATTACTCATTATTACTAATTATTATTATTTATTACTAAATATTCTTATTTATTACTAATTATTCATATTTATTACTAATTACTCATATTTATTACTATCTATTCATATTTATTACTAACTATTACTATTTATTCCTAACTATTCATATTTATTACTAACTATAACTATTTATTCCTATGTATTACTAATTATTCCTATTTATTCCTATTTATTACTAATTATTACTATTTATTACTAATTTTTACTAATTTTTACTAGTTATTACTAATTATTACTATTTATTACTATTTATTACAAATTATTACTAATTATTACTAATTATTATTAATTATTACTAGTTATTATTAATTATTCCTATTTATTACTAATTATTCCTAATTATTACTAATTATTCCTAATTATTACTAATTATTCATATTTATTACTATTTATTGCTATTTATTACTAATTATTGCAATTTATTACTAATTATTACTAATTATTGCTAATTATTACTAATTATTGCTAATTATTCCTAATTATTGCTAATTATTGTTAATTATTGTTAATTATTGCTAATTATTACTAATTATTACTAATTATTACTAATTATTCCTAATTATTCCTAATTATTCCTAATTATTCCTATTTATTCCTATGTATTACTATTTAGTACTATTTATTACTAATTATTGCTATTTATTACTAATTATTGCTAATTATTTTTAATTATTACTAATTATTGCTAATTATTCCTAATTATTGCTAATTATTCCTAATTATTACTAATTTTTTCTATTTATGGATAATGATTGCTAATTATTCCTATTTATTTCTAATTATTTCTAATTATTAGTATTTATTAGTAATTGTTATAAATTATTCGTAATTATTAGTATTTATTACTAATTGTTACAATTTATTACTAATTATTACAATATACTACTAATTATTATTAATTATTCATATTTAATATTAATTATTCCTCATTATTCCTAATTATTACTAATTATTACTAATTATTCCTATTTATTACTAATTATTCCTATTTATTAATATTTATTTCTATTTGTTACTAATTATTGCTATTTATTACTAATTATTTCTATTTATTGCTATTTATTACTAATTATTGCTAATTATTTCTAATTATTGCTAATTATTACTAATTATTGCTAATTATTGATAATTATTAGTAATTATTCCCAATTATTGCTAATTATTGCTAATTATTACAAATTATTAGTATTTATTACAAATTATTACAATTTATTACTAATTATTACAATTTATTCGTAATTATTACAATTTATTACTAATTGTTACAATTTATTACTAATTATTACAATTTATTACTAATTATTACAATTTATTACTAATTATTACAATTTATTACTAATTATTACTAATTATTACTAATTATCTGTATTTATAACTAATTATCTATATTTATTACAAATTATTACAAATTATTACTAATTATTAGTATTTATTAATAAATATTACTAATTATTACTAATTATTAAAATTTATTTGTAATAATTACTGTTTATTACTAATTATTACAGTTTATTACTAATTATTACACTTTATTACTAATTATTACAATTTATTACTAATTACTACAATTTATTACTAATTATTAGTAATTATAACAATTTATTAGTAATTATTGAAATTTATTACTAAGTATTACTAAATATTACAATTTATTACAATTTATTAGTAATTGTTACAATTTATTACTAATTATTAGTATTTATTATTAATTATTACAATTTATTAGTAATTATTACAATTAATACTAATTATTAGTAATTATTATAATTTATTACTAATTATTGCAATTTATTACTAATTATTACAATTTATTACTAATTATTACAATTTATTACTAATTATTACAAATTATTACTAATTATTACAATTTATTACTAATTATTACAATTTATTACTATTTATGACAATTTATTACTATTTATTACTCATTATTACTATTTATTACTCATTATTACTATTTATTACTCATTATTACTATTTATTACTGTTTATTAATATTTATTAATATTTATTACTAATTATTAGTTTTTATTATTATTTATTTCCAATTATTATTAATTACTACAAATTAATTATATACATTGCTAATTATCGTTAACAATTATTAATTACTACTAATTATTAAAAAATAGCACTAAAAATTTCAATTTATTAGTACAAATAAATACTCATGACAAAACAATTTAAATTTAATTTTATTACAACTAATCAACAATAATAAAAATTGACATAAAAAATGAAATAAATAATAAATTAAATAAAACATAAATACCTTTAAGCTTGATTTTCTATTTATGTAGACGGCTTCAAAACTTCTTCGTGAACAAAAAAAATTAACTTAGAAAAATTTTCCCTCTAAAATCAGAGTTCAGAGAGAAACTGGATCAAAGAATTGAAAGGAATGAGAGGAAAACCGAATGGGGGTATATATAGGTTAGATTATTTGCGACGAGACTATTTGCGACGGTTATCCCGTCGCAAATACCTACACCCGCATTGATTACTGTCGGCGGTTAAAAAGTTATTTGCGATGGGTCCCGTCGCAAATAGTCCCTACTGACACGCCTTTTGCGACGGGACGACATCCCGTTGCAAAAAGCTATTAACCGCCACCAGGTATTTTCGACGGGGCCCTTCGCAAATACTTTACTATTTGCGACGGTGGGATCCCCCTATCGCAAATAACCTTCGCATGGTTTGGCACGCTACCTGCGCCAAACTTTTTGCGATGAGAGACGAAATCTCATCGCAAATAATTGGTTTTTTGAGACTGGTCGTTACCCCCGTCGCAAATAACCTCTCGAACTGACTTTTTTGCGATGGGATTTATTCCCATCGCAAAAAGTATTTTTTCTTGTAGTGGTTCATGCATAATGTTGTGAACATGGAATCAAGTTCACACATAAAATTGTTATCTCATGAGTTATCTATATTTACCCAATGCATTGGAGTGTTATAACACACCAACCTCTCACATGATTCATTCTTGTGTATTTCAAAAGATCATGAAAACATTATTCACTTTTTAATAGACTAACCCATGGAAAGGAAATGGGTCCCATAAAGGTTTCATCATAACTTAATTAACCTATGGGAATAAACAAGTTTCATAGAATAATCCTTAAATAATAATCATCATAAGACATCCAGAGAAAGAAACTGGATGGTGTCATAAGATCATATCCTCAGTGAAGCAAAATAATCCTCAAGTATGTTAATGTAGATCAAAAATACCATTAAAATAATATTTGTACCCTTCTTTGAAAACAAGATAAAAAATGTAACTTTATTTTCTAAAAAATTAATTGAAAATTAACAATATATTGATGAAATTGATTTTTTTGAAAATAAAAAAGGATTAGTTTAAAGGAAGCCTCAAGTAAGAGAGTGGTCATAATGGTGGGAAAATCTATTCATGTCAAATAGATTAAAAGGAATCATTCCTTTCACATTAAAATAAAATATTTTCTACGTATGCATGAGTGATGTTTCCACCTTTCAAATGATGGAAAACAAGATTGGAAAATAATAATTTACCTTTAAAGTGCTACAAAAATATCCTAAATATCCTAAATATTTATTAAATCCATCATTATTTTAACATACTTTTATGAATCCGTTGGTTCAATCTAGAATTCCACATGACCTCAATCATGAATCCCCATACGCAAGAGGCTTCCAACTAGAAGCGAGGTTCTTGAGTCAAACCATTTGGAGACTATACCCTAAATCAGAGAAAAAAAAATAAACATCTCGACCTATAACAATATATAACTAGAGAATATATATACCAATAACATACCATCAATATTAATTAATGTCCTAACATTAGACTCAAAATCCAATAAAATATACATTAGTCAATCGCCCACTCGACTGATCACATAAACATATAAATAAAGGTAAAATGTATAAGGAGGCCTTGAATCACTAGGTCGTAGCTTATCCCAGTATCCAACTCATTGTGAGATATCCAACTAGATGATCAACCAAGGCCTTTTCCCAACCTGTACCTATAACAAGTGAGGGATTCTTGGGTACCTAAATTCCATGGCCACCCAATAAGGATGTGAGTACAACTCAATAGGATGCCACCAACATGGTCAAAGACCCAACTTGGAATTTATAATTTATGTGCATGTCAAATGTTCCGAATAAGTTAAACCATCAATATATAAATATGAAGCATTTCATAATATAACCATGTACACATAAGAAATAAAAAATCATGTATTGAGTGGTCATGTGATTACAATTCCACCATGAAACCCCGATCAAACATTGTTCAGATCTATTCCAAAAGGAAAGTCCAAATAGAAGTTAGAAGTTATCAAGGCCTATCTAAAAGTCTGGTTTCATACTACACAACATCCTCAAGGCATCGAGCCTAAATTAGTCCATAATAAGGACAAATAAACATGTACTCATAATCTATAAGGCATTGAGTCTCGTGTCATGCCACAAGGATGACTAGCCAAAAGTCTTAGCAACGTGTCTCTTGGAATCCTCAAGGAATCAAGAAGATCATGTTACTCCGAACCCACAAGGCATCAATTACCAATGCATTATTAAAATACTCAATGCATAGGGTGACATTTTGGGAACTAGGCTATCATGCTCCATCCCTATGTACGGGTCCATCATCATACCAAATGTACACCATGAACACTCCCCATCTATAGGTAAACATACCATGATGGGCCACCTATCATTGATACCAAACAAAACTCCCAAGGTAAGACAACAAAAAATATAGTAAATCATGATAACTCAAAAGGAACACAATACAACATATCATCATGAGAATTAATTGAAACAATATAATAATAAGTGATCATCACCAACATGAAAATACTAGCTAAAAATCATACTCATGGCATAAGGCTTCATAAATGGTCTCACGAGATACTCACACACCTACATGTGATCACAATCAAGCATGGTCAATAAGTTAATCCAGTTCAGATATTACACTAAGTAAACTAAGTGTGTGCATAAAAATAGAGCATCAAATCATCATGAGTCATAATAGTTACACTTGTGGTCAAAAATAAAACATAGTAAAATAGGTAATCATAGAATATTCATGGAATAATAATCATACATGGTTTTATGGGCAATACATTCACACACAATATGCCTCAAGGTTTCAATGTAAAAAAAGAACTCTATAGTGATCAATCCTTAGCCATAGAAAACCATCATCATGCTTGTGTACAAGGGTCTACCGTTGTACTTTGAAGTTTTTAAAACTACATTAGTCATGTTCCTTTAATTAATTAAGACTTTATTTTCATTAATTAAATACTAATTACTAGTTATTCATTACACGATACAAGTCTAACAGTTTTATTCTCAAATTCATAAACCTAATATATCGTCCCAATAAATGTGCATAATACCACATGGTAGAGTACATAAAGTAACTTACCTCAAAGTTTTATCTATTAAAGTAATGTTTCATCAAGAAAACATCAATCAAAATACAACCTCTTACAAATTTATTCAATCCTCTCATTAAGGAATATTATAATTTATTCCATTATTATTTTTTAAAATAAATAAAAACTCAACATTAGATAAAAAATTCTCTCTCCTGAATAAACTAGAATAAACATGATAATTCCATATAATTCCTCGTAATAATTATCTATTATTATCAATTGAGAAAATCATTATCACTTCATCTAAAAACATCATAAATCTTACGCATACACTATTCATGAAATGATGAAAAAATAAAAACATAGAATCCAACTGAGAATAAGATCACATGAGAAATGCTACTCTCAAGAATATAGGAGAGAGGGGGAGAGTTTCTCAATTCCTAGAAAAGAAAAATAAGAACCTTCTTCAATCAAAAAATTACTTCATTGATCTTGGATAATATAATTTATAGGCCTCTAGGACTCAAAAGTGTCACTAAAAACTGAAGGAGTAATCGTTCAAACATTTTTAAGGGGAAAACCATATACTAGTCTACAAAATTAGGATCCATAAATTAAATTCCTCATTTATATTTTTTCTTTTAATCATATCTCAATTAAGGGCTGTTTAAATTATCTCATAACACGAGTCATGAACCCTCATGGATAAAATAAATTATCCCCATAATTTTGGGCTTTTAAAACATTCAAAATAATGTTACATTGTCATGTTGGGAATAAGAAACATAACAAATAAGAAAAAACATACTTTCCTAAAACATTGTGCTCTATAATGGTATCATGGTTTTACCATTATGTATATCTTGGCTATTCTCTAAGGGTAAGTAATTACCATAACACACCCATTTAAATTTTGGATTACCCTAAGGTAACCCTTAGAATTTAAGTGTTACCCTTACAAGGAAAAGAAACTACCCATATACGGATCTCATTTACCCTTAAGTGATCTATATGAAATACAAGTCACCATTATGAATTGAATAAACTACTCTTATGTGTTCCCTAGATACTTTCAATAACCCTTAAACACACCATGTATTAACTTTACAAGAATAAGGTTTTCCATTTTCAGAACAGAGGAAACCCAAGATTTCCATTATGTGAGTAGTAGGTTTTTAAGATAAACCTTATACAATACCTGTTCCTTCAACCTACCCTTACACTACTAAAGAAAACTTAGGATTACCCTTATGTAGTGAATATAAAATCCACCATACCCATACACAACACATAGGTTACCATTATGTAACCTTTAGAAAAACAATTCTAACATTATGAAAATAATAGAAAATTACCTTACAATCCTTTGTAAAACATGAGTTACCCTTATGTAAGGCATAGGTCCTATGTTAGGGTAAACATCAGATTGTTTTTTTTCACAAAAAAATTAATAGTAATTTAAAACCAAAAAGGGTTATAAAAATGAGGATGTTATAATTATCCCCATCTAACAACTTCTCATCCCCGAGAAGTGTCTACAATAGTCGTTCACAATACCTCCCTTGTACATAATATGAAGAGGTTGATGTGGTTCTAACCCACCATATTCAGGTTCTCACAGAAACACCATTTGGAACATTTCAAATCACCTTCCACCAAATATAACCAACCTAAACAATAGACACAACATGAAACATTGAATACAATGCCTTAATCCTTATAGGCATTGTTAAGAAGTTACGACATTATAACCGAAGTTTTTACTAGTTTCATAGAAGTTTTCCCTACTCGCTCACCAATCGCTTCCACTAGCCATAATGATCACAACCTTGCATTAACACACCAATGATACAACCCCTTCTCATCTATCACAGATTTTTTTCCTGAGTCAAAATCCCACATCTAATTTTCATAGGGTTCTTTATCTAAAATAAACAACAGACATTTAACACAAAACCAAATACTATAGGTTCCAGTAAACATTAGTCTATGGAGTCACCATGACCATAAAATAATCAATCTTACCTCGACCACAACCCTTCCACAATAAATTTTATTTCACAAGAGACATGTTCAATGCTCCCTACCTTATATGTATCCTTATTATCACCTCATAAAACTTATATCAGTCTACCCAAAACCTAAGTATTCCTTCTCCAAACTCAATAACTAAATGTGACTGTCCATTTGATCGATCTCAAAGAAAAACAATATGTATTGTGTGTGCCTAGATTGATTAGAAATTTTTCCATTGTATTCAAAGATATATCATGAAGTGTTTAATGTTCTATAACTATCTAGGCCTACATTATAACTCCTTACATATATGGGGATCTTCCATTAATGCAATACACTAATTAAAAACCTTGCATCTCCATAAATGACCAACTTAGGTTTACCAAAAAATGGTACCTAAATCCACTGTTGATGTCTTCATCTATGAGAGAAAAAACTCTATAAGATTTAACCACTGGGACATCAAACTCTTTGAGCGTCATTCCTAACACACCTATTAAAAACATCAGGGGTGACCCTGAACCAAATTTTTCAATGAAATACTATCATTATTCCCTATGAGTTCGTACATAGAACTAAGAACACCCTCAATGTTTATCTCACCAACCTGGTTCAAACAATTCAGGCAAACCCACATGTAACAACAAAATGCATGATAAATAATTAAGGAATTCCAATAAGAAATAATAACATTACTCAATACTCCAAACAAATAGGTTTCCCAAAATCCATGGAGCTTCGGTCCTGGAATTATATTCTTTTTATAACTTTCCACATACCACCAGTTTCTAACACCACCAAACGAGAACACAAAGTGCTATTCTTATAAAGGAATATCCTTGCAACAAAGTTTTTCCATATACCACCCATCACACGTGTGTCATCCAAAGTTATTATAAATTTGCCACACTATGAAACCCAGCCTTGTTTCATGAGTACTAGAACTCAAGGTGATCTATATGTAGGGATACAAGAAAACTTTAAATACCTTTCTATGGGACATTAAAAGGTTTCCCACATCCACATAGAATTTTTCCCAATGAATACATCCCTTACAACATTAAACTTGATAGTTACTTTACAAGTAATACCCCTACTCAGGTTACTCCAAAGAAGAAAAAGGTATGTATTTTAAGTATCCAAATCCAAATCAAGGCCACAATGTCCTTCACAGAACTACACAATGTTTTAGTAAGGGTTGGAACTCAAATATTGTCATCAAAGAACATCTCCAAAGACATGCCATAATGGATTCACTATTAAACCAACCACATCAAAATCTATAGATGTCTAGTTCAGTTAAATAGGATTCCACTAAGTTATATATAAATATAACTCCACATAGACTATAGTTAACACCTTAATTAATCAGACCTATCCATTGGCTACTCACACAAGGTTATTACTAAGTCATTGCCACATGATAATGACCTAAAAATTCACACTGCACCACCTGTTCATAGTGGGACTACATCATCATCATCATCATTACTACTATCATTATCATCGCCATTATTGTTGATGTCATTACCATCATCACTTAGGTTTACCACCCAATAGTATCAGATGACCTGCTATCACAAGTCGATGTGAATAAGGGTTTAGGTGAAAATTTGATTTAGGAACTTATATGTGAAAACATAGTACAAGTTTTTGATACCCAAATAGTCGAGTCATCAATGATAAGTACAATCACACACAAGTATAATTAATGTCATGAGAAACATATATGTTGAGTATGATTCATTTGATGCCTCTTGACGATATAAAAAAGTGTCAAATCCATATGAACCCACAAACCAAAAAAACATGTTATTCACATGAAGTGAAATCATATAAAAACCTATCAATGAAAATATAGAATATCAATCTCATGCCCTGGTAAGCTATAATTCCCTTAGAAATATTTTTTGTGACCCACCAATCTGTTTTTCATTACAATCTCCAGCACATTTGTATGACGTGCGAGGGTAAGGATTTATGCTTATTCACCTTATGTCAACTCTAGGTTACCCTTACATAACCCTTATAATTTAACTGTTACCCTTACAGAGTAGAGGAATTTCCATTATGTAGATCCTATTTACCCTTTCACATCCTTTAGTAAATTAAAGTTACACTTACATAGTGATAAAACTACTATTATGCGGCCGATAATAACTCTCAGCTACCCCTTTGCAAACCCTAGCATAACTTTACACGAATAGGGTATACCTTTACATGAACAGAGGAAATATAGGGTTACCCTTATTAGATTAATAGGTTTTCAGAATGACCCTTATGTATTGGATATTTCTTCAACATTCCCATATGTATCTTAAGAAAACATGGGAATACCCTTACAGAGCATATAGAAAATCCAACATACCCTTACAAAAAACATATGTTACCTGTAAATGACCTTCAGAAAAACAATGTTACATTTATAAAAATAAGGAAAATTCCATTTAGAAATATTCATCCTTTTTATAACATGATTCTCCTTTCTTAAGGCATAGGTCCTTCAAAATGTAAAAAATTACATTGAAACTTTTAATTTTTCAGCAAATACTATTAGGGAATTAAAAAAATGTTATTAAAATAAGGATGTTACAATTATACCACTATAACTATTTATCATCTCCGAGAAGTGTCTTCAACAGTCAATGTAACATCCCAAGTAAGTAATGAATAATAGATATTTTTATCTATGTTTATTAATGATTAAGATAGTGTTATAGAGGCTTAAAATGAAAATAAATACAATCTTATGCATGGAATACACTAATATTCTAAAAAGATTGTTTTACTGCCTTTTGATGGCAAACCATTTTTGAATATATATTTTGACAATTTTATAAACTATATTTGTCAAAATAAACTTATTCTTTATTATTGGGACATCAAAATTTACATTGTGTGAATTTTTGGTATTTTTCTGACAATGTTCATTTTTTAATGAATAGTGAAAAATACTGCATTTTACATCAAAACTGCTTTTTAATCTAATTTATTTATATAATTAGATTATGTTTTGAATTGGTTTTGAAGTGAAATTAGAATATATTTTTACCATTTTATCCAATGGTGGTCATTGGAATCAATTTCACTTTGAAATTAGACTTAAACTGGTGTCAATCTTTTGATACTTATTGTTTTGTAAAAACACGCTATTTACTCTGGCAGCGGGAATTAATTATTAAATTAATTAATGTGACTTATATGATTTGAATTTTGTAAAATAGACTTCATTTTTGAATTCCGAATATCAAATATAGCTTAGGGTGAATTTTTGGTAATTTTCTGAAAAACTTCAATTTTTGATGAATAGTGAAACCACTAAGTGGTAATCAAGCAAACTGATTTTTCAGTTAAATGAAAGTTTACCACTAATGTGTATTGAATTTTGAAAATCCGACATACATGGTTTTCATTAAGAAGTAAAATGTGGTTCAATGAGATTAAAATAATTTTTTGGTGAATAGTAACTTATTAAGTTTTTAATCGCGATTAGTGGTAATTAGTGTAGTTTAATGTATAAATAATGCTTTAATAATAGGAAATGACCTAGACACATGTCCCAACCTTATTGGTTGTGTCATGGAAGACCAATAAAAGCCATGGGTCAACTTGGGGACCCCATGGAGACACTTTGGTTTGGAAATGACATAAATAACTTTTTATTAAATGTTAAAGTAAAAATGACACAAACAAGAGATGTTTTACGAAAACAATTTTTACATGGGGTTATAAAGATAAGATTTTTGATTATAAACATTCATTGAAAAGATAAAAAGATTTCCTACATCATAGTATCTGTTTTATGATTTTTAGACATTAAATAAATTAAATTATTTATGACATAATAATGATGCAGCGATGACATCATTATTTGACGATTTAAATAAAATGGAAAGATAATGTAAAATCTATGAACTACACATGTCCAAAACTTATTGGATGAGTGGATTTCGAACCCTTATCACCTTATCCACGAATTATATCAATGTGGGACCTTTTAAAACCGAAACACATTTTCAAATAAAGTAATATTTCTTTACTTTCCAAAAGTGCCCCTCCTCTCCTCTTATAAAAGGCCCCCACATCTACCTCATTTCACACACTACTCAAGCCTTTGGCTCGGCCAACCCCTGCCCATTTACTCTCTACACATCCCTCTCCTCATCCTAGAGGATTCCCTTTGGGCAGAATCCTTTCAAAGGAAGCCTTTAGACTCAAATCAAAAGGAGATACACTTTTAAAGGTAATTCATTCTCTCATGTTCATTTGTTTTATTTTGCTTCTCCAACCCCCTAAACTCTTTTTATTTACCTATTTTGTAACAACACCAGTATCTAAAATATACAATGATGTTGTTATAATATTTATTTGAGCTACACTCTCACACAACTACATCAAATGGTTAAAGAACATACGGTTTCCGTGGATGGCGAAATTCTGCCTCCCGAAACGATGATTGTTCAATACTCATTTAACACCTTCAAAGGTGGCCATTATGATGTCACTATTTTTATATATGATATATAATATGTTTATGTTTTCCTTAAGCTTATGTCTTTTTCATTTTGGGCATACCTTTATGGTTTCCATTATGGGTAAACACGATATCTTCATTTTAGGAAGTGCGGACTACCGCCCCCTCAAAGTGATTTGATTCGTTAAATACCATATGTGGGACATATAAAGTATGGAACTATGATATTATATATGATATTATACTGGAATTATAATATACCTTTATATCCTTATGATTCCATTCTATAAAATATGAAATAGAAATGAAAGTAGCGTTCATGCGTACGTACGACTTACCGTCTCCATGAACGGTGCATTTCATTTCTTACCTCTAAATGATTATGTAATATTATAAATGCATGTATGTACTAGATATATATGACATATATGATATATAAATCATGAATACCATTCTGTATATAATGAACCTTTGACCAAATTAACAACATGTAAGTGTAAGAAGTCTATTTTTGACTTAAGAACCAAATACCGACAAAATGAACATTATTAACTTAACTGATTACATGATGTTCATAACATGGTATAAAAGGAATAATAAACATGAAAAAGATTCATAAGAAAGTAGATATTAACTCAAGTTTATTATTCAGGATATTAAAGAACGGTCGGGTCAAGTCGGATATGAGGTATGGGACTTCGTCTCAATCTCCTTTCGTTGAGGAATATTTTATTTTATACACAACTTTCTTTTATACGGTGTATAAACCACTTTGACTTTTACGTTTATTCAAAAGGATTATTTTTTATATGAAGCCTTTACTAAATGACAAAAGGGAATGTTTTTGTCGTACGTATGCGGCGACAACGACTTCTCCGCCGTCGTGACCGTTATTTGAGTTTCAGCTTCCTCTACAAGCCATACCTTCTTTTTAAAAGAAAAATCAATACCATGTTTTACTTTTATTTTATTTTGGTATTGAAAATGGTTTTCATAATGTTTTTATATCAATGTATTGTATTGATATCTCGTGATTGAAATGTGGAAATTTTATGTTTCCTTTATGCATGTTTTATGTGATATGATTATGTTATGGTTCTTGGGAATTATTATGAAGACGGGTGGTTCCGTGAAAAACTAAGGGCGGGTGAGCCCGTTATAGCTCTCCAATGCATTGGGTAACGTGAAGGAGTGAAACGTTAAGGTTTCTCCGAAGAGATTTTAGGGAATATACTGTGATGGGTATTCCAAACGTAACCAAGATGGTTACTCCCTACGTAAGAATGTTATGAATGCCTCAAGTTACCTTTATGTCTTATGATTTATATGATTTATTCATGATTTTATGAGGTATGTTAAAGTGCCTATGTTTTATGGGTAAAGTATGATTTCATTCTTATGTATATATGAACTCATGTTTCCTTTCCATGTTTTTTTTAACCCATACTGAGTTTTTATGCTCATCCCATGTTTTTGAAATGTTTTTCACAGGTCAAGGGAAAGGTATATGATAAGATGATAGAGTCAAGGATGTGTCAAGAAATAATCCATTTTTTATTTTAAATGTGTTTCCATCGATGGGAATGAAGAATACTATCTTTATGTAACCACTTTGTTTATATGTGGAATGTAATGCAAGTTTTATGATCTAATTCTCTAAAACTCTAAACCTGAAAAGATCCTCAACGTGTAATCTTGTAATAACTCAAGATTAAGTATGGTTTAAGGATGGGGCCTTATAGTTGGTATCAGAGGTCGGTTTAGATAACTTTAGGAGTTATAATTCTATTAAATGATTATCCAAAAATATTTTTTTTGAAATGATATAGCATTTAAAGATTACCATGTTGCTTCATCTAAGACATGTTTGTTCATAATGGTTTTCCGCAGAGGAAACAGGGAAGCAGTGCTAGGAAGGCATACAGAAGGAAATAACCTTCCGAATCAGCATCCAGAAATGGTCGGAATTGGAACTGAACAGTTTGTTGCAGTAATGGCGTAGTGACTCAAGCGATAAATGGCGGTGGTATCCATGCACGAGATCAGCCAGAACAACCGCAGAGGAACATGTCAGTGGTGGAACATTTCATGAGGCAACATCCACCATCATTCAGAGGATCATCTGACCCTGTGCTAGCTGAAGGGTGGATTAAAGCACTGGAGAAGATTTTTGATGTCATGGGGTGTTCAGACAATCAGAAGGTTAGTCTTGCTATTTACCGTTTGGAGGGTGAAGCAGATCAGTGGTGGTCTATGGTTAAAAATATCAGGTACGCCGATGAGATTGATGCTCTTGACTGGGATGAATTCAAAGGTCTGTTTCTTGAGAAGTATTTTCCTAAGGCTGTTCGACATAGGATGGAAAATCAATTCTTGGAATTGAGGCAAGAGGAAGACTCAGTGGCTGCCTATGAAGAAAGGTTCACTCGATTGGCAAGGTATGCTCCAAATTTTATCCGGGACCTTGATAGTAAAATAAATCGTTTTTACTCAGGATTAAAGCCAAAATATCGAAGGGAATTAGCTTCTCGTGAGTTTAAAAGTTATGAAAATCTTGTTCGATGTGCTAAGAAGGTGGAAATGGAGTTTGCCGATGACCAAGTGTTCTATAACAACCAGCAGAAGAAGAGACCAATGTGGCAGGAGAAAGGTAAGAATTCGTCAAAAAAGTCTGATGGTAAGAGAACTAAGTTTCCAGTTTGTGATAAATGTGGAAAAAGGCATGCTGGGGAATGTCTTCTGAATTCTGGGAAGTGCTACCGATGTGGTAAGATGGGACATAAGGCTCGTGAATGCACTGAAAAAGATCAAGGTGAAGGTAAGAACAAATTTGATTTACAGTTAGTGAAATGTTATAAGTGCAATGAGATGGGTCACTATACAAACGAGTGTCCGACAAAGAGCTTGAGTGATGGGAAGCAGTTAGACTACAAGCAGAAATGGGTGGTGAAATCCTTTGAAACTACTTCAGCAGATGTCGGGCCATCAAATGAAGTTGTATCAGGTACTTTGTTTGTTTTTTCAGATTATGCCAGTGTGTTGTTTGATTCGGGGTCTACACATTCTTTCATCTCTGAAACCTTTTCTAGTAAAATGGGAATACCATCTCAAGAAATGACTCCTGAACTTTTGGTAAAAACACCTGGGGGGAATGTTGAGGAAAAAAGAATTTATAAGAATCTTCCTATCCTTATCTGTGGAAAGAACCTACTTGCAAACCTTATTGTTCTACCTCTAGTAGAGTTTGATGTTATCCTGGGTATGGATTGGCTCTCTATTTACCATGCTAAGATTGACTGTAGAGCTAAAGAAGTTTCTTTTCAGAAATACTTTCAGTTTGTTTACAAGAATGAACCTTTACTTTTGATAACATATCAAGAGGCCGAGAAACTTGTAAAACATGGAAATGAATGTTACCTTGCACACGTCGTTGAAAATAAAGGAACTGTTCAGATTAATGATGTGCCAGTGGTAAATGAGTATCCTGATGTTTTTCCTGATGAGTTGCTTGGAGTAATACCAGATCGGGAAGTTGAGTTTACTGTTGACTTAGTTCCTGATGCTAAGCCAATTTCAAAACCCCCTTATCGAATGGCACAAATTGAAATTTTAGATTTGAAGGAGCAATTGCAAGATTTATTAGAGAAAGGTTTCATTAGACCTAGCACATCACCATGGGGTGCTCCTGTTTTATTTGTTAAAAAAGAAAGATGGTTCTATGAGACTTTGCATTGATTATAGAGCCTTGAATAATATCACTGTTATGAACAAATATCCTTTGCCTCATATCGATGATTTGTTTGATCATCTCCTGGGAGCTCAGTTTTTTTCAAAGATTGACTTGAGATCGGGGTACCATCAGATGAAGGTAAAGGAGGCAGATATTCCGAAGACCGCGTTCCGTATGAGATATGGCCATTATGAATTTGTAGTAATGCCTTTTGGGCTAACCAATGCACCTGCTGTATTCATGGACTTAATGAATAGAATTTTCCATGAGTTCTTGGATAATTTTGTGGTGGTTTTCATTGATGATATTTTGGTGTTTTCTAAAAGTAAAGAGGAGCATGAAAAACATTTAAGGGTTATCTTGCAAACCTTAAAAGAAAAGAAACTGTATGGGAAATTCAGAAAGTGTGAGTTTTGGTTGCAACAAATTTCGTTCCTTGGTCACATTGTTTCTAAAGATGGAATAACTGTTGATCCCGCAAAAACAAAAGTTGTGGAAGAATGGCCAAGACCCACAAATGTAACCGAGATTCATAGCTTCCTTGGTTTGGCGGGCTATTACCGAAGGTTTGTTAGAAATTTTTCACGGTTATCTAGTCCAATGACTAAGCTAACTCGGAAGGGTGTTAAGTTTATCTGGACAAAAGAATGTGACGATTGTTTTCAGGAATTGAAAAGAAGATTGGTGAATGTTCCAGTTTTGGCACTACCTTCCAAGAATGGTGAGTTTGTTATATACAGTGATGCTTCATTGAAAGGACTTGGTTGCGTCCTAATGCAGAATGATCAGGTAATTGCTTATGCTTCACGACAGTTGAAAACTCATGAGGTAAATTACCCTACACATGATTTGGAATTAGCTGCTGTTGTTTTTGCTTTAAAAATTTGGAGGCATCATTTGTATGGAGTAAAGTGTGAAATATATACCGATCACAAAAGTTTAAAGTATATATTCACTCAGAAAGAGTTAAACATGAGACAAAGGAGATGGCTGGAATTAATCAAGGATTATGATTGTACAATTCATTACCATCCGGGAAAAGCAAATAAAGTGGCTGATGCTTTGAGTCGAAAAAGTAATGCTTCATTAACAATGTTGCATTTGTAACGTGATCCTTTGGTTAAGGATTTGATGAACTTTGGCATAGAAGTTGTTGGTGCAGGAAGTCCTTCTGTTTTGTTTCAGGTATCAGTGAGATCTTCTCTATCAGATAGAATCAAGCAAGCACAGAAGCAAGACAGTGAGTTGCAGAAAAAGGTAGAGCTGGTTCAGTAAGGTAAGTTGCCTGAATTCAACATTGATAATGATTGTGTTTTGAGATTTGGGAGGAGATTGTGTGTGCCTTGTGATTCACAGTTGAAGAGATAGTTGTTATGTGAAGCTCATAGTTCTCCGTTTTCAGTTCATCCAGCCAGTACTAAGATGTATAGAGATCTATAGGAGTATTACTGGTGGGATGGAATGAAAAGAGATATTGCTGATTTTACTGTGAAGTGTTTAACTTGTCAGTAGGTTAAAGCAGAGCGGAAGTTACCGAAAGGGATGCTTCAGCCTTTACCAGTGCCAGAGTGGAAATGGGAGAATATATCCATGGACTTTATTTTTGGATTACCGAAGACATCTCGAGGTAATAATGCAATCTGGGTTTTTGTTGATCGCTTGACCAAATCTGCTCATTTCCTTGCTATACGAGATACTTTCTCTCTTGATCAACTTTCCCGTTTGTATCTTAAAGATATAGTCAGGTTACATGGAGTTCCTCTCTCCATTGTATCGGATCGTGATCCCAGGTTTACTTCTAACTTTTGGAAAGGCCTTCAGAAGTCGTTGGGTACTGAATTAAATATTAGTACAGCTTTCCATCCTCAATCAGATGGGAAATCAGAACGAACAATTCAGACATTGGAGGATATGCTACGAGCTTGTTCTATGGATTATCAGGGAAGTTGGGACCAACATATTTCTTTGGTTGAGTTTTCATATAATAACAGTTTTCATTCCAGTATACAGATGGCACCATTTCAGGCATTATATGGGAAGCGGTGTCGAACTCCAGCTTTCTGGGATGAAGTGGGTGAAAGGAAGTTGATGGGACCATAATTGGTAGAAGAGATGGCAGAAAAAGTTCAGCTGATTCAGAAACACATGAGAACAGCTCAGAGCAGGCAGAAGAGTTATGTGGATAACCGGAGGAAGGATCTATCTTTCGAGGTAGGTGATCATGTTTTTCTCAAGGTTTCTCCTTGGAAAAGTGTGATGAGATTTGGTAAGAAAGGAAAGTTGAGTCCAAGGTTCATTGTACCATACGAAATTCTAGAGAGAGTTGGATCAGTTGCATACCGAGTGGCTTTACCTACGAGTTTATCTCAGGTACACAATGTTTTTCACATTTCGATGTTGAGAAAGTATATGCCAGATCCATCTCATGTTTTGAGTCCAGAGGTAGTTCAGCTGGAAGATAACCTATCTTATGAGGAAAAACCGGTCCAGATTCTTGACCACAGGGAGCAAGTGTTACGGAATAAGGTGATTAAGCAGGTAAAGGTTTTGTGGAAGAACCACATGATTGAAGAGGCAACATGGGAATCTGAAAATGCAATGAGGGATAAGTACCCTCATTTATTTGATAAGTAAATAAATTGAGGGGACGCAATTTTCTAAAGGGGGGAAGGATGTTACATCCCAAGTAAGTAAGGAATAATAGATATTTTTATCTATGTTTATTAATGATTAAGATAGTGTTATAGAGGCTTAAAATGAAAATAAATACAATCTTATGCATGGAATACACTAATATTCTTAAAAGATTGTTTTACTGCCTTTTGATGGCAAACCATTTTTGAATCTATATTTTGACAATTTTATAAACTATGTTTGTCAAAATAAACTTATTATTTTTGATTGGGACATCAAAATTTACCTTGTGTGAATTTTTGGTATTTTTCTGACAATGTTCATTTTTTAATGAATAGTGAAAAATACTGCATTTTACATCAAAACTGTTTTTTAATCTAATTTATTTATATAATTAGATTATGTTTTGAATTGGTTTTGAAGTTAAATTAGAATATATTTTTACCATTTTGTCCAATGGTGGTCATTGGAATCAATTTCACTTTGAAATTAGACTTAAACTGGTGTCAATCTTTTGATACTTATTGTTTTGTAAAAACACGCTATTTGCTCTGGCAGCGGGAATTAATTATTAAATTAATTAATGTGGCTTATATGATTTGAATTTTGTAAAATAGACTTCATTTTTGAATTCGGAATATCAAATATAGCTTAGGGTAAATTTTTTGGTAATTTTCTGAAAAACTTCAATTTTTGATGAATAGTGAAACCACTAAGTGGTAATCAAGCAAACTGATTTTTCAGTTAAATGAAAGTTTACCACTAATGTGTATTGAATTTTGAAAATCCGACATACATGGTTGTCATTAAGAAGTAAAATGTGGTTCAATGAGATTAAAACAATTTTTTGGTGAATAGTAACTTATTAAGTTTTTAATCGCGATTAGTGGTAATTAGTGTAGTTTAAGGTATAAATAATACTTTAATAATAGGAAATGACCTAGAAACATGTCCCAACCTTATTGGTTGTGTCATGGCCGACCAAGAAAAGCCATGGGTCAACTTGGGGACCCCATGGAGACACTTTGGTTTGGAAATGACATAAATAACTTTTTATTAAATGTTAAAGTAAAAATGACACAAACAAGAGATGTTTTACAAAAACAATTTTTACATGGGGTTATAAAGATCAGATTTTTGATTATAAATATTCATTGGAAAGATAAAAAGATTCCCTACATCATAGTATTTGTTTTATGATTTTTAGAAATTAAATAAATTAAATTATTTATGACATAATAATGATGCAGCGATGACATCATTATTTGACGATTTAAATAAAATGAAAGATAATGTAACATCTATGAACTAAACATGTCAAAAACTTATTGGATGAGTGGATTTCGAACCATTATCACCTTATCCACGAATTATATCAATGTGGGACCTTTTAAAACAGAAACACATTTTCAAATAAATTAATATTTATTTACTTTCCAAAAGTGCCCCTCTCTCCTCTTATAAAAGGCCCCCACCTATACCTCATTTCACACACTAATCAAGCCTTTGGCTCGGCCAAACCCTGCCCATTTACTCTCTCCACATCCCTCTCCTCATCCTAGAGGATTCCATTTGGGCAGAATCCTTTCAAAGGAAGCCTTTAGACTCAAATCAAAAGGAGATACTCTTTTAAAGGTAATTCATTCTCTCATGTTCATTTGTTTTATTTTGCTTCTCCAACCCCCTAAACTCTTTTTATTTACTTATTTTGTAACAACACCAGTATCTTAAATATACAAGGATGTTGTTATAATATTTATTTGAGCTACACTCTCACACAACTACATCAAATGGTTAAATAACATACGGTTTCCGTGGATGGCGAAATTCTGCCTCCCGAAACGATGATTGTTCAATACTCATTTAACACCTTCAAAGGTGGCCATTATGATGTCACTATTTTTATATATGATATATAATATGTTTATGTTTTCCTTAAGCTTCTGTTTTTTTCATTTTGGGCATACCTTTATGGTTTCCATTATGGGTAAACACGATATCTTCATTTTAGGAAGTTCGGACTACCGCCCCCTCAAAGTGATTTGATTCGTTAAATGCCATATGTGGGACATATAAAGGATGGAACTATGATATTATATATGATATTATACTGGAATTATAATATACCTTTATATCATTATGATTCCATTCTATAAAATATGAAATAGAAATGAAAGTAGCGTTCATGCGTACGTACAGCTTACCGTCTCCATGAACGGTGCATTTCATTTCTTACCTCTAAATGATTATGTAATATTATAAATGCATGTATGTACTGGATATATATGACATATATGATATCTACATCATGAATACCATTCTGGATATAATGAACCTTTGACCAAATTAACAACATGTAAGTGTAAGAGGTCTATTTTTGACTTAAGAACCAAATACCGACAAAATGAACATTATTAACTTAACTGATTACATGATGTTCATAACATGGTATAAAAGGAATAATGAACATGAAAAAGATTCATAAGAAAGTAGAGATTAACTCAAGTTTATTATTCAGGAGATTAAAGAACGGCCGGGTCAAGTCAGATACGAGGTATGGGACTTCGTCTCAATCTCCTTTCGTTGAGGCATATTTTATTTTATACACAACTTTCTTTTATACAGTGCATAAACCACTTTGACTTTTACGTTTATTCAAAAGGAATCTTTTTTAAACGAAGCCTTTACTAAATGACAAAAGGAAATGTTTTTGTCGTACGTATGCGGCGACAACGACTTCTCCGCCGTCGTGACCGTTATTTGAGTTTCGGCTTCCTCTACAAGCCATACCTTCTTTTTAAAAGAAAAATCAATACCATGTTTTACTTTTCTTTTATTTTGGTATTGAAAATGGTTTTCATAATGTTTTTATATCAATGTGTTGTATTGATATCTCGTGATTGAAATGTGGAAATTTTATGTTTCCTTTATGCATGTTTTATGTGATATGATTATGTTATGGTTCTTGGGCATTATTATGAAGACGGGTGGTTCCGTGATAAACTAAGGGCGGGTGAGCCCGTTATAGCTCTCCAATGCATTGGGTAACGCGAAGGAGTGAAACGTTAAGGTTTCTCCAAAGAGATTTTAGGGAATATACTGTGATGGGTATTCCAAACGTAACCAAGAGGGTTACTCCCTACGTAAGAATGTTATGAATGCCTTAAGTTACCTTTATGTCTTATGATTTCTATGATTTATTCATGATTTTATGAGGTATGTTAAAGTGCCTATGTTTTATGGGTAAAGTATGATTTCATTCTTACGTATATATGAACTCATGTTTCCTTTCCATGTTTTTTTTAAACCCATACTGAGTTTTTATGCTCAACCCAAGTTTTTGAAATGTTTTTCACAGGTCAAGGGAAAGGTACATGATAAGACGATAGAGTCAAGGATGTGTCAAGAAATAATCCATGTTTTATTTTAAATGTGTTTCAATTGATGGGAATGAAGAATACTATCTTTATGTAACCACTTTGTTTATATGTGGAATGTAATTTAAGTTTTATGATCTAATTCTCTAAAACTCTAAACCTGAAAAGATCCTCAACGTGTAATCTTGTAATAACTCAAGATTAAGTATGGTTTAAGGCTGGGGCCTTATAGTCAATCTCAACACCTCAGTCATTCCGTATATGATAATGATGATTCTTTTCAAACCCACCACATTCAGGTTCATACAGAAACACCATTCAGAACAATTCCAACCATCTACCTCCATAGGTATCTAGCCTAAACAACTAACACTCCCTGAACCACCAAACATGATACCATAAACTTCAAAGGAATTTTTAAAAATTTATAACATCCTAACAAATGATTGAACCAACTCTATATGAGTTTTTAGGTTGGTTCACAAACCACTTTCACTAGCCACAAAGCTCACAAATGTGGGTCAACGCACTAATGATATGACTCCATCTCATCTTACACTAGTTTTTCCCCTAATAAAAAAATATCACATCTAATTTCCAATCAGTGTTATATATGAAATAATAATCAAACATTCAACACAGAACTAGACACTCTTGGGTCCACTACACATCAGTCCCTGGAGTCACCATGATCATCCATTGGTTCATCTTACATTAACCACAACCCTTCCACAAGAAAGGTTACCTCACATGTGACTAGTACAATGATCCCCACCATAGGAGTATCCTTATTGTCACCTCATAACACATACATTTATCTACTCATCCCCAGACCGTTCAATCCCTATATGCAATGACTAAATGTGTTCGTCTGTTTAATTGATTGTTAACAAAAATATTATGCACTTCAAATTCTAAGATTTCTCATAATGTAGTCTATTGAATTCAATGATCCATATCGAAGTGAAAAACATTCTCTAGCATCCTAGGTGTAGATTATGACTCCTTAACAACATGGTTCACATCCCATAACACAATCCACTACTTTGAACCCTGATATCACCATCATTGACAAACCCAAGATGACCACATAATGGTATCCTAGTTTGCTGTTTATATAATCTTCTTCAAAAAAAAAAAGATAACTCTATAATCTTTAACCATTGGTCTGCCAAACCCTTAAATACCATTTAATATTATAATTTAACAATATAAATTATTTTTTCGAAAAAAGTTATTTTCACACAAAATTTAGTGTATTTTTACTATTTGTCAAAACATTAAAGTTATTTGAAAAATATCATAAAATCGACCAAAGTAATTTTTTATCCTGCTTCAAAATAAAAATTTTATGTTTTCATATTAATATTTTTAATGTTTAAAAATCTTAATTTAAAATGTGTTCTCCATTCAAAGGCGTAAAATTACCCTTTTAAAAAATATAGAATTTTATACATAAAATAGGGTTTATTAACACCCTATGACTAAAATATACATTGAATGAATATAAAAAATATTTTATTAATTATATAAAATATATATATCCTTAATTTCATTACCAATAGAAATTCACTCAAAAATACAAATATCTAATTGATTTATACTTTTCATAAATAATTTATAGCCAATGAATTTGCAATTCATTTTCATAAGTTAGTTTTAGTCATTCCCGCTAACTTAACAACTAGGATATAAGGGTAATTTTATACTAATTGAATCTCATATTTCATTTAAAATCACAATTTTGGTCAATGAAAGATATAAAAGAATTAAAAAATTTTGAAGAAAATATTTCATAAAAACATCCGGGTGTTACATTCTACCCCCCTTAAACTGAATTTCTCTGTCGAAATTCATCACTTGGAAAGAAATAGATGAGGATAAATCTTCACCATCATATCATCATGTTCCCACATAACTTCCTAAAATTGGTTGTTCCATCATAAATTTTTAACCAAGTGAGTGGTCTTGTTTCGTAGAACTATTTCGCTACGATCTAGAATCTCTATCAGTTGTTCTTCATAAAAAATATCTAGCTCTAATAGTATGAATTTTGAGTTTAGTACATGTGAAGGATCAAGACTATACTTTATCAAGAGAGATACATGGAACAAATAATGAACTGGAGAGAGATTTGGTGGAAGTTCCAATAAGTAAGCTAACTTCCCAACATGATCCAAAATTTCAACTGGAACGATATACCTAGGGATTATATTTCCATTATTTCCAAATCCCATTAATCTAATCTAGGGAGAGATTCATAGAAACACCTTATCACCCACTTCAAACTCTAGGTCTTTTCTTTGGTTGTCAGCATAACTTTATTTCGACTCTGAGATACTCTTATGTGTTTTTGAATAGATCTAACCTTCTCTTCCATTTCATTAACATGGTAAGGTCCTAATAGCTTTCATTCCCCAACTTCATCCTAGAATGTTAGAGTTATGCACTTCTTTCTATATAGGGCTTCATAAGGAGTAATATGATTATTGCAGTGAAAGCTATTGTTGTAAGAAAATTCCACCAAACGGTAAATGTTTATCCCAACCACCATTAAAATCCATAGTGAAATCTTTCAAAATGTCTTTCATGTCACAAACCATCCACCACGGCCCATTTTGTGACTACCCCAAACTCTCCTTTGATAGGCCAGGGGACAGAAACTAAAGATAAGTTGGAATATCCTACAAATGGGATGCATTTTCCCATAAACCTATACACACACACCCAACTAAAAGAAACATGGCTATAGAGTGAAAATGCTAAGTAAAGAACATGCAGGCATACCACTACATACCAAATACATAGTGCAATAGAAAGTAAAGCAGTAATGTACATCTTGGCCAGAATACAAGCCCACTAAAATAAAGATGACTGCAAAGCCTAATCTATACACAAGGGTACTGAAGTAGTTGTAGGAAGCTTCCTAAAACACATCAGCTCATCTGATCTCACAAGGCACCACCTGGTCCTGGTCTTAGTCCTTCTACGACTAAGAAGGTACATTCAACTCAACATAGGTATAAGTCATCAAAACATATAACAAGAACATCCAAGTATACTCATAAAGGATTCCAAGACTCAACGCCTCATTCGCTTCCATCCATATGGTTCTGTGTGTAGAACATTCAATTTTAGGATATCCCAATCCTTGAGCTATCTGATAATATCTCAGTAGATAAAGTCAACTAAAATTATCTGAGAGAACATATGGTCTCGATATATCATGAAGTTTCCCTGAGACGTCTGGTCTCACTGAGACAAGAAGTCTCGATATCACTTCCAATATATTGTCATAAGATTCTTCTAGAGTCTTACTCATCCCGGGATGACTCACTACTTGATCTATCAAGTCATCATATACCCACACAAATATGTCCCGCTTCTTTGGGCGCCACCCAAGGAGAAAAAAATAAGAACTACCCGAAGTACACTGCTTCATTCATAACGCTGAATATATTATAAAGCAAAGGGACTCATCCTCGATGATTCACTGATGTCTTCTCATCTTCCAGGCCACTGAGGTCCACTAGGATAATTCTCATTTGTCAAGCCATTGAGGTTTTCTTGGCTATTGCTCATCTGTCGGGCCACAGAGGTTCGCACAGCTACTCACTTACCAAGCCACACAGGTCAGCACACCTACTCTCCTGCTAGACCACATAGTTCCAAACAGTTCTACACAACTACTTTTCTATGGGGACACATATATCTGCATGAATACTCATCTTCCAGTCTACATAGGTCCTCTTAGCACTTCCTTCTCATCACAGCCATCCGTAGGATTTACGCTTGTAGCGCGCTTGATTCTGGGAGAATCTACACCTCAAGCAATCATTCAAATCACAATAACCATAGAAACAAACATGGAGTATTTGAAAATTATTTTCTCATCTCATGGGTCCCAACACTGTAAATGACTCATCAATCGGACATAAGATTTGCAAGGTATAACTGTTTTACTGAAAAGGGGTCAGTTGGGTCTGGGTCCAGTCTTACCCTGTCAGACCGACCCGACCCGGTCTGCTGGGCTCGGGCTGAAGAGGGGGCCCAAACCGATTGGGTGGCCTGACCCAATGTGCAGCCTTACCTGATGGGTGGCTCAGCCTGCCTTCTCCCTCCCATCCCACTGTGAGTGGTCCAGTTCACCACACATAGAAACGACTGCGATCGTCGTGTTCGGTCTCGGTCAAAGTGGTGGGTACCCCGGGTGACCGCCCCAAAGGTCACTACAGGACCCACCTACCGAGGTCTTGTAGGATCGTAGCCCCTCTGGCTCACGTGAGATAGATTTTTTCTGCATTCACAGAGGGACCACAGCCAGCCGTTGCCTACGACCCTTATCACCGACTCGAGACTGGTGTTGTGGGGTTCTCCACCATCACAGCGTGCTACCCTCTGCACCGCCATAGCCTACTAGCTGAGGCCTTCTTCACCCGACATGATTCCCCACTGGTTCCAAGATCTCATACTTCTGCGACCTTCTCCACTGTAACATGCCGCCTTCCTCATGCCGTTATTTCCGCATGCTGACGCCACCTCTATTGACGGAATACGAGCTGGTGGCCCCATGTCATCTCGTATTTGCTATTCCTCCATCATCGCACCACTTATGTGTCTTAAAGAGATCGTATATTCAGTCTCAGTTAATTGCTCCATTGATCGAAGGCGC
The DNA here is from genome assembly GCA_963277665.1 of Viscum album. Taxonomy (NCBI): domain Eukaryota; kingdom Viridiplantae; phylum Streptophyta; class Magnoliopsida; order Santalales; family Viscaceae; genus Viscum; species Viscum album. The sequence continues at coordinate 609,832,434 of OY728123.1, read as the reverse complement.
AATGACTGCTCATTCATAAGCCACGAAGATGTGAAGAAAATAGTTGGGGAGAAGAACACAGAAGAAAAACATTAAGGAAGGATCATATTCGTTGTTCGTGTTAGCATGGAATCATCTTTGATAGATGGTTTATCAATGAATAAAAAATCACGTGAATCCCAATCCCTTAAATTTACGCATTTCAAATCCCATATCGCAAGAACAAATGACCCACAGATCAAACTACTAGTGGGTTGATCTATGTTCATTGTTTAGAAAGAGAGAACAGGGAAACCAAATCATAAAGAACAAAATCCTTACCTGGAAGACAGGATTGGTCGGCATTGGGGTTCTATCATCGTTGACTATCCGTTAAGAGATGTCATGATCTGTCGTCTCATTGACACAATATCTGTGATCCTTTGTCATTGGTAATTCATCATTCATCGTCATTCATCACTCGCCAAAAGAATTATCCCATAGCCTTAGATAAATCTCATAGGTTGTTCTTAGATCCCATAGCTCTATTTATTCATTAAAGGAGGAAAAGTGTTTCAGCGTTTCTGTAATTCTGAGTCGTCAGGTCGTTACACCACTTCATTTATGAAACAACATTTCTATTATACTTGAGTTGCAACATTGGTACCCTATTTCATTTATGAATTGATACATATCACTCAAAGATTCATTGAATTGAAACATTCTTTTTTAATAAAATAAACCTTCTTAAGTTTATTTTTTTTCTTTAAAATTCCCAAAAATTAACTTTTACCCTCGACTCGTGCCTATCGAGGTTAGGCCCTACCTAAGGAAATCACGCCATCCCAAGCTCAACCGTACTCTCAGATTTCCAATCCGAGTTAACATTTGTGAGTTATCATAAATAAAATAATCATTATTTTATTATTTTATATACAGTCACATCTCAAAAACTAATTTCCACAGTTGGCATGCACCGACCAATGTTAGGCTCCGCCTAAGAAAATAATGCCCTCACGAGCTCATTGGTGGTCTCATATTTTCAATCTGAGTCAATATTTGTGAGTTATAAGGATTTGAAAAATAAAATAATTTTATTTAATTATTTTATTTATGGTTAAACCATTTTCAGGTTTTCTCACTAGAGGCTCGCGCTAACTAAACATAAGTCACGCCTAGGGTAAAATCATCTTAATGAATGCAACAGTGGCATCATATTTCTGATCCAGACCTTGGAATAACATGCCATCTCAGTGCCTAGTCTTAGAATAATCCCATATAATTGAAAAAAACATGGAATTTAGGTACATTAGATTACCCCCACCTTTAGGCCATTACGTCCTCATAAGCCAAAACAAGGGATAAACAAACAAATGGTGGTACTAAGCATAGATCTAAGCCTCATACTCCCAAGTTCTCTCCAATAGATTCATGTGCTACTACCAAACACACACCTAAGGAATCGACCATCCATGAAGGATCTACTCCTGTCGATCCTGAATCTCTATCGGAGACATTACAAAAGTCACCTCGTAATCAAAATTCATCTCTCTCTAGTCAATGACATGTGATGGGTCATGTACATATCTCCTACGCACAAAGGTATCTCGATCCCTTTACTAAACTATTCTCCTAGGTTTTTAGGAAGTGGGTCAACTCGGTGAGTCAGTCAGTGATCACCAAGATGGTATTGTGTCTCCTAGACATACGTGGTAAAACCATTACAAATTCCATCGATATCCCTTCCCACATCCATCCCAGGACCCCCAAAAAATAAAAATAACAACCCATGAAACTGATTAATACAAGCATTCATCTTTTTATCTGAATAGGTAATCCCAACATCAACCCATTCTATCATCCCCTGTGTCTGCCCTGTCACCCTTACACATACCCTGATGCATCTCTCCACTCTTGGCATCACTGCTACAACTACGCATTCTATGAAAAGAGAAACATGATCCCCGCTTTTTGAATGTCCATTAGGGGTATTATTTACGTACAAATGAGCACGTAAAGACTCATAGTCGGTTTCACTGACTTGTGCCTCCCTGACTCACTTAAGAGTGCACAGGTAACAACCAATGACTGAAGATAAGTTGCTTTATCCCCACCCACAGAGGATAACTGTAATGAGGCCAGCTGCTCTGTTTCCTCATTCAGCAACTAAGAAATGATCCTTCTACTGAGATAATATGCTACCATGTTCCCCTTACCGAGATTAAAGACTTCTTTGAGGTCACAGACCTAGAGGAAATCTAGCTATCATCTCTGTCTCAGGTTCAAATCCTTCTGAGTGAGGATATACTTGAGACTCTTGTGGTTCAAGTAGATGGTAAATCATTCACCCATAGAGGTAGTGTCACCACATCATTAATTTAAAGACTACAGCTACCAACTCAATATCAGTGTGCTTGTCAAACCCCGTTTCTACTACTAAAAAGCCTATGGGAACCTTTCCATCCATGCGAAAGGCTACCCCCTTTCAACTGATCGATGCATTCATCATCCCTTTGGTATTGGGTACTCATTTTCCATGGCCACTTGGTTTAAGGGATGGTAATCCCCACATAACCTCGAACACCAGGTCTTACTAATCCCTTCCTCTTTATGTCCCCCACCTATTCCCTCATCTCGTGAAGATTTGTAAAAGACATCTGATATACTGATATTGATATCAGTGCCATCTCAGGGTGTATAATGATACAGAATTCCATCTCCCTCTAGGGAGTTAATCCAGGAAATATCTTCTAGAAAGATGTCCATATACTCTACCACTATTGAGGTGAACTAAAAAATCAAAACATTCACTGGGGTTGAGAAAAAATGTAACTAGAGTTATACTCATACCCTAAATACATGTACTTAACCATAATAATGCATTGGTTCTATCATATCCAGGTCATAAAAAAATACAAAAATCAATCATGATGTATTAAGAAAAAGGGTTCAAATGACTCTAAGGTTGAGGGAATGTGGGTAGAAAGTGAAACTTAAGCTCAAAAGGATGGTAATCTCTAAATTATAATGTATGATAAACCAAAATAGTGTAATAAAGTGGCTCCTCCCAGATAGTTTCCAAGATCCAATATATTTAAAGTGGATCCCTGAATATATCAAGTGAGTATCAAAAATATACCAAGTTCCATTATTTTTCTTTTTCATTTATTCAATTTTTTGAAATTCATATTCAGGCTAGATCTCAAATCCATCCCCTAACCACATATAATCCATCAGAGGATTCATCGGTCAGGAAATTGTGATTTTTTACCTACCTAGTACAAAACAAAATATCATTTCAAATCATTTTCTTTATATATATATAAATATATATTGAAGAAGGAATATGGTGGGTGTAAAATGACAAGAGAAATCATGGATCACAATATATCAGTCTGGTAGAAATTTCATAGTACATCTCCTCAATCATAACATCTCAAGTCCATCAGTTGAAAATTAACCTATACTTGATCAAAGAATAATCATGCATAATACTAAGATAAGGGTATAAAGGGATAATTAGATTGAATTAAATCCATTAGAAAAAATAAATTCATGGAAATGATGGGATAAAATGGAAATATGTAAGGTGGGCCTCAGGAAAAAGTGTATCAACAATGATTGAATCAATTGTATTAAAATTGTATTTGTTCAGTCATGACCTCAATAAGATATCAATGTATTTTTTGATAGGCTTATATACCCAAGGTGTCTATCAAGAAATATTACCAGAAAAGAATATGAAATTGTACATCCAGAATCTTCTTGGGAATGTGAGAGTACAAAAATAACTAGAAATCACCCAAGGTATAAAATCAATAAATAAGTCAATAAAAATAAATTTCACAAAATTTTTATTTAAATTAAATTACTAAAATCAATAATCATTCTAAAAATATAAATAATAGAAAACATGGATTTCAAAAATCTCCAACATAAATTTATCTTTTATTTAAATGGGTGTAACATTTTTTAGGTTTAAAGAAAGATTTTAATGAAATATGTCTCATATATGGATTAATGTAAGCAATAATACAATTGTACTATCAATAAATCTCAAGAAAGACCCCCCAAACTAAAAATGAGACAGTGTCCTCACAATCCTAAAAAGAATCATGGAAGATATGTCACATTTATAGAAAAATTAAACTGAAATGGTAACTTTAAAATAGAGTTTTGGGAATAAATACCTTCCTATAATGATTTTCATTACATGGGGAAATATGGTGTATTTTTATTTCAAACTGGGATACATGAAAATTTTATTTGAATGAAAAACCATGCACTGGATAAAATATTAGCCCACAATGTTTAAACCAAATGAAAGTAGGAAAATGGGCAGGTGCACACAGTGAAAAGTAAAGACTAGAAGCCTGAATACATGATGATATGTGGGTATAGTAAAGTTCAATAATTTCTTATGAACAAGAAGTCTACTAATATGAAAACAAAAAATTTAAGTATAAAACTGAAAATAAAATAAACCAAATGAATTATGGGTTGCCTCCCATAAAGTACTAGCAATAACATCATCAACCATACTTGTTTATATTTAGGTGAATTTGTTAGTGATGAAGAATCCTCATTGGAATGGTTCTAGGTAAATTTTCAACCTTTTCCCATTAACATTGAATAATGGTTCTTCGCCTTTCAAAATCTTGATATCTCCAAAATAAAAAGTTGTAATGCTTGGTAAGTAACCACCCATTGTGATTTCATCATTCCAATAAATGATTTTAATCAATAATTGAATAACAAAATGTAATCCTATTCAGTAAAGATTCAATGTGTGATTTGGTATTCATGACACTTTTCATCTTTTCCTTAAAATTTCATGCATTTTCATAGGCATCCTTCCTAGTTTCTTCTATCTTATCTATTTATATCATTCATACCTCTTCATCTATCTACGAATCCATGTTTAAAATTTTAATTTCCCAAAAATATCTATTCGCTAAATCCACAAGATGGTGGCATGGTTTTATGAACACCATAAAAATATAGTAGTATTGATGGTCATTTTGTAGGTTGTGTGATATTCCCAAAGTGCATCATCATGTTTGACACTCAAATAATTTCTATTGGTGGTCATCATCTTTTCAAGTATTTTTTTAATTTTCAGGTTTGAAATATAAAATTTCTTTCTTGTTTATGGGTGGTAGGGAGTTATAGTATTATATTAGATTCCATAAGTTTCAATAATTCCTTTCATATCATTTTTGGTGAGATGAGTTCTCTAGTCACTAATGAGTAATCAGGGAAACCGGAATATGGAGAAGATATTGCACTTTAAAAAGTTCATTACCATATATTCTTTGTTGGGATTAGTGGCTTCATCATTAACCCATTTCGATACATAGTCAATTCCAATTATGATGTAAAACATACCTTGAGAATTATGTAATGGTCCCATGAAATAAATTCCCCATATGTTGACAATTTCGAATTCCATGATGGATTTTTGGGGTATTTTGTTAGTTTTTTGTGGTCCTTGTGTGCTGGCATCGATCATGGGTTTAAAAATTGTTCCTTGCATCTTGATGAAGCATGGGCCATAATGGCATGATTTGAAGTATTTTTGTCATGGTATGTTTGGTTCCATGATACCCTCATGTTAGTGATGGAAGAAATATGTTGAGAAACCTTTTTTTCTCATCTTTTGGAATGAAACAAAACATTAATCCATCAACACAGTTCTTAAAAAGTACTAGATCATCCCAATAGCAATGCAAGGCTTCAGCTAAAAATATCTTTCCTTAGTGATTAGTAAAGTCAGGTTAGAGTGATCCTATGGAAAGATAATTTACAATATCTAAAAACTATGGTCGGTCTTGGGTATTTATCATGAGAAGGGATTCATCAGGGACATCATCATTGGTGTCAAGATTATCATCATTTTTTATCTTCTTTTTAGTAGCTTTAGATAAATGGTCTACGATGATGTTCCCAGTTCCATTTTTATACTTGATTATTATGTCAATCTCTTGCAGCATCAAGACCCATCATATCATATTTGGTTTGGAATATTTTTTTCTAATATATTTTGTGTGACTAGCACAGTAGAGGGGAAAAAGTTATTTCCAGCTTGCTATCATAAGATAATGTCAATAGTGAAGTCACTTGCATCCCATATCAATTCAAATTACTTGGTCTAATGTAGTGAAATTAAAATAGGTGTTTCAACTATGATATTTTTATGTTATAGAAGGCTCATAGACACTCTTTGGTGAACTCAAAAAAAGTGTCCTTCTATAAGAAGTGTATCCGAGGGTGGGATACTTCTATAAATTTGTTAAAGAAGTGGTAGTAGAATCCTATGTTACCTAAAAATATCTTTATTTTGTTCACTATTATCGGATCATGTAATTCTTTTAAAACTTTTGTTTTTGCTGGATTGAATTCTATGCCTTGTTTTGAGATTTTATGTTGGAGGAATTTGCCTCCTTGGACTATGAAGTGACATTTTTCTCAGTTTAATACCAAGTATTTTTCTTCACAGAGTTACAAAACAAGATCTAAATTGCATAATCACACCTCAAAGGATCTTCATAAACTAAAACTTTATCCATGAAGATTCCCAGGAATTCCTCCACCATATCATGGAATATATGTGTCATGCACTATTGAGATTTTTTGATACATTACACATACCAAATGATATATGTTGACAGGTGAAGGTTCTGAAGGGAAAATTAAATTTAGTTTTAGTATGGTTGTATGGATTGGATAAAATTTGATTCTACCTTGAATATCCATCTAGGAAACAATAGAATTTATGACCTACTAGTAATTATATAATTTTATCCATAAAGGGTAGTGGAAAATGATATTTTTGGGTTTCCAAATTGAGTTTCCTATAATTGACACATACTTGCCATCAAGTAATGGTTCGAGTAGAGATCATCTCATATTCAGTGTTTTTTCACAACAGTTATGCTTTTTTTTTGAATGACTTGTAGTAGACTGACCCATTCACTATCAGATATTGAAATTATTATTAAAGTATCTAGAATTTTTAGCACTTCTTTCTTAACCACATTTTTCATTGGCGGGGTGAGTCACCTCTGGGGTTGGTGTTTAGGCTTAGCACCTTCTTCCCATGAAATGTTTTTGGTATATATTATAGGGATAATCACCTTAAGGTTATCCACTCCCTAGGATATTGAGTTTTTGTGTCTTTTAATGAATTAACCCAACTTTTCCTCCTATTTTTGTGTCAAAATTAAGATAATAATTACTAGAATTGTTGTTATGGTCTCAAGGAACAAGTACATGAGTGTGATCGGAAATTTTTTTATTTATAATGATGGAGTCTTAATGTTAGAGGGTATGAATGGTGGTATAGTTTCACTCATCAATGGTTCTAATTAATTTTCATTCTTCTGATCACCTTCTTTGTCTTAATTAAAATGTAGGTTCTCCCTATCATCCTCAATGTTTATAAAATAATATTTTTCATTAGTACAAAATATGTCTTCACATTCAAAAGAATAATTTACTTTATTGGAGACCTTTTCTAATCCAAAAACAACATGTTCATCTCCAAAATTAAATATTAGTTCTCCTTAGATAACATTTATTAAATCCTTCCCGGTGGTGAAAAATGGTTTTCCTAAAATAATTAGAACATATCCTTCTTTTTATGTGTCTAAAATAAGAAAATATATAAGAAATATAAACTTTTTATATTTAACTAAGACATCATTGATAATTACATGGGGATACTTAACTGATCGTTCTTACATTGGAAGTTCCACTCTGGTAAGTTTTAATTATTAAATCCTGAGATTCTTGAAGTCACTCATAGGCATGATATTTATACTTTCACATAGATCATGCAATGATCTTCTGAAGTTTCATAGACCTAGAGTGTAATGGATCAATAAACCTCTAGGTTATCACATATTTGGTGTAATATTATGATAAACAATGTCAGAGATTTTTTAATTTAGTGAGATGAATCCTATGTCTTCCATATTATCATATTGGGGAGAAGTTTCATAATAAATTTTACATAGGCAGTCATTTGTACAATGGCTCTTGAAAATGGGATATTAATATGAAATTACATTAAAATTACTAGAAACTTTTTATTTTATTCATAAATATTTCCTTACCTCATTCTTTATATAAATGTAAGAAGGGGTTTTTATGCTGGTTCTCTTATATAAACTTCTTCCTTTTTGATCTGTTATTTTGTGGGGGGTTTGCAGTTGCTTCTTATTCTAGAATCATTTCTTTAATAACTTCCTTTGTTTTATCATTTTCAAATTTCCTGATGTCATTCACCTATTATAAATGTTACTATGTATTCTCTTCCTCTTCTTTGCATGGTTTTTGAATGTATAGAATTTTCCAACTCCTAAGAACCCCTAAACATGATTATTCTATTTAGTTCATTATAGTTTTACCATAAAATGTACATTATAGTTGTTTAGATAGGATTTTTGAAATTGGACCCATTTGGTTCTCAATATTTTTGATGGCTTCTCTTTAGTTTTTAATTTTTTTTCTTGGGTTTTTATCCTTTGATATAATTCTTACACGATCTCATGTTTTTTGATGGCTTCTCTTTCGTTTTTAATTTTTTATATTGGGTTTTTATCATTTGATATAATTCCTATATAAAGGCAGTGATCATGTATTCAATATTGGTTTGGAGAGGTTAGGCTTTTAGTGGTTGTCTTGGTAGAGCTTATTGATACTACTAAAGTTGTGTTGGTAGAAACTGATGAGTTCTAAGAAAAGAATTCTAAAATTGTTATTGTGGTTGATAATTTGGGACTTATGGTGGGTAACCAAGTTGAATATGGTTTCTTTTTGTCCCTTTTACACTCCTCTATTTCAAGTATCCCTTTTATTGTTATAGAAGTTGTTGATCCAACCTCTACTGGTAATTTTTTTAATTTTGATATTTCTTGGGCTGCCGGTACTGTTGGTTTTATTAATTTTGATTGATATAATTACTATATTGAACATAGGGTTCTTATATACATGACATTAGATCTTGGTAAGAATTTGAACCTCTATACATTTAACATTATTTAATTTATATTACTGTAGTATGAGGCGGTGGTGGCGCAATTGGTAACTGAAATGATTTCATCTTCATTGCCAGATCCTCTACTTGAGTAGTGATGTGGGTAGTTTCTTCCACCTGATGAATTTCATGAGGGGGTGGTCCTCTTTTACTTTTCCATAAACAATAATTGTGTGAGACTTCATCAAGATTTTCATGGATTATTTTCAAAATGTAAATAATTAATTTTCCATCATAAAAGGCATCTACTATAGTTCGTGTAGTGGGATGGAGTCATTGAAAAAATGTCTGGAATTGAATCCAAACATCTATTTTGTGATTCAAGAATTTGTGAGTTTCTCCTTGAATATATCCCGTGAATCACATGCTAATTATTCATTTGACTGAGTGATGTTTTGAATTTTATTCTTGAGATTCCATGTCTGGATTTGTGGGAAGTATTTGTCATGAAATTTATTTGTTAATTTATACAAAGTGATGACTTACTAAGGAGTTTTACTTTCAACTGATCCTTAGCTTTATCAGGCAAGTAGATAGGAAAGACTCTTAATCTTATTAAGTATAAAGATATAACTTTGTTCAAAAAGGTATTGAAAACCTCATGAAATTTATAATTGGGATTGTGGACATCTTCATATTGAAGACCATTGAATTACCCCATATTCTATATCATTTCAATGAGTCCTAGTTTAATCTCGAAAAGATACTCCTGGATTGGTGGATGCACAATGTTAGGTGTAGAAATACAAATGGATGGTAATCCATATTCTATAATAGTGCTCTCTTGTAGCACAGGTCGCTCACCCTGATTGGAAGGTGGTGAATATTAGGGATATTGAAGGTTTGGTGGTGCAATATTGTTATGAACTTCTATTGAAAAGAAGTGGAGTGCAGTGATTGTTATATTGATCTCGAGATCTAAGAGAAGTTTTTATTATGCATCATGGATACTTTAGTAAGTCTAGGCCCCTGGAATGTGCACTAGATGAGGAGAAATGTGGTAAATAGGGAAAGAAATAAGATTCAAGTGTATTCGAAAGAGGGAAAGTGGAAATAAAAAAAAGTGGGTGAGGTAATATAGGGTTTGATCTGAAGTTTATTATGCCAAATCAATAGTAAAAACCTTGAAATGGGGCCAAAATTTGACACGCCTACATACATCATTGAATTCCTATAGGATGAGGATAGATTAAATATTAATAGTTTCAAACTATACTTACTACAAGTGTGTAGTAAATTGGAAGTGCAGGGATGATCCCACAAGGACTACTGGTAGGTCAATGACCATGCAAACAAAATCTTTTTGAGGAATTCCTCACATTTTATTTTCAGGTTTGGTTTTAATTAAGACTATGTAGTTTGGGGTTTAATTCAGATAAAAATGAATAGACCTTGGTCAATTTCATGGATCTTGATAAAAGTTAATCTTAGATTTGCATGGGATGGTCCTATGGATTAGGATGTGAAGTGGTGTACAAATCACCAATTAGTTTTGGTGAAACCAAATGGTTCTACCAATGATGAAAATATCCTATGGCCAGGTTATAACCAACAGACTGGGTATATTTTGATTAGATTCTAATTAGGTTATGTTATTTCAATTTCACTTCCCATGGTCAGTTTTGTGTGAAAGATTGTGTTGTAAAATTATTATTAACCTAATTACTAACCATAGGGTTATCGAGTTTCAATCTATAGATTCATTAGGTTTGGAAACACTAATACTATTGACATCGATCCCTAGATGTATTAGTCTCACATGGCAGTGATTATTAGAATAAATGAAATATTAAGAATGATGTGAATAATCATAAAACAGTTCAAAAAGATACAATCTAGGATTAAACAAGAAAAAATCAATACTTAACATTTGAAATAAATTTACATCAAATTCAAAACTGAATTTTCATGATGAAATAATGAAGAATGAGAAATATGGTATCCAAACAAATAAGAAATATCTATAATCATATTTTTAATGAATACAAGTGTGAAGAATGATGAAATAATTAATGGGGAATGATGTGTAAAAATAAAAACAACATCAGAAACTAGAGATGGATTATAAAGAGTTAATAATATGTGTATACGGATCCATAAATCTAAAAGATTCAATAAAACAACAAAATGAATGAAAGGTGTCTAGTTTAGGATGAGAACTAATGAGAAAAGACAAAGAGAATCACGAGATAGAAAATGTATGGATCTATGAAGTGTGAAGAAGCACTAGAAATATTAATAGTACTAATAAGTATATGGAGTGTAATTATTTCACATTGTGAAATGGATTAAGTGACTTGGTACTGAAATCTGCACTTCATGTAAGTTATTTGCATGCTATGTAACTAAGATCCAATTTTTCTTCTGAATAATCTATTTGTATCTTTGGAAAGGTGAGCCTTAGAAACTTTCACGTCATGTATGAAATTATCTTTTGGAGTGATGATTATTTTTGAATAATGAACATCATGTAATAGATTTAAAGATAGTTTCTTGTCTTCACCTTATAAAGATGCTTCACGAGTTGGTTTACAACCTTTCAGGAATGCTGTGAATGAGTTCCATATAGTGTGTATGTGATACACATTTTGTAAAGCCTATTTTGGAACTTTTTCATCATTTCATCCTTTAAGTCCATAATTCTTAATTATAGTGAAAATATACCAAAATCTAGTGTATTATTGAATATTTCATGAATAAACAATAAATAAATGTATCCAATATTTATATATACATATAATTTCAACTAATACACCATGAAAATTTAATTATGGTGGGAAAATAATGCAGGGTTTCAAAATATTTCTAAGATAAATATTCACAATTAATAATAGAGAAAGTGGATTTGAAAACCCTTATAATTATATTTCAATTTCCTCCTTTGTATAAGTCTAAATAATTGAGAAAACGGAATTTTGGAAAGGATATATGATTATAAATAATGAAAGGTATGTTTAGAAAAATATTTGGGCAAAATATGGTTAGGGAATCAAATATGATATGTGTTTAGGAATTTTTAGAGTGATTCTCCTTTTATTGGAAAGATTCGATGACATTTTCACAAATATTAAATCATTAAGGGACAAGAATATAATTTTAAATTTTCCACTGTATAATAATTGAAAAATGAATAATATGAAATACCATTATTCAATCCCACTTTTTTCAAGATGATTTTAGATGATTTTTTTATTAGTTTATAAATTATTTTTATCCTTAAATACCATTTTCTATCATTTTAAAGTTTATTTTAATAATTTTACATTACGAAATATGTAAATAACCATAGAATTGGAATTTAATCATTTATATTATTTCTTAACTATAATTTTTATCCCAAAAAATAATGAAAACCCATAATTCATTCCATCTATATCATTTTAAATATATTTAAAACCATTTACATTGACATTTTTCCTAGTTGAACAAGCATTATATTGACATTGTGTAAGTGTTTTGGAAAATTATCCTATTATTAAATATTAAAAATAAATTAGTAATATAAATATATTCTATTATTTAAAATTATCATTATCTATAAACATTAATAATAATATTAATTTTCATTTATATAATGATAGCATTTTTAAGATAATTATTTTGACTTTTCTTACAGAGTGTTAAGACTAGGTATGAATTTGGATAATTATCTTATTATTTAATTCTATATTCATTAATATATGTCAATATAATGTATTAATTGTCATTTTTATCTCTTAGGTTTGAAAAAAACTTTTCCATAAAAAAATCATTAATCCATTAATCTTGACTTCTTCAATGTTGTATAGGTACTATGTTAGCCCCAATATACGTTTTAATATTTATCTTAACATAAAAACCAATTTATATTATATAAATAATCACTACTAATATTTTTAGTATATTATAATTGAAGATATATTCCACTAGTTGTAAAAATAATAATGTCATATTTATATAATGATGATGTTATAAAAGATAAGGTTTTCAAAAAGATAGTATTTTTATCCATTGACCAAAAAATAAATGTGCATTTAAAATCACAAAATATTACCCTAATCAAATTTCAACATTTTGAGAGAAAAAATATTTTCTATTTTAAAAAATTAAAAATTTTGAAATTTTGAAATTTCACTTTTAAATAAATCATATAATACCTGGAAAACTGTTTATTTAGAATAAAAAATATTTATTTTTCAAATGCAAAATCATATTCTTGCATCATATGTTGATATAATTATTTCTATTATTATGATCACAATAAATCTCAATATTTATTAATATAATTTATATGAATATCCTTTTTATAACATATCTAATAACTAAATAATTCTTTAATAAATAAAAAAAGTGAAATTAATGTATGGAAATGAATTTAACCAATATATAATAATCACCTTGTAAAATTAACATAATAATTTTAAATTTATATATAGTTTATAATTTATTATATAATATTCCACACCTTGATTTCATCATCATCCACAATTTTATCTTACCCTTACACTACTATGCTAAACTGGCTTTGTTTTGAAAATTTAAAATATAATAAAAAATTTCACTTCACATTTGATTCAGTTATTTAATTTTTACGAGTGTTAAAATTTTATATTTTACTTGTTTTTATGATTACAATTTAGGGGAGGTTATTTGGAGGGCCATAGATGATGGAGAAGGAAAATGGTCCAAACTTCATGGAAGCCCAAGAATATATGTCCACTGTTTTATATTTTCTGTGAAATATGTTGATCTAAATTGGAGATATTTTTTTGATCTGATCCAAAAATCAGTGGGATACAACTCATCTCAAGACATCCAATCCCAATTCATCCTTATTTTGGCCCAACTTTATTGATCTATCCAAGAAACAAAATATTCTTTAGGTCAAAAGTGTGGTTCTATATTTCATTCATATATCAGGATGTCATTTTCTAAATAATTCCAATTTTTCAGTAGAGATATAAAACATGTGGGCGAAAAAAAATTTTGTTTTCTAAAAAGTGATATAAGATTTTATTCTTACCCAAAACCATGTTTCAATAGGTATTTCAAAATTTGGGATCCCAAACCACCTCCTATCTTGGCTATAAAAGGGTACCTTGGGCACCCCATTTGTAAGATGATTGGATGGATGGACATGCCCCAATTATATTTGGGAGGAATTTCTTGAAATATTCCAAAACCATAATTATTTTCCATAATGGTATATTTTCCATGATGTTTATTGGTGAAATGTTCCACTTCAATATCCTTGATTCATTGAATCTCCACTTGAAATAACATTCCTCACTTTTAGTTAATTCTATCGATGTACTCCCTTCCCCTAAAAAAACCTTTTCTATAATCTAAAACCCTTTCTTATTTTTCATCATTGATAGACATATTATGTGCTTAATAATGTATTTAATATTGTAGTGGTCTAGAAAAATGTCATTCTTGTTTGATAATTTATGATTTCTTGAACACTAAGGATCCCATGACCATAGATTATACTGTTATGTTTATATAATTGTATTCCTCATCTAAGGATGTTTCCATTGAGTAGTAAGATGATATCATTAAACTCTCATTTTTTACATTCACTCCCATAAATTAAAAATCCCCCTAAATTGTAACTTAACCAACTAGCTAAAAAATAGAAATATTTATATCTTGATAATGGAAACAAGCACCTTATAATCATTGTTAGTTCACTCCCTCCATAGCATGAATTGAAACTGGTTAACCGTTTTGGGGATTAAAAACATGTATTGGGATGGAAACATGTTGAAATTTCATATATTATCCCATCAATTTTCATGCATCATAGATTATTAAATGATGAGGATAAACCATTGTGGCAGTAACAACACTGACTGACACCCAATCTCATCGATGTTGTTAAAAAGGTGGTAAAAAATTATATGCAACTGGGATCATTTACCAAATATATGATAGCCAATGTTTCAGTCCAATGCATTTAGTTCCTAATAAAACTTTTCTATGATAATAAAAAATGAAAACAATGGCTTGGTTCTAACCTTCGTACAAAATAGTTGGTGTGTCTGTATAGAATATCACCAACTAAACCAAAACACTAGGAAGTACCATTTCTCATTTCCATTCATTAAACAAATTTTAGAAAGTATAGTGGGGAATTCTGACTAATATTTCATTGATGGGTATTCTAGATACTTTCAGATCCTTATTTTCCGTGGGGATTAGGAAAATACTACTGTCACTTACACCTTCGGCACATTTTCAAATAGGAGGATTTAATTTGGTATGTACAATGCTCTAGGTTCATTCTAGTGATGCATTATTAGTATTTTTTTAGATTACCTAAAAATTTAACATAAGTTTTCATGGATGATTTCTCTGTATATAGATCATATTTTGAACAGTGTTTGAGTAGTCTTAGTTTTGTACTACATTGCTATTTTGAAATGAATATTGTATTAAATTATTATTAATTCCATTTAATGGCGATACAAGGTATAGTACAAGGACATTTCATTTTTTGGGATGGTATCCAAGTTGATAAATCAAAATTGTATATAATTTATTCCTTACCATTCCCCAAAAATTTATAGGATGTGTTGTGTTTCATAGTTCATGCTGGATTTTATCATCGTTTCATTTTTGAATTTGGTATAATTGCACCTCCCCCTCCCTATTAATCAAAAAAAGAGAAAGAATTTGTGTTTGATAAAAATTTTGAGGATACTTTTAACAAACTGAAATGGATTCTCACGTCACCCCTGGTAATCCAACAATCTTGTAGGGATTTACCATTTGATCTCATGTGTGATGCCTCTAACTATGTAGTTGGGTAAGTCTTATCATAATGGGTCAATCGAGCTCCAACATGTCATAGCCTATGCCACACACACACTGTACCCTTCCCAAGTAAGCTACACCACAGCTGAAAAATAATTCTTTGAAATTATATTTACCTAGGATAAATTCAGGTAATACATATTAGGGTCCAAATTGATTGTGTTCTAAGACTATACATACCTCTAGTATCTCCATATGAAATCATAATCCAAACCACATCTCATTTACAAGATCCTCCTCCTTAGGGAATTTAATTTAGAAATATGTGGTAAGAAAGTAAACGAGAATGTGTTGGATGACCATATTAGTAGGATCCTCCCATCATCGGACATTGACGCATTCCCTTATAATACCATAAATGACATGTTTCCTGATGATAAATTGTACCGAGTTAAATATGTTATTCTTTGGTATAATGAAGTTACAAATTATTTGTAGCATCGTTCATTTCTGTGGATTTAAAAAAACCAATCTGATCATCTAAAACTTGTGTCCCATTGGTACATCTTGGATTACCCCGACCTTTGGAACACATGTCATAATCAATTACTCTAGAATTTTGTACCCGATAGTGATTTTCATTTTATCATAAGGTTCTTCCACACTCTTTCTTGTGGGGGTATGTCTGGTTTCTAATGTACTAATCACAATTTAATTCATTAGTATTTCTTTTAACTAAAACTATTTTTGGATTCCCATTATTTCTATAAGGATTTTCCTCACTATCAAAGAATGGGGAATGTCTCTAAAATAAATTAAATGCCACAACAACCTTTACTTGATATTGACATTTGAGATGTTTGGGGAATTGAATTTATGAGACCATTACCCATTTAATAGGGTAACTTGTACATTATTCTAGTAGTAGATTATGTGTTAAAATGAGTAGAGTCATGCTATAATATGAATAATGATTCAAAAAAATTATTATAATTTTTGAGAACCCAATTTTTTTATAGGTTTGGAATTACTAGGTTCTTCATTAATGGTCAGGTCTCTCATTTCTTTAACAAAAAAATGCAATTTCCTATACATCAGTACAGGGTACAACATTGAGTTTTTACTACTTATCACAAACAAAATAATGGTTAATTCAAGGTTTCAAATAGAGAGGTAAAAAAATTCTTGAAAAAATGATCCAAAACAATAAAAAGGTATAGATAATAAGACTCAATGATTTATTATGTTCGTACCATAATGCTTTATAAACTCTCATTGTCATTCCATCATATCGGCTATTTTTTTTTGAAATAGTTGTCACCTATAATTAAGATACATCACCATGCCTAGTAGGCCATTAAAAAATGAAATTATAATCTTTCTAGTGTAGGTTCTCAAACGATGTTATAGATTCAGGAGAATGGGGAAATTATAAAAGAATCATATTAGAACTCCTAGATTTATAAGGAGGGAACAAAGGCTTTCCATGACCACCTCATCCTTTATTGACAATTCTAGATTGGGGAGAAGTTCTTCCTTTTCAATGAAAGGATAAAGGTGCATCCAGATAATCTTTATTCCCACAATTTTTTCCCATACATTATTACTAATTTTTATAAATTTAGTTTTGTTCAATGTTCAAAATGAAGAAACAGAATAAAACTTCATTGTCAATGGGAAACATTTAAAACACACTCATGAGTCCATTCTAGGGTCCCTAATGGAGGAACTCCAAGTTCAGCAAGTAACCGACCAATAAAACCCTCCTCTTTTTATCCTTCCTTTCATATTCTCTCTTATTATAATGAGGATGATGTATACACTATATTTGGGGGGATGGGTACATTCCTAGGTCAATTAGAATTTTTTATTCATCTTTGTTTCTATTTATATTTTTAACTTGATGCATAATATTTTTAATCCCCCCCCTTCCCCCTAACTTTTGTGTTGAAATGTTCATTTCTTATTCCCAGGTAATCATGGAAGTTATTTGACATTCATTAGGAATTTCTCCATTTCATGTTGTTTTAACATTTAATTTTTTCATTGATGAAATGTGTTTTTTATCATGAATTTAACTTTAAGGTGTGACTTTTTTAGGAAAATTGGTTGTTGTTCTATGATACAAATGGTTGTATCAATTAAAAACCATTGATAAGATTTATACTCTATGTGTGAGAAGTTTATGTGAAAA
Source organism: Viscum album (assembly GCA_963277665.1). NCBI lineage: Eukaryota > Viridiplantae > Streptophyta > Magnoliopsida > Santalales > Viscaceae > Viscum > Viscum album. Next base: position 609,814,504 of record OY728123.1, on the reverse strand, counting down.
TTTTCTTACTTAATATCCCTAAATATATTTTCACCTAACCATGAAGTGTGAAGTTTTACTACCCAATAGAAGTTAAATATAATTTAAGTTAATATATATCATCCTTCCAAAAATTTTATTTCAAATATTCTTTCCTTATTCTATCTTTTTCATTATAGAACTGGATTGACCTATGTGTGTGTACCTATTATTCAACTATTGTATACCCAAAAAAATCAAAAAATACAAAAATATTTGGGTTTTGTATTGTGAAGGTCAAAAACCACTATTCCTCAACCTTTTATCCTTTTATAACTATTATAATTAGTTTTATGAAGAGATCAAAAAGGGTTTGAGATTTTAGTGTGAAATGTTTTCAATGTTTAAAATTTGAAAAAAAACAAAAAATAATAATAATAAATTATGGGAGTGATGAAATTTAAATAATATGGAAGATGTATAATTCAAGAGATTAATATTTTACTTATAGGAATTAATAAGTGGGTAGGTATTGAAAATTTATTTCAAAGGATGTATGGAAGGTTTGGTGGTCAAAATCATATAAGTAAACTTTTTTTTAAAATGACCTTTGTTTACTAGATAGAATGTGGAAATAATTTCAGGAAATGGTTGTCACACACACACACATGTAGAGTTAGTGAAATTATTTACTTTTGAATTATTTTCTCAAATATTTTTCATTCATCTCCTTGAATTTCCTTATGATTCAATTAATGAGACATCATTTTCCATGATATCTAAAAATAACCCTTAGTGTGAATTTTTATTTGATCGCATTACTATCACAAATTAAATTTTAATTGAATGATAAATCTTGATGAATTTTGTAATATATTCATGTATCATTTTTGGAAATAAGAATTTTCCCTAGAGTTAAAATGTTTATGTTTGGGGGTGTGATCACACCATGATTCACTATTATATCTCATCTTTACACCACTGTGTTAAACTAGTTTTGTATTGAAAATTAAAAATATAATAAAAATTTATCTTCTAATTTTATTGAATTATTTAATTTTTATCATTGTTAAATTGTTAAATTTTACTTGTTTTTTTGATTACAATGTAAGATGAGGTGATTTGGAGGTATATAGATGATATAGAAAAAAAATGGGCCAAACTGCATGGAATCCCAATGATATATGTCCCATTTTTTACATGTTCCTTGAAATAAGTGCATCTAAATGGGATGAAAATTTGTGATCTGTTCAAAAACTTAGTGGGATACAGGTGAACTCATAACACCCAATACCAATTCGTCAATATGGTAGTCCAATCAAACTGATCTATCCATGAAACCTAATTAGATCAAAGTCAAAATATTGGTTCTATATTTCATCTATTTCTTGGTTTGTATATTTTCAAATGATACAAAACTTTCTTTCAAGATATCCAAGAGGTGGGGATATAAATTTTTTTCTTTTATAAAAATTGATATAGGACTATCTACTTTCCCAAAATCATGTTTCAATAGGTATTTTTAAATTTAGGTTCCCAAAACCACCTACCATATAAGCTATAAAAGGGTACCTTAGGAACCCCATTTAAAATCTCATCTAGGGAGAAAAACTATTCCTTTTTTAAGTCTCAAAGGATTCAACTCCTATTTGTAGAAGTTATTTAGGCCTCTATCATCATAGGGGGTTCTAGGATGAGGGAAAAGTTTCACCCGAGCCTCTTCCTCCTCTCGATGGAGAGCTAAATAACAGACGATCATTTCATAGAATCTATACATACTTGAGAGGGAGTTTTAGAACATGTTATTCTATTGATTTTGTGTATTTTTTGTGAAATATCTCACTTATGATTTATCTTAACTCACTTTTCCTCTGAATGAAATTCTTTGGTTTAATTAAGTGAATCATTTTTTATTTCAACACTGATTGGGTTGATATTTAAGTGGGAATATTGGGTTTTTTTATTGGAAAAGATAAAAATCATCTTTCTCTCCCATTACCATAAGTTTATAGAATTTTTTGGTATCCCTTTTTCTATGCTTGATATCCAAATATAAACAACGTGATTGTTTTGTTAAGGTTTGGTTTATTATGCTTCATTTTAAGAGGAAAAAGTTTAATTGAGAACTTGACAACCCTTAACCAAAGGATCCCCTTAAATCCTGTTATATTTTCAGAATAATGAACTATCCAAGATTTGTAGTGACCTTGAAATGGCTTCCTTCACTTATAAATATAAAAACACCACCTTAATTTTTTATCTATTAATCTATTTATTTAATTCATTTTTTTTTTAAATTTTTTTTCAAAACCACCCCCTCTTTTAGTAATTTTTATTAAAAATACACTCTTTAAGACTCTGATTTTAATTAAAAGATGACATATGGGTCTTCCATAGATTATAAATAAATATTAAAAGAACAATCAATTTGTTGTGTCATGAGAACACGTTCACATATTGATTTTCATTTTCTCTCTTATTTTATTCTTTTATTGGTTATTATCCTTAGCCTTTCATTTTTGGTTTTTCCCTTAGAATTTTGAAATTTGGATGCTTCATCATAGCGAGCACGGTATGCGCACAGTTTTTACTAATCCTATGGTAAACCATGAAAACCCTATAATTACTTAATAGTAGTGGATTTTATTATTTATATAGGGTGTTTTTAACCATTTTTTATATCATGTGGCCAAACCATGAAACTTCCAAGGTGTATCTATTGAGGGGTTTAATGTTGGGTCATGATTTAGTAAATTGAGGGGAAAAATTGTGTGATCTTCTTAGTTTTTAAAAATTTTTTTGTTCCTAAACAATTTTTACTATATATAAATCTTTATTCCTCTCATTCCTCTCTCATTCAACTATCAAGCATGCATTACACAACTCCCAAATATTTTTCTCTCTCCTTGGATTGATTTCATGGGGGGTCTTTAGCTTGTTCTTCACGAATTCACTTGGTATGTGCCTCCTCTCGCTCACTTTGGGTTTTTTCTCTTTCTTACTATAGTTTTTATTTATCCACTTTTCTAGGTTCCATGTAGATTGAATCCTATTATGTGAGGGTTCATTTAATCTTATTTCTCTTGGTGACTAAGTGTAAAGACTTGGACAATATAACCAATTTGTTTGTTGTAATTTCAATGGTATAGTTGTATAAGGGAATTATTGAGGAGTTTGGGGAGTGACGGTGGTGGCGTTGGAGTTGAGATTTTGGGAGTGCAGTGATGGGATACACCATAGGGGTGACCTATATGGTGTATAGATTTGAACTATAGAGTAGGGACCCTATAATAGGTGTTTTGGAGCTACTACTAATTTTGGAATCTCTATGGTGTGGAGCTTGTGGATGTGTTGTTGGAGAAACCATTATGGAATGGAGTATGTAGCTAGGGAATAGAGGGACTGAAAGGTGGCTTTTTGTGATTCAACCTTTATTAGGGGCCAATGAATCATCGGGGTGGGATACGTTATATCCACCATCATGGTTCTCAGGTCCTATAGTGTAGCAATTTTTGTTGCACCATGGTTACTTCCATGTTTTGGGGGGTCTACCATGTAGTGGTCTTAGTTTAACCATGTAATTATCCCTATTTTATTAGATCTATGGCGTGGAGATAGCTATAAAACCAAGATGTGTATTAGACTATCTAGGTCAGTGGTCCCTTACACTACACCATGGTCTGGTTCTTTTTCATCAATTTTGTAACATGGGGTTGTAGGCTACACCATGGTCTTGTGTTTTAAAAACTAGGTATAAGTTCTTACATCCCCTAAAACCATATATTTTGTCTAAATATTCTCTCATTTCATTGGCAACCCAAGTGAATCCCAAGGAGTCCATTCAACCCCCTTTTAGTGGCATTCATCTTTGACCTTAGAGGATCAATTAGTGGTGTTTTTTGGTATGTCTCAACATTTCCTTCATCTAAATTATTCATGTTCTTAATCTTAGAAAAGGTTATTGTTAGGAAAAATCAATGTTTTGATGATTTTTTATCTAACGGATTGATGTGGTTATTGCTTTCTTGGTTGGTAAAGGGGTTCTACTTCATTGAGGTTCTTGGTGGTGGTCTTCCTCTTATTCGAACCATGTGAATCTATTTGGGAATCTCTAGTTGAGGTAGGGGTCCTTTATTTCTCATACAATTATACCATACAGGAGAGATTTGTTATTTTTTTATCTTTTAAGAATAAGGTATGCACCATATTAACTAAGATTATGCATTGGAAATCATAAAATTTAAATGGGAATGAAAACAAATGTTTTATAGCTTTTGATATTATTGATATTTTCATTGTGTGGGATTGAATCATTTCTGAAAATCATGGTCGTTGGTGGTGTTGTTTTCACTATGATTATTATGATTACAAAAAACTTATTGTTTGTTGATTTTGTCACTCAAAATTCAAAATCAGTGAACCTATCATTTCAAGTTAATTAAATTTTTCCCTAGTATGGTTTGTGTGAGAATTCCCATGAATAAACAAGTGTAATGTTATGTAAATCCACATGCTAAATATAAAAATGATTTTTGAATAAATGATGTGTGAATTTTTGAATGTGAGAAAGTGCTATGTGTGTTTGTGATGTGATGTTGTGTTGTCTGTTTGTGGATGTGTATATGATATGTGGTTGGTATGTTTAAAATGTGTTGAGATGTGGTTAGAATGTGGTGAATGTGATGAGATGTGATTGGTACATGGAGGTTATGTTGTGGAAAATAGCTGTGATATAGAAAGTGGTTTTGGATGTGAAAAGAAGGTGATGTGGGATTATTGACATGAGAAATGAGGGTTTGTGGTGTTGTGGTGTTTTGTGATAGTTTCCAAAGAAGTAATGGAATCAATTAAATGTTAATGATGAAATTTAAAGGGAATGGGTTTAATTGGATAATGAACATTGAATTAAAATGGTTATTATATATTAGATGGATGTTGATTAATGTGAATTAAACAAGATCAAATGGTGAAATGAATAATTTAGAAAATGAGAAGTCTAAATGAAAAAGATTTTTTTTAATAATGGAAAACCTATAAAATTCCATTAATTGTGTGATAAGTAGAAATGTGTCTTCATTTTTGTGGATTATTTATGTTTTTTTTGTATTTAGTGGTGACATTAAAAGTGTAAAATGTTGTAAAGTGATGTGGTGATGATCTGAGTTGGGATAAATCTCTTGATGAGAACCCATAGGTTGGCCTTATGTGTTATGATATATACATATATATGTTTCATATTAATTACTTTTGAGTATTTGGGGTTTGGCTTAGTGGTAAGCACCCCATAATTCTACATGAAAAATGGTGGTTCAAAACCCACGGGGTGTAGGACTGTAGCAGCACTGTAGCGCTACTATAGAAACTGAGATACTATTACAATGGTGATACTGTAGCGGTGGCAGGGGAACTATAGCGGCAGCAGGGGAACTGTAGCGGCAGAGGGTACTATGCGGTACTATTGCAGCATATGTACTGTAGCAGTACTATTCACAGAATGGGTATTGGGCCTAAAATTTGGGCCTATGACCTATGTAATGGGCTAAATTCCCACTGGGCCTATGGGCTATGTAATGGGTCTCCCTCTACCCAGTTAAAGAGGTCTTTTCTTTGCTTTAATAATAAAAATGAGGCTTCGGCCACAACCTTTAAAAATAATCCTTATGATTTCTACACACACACCACCCATGTCATGCACCTAGTGACGACAACAAAATATTTTTGGGGTGTTTTCCCAACTTACTTATGGTAAGGACAGATATATGTATACTCAATAATCCCCTATATAAACCCTATCCTTTTACACATATTATTAAACGATTAAAAAATTAACCATTAAATACAACCATGGATCATAAAGTGTAGTGTATTTTGGAATATTAGGTACATAACTAAACATTATGAAACCAAAATAAAAACATACTTTATTTAATATCCATAATGAGATCCTAAATACATTTTAGCCCTTGTATCTACATAGGATAACCTGGGGAATACATGAACAAAAGGGGTGAGCTAAAAAGCATAGTAAGGTAATAAGCATTGGAATAAAACATAGCACATTTTTTAGAAGGCATAACATGATGACATAAAATTAATGGAACATGAATAAAAACAAGGAATAATAACATGTATAACATGGGAACATATAATCATAAAATTATAGGAATTTCACAGCAACATATAAGATGACATAAACATGAGTCAAGGCTAGTTGCTAAGACATGGTGGAAAAAATCCCATAAAGGAATCAAGGTCACTCCTTGTCCCAGAATGAAGTCTCATGAAACTAAACATTACCCAATACATTGGAGAGATATCTAGACACCCCCATCATAACATGTTCCTAAATATGCATTCCACATGAATATTCATACATAATGAATCCAATATAAACATAAGGGTTACCTATTTAATGAATTGAGTATTACAATCATGTCAGAAAAAATAACATATGGGAATATCATAATGGAGTCTATAAAAGAAATGATTTGAATAATACATGTACATTCACCATGAAAAACATCCATATATCTGGATAAGTGATTTCAAACTGAAGTTAATACATATAAAAATAGTGTTTAAGAAACTTTAGAAATAAAAAACTTTAGTGTGGTTTCTAGAATATATTAAATATTCATTAAAATAGAAAATGAATAATTGTATGTATATAACCATATGTGAAACAAGATAGTTTTTCATTATAAAATGAGTGATTTTAGAAAAACAATGGTATCTTAAATCAGATTATAAATATCACTTTAAAATGGGTAAGAAATTGGGAAGTTCCCTTGAATCACGTTTTCTTATCGGGAAGAATTGACAAAGGAACATTTTTAAAACATGTATTTCCCCATAAAAGAATGATGATAATATTTGGATATATTATTTTCGAACATATAAATATGATTTAGAATAATTACATAAAAAATTACCTTGGGTTAAATAGGGATAAAGCATAACCTGAAGGAAAAAATGGAGGTTTGGAAAGAATCCCTTACCTTCTGTACGAAACTATTCTGAACTTTTACTTAAAGTATTGTATAATAAAATTAAATCCATTAATTAATTAATTAAAAACCTTTTATACAAGTATTTTATTTATTCTAATTTTATTAAGTTCATTTAGGTCCTTTTTATGGGTTATAGTGTTCAATATCATCATTTGAAAGTGTTCATTTTCTTGGTTTCCATGATCGGTTTGCTTGTATATGAGATTGGAAGTTCATGTAAAATGGGAATAGATATAAAGAATTGAAGTCATGTGTTGTTAGTGAACATCCATAAGATTTAATTGTTATGTAATTGATTTGGTTATTTAAGGTGAGGATGAATCATTAGATAAGATGTCAGTGATAATCATTTAGCTTTTTGGGTGTTTTTTCTCACAACAAACATATTTTGTTTTATTATTTAATGCTATGTTAATCTATTGGTTCTAGAACATAAATAAGGTTATAATATAAATTTTAAATTTTTTACAACCATTATAATTATTTTATGACCATCCTTGATGTGAGTAAATCAAAATCAAAACTTTTCATTCTCAAAGGCGATAAATCATCACCTCATGGGTGACGTTTTTATTTTTAGAATAAAAGGGATAGGAGAGGAAGTTTGATGATGGATTATTCAATTATCATAATAAAATTCTAGTACATATAATTTAATGGAGTAATCAAGACACCCGTGTGAAGTGAGGTGAGGAGATAATAAGAAACGAAATTAACTTGAAAAAAATTAAAAGAAAAGAAAGAGGATTTTACCTCTTGAATTCCTCTCCTTGAGAACCTCCTAACAAGGATTGGTTTTGGACTTTTTTTTAAGCCCAATGGATCCTAGATTTTAGATATATGATTTGGAAGGGGGTTGGCTAGAATTTTAACAAGGCTCACATCTTGAAATGTGTGAGGAGAAGAGGTGGTGAGGGGTGGTATTTATAGTGGAGGAGAGGGGTGTCTTCCCATTATTTTATTCATTAGTTTATTATTTTGGATCAAAAATATAAATGGTTTGAGAATTATCAATAAATATATTAACATAATTTTGGATATTTTGATATTATGGTTCTTATATCATCGATGACTCAAGGAATGTTGTATTTAACTTATAATATATATATACCGTAAATTACCGTATTTCAGTATTCCCCAGAAATTCAACTATTTTTGAAAATTCCCAAAAATTCACCACAGCATTTTTCAAAATGAAAAATAAAAAAATAAACTCTATTTTATTAAAATAATTTTATAAATGTGAGATGTTTTATTTTTATTTAAAATCATCTTTTACTTGGAAAATACCGATTTTAAAATGATAAAGGATTTTATTGAATTTTAAAAAATTAATTAAGGCCTCATAAATCTATCTTATAATCATAGGGAAAAAATATTAATTTGTGAATAAATTTTATTAAAGTAAATTTTCTTTTAAATCATTATATTAATAATAAAATTGTAATTAAATATTTATAACTTTCAAAAATACCAACACTTAATTTATCAATTATAAAACATTAATTTACTTTTCCAATAATATAGATATATCATATTTTTATTTATAAGAAATCCAAATTGTATTTATACTTTCATAGGTGCGGTTACTGTTCAATTGGTCAGTTTACTATTCATAAGGCTCAAATTACTATTCCATATGTCAAGTTACTATTTCATAGGTATATGATCCTTAACTTCTAGAAATACCTTATATTTCATTAGTTATTAATTTATAAAGTTTTTATTTTGTTCTTAATGTGATTTTATGTGATTATATTGTATGAAATAATTATAAGAAGTGAATTTCCATTGATAAAAATTTTGGATCATTGCATTCTTCCCCCTTATGAAATTTCTCCCTCAATTTTTTTTTACATTCTAAGTTGAAAACAACTGTGGGTACTTCTCCTTTATCACTTCATTGGGTTCCCATGTTGCCTCTTCATCTATTAACATTGGGATTCCTTACGGAGTCCTTACCAACTAGGCTAAGGCTCATGTGCTTAAAGTTCAGCTCAATTTTTAGAACAATTTAGATACTTTTCTTCAACTTGAAGTTGAATCTCATATCCCAATCAGATACAATTGATAGTGGTACTCCATGCCGCCTCAACACATAATTGATGTATATCTATGCCAGTTGATCCAGTGAGAAGTCCTCATGAATTGTAATAAAGTGAGATATCTTTGTGAGACATTAAACAACAACCCATATAGCATTGTTTCCCTTATATTTCTTCAAAAGTCCAGTGAAAAAGTCCATGGCTATGTTTTTTCATTTCCATGTTGTTATGGGTAATGGTCGAATCATCCCCTTAGAATTTTTCCTTTCACCCTTCACTTGTTGACACACCGATCACTTTCATGTATATTCAGCGATATCCTTCTTTATATTTTCCCAAAAAATGTTTTATTATAGATATTGATATATCTTTGTTCTCCCTGTGTTAATTGGGAAGTTTGAGTTATGTGTGTCACTCAAAAATATTTTTATATATTTCTAGATTGGACATTCCAAATAGTTATTGTAACATCCCAGGTAAATAAACAATATGACATTTTTAATATTTGTCAATATTTGTGAATTAAATATTAATTTTACTTTAAATGGGATGCTATGTTCTATGGAATACCTAACACGCAACAATGGGTTTCTTTGAAATCTTATGTTGCACACAATGCTGAGTCATAGTGAAAATAATAATAATATAATATTATTATTTTAAATGGTATTTAATGCCTTGATGTTGTACTGGAGGGAATGAATAGAACTAAATATTTTATGATTAAACATGTTTGTTAAATTTTTTTACATTTATCCAATAAAATTTAGAGGCTTAAAATAATAATGACCCGATTTTAAGTAATACATAATCTAAAATTCTTTAAAAGGTCATTTTAATTATCGCCTTTTGATGGAGAACCCTTTTTAAATCTAGTTTTTGTAAATTTTATATGTTCCATTGGACACAATAAAATTTATATTTATATTAAGGACATCAAAAGTTACTTTGGGTAAATTTTTGGTATTTTTCTAGTAAAGTTCATTTTTTAATGAAAAGTGAAAATACTGCATTTTAAGTCAAAACTGTCATTTAATGTAATTTATTTATATGGTTATATTATCTTTTAAATTGTGTGTTAAGTTTAATTAGGTTATATTTTTATCATTTAATACAATTTTGGTCATTGGAAGTAATTTAAATTTGAAATTGGACATAAAAACATGTCAATATTTATATAGTTTTTACTTCTTAAAAACACGATTTTTGGATTTCACAATGGGGATTAATTATAAATTAATTTATTTAAATTTTTTATTTTGAATATGTAAAATTGGATTCCATATTTGGAATATGGAGATCCAAATTGGGTAAATTTTTGCCTTTTATATTTAGATATTATGAATAGTATTTTCAGTAATTATTTTATTTACCATGATTAAAAGGTAAATCTGGTAAAAAAAGGGTAAAAAATAATATTATAATGATATTAAATTACCCTAAAATGTGTCCTAATACTATTAGATGAGATATTTAAAACCATTGGTATACTTGGGAATATTTTAGGACCCCATGGAGCCACTTGTGTGTTAAAATGACATTTAATTACTTTTAAATTAAAGTTGAGGAAAATATAACCTAAACATGTATATTTTACTAAAACAGTATTCATATAGGGTTATATAAGTGATTTCTTTAACTATAAATATTAATTAGAAATCTAAAAATATTTTCCACATTGTGGTTTTTTATTTATAATTTTTAGACATCAAAAAAATAAATATATGTATGACACAATGATTATGTAGTGATTACTTTATTAATGAATGATTTAAATAAATGAGATTATAAATATTAAATTAAATTTATTATGTATCTTTTTATGCCATACTCGAATTTTATGGATGGTTATGACATTTTATCTTTAAATAAATGAAGTTTTTTTCGAAGAACCACGTTGTTATGGGTTTTTAAAAAGTCATGATCTGAATAGTATGAAAATTGGCATAAATGCGTTTTTAAAACAAATTATATTTTATTAAATGATATAATAGTCCTAAAAATCTATGATTCATCCAACTTACATAGATAAAGTTTCAAATTTCATTAAATAATGTCTTTAGGTTCTATTAGAATTTTATATTAACTGTATTAACAATATAGTATGTATATACAAGAATACATGGTATGAGTTAAATTAGTTAACTTTGGGTTAAACCTAAAAGATAATGTCAAATTTGAGGTTAAAACATGTATAAAATCTATTTTCTAAGATATTATAAACCCAAAATCATATTATATTTGGAATAAATTACATAAGAACAATTTTAAACTGAAAATAAATTTATAATAAAATAATATTTCAAAACATTCCTAAAGTACCCCTCCTCCCTCTTATAAAAGGGCATCACCAATAACCCTTAATCACATCTCTAAACCCCTTTTCGTATCCAAAATCTACTCCAATAAGCTCCCAACATTCCTCTCGTCCTCCTATAACCCTTACCTTAGGCATAAGGAAATTCAATAAATCCTTTTAGATTAAATGAAAAGTAGTTACCCGATTTGAGGTAATGTTTTCTCTCAAAACTTCTTTTATTTATTTTCTTTATACAATGCCCTAAACTCTCTTTATTCAATTATTTAATAAAAACCCAGTATATTCAATATAGTATGTTTTTTTTGTGTTAATTATTCTATCTACACTTACACACCCCTCCATCTAATGGATACAGACATATTGTTTCTCTGTATAGAAAACTAATGTCTCACAAAATGATGATTGTTCAATTTTTCCCTACCACCTCTCATGGTGGTCATTATGATGGAAATGTATTTATATGTGATATATTATATATATATATATATATTGTCTCTATTCTTCTGTATTTTTTATTTATATAATACCTTTAAGGTTTCCATAATGGGTAAATACGATAATTTTATTTGAGGAAGTGCGGACAACCACCCCCTCAAAGTGATATGACTTGTTCATGGAATACATGGAATGTATAATGGATAGAGTTAATGAAATAATATATGATATTATACTTGAATTATAATATATGTATTTATAATTTTGTTTTAATTCCTTTAAATATGAAAAAGAAATTAAAGTAGCATTCATGCGTACGTACGGCTTACCATCTCCATGAACGGTGCATTTCATTTCTTATCTCCAAATGTTATGTACTAATATAAATACATATATATAATATATATATATATGATATTTAAAATTTTAATATAATTCTGGAGATAATGTAATTTTGACCACATGGACAATTTGTAATTATAACAAGTTCATTTTTGAATCAAGTACCAAATATCGATAAAACGAATGATACTAACATAAATAATTATATAGTGTTTATAACGTGGTAATGGGAGATATAAAAAGAATAATAAACTGGTAAAAGGTTCTAAAGTAAGTAGATATTAACTTATGTTTATTATTTAGGAATAATAAGGAACATACATAAAGATTCAGATTCAAGGTAAGGGACTTTGTCTCAATCTCTTTTCTTTAAGGAATATTTTGATTTAAACATGACTTGATTTTATATGGTGTACAAACCCATTTTACTTTTAAATTCATTAAAAGGTAATATTTTTCTACATAGAGTTTTACTAAACGAAAAAGGGAATGTTTTATTAATGTACATAATGATAATGACCAGTCATTGCTGTGAGCATTATTTGATATTTTGATTCCTTAACAAGAAATATTGTTTTTAAAAGGAAAATAAGTACCATATACCCTTTTTTATGTATTTTGGTATTGAAAATGGTTTTTATAATATATTTATTATGTCAATATCTTGAACTGATATCTTTTGATTCCAATGTAGAAGTTTTATCTTTCCTTTATTTGTGTTCATGTGTTATGATTATGTTATGGTTCTTGGGAATTATTTATGTATACGGGTGGTTCCATGATAAACCTAGGGTAGGTGCGCATGGGATATCTCTCCAATGAATTGGGTAATGTGATAGAGGTAAATGTTAATGTTTCTCCTAAGGGATTTAGGGAATATACTATGGTGGGTATTCTAAATGTAATTGCTTATATAGTTGTGAATGCTACAATGTAAGTATGTTACGAATTCCCCAGTTATCATTATGATTTATGATTTCTCTATGATATTCATAAATATTATTATTTCATGAGGTAAATTGAAGAGATTTTATTTTATGATTGAAAATTATGATTTTATTTATTTTTATGTATTGATGGTCTAATGTTTTTTACTTTATTTTATAACCCTTACTGAGCTTTTTATGCTCATCCGAAGTTTTTGAAATGTTTTACATAGGGTAAAAGGAAGGGTAGGAGAAAGGAAGAATTCAAGAAGATTTATATCAAAAAAATAATTATTTTTTTATTTAAGGAGTTTTATTATTGTGAAAAAGAATACATAGTGAAAAAGTGTCTACTTTGTAGTATTTGAGATGTAATGTAATAGTTATGGCCTAATTTATTAAAACTCTAAACCTGAAAAGATATTCAATGTGAATTATTTATTTAAATCAAGATTAAATAATGTTTTATGGATGGGGCCTTATAGTTTTTGTCAGAGGTCAGTTTAGACAAATTTAGGAGTTAGGATATTTTTTATTTAATATCCATAAATTAATTTATGGTAAGATTTAAATGATATATCTTTTGAAGATTACCATGTTTCTTCATCTAAGATATGTTTGTTTAGAATAGTTTTTCATAGAGGAAACAAGGTAGCTATGTTGGGAAGGCATACAAAGGGAAATAACCTTCCAAATCATCTTCCTAAGATGATCAGAATCCGAATTGAATAGTTTTTTGTAGTGATGGATCAGTTGACTTAGGTGATAAATGGTGGTTGTGTTTATTAATGATATCTTTGTTTATTATAAAGAGGATAATGAATGTCATTTAAGGGTTGTCTTGCAAACCATAAAAGAAAAGTAACTATATGGAAAGTTTAGTAAGAGTGAATTTTGGTTGCAAAAAAAATCTTTCCTTGGTCATATTTTTTCTAAAGATGGTATAACTGTTATCCTACTAAAACAAAAGTTGTTAAATAATGGATAATACCCACAAATATAACTGATATTCTTATTATTCTTTATTTATTGGGTTATTACATGAGGTTTGTTTAAAAAAATTCACATTTATCTAGCCCACTGACTAAGTTAACTCAAAAATCTATTAAGTTCATCTGGACAAAATAATGTGATGAATGTTTTAAGAATTAAAAATATGATTGGTGAATGTTCCAATATTGGAATTACCTTCTAGAAATGGTGATTTTGTTATCTATAGTGATGCTTCGTTGAATGGACTTGGCTATGTCCTTATGAAGAATGATTAGGTAATTGCTAATGCTTGACATCAATTGAAACCTCATGAGTTAAAGTACCCTACACATGATTTATAATTAGCTATTATTGTTTCTTCTTTAAAAATTTAGAGGCATCATTTATATGGGGTAAATTTGGAAATATATACTGATTACAAAATTTTGAAGTATATATTCAATCAGAAATAATTAAACATGTGACAGAGAAGATGGCTATAATTAAACAAGTATTGTGATTACACGATCCATTACCATCTAGGAATGGAAAATAAAGTGTCTGACACATTGATTCGAGAGAGTAATGCAATATTAACCATGCTACTATTGTAATGATATACTTTGGTTTATGGTTTGATAAATTTTGGATTGGAATTTTTTGTTGAAGGGAATTACTCTATTTTGTTTCTGGTGGCAATTAAATCATCTCTAGAAGACTGAATAAAGAAACTGCAGAAAGAAGACAGTGAGTTGGAAAAAAGGTTGAATTGGTTCAGAAGGGTAAGTTACTAAAATTTAACTTTGATAAAGATTGTGTTTTGTGTTTTGGAAAGAGGTTATGTGTGCCTTGTGATTCAAAGATGAAGAAAGAGTTGTTATGTGAAGCTCATAATTCTCAATTTTTAGTTCATCCTAGCAGTACTAAAATGTACATAGGTCTTCAAGAGAATCACTGGTGGTATGGAATGAAAAGAGATATTGCTGACTTTACTGTGAAGTGTTTGAATTTTCATTAGGTTAAAGTAGAATGATAGTTATTGAAAGGGATTCTTCATCCTTTTCCAATTCCAGAGTGGAAATGGGAAAATGTGCCTGCATATTTTGTAGTCGGATTTATAAAGACATATCAAGGTAATAATGCAATCTTGGTTATTGTTGATCGATTGACTAAATCGTCTCATTTTCTTCTTATTCGAGATACTCTTTCTCTAGATCAACTTTCTTGATTGTATATTAAAGGTATTGTCTGGTTACATGGAATTACCCTCTTTATTGTATATGATCGTGATCCCAGGTTCACTTATAACTTTTGGAAGGTCCTTCAGAAGTTTTTGGGTACTGAATTAAATTTTTGTACAAATTTTCATCCGTAGTCAGATGGAAAGTTAGAACGAACAATTCAGACCTTAGAATATATGCCACGTGCTTGTTCAATATATTACCAGGGCTTTTGGGACAACTATATTTCTTTGGTTGAGTTTTCTTATAATACTAGTTTTCATTCCAGTATATAGATGGCACCATTTGAAGCATTATATGGAAAGTGGTGTTGAACTCTAGATTTTGGGGATGAAGTAGGTGAAAGGAATTTGATGCAACCAAAATTGGTAGAAGAGATGGTAGAAATTTTTAGTTGATTTAGAAGCACGTGAGAACAACTCAGAGCAAGCAGAAAAGTTATGTGGATAACCTAAGGAAGGATCTTTATTTCGAGGTAGTAGATCATGTCTTTCTAAATGTTTCTCCCTGGAAAAGTGTGATGCGATTTGGTAAGAATGTAAAGCTGAGTTCAATACTCATTGGACCATATAAAATCCTAGAGAAAGTTGGATCATTTTCCTACAGTGTGTTTTTACCCCCATGTTTATCCCAAGTACACAATGTTTTTCATGTTTCAATATTGAGAAGGTATATACCAGATCCATCACATTTTTTGAGTCCAGAGATAGTTCAGTTGAAAGAGAATCTCTCCTATGAGGAACATCAAGTCCATGTTCTTGAATGAAGAGATCAAGTGTTGCAGAATATGGTAATTCATCAGGTAATGGTTTTTCAAAAAAAAAACAATATAGTTGATGAGGAAACATGGTAATTTTAGAATTCTTTGAGGTATAAATACCCAAACTTATTTGATATGTGAATAAAATTGGTAGGATGCAATTTCCAAAAGGGGGAAGGATGTAACATCCTAGGTAAATAAATAATATGAAAATTTCATATTTTTTAATATTTGTGAATTAAATATTAATTGTACTTTAAATGGGATGATATGTTCTATGAAGTATTCAACATGCAACAATGGGTTTCTATGAAATCTTATGTTTCGCACAATGTTGGGTCATACTGATAAAAAAATATAATATTATTATTTTAAATAGAAGTTAACACCTAGCCATTTTACTGGAGGGAATGAAAAAAACTAAATATTTTATTATTAAACCTATTTGTTAATTTTTTTTACATGTATCCAATAGAATTTAGAGGCTTAAAATAAGAATGTACATGATTTTAAGCACGAAATACTCTAATATTCTTTAAAAGGTCATTTTACCACATTTTGATGGAGAACCCTTCTTAAATATAGTTTTTCTCACTTTTATATGTTACATTTGAAAAAATTCACTTATTATTTAGAAGAGTGACATAAAAATTTACTTTGGGTCATTTTTTAGTATTTTTTCGATAAAGTTCATTTTTTAATAAATAGTGAAAAATACTGCATTTTAAGTCCAAATTGTTTTTCATATAATTTATTTTTATAGATAGATTATTTTATTTTTTAGTTTTAAAGTATAATTAGATTATATTTATACCATTTAATCCAATTTTGGTCACTGTAAATAATTTCACTTTGAAATTGGACATAAAAATATATCAATATTTTGGTAGTTTTTACTTCTTAAAAACACGCTTTTTGTTTTTGACAATGAGAATTCATTTTAAATTAATATCTATGAATTCATAGTTTTCAAATTGGAAAAATGGATTCCATATTTGGATTCATGAGGTCTAAATTGTGTAAATATGTGGCTTTTATTTTTAAACATTATGAATAGTAACTTCAGTAATTATGTTATGTACCATGGTTAAAAGATAAATATGATAAATAATGCTAAAAAATAATATTAAATTACACTAAAATGTGTCCTAATCCAATTTTATGAGATATTCCTGACCATGGTCATTCGTGGGTCTATTTTAGGACCTCATAGAGCCACTTGTGTGTTAAAATGACATTTAATTACTTTTAATTTGACGTTAAGGAAAATATAACCTAAACATGTATCTTTTACTAAAAAAATATCCACATGGGGTTATATAAGTGATATATTCCAATATAAATATTCATTAAAAATCTAAGAATATTTCCTATATCTTGGTATTTTATTTATAATTTTTATACATAAAATAAATAAATATATTTATGACACAATGATGATGTAGTGATTACCTTATTATTGAAGGATTTAAATAAATAAGATTATAAACATTGAAATAAATTTATTTTGAAACTTTTTTCCATCCACGAATTTTGAGGATTCTTATGACTTTTTATATTTGAATTAATTATTTTTTTCAAAATAATCAAGTTGTTATGGATTTTTAAAAAGTCATGATATGAACAGTATGAAAATTCACATAAATGAGTTTTTAAAACAAATAATAATTTATTAAATGATATAATAGTCATAAAAATATAATATTCATCCAAATGACTTATATAATGTTTAAAATGTCATTTATTAACCACTTGAGGATATATTTTCATTTTATAGAAACTATATTAACCATATAGTATGAATATACAAGAAGACATTGTAAGAATTAAATTAGTTAACTAAGGGTTAAAGATAGAAGATGAGGTTAAATTAGAGACCAAAACTTGTCTAAAACCTATTGGTTGAGATATTTTTGATCCAAAAGCATCTTATATTTTAAATAAATTACTTTGGGAACATTTGAAACTGAAAATAAATTTATGATAAAATAACATTTCAAAACATTTCTAAAGTGCCCCTCCTCCCTCTTATAAAAGTGAATCACCTCTAACCCTTACTCACACCTCACAAGCCCCTTGGATTATCCAAACACTACAAAAATAAGCTTCCAACATCCCTGTATTCCTCTTTGAAGACTTACCTTAATCATAAAGCAATTCAATAATGCCTTTTATCTTAAATCAAAAAAAGTTACCCAATTTGTGGTAATGTCTTCTCTCAAGATTCTTTCATTTATTTTCCTTATCCAACCCCCAAAACTCTATTTATTCCATTATTTTTTTAAAAAACATTATATTAAATATAATATGATGTTTTATGAGAATTATTATATCTACACTTACACACTCGTCCATCTAATGGATATGAACATACTGTTTCTATGTACGGTGAACTACTACCTCATGAAACAATGATTGTTCAGTTTTTTCCTACCACCTCTAATGGTGAAGTTTATGATGGAACTGTATTTATATGTGATATATATTATATTTATATTTTCTTTATGCTTCTGCATGTTTCATTTATAGCATACCTTTATAGTTTCTATAATGGGTAAATACGATAATTTTATTTGAGGAAGTGTGGACTACTGCCCCCTCACTGTGATATGACTCATTCATGGCATACATGGAACATATAAAGGATTGAGTTAATGAAATTATATATTATATTATACTAGAATTAAAATATAATTATGTATCATTTAGTTTTCATTCCTTTAAATATGAAGAACAAATGAAAGTAGTGTTCTTGCGTACGTACGACTTAACGTCTCAATGGACGGTGAATTTAATTTCTTATCTCCAAATTTTATGTACTAATATAAATACATATATATACTAGATATATATTATATTTAAATTTTGAATATAATTCGGGAGATAATGTAATTTTGACCATATCTACAATTTTTAATTATAACATGGTTATTTTTTACTCAAGTACCAAATATCGACAAAATGACTAATATTAAGTTAAAAAATTATATAATTTTTATAACATTGTAATAAGTGATATAAAAAGAATAATATACTTTAAAATTTTATAAATCAAGTAGAAATTAACTTAAGTTTATTATTCATTAAGAACAAGGAACATACGCGACGAGTCAGATTCAAGGGAAGGGACTTCATAACAATCTCCTTTCTTTTAGGCATATTTTGATTTAAACACGACTTGATTTTATATGGTGTATAAACCCATAAGAATATTAATTTCATTAAAAGGGACACTTTTTTTATGTATAGGTTTACTAAATGATAAAGGTAATGTTTCTTTTTAACGTACGCGGTGACAATGACCTTTCCACCGTCGCGAGCACTATTTGATATTTGACTTATTTAACAATTTGTAATGTTTTTAAAAGGAAAATAAATACAATATTCCCTTTTTATGTATTTTTTGTATTTAAAATGGTTTTGATAATGGATTTATTTTTTCAATACCTTATACTGATATCTAGTTATTACAATGTGGAAATGTTATCTTTCCTTTATGCTTGTTCATGTGTTTTGATTATGCTATGGTTATTGGGAATTGTTTGCGTATACTGGTGGTTCTGTGGTAAACCTTGGGAAGGTGAGTTTAAGATAGATCTCCAGTGCTTTGGGTAATGTGACAGTGTTAAACGTTAACGTTTTTTCTAAGAGATTTAGGGAATATAATATGATGGGTATTCTAAACATAACTCCCTATGTAGTTATGAAAGCTACAATGTAAGTATGTTACGAATGCCACAAGTTTCTTTTATGATTTATGATTTCTATGTGTTATTTATAAATATTATGATTTCATGAGGTCTGTTAAAGAGATTCTATTTTATTATTGAAAATATGATTTTATTGATTTGTATGTACTGATGGTCTAATGTTTTCCCTTTTTTTATAACCCTTACTAAGCTTTTTATGCTCATCCAAAGTTTTTGAAAAAAATTTCATAGGGTATAAGAATGGTTTAGAGAAATTAAGAATTCCAGAAGATTATATTATGAAAATAACTCTTGTTTTATTTAAGAATTTTTGTTATTGTGAAAAAAAATTGGATAGAGTATAAGTGGCTACATTGTATTATTTGAGATGTGATGTAATAATTATGGCCTAATTCTTTAAAACTATAAACCTGAAAGTATCTCCAATGTTAATTCTTTATTTAACTCAATATTATGTAATGTTTTAAGTCTGGGGCCTTGTAGTTGGTATCAGAGGTCAATTTAAGAAAAATTAGGATTTTGGATATTGTTAAATTAATATCAATAAATTAATTTACGGTAGGACTGAAATGATATGACATTTGAAGATTTCCATGTTTCTTCATCTGAGATATGTTTATTGAGAATTGTTTTTCATAGAGAAAATAGGGTAGCTATGCTAGGAAGGCACATAGAGGGAAATGACATTCCAAAACAGCATCGTAAGATGGTCGGAATCAGAATGAATAGTTTGTTGTAGTGATGGCTCAGTTGACTTAGGTGATAAATGGTAGTTCTATTTTTTGATGGTATCTATGTTTATTCTAAAGAGGAGAATGAAATTCACTTAAGGTTTGTCTTGAAAACCTTAAAATAAAAGGAACTATATGGAAAGTTTAGTAAGAGTGGATTTTGGTTACAACAAAATTCTTTCCATTGTCATATTGTTTCTAAAGATTGTATAATTATTAATCCTGCTAAAACGAAATTTGTTAAATAATAGAAAATACCCACAAATATAACCATGATTCATAGTTTTCTTGGTTAAAAAGGTTATTACAAGAGGTTTATTGAAAAAATTTCATGGTTATCTAGACCACTGACTAATTTAACTCTAAAAGATGTTAAGTTCATCTAGGAAAAATAATGTGATGAATGTTTTCAATAATTGAAAAGAAGATTTGTGAATGCTCTAGTATTGGCATTATCTTCCCGAAATGGTGAGTTTGTTATCTATAGTAAAGCTTCGTTAAAAGTAATTAGTTATTTCCTTATGTATAATGATTAGTTAATTTCATATACTACACGTCAATTGAAACCTCATGAGTTAAATTACTTTACACATGATTTTGGAATTAGTTGTTGTTGTTTTTTCTTTATAAATTTGGAGGCATCATTTTTATGGAGTAAAGTGTGAAATATATACTAATTGAAAAACTTTAAGTATATATTCACTTGGAATGAATTAAACATGAGGCAGAGGAGATGGCAGAAATTAATCTAGGATTATGATTGCATGATCCATTACCATCCAGGAAAGGAAAATAATGTGGTAGAAGCTTTGAGCCAAAAGAGTAATACTACATTAACCATGATAAATTTGGAACGAGATCCTTTGGTTTTTGATTTGATGAATTTTTGATTGGAAGTTGTTTGTGTAGTGAATTCATCTGTTTTGTTTTAGGTGGTAGTGAAATCAACTATAGCAGATAGAATAAATAAAGCGCAGAAAGAAGATAGTGAGTTGTAGAAAAAGATAGAATTGGTTTAGAAGGGTAAGTTGCCTAAATTTAACATTGATAAAGATTTTGTTTGGAGGTTTGGAAAGAGGTTATGTGTGCCTTAGGATTCATAGTTGAAGAAAGAGTTATTATGTGAATCTCATAGTTCTCCATTTTCAATTCTTCCTAGTAGTGATAAAATGTACAAAGATCTTCATGAGTATTATTGGTAGGATGTAACGAAAAGATATATTGGTGACTTTACTATGAAGTGTTTGACTTTTCAACAGGTTAAAAAAGAATAACAGTTACCAAAAGGGATTCTTTATCCTTTTCGAATTCCAGAGTTGAAATGGGAAAATGTGTCCATGGATTTCGTAGTTGGATTTCCAAAGACTTCTCGAGGTCACAATGCAATCTGGGTTATTGTTGATCGATTGACTAAATCTGCTCATTTTCTTCCTATTTGAGATAATTTCCCTCTAGATCAAATTTATCTATTGTATATTAAAAATATATTCATGTTATATGGAGTTCCCATCTACATTGTATTTGATCTTGATCCCAGGTTCACTTCTCACTTTTGAAAGGGCCTTCAGAAGTTCTTGGGTACTGAATTTAATTTTATTACATCTTTTCATCTGTAATCAGATGGTAAGTGAGAATGAAAAATTCATACCTTGGAAGATATACTATTTTCTTGTTCAATAGATTACCAAGGAAGTTGGGACCAACGTCATTATTTGGTTAAGCTTTCTTATAATAACAGTTTTCATTCCAGTATACATATGGAACCATTTGAAGCATTATATGGAAATCGGTGTTGAACTCTAGATTTTTGGGATGAAGTAGGTGAAAGGAAATTGATAGGACTAAAATTGGAAGGAGATATGGTTGAGAAAAAGTTAAGTTGATTCAGAAGCACATGATATTGGCTTAGAGGAGGAAAAAAGTTATGATGATAACTGGAAGAAGGATCTTTCTATCAAGGTAGGTGTTCATGTCTTTCTCAATGTTTCTCTACGAAAAAGTGTGATGCATTTTGGTAAGAAAAGAAAGCTGAGTATGGGGTTCATTGGACCATATGAAATCCTAGGGAAAGTTGGATCAGTTTCCTAAAAAGTGGATTTACCCCCAATTTTATCCCAGGCACACAATGTTTTTCATGTTTCAATTTTGGGAATGTATATACCAGATCCACCACTTGTTTGGAGTCTAGAGGATGTTTAGTTGGAAGAGAATCTCTCCTATGAAGAACAACCAGTCTATATTCGTGACTGAAGAGAGAAATTGTTGAAAAATAAGGTAATTCATTAGGTAATTATTTTGGGAAAAACCTATATGGTTTAAGAGGTACCATGGGAATATGAGAATTCAATGAGGTATTAATACCCTGACTTATTTGATAAGTGAATAAAATTGTGAGGACGCAATTTCCAAATGGTTGGAAGGATATAACATCCCAGGTAAATAAAGAATATGAAATTTTTACATTTTTTAATATTCATGAATTAAATATTAATTTTACATTAAATGGGATGGTATGTTTGATGGAGTACCCGATATGAAACAATAGTTTTCTCTGAAATCTTATGTTGCACACAATGTTGAGTCATCCTGAAGAAATAATAATATATTATTATTATTTTAAATAGTAGTTAACACCTATTTATTAAAATAGAGAGAATGAAAAGAACTTAATATTTTATTATTAAAAAAGTTTTTTTAAATTTTTTTACATTTATCCAATAAAATTTAGAGGCATAAAATAGGAATGAGCCCGATTTTAAGCATGAAATACTCTAATATTCTTTAAAAGGTCGATTTACCGCCATTTGATGGTGAACTCTTTTAAAATATAGTTTTTTTCTTTTATATGTTAAATTGGACAAAATAAACTACTTATTTATAATAGATACATCAAAATTTACTTTCGGTGAATTTTTCGTATTTTTCTCAGAAAGTTCATTTTTTACTAAATAGTGAAAAATACTGCATTTTAACGCAAAACCGTTGTTTCATATAATTTATTTATATAGTTAAATTATCTTTTTAATTGGTTTTAAAGTGTAATTATATTATATTTTTATCTTTTAATCCAATATTTTACATTGGAAGTAATTTCACTTTGAAATTGGACATAAAAACATGTCAAGATTTTGGTAGTTTTTACTTCTTAAAAACACGCTCTTAGGTTTTTACAACGGGAATCAATTTTAAATTAATTTATGAAATTTATATGTGTTGAATTTGTAAAATTGGATTCCATATTTTTAATAAGTAGGTAAAAAATTTGTAAATAGGTGCTTTTTATTTTTAGATATTATGAATAGTAACTTCATTAATTATTTTATTTACCATGGTTAAAGGGTAAATCTGGTAAATAATGGTAAAAAATACTATTATAATAATATTAAATTACCCTAACACATGTCCTAATATCATTGGATGAGATATTTATGACCATGGGAATCCTTGGATCGATTTTAGGACCACATGGAGCCACTTTTGTGTGAAAATGGTATTTAATTACTTTTAATTTAAAGCTATGGAAAATATAACCTAAACATGTATATTATACTAAAACAATATTCATATGGGGTTATATAAGTGATATCTTAGACTATAAATATTAATTATAAATCTAATAATATTTCCAATATCATGGTATTTTATTTATTATTTTTAGACATCAAATAAATTGATATATTTACGACACAACGATGATGTAGTGATTACTGTATTAATGAATGATTTAAATAAATAAATTTATAAATATTAAAATAAATTTATTTTGAAATTTTTTATTCCATCTACGAGTTTTAAGGATGGTTATGACTTGTTATATTTTAATTAATGATGTTTTTTCTAAAGAATCGGGTTTTTATGTATTTTTAAAAAGTCATGATATCAATAGTATGAAAATTGACATAAATGAGTTTTTAAAAAAATGATATTTTATTAAATGATATAATAGTCCTAAAAATATAATATTCGGCCAAATTACATAGAAAATTTTGAAAATTTCATTAATTAACCACTTTAGTTTCTATTGGAATTTTATAGTGACTATATTAACCATATAGTACGAATATACAAGAAGACATGGTAGGAGTTAAATTAATTAACAAAAGGTTAAAGCTAAAAATAAGGTTAAATTTGAAAACAAAACTTGTCTAAAACCTATTGGTTGAGATAGATTTGACCCAAAAGCATCTTATCATTGAAATAAATTACTTTGGGACGTTTTTAAACCGAAAATAAATTTATAATAAAATAATATTTCAAAACATTCCTAAAGTGAGCCTCCTACCTCTTATAAAAGGGCATCACCTCTAACCCTTACTCACATCTCTATATCCCCTTGGATCATCCATCCTCTACACCAATAATCTATCAGTATCCCTCTATTACTCCAAGAATCCTTACATTAAGCGAAATGCAATTAAAGAAATCCTTTTAGCTTAAATCAAAAGGAGTTACCTGATTTGAGGTAATGTCTTCTCTCAAGCTTCTTTCATTTATTTTTCTTCTCCAACCCCCTAAACTCATTTTATTACATTATTTTATAATAAAACTAGTATATTAAATATACTAGTATGTTTTTATGAGAAGTATTCTATATACACTTAACACACTCCCCCGTCTAATAGATACGAACAAAATGCTTCTGTGTATGACGAACTACTACCTCACAGAACGGTGATTGTTAACTTTTTCCCTACCACCTCTGATGGTGGACATTATGATAGAATTTTATTTATATTTGATTTATATTATATTTATATTGTATTTATGCTTCTATATTTTTCATTTATATCATACCTTTATGGTTTCTATAACGGGTAAATATGATAATTTCATTTGATGAAGTGTGGACTACCGCCCCCTCAAAGTGATATGACTCATTCATGCCATACATGGAACATATAAAAGATGGATTTAATGAACTTATATATGATATTATACTAGAATTATAATATAACTATTTATATTTTAGTTTTCATTCCTTTAAATATGAAAATTAAATGAAAATAGAGTTCATGCGTACATGCGGCTTACCGTCTCCATGAATGATGCATTTCATTTCTTATCTCCAAATGTTATGTACTTTTATAAATAAATATATATACTGGATATATTTTATATTTAAATCATTAATATAATTCTACAGATAATGGAATTTTGACCACATGGACAATTTGTAATTATAATAAGTTAATTTTTGACTCAAGTACCAAATATCGACAAAATAGATAATATTAACTTAAATAATTATATACTATTTATAAAATGGTAACAAGTGATATAAAAAGAATAATAAACTTGAAAAATGTTATGAATCAATTAGAAATTAATTTATGTTTATTATTCAGGAAGAACAAGGAACATACATGATGAGTCGGATTCAAGTTAAGGGACTTCGTCTCAATCTCCTTTCTTTGAGGCATATTTTGATTTAAAAATGAAATGATTTTATACAGTATATAAACCCCTTTGAATTTTAATTTAATTCAAAATTAATATTTTTCTACGTAGAGTTCTACTAAACAAAAAATGGAATGTTTATTTTTAACATATGATGTGACAATGACCTTTCTGCCACCTTGAGAATTATTAGATATTTCAATTCCTTAACAAGACGTAATGTTTTTAAAAAGAAAATAAATACAATATACCATTTTTTACATATTTTGGCATTGAAAATGGTTTTGATAATGGATTTATTACTTCAATATCTTGAACTAATACCTTGTGATTGTAATTTGGAAATGTTATCTTTCTTTTATGCTTGTTCATGTGTTATGATTATGTTATGGTTATTGGACATTGTTTATGTATACAGGGGGTTCCATGATAAACCTTGGGTAGGTGATCCCGAGATAGCTCTCCATTGTATTGGGTAACATGATGGAGGTAAATGTTAACATTTTTTCTGAGATATTTATGTAATATACTGTGATTGGTATTCCAAGCATAACTCCCTATATAGCTATGAAAGCTATAATGTAAGTATGTTACAAATGCCACAAGTTACCATTATGATTTATAATTTCTATGTGCTATTAATAAATCTTATAATTTCATGAGGTATGTTAAACAGATTATATTTTATGATTGAAAAGTATGATTTTATTGATTTGTATGTATTGATGGTCTAATGTTTTTTTCCCTTATTTTATAACCCTTACTGAGCTTTTTTATGCTCATCCCAAGTATTTGAAATGTTTTTTTCACAGTGTATAAGGAAGGGTAAGAGAAAGGAATAATTAAAAAAGAATTATATCACGAAAAGAATTATTTTTTTATTTAAGGAGTATTATTATTGTGAAAAATAAATTTTATAGAGTAGAAGTGTCTACTTTGTAGTATTTGAGATGTAATGTAATAGTTATGGCCTAATTCTCTAAAACTCTAAACCTGAAAATATCCTCAATGTGAATTCTTGATTTAACTCAAGATGAAGTAGTGTTTTAAGGATGGGGCCTTATATACATGACCAAAATCAAAAAAATCCTTCATCGCCCATTTTGAACTCTATCGATTTCCCTTTTCTCATGGATTCCACCTTCTTCTGAATTTCCTTATAAATTCTTTGAGCATCCTGTATTTTCTCCATCAGGGATGGTTGAGAAATCATTTTAGAAAGGATTGATGATATTACTTCCTTAAATATTCCCATGTCCATCCTTTACAGGTCTAAGAAGATTGGATCTTCATCAATTATCATATTGATAATGTTGCAGGATCAATTCTACTAAGATCATCTACTACCTTATTTTCCTTACTAGGATGGTAGTGGATTGAGTAGTCATAATCCTTAATGAGATCTAACCATCTTCACTGGTTCATATTAATCTCCTAATGTGTGAATATATATTTTAGGATCTTATAATCAGTATATATTTCATAATTCACCCCATGGAGAGAATGTCGCCATATTTTCAACACGAAGATCAAAGATGCCAACTCTAATTCATTTTTGGGATATTTTTTATATTGAATTTTCAATTCCCTTGAGGTGTAGGCTATCACTTTATCATTTGACGTCAATAAATAACCTAATAACTTATTTGAAGAATAATTTTACACCACAAATAGTTCCCCACTTTTCTGAAGAGTATGTACTGGTGCATTGATAAGCCTCTTTTCCAACTATTTGAAGCATTCTTCACATTCACTAGTCCATACAAACATCACTCCCTTTCAAGTCACCTTGTTTATTGGGTTTGATAATCATAATAATTTCTTCAAAAATTATCAGTAATACCTAGACAGACCAAGGAAACTATAGATCTCTATTAAAGATTGTTTTCATGGGCCACTCTTCATTTTCCTTTGTCTTAGTAGGGACTACAGTATTCCTTTACTGGTGATAAAATTCCTCAAGAATGATACTTTGTCAATCCAAAACTCACATTTTTTTACTTTTCATATAGTTTATCCCTTCATATTGTTTTTAGAATTTTATTCAATTGCTCCTAGTATTCCACCTTTTTCTTGGAGTATATCCGAATATCTTCAATAATGACTAAACAATTTTTTCAAGGTAATATCTAAATAATCTATTCAATAAGTCCATGAAAATTTCTAGAACATTATTGAGTCCAAAGAGAATCACTAAGAACTCTTAGTGTCCATTCCTCATTCTAAAGACAGTCCCAGTAATATCTTCCTTCCTCACCTTTAATTGGTGATATCCTGACCAAAGTTCCTCCTTAGAGAAATAACTGGCCAATGTAGCTGATAAAAAAAGTTATCTATCTGTGGTAGGGGATAAATTTTCTTTATCATGATTTTTTGATCACACGTTAATCAATAAAGAGGATCATTGATTCATCCTTCTTCTTAAAGAATATGATGAGATCAACCTATGGTGAAGCACTTTGGTGTACAAAAACCTTATCCAAATTCTCTTATAACTGCTTTTTTAGTTCTTCCAGCTCAATGATTGCCATTCTATAATGTGTATATAACATAATTAGAGATCCTAGAATAAGTTTAATTGAGAACTCAACCTTTAGATCAGGAAGAAGACAAGTAAATTATTTAGGGAATACATCATTTTAATCCCTCATGATGGTAATGTATTTGAGCATGATTATCTCTTTTGTCTCAATCATTTGAGCTAGATTTTAAAGACCCAAAATTTTCCATTTAATTTTTTTTAATTATATGGGAATATTAAGAGTCCACAAAAATTTACAATGCGTGATTCTGAGGCACGGTTGCCCGAAATGAATTTCAGAACTTTTTTCAGGTACGTTTAGTAAACGCGCGAGCGGCGTTTTGTAACTTTTGAACAGGTTCTTGGAATTGAAATCTGAGGAAACCGTTGAACTCGCAACGCCGATATTATCTTAAGGATACCTTCACCTTGATTTAAGTAGGTTGAGGGTGGAAATTAGTTTTCGGACTTTTTGTGGGGGAAAATAAAATAAACATGCTTTATTTTATTTTTGAAATTGAAACCTCCCATTTGGAATTTGGTGGTGGGAACCACCTGAACCCCTCTTAATATAAATTTAACCATTGAAATTCCCCTTAGTTAATGTTACAACTTCAATTCAATTAATGTTCCATCTCTATTTTTTTAATTAATAAACTTAATCTTATTAATTTGGCACCACACCTTTCGTGGGAGAAATCATTGAAAAATGAAAGGAGTGCTTGGGAGAACCTTTGGAGAAATATCCTCTGATGAAGAATGAGTTCTAAACTAAGAACGGGGAACCGACTTCAGAATCGTCTTGCGTGAGTGACGAACACCGACGTCCCCTTCATGGACTCCATCTTCTTCCTCATGACATCTCTAACGAACGTCAAAGTAGGGGATTTAATTTGAAATATGATTGAATTTATTTGATAATTCTTCATATTCTAGATTCACAATGATGATGGCCAAACTATCATGGCCATCATCACGCACATATACCTTGCCCCTTTATCTTTTGTACTTCGTGCATTCTTTGTGCATTAATCAATTCCAAATATTTAACAGTGCTGAAAACACAATGTTTTGTTGAGCACGACATATGGGCGTGGAGCCCTTGACCCGAGGATCTCAAGTATGCGGTCGTTATGTCTTTCGGGCTTAGAACAGAGATGTGGTGAACTGTGGAAGAGGAGGGTGGTGCGTGTCTGTGCCACCTGATGAGAAGGAGATCGCGGCCAGTCGGCCACAAAAGAGCAGGTTCATAGCCTGCGCCCGCACCGCCAGTGGAGCAGGAGGCCACGACCGCTTGGTCGTGGCGGAGGCTGAAGGGCATCCGGCACCCGACCGTCCACAGAGGACAGCAGTGTCGTCGCGCTGCTGGGAGGAGGAGGACCAGCCGGCAAACTGGCTAGTCATAGCGCACCGATAAGGACCCGCTTCGGCGGGTCCTGCTTTTAAAAACCGAACGGCCCTTCGGTTGTTCAGGTGACCTGGGAGGCACCACCCTCCAAGGTGTCTGCTAGGGCGGAACCCACCACGACTTTCCACCCGACCGCGGTCCACACCCATTGGGCCACACACAATGGGCCGGGCTGGAGGTCCACGCCCAGCGGGTCGAGCTGGTGGGCTGCGTCCAGTGGGTCACACCTGTGGACCGCACTTAGCGGGTCATGCCTGCGGGCCGCGCCCAGCAGGCCGCGCCCAGTGGGCCCCTTCGCGGGCTGGGCTGGGCCGGACCATGACCTAGCGGGCTGGGCCCACCGAGGTCGAGGCCAACCAAGCCAGACCCAGGTCGTACCCGGTTGACCAGTATCAGTTCGGGTCGGCTTAGACTGGGTCAGACCGGACCCGGGCCCTTCTGGACCCAGTTTCACCTTTTTTTCCAAAACATGTGATTTGGGCATCTGATTGATGAACCGTCTATGTTGCCAGAATCCTTGGATTTAAATGGTCCTTTTAGTATACTCTCCTTGAGTTTTGGATAAAGTTGGATTACGGTCGGGTTGGATCGAACCCGAATCCAACCGGGCCGTCGGACCTGAAACGCTAATAACATACAGACCGGGCATCCGATTGATGCGTTGTCTGTTGCATTGGGTCCCTTATGGCATGAATGACCTTTGGGATACTTATTCGTGGAGCTTCATGGCATTTGAAGTGTGACCAATGGCTTGAGGAGTGGTTCTACCAAGTGTACTACTAGCGAGAATCCAGTGGGTGGTAGTGAGGTGGAGGTTGGAGATAGATCATACGGAGGTTAGTACCGAGCGATACTGTGTGGGTCAGCACTGATCTTGTGTGGGTCATATCATATGTGGGTCATCACTCATTGATCCTGTGTCGGTCAGGGCATACCGATCCTGTGTGGGTCAGATCTTGTATGGATCAACGCTCAACGATCTTATGTGGGTTAGCGCATATTGATCCTGTGTGGGTCAGATCCTATGTGGGGAATTGCAAGGGTTAGTTACCTATCAATCCTGGGTGGATCAGATCTTGTGTGGGTCATTGCGGGGGTTAGTACCTATCTATCCTGTGTGGGTCAGACTCAGTATGGTCAAAAGTAGTGCCTCTTGACAGAATGAGATGATTCAGCTTCGTAACTAATCATCTGTACTTCTATACTTCACTGAAAACCTGGTTTGAGCTGAGACTCTATTTGAACTAATTCTTTTACCTATGTGGTACTTTTATCTTTGTGGTGTTACCTGTGTGGTACTTTTACCTTCTTGGTGTTACATTTATGATATTCTCCCCTCATGTATGAGACGAGTATATCTTGATAACATAGGTATATGTATAGGCATATACCTAAGTAGAGTAGATTTCTTGATTTGTGGTTTATCCTTTGTGGATTTTGAGAGACCTTTGGGGGTCTCAGGGTCCCTACTGAGTATTGTTATACTCACCCTTACACGGGCTTCGCCCGCACCTTGTTGTGTCTTATGCAGATGACGGACAACGCTGACCGAGGATGAGGGTACCTGGATTAGAGGTTGATTGGAGGTGGACATTAGATGAGGTTTTCCACCGAGATGACTGTTCAAGAGCTGTACATACCCTTCAGGTATAATCCTTGGTGGATGTTCACAAAACCTATTTCCAATTTTACTTGTACTTTCCAGTTTTACTTGTACTTTTCAGTTGGTATTGTATTCTGGCCCCATTACTTTCTGTGTACACCCTGTTTATTATATATTTTACTTTGTACTTGTATCTTGTTGTGTTCATGGTTTGTGTGAGTTTACATGTTATAAAGTCAATGCCTTCCCATTTTATGTAATATACCTTTCAGTGCTAGTATCTAGCCACTGGCCTATGGAAGGCAATCTTGGGGTAATCACGACACGGGCCATGGGGGACAGGTCGTGCCAAATTGGTATCAGAAGAGTTTGGTTCTACAAAAGAACTATAACTCTAATCTTTTCTATGTGGAAATAGTGTTATGTGTGATGACTTTTGTTTTCTGTTAAGGGATTCCATTATTGGTGCGGTGGCCGACGTATCCATACACCAGGACCCAGAGTTTTGATTTTTGACTCAGTGCACAAAAACACTGATTGTGTGTGTGTCTTTGAAAACTTTTCCTTATGAAATCTTTGATTCATCTCACCAGGTATAACATAATGATCGTGTCTTAGTATTCAGTGAGGTTCACCAACCTCTTGCACTACTCCACTAACATGGTGCATGACCCTTTCTTCAGGGCCCAACCCTTTGAGCAGGGGCTCAGACAGGAAATTAGAGCTTCAAATATTTCTCTCAGCATCCTGACACAGGAGGGGGTGTTAGAGAGAGCACTCTTTTTAGAGAGATTCCTTGCTTTTCAGTCACCGACATCGAGACCCACCACTGGACGACATGTAGCAAAGTCATCGGCAGCTAGTAGCAAACTGATGATGCAGAGGTCCAAGTGGACCATACCTATAGGTATATGACCACAGGATATATGGTTAGTTGTGCGGGGCTCTTGAGACCGAGTAGGACAGTAAAGGGACATGAAGTGTTACTCATGCGGCGGGAAGGGTCACATGGCTCACGACTACCCGACCTGCTGTACGGACGACTTGTAGACGGTTGAAGGACCGCCTAGAAATAAGTGAAGATTTGATCGAGGAGGTCCGCAGGTAGGAGGTAGGCGTGGCAAAGGAGCTATCCGTGCAGCAGGTGGTGGGCGGCAATATGAGGTTCTATCGTCACCACCTCTAGGTGGTCCATCCCGACCATAGGGATTAGGTGGATAGGGGTGAGCTCAGCTCCAGGCCGCTGAGGCTTATGACCATGGCGGTCCAGAGATGATATGAGGTATGATCTGTGTCTACTCCACCTTATCTGCAATACTTATAGACATAGGTTCTTGTCATTCTTTTATTTCCATGACCCTTGTTCGGGGCTCAGAGATACAGGTGGAGTCGTTGGCTCGATCCTTATGGCTAGTGACTCTTATGAGAGAGGATTCTATGATTACACACTAGTTCCGAAAATGTGAGCTTACTCTTGGAGGCGAGATCTTCTGCTAGGATATTCTAGTAGCGGCATCAAGGCCTTACGACTTCATCTTGGGTATGGACTGGTTATGCATAGTCCATGATCATATAGACTATATTAGGTGAAAAGTGCATTGTTTCCACACAGATGGGACCAGTTTTACCTTCACTAGAAAGAAGGGAACCTTTATAGA
Source organism: Viscum album (assembly GCA_963277665.1). Taxonomy (NCBI): domain Eukaryota; kingdom Viridiplantae; phylum Streptophyta; class Magnoliopsida; order Santalales; family Viscaceae; genus Viscum; species Viscum album. The sequence continues at coordinate 609,781,467 of OY728123.1, read as the reverse complement.
ACATGATGGACTTACTCTAAGGATGGTACAGCCGATCACACATTAGTTGGCTATCCTTACCCTCGGAGTATTTGATGTTGAGAGTCTGAGCTATCCTGTAGTGGTGGACCAGTACGCTTATGTTTTCCCTGATGATGTTTCAGGTCTACCACCCCATAGAGAGGTGTACTTTTACATTGACTTGTACCCTAGGACAGCACCAATATCTACTCCAGCATATTAGATGGCTCCCATGGAGCTTCTAGAGCTGCGGGTACAGCTGGAGGAATTGCAGAGTAATGGGTTCATTAGGCCTAGTGTTTCTCCTTGGGCAGCCCTGATTTTGTTCACTAAGAAGGCGGATGGGAGTTTGAGACTCTGTGTAGACTATCAGTGCCTGAACCAGGTGACCATGAAGAACAAGTACCCACTTCTGATAATTGATGATATTTTTGATCAATTGAAGGGAGCACAATGGTTTTCAAATATAGACCTCATATCAAGCTATCACCAGCTCAGGGTACGAGACGAGGATGTGCAGAAGACGACTTTCAGATGTCATCATGGCCATTATGAGTTCCTAGTTATGCCATTCGGCATGACCAACACCCCAGAAGTGTTCATGGGACTCATGAACAGGATCTTATAGCCATACATCAATCACTTTTTGGTAGTCTCCATCGAAGACATCTTGATATACTCAACTACAGAGGAGAAGCATGCCTATCATCTGCAGATAGTTCTAGACACACTCTGAGAGCACCATATTTATAATAAGCTCTCTATGTGCTAGTTCTAGATCTGAGAGGTTCAATTCTAGGGAAAAATCATCTTGGAGGCTGGAGTTTTGGTGGATCCAGCAAAGATCGAGGTTGTTCTTGCTTAGGAGACACCCGGGAGTGTGATAGAGGTGAATAGTTTTCTAGGACAGTCCGGTTACCACTGGAGGTTTTTTCCTAACTTTTATAGAGTTCTGGAACCCTTATCAACATTTACAAAGAAGGGTAAACCCTTCATGTTGTTGGAGAGATGCCAGTAGAGTTTCCAGGAGTTGAGGTAGATATGGACGAGTGCCCCCATTTTGAGGCTACCGGAGGAGGGCATTGGGTACGTCATCTACTATGATGCATTAGGGACCGGACATGGATATGTCCAGATGCAGGAGTGATAAATGATCGCGTATGGTTCTTGACAGGTGAGGCAGCATGAGAAAAACTATGCTACCCATAACCTGGAGTTAGAAGCAGTGGTCTTCGCCTTGAATATGTGGTGACATTACTTGATGGGAAAACGTTTTATAGTCTACTCTGATCACAAGAGTCTCATGTATATATTCTCTCAGAATAACCTGAACCTGAGACAGTGGCATTGACTTGGGTTTCTCTAACACTATGTCTTTGAGATATTCTATAATCCTGGAAAGGGGAACGTAGTAGCAGATGCACTCAGAAGGAGATCTGGTATACAGTTGCTGAGTAAGAAAACAGTGCAGTTTGCCGCTTTGCGGATATCTTATGTGGATCAAGATGGATCATATTATCTTCAATATCTGATGGTCACTCCCCTGCTCCTTTAGTGAGTTAGGGAGGCACAGCTTGGGGACACTGATTTTGAGGCTTGACATGATCATATATCCATAGGACAAGCACCTGATGGATTTTATGAATGTGGGGAGCACATCATCCTCTTCAGAGGACGTACTATGGTACCAATGGCACTACATAAGGAAGTGTTGAGGGAGTTCCATACATCCTATCTAGTGGTATATCTAGGAGTGAAGAAGATATACCAGGACCTTCAGCGTCAGCACTGGTGGCTGAGAATGAAGAAAGAAGTGGAAACTTTTTTCTCGTGATGCCTCACTTATCAGCAAGTGAAGGCAGAGCATCAGGTTACAGCAGGCTTAGTTCAACCATTAGAGGTGCCATAGTGGAAGTGGGATGGAATTTTCATGGACTTCGTGACATGACTTACACACATGTCCAGGAGTCATGATTCTATCTGGGTGATCATTGACTGACTCACCAAGTCAAACCACTTCCTACCTATCAGAGAGTAAGGATCAGTAGATAGCTTGTGACACCTCTACGCACAAAATATTATACAGCTTCATGGAGTGCAATCTACGATTGTCTCCAATCGTGATGCATGTTTCACTTCCCATTTATGGAAGGGGTTACAAAAGGTGTTCGGGACACAAATTTGGTTGAGCACCACCTTCCATCCTCAGATGGATGGTTAGATAGATCGAACCATTCAGACCCTTGAGTACATGCTATGTGCTTGCATCCTTGATTTTGGCCGTATCTAGGAGGATCAATTTCCCTTAGTGGAGTTAGCATACAACAACAGTTATCACTCCACTATTGGTATGGCACCAGTCGAGGCATTGTATGGCCAACCTTTAGATCACCTCTGTGCTGGACTGACCCAGGGGAGTTAGCACTCAGGGGACGATAGATGGTACGAGCTACCATAGAGAAAGTGCATATCATCCAGGAGTGGATAAAGGCTGCACAGAGTAGGCAGAAATCTTATGCTGACAGGAGATGGAGACCTATGGAGTTTTAGGATGGTGACTATGTCTTTCTACAGGACTCACCTTTAATGGGAGAAATCATTGACAAAGGAAAGGTGAGCTTGGGAGAAACTTTGGAGAAATATCATCTCATGAAGAACGACTTTTGAATGAAGAACAAGGAATCGACTTCAGAAGCATCTTGAGGGAGCGGCGAATGTCGACGTCCCCTTCATCAACATCTTCTTCATCCTCATGACATCTCTAATGGACGTCAAGGTAGGGGATTTAATTTAAAATATTATTTAATTTATTTTATAATTATATAAATTCTGGATTCACAACAACGATGGAAAAACTAATATGGAAATCATCTTGCATATATACCTTGCCACTTTATCTTTTGAACTTCGTGCATTGTTCTTGCGTTCATCAACGCCAAATATTTAACAGTGATGAAAACACAATGTTTTGTTGAGCACAACATATGGACACAGAGCCCTTGACCCGAGGATCATGAATATGCAGTTGTTATGTTTTTCAAGCTTAGAACAGAGTGTGGTAAACCATGGAAGAGGAGGATGGTTGGCACACTGGCCAGCCATGTGGAGGTAGCGTGGTGTGCGTCCGCACTACCGAATGAGCAAGTGGCCACGACCCGTTGACTACGGCAGAGCAGGTTCGCGGTCGGTACGCCGACCGACTACATGGAGAAGTGGTGGTGTGCATCCATGCTGCCAGCGGAGTAGGAGGTTGCTGCCGCTTGGACATGGTGGAGGCTGAAGAGTTGCTAGCACCCAGCTGTCTGAGGAGGACAGCGACGTTGTCGCGCCTCTGGGAGGAGGAGGACCGGCCGAGGAATCGGCCAGCCGTGGCGCATTGAGCAGGACCCACTCTAGCGGGTCCCTCTTCTAAAAATCAAACATCCCTTTGGTCATTAGGGTGACCTAGGAGGCTCCTCCCTAATGGGCGTTGGCTAGTCCGGACCCCGCCACGGCAGTACACCTGACCGCGGGCTGCATCGTGGGTCGTGCCACCGGGCCGCCCCCTTCGCAGGCCAGGCCGGACCATAGCCCAGCAGGCTAGGCCCACTGAGGTCCATGCCAATCGGGCCAAACCCAGGTTGGGTCGGGTCGACCCGTACCGGGTCAACCCATGCCGGGTCAGGTTAGCTCAAGTCGGGTCAGACAGGACCCAGGCCCATCTAGACCTAGTTTCACCTTTTTGCCATAACTTGTTATTAATGTGTCCGATTAACAATCCGTCTATGGTTCTAGAATCCTTGGATCGAGATGGTCATTTTGGTATAATCCATTTGAGTTTTGGACAAAGTTGGAATATGGTTGGGTTGGTTCGAACCCTAATCTAACAGGGCCCTCGGAGCGGAAATGCTAATAACTTATAGACCGGGCATCTGATTGATGCGTTGTCAGTTGTATTGGGTCCCTTATGTGACAGACCTTTGGGATAATTCTTTGTGGAACTTCATGGTAGTTTAGGTACTACCAATGGCTAGAGGAGTGGTTCTACCAAACGTGCTATTAGTGGGAATCTAGTGGCTGGCAGTGAGGTGGAGGTTGGAGACAGATCATACAGAGGTTAGTACCGAGCGATCCTGTGTGGGTCAGCTCCGATCTTGTGTGGGTTAGATCCTCTATGGGTCAGTGCTCAGTGATCCTATGTGGTTCAATGCATACCAAACCTATGTGGGTCAGATCCTCTATGGGTCAGCTCTCATGGATCCTAGGTAGGTCAATGCATACCCATCATGTGTGGGTCAGATCCTATGTGGGTCATTGCGGGGGTTAGTTACCTATAGATCCTAGGTAGATCAAATCATGTGTGGGTCAATGTGGGTGTTAGTACCTATCGATCCTATGTGGGTCAGACTTTGTACATTCAGAAGCAGTGCCTCTTGATAGAATGAGATGATTTAGCTTCGTGACTAATCATCTGTACATCTATACTTCACTGAAAATCAAGCTTGAGTTGAGACTCTATTTGAACTGAGACTTTTACATGTGTGGTACTTTTATCTTCATGGTGTTACTTGTGTTGTACTTTTACCTTTGTGTTGTTACCTTTGTGATATTCTCCCCTCATGTATGAGATGAGTATATCTTGATAACATAGGTATATGTATTGGAATATACCTAAGTAGAGTTGATTTCTTGCTTTGTGGTTTATACTTTGTGGATTTTTAGAGACCTTCGGGGGTCTTGGGGTCCCTAATGAGAATTGTTATACTCACCCCTGCACGGGCTTCACCCGCACCTTGTTGTGTCTTGTGTAGACGACAGACAACCCTGACCGAGGACGAGGGTACTAGGACTAGAGGCTGTTCAAAGGTGGACATTAGACGAGGTGCAGCACAGAGACAACCATTCGAGAGTTGTACCTACCCTTCCAGTAGGATCCTTGGTGGCTGTTCATAGGAGATGTTTCCAGTTTTCCTTGTACTTTCCAGTTTTACTCGTACTTTTCAGTTGGGCTTGTATTCTGGCCCCTTTACTTTCTATACACACCTTGTTTACTATATAGTTTACTTTGGGCTTGTATCTTTATGTGTGCTTAATTGGTGTGATTTTATAGGTTATAAAGGCAACGCCTTCCCGTTTTAGGGAATATGCCTTTTGGTGCTAGTCTCCAGCCCCTGGCCTATGGAAGACGGGCTTTGGGTAATCATGGCATGGGCCCCGGGGGATGGTTCATGACATAGATATTCTTTCTCATAAGGAAACAATATCCACAATTGAGATAATTATTCTAAAGGAGATCCATCTTCCTCATTACAATTGTTAAAAATTTTAGTATGCTTCAAGATGTAAAGAGTGAATTCCTTTTGTAGACAGTTGATGTTGGATTTATATAGTGATACCCAATCCATGCCCAATATTGCATCAAACTATACCAAATGGAGTATGAAAAGATTTTCTAGGAGGTTTACTCCATAAACATTAACCAAGGAGGATTTATAAACATGGGATGCAACAATTTCCCCATTCATTGTTGTCATATATAACTCAACCTCTATATTTTGATGTGGTGTTTGAATAGTTACACTAAACTTGCAAGATATGAAGTAATTCATTAAACCAAAATCAAATAGTATGTTCTATATTCTTGAATGAATAAACCCAATACCTATCACCAGATCATTTTCGAGTTCCACCTTTGTAGTAGAGATTCTATATTCCCTTCATTTCTTCCTTGGAGGTTGTTGTTGTTGATTCCCTCCAACAATCCTTGGGTTAGGGAAATGGATTTTATAATGACCATATTCCTTGCAGTTACTACACTACACTATAGGCTGAGTATTTATCTGAACCAGTATTTCTTATTTTACGTTAATGGGATTCTTTACATCCCTTTGGAAATTATTATCCATATACCCCTTCTTCTAAATTTTAAGCATATCCTATTTCCCTTTCAGTAGTTTCCAAGATGCTTCTTCCCATAATTTCTACATGTGGGGTTTTGGGTCTTCTTTCCATTAGGTAATTATCTATTGGTCCACCCATATTAAACTCCATTTTTCACTTTTTTAATCGATTCCATGAGACCACTATGAATATTTGATCTCCATTTCAATCTTATAGGTGCAACAGAAAATCTCTTCATTACTATCGAAGTCTCAAATTTCCAATGATTCTCATAGAATCAACTTTAGCCCTTAAAATAAGAGATCCACTTTAATTTTTGTGTTCATGAAAAATCCATAGGTGTTTCATGAAATCCTTATGAATTTTGGCTCATATTCCTTGATATAATTGAATTTTTTTCTTTCATCTGAAGAATTCCCTTTCCGTCTTAAAATAGAGGGTTCAGAGAAAAAATTTAATGAAAAATATTTTATTGAAATCTTTCAATTACATGGTATCAATTTCCACTTTGGGATTTGTGTTCTTGATAAATGTCTACAACTAATAAGTTTCCCCATCAAAACAATAGACTTCTAGAACAACTTAAAATTCTTCTAATCACTTGAGGATAGAGAATATATTTTCAATGGAGTTAATCGATTGTTCTGTGAGGGGAGTAGAAGATCCGCTAAACATGGGAGGTCATTTCCACATTAAAGATTCAACATCAAATTTCTATTTATTAGGATAAGGAGGTAATTCCATAGGATTGCAGTTTTTATTAATAATTATATCAAGTTGAGGAAGTACTGTCATGATGTTTTGAGAACCCATTCCTATCTTATTTAGCATATTATTATACAAATCATCACATTTCCTATCACATTGATTGTTGGAACGTGTTCATTTATTTATAGCCATTGACTATGAAAAAGATATTATATTTAGGGGTCTTGAATACTTAGCTAATAAGAATATAAAAAGAAAAAATTGAACATAGAAAGATAATTTTGTAAATGATAAGTATATCCAAACTTGTGATATCATAAGTTTCCATCTATGTTATCAAGGGTGGTAGAATTATTACTAAAGTTCACTATTACTAATCTCCATAATAACTTGACCTTTATTTGATACCAAATATAGATAACCTATCCTTTTTCACATATTATCATACGATTAAAATAAAAATTATCCATAAAATACATTCAGGGATCATAAAGTCTATTGTCTTTGGAAGATTATGTACATAATTAAACATCAAGAAACCAAAATAAAAAACAGATTTTATTTAATATTTATAATGATATCCTAAATCTCTTTGAGTCCTTATATCTTTAAAGTATATCCTAGGTAATACGTGAACAAAATGGATAAGATAAAAATCACATTAAGGGAATATGTATAGGAATAAAACATAGCACATGGTTTAGAAGGAATAACGTGATGACATAAAAGGAATGGAACATGAATAAAAATAAGGTATAATAACAGGTATAACATGGGAACATATAATCATAATATCATAGGAGTTTTTAAACAACATATAACATGACATAAACATGAGTCATGGCCAGCTACCATGACATGGTGGACAAAGTCCCGTAAACAAAACAGGTTGAATCCTTATCCCAAAATGACATCTCATGGGACTAAAAATTACCCAATGCATTATAGAACTGTCTGGGTGATCCCAAAATAACATTTTCATGAATATGTGCACCACATGAAGGATCATACATAAGTAATCAAACATAAACATAAGGGTTACCCATAGAATGAATTGGGTATTGTAATCAAGTCCAATGCAATAACATAAGGGAACATGAAAGAAAAGACATAAATAATACATGAAAATTAATAAGGAAAAATAAGCATAGATAATGAAAACTGATTTCAAACTAAAGTGGATACTTGTAAAAATAGTTTCTAAGTAACTTTAGAAACAAAACATTTTAATGTGGTTTAAGGAAAATATTAATGATTATTTAAAACAGAAAGGGTATAATTATTTTTATAAAAATTAAAATGGACAAATATAGTTTCTCATGATAAAATGAGTGATTTTAGAAATAATATTGGTGCATAAAATTAGATTATGGAGAGAAATTGAAAATGGGTATGAAATTGGAAACTTCCCTTGAATTGGGTTTTTATATCAGGAAGAATTGAGAAGGGAACCTTATTAAAATAATTATCTAACTATAAAATAAGGATGATATGATCTGTATACATGATTTTGGATAATATAAATAGGATTTATAAGAATTAAATAAAAATAAAAAACAATTACATCGGGTTAATGAGGTAGAAAGCGTAACCCAAAAGGAAAAAAATGGAAGTTTAGAAAGAATCTCTTACCTTATGCCTGAAATAGTGCTACATGTGTACTTAATTCCATGTATAATGAAATTAAATCATCTAATTAATTAATAAATAAAATTTTATACAAGTATTTTATTTATTATAATTTTATTAAGTTCATTTAGGGGCTTGTTTGATGGGTTATAGTGTTCAATTTCAGCATTCAAGAGTGTTCATTTTCTTCTTTTTCATGATCAGTTCACTTGTATAAGAGTATAGAAGTTCATGTAAAATGGGGATAGATATCTAGAATTGATGTTATACTTTTTTAATTAACATTGAGAATATTAAATTTTTATATAATTCATTTTGTTGTTTTGGGTGAAGAATAATCATTAGAAAAGATGTTAGTGATAATCATTTGGATTATTTTGGGCGATTTTCACTCACAATGAACATAATTATTTAATATTATGTAAATATATTGGTTCCAGAAAAAAAAAACAATGTTATAAAACAAATTTTAAATGATTAATAAAATATTATAATGTTTTTATGACCAGAATTGAAAGTGTTAAAGTAAAATGAAAACTTATCATCCTTGAATGTGATAAATCAACACCTCACGAACGACGTTTTAATTCTTGAATAAAATGGAGTGGATAGGAGGTTTGATGATGAATTATTACATTATAATAATATAATTCTAATATATATATGGTAATGTAGTTATCAATCCACATGTGTGAAGAGAGGTTAGTAGATAATAAGAAAAGAAAAGAACATAAAAGAAAAGAAAGAGGATTTTTCCTCTTGAATTCTTCTCCTTGAGAACATCCTTAGGGGGATTGGTTTTGGCCTTTTGTGGAGACCAAAGGATCCTAGAAATGGGATAGAGTCTTCAGAATATTTTTGGGCATAATTTGGATAAGTCTCGTATATTTAAAGATGTGTGGAGAATAGGTGGTGAGGGGTGGTATTTATAGTGGATGAGAGGGGTGTTTTCTCATTATTTTATTCATCAGTTTATTTTTTTGGATAATGACTATGAAGAGTTTGAGAATTGTCATTAAATATGATAAAATGATGATTTTTAGTTAGATAGTATGGTTCTTACATCAGATATGACTCAAGGGATAGTGTGTTTAACTTATAATGTATATATACCATAAATTACTCTGTTTTACTATCCATAAAAAATCAACTATTTTAGAAAAATAAAAAAAATCACCATAACAATTTTTTGATGTTTAGAGTTAAAAAATGAACTCAATTTTATGAAAATAACGTTATAAATATGTGAAATTTAATTTTTAGTTACAACCATCATTTACATGGAAAATGATTATTTTAATATTATAACTTCTTTTATAACATTTTGAAAAACTAATTAAGGTCTCATAAAATTATGTTATAATCATAAAACAATAGAATATTAATTTATTAATACATTTTCTAAAAATACAACTTATTTTAAACAATTATAATAATTATAAAATTGTAATTAAATATTATAACTTACAAAAATAAAAAGACTTAATTTATCATTTCAAAATCATTTATTTACTTTTTCCAAGATATATATATGTCATATGCACATGAGCCTCAACCCAGTTGGTGAGGTCTCTCGAAGTGCATCCATGAGACCCAAGTTCAAAACCAGGTGGATGCATGATTTTGGACTGTAGGAGTACTGTAGCAGGCATTGTAGCAAGCACTATAGCAGTTACTGTAGTAGACACTGTAGCAGTCACTGTTGCAGTACTGTTGTAGGAACTGTTCCGTACTATAGCAGTCGGAACAATTCACCTTGGGCCACCAGTTTTGGCTTAGAGTACTTAAGGCCTTCGAGCCACCCAAGGACTTCGAGTCAATAAGGATTTCGGGCCACCTCATGGCCTTCCTTCCACCTCAATGCCCTCAGGGCCACCTAATTTGCAGTTGCAAAGACAGATTCTATAAGAAACTGCTCCAGAGGAGGAAACAGTAGGGCACGTCCACCAGAGCAGGGATAAACGGACTTTGGAATAATGAGAGGGTATGGAATTTTCCATCGGTACTGTGCCTATACACCCCTGCATATGGGAATGTTTGCCGAACATTCAGGTAAAGGTGGAGAGCTAATCACGATGCAAAAGCTGGGGAGGAGCAGTTTCAAGTAGTCATAGTCTGTATGATTTCTTTATGACCTACGGGTCATGTAATGTCTCCAAGCCTACGGGAAAAATAATTCCTTAGCCTAAATGCCTTCTAAGGGTTCCGCCTCATCCCTTGAAATGGGGGTTATTAGAAAATCAATAAAAAAAGGCCTTCGGGCCATTCAGTTTGTATATATGTCATATTTTTATTTGTAGGATAGCAAAATTTTATTTATACTTTCATATTTGGTGTTATTATTCTATTTTCAGGTTTACTATTCATATGGGTCACATTACTATTACAAAGGTAAAGTTACAAATTCATCAGTATAAGTTCCATAACTTCTAGAAATACCTCTTATCTAATTAGTTATTCATTCATTATGTTTTTATTGTGTTATTAATATTATTTTATGTTAGTATACTATATGAAATAATATTAATTAGGGAATTACCATTGATAAAAAATTTTGGGTTGTTATATCCCCTCTCCCACTTTTCAATGATGATACATGCATGGGTTGTGATGGCCAGAATATGATAGTCAGTTATGATGATGTGTTATGAGATTATTATATAAGTTATGGTGGGATAATTCATGGTAGAGGCAGGACATGGGTTTTATTTCATTCAAATTCATGATACCATACTACTTTGGATACGTGATGTGATGTGATTTCCTTGGTGTCTTCAGGGAGGATGTGATATAATGGGATGGTCTAGGTGTCTATGGGTAGGATGTGATGTGATGTGATGTGATACAACACATTTAGGAGTTCCATGATGTATGATGTTGGGTTGTGAGGGTTAAAAATTAGTTTGAAAGTAGTTTGGGGTACCCTTTTACCGATATGATTCAAAATATGTTATTTTAATTGGATTCATTATTTGGTGAGTGTTCTATGGTGATAATGGGATTGGTTAGTTGATTATTTTAGGTGTAGTTGGTTCTGTTGTTTTCTCATTGGAGCATTGGTATTCTCTTTTCACATGTTCATGAGAGACATTATGTATGATCATGTTGATTATACTTGTATTCTCACCCTATGTATATACAAAATGTTTTCAGTTTTATAAGAGGACTATTTTGACCATGATATACATTTCTAGCTTGAAATTTGGAGTTGTTCTTGTGTCACTTCATTATATTTTCTTTTGGGTATTTATATAGATATTATTGTATTATTTTAAATTATAGATACATTGTTGGAAGATTTTGATTTCCTTTTTATATTATGTTATGGAGTTTCTTGTGGTTGATTTATCATATCTATCAACTTAATCATTATAGAGGGTAATGCCTCCCATTTGTGTGATTTTTACACCCTTGGTGCTATTATACAACCCGATTCCTACATGTGGATGGACTCGAGGGTTATTATATCTCTTCATTTATTATCATCCCAAGAGGGGTACCTTTGGAAGGAGGGGCACATAATAGAGTGGTATCATATGTATAGTTTCAAGATAGGATGAATTTTGTAGTAAGGTATAGTGGGGATTCATGGGTTGGTAAGGCAATGAATTTAGTTGATATTGGTATGTATCATAAGCTAGGGAAGACCATCTAGGACAAGATATTTTAGCCCCCACCCCCCCTAACGACCGATACAAGGACTATGAGACTACCAAACGACCAAGTTAGGTGGTGTTTCTTATAGGGTAGATACCTAGGAGAGGTACATCATCAGGATTGACTTATTTTATTTATTGAATTTTATAGGTTTGGGAGAGTAAAATGAATTAAATGAATCTTAATGAAATTTTAGACTACATGGAATAGGAAAAAAATTTCCCACTTTTTTCTATGAATCCAAGATCTTTTACACACGTGGTTTAGGAAATAGAAGTTCATTATGATGATCTAGTTTATCACAGGGGAGTCAATCTAGTTGAGGATGATGATCAGTGGTAGATAATGTTAGATTCTTTTTTGTGGCAGGATTTGGGGAAGTACAAGGGAATATTTTCTGATATAAGGACAAACAGATAGTTGGAGGATTTTTAGATCACTTTTAATTTGATCCATCCTTAGTGGAGTATTGGATCCCATTGAAAGTTATTAAAATATGGGAAGATACACATCAGTGGTGGATGTTGTATCATAGTGAGAAGAAGGATGAATATTCATTGTGGGTCAATATTGAAATGGAGTTTGGAGTGGAGTTCCTCTTATTGACCATAAAGGTAGTAAAGAGGAAACTGATCCTCTCTCTTCACCAGAGGAGTATGTATGGATGTAAATTTAAGATCAATATAAATGATATTTTTCATTTTTCCTTGGTATTTTTCTTGATTATGATTCCCAAGAACAACATATTTAGGAGACACTCTATCCATCTATACAATATGCAGTTACTCCTTTTACATTTCAAACATTTTAGGAGTATCAGTAGAAGGTGGAGGTGATCATGTGGATACACTCATGAGGAGGATTACCATGTTTGGGAAACCAATAGGGTTTCTCAAGGATAATAATTTTCAATTGTAGGTTTCATGTGACGGGTCCTTTGAGGTTTCGACCAGTAGGGAGTCAACCTCAGTGGCTTCCTTTTCAGCCATCTAGGGCCAATTTTTTTTGTACCCTTCCTGGGGCCCTTGGGATAGTGTTCTTCAATTTTGGGGATGTGGTTATCACCAGTATTACTTCCAAGTGGTTCTTTGAGCTCATTATGGTGGAGGTGGTTAGGTTTATCATCAGGCCTAGCAGTAACCACCAAGTAAGCCATTTTAGCATAAAGGGTAGGAGGATTATGGTCATATGAGAGTAGATGGGTTAGGCTAAGGTTGACCAAAATATTTGCCGCATATTCCGGGACCCCTACCTAATAATGTTCATAGAGGTGGAAATAATTAGATAAGAAGAGGAGTTTGGTGTGGTCAGTTGCATGCAATGGGTACAGAAGCACCAGAGGGGGTAGATATCATTAGAGTTGACATCAGTTAGTGATACGCCCTTATTTGTGCTTTTTTTATGTATGAGATTCTCAATTCTTTATTTATCCTACTTTAGTATATTCTATAGGACTAGATGTAGAGATTATTCTCATCCATTTGGTGTTGACTACAATATTCATGGGAGAGGCCAGCTTGTTTGATATGTGTCATGGGTTTATAAAGGTGATTGGGACACAACAATCCCACAGGGATATTTTCATGTTAAGATGTAGCAATATGATGTCGTTATCATCATCGACTGGTTTTATTACAGGCATGTAATATTTAATATTTCCAGTAGATATTCATGTTTTTGGATGTGGTTGGAAAGGGTTTTGTTTTTGTTAGTGAGAGGAGTTTCTTATTGAGAAGTATACATTTTAATCCCCTTATTTCATTAATGATTTATATGTAGATGAAATTAGTGGATGTTTGGATGGTGGGTGTTCTTATAGTCATCAGGTATTTTTTTTTGTTTTACCAAGGAGGTTGTGACGCTACCCCCTTGACGCAATGTTATGTTCGAGATAGATCTATAGAACATTGATTCTATAGTTTTGGTGTATCTTTATCTAATAACACCCCATAACTTATAAGATTTGAGTATTTAGATAGATGATATGTGTAACGACCCAAAATTTTGAATAAATTTTGTTTCCTAATTTTATGTGTTATTTTATTTTATTTTTATACTCAACAAAAATGTTTCATTTGATAACATGATTATAATTAAAATGAGACCGTTAGGTTTAGACGGTTATATGACCATTGGTCAATATAACCGCTGGAAACTAAACGTTTTGATTATTTTCTCTAAATACAAGTAATCTTGGTTAATTATTATAGAATGAAGATTCGATGGCCTCACCCAGTAGTCTTGGACCGATCGAAGCCCGTCTAACAGAACTTGGGAAGGAGGTAGCACCACTGGACTTTGCTCTGGACCAAACCCAAGACGAACTTCATCGTGTGAAGCTAGAACGGAATCGCCTTTGCGAGAAGTTCAAACTGATAGAAATTACTACTCATGCGATGTTAGCTGAGCCTCCCTCAGATTCTCTAACCTTAGCACACCTTAAACTTAGGTCCTATGCTGGTTTGATAAGGGGCTATGTAAGGAGACCATAACTGCCTTGTGTAATCCTTTGTTTTAAATAAAAATTGGGATTTCTTCTTATGATGAAGTTTATGAATTCTTAAATGACCGGATAAATATAGTATGCATATTTTTGATGAATAGTAAATTATGAATAGTGATTTTATGATTAGGATTAGTAATGTGTCCAAATGGATTAGTAATCTCACTTAAAAAAAGTATTAATATAATCTAGGCACCTTGATTAAGTAATGTGATTCAATAAAATGGTTAAATAACAGTTTCATAAATTATTATTCAAGAATTAGTTTTTTCAAGTGAATAGTGTTTTTTAATTAAAAATTAAATTAAAAATATTTAAAAAAATTATTTTTATAAAATGGATTTCATTTTTGAACTCAGATCACCGATATTATGCTATAGTAATTTTTGGGGGTTTTTTCTGAAAAAATGAATTTTCGGTGAATAGTGTATTTATTTAAAAAATAAATTAAAAATATTTAGAAAATTATTTTTATAAAATGAAGTTTATTTTTGAAATCAGAGCATTGATATTTTGTTAAGGTGAAATTTTGGGGTTATTCTAAGAATGTTGAATTTTTGATGAATAGTGAAAATACAGTTTTTAAGTTACGGGTGTTTAATGACATCATTAAATGATGTATTAAGTTTGTAATAAATATGTTCGACTTATGAATAGTAAGATAAGTTATGAGGTGTCCCAAGTGGCCAATACCATGGGCAAATACCGTGGGTAAGCCCATGGTTTTTCCAAAACCACTAATGAGGTGTCCCTTGGCCATTAATGCCTTGTCCCCTCACTTTCCCTATAAATACCAAGCCATCCTCTCATAAATTCGACTCCCCACTCTCCCCCAACGAAGTTCTGGTCTCATTACCTCCCAAGGAGTCCTCCCAAGGTGACCCCAGGCCCTCAAGGTCCCAACCAATGAGTTTTAAGAGTTACGTTTTAAGGTAAGGGATCTGATCTCTCTCTTTCTTTTCAAGAAATCTCTTTTATGTAATTTGTTTTATGATCCATGTTCTTATGTTAAAGTGTGTTACTTTATAATCCTCTTACTTACCTTTTCATGTTCACATAATGATAGATCCCCTCTTACTCTCATTATTTCGTTTTATTAAGTTTTAAGTGGCGACGTTAGGCTGCCGAAATTTTTGTAACAGATTCTTTCTCCCTTCTCATTTTTCAAGATCTATTTTCATGTAAAGTATTTTAATTTACTTTTTATTATGTTGGGTTATTATCTATAAATTTATCATACTGATATTTTATGATCATATGATGAGAGACCCCATTTTATCTCTTCAATTCAGTATTTTTATGTTTTAAGTGGCGTCGTTATGCTGCCGAATTTTTAAGTGGTTCTTCACCCTTCTCGTTTTGAAGTTCTACTTTCATGTCAATTCTTTCAAGTTCCTTTTTGTTATGTTGGGGTATGATATATATATCTATCATACTTATCTTTTATGACCATATGATGATATAACCCATTTGATCTCTTCAATTTAGTATTTTGAAGTTTTAAGTGGCGCCTTTAGGCTGCCGAGTTTTTAAATGGTTCTTCACCTTTCTCGTTTTGAAGTTCTACTTTCATGTCAATTCTTTCAAGTTCCTTTTTGTTATGTTGGGTTATGATCCCTATATCTATAATAATCGTATTTTATGACCATATGATGAGAGACCCCATTTGATCTCTTCAATTCAGTATTTTGAAGTTTTAAGTGGCGTCGTTAGGCTGCCGAATTTTCATAAGAGAAATCTTATTTCTGTCTTCCTTTCATGTTCTTCATTTCATATGGTATATTTTCAAATTTCATTACCATGTTCTTAAATCACTTATATTCTATCCCTATACTGTTTTATGGGTTATTTATGAATGTTTGACTCATGTCCCCTCTCTTTTCAATGTTTTCTAAAACCCCGAAACGTAGCCGTCATGCTGCAGAATTTTCGTCTCAAAATGCCTCTCTCTTTTCTCAAAATTATTTTATGTTATTAAGTGAATACTCAAAGCACTTATTTCTAAATGGGTATTCACATATATATCAAAATTTTCTATTTTAAATTATGGTATTTACATACCTGAAACCCGCTTTCCCTTTCCGTGGGTTTAAAGTGACATAAAGATCATGTCTTTAAAGCAGTTTTTAAAACGTTATGATTACGAAATGAAACCCATTTCTTTTCTGATATATGGTTTTTTTATGAAATGATTGATGATGATATGTGTGGATCACATGATAATAAAGACGTGTCAAGGGTGATCCTAGATAGCGCTCCAATGTATTGGGTAAAGACTTAATCTCTAGAGATGACCATTTTTAACGACGCCTTGGTGAATAACCTTGGTAATTTTTAACGACGCCTTGGGGATGGACCTTGGTGAAACGAAATGATTGTCAATATTAAATGTTTTATCCACATATTCATGTTATGAAAATGTTATTTTTATTATGATATGCCTCATGATTTAATTCTCGTGCCTTAAAGATCTTTTCATGACCTTATTGTAGTATCTCAAGTTCACATGTAAAATGTTTCTCTTGTTTCCCTTACTGGGATTTTTGCTCACCCTTTCTTTTGATATATGTCCCCAGGTTATGTGATGCAGTAATGAACCTAGGATGAACATGAGGAGAAACCTTTCAAGTGTTTTAGAAGAATTTTTTATGTTTTTATGTTTAAAGTTCCTGGTTTCCAAGACACTAAACCTTAAAGATCCTCGGTTTTGTAAAATGTAATGATAGTTTATGTGATAAAAAGGCGGGATGCTATAGTTCGTATCAAAGGATGGTTTAGTTATTTGTGGAAATTTGGATATGAAAACTTTAGGAAGAAGCCTATATAAAAGTTAAAAAATAGGAAATATTCCTGGTATTTTGGTGAGTATTGAGTAAGGGGTTTCCAAGAAAATACATCCATGTTTGGATACGATCAGGTAGAGGTGGCTCTGGCACAGATGTATATAGGGGTAAAACCCGAAAACACCGCTTTCAGCTAGACTCGAACGGGAACTTGTACGCGACAACGGGCCTTGCTGCACTCTTTGTTACGACACTCCCAGGGGATATGCTTTGGTAAATTCATAAGCTTGGTATGAACCATTGTTAAAGGAACAAAGATAAAATAAAATAAAGATTCACATAAGAATATATGATCATGGATAACCTAGATGGGAACCTAGGGGATGACAAGTTAGGGTATACTTTTCTTCTACAAGTTATCCTTATATGCTTTAAGTTCCTTTTCATGATTATTGGCTAAGTATTCAATCCCCTAATTGTACTTTGTTTTCATAGTTAATGGATGGAAATGGAAGAAAATGTCCCAACAACCAATGTGATAGGAAATTCGACGATTTTCGTATTAATATGACAGGGATGATTAGGGGATTAAAATATGATTATTATTTTTGAAGACGTTCACTATTTTGGGGAACCTATATGATCGAGGTAAATAGATTACAATGGTATTTTCATTGAGGGGTAAGGTTCACTTATATTTTGAAGAATCGATGAATTTAAGGTGGACTTATAGTAATTTAGGTTACTTATGGAAATGATTAACCTATCTTGGGTAAAATATGTTTAGGTTAGCTACTTTTGTTATAAGATGTTAGGAGTGGTTGATGTTGTTTGGAGATGAACAATGAAGTTTATTTTGGAAGACTATGTTATCAAATCCTTCTTGTATTTGGGTTTCAATATTAGCTTGGTTTATTTTGAGGAATCTTAATGACCGTTATTTATGGAATGGTCAATGATGAACTATGGGTAGTACCGTGGAACTTTGAAGATTTAAAAGTAGTTTCTATTCCTATGGGATTCTTTCTTTTTGAAGAGGTGTTTTACCTTACCCTTTCTGTTTTTGGGATAATGTTTAAAGATAGAATAAATAGATAGTTAATTTTTTGTGGATTATGAAGATGATTATTGTGTTTTGATGAGACCAATTAGTTTTGAATGCTCATAGTTTGGTGAAAAGATTAGTTTTGGGTAGAAACTTATTAAAGGATGAAACTCTACATGAATATAGGTATATTTTCTTATGTTTTTGTTTTATATTGTAAATTAATTCCTCAAAATTATGAAAAGAAACATAAAACAAAAACTTTGTTGGTTTACATTTCCTACTAGGTAATCAAAGAACGTTTACACACATCATAAGTTTGGGATTTTCTTATGGTTAACTTTCTCCTAATCATGTTCTCTATCACTCTCCCCCAGAACTTGACCCTTTGTTTTTCTTCCATGTCCATGTTTTCCTACATGGAATCCTAGTGTGGGTTAACTCGGGTGACCTTTGTACTTCCCTTTCTTTCTTTTAAAGTAATAATTTTACTGACTCTTTTTCCGATGTGGGACTTTCAATGAAATTTCAAAACCCAATTTTAAAAATTGCAAGGACGCAATTTCTTAAGGGAGGAAGAATGTAACGACCCGAAATTTTGAATAAATCTTGTTTCCTAATTTTATGTGTTATTTTATTTTATTTTTATACTCAACAAAAATGTTTCATTTGATAACATGATTATAATTAAAATGAGACTGTTGGGTTTAGACGGTTATATGACCATTGGTCAATATGACCGCTGAAAACTAAATGTTTTGATTATTGTCTCTAAATACAAGTAATCTTGGATAATTATTATAGAAAGAAGATTTGTTGGCCTCACCCAGTAGTCTTGGACCGATCGAAGCCCATCTAACAGAACTTGGGAAGGAGGTAGCACCACTTGGCTTTGCTCGGGACCAAACCCAAGCCGAACTTCATCGTGTGAAGCTAGAATGGAGTCGCCTTTGTGAGAAGTTCAAACTGATAGAAATTACTACTCGTGTGATGTTAGCCGAGCCTCCCTCAGATTCTCTCACCTTAGCACACCTTACACTTAGGTCCTATGCTGGTGTGATAAGGGGCTATGTAAGAAGACTGTAATTGCCTTGTGTAATCCTTTATTTTAAATAAAAATTGGGATTTCTTCTTATGATGAAGTTTATGAATTTTTAAATGACCGGATAAATATAGTATGCATATTTTTTATGAATAGTAAATTATGAATAGTGATTATATTATTAGGATTATTAATGTGTCCAAATGGATTAGTAATCTCACTTAAAAAAAGTATTAATATAATCTAGGCACCTTGATTAAGTAATGTGATTCAATAAAATGGTTAAATACCGGTTTCATAAATTATTATTCAAGTATTAGTTTTTTTCGAGTGAATAGTGTTTTTTAATAAAAAATTAAATTATAAATATTTAAAAAAATTATTTTTATAAAATGGATTTCATTTTTGAACTCAGAGCACCGATATTATGTTATGGTAATTTTTGGGGTTTTTTCTGAAAAAATGAATTTTCGGTGAATAGTTTATTTATTTAAAAAATAAATTAAAAATATTTAGAAAATAATTTTTATAAAATGGAGTTCATTTTTGAAATAATAGCATTTCTATTTGGTTGAGGTGAAATTTTGGGATTATTTTGAGAAAGTTGAATTTTCGATGAATAGTGAAAATACAGTTTTTAAGTTACGGGTGTTTAATGACATCATTAAATGATGTATTAAGTTTGTAATCAATATGTTCGACTTATGAATAGTAATATAAGGTATGAGGTGTCCCAAGTGGCCAATACCATGGGCAAATACCATGGGCAAGCCCATGGTTTTGCCAAAACCACTAATGAGGTGTCCCTTGGCCATTAATGCCTTGTCCCCTCACTTTCCCTATAAATACCAAGCCATACTCTCATAAATTCGACTCCCCACTCTCCACAAACGAAGTTATGGTCTCATTACCTCCCACGGAGTCCTCCCAAGGTGCCCCCAAGCCCTCAAGGTCCCAACCATTGAGTTTTAAGAGTTACGGTTTAAGGTAAGGGATCTGATCTCTCTCTTTCTTTTCAAGAAATCTCTTTTATGTAATTTGTTTTATCATCCATGTTCTTATGTTAAAAGGTGTTATTTTATACTCCTCTTACTTCCCTTTTCATTTTCACATAATTAGAGATCACCTCTTACTCTCATTATTTCATTTTATGAAGTTTTAAGTGGCGTCGTTCGGCTGCCGAAAGTTTTGTAACGGATTCTTTCTCCCTTCTCATTTTTCAAGATCTATTTTCATATAAAGTATTTCAAGTTCCTTTTTATTATGTTGGGGTATGATCTCTAAATTTATCATACTGATATTTTATGATCATATGATGAGAGACCCCATTTAATCTCTTCAATTCCGTATTTTGAAGTTTTAAGTGGCGTCGTTAGGCTGCCGAATTTTTAAGTGGTTCTTCACCCCTCTCGTTTTGAAGTTCTACTTTCATGTCAACTCTTTCAAGTTCCTTTTTGTTATTTTGGGGTATGATCTCTATATCTATAATACTGATCTTTTATGACCATATGATGAGAGACCCCATTTGATCTCTTCAATTCAGTATTTTGAAGTTTTAAGTGGCGCCGTTAGGCTGCCGAATTTTTAAGTGGTTCTTCACCTTTCTCGTTTTGAAGTTCTACTTTCATGTCAATTCTTTCAAGTTCCTTCTTGTTATGTTGGGATATGATCTCTATATCTATCATAATGATCTTTTATTACCATATTATGAGAGACCCCATTTGATCTCTTCAATTCAGTATTTTGATGTTTTAAGTGGCGTCGTTAGGCTGCCGAATTTTCATATGAGAAATCTTATTTCTGTCTTCCTTTCATGTTCTTCATTTCATATGGTATATTTTCAAATTTCATTACCATGTTCTTAAATCCCTTATATTCTTTCCCTATACTATTTTATGGGTTATTTATGAATGTTTTACTCATGTCCCCTCTCTTTTCAAAGTTTTCTAAAACCCCGAAACGTGGCCGTCAGGCTGCAGAATTTTCGTCTCAAAATGCCTCTCTTTTTTCTCAAAATTATTTTATGTTATTAAGTGAATACTCAAAGATCTTATTTCTAAAGGGGTATTCACATATATATCAAAATGTTCTATTTTAAATTCTGGAATTTACATACGTGAAACCCACTTTCCCTTTCCGTGGGTTTAAAGTGACATAAAGATCATGTCTTTAAAGCAGTTTTTAAAACGTTATGATTACGAAATGAAACCCATTTCTTTTATTCTATATGGGTTTATTATGAAATGATTGATGATTATATGTGTGGCTCACATGATAATAAATACATGTCAATGGTGCGCCCAGATAGCGCTCCAATGCGTTGGGTAAACACTTAATCTCTAGAGATGACCATTTTTAACGACGCCTTGGTGAATAACCTTGGTAATTTTTAACAACACCTTGGGGATAGACCTTGGTGAAACGAAACGATTGTCAATATTAAATTTTGTAGACACATCTTCAAGTTATGAAAATGTTATTTTTATTAGGATATGCCTCATGATTTTATTCTCATGCCTTAAAGTTCTTTTCATGACCTTATTGAAGTATCTCAAGTTCACATGTAAAAGGTTTCTCTTGTTTCCCTTACTGGGCTTTTTGATCACCCTTTCTTTTGATGTATGTCCTCAGGTTATGTGATGCAGTAATGAACCTAGTATGAACATGAGGAGAAGCCTTTCAAGTGTTTTAGAAGAATGTTTTATGTTTTCATGTTTAAAGTTCCTGGTTTCCAAGACACTAAACCTTAAAGATCCTCGGTTTTGTAAAATGTAATGAAAGTTTATGTGATAAAAAGGAGGGATGCTATAGTTGGTATCAAAGGATGGTTTAGTTATTTTTGAAAATTAGGATATGAAAACTTTAGGAAGAAGCCTATAGAAAAGATAAAAAATAGGAAATATTCCTGGTATTTTGGTGAGTATTGAGTAAGGGGTTTCCAAGCAGATACATCCATGTCTGGATACGAGCAGGTAGAGGTGGCTCTGGCACAGATGTACATAGGGGTAAAACATGAAAACACCTCTTTGAGCTAGACTCGAACGGGAACTTGTACACAAAAATGGGCCTTGCTGCACTCTTGGTTACGACACTCCCAGGGGATATGCTTTGGTAAATTCATAAGCTTAGTATGAACCATTGTTAAAGGAACAACGATAAAATAAAATAAAGATTCACATAAGAATATATGATCATGGATAACCTAGATGGGAACCTAGGGGATGACAAGTTAGGGTATACTTTTCTTCTACAAGTTATCCTTATATGATTTAAGTTCCTTTTCATGATTATTGGCTAAGTATTCAAGCCCCTAATTGTACTTTGTTTTCATAGTTAATGGAGGGAAATGGAAGAACATGTCCCAACAACCAATGTGATAGGAAATGCGACGATTGTCGTATTAATATGACAGGGATGATTAGGGGATTAAAATATGATTATTATTTTGGAAGACGTTCACTATTTTGGGGACCCTATATGATTGAGGTAAATAGATTACTACGGTATTTTCATTGAGGGGTAAGGTTGACTTATATTTTGAAGAATTGATGAATTTAAGGTGGACTTATAGTAATTTAGGTTACTTATGGAAATGATTAACCTGTCTTGGGTAAAATATGTTTAGGTTAGCTACTTTTGTTATAAGATTTTAGGAGTGGTTGATGTTGTTTGGAGATGAACAATGAAGTTTATTTTGGAAGACTATATTATCAAATCCTTCTTGTATTTGGGTTTCAATATTAGCTTGGTTTATTTTGAGGAATCTTAATGACCGTTATTTATGGAATGGTCAATGATGAACTATGGGTAGTACCATAAAACTTTGACGATTTAAAAGTAGTTTCTATTCCTATGGGATTCTTTCTTTTTGAAGAGGTGTTTTACCATACCCTTTCTGTTTTTGGGATAATGTTTAAAGATAGAAGAAATGGATAGTTAATATTTTGTGGATTATGAAGATGATTCTTGTGTTTTGATGAGACCAATTAGTTTTGAATGCTCATAGTTTGGAGAAAAGATTATTTTTGGGTAGAAACTTATTAAAGGATGAAACTCTACATGAAGATAGGTATATTTTCTTATGTTTTTGTTTTATATTGTAAATTAATTCCTCAAAATTATGAAAAGAAACGTAAAACAAAAACTTTGTTGGTTTATGTTTCCTACTAGGTAATCAAAGAACGTTTACACACATCATAAGTTTGGGATTTTCTTAGGGTTAACTTTCTCCTAATCATGTTCTCTATCACTCTCCCCCAGAACTTGACCCTTTGTTTTTCTTCCATGTCCATGTTTTCATACATGGAATCCTAGTGTGGGTTAACTCGGGTGACCTTTGTACTTCCCTTTATTTCTTTTAAAGTAATAATTTTACTGACTCCTTTTCCGATGTGGGACATTCAATGAAATTTCAAAACCCAATTTTAAAAATTGCGAGGACGCAATTTCTTAAGGGGGGAAGAATGTAACGACCCGAAATTTTGAATAAATCTCGTTTCCTAATTTTATGTGTTATTTTATTTTATTTTTATACTCAACAAAAATGTTTCATTTTATAACATGATTATAATTAAAATGAGACCGTTGGGTTTAGACGGTTATATGACCATTGGTCAATATGACCGCTGGAAACTAAATGTTTTGATTATTGTCTCTAAATACAAGTAATCTTGGTTAATTATTATAGAAAAAAGATTCGATGACCTCACCCAGTAGTCTTGGACCGATCGAAGCCCATCTAACAGAACTTGGGAAGGAGGTAGCAACACTGGGCTTTGCTCTGGACCAAACCCAAGCCGAACTTCATCGTGTGAAGCTAGAACGGAATCGCCTTTGTAAGTTCAAACTGATAGAAATTACTACTCGTGTGATGTTTTCCGAGCCTCCCTCAGATTCTCTCACCTTAGCACACCTTACACTTAGGTCCTATGCTGGTGTGATAAGGGGCTATGTAAGGAGACTGTAACTGCCTTGTGTAATCCTTTGTTTTAAATAAAAATTGGGATTTCTTATTATGATGAAGTTTATGAATTTTTAAATGATCGGATAAATATAATATGCATATTTTTTATGAATAGTAAATTATGAATAGTGATTATATTATTAGGATTAGTAATGTGTCCAAATAGATTAGTAATCTCACTTAAAAAAAGTATTAATATAATCTAGGCACCTTGATTAAGTAATGTGATTCAATAAAATGGTTAAATAACGGTTTCATAAATTATTATTCAAGTATTAGTTTTTTTCGAGTGAATAGTGTTTTTTTAATTAAAAATTAAATTAAAATTATTTAAAAAAAATTATTTTTATAAAATGGATTTCATTTTTGAACTCAGAGCACCGATATTATGTTATGGTAATTTTGGGGTTTTTTCTGAAAAAATGAATTTTCGGTGAATAGTGTATTTATTTAAAAAATAAATTAAAAATATTTAGAAAATTATTTTTATAAAATGGAGTTCATTTTTGAAATCAGAGCATTGATATTTGGTTGAGGTGAAATTTTGGGATTATTCTGAGAAAGTTGAATTTTCGATGAATAGTGAAAATACAGTTTTTAAGTTACGGGTGTTTAATGACATCATTAAATGATGTATTATGTTTGTAATCAATATTTTCGGCTTATGAATTGTAAGATAATGTATGAGGTGTCCCATGTGGCCAATACCATGGGAAAATACCATGGGCAAGCCCATGGTTTTTCCAAAACCACTAATGAGGTGTCCCTTGGCCATTAATGCCTTGTCCCCTCACTTTCCCTATAAATACCAAGCCATCCTCTCATACATTCGACTCCCCACTCTCCCCCAACGAATTTATGGTCTCATTACCTCCCAAGTAGTCCCCCAAAGGTGCCCCAAGCCCTCAAGGTCCCAACCATTGAGTTTTAAGAGTTACATTTTAAGGTAAGGGATCTGATCTCTCTCTTTCTTTTCAAGAAATATCTTTTATGTAATTTGTTTTATGATCCATGTTCTTATGTTAAAGGGTGTTCTTTTATACTCCTCTTACTTCCCTTTTCATGTTCACATAATGAGAGATCACATCTTACTCTCATTATTTCGTTTTATGAAGTTTTAAGTGGCGTCGTTAGGCTGCCGAAATTTTTGTAACAGATTCTTTCTCCCTTCTCATTTTTCAAGATCTATTTTCATGTAAAGTATTTCAAGTTCCTTTTTATTATGTTGGGGTATGATCTATAAATTTATCATACTGATCTTTTATGATCATATGATGAGAGACCCCATTTTATCTCTTCAATTCCATATTTTGAAGTTTTAAGTGGCGCTGTTAGGCTGCCGAATTTTTAAGTGGTTCTTCACCCCTCTCGTTTTGAAGTTCTAATTTCATGTCAATTATTTCAAGTTCCTTTTTGTTATGTTGTGGTATGATATCTATATCTACCATACTGATCTTTTATGACCATATGATGAGAGACCCCAATTGATCTCTTCATTTCAGTATTTTGAAGTTTTAAGTGGCGTCGTTAGGCTGCCGAATTTTTAAGTGGTTCTTCACCTTTCTCGTTTTGAAGTTCTACTTTCATGTCAATTCTTTCAAGTTCCTTTTTGTTATGTTGGGGTATGATATCTATATCTATCATACTGATCTTTTAAGACCATATGATGAGAGACCCCATTTTATCTCTTCAATTCAGTATTTTGATGTTTTAAGTGGTGCCGTTAGGCTGCCGAATTTTCATAAGAGAAATCTTATTTCTGTCTTCCTTTCATGTTCTTCATTTCATATGGTATATTTTCAAATTTCATTACCATGTTCTTAAATACCTTATATTCTGTCCATCTACTGTTTTATGGGTTATTTATCAATGTTTGACTCATGTCCCCTCTCTTTTCAATGTTTTCTAAAACCCCAAAACGTAGCCGTCTTGCTGCAGAATTTTCGTCTCAAAATACCTCTCTCTTTTCTCAAAATTATTTTATGTTATTAAGTGAATACTCAAAGATCTTATTTCTAAAGGGGTATTCACATATATATCAAAATGTTCTATTTTAAATTCTGGGATTTACATACGTGAAACTAGCTTTCCCTTTCCGTGGGTTTAAAGTGACATAAAGATCATGTCTTTAAAGCAGTTTTTAAAACGTTATGATTACGAAATGAAACCCATTTCTTTTATGATATATAGGTTGTTTATGAAATTATTGATGATGATATGTGTGGCTCACATGACAATAAATACATGTCAATGGTGCGCCCAGATAGCGCTCCAATGCATTGGGTAAACACTTAATCTCTAGAGATGACCATTTTTAACGACGCCTTGGTGAATAACCTTGGTAATTTTTAACGACACCTTGGGGATGGACCTTGGTGAAACGAAACGATTTTCAATATTAAATGTTGTAGACACATCTTCAAGTTATGAAAATTTTAATTTTATTATGATATTCCTCATGATTTCATTCTCATGCCTTAAAGTTCTTTTCATGACCTTATTGAAGTATCTCAAGTTCACATGTAAAATGTTTCTCTCGTTTACATTACTGGGTTTTTGCTCACCCTTTATTTTGATGTATGTCCCCAGGTTATGTGATGCAGTAATGAACCTAGGATGAACATGAGGAGAAGCCTTTCAAGTGTTTTAGAAGAATGTTTTATGTTTTCATGTTTAAAGTTCCTGGTTTCCAAGACAATAAACCGTAAAGATCCTCGGTTATGTAAAATGTAATGAAAGTTTATGTGATAAAAAGGCGGGATGCTATAATATGATGAAGAAGATTTTATTTCATCCCAGTGCATTTTTGTGGGAATATCTAGTTTTATTATCCAATAGGTTAGATGTTAGTCTAAGGTTGTGTATAGGCTATCATAGGTTGAATTAGTTGGTGATCAAGAATCACTCCCCTCTTCTAAGGATCGATGAACTTTTAAAATAGTTGATGGGAGGTAGTTGGGTTTCTAAGATTTTTTTAGTGTATAGGAATCACTATTTTATGGTTAAATAGGATAATTTCTCAAAGATAGCCTTTATATGTAGGTGTGGGAACTTTGAATTTTGGGTCATACCAATCAGTGTCATGAGAACACCAACTATGTTCATGGGATCATAAACTTTGTGTACTATGAATTCTTTTACTATTTCATAGTCATGTTCATAAATGACATATTGATCTAATAAAATTCAAAGGAGCTTCATATCAATCATCTCAGATCATCCTTTAAAGTTCCTCGATGCTTCCAGATCTATGAAAATATTTTCATGTGTATGTTTTTAACATGAGGGGAACATTTCCTCAAGAATGTGGTACCTCAGTAGGGTTTTTCCATCGAACCATAATTTTTTTATGTATTTTTTTCTCATGAACCACCCAATAATTTTGTGTTGGTTCATAGTTTTCTTGGTCTCATGGGATATTACTATAGGCTGGTGTTTTATTCCTTATGGATTGTGTCCCCATTGATAGATTTAACCATGAAAGACCCAGTTGTTATCTAGACTAATCAGATTTTTTTAGTGTTTGACAACATAAAGGAGATATTTATCAGTTATCTAGTTTCAAACATAGGGGGTGATATTCTAGGTTTTTTTTATGCTTCTTATTTTGGATTGGGATGTGTTTTCATTCAGAAGAAATCATTGATGTCTTATGGGTAGAGTAAGTTACATCCCCATTAGTGTATCTATACAACCCATAATTTGGATCTATTAGAGGTTCGGTTTGTGTTGAGTTTATAAAGACATTACCTCATTAGAGAGGTCTTTGTGGTCTTAATGGATCAAAATATCCTGAGGTATATATTTTTTTATCATGGTCATAGTCTATGAAAATATAGGTGTATGTATTTTCTCTAGGACTATGGATTTTAAATCACCTACACCTCAGGAAATGGAAATATTTTGTATGGATCTTTAAGTAGGAAGCCATAAAAGGATGTTCTTTAGGTGTCTTGAGATTCTAGGATGATGATAGAGGATTTGGTAGTTAGAAACTTAGATATAAGGGTGGTTGATGGAAAAGGATTATTATTTAAGATAATAGTGTGGTATTCTCTAATGAAGAATGTGGAGGAGTATCAGTCGGGAGAATTATAGGTAGTTGTGTTGTGAGATTGTGTTGTCCATGGAGATGCTCTGAAGGGTTGGACAGAGTATGTGAAGAACTATATGTTGTTTTAGGGGAGGGTTCATGTTCTAGTAGTGATTCCCGAGAGAGTCCTTAATGAGTTATACAACTGACATTTTCTGATACACCCAAGAGTATCCAATATGTACCATGGATAGAGGACACAGTCTTGGTGGCCTGGGATGAAATGAGATGTGGAAGAGTTTGAGGATCGGTGTTTGGTTTTCCTATTGGTAAAGTCACAACAATGTTCTCCCTACGGTTTGTTACAACCCTTTAATGATCTCGAGTAGAAATGGGATAGAATCTCAATGCTCTTTGTCACAAGGTTACTCTAAGCTTATGAAGATTCGGATTTTATCTGGGTAATCATGTATCAGTTTATGAAATCAGCTCACTTCCTAACTATCATGGAGTTAGGATTCATAGATATTTTGACAAGGAGGTATGTGGATGAGGTGGAGTTAATGCATAGAGTTACAATGTATATTGTATTGGATGGGGATGCTTGTTTTAACATGAAAGTATAGAGGATATTGTATCATTATTTTGGCCCTCAAATATGCCCCAAAACTTCTTTCCACCATAATACGGATGGGAAGACAGAGATAACCATCTAAAAACTAGAGGATCTGTTGTAGGCATGCCTATTAGACATCGGTGGATCTTGGGAAAATACCTAACTTTTGCTGAGTTTTCTTATACTGATGGTTATCACTCATCTATTATGATAGCCCTATTTAATTAATTTTATGTGAGGTCATGTCATTATACATTTTTTTGGGTTGAGGTTAGGGAGAACATATTTCTTGGTCTTTATGTGATGCATAGCATTACAGAGAAGGTTTCGTTTTTTTATATAATAAGGGAGGTGAAACACCAGAAGAAGTATTATACTAATTACAGGAGGAGGTCCTAATACTCAAAGGATAGAGACCGTGTGTTTTTTAGAGTCTCCCCTTCATGTGGGAAGTGGTGGTTTGGAAGGGGTAGTAAGAACTTTCCTCAGTTTATCGGTACTTTTGAGGTGTTAGGGCATGTTGTCTAAGGGGATTATCGGTCGGTACTCCCGCATGATTGGGCCAGATTCATGATGTCTTCCACATCTCTCAGTTGTATTTGTATCATCACAATGACTCACATGCCAAAGACTGGGGATATTTGGATATATAGGATGATACATCATTCATTAACTAGCTAGTGGAGATCCTAGATCATTAGAATAAGGTGTATCATGTATAGACCATTCCTTTGGATCATTTTTTATTGAGGCATGGTGTTCTAGAGGATATTACTTTGGTTCTTGAGGCATAGATGGGTGCATAGTACCCCCAAGTTGTTTTGAGTTTTTCCTTGTTGTGTTTTTATTTAATAATGTGATATTTGGATCTTGATGCTTTATGAGATGTTATTTTTTATTAATGATGTTATGTGTGATTAAATCTTCAAGAATAAGAAGAGGGGTAAACCTGATTCCTAATCAAGACACATTATACCCAGACATAGTTAAAAATGTTTTGGTGAGTTATTATCACCCAATGTGGATAATATATTGACATAAGAAATGGAATTCCATAATTTCTATTTTTGGAGATCTGTTTTGTAGTGATTGTGGTGATCATTATCTTGGGATTTGAGGTAATGATATGGTGGTGAAAGTGGTTATGTGTAAGGGATGTGGTTTATGGTTCGTAAAAAATGATTTAGTGTTGTTCATTGTGCGGTGAATGGTAATGTGGTTTGGTTGTGTGTTTGTGTGAAATTTTTGGTGTGGATTTTCAGTTTTCTTGTTGTTTTTAGTTAGTGGTGGTGTTTACTTATAACGATATCCTTGACAGGAAACTCGTGTGATGGTTGTACAGACTTCTTTTTAATTTTTCTATCTAAGTTTTTTTTATTCTCAAGGATGAGAATAGTTTGATAGGTATCTGATTTAATGTCCCAGACCTTTTGGTCCATTACATTACATGAAATCTATTTGTATAGGTGTATGGGGAAATACCTATAGAGTTTAGAGAGTGAAGGTAGGGGGATTTGGAGTTGAAATTACAGGAGTTGAGTGATGCGCAACACTATAGGGGTAGAAATTGTGACTTAGAGAGGAAAACTATGGTGAAGGGACCCTATAAAAGGTTTTTTATAGCTATATACAATTTTGGAATAGTTATAGTGTGGAGGTTGTGAATATACTATATAAGGATCTACAGTGTTGTGGAATATCAGGTTGTGGTAAATATGGGATTGAAGGTATATTTTGTAGGTTCTTCTATTTTTTTGGGAAAGATTAAACATGTGATGGGATATAGAATAGCCCTATTAATGGTTCTTGGGTTATAGTACACATATTTTACTAGCTAGTCTACAGAGTGGTTCATAGTATTGGCCCTTGGTGTTACATCCCAATCTTCCACAGTACGTTTCCCTTTGAATAATGCAATAGCTTGCATTGTACGCAACTTCGAGAATCTAACACACCGCGACCAATCAAACTAGCCATTATGAATAGTAATACCCACTTTTTGAAATATTATAAATTTTATTTTTCAAAATGGACATCATTTTTTAATCCAGAAAATCAAAATTAGCTTAGGTTGAATTTTTGGTATTTTTCTGAAAACTTTCAATTTTTGATGAATAGTGAAAAACACTACGCTATTGGTTAAAACGGACTTTTTATTTAAATAATTATTTATTTTATTTAAAATTATTTTATGTAAAAATTTATACATAATACTTATATAAGTTCAATGTAATTAATTGGACTCATTTTATAATAAGTTTAGATATATAAAATTTTATTGAAATTTTTACCGTCTTTTACCCACCTTCTAGGAGCATTTACAAATTTTCATAAAACAAAATTTTACCACTTTTGTGAGTTTAATTTCAAAAATACAAGATACACGGTTGACATCATTAATTAAAATGTGGTTCAAAAAGATGAAAATAATTTTTTTTGAATTGTAACTTTTGACTTTTATTTACCACGATTAAAAGTAAATAGGGTAATTAAGGGTAAAAATGATATTATAATTACCCTAAAAAATATCCTAATTCTATTGGATAAGTGTAATTAGACCAAAAAAATCATTAGGAATAAAATTTTATCCCATTTGGTCCACTTGGATTAGATTGGGACATTTATTATTAATTTATTTAAAGAAGAGTTAAAAGTGGTAAATTCAAAGTTTAATAACTAAACCATTTTTAATATAGGGTTATAAATTAGATAAATTATACTATATATATTCATTATAAATATAAAAATATTTCATACATAATGGTATGTTATTTATAAATTATATATATTAAATAATTTAATTTATTTATGACACAATGATGATGGAGTAATTACCTTATTAATGAAATATTAAAATCATTGATATTATAAATATCCAAATAAATGTAATTTGAGAATTTTGATGAATTAAAATAATTTTATTGGTTAATATGAAATGTTATGGTTGATTATATATTTTATTTTTGAAGTAATAATTTTGTTATGATTTTCCAAAAAACCAAATACTAAATAGTATCAAAATTGACATAATTGAGTTTTTAAAACAAATACTATATTATTAATTGATATAATATTCTTAAAAATATAAGGTTCAGAAAAAGGACTCATATAAGGTTATATATATTAATAATTAACCACTTGGGGATCTTTTGGCTTGATATAGTATTTTTATTAACCATATAGTATAAAAATTCAAAGAGACATGGTAAATGTTAAACTATTTAACTAAGAGTTAAATCTAAAAGATAAGGCTAATATGGTGACATAAACTTGTCTAAAACCTATTGGTTGAGATTTTTTTGACCTATCCCCACCTTATCCTAGAAATTATTCATTTTGGATCCATTAGAAACTGAAAATAATTTTATTATAAAATAATATTTCAATCTTTTCCTCAAGTGACGCACGCCCCTCTTATAAAAGGGCACTTCTCATTCTCTTAATTTAACACCTCCAAAGCCATTTGGCTTATCCAAACCTTGCCCAAATATCCATCCAAATTTCCTCCCTTCATCATATAGGTTTTACTTGGGTCAGGAAGAAAACCTAAGGATCCCTTTTGATCAAATAAAAATGAATAACCCGAAGAAGAGGTAAATATTTCATCACCTCTTTCAAGTTATTTTCATCTTCCACTTCATATTTATTTGTTGTTTCCATTATAAAATAATAACACCAGTATCTTCTATATACTATTATGTTATTATAAAAATGATACAACCATATTCATTATTCTATCCATCATATGAATGACAAAGTCGCCATACGTGTGTACGTACGGCTTACCGTCTCCACGTCATGGTGCAGTTTGTTATTCAAACACTTCATTATTTGGATGAGTATAATAATGAGAATAAATGATGTAAATAATAAATATAACATGTTAATGATTATATATATATATGATATACCATCCAATTACATATTATTTCACCATCAATATAAT
This sequence comes from Viscum album, assembly GCA_963277665.1. NCBI lineage: Eukaryota > Viridiplantae > Streptophyta > Magnoliopsida > Santalales > Viscaceae > Viscum > Viscum album. The sequence continues at coordinate 609,748,662 of OY728123.1, read as the reverse complement.
GACATTTTCACTCGTGCGTATGTACGGATTACCGTCTCCACGAACATGATGAGATTCATTCGACATCGTAATCATTCAAGAATAATTTTCATTTATGATTAAAAATAATGTTTAAGAACTTAATATAATTTTTTATATGAATAAAATACATCCTATCCATAATAAACATGTCTTACTTAACCGAACATATAATGGAAAACAGATCAATTAACACCCGAAACGATGATACTACTATAATATTATTAACAAAGAAATATTAGAGGATCATATATAATATCATATTTATGGATATAGTTCTTGTATAATTTAATAAAAATGTTTTAAATATTATATAGTATGTTAAAATACCATCCACTAAGGAAAAGTACAAGGTAAGGGTTAATTCTACAATCTTTTTACTTCTCTGAGGTTGTTAATACGTAAGTATCTACTGGGACTTCTTTATCATCCACATCTGTGTTTTCTTAAAAATGTAATTCAAAACATTTTTACTATTTACTGTACTATTGTTCAGATTCATTTATACCCTTATTTGACCATATATGTTTTGAAAGTAATCTTCTGTCATTTTCCAAACAAGGTACTTTATGACCTTTTTAACAAAATTAAGGTAAGAATGTCTTTTTTTAACTTATACGGTGGGTGTGGTTATTTTCTGCTGTTAACACATCATCTAAGCTTCCCATAAAATCTTATAAGAATATTTTCAAAATAATGTTTTATTTTATAATTATATGAATTTTAAAATATTTCAAAATAGAAAGAGATATTTCTCTAAAAAAAGTTTTGATTTCATCTATGTCAACATCCTTTGATGGATTTTAAGATTGTTTGATGTTGATTTATTATGATACAAAACTTCCATATTGTATTGAAGTTTTTTTTGATATGTTTGACTATGGATGGGTTATTATTATCATTCATGGTTTATGGATAAAGTATTGACATTTTTTATGCTAGTTTTAATACGATTGTTTATGTTATGTTTAAACCTTTTCATATGAGGAATGCATTGGACTTAGTAAGTGATGAGTGGAGCTCGCTATAGATCCTAGATACATCAGTAGGTATCATGAAATAAACTAGTGTCTTGGCATAAGGCCTTGAAAAAGTATTATTTTTAGTCTTGGAACAAGGTCTTGACTATGTGGTTATGAAGTCTGGAATTATGCATTTCATCATTATGAAAGTGGCTATTGATATTGCATGTGATTATTAGACTAGTATAATATCCCTGTGAATAAGTAAATGGATTTATTTGATTTTATATTTTCTATATTATGCTTAATTTTAAGTTTAAAAGGATTTTTTTAGTCTTATACATTACCTTAAATGTTTATGCTTGTTTATGAAAGTTTCTGCTATATTGTTATCCTTACTGAGCATATGAGCTCACCCCTTTCTATGTTTTATTTTTTCCAGGATGTGAAGAAGTATTTTATGGTTGACCTACAGGGATAAGATAAGGATATAATTGTGTTAAAAAGGGGACAAAATTTTGTTTATTTTTTTATTTCATTATGTAATGTAAAACTTATGAATGTATCTAGTACTTCCAAAGCTACTAAACTGATCTGTCTTTCGGGATTTGATCCCTTGTGATCATGCCAATGTTATGTAATAATGCACTGACTCTGGGTAACTGGGGTTGGGTTGTTACATTTGGTGTCATAGGAAGTTTAGTAAAAACTTTGGAAGAAAGATTTAAAAAGACTCTGATTATAGAACATTACCCTAAGATAGAATTTGAGGATTAGTATAGAATACCTTCCTAGAATTTTGTTAATGTACAGATTTTGTAAATTTTCCAAGAAATACATCCCTGTATGGATATGAGAAAGTAGAGGTGGCTCTGGCACAGATGCACCTAGGGTTAAAACCCAAAAACGCCACATTGAGCTAGACTCGAACGGGAACCGGTGCACGACAATGGGTCTTACTGCACTCTTGGTTACGACACTCCCGGAGGATATGCTTAGGATAATTCACTTTTTTTTGAAAACCATTATTAAGGATTTATGATTATATACCTCTTTAAAGAAATTTTTTTTATGATTATGGATTATATCCATAAATTGTTCAATTTATGTTAAGTGTTTTACAAGTTTGGAATTATGTATTGTGATTTATAAACTAATCTATTGTATGCCATTGTTTATAAATGGCACAGAGTAGAAAGAATGAAAACCATATCAACGCACGTAATCCATGTAGGGATTTCCCTCCTACTCAATATAATTATACTGGATCTGGTGATGAAATAGGTGTTGATCAGCTTATCACCATACTGGGACAACTCACTGAGCTTATGAATAATAAACTTACCCGTATGGAGCACCTTGATCCACAACGCGGAGGATTATTTTTAGACCACTTAATGAGGAAAAAACCACCAAAATTCAGTGTGAGTACAAATCCATTAGTATATGAGCAATGGATAAGTTCCTTAGAGAAAATATTTCATGCTTTGGGGAGTAGCAAAAGAGAAAAAGTTGTCATGGCAGTTTATCGCCTCACGGGAGATGCAGATAAAAGTTGGTCATTAGTCCAAAACAAAAAGAAATATGATGAAGTATCGAACATGGAATAGAGATATCTTAAAGAGATTTTCATAGAAAAGTACTTTCTGTGTGACCATCGAGTGTATATAGAAAGACAATTTCTAATTCTGAGGCAAAAGGAGGATGAGAATGTCACAAAGTATGAGGATAACTTTACAAGGTTAACAAGGCATGTAGTAGATTATATACATAACCCAAAAAGTAAGATTGATCTATTCTTTGATGGGTTAAAACTATTTATCCATCGATCATTAGTCTCATAATCCTTCGCATCGTACGAAGATATAGTCTCATGCGCTATCAAGATAGAAAAGGAATTCTCTAATTCTTACAACTTTAAAGAAAAGCAAGAGAGAAAGAGATATGTTGAACACTATGGAAATGTAAATAAGGGGAAGAAAGGAAAAGTTGAATATTTATCCTAAAATAAATGTGGGAAGAAACACCTAGGTACTTTCCTGAAGGGAATGGGAGTATATTACAAGTGTGGTGAAAAAGGCCACTTAACTCGTGATTGAAAGGGGAAGAAATAGGTTGTCAATGTTGAATGATACAATTGTAGAGAAAATGGGAATTAAAAATGAATTTCCTAAGCACCAAGGGAACTTACCTCAGAAAATTACAAGGGAGAAAATCCAAGATTATACAATCACTACTGCTGAGGTTGAAGCTCCGAAAGACGTGGTGGCAAGTAATTTAATGGTTTCCCCAAGTTAAGATAATGCTTTATTTGATTTTGGATCATCGCATTTTTCATATCTTCCCAGTTTTCTAATAAAATTATACATTTTTAATTTGACATAACAAGGGAGTTTTCGGTCAAAACACATAAGGGTAGTATCATCGCAACAATGTTTTGTGAATCAGTTCCCATTAGGGTATATAAATGTTCTTTATCTGTTAATCTCATCATCATACCCATAATTGAATTTGATATAATCCTTGAAATGGATTGGATTTAGGACCATGATGTGAAAATTTATTGTAAGAAGAAGGAGGTTACAATTTTTGATGATGATAAGGAGTACCTTATTTTTAGAGCAGAAATATCACCACCTGATTCTTATCTAGATTTTCCCCTAGTAGCTCTACGAAATTCAATTATTGGGGAATAAGAGAATGAAATAACTATGGGTGAGGAAAATAATGTTCTAATAGAGGATGTACCTATTGTGCAAGAATATTTTGATGTGTTTCCAAATGATTTACTTAGACATCCTACAAAATGACAAATTAATTTTTCCATTGATTTAATTCCTAGTTCAAGGCCCATATCGAAGACCCCTTATAGAATATCCACTGTGGAATTAGTGGAACTAAAGAAACAACTAGAGGAATTGAGTTATAAGGGATTTATTCTCTTTAGTGTTTCTCCATGGGGTTCCCCTATCCTTTTTGTTAAAAATAAAGATGAATCTATGAGGTTGTGCATTGAAAATAGGGAGATCAATGCTATAAAAATAAAGAAAAAGTATTCCCTACCTGTCATTGATGATTTATTTTATAAAATTCATAGAGCTCAATATTTTTCAAAGATTGAACTTCGATCTGGATACCATCAGTTGTGCATGAAGAAGGAAGACATTCTAAAGATAGCATTTTGGACCAGGTACGGGCATTACGAGTTTACAGTAATTCCTTTTGGATTGACTAATGCACCCTCTATATTCATGGATCTATTGAATAGAGTTTTCAAGTAATATCGTGATGACTTTTTAGTGGTATTTATTGATTACATATTGGTATAATCTAATATCTATGAAGATCATGAAAATCACTTGTGCTTTATTCTAAAGACTCTTAGAAGAAATGAATTATATGGGAAGTTTAGCAAGTGTGAATTCTGGCTTCAGGAGATTTCTTTTCATGGCCATATTTTCTCTAAGTATGGAATCTCTATTGATCCTTCAAAGACCAAGGCAATCCAAGAATGTCTAACACTGATGAGTATAACTTAGGTACACAATTTTATTTGTTTAGAAGGTTATTATCGACATTACATCTAGAATTTTTCTCGGTTGGCTAAACCATTAACCATTCTCACTCGTAAAGAGGTTAAATATGTTTGGATAAAAGAGTGTGAATAATGTTTTGAATAACTGAAGGGAAGATTAGTTAATGCTCCTATCTTACCTCTACCATTAGCGAATGATGGGTTTGTTATTTATAGTGATGCTTCAAAGAAAGGACTTGGTTGTGTCCTTATGTAGAATGATAGAGTTATTTCCTATGCATTATGACAGCTAAAAATTCATGAACAAAACTATCCTACTCAGGATCTTCAGTTAGCAGCTGTAATCTTTTCTCTGAAAATATGGAGACACTATCTCTATGGTGAAAAAATGTGAGATTTATACTAATCACAAGAGTTTGGAGCATATTTTCTCACAGAAAAAACTCAACATGAGGCAATGATGATGGCTTAAACTACTCAAGGATTATGATTTCACTATACACTACCACCCGGGGTAGGCAAATAAGGTGACATATGCTTTGATTAGAAAGGATCATAGAGTTTTGAACAATATGAGAGTTGAAAGGGATCCTAATTGCATAGGTCTAGGAGAGATGGATATGGGGATAACCATGGAAGGTTAAACATCAAATATTTTTCAAATGGTTTCAAATCCATCTTTACTAGAAAGGATAAAGAGTTCTTAGACTGATGATGAGGAGTTTAAAAAGAATATTAATGTTGTGAATGATGGGAGATTGAGTGACTTCATATATGAAGATGGAATTTTGAAATTTGGGAAGAGGCTTTGTGTTCCTAACATACCTGATCTAAAAAAATAATTTTTGGATGATTCTCATAGATCCAATTTCTCTATACACCCTGAGAGCACCAAGATGTATAGAGATTTGAAGGAAGATTTTTGGTGGGACAACATGAAGAGGGAGATTGTGGGTTTTGTGTAAAGATGTACGGTTTTTAAACAAGTGAAAGATAAAAGTAAACAGCCTGGAGGAGTCATGAAACTTCTTCCTATACCTGAGTGGAAATGGGATAATGTTACAATGGAATTTTTCATAGGGCTACCAAAGACTTATAGAAGAAATGATGTAATATGGGTCATTGTTGATCGTCTTACAAAGTCTGCACATTTTCTTTCTATAAGATAATATTTACCACATGAACGTTTAGCAAGATAATATATTAATGAAGTTTTAATACTTCATGGAGTACCATTATCGATTGTTTCTGATCGTGATCCCCATTTTACAACAAGATTCTAGAGAAGTCTTCAGAAATCCTTAGATACTGAACTTTGTTAGAGTACTGCTTACCACCCTCAAACCGATGGACAATCAGAATGTACTATTCAAACATTAAAAGACATGTTGATATCTTGCTCACTTGAAATTCAAGGTATGTGGTATCAATATTTACCTCTAGAAGAATTTTCCTATAATAATAGCTTTTATTAAAGTATTCAGATGGCACTATATGAAGCATTATATGGAAAGAGATGTCGCACACCAACTTGTTGGGATGATGTTAGTGAAAGAAAACTCATAGGCCCATAACTTATTGAGGAAACAATAGAATAGGTGAATATTATCCAAACCCACATCAAAGTATCCCAAAGTAGGCAAAAGATCTATGTCGATAACCGAAGGAAGAATTTAAAATTTCAAGTAGGATACCATGTTTTATTGAAGGTATCTCCATGGAAGGGTGTTATACATTTCAGTAAGAAGGGTAAATTGAGTCACAGGTACATCGGACCTTTTGAAATTCTAAAATGAATTGGAGTTGTAGTTTATCGTTTCGAAATGCCTCCAAGTATCTCCAAAGTTCATGATGTGTTCCACGTATCACTGTTGAGAAAATACATGCCTGACCCAATGAATGTACTCACCTATGAGGAAATTGAACTGGAACTTGATCTGTCTTATTGTGAAGAGCCTGTCAAAATTATTAATATGAGAGAACAAGTGCTGAGAAACCAGATGACTCATCTAGTAAAAGTTCTATAGAGAAATCATAAGATGGAAGAGGCAACTTGGGAACCCGAGGAACTTATGATGAAGAACCACCCAAATCTTTTTATGCAGTAATATTCTAGAAATTTTTAGGGAAATTTTATATTAAGGAGGGTATAATGTTACACCACAAGCTTCCACGACATGTTTCCCTTTGAATAATGCAATATCTTGCATTGTACGGAACTTTGAGATTATAACACACCACGACCAATCAAACTAGTCATTATGAATATTAATACCCAATTTTTGAAATATTATAAATTTTATTTTTCAAAATGGACTACATTTTTTATTTTGGAATATTGAAATTAGCTTAGGATGATTTTTTTGTATTTTTATGAAAGCTTTCAATTTGATGAATAGTGAAAAACACTGCATTATAAGTTAAAACTGACTTTTTATTTAAAAAATAATTTATTATATTTAAATTTATTTTAGGTAAAAATAGATACATAACACATATATAAGTTTAATGTAATTAATTTCAGTCATTTTATAATAATTTTAGATATATAAAACTTTATTTAACTTTTTATTGTCTTTTACCCACCTTATAGGAGAATTTAAAAATTTGCATAACACTTAATTTTACCACTCCTGTGAGTTGAATTTCAAAAATCTGAGAGACACAGTTGACATTAGCAAGTAAAATGTGGTACAATAAGATGATTTTTTTAATGAATAGTAACTTTTTACTTTTATTTACCACAGTTAAAAGTAAATAGGGTAATTAAGGGTAAAAATGATATTATAATTACTCTAACACATGCCCTAATTCTATTGGATAAGTGTAATTTGACCAAAAAACCTTAGGAATAAAATATGATATCTTTTGGTTCACATGGATTAGATTAGGACATTTATTGTTATTTTATTTAAAGAAGAGTTAAAAGTGTTAAATTCAAAGTTTAATAACTAAACCATTTTTAATATAGGGTAATAAATAAGATAAATTCAACTATAAATATTAATTATAAAGCTAAAAATATTTCCTACATAATGGTATTTTATTTATAATTTTTAGACATTACATAATTTAATTTATTTATGACACAATGATGATGCAGTAATTACCTTATTAATGAAATATTAAAATATTTGATATTATAAATATCCTAATAATTATAATATGAGACTTTTGATGAATTTAAATAATTTTCTAGGTTAATATGACATGTTAAGGTTGATTAAATCATTTTTTTCTAAGTAATAATGTTGTTCTTATTTTCAAAAAAACCAAATACTAAATAGTGTCAAAATTGACATAATTGAGTTTTTAAAACAAATACTGTATTTTTAATTGATATAATATTCATAAAAATTGAAGGATCATCAAGAGGATTTAGATTATGTTATATATATTAATAATGAACTGGTCGGGGTTCTCTTGACTTGTTATAGAAAGTTTATTAACCATATAATATAAAAATACAATGAGACATGGTAAATGTTAAACTATTTAACTAAGAGTTAAATCAAAAAGATAAGGTTAATATGGTGACCTAAACCTATTGGTTGAATGGTTTTAGACCCATCCCCACCTTATCCTCTAAATAATTCATTTTTTATCCATTATAAAATGAAAATAATTTTATTATAAAATAATATTTCAAGCTTTTCCTAAAGTGACCCTCACCTCTCTTATAAAAGGGTACTTCCCCTTCTCTTAATTTTACACCTCAAAATCCATTTGGCTCAGCCAAACCCAGAACAAATATCCTCTAAACTTTTCTAAATTCATCCTAGAGGTCTTACTTAGGTCATAAAGCCAACATAAAGAGCCCTTTTGATCAAATCAAAAGGAAGAACCTGAAGAAGAGGTAAATATTGCATCACCTCTTTCAAGTTGTTTTCTTCTTCCACTTCCCCTTTCTTTGTTGTTTCCATTCTAAAATAATAACTCCAATATATAATATATACTATGATGTTATTATAAAAATGTTTCAACAATATTCATTATTTTATCCATCATATGAATGACAAAGTCACCATAAGTGAAAACGTACGGCTTACCATCTCCACGTCGTGGTGTAGTTTGTTATTCAAACACTTCATTATTTGGATGGGTATAATAATTAGTATAAATGATGTAAATAATAAATATAACATTTTAATGATTATTTATATATTATATACCATCAAATTACATAATATTTCACCATCAATATAATGATATTGTCGCTCGTGCGTACGTACGGATTACTGTCTCCACGAACGCGATGAGATTCATTCCCCATTATAATCATTCAAGAATAATTTTCATTTTATGATTAAAAATAATTTTTCAGAACTTAATATCATTATGTATATGAATAAAATACATCCTATTAATAACAAACATGTCTTATATAACTGAGCATATAAAGGAAAACGGATCAGTTAACACCTGAAACGATGATACTACTAAAATATTATTAACAAAGAAATATTAGAGGATCATATATGATATAATATTTATGTATATAGTTATTTTATATTTTAATAACAATGTTTTAACTATTATATGGGAGGTTAACATACCGTCAAATAAGGAAAAGTACAGGGTAAGGGTTAATTCTACAATCTTTTTACTTATCTGAGGTTGTTAATACATAAGTATCTACTGGGACCTCTTTATCATCCACATCCATGTTTTCTTAAAAATGTAATTCAAAAAAAAAATTACTATTTACTAGAAAATGGGTTAATTTAATTTATACCCTTATTTGACCATATATGTTTTGAAATGAATCTTTTTTCATTTTCAAATAGGGTACTTTATGACCTTTTCGACAAAATTAAGGTAAGAATGTCTTTTTTTAATGTATACGGTGGGTGCGGCAATTTTCTGTTGTTATAACATCGTCAAAGAATCTCATACAATCTTATAAGAATATTTTCAAAATAAATGTTTTCTTTTATAGTTATATGACTATTATATGATTTAAAAATAGAAGCAGATATTTCTCTAAAAAAAGTTTTGATTTCATCTATGTCAACATCCTTTGATAGATTTTAAGGTTGTTTGAAGTTGATTTATTATGATACCAAACTTCCATATTATATTGAAGGATTTGTGATATGTTTGACTATAGATGTTTTATTTTTACCATTCATGGTTTATGGATAAATTATTGACATTTCTTATGTTGGTTTTAATATGAATGTTTATGTTATGTTTAAACCTTTTCATATGAGGAGTGCATTGAACTTAGTAAGTGACGGGTGGAGCCCACTATAACTCCTAGATGCATCGATAGGTCTCATGAGACAAACTATTGTATTGGCATAAGGCCTAGACAAAATCTTATTTGTAGTCTTGGCACAAGGCCTTGACTCTATGGTTATGAAGTCTAGCATTATGCATTCCATCATTATGAAAGTGGCTATTGATATTTCATGTGATTATTCGACTATTAAAATATCCATGTGAATAAGTAAATGGAATTATTTGATTTTATCTTTTCTATATTATGCTGAATTTTAAGTTTAAAAGGATTTTGTTTTAGTCTTAAACATTGTCTTAAATGTTTATTCTTATTTATGAAATTTTCTGCTATATTGTTATCATTACTGAGCATTTGAGCTCACCCCTTTCTATGTTTTAATTTTCCCAGGATGTGAAGAATTATTTTATGGTTGACCTTTAGGGATGGGATAAGGATATAAGAGTGTTCAAAAGGGGAAAAAATTTGTTCATTTTTTATTTCATGACGTAATGTAAAACTTATGAATGTATCTAGTACTTACAAGGCTACTAAACTGATCGGTCTTTCAGGATTTGATCCATTGTGATCATGTAAATGTTATGTAATAATGCACTGACTCTAGATAACTAGGGTCAGGGCGTTGCACTTGGTCTGGTGATTTTTTTCATAAATTCTATGGCATAGTGATATAGGTTATACCATGGTCTTGTGTTTTTTAAACTGGGTATAAATATTTAAATGTACATGGACCCTAATTTTTCTATCTTTTTTATAAATTATTAGGTTAAACAATTGCGTCCTAAGGAGGGATTTTATACCCCTTTCAGTGGATTTTAACCCTAAAGTTTGAGGATAAATCTGTGGCGGTTTTTGGTAAGTACCCTCTTTTCATTCTCTTGGTTTCTTCCTATTCCTTGTCGGGGAAATGTTTCTGTTGGAGGATGTTAATTTAGTAATGATGTTTTGTGTAAGGGATTGATTGGGTTTTTATTTTCGAGGATGATAAATTTTTTATCCTTTATTTGGGTTCTTGGTAGTTGTGTGCCTCCCGTTCTAACCTTGTATAGCAGTTCAGGAATCTCTTTTTGAGGAAAGGGTTCCTATGATTCTCAACTTGTTGTATCATGTGGAAGGGGTTCATTATTTCTTTATATTTTTGGAATATTGTACAAACTATCTTAAGGATAATAATGAATTGGTAATCTAAAAATTGAATGGGTAAGGAGAATAAAATCACATGCTTTATATATTTTGATATTATTAATATTATGATTTTCTGTTCTTAACACCATGATAAAAATTATGTCCATTGGTATCATTTTTTCACTATGATTGTTATGATTATAGAATCCTTATTATGTATTGTTGGTTATAACCAAAAAATTGAAATTATCTAACCACTTATATCTGATTCATAAAATGTTTACTCTATGAGATTTATGGATTGTGTAAAAATTCCCTTGATTAAATAAGTGGAATTTTATGGAAATCCCCTCGATAAATCTAGAAATGGTTTGTGAATAAATTATTTGTGAATGTGTGAATGTGTGATGAGTGGTTGTGTTGCGTGGTTGTGTTCTGTTGTTGTGGAAGAGGTGATGATATGTGGTTGGTATATGGCGGTTGTGATATAAAAAATGGTTTTTATATAGAAAGTGGTTGTTTCTATTAAAAAGGGTGATATGGGATTATTGGCATAAGAAATATGGTTTTTTAATGTTAGGGTGTGTTGTACAGGTTTCTCAAGTAGTAATGGAATCAATTAAATGTTAATGATGAAATTGAAATGTCATGGGTTGAAATGGATAATGAATGTTGAATTAAAATGGGAAGTGTGACTTAGATAGTATTTTATTAATGGGAATTAAATGGGATGAAATGATGAGATGAATAGTTTGGAGAATTAATGGTATTAATGAATGAGGTTGGTTGGTAATAGGAAATTTGGGAAATGGATTTAATTGTGAAATAATATGAAACGTGTATTATTTCTTATTCATTTTTTTATTTTTTTATTTAGAATTGGTATTGAAAGTAGTGAAGGTTGTGGGGTGATGTTTTGATGTTGTGAGTTGGAATGATGCTCTTGATGAGTACCCATAGTTTGGCCTTGAATATTATGATATATAAAAATATATATATTGTTGGAACCACTTTGTGAATAAGGTTGTATTTTTTTCAATAGTTGTCAATGAAGATCAAAATGAAGGAGATCAAGAAGTACTCCAATGAAATGGAGGAATGGAGATTCAGACGATTGTTGTACTGATCGTAAGTTCAAAGAACATGTGTAAAAGGTGATACATTGATTACAACAATGAAGAATGTGAGTTGTAATCCATCTGAGGATGATTAAAGAAGAATGGGGTTTTTGGATGAAGTCCATGCAATTACTCATGATTGCAATAGAACCATGCAAGAGACATCTTGATGAATAGAATCACATGGTTTGTATGAAGTAGATCATGACGGTTGATGAATAAGACAATGTGCCAATGATTGGAATTCTAAGAAGGTCGTGTAGTGATTGGAATTCTGCGATAGTCATGCACATCACATTATCATAGAAGATGATGATGCTGAAGCTATGCCTTCAAAGAATAAATATCACAGTAGTGGAGTTTTTCATAAAAGCAGAAGAGTTGTTGAACGATACATATCACCAAGAAAAAGTGTTGTTGAGGTGATCGTGCTTGTTGACAAAGCAAACAGACGACATACAAATTTGTTGACAAAGGAGATTCCATGGTGGCATGTCGAGTTTGAGGACTGTGGATAATTATCCATGTTTTATTCAAAGAACATCGACAAAGGAATGGATGATCTAGAGCCGGAAAAAAAGAGTAGATACAAGGTGGCGTCGTTTTCCAGTGTTTGCCAAATTTTTGGGGTCCAAAATTTGGAGGCTGGTGAGCATCGCGAAAAGTGGATTTCCATGAAGGTCATAATTTAATATGGCAAAGGCATGAGTTTCGCGAAGATGGAATGCATGGATTGGATTTCGCGAAGACCAGAAGAATGCAGACGGTGATTCTTCGCGATTACGTCAAGCTTCGCGAATGGCAGAGGCTAGGGAGCTTCACGGCGATGAAGGGCTTTGCAAGGGGCTTCGCGGCGATAATGGGCTTTGCGAGGGAGCTTCGCGGAGAAGGTGAAAAGGAATTGACGGGATGCTCCGTGATTACGACGAGCTCCGCGAATGGAAAATTTCCATAGTGCTTCGCGATTTTGAGAGAATTCCGACAAGAACTTCGGAGCTTCGCGATTTGAGCTGACGTGGCGCTGACTTCGTGCGGAAGGGTCAAGGGTCGGTGGAATCGTCTATAAATAGAGGTCGACCCCCTCAAGAGAAGTAGAGATAAATTTAGAGAAAATTATTTGCTCTCGGTTCGCAGAGGTCTCTCGCGAAGGCAATGTGCTTCACAAAAGAGGAGCTTCACAGCGGCTATTCTAGCTCTGTGAAAGTCGTGCGCCCCACGTTGGCTCAGTGAGCTTCGTGAAAAGGCAGGAGCTCCGTTATATCCAAGCATTGTGAAGGCTGGAGCATCGTGAGAGTGCTTCGTGATTGAGCATCGCGAAAAGGCAGGGACTCTGCGAAGGCTTGTTTGAGCTTTGTAAAATTGGGAGCCTTGAGAAGTAGGGTACTTTGTGAAGGCCCTTTCCAAAGGTTCACCCAGTGGACAGGGGAAAAGGGGGTATTCATTAGTGGATGAAATTTGGACTTCAACAGAGAATAATTTATTGAGAAATCACACAAGTGATTGTAATTCAGGAAAATGAAGACAAGGGGATCTAGTGTATTCAGTCATTGCACTAAAGTAAAAGGTTGAATACAAAAGAGCATCAACTCAGGACTCTGATGCAAGAAAAGTTTCAAGCTGAACAGGAGACAAAGACTTCAATTCAAATCTATTGAAGAGACCTTCATGTCTATAAACTGAGTGAGACTTCACCAACGGTAGTGAGCCAGGGGGATTCAACGGGAGTGACCCGAGGGAAGCAGTGAGTTATCCCTAAACCTTTATAAAGGCAGTGATCCTGGGACAGAGTGACTGTGCCCGAACAATTGTAATCTACAGCTAGTGAAGCATAGTGGATTCAGGTACGACCAACAACCTGTCGGCGTATGCTCCTTGGACATAGCCCTTAGTGGTGAACCAAGTAAAAATAGTTGTGTCATCTCTCTTCATGTGAATGTATCATTGCTGATCATAACCTTTATACAGGTTTAAGTAGTTCCTACCAACGTGGGAACAAGATCCACAACTTTAAGAAGAAAAAGTTGACACCCTGATTCACCCTTCCCCTCTCAGGGTGTCCCGGGGTCCTACAAGTGGTATTAGAGGGAAAGGTTGATGTATGTTGGATATTCTCTAGTAATTCTCTTCATAAGAGGATTTGAGTTTCTTTCCTAAAGTCAACAATGAAGAGCAGTCTTGATGAAGATTCAGTCATTTCGAGCAGAAGTCTATATCTAGCAAGACCCTGACAAACAGGAAGAAGAAAGAGAAGAAGCAGATAAAGAAGTCCTTCATGACCAAAGAAGATATTGTGTCTTGTTCTCTATGTCATTCCAATTATGAAGAAACATCAGGCTTGGAAATTATCAATCAGGTGGCTCAGGATTCTTCCAGAGGAAAAAATGACACCCCTAATTCAAGCTTTCAGGAAAAACTCAAAACATATCTGCATGATATTCCTGAAGAATGGGTTGCGATTATTTGTAGCCTATTCCAATCTATGGAGGTTTAGATCACTTGATTAGAAAGGGAAGATGACAATATGGAAAAGGGTTTGGAATGAAAAGTTCTGGAAAGTATTAAGATCACCAAACATGTGAAAGTCTTTGAAGAAAAAGAGGAAGTCAATAAGACTCTAAAAGAAAGGATCCATGCACTTGAAGCTGAGCTGAAGAAGAGCAATGAAGTCAAGAGTTTTTGTTTGGAAGAAACTTCCATGAAATTCCGAGAACTTGACTCTTTGTTACAAAACAAAGTTAAGATGCATGAGGATGAGGTTGAAAGATTGAAGAAGACTTGTAAAGAGAAGATGATCATGATTGAAGATCAGAAGATCATCCACAATAATGAAAGTCAAAAATTGGAAGCCCAATTGAAAAATCTTGAGAAGTCACATATTGAGACTCCACAAAAGAATGAAACAGGAGATGCTGGTACTCAATGTTCATTAGAGGCTACTAAAGCTGAAGTACCTCCAACATGTGACAAGAAGATTATGACAACTCTTGAGTGTCCACCTCAAGAATCAGTAGTTGCTGGTACTCAATGCTCATTGGAGGATTCTATTATCAAAAGACCTCTAACATGTGATAAGAATATCATGACTTCACTCATTGATCTATCACAAGCAACTGAGAAAGTGAAGGTACCATCCAAACCATCTTGTACTCATGTTTCTAAATACGTTCCCACAATCAGTGCAGGTTGGAAGAAAAGTTCTAAGAAATTATGGATGAGGAAAGGTGAGAGGAATAAACCTACCACCATGGCTAGGGGGGATGAGAATCAAAAGGAGGAAGTTGGTTCCTCAAATATAGCACAACAGATTAAGAAGATGGCCCAACAACCTCATACAGAAGAAACAATGAAGAAAAGATTTGTGGGCCAATGTTGGTTCTGCAACAGATTTGGGCACTATGCACTGGATTGTTTTTACAATCCCTTACATGGAAAAGCATAGGGAAAGCCTATATCAAAGGGAAGGAATCCAGAGAAGAAGAAGTAACATCCACAGATCCAGAAGCATGTGTTCACCGCAAACAGATTTGGGATTATTGATAACTTATGTGATGTATGCAACAGTAGAGGTCACATGGAAAGTACATGCCCACATCAATATGCTTTCACTGTTGATAAGAAAATAATACCTCTGATTCCAGAAAATAATGAAGCAGCTACCTTGGGAAGAAATCAGAAGAATTTTGTGAACACACAATTTCCCAGGAAGATCTCAAGAAGTGAAGCTGAGAAGACCCAGGATTTTAGATCCATGAAATTGAAGGGTCATTCATCCAAAAGAAACACTAAGTGGGATGAAACTCAGATGAACCCATGTGGAAGACCCAAACCAGCTGAAATAGTTCCAAATGACATATTGGTCATTTGGCCAAGAGATTTGAAAAGAATGAGGAAACTTGAAGATGAAAAGGCCAAGGCTAGTGACAAAGGAAAAGGAAAACTTTCACATGATAAAGACACAGTGCACGAGAGATTGCAAACAAAGAGAAACACACGTTTCAAAGAAGTTCTATGTGAGAGATGCAAGAAATCTGGTCACATTGCAAAAGGATGCCTAAACATAATACCAGAACAAGAAGCATTCCTTAATAAGAGTAAGAATGTATCATTCATGATGGCTGTTAAGCAGAACAATTCTCCACACAAAGCAGAAGAGAATGTGAAAAGAGCCATGCCACATCAACACATATCAGAACATATGTTCAAATGTGCAGGCATGAAGACTAGAGTGAACAGAGGATCTTGGTTGAGAAAAGAACCTCAACCATGCAGGTCTTATTGATGAAGAAAGGAGGAACCACCTTATTCCGGTAATCATTTGTGTATTGTATTTATGCTAATAATGCAGGGAATTGAAGGTGAAGCATGCTATCAGGGGGAGAACCTGAGAAGTAGTGAATGCTGTCAACTCTTGATAGCAAATGAAAAGAAGATTCCATCCTTTGTAGATTCTTCAATTGATATTCAAAGATTATGATGATGAAGGATCACTCTTGATGAAGATGATGAGGAGTGTTTCCCTTGAGGGGGAGAAAAATGAATAAGCTTCCACAATCACTGTGTCAATCAATATCAACTCCAGCTGGACTCAAAAGAAGTTACTCTGTGAATTTCTTGAAGAACATGTCAATGGAGAAGGTATGCCAGTTCTCAATCTCTATCCCTTGGCTACTCAGATCAAAGATCATTCTACAAAGGGGGAGTAACTGAATTGATCAGTGACATAAGAAGAATGGATTGTCCCCAAGGTCACTTATCCTGCAGATAGCACTTGAATGTTTTTTATCAGTTTACTGATGTAAGTGCAGGAATTTCAGGTTGATCATTCCCTATCACATTGTATTTCTTATGCTTGAGATAAAAGTGGTAAACCCTTAAAGACAAAATACATGAGTTCTCATCTCATGTTGGTATCATGATCTGTGAATAATGGACAGCCTTGTTGACTTAATCGAATCCACTTATTTTCTACATCGAGCATTGATCAAGTAGACTTAGAGTGAAATGATTAATGAAACATTTCTTAAGTATGGATTGATACCCTCTCTACCAGGTGCTTTGTATTTCTTGTCAATAAGGGGGAGAGAAAGTGAAATGAAAGTTTGAAAAGAAAATTTGATTGAAGAGAAGATTCTCATTTTGACATTGACGAATTCATTTCAGAATATGTATAAGGTATTGAAAACAAAATACAAAGGGGGAGATTGTTTGAACCACTTTGCGTATAAGGTTGTATTTGTTGTCAATAGTTGTCAATGAAGATTAAAATGAAGGAGATCAAGAAGTGCTCCAATGAAATGGAGGAATGGAGATTCAGACGATTGTTGCACTAATCATAAGTTCAAAGAACATGTGTCGAAGGTGATACATTGTTTACAACAATGAATAATGTGAGGTGTAATCCATCTGAGGATGATTAAAGAAGAATGAGGTTTTTGGATGAAGTCCATGAAATTACTCATGATTGCATGAGAACCATGCAAGAGACTTCTTGATGAATATAATCACATGGTTTGCATGAAGTAGATCATGACGGTTGATGAATAAGACAATGTGCCAATGATTGGAATTCTAAGAAGGTCGTGCAGTGATTGGAATTCTGCAATAGCCATGCACATCACATTATCATAGAAGATGATGATGCTGAAGCTATGCCTTCAAAGAATAAATATCACAGTAGTGGAGTTTTTCATAAAAGCAAAAGAGTTGTTGAACGATACATATCACCAAGAAGAAGTGTTGTTGAGGTGATCGTGCTTGTTGACAAAGCAAACAGACGACATACAAATTTGTTGACAAAGGAGATTCCATGGTGGCATGTCGAGTTTGAGGACTGTGGATAATTATCCATGTTTTATTCAAAGAACATCGACAAAGGAATGGATGATCTAGAGCCGGAAAAAAAGAGAAGATACAAGGTGGCACCGTTTTCCAGTGTTTGCCAAATTTTTCGGGTCCAAAATTTGGAGGCTGGTGAGCATCGCGAAAAGTGGATTTCCATGAAGGTCATAATTTAATATGGCAAAGGCATGAGTTTCGCGAAGATGGGATGCATGGATTGGATTTCGCGAAGACCAGAGGAATGGAGGCGGTGATTCTTCACGATTACGTCAAGCTTCACGAATGGCAGAGGCTGGGGAGCTTCGCTGCGATGAAGGGCTTTGCAAGGGAGCTTCACGGCGATGAAGGTCATTGCGAGGGAGCTTCGCGGCGAAGGTGAAAAGGAATTGACGAGATGATTTGTGATTACGACTAGCTCCGCAAACGGAAAATTTCCGTAGTGCTTCACAATTTTGAGAGAATTCTGGCGGGATCTTCGGAGCTTCGTGATTTGAGATGATGTGGCGCTGACTTCGTGCGGAAGGGTCGAGGGTCGGTGGAATCGCCTATAAATAGAGTTCGACCCCCTCAAGAGAAGTAGAGAGAATTTAAGAGAAAATCCTTTGCTCTCAGTTCGCAAAGGTCTCTCGCGAAGGCAGTTTGCTTTGCGAAATAGGAGCTTCGCGGAGGCTATTCTAGCTCCGCGAAAGTCATGCGCCCCACGTTAGCCCAGTGAGCTTCGCGAAGAGGCAGGAGCTCCGTGACAACCAAGCATTACGAAGGCTGGAGCATCACGAGAGTGCTTCGCGATTGAGCTTCGTGAAAAGGCAGGGACTCCGCAAAGGATTGTTTGAGATTTGCAAAATTTGGATCCTTGTGAAGTAGGGTACTTTGTGAAGGCCCTTTCCAAAGGTTTTTTGCCCAGTGGACAGGGGAAAAAGGGGTATTCATTAGTAGATGAAATTTGGACTTCAACATAGAATAATTTATTGAGCAATCACACAAGTGATTGTAATTCAGGAAAACAAATACAAGGGGATCTAGTGCATTAAGTCATTGCACTAAAGTAAAAGGTTGAATACAAAAGAGCATCAACTCAGGGCTCTGATTCAAGCAAAGTATCATGCTAAATAGGAGACAAAGACTTCAATACAAATCTATTGAAGAGACCTTCATGTCTATAAACTGAGTGAGACTTCTCCAACGGTAGTGAGCCAGGGGGAGTCAACGGGAGTGACCCAAGGGAAGTAGGGAGCTATCCCTGAACCTTTGTAAAGGCAGTGAGCCTGGGATAGAGTGACTGTGCTCGAACAATTATAATCTACAGCTAGTGAAGTATAGTGGATTTAGGTATGACCGACAACCTGTCGACGTATTCTCCTTGGACGTAGCCCTTAGTGGTGAACCAAGTAAAAATAGCTGTGTCATCTCTCTGCATGTGAATGTATCATTGCTGATTATATCCTTCATACAGGTTTAAGTAGTTCCTACCAATGTGGGAACAATATCCACAACTTTAAGAAGAAAAATTTGACACCCTGGTTCACCCCTCCCCTCTCAGGGTGTCCTGGGGTCCTACATATATATCATTGTATTTACTTATGATTTGTATACATACCTCACTCATGTCATGAACCTAGTGCTGAAAAACAAATGTTTTGGGGGTGTTTTCCCAATATCACAGTTGTGAGTATGGATGGTTGGATACACTTTCTTCCATGTTCCCTATTCTAGGAGATGACACATGCATGGTTTGTGATGTCCAAAAGTTAAAAGTGCACTATGATGATATGTGATGAGATTATGAGATGAGTTTTTGTGGGGTTCATTAATGGTAGGAGGAGGATGTGATTTTGATGACTTTCACATTAATTATACCCTACTAATCAGGTTATGTGATGTGATGTGATTTCCTAGGTGTATTGGGGTGGGATGTGATGTGATGGGATGTGTTATACTATGTGTTTGTGGGTGGGATGTTATGTGATAGGATATGGAAGATGTGAGAGTGCCAAGATGTACAATGTTGGGGTGTGAGGGTAGGAAATCAGTGTGAAAGTGGGGTGGTGTACCATTTTATTGATATGCTTCATTCTTGGTTACTATAAGTGGATGTGTTATTTGGTTAGTGTGCCATGGTGAGGATGGTATTGGTTATTTTACCGGTATATGTGTTTTTGGTTTTGTTTTTTTGCTCACTAGTTCATTAGTATTCTCTTCTCACATATGCACAAGAGACTTTGTGTATGATCCTACCGAGTATACTAGTCTTCTCACCCTACATATATAAAAACTGTTTTCAAGTATCCAAGAGGAATTTGTGGAGCATTTTGGACATTTCTAACTCAAATTTTTGAGTTATTGTTGTGTCAATGCCTTAGCTTTAATTTTGGGTATTTATTTGGATTTTCATGTATTTTTTACATTATACATGAATTTTGGGATGGTTTTGGTTTCATTTTTGTATTATTTCATTTATTTTCTTGTGGTAGATTTATCCTATATATATATCCTGATATTATAGATTGTAATTCAACCCATTTATGAGATCTATATACCCTTGGTGCTAGTCTCCAATATAGATCCTACTAGAGGTAGGAATCGGGGGTCTTTATCTCCCTACCTTCATTGCTAGAATAGGAGGGGTACCTTAAGATGGATTTGTTCATGAAAATATGTCTTGATAAGCTTCTAATGAGTAATCTTCTAGTGTTGTTCATCAAAGACAATGGGTTTCTCTTCAGTTTGGGGTTGGTAGATCTATGCATAAAGCATCAAATTTGGAAACCTTTATTTCTTTCATAGTTTTATTAAACATATGGTTTCAATTTTATAGATATTATTTAATATATATTTAATTATACTTCCTCATTTTTTTTCAAGGATTGATGTGGGATTTCAATGGAATTTAGGTCATGGAATGTTATAAAGTGATTTCTAAATACCCTTTAGGTGTTTTATGAAATTCTAAAAAGGATTCATTAAAAAAATATTATTTTTAAAAGGGTTTTTAATATTACTAGTGACATTGAAACATTTTCTAAAATAAAATGCCTCTGAATTTAATTTGGATATCAAATTAAAAGGGGGTTTTCAGAAGATTTTTTTACAAGTGGGTGTTCTTTGTGTTCTTTGGACATGATTTCATGGTTTCTATTATATGGTTTGATTCTTATAATGAGTATTAGTGTTCTAGGTTTCTCTTGTGGGGTTTTGATCATGTTTATCATGTAATGGGGTTCTATATTATTTTAAAAATAGTTACATTCAAAGTGTTGAGTGTATCTAGTTTTAAATTGGTATCACTATGTCTCAAATTATGGTTTGATACTTGAAGACTCGTTTTAAAACATCCATGGGAATTTCATACTTGGGTTATTAAAGAGGTGTCGTCGCTTGGTTGGCACCTTATGAATATGACAAGTGTTTAACCCTTGTCTCTTTCTATTTTTATCACAGTGGGTGTTAATTAAAGAGGGGGTGTTTTGGTATTCTTGGAAATGATATGAGGGGTAATTTATATGTTATTGATTCTTTATGAGTTTGAATATGGTATATAAACTCACTTTTTTTTTGAATTTGGGAACCCAAGATCTTAGAAAATAAACACTACAAAAATTTTTGAAAGGTGGGGTGCGGCGTGCCTAGCTTTGTAATATGATACAACACTAACTAAACAATGATATGTTTTAGGGTATCATCTGGGGTGTCACCACGTCTCTTGGCTAATGGAATGTACTCCTTAGTGTCTTTTAATTGGTAGTGGACAACCATTCAGGGTGTCACCACACCACTAGGCTAAGGCATGTACTCCGTAGAGACTCGCATGAGAAATTGCGTATGGATTAGTTGGACCACAAAGATATAAAAAGTTCATAGTCTACCTCAACCATATAATCCTTAAGTAAACTACCATTCTAATTGTTTCCCTTTAATTTACATTTGTCATTGTTTATTTTATCTATCTTCTCTTATCTTTCACTTGTGTGGTATTATTCCTATTTTAGCTACCTCTATTTACTTGAGTATATTTTCCTAATTTTTTATATAATGATTCATGTATGTTTATAGTGGATTTTTTCTAGTTAAATTTCATTTGTTTAATTGGATTTTATTGTATTTGGGATTTTATTATTTAAATAAAAACTTGCGATAATTTCTTGGTTTTGTTCTTGAGATGATTTAAAGAAAATAATTATAAAAGTAGATTTCACTCCTTTACATTAAAACATACCCTTTTAAAAACACTTTACTTTTTGAAATGTTTTAAGGGTTTGGTTGAGATTTAATGGTTAAAGTGTATACTTGAATTAAAAATTTATTTAAATGATTTTTTCATGGCTTGTTTTAATTTAAAATGAAAAGAACAACTTCCTCAGTATATTTTCAAACTATCATGAAATGATTTTAATTTGAAATATTGTTAATGGGTTATGTATTTAGAATAACTATTGGGAATTAAAGATCTTGCCTATATATACATTTTAAGTTCATGTCTAGAATCTTTGGGAAGCTCCTCAAGTACACTTCCTATGTTGGGTAGCTCTTTAAGCAGATGTGTTGGAATGTGACAATGGTTCATAAGGGTGAGATCTTTTATTATGGTTTCATTTTCTATTGTATCTCTTGTATCATGGATGTATCATCCATCTCATCCTTTTTTTGTGATCTAAAGTTTTTGTTTAGTTTTTTTCTCCTCTTTTGTGTTATGGATGTCAGGTTGTTATTTATTTTTTATGCCTTATTTGGGTTGTCTTTTATTTTCAATCTGATTATTTATCTTCATGGGAATTAGACTTATATATGGGTCAAGTCATAATTTTTTTGGATAATTCATCTATTTTTTTATTCATATTTATTGTTAAAATCATTCCCATGAGCTTTTATTTGATTCCTTAGTCCTTTTCACCATCACGAGGCAGTTGGGAACATGTCTCATTTATGTCACAAGCTAGCTTATGTTACTAGACCAGTAGTATCCAGGGTTTCATTAGAACATATAATCCTTTTATGCATGATATAAACATGTTTAAATTTTTAATATGAATATATAAATTCAAACTCATGAATATTAATGAATCATAGAATTGATATATTATTAAAAATACTTTGGTTTTCCCGCATAAAGAAATTGCATCATTCCAATTTCAATTTTTTATCAAAAAAATTAATGTATCTTAGAATAGTAATAATATAAAGTACATTATTTATGAGGATATTTAATTTCTTAATAAATACGAAAAAACTATTTATTTCTGAAAAATATTCCTTGAATATATTTTGTACCTTTATAAAACAAACACACATGTGAATGGGTTTCCAAAGGAGTTCCTTGATAGTAGGATGATGTTTTCCAAATAATACTCAATATATTTATCCTAATTTTTATTTATTTTGAGGAACTATTTTATCTTCAAGATAGAGAGTATGAGAAAATATACTTACTTGATTCATATTCATTCCATCAACATAATTTCATCTTTTTATTTTATGTTTACATCATATAAAATAACTAATTCACTTCATATTCCAAATGGTGAATGCCAAAGATAAATTTTTCATGCTTGATGTAGAAAAATAAATTATTAATAGATCATGAGAACCATTAAATTATAGTGTTATTCATTGTATAATTTATTTCATGAAAATTTATTCCTCTTATTTATAGTCATTTACAAAAAACTAGAACGGTTTTAATGAGTAAAGACAATACCAAAAGAAATTTTATAATACATTAACCATTAAAACATTCATCATAAAAAATACCACTAGTTCAACCTCTATTATTCTAGTTTTATTATATTAATTCATCATTTCTTAATCTTCAAAAATAGTTTAAACAAAAAATCACGAAAACCTAGTTCCCATTTTCTATCTAAAAATAAAATTATCATTTGTTCCAAAAATAGTTAATCCTCAATAATAAATAAATATTCCTTACCATTTTCAAATCACAAAATAGGATATCAATTTCCTAAAATAACTTAAATCGTCATGATATACAACCTTACGAGAAATAACTCAATATTTAATCATAAATTTATAAAGTCACATACTGCCCAATAATTTTCTATATATACCTTAATCATGTAGTGTTCCCAAAAAATATAGTGAACTTAGTCGAAGATAACATTAATCTCCCTACTAAAAAATATATTTTCAATTCCCAAAGTTATCTAAATAAACCAAAATATATTTGAGAAATAAAATAATTATTTTATCAAATAACCATAATTACATAAAAATTAAATCATCTACCAAACCTAAGAGTTATCTATACATTTTATCTTATGTCCCCAAAAATATAATATATTCCTTTCCAAATAACATAAATAACTTTCACACTCAACTATATATTAAACCTAAGTGTTATATATACCTCAATCATGTATTATTTATATAAACCAATAAATATATCCCAACATATCTTTAATCACCTTAAAATCCATTCACATAATTCCTTAAAAGGGAATCCATTTCATGGAATCTTTAACCACCATTAAGATTATTAACCCATAAGGGTATCTATATGTTTTAAGTTATCCTTAATTAATAAAATTATAACCTATAATGTTATCTAAACCATGTTTTTACATAAATATAAATCCATGAACTTAAATTTACTATATTTTCATGATTTATATAAAATAATGAAACCAAAAACATTTATTTTTGGAGTTTTAGATAACTAGGAAACAAATTTTATAACAAAATCTACACTTTTCACTAAGTGTAAATTTTTTTATAAGAATGAGTTATTAAAATTTATTATTCCTCCTATTATATCCATGAATGGTCCACAGTAATTTTTTTCTTTATTTTGGGAAAAGGAAAATAAAATAAAGGGCTTGGATCAAATACTCGGTAAGGGGTAGCATACGTTAGAATGTATCAGATAATAAAAAATATAAGAATAATATGGTTGGAATAAATAAAAATAAAATAATTTCATATAACCAAAAATATGATTATGAAATATATCTGTGGATAATATAACTATATAAATAATCATATGTAAAATAATAAATTATTTAATAGTGATGGAATGGATAATGTTTGATATCCAATTCAAATCATCAAGGCCTCATCCAAGACATTATAGATAATTCAAACTTTCAAAGCCTCATGCCAAAACATTATATATTAATGGAAAGATAAATACAAAATACACAAACTAGTTTATGTCATAATACTTACCAAAGCATCTAGGGGATATATAATTGAACCTCTATCAAAAATAAGTATTATTCATTAATAATACTAAATGATTGAATAAAATTACAATAAATAATCAGCATGGATTTGTAATCAATAATAATCCACATTGAAATAAAAAAATAT
Source organism: Viscum album (assembly GCA_963277665.1). Lineage (NCBI taxonomy): Eukaryota > Viridiplantae > Streptophyta > Magnoliopsida > Santalales > Viscaceae > Viscum > Viscum album. The sequence goes on along the minus strand of OY728123.1, from coordinate 609,723,504 downwards.
ATTTATTTTCAATTTTTACCACGTAAATAAATGTAATAACATTTTATACTCACCTACAACCATATATAATTTCCAAGGGCCTTACACATGTGTTCCAATAAAACATGAAAACATTATCCCATAAGAAATAAACAAGTTTCATGAGGATTTTTAGAAAACATGATCATAATCCAACCAAAGAAGGAAGGAAGATAGTATCATTAGGTAATTTATACAATGAATCATAATAAATATTAAAGTTTATTGACATAGATTAAAAACACATATATAGGAGAATATTAGATATTTTTATTGAAAATAGGATGATATAACCTTTTCATTTGTTAACTTTTATTTTAAAATGAAATATTCACAAAAACAATATGAATAGAAATCACTTTTAAAATACATGAAAAGGGGTAGAGGATGATTTTAAAAAAGATGACATATGAGGTATGAAAAATAATTCATGTGTATAACATTAAAAGTTAATAGTATTTTCACATATTTATAAATAAATTAAAACAAAAAAATGACTCATGCTAAAAATATTTAAATTATTCCCTTCAAAACATTGTACAAAAAATAAAAAATTAATATAAAATAACCTTAATAAACCATATGTGTATATATAAGGAAATATAAAAAACAATTTAATGAATATGGACATGGAGAAAAATTATTCCCAACTGAAAATAATAGATATGATCGGTTCAACTTATATGTAAATTTGAAATCTAATTGTGAACCAAATGGGAAGTGAAATAGTAATAATACATATAAACGTTAAAAATTATTGGAGTAAAATAAAATAATTTGGCTATTAAAAATATATAATAAATTATTTCTTTAAATTGGAACATATACATAAATAATCTTGAATTCAAAGTGAGATTGGAAAATAAACCCTTTCAAAAATAATAATATATAAGGTATGAATATATCAAGGAAAATATTATGTGAAATAAATTTACAACCACATAAAAAAGTAGAAATTAAAAATAAAATAAATATATATTATGATTCACATAATTTTAGAATAACATTTCCAATGAAGAAAGGATATAACTCAATAATAGGAAAACGAGTTAACGATCATCTTACCTTGAGTTCAGACATGACTTGTACATACTCTAACCCCCTAAATAATAAAATTATATTAATTGTTTTCATTATTAATAACCTATTTCATGTTCATTTCATTGTTATTATCCCACTTAATTAACTTACTATCACATTTCATTCCATTACTAAATTGGTATTGTCTACATCAATCATTTTGAGGTCTTTCGCTTCATAATCTTTAAGATAGTTATGGTAAATTTTAATGGTCATAAGTAATTTTCCAAGGGTTATGAAATATATATAAATTAAAATTTATAGTATTCAAATCATTTCAAATTAAAAGTAATTAAATAGGTCATCAAATATACCATTCAGAGAATCTTCCTCGATAAGCCTATTCTAATGGTTAAAATGACTATGGTCGTTTACTTTAAATTTAATTATTGTGATGGATATATTAATATTCCAGAATACTAATATTTAAATTAATTTAAGTTTAATATTATATTAAATCAAAATATAAAATTTTAAAAATATCCATGAAATAATTAAGTTTACAAAATAATGATCGTTCACTTAGGTAGCGTAAAAACACCTCAGTGAGTGGGGTTTTTCAAAAGTGTTTAAAATAAGATAAAACCCAATAAATTTTTAATTTTTATGAAAAAATTTATATTTAAAATATTATTATATTTCAGGATTAATTTAAATTATTACTCATGTTATTTAAAAAAAGTAAAAGGATAATTGAAATGAAAAACATCATTTTTTTTAAACCAATATTTTGATTTAGTAACGAATTATGAAAAGAGTGTGGCGAGAGGTGATGGATGATATATCATAAATTTTGATTAAAAATGATTCTAATACCATTATATTTTAATCATGGAAAAACAAGATATTCTTTAAAGTAGTTTTAAGATAAATAATTGTAATTAAAAAAATATAAAGAGGGTCTGTAAACCCTTACACTGCTCTTTGAATTACATCCTTCATATTGAGTCTAAAGTCTTCTATGAAAGGAATTTTAGGAAAGAAAGTGTCTTACGAAGGTTAAAATGGTTTTTATAGAACTATTTTTTTATAATATGGTGATTAACATGATAGGCCTAGAGGGCATAGTTAATTCCATGCAGGTCTGTGCAAAAAAAATATATAAAAACTAAACTATGCTTCTTAATTTTTTAAAATGAGTATTAGAAGTATGTCAATATTTATCCAAAGGTATATTGAAATTATTTTGATTATGTTTTAAAAGGATTTAATTTTATTAATTTGTAGAAATAGGTGATAAAATAGGGATTCTGGTTGATTTGTTGAGAATAAAATATGAAAACAAAGTCATTTGATTGGTTTTTTATCAGATTTCAAAAATGAAATATGGTTTTGTAATTTCATGGTTTGGGTGAAATTTTATTTAATAAAATATATTTATTAATTCATTATTGTTGTTTGATTTAAGACAAGGATGATCAAATGGTCATGATATCTCCTCCTTAATGAAAAAATACCATATTTTCATTCATCTGGTAATTTAGTGTTGTGCTGAATCAAGATTGTCTTGATTCCATATTTAAATATGATTTCCCAAAAATTTGATCATGGTCATTCCTTCTTTAGGTTTGTTAGTTCCATAGTTATAAAGTTCCCTTTTAAATTTCAATGGTCATCATAAAAGAAAAATAATGGTATTGGAATGTAATTAAATAATTACATCAAACCAAATACGTAAATAAAATGAATTAAATACAACAGAACATTCGCCCTTCTATTACATTACGATTTCACAATAAAGTATCACCCCCTAATCCTAGTGATAAGAGAGTTATAAGAAAGGAGAAGATAAAAATAAAGCAAAAAGGAAAGGATGAACAACTCAAAAAGGGTCCTGAAGCTTATCTCTCCAAGCTTCTATATCCGGATCTGAGTTCCTCCAACCGAAACAACCAAGACCACCTTTTATAGGGTCCATATGGTATATGATATTAATTAATATCATAATAATTTAGTCTATAGGTTTCGAGGGTGGGTCCCTTGTCATATATTTAGTGAAAAATTAAAGATACATAAAATCTGTACTTTGAAATATCGTCCCTTGAATTTACATGACATGTAATGTGGTTACACGATGTGTAATCTTTAAATTTACAGGCGAGTTTAATTTTAGTATATCTCTTATAAAAACATATCCTAAAAAAACTAACACCATTTAATGTTTTTACATTACATTTACTTGTTCTTCATAGTGTGTAATCTCATGATGACTTCTCTTGAGTGGCTTCTTCTTCAGATGAAGTCATGACGTGTAAATGAATTACATGGCATTTAATAGTTTTGCACTAGTTTTAAAACTTTTTTTATACTTATAAATCTAGTGTCTCGCCATAAATCATCCTGATATTTTCATTTAATGTTTTTAAAAACCATTTACTTTTTCTTTTCTCTTACTTTCATAAGTGATGCATCAACATTGCGTAAACATTTTATATAATTATTACATTATTAAATATTTAAAAAAATAATAAAATAAATATATTTTTTATTAATCATTATAATAATCTAAAACCAATAATAATAAAACATATTTTAATTTTTATCAAGTTGACATTTTAATATAAGAATCATGACTTTTAATTTCATTACACATACACAGGGTAATAATATGTATAACTATCTTGTTATTTAATTATAAAATTAATTAATATATGAACGTATCATTTTTAGTCATAATTGTTATCTCTTAAGATTTTTAAATGGATTACCCTTTCCAAATATAATCAATAGTCCATCAATATTGACTTTTTCAAAGTTGTGCAGGCACTGCTCTAGTGGCAATCAATGTTTTTACATTTATCATGAAATAAAAATAAATTTATATTAAATGAATAATATTTATTTTATATTTTTATTATATTTAAACAATCTTTTATTTCATATTTATATCATGATGATATCATAAATGATATGATATTCATAAATATTGTATTTGTTTACTACTTACCAAAAAATCAACTTGTATAGAAAAATCCCAAAAATTCACCCTAAGATAATTTCAACATGATGATATGAAGAAAATAAATTTTATAAAATTTAAATTATAAAATTTAAATTTTCACTTTTAAATAAAATCATATAATACATGGAATAATAATTTATTCAAAATAAAAAAATATTTATTTTCAAATGAAAAACGATATTCTTGTCACACATCTTGATAAAATTATTTCTAATATTATCATGATAATAAAATTAAATATGAATTTATTAATTTCTATGAATATCCATGTATAAATAACTAATAATTAAATAATTCTTTAAATATAAAGAAATATGAAATTATTTTAAGGAAATTTATTTTACCTTTATATAAAACTTCTCTTCTAAGACAAGGTAGACATAATAAATATAAATGTATAATGAGTATATAATTGATTATATAACATCCTTTGTACCATGACATAAACATATATACATTTTTAATGTAAATATTTAAATATGTAATCTTAAATATTAATAAACCATAAAATTGATATATTATTAAAAATATATTGGTTTTCACAAACCTCTATGAGGAAGAAGACATTATAACCTTGTTTAATTTTTTTGTGTTTTTCATTAAAATATAATAGTACCCAAGTTGATTATCCCACATAAAAATTTCTTTTCTATTGTTTAGAGGTTTATCGATCATTACGTGGCATACCATTGGTAGCAATCCCTATGGTACCACCCCATACGATGACCACTTTTCCCCTTCCACCCTGCACCACCCTACTCTAACCCTTCTTTTTATTCACCTTGCACTAACTTATACCAAATAAGTGTTACTCCTCTACCACCTCTATCATGACATGTCCATCAGGAATGTTTTCACTTTGTGCTATCCTTTATCCACAATGCATGCTATGGTTTGGCCTCTATTTTAATCTTTTACTTTCAAAACAACTATATTTCCTATATTTTTTAATCTATATATTATAAAACTTTCAAAATAACTTCTACCAAATTATTTATGCATAACAACTTCATGTGATTTCCACTTTATTTATGAACAAAAAATACATCATCTAAATATGAAATTTATCTTTAATAACTCTATTTAATTAATAAAATGATTATTTTAATTAATCTCAACATATATTATCAAAAAATCCAATACATAAATTCCTCGTTACAATATTCTCCCCCTGTTTTATTTTTTAACAATATTCACATCCCATAAAATAAACCTTCTTCTAATACCTTCAAAAAATTTAAAGCTAAGTATGGATTTTAGGATTCATATCTTATTTCACCCCCTTTTTTAATAAAATACAAAGGGGATTATTCTAATAGCTTTCAATTCTATCCCCTTATAGTTATGAATACCACAGGGGACTTTATATTTTCTTTTCATCACCCTTTTTATCATTAAATACTTTTCTAGTCTATTAGAAATTGTTATCTCTCCCATTTTCTCAAATCATCCAGAATTTTAGAACTTTTATCTCCACCACTATTTTTCTTCTTCTTGGAAGTCTCAACAACTTTAATATATTTTTTATATACCATAAAATATTTTGAACTTCCCTCATATGAAATTTATTAATCTACTTATTAATTCAAACTGCATTTATCCCATAAAATAAAATTGATTGAATTTACCACTTAAAAATGATCTTTTATAAAATCCACTAAGCCTATTGAGTCAGAAATTTGTGTAGGAAATACGATTCATTGTTAACAACAAAAGTGATGTCCATGTCACTAACTTACACTTTTTTTCATTTAATAGTAGCATCTAGATACTTTTACATTCATAAAAAAACAGTTTTATGATCTTAAACATTCTTACACCAAACAGTTATAAAATAAATAGTAATGAACTGAGTGTGTCATCCATACCTATAAGGCCCCAGCCTTAAACATTACTTAAACTTGAGTTATTACAAGATTACACATTGAGGATCTTTTCAGGTTTAGAGTTTTAGAGAATTAGATCATGAAACTTGCATTACATTCCACATTTAAACAAGGTGGTTACATAAAAGACAATATTCATTCTTCCCATCAATGGAAACCTATTTAAAATAAAACACGGATTCTTTCTTGACACATCCTTGACACTATCATCACATCATGTACCTTTCCCTTGACCTTTGAAAAGCATTTCAAAAACTTGGGATGAGCATAAAAAGCTCATTAAGGGTTATAAAAATATGGAAAGGAAACATGAGTTCATATATACATAAGAATGAAATCATACTTTACCCATAAAACAAAGGCACTTTAACATACCTCATCAAACCATGAATAAATAATATAAAACATAAGACATAAATGTAACTTGAGGCATTCATAACATTCTTACGTAGGGAGTAACCCTCTTGGTTACGTTTGGAATACCCATCACAGTATATTCCCTAAATCTCTTCGGATAAACCTTAACGTTTCACTCCTTCGTGTTACCCAATGCATTGGAGAGCTATATCGGGCTCACCCGCCCTTAGTTTATCACGGAACCACCCGTTCTTCATAACAATGCCCAAGAACCATAACATAATCGTATCACATAAACATGAATAAAGGAAACATAACATTTCCACATTTCAATCACAATATAACATTTTAGGATATTGAAATAATGAATCCATTCAAAAAGAAACCATTTCCAAAACCATTTAAAACATTTAATAAAGAGATTTTTGAATCAAAGAGTCCCATACCACCTTGAAGCTTTTAACATTTTAAACCATTAATATCCATATAAATAAATCCTTAAAACCATTTTGAAAACATGGATATTAATAAGAACAAATAATTAAAACATTTAAAACGATATTTTGGTTAAAGGTGTTTTACCAAAATTAGAGACACTTGAATACAATAATCGAGGAATAAAATTTAGTCAGAACTTTATAATATCATGAGAATAAAAGGATTCATGATATAATACTCCAAAGGACAGTATATACACCATATAAGAGTGAATTGGTGCATAACAACAGTGAACCCTCAATAGAAATGTCAAATGTGATGAAATCCCTTATAAAGAAGGTATCCTTAAATTAAGGACAAATAAATCTCAAAAATATGTGTGACAAATATATATACACCCAATATAAGTGGATATTAAGTGTAAAACAATAAAAGGCCATTCACACAAATTCAATGGATGACATATTCAATGACTACAAGTTGAACCCAAAGAAATCGAAATTGGGTTAAAAAGTTCCCTTGACAGCCTAACGACATCACATCAAAATGAGTTGATGAGAGATAAAAAGTGTATCTCATCACTTGGACATAAAATTTACATCAATAAGGATTTATGAGAACATATCCCAACATAAGAATATGTAAATTAAAAGACCCAATAAAATAAGTCTTTTAAAAAAGAGGAGGGTGAAAGGTTCCCTTACCGACTTGGGTATCTTTCAAAACATACACCCCATGAAAGAAATAAAATAGGTCATTGATGTAAATACTCATAAACGAAAGTATATTACACAAAGAGTAGAATAATGGGCAGTACATACACCACTCAATGGAATTTGTGGCAAATGTAGCATAAATGTCACGGGAATAAAAGTGAGATGAAAAATCCCTTACGAAAACCCGGCAGCCTAACGACGCCACATAAAACTTCCAAATATGGATTGATGAGATCAAATAGAGTATCCCATCATATTACAATAGAATTTACAGAAAGTGGAATATAAAAGAAAATCCCCCAACATTGCAAGGAGGAGTTTAAAAGAAGTGACATGAAGGAGAGTACTTAAAAACAAAGAGAGAGGTTAGATCTCTTACGAAAGTTCGGCAGCCTAACGGCACCACTCAAAACTTCCAAAATGGATTGATGAGAGAGAATAGGGTCTCTCATCACATGAACATAAAAATTACAGTAAATTTAATATAAAAGAACATCCCAATCATAAGAAAGATGAGCTTAAAATAAATGACATAAAAGAGTGTACATAAAAAGAAGAGAGTTGTAGGATCCCTTACCTCGGGTCCGACTTGACTCGATCGTTCTTTAATCTCCTGAATAATAAACTTGAGTTAATTTATAATTCCATAAGAACCTTTTTCAAGTTCATTATTACTTTTATACCACTTATTACCATGTCATAAACATTATGTAATCATTTAAGTTAATAATATTTGTTTTGCCGATATTTGGTTCTTAAGTCGAAAGTGGACTTCTTACAATTACATGTTGTTCGTGTGGCCAAATGTTTATTATATCCAGAATTGTATTCATTATTTAGATATCATATATGTCATATATATCCAGTACATGCATGCATTTATAACATTACATAATCATTTAGAGGTAAGAAATGAAATGCACCGTTCATGGAGACGGTAAGCCGTACGTACGCATGAACGCTACTTTCATTTCTATTTCGTATTTTATAGAATGGAATAATAATTATATAAAGGTATATTATAATTCCAGTATAATATCATATATAATATCATATTTCCATCCTTTATACATCCCACATATGGTATTTAACGAATCAAATCACTTTGAGGGGGCGGTAGTCCGCACTTCCTTAAATGAAGATAGCGCGTATACCCATAATGGAAGCAATAAAGGTAAGACAAAAATGAAAAATACAGAAGAATAAATAAAACATAAACATATTATATATCATATATAAAAATATTGACATCATAATGGCCACCTTTTAAGGTGTTAAATGAGTATTGAACAATCATCGTTTCGGGATGCAGAATTTCACCATCCACGGAAACCGTATGTTCTTTAACAATTTGATGTAGTTGTGTGAGATTGTAGCTCGAATAAATCTTATAAAAACATCCTAGTATATTTAAGATACTTGTTTTGTTACAAAATAATTAAATAAAAAGATTTTAGGCGGTTGGAGAAGCAAAATAAAACAAATGAACATGAGAGAGTGAATTACCTTTAAAAGTGTAACTCCTTTTGATTTGAGCCTAAAGGCTTCATTTGAAAGGATTCTGCCCAAAGGGAATCCTCTAGGATGAAGAGAGGGATGTGGAGAGAGTAAATGGGCAGGGTTTTGCCGAGCCAGAGGCTTGAGGAGTGTGTTAAATGAGGTAGAGGTGGGGGCCTTTTATAAGAGGAGAGGAGGGGCACTTTTGGAAAGTAAAGAAATATTACTTTATTTGAAAATGTGTTTCGGTTTCAAAATGTCCCACATTGATATAATTCATGGATAAGGTGATAAGGCTTCTAAAGCCACTCATCCAATAAGTTTTTGACAAGTGTAGTTCATATATTTTACATTATCTTTCAATTTTATTTAAATCGTCAAATAATGATGTCATCGCTGCATCATTATTATTTCATAAATAATTTAATTTATATAATGTCTAAAAATTATAAACAAAATACTATGATGTAAGAAATATTTTTAGCTTTCCAATTAATATTTATAATAAAAAATATGATTTGTATAACCCCACTTAAAAAGTTTTTTAGTAAAACATATCCTGTTTGTGTCAATTTTACTTTCACATTAAATAAAATGTTATTTATGTCATTTCCCAACCAAAGTGGATCCATGGGGTCCCCAAGTTGACCCATGGCTTGTATTGGTCGTCCATGATACAACCAATGAGGGTAAGACATGTTTCAATCTCATCTCATTTTATTAAAGAATTATTTTTACCTTAAACTACGCTAATTACCACTAATCGCGATTAAAAACTTAATAAGTTACTATTCACCAAAAATTATTTTAATCTCATTGAACCACATTTTACTTCTTAATGACAACCATTTATGTCGGATTTTTGAAAATCAAAACACAATGATGGAAAAATTTCATTTAAATGGAAAATCAGTTTTTATAAGTACCACTTAGTTGTTTCACTATTCATCAAAAATTGAAGTTTTTCAGAAAAATCCCAAAAATTCACCCTAAGCTATATTTGATATTCTGAATTCAAAAATGAAGTCCGTTTTAAAAAATTCAAAACATATAAGTCACATTAATTAATTTAATAATTAATTCCCGCTGTCATGACAAATAGCGTGTTTTATGAAACAATAAGTATCAAAAGATTGACACTAGTTTAAGTCTGATTTCAAATGAAATTGATTCCAACGACCACTATTGGATTTAATGGTAAAAATATTTTATAATTTCACTTTAAAACCAATTCAAAATATAATCTAATCATATAAATAAATTAGATTAAAAATTGGTTTTGAATTAAAATACAACATTTTACACTATTCATTAAAAAAAAGAACTTTATCGGAAAGATACCAAAAATTTACACAAAGTAATTTTTGATGTCCCGATTCTTAATAAGAGTTTTATTTGGTCCAAAAGAATTTTTAAGAGTGAACAAAACTATATTTAATGACGGTTCTCCATCAAAAGGTGATAAGTGAACCTTTAGTGAAAACTAGGGCATATACGCCTAAAATTGAATTCTTTCCGTATTTTAAGCCTTTATCTTTTATTGTATAAATGTAAAAATATTTAAGAACATATATAATCATATTTTAGTTATTTCTATCCATTCCCGCCATTACAACGGCTACATGTTAACTACCATTTAAAATAATATTATTTTATTATTAGAGTGCAACGTAAGATTCCCAAGAAACTCGTTGTTGCGTGTTGGGTACGCCATCGAGCATAGCGTCCCCTTTAAAGTAATATTAATATTTTATTCACAAATATGAAAATGTCATATTCCTTATTTACCTGGGGTATTACATCCTTCCCCCCTTTTGGGAATTACGTCCTCGCAATTTTAAAATTGCGCTTGGAAACATCCTTGAACGTCCCACATCGGAACAAGAGTCGGTAAAACAATCACTTTAAAATAAAGAAAGATAAGCACAGAGGTCACCCGAGTTAACCCATACTAGGATTCTAAGTATGAAAATATGGACATGGAGGAGAAAACATAGGGTCATGTTCTGATGGAGAGTGATAGAAAACATGTTTAGGAGAATGTTAACAATAAGAAAATCACAAACTTGTGATGGGTTAAAAGGTGTTGGGTTCCCCAGTAGGAAAAGTTAATAGACAAAATTTTTTTTAAGTTGCTTTTTATTGAGGAATTTATTCATAAGGAAGCATAATCACTTATCATGTTGACTTTCAACTTTTACTAGATTCTTTAGTCAAACTCATATTTTTTCCAAAAGACGAGTATTTAGGGAGACTTGTTCGCATTAAGAGTACTATAATCAACTTCTAGAGAATCACCTAATCCCCAAAAGAGAACTATATACATCCCATGTATTTAGGCTTTAACCAAAACCAAAACCCAAAAGGTTAGTACAAGATCAGATAATCCAGAAAAGGATAACCCCTTATAAAAAGAAAATCTATTCTTAATCTCCAAAATTTGTCCAACAAAACCCAAAGTTCAACGAGGACCATCTGATAAACAATTTGTACATAAAATTCTTCAAAGTAAACCAATATAAGATTGAAACCCAAATATTTGAAGGATTTAGTCACATAGTCTTCCAAGTTAAATTGTCACATTTATCTCCAAACAACATCAGTTTCTCCTAAAGTCCCACATTGAAAAGTAATTATCCTAATCACATATCCTCCAAAATCAACTTACTCTTAATTAATAAAATCATATAACTAAAAGGAATCAGTCAAACTAACCAGGGACTTCACGTAGTCTAGTGGTAGGCGATAAATACCAGTCGCACTTTGGTTGTGGGTTCGATTCCCGCAGCATTGTCCGACGCGATGGGTTGTCACACGGTCTGCGTGTTGTCCTTTTTCCAAAACTATATAATTCTCAAATCATTACCCAAAAAGGGATAAAATCATCAAAAATAACCATAACATAATTTAACCTCAATTTTATCTCATGCCTTTTCACTTCAATCATAACATATGGTAACCCATAATTACCTTAAAAGTAAGGATCATATAAACCCAAATGGTTCTTTATAACTATGTCCACAAAAGAAAAGATAACTATTACTTGAATAAAATTTTCCTATATTAAACATCAGGGTTACACATAATATAAAAAGTCTTCTAATGTAACGCCGTCATTAAAAGAGACTTAAAACTCTTAAGAATTTCACCCTAACTCTTGAAGCCCTTATATGTTGACATCTTACTCATTCAACATTCTTCATGATCCATTATCCATTCCTTTCCAACTTATTCCGAAATACCTCTTTCCTACAAACAAAATCATGAATCATATCCGAAGATTCCAAAATAAGAAAACAATAGTCATGAAATAGTACATACCTTTGATTGGTCATTGTCAGTTTCTTCATCCTCAATCGGAATGGCATTAGGTATTGGTAAACGAATATTAGTACGCTCTTGGTTACCCCATTCACGAAACTTCTTCATAGGACATGTGTTTGAATAATGACCATGCACACCACATTTAAAACATTCAATTGATCCCTCAGAAAGAACTTCTTTCCCTTTCCTCGAGTCAACTGGATGTTTCCTTTTTCCATGGCAGGTTCTTGCTTTATGACCTTCATTTCCACATCTATAGCATATTTCTGTCCCTTTGAAACATTTTCCTAGGTGTTTCTTTCCACATCTTTGACACATAGGTGTTTGAACACATTTACCTTTATGATTATTACCTGTACTTCCGTAGGGATTTGTTTCTTGCATATATGATGCCTTAGAGAAATCTCCAAGGTTTAGGTGGTCAATCATGACTCCAGATAGTTGGTTGAGGATAATCAAAAGAGTTCTCATTGCAGCTCCCATATCATTCAGTTGCTTGCTCAAAAAAACTGTCACAGTTTCCTTCACATCCACTGTTACTTTGGTGCCTGCTAGATCCAGCCATTTACTAAAACCAAAAAGGTCAGTGTGAGTATATCAACAAAACCATCATGTACTAATGAGTAAGATAGACAATAAGATATACTTACTCATTCACTTTATCTAAAACTAAGACTCTTTCTAAAATCCTAACCATTATGGTAATTATCAATTATGCTTAAAGAATACCCTAACCTCTAAAGTTATCTAAACCGACCTTTGATACCAACTATAAGGCCCCAGCCTTAAACCTTACTTAAACTTGAGTTATTACAAGATTACACATTGAGGATCTTTTCAGGTTTAGAGTTTTAGAGAATTAGATCATGAAACTTGCATTACATTCCACATTTAAACAAGGTGGTTACATAAAAGACAATATTCATTCTTCCCATCAATGGAAACCTATTTAAAATAAAACACGGATTCTTTCTTGACACATCCTTGACACTATCATCACATCATGTACCTTTCCCTTGACCTGTGAAAAGCATTTCAAAAACTTGGGATGAGCATAAAAATCTCAGTAAGGGTTATAAAAATATGGAAAGGAAACATGAGTTCATATATACATAAGAATGAAATCATACTTTACCCATAAAACAAAGGCACTTTAACATACCTCATCAAACCATGAATAAATCATATAAAACATAAGACATAAATGTAACTTGAGGCATTCCTAACATTCTTACGTAGGGAGTAACCCTCTTGGTTACGTTTGGAATACCCATCACAGTATATTCCCTAAATCTCTTCGAATAAACCTTAACGTTTCACTCCTTCGTGTTACCCAATGCATTGGAGAGCTATATCGGGCTCACCCGCCCTTAGTTTATCACGGAACCACCCGTTCTTCATAACAATGCCCAAGAACCATAACATAATCGTATCACATAAACATGAATAAAAAAAACATAACATTTCCACATTTCAATCACAATATAACATTTTAGGATATTGAAATAATGAATCCATTCAAAAAGAAACCATTTCCAAAACCATTTAAAACATTTAATAAAGAGATTTTTGAATCAAAGAGTCCCATACCACCTTGAAGCTTTTAACATTTTAAACCATTAATATCCATATAAATAAATCCTTAAAACCATTTTGAAAACATGGATATTAATAAGAACAAATAATTAAAACATTTAAAACTATATTTTGGTTAAAGGTGTTTTACCAAAATTAGAGACACTTCAATACAATAATCGAGGAATAAAATTTAGTCAGAACTTTATAATATCATGAGAATAAAAGGATTCATGATATAATACTCCAAAGGACAGTATATACACCATATAAGAGTGAATTGGTGCATAACAACAATGAACCCTCAATAGAAATGTCAAATGTGATGAAATCCCTTATAAAGAAGGTATCCTTAAATTAAGGACAAATAAATATCAAAAATATGTGTGACAAATATATATACACCCAATATAAGTGGATATTAAGTGTAAAACAATAAAAGGTCATTCCCACATATTCAATGGATGACATATTCAATGACTACAAGTTGAACCCAAAGAAATCGAAATTGGGTTAAAAAGTTCCCTTGACAGCCTAACGACATCACATAAAAATGAGTTGATGAGAGATAAAAAGTGTATCTCATCACTTGGACATAAATTTACATCAATAAGGATGTATGAGAACATATCCCAACATAAAAATATGTAAATTAAAAGACCCAATAAAATAAGTCTTTTAAAAAAGAGGAGGGTGAAAGGTTCCCTACCGACTTGGGTATCTTTCAAAACATACACCCCATGAAAGAAAGACAATAGGTCATTGATGTAAATACTCATAAACGAAAGTATATTACACAAAGAGTATAATAATGGGCAGTACATACACCACTCAATGGAATTTGTGGAAAATGTAGCATAAATCTCACGGGAATAAAAGTGAGATGAAAAATCCCTTACGAAAACTCGGCAGCCTAACGGCGCCACATAAAACTTCCGAATATGGATTGATGAGATCAAATAGAGTATCCCATAATATTACAATAGAATTTACAGAAAGTGGAATATAAAAGAAAATCCCCCAACATTGCAAGGAGGAGTTTAAAAGAAGTGACATAAAGGAGAGTACTTAAAAACAAAGAGAGAGGTTAGATCTCTTACGAAAGTTTGGCAGCCTAACGGCGCCACTCAAAACTTCCAAAATGGATTGATGAGAGAGAATAGGGTCTCTCATCACATGAACATAAAAATTACAGTAAATGTAATATAAAAGAACATCCCAATCATAAGAAAGATGAGCTTAAAATAAATGACATAAAAGAGTGTACTTAAAAAGAAGAGAGTTGTAGGATCCCTTACCTCGGGTCCGACTTGACTCGATCGTTCTTTAATCTCCTGAATAATAAACTTGAGTTAATTTCTAATTCCTTAAGAACCTTTTTCAAGTTCATTATTAATTTTATACCACTTATTACCATGTCATAAACATTATGTAATCATTTAAGTTAATAATATTTGTTTTGCCGATATTTGGTTCTTAAGTCGAAAGTGGACTTCTTACAATTACATGTTGTTCGTGTGGACAAATGTTTATTATATCCAGAATTGTATTAATTATTTAGATATCATATATGTCATATATATCCAGTACATGCATGCATTTATAACATTACATAATCATTTAGAGGTAAGAAATGAAATGCACCGTTCATGGAGACGGTAAGCCGTACGTACGCATGAACGCTACTTTCATTTCTATTTCGTATTTTATAGAATGGAATAATAATGATATAAAGGTATATTATAATTCCAGTATAATATCATATATAATATCATATTTCCATCCTTTATACATCCCACATATGGTATTTAACGAATCAAATCACTTTGAGGGGGCGGTAGTCCGCACTTCCTTAAATGAAGATATCGCGTATACCCATAATGGAAGCCATAAAGGTAAGACAAAAATGAAAAATACAGAAGAATAAATAAAACATAAACATATTATATATCATATATAAAAATAGTGACATCATAATGGCCACCTTTGAAGGTGTTAAATGAGTATTGAACAATCATCGTTTCGGGAGGCAGAATTTCACCATCCACGGAAGCCGTATGTTCTTTAACAATTTGATGTAGTTGTGTGAGATTTTAGCTCAAATAAATCTTATAAAAACATCCTAGTATATTGAAGATACTGGTGTTGTTACAAAATAATTAAATAAAAAGAGTTTAGGGGGTTGGAGAAGCAAAATAAAACAAATGAACATGAGAGAGTGAATTACCTTTAAAAGTGTAACTCCATTTGATTTGAGCCTAAAGGCTTCCTTTGAAAGGATTATGCCCAAAGGGAATCCTCTAGGATGAGGAGAGGGATGTGGAGAGATTAAATGGGCAGGGTTTGGAAGAGCCAAAGGCTTGAGGAGTGTGTTAAATGAGGTAGAGGTGGGGGCCTTTTATAAGAGGAGAGGAGGGGCACTTTTGGAAAGTAAAGAAATATTACTTTATTTGAAAATGTGTTTCGGTTTCAAAAGGTCCCACATTGATATAATTCTTGGATAAGGTGATAAGGCTTCGAAATACACTCATCCAATAAGTTTTGGACAAGTGTAGTTCATAGATTTTACATTGTCTTTCCATTTAATTTAAATCGTCAAATAATGATGTCATCGCTGCATCATTATTATTTCATAAATAATTTAATTTATTTAATGTCTAAAAATTATAAAAAAATACTATGATGTAGGAAATCTTTTTATCTTTCCAATGAATATTTATAATAAAAAATATGACTTGTATAACCCCACTTAAAAATTTTTTTAGTAAAACATATCCTGTTTGTGTCAATTTTACTTTTACATTAAATAAAATGTTATTTATGTCATTTCCCAAACAAAGTGGATCCATGGGGTCCCCAAGTTGACCCATGGCTTGTATGGGTCGGCCATGATACAACCAATGAGGGTAAGACATGTTTCAAGCTCATATCATTTTATTAAAGAATTATTTTTACCTTAAACTACACTAATTACCACTAATCGCGATTAAAAACTTAATAAGTTACTATTCACCAAAAATTATTTTAATCTCATTGATCCACATTTTACTTCTTAATGACAACCATGTATGTCGGATTTTTGAAAATCAAAACACAATGATGGCAAAATTTCATTTAAATGGAAAATCAGTTTTTATAAGTACCACTTAGTGGTTTCACTACTCATCAAAAATTGAAGTTTTTCAGAAAAATCCCAAAAATTCACCCTAAGCTATATTTGATATTCTGAATTCAAAAATGAAGTCCGTTTTACAAAATTAAAAACTTATAAGTCACATTAATTAATTTAATAATTAATTCCCGCTGTCATGACAAATAGCGTGTTTTATGAAACAATAAGTATCAAAAGATTGACACTAGTTTAAGTCTGATTTCAAATGAAATTGATTCCAACGACCACTATTGGATTTAATGGTAAAAATATTTTATAATTTCACATTAAAACCAATTCAAAATATAATCTAATCATATAAATAAATTAGATTAAAAATTGGTTTTGAATTAAAATACAACATTTTACACTATTCATTAAAAAAAAGAACTTTATCGGAAAGATACCAAAAATTTACACAAAGTAAATTTTGATGTCCCGATTCTTAATAAGAGTTTTATTTGGTCCAAAAGAATTTTTAAGAGTGAACAAAACTATATTTAATGACGGTTCTCCATCAAAAGGTGATAAGTGAACCTTTAGTGAAAACTAGGGCATATACGCCTAAAATTGAATTCTTTCCGTATTTTAAGCCTTTATCATTTATTGTATAAATGTAAAAATATTTAAGAACATATATAATAATATTTTAGTTATTTCTATCCATTCCCTCCCTTACAACGGCTATATGTTAACTAACATTTAAAATAATATTATTTTATTATTAGAGTGCAACGTAAGATTCCCAAGAAACTCGTTGTTGCGTGTTGGGTACGCCATCGAGCATAGAGTCCCCTTTAAATTCGTATTAATATTTTATTCACAAATATGAAAATGTCATATTACTTATTTACCTGGGGTGTTACAATACCACTTGTTAAATTTATTGATACAACTTGTAAATAAAAAACTGGTGATACCATTATAACCACAAGTTACTTCATTATTCACAAGGATCCTCTCTTCCAAATGAGACTTAATAACCATCATATTCACTCCACCTACTCCCCCTAAATATATATTGAAGTCTTATTTAATTTAGGGACATAAAATGTTATAATATCTATTCTTCTAAAGACATAAAGTTTACAAATGTGAACCAATTTTTTCCATAAAAAACTTACAGCATCAAAATAAAATATTGGATCACTTACATACCCAGGGACCTTCTAGGAATAGAGTTTTAGATAATTAGGATAGTCTCTTAACAACTTGGTTTTATAAATAACTAATTCAAAAAGATAAAAATTATCTCTCACTATACCCACCATTTCTTACTATACAATAGATCATCAACATCATCCATGTGAAAGAATTGAAGAAAAAAATCCATTAAAATATTTCCTCGTAACTTGGGAAAAATAAACATAAGAAAAGGGTGAGCTCATATACTCAGTAAGGTAAACATATGATATATCAAACCATGATCATATGAAATTATAATATGAGAATTTGGGTATGTTATCATGAACATAAAAATTAAAAATTAAACCATCTATATCAAAGATCAAAATCTTGAGTCATGGGGAAAACCATGGATTTTAATAAGACATGAATCATAAAATAAACAAATTAAAAGGGCTATGAGATCATGAAACAAGACATGTAATTGTATCAAGTGCATAATCATAGAAAATAATTTCCATATTAGTCAAGGATCACTTCTATGACTATCATAGCGGACAAAGTCCATTTTTGAACTCAGTGCACTCATTGTTCCAGCTTTGTATTATTGAATCGGGTTTACTCTCCATTCTAGTCCTGTCTATCTCAAGAGATATAAATATTTACCCAATTCATTAGAGGGAGATATAGGTCCCACGTATCACATAATTTAAACCATACATATGTGTTCCAAAATAATATATATCATTCATCATATCATAACACAAGAAAATAAACATAAATCTTAAAAAATAAAGCCATCATAAACGTAAACCATTTATAAAAATAATAAGAATGATATCCTTGGATCTTATAACTTGTAAGGCATGTGGAAATCCAATATAAGTCATCATATATGAAAAATAATTTTGAAAGATATTTTTAAAACATTTCTTCAGAAAAGTATCCTTTCTACTTTGAAAAATTCATTTTAAATCATAAAAAAATTATCAACCTTTTTCATTGAAAGTAAATTTGAAAATTTTTAATGTAAACATTTAAAACAATTTTAATCATATTTTGAATCATTTTCCATGAAAGTTATTAAAATATAATTTAAAAACATTTTTGAAAACATTTTTAGAAAACATGGTTTCTTAATAATACAAATTCCTGACCGAAGAGAAAATAACATTAAATGAAACTTATAGTATCATGAAAAGAAGGATATTAATTATATGACATGTCAATTGGAAATATATACAAATTGTAAAATAATATAGGTGTATAAAAAACATGTATCTAAAAGAATTAAAATTGAGATAAAAAATACCATATTAATTTGGTAACTTTTGAACCATAAATAACATGAAAGAGAGATCATAAAATGGATATATAAATACCAATAAATTTCAGGTTATTGATAATATATTAAATTCATGGTTATTATATACACCACACAAAATAAATGAGTGTTGAATATGGCATAAGTCTCATTGAAATAAAAGTGAGACTAGAAATCCCCTTACCTTACATCTTGACTTCCATCATACACATTCAATCATCTTGTATAACAAATATAATTTTATTATTAATTTATTCTATAAATTTAATTATATTATACCATGTATTGTTTATTTATTTCATCTTATCATACGTTTATTAATAATTTGTTATTAAATTCACTGTTCTAGGTGATAACTGCTTTGTTTTCCAAGCATGTCTCGATTCGATAGTCTTGGTCTTATAATTTGATCTTGGTATCATCATTTAAATTTTTTTAATAATGTTATAAAAATAATTTATATTAATTATATACATATTTATAATTATTTATATAAAGTAGATAGATAAATTGATTACACCATTCATGGAGACGGTAGGCGGTATGTATGCATGAAAGCTGTTTTGATTTTTTGATTGATAGAATGAAATAAAGGTAAATAACAATTAATATGTTAAGAATAGTTATTATATAATAAATTTATATATCATATATATTGATAAAATTAATATTTATTATCATCTTGTTGAAATATATATGAAAAACATATCACGCCACATTGTGAAGATGGTAGTCCATATGTACACTCAAGCGATGTCGTCGTTTCTCAAAAGATTAAGTGATAATAAGGTAGATATGATATTATAATTACATAAGTATAATTATATTATAAATATAATATATAATCATTAATATTATTATAATACCCATCAATAAAATATGTTAATGAAAAATAAATTATATCACTGTGTGGAGACGGTAAGTTGTATGTACGCGAGAGTGAACTCTATCTTCTCATTTGATGGGAAAGGGGGTGTATAGTGTTGTTTCATAATCATAATGAAATTTTATAATACTTTTTATTCTTAATTTATTATTTTATTATGTATATAAAATATTTATATAAGGTAAATAAGAGTATAAAAAGAAAGTGATTGGTAATAGAAATTACCTCTTATTCCAAATGTCTCCTTTGGATCTCCTCTAAAGGGATCTAAGGTTGGTCTTTTTAGGATACCATTACATCTAGAATGTGTATAGGGAAGTTTATCAAAGTAATTTGAATATTATGGTAAATATATAAGACTCAAGTTTATTAAATGAAGTAAGGTAGGAGGTTTCTTTTTATAATTGACGTGAGTGACACTTTGGAATTTCCTAAAAGATTAAATTATAATAAAATAATTTTCTATAAAAATTAATAAAAATGGAAATTAATTATAATATTAGATATTAGATATTATAGGGTTTTAATCCGATAAACCATTAGAATTTAGACAATTTTTGGTGTCATTTTAAACCTTATCCATTTGAATTTCCCATTGGTTAGTTATTTTTTTACCTTAACCGTGGTAACCAATATTTTAATCATAAAGGGTTAATAATGTAACTGTATATTTAAAAATGAATCATAAATCGAAAATTTATGAATTTTTAACAATATTTTATTCACATGGTAGAAGATAATATTTTTATGAATTTTATATAACTAAATAATATATTATTTTGTTAAATTATCATTAATATCAATTTTGAAGCTATTCATTTAATTGGACTTCAAATATATCAGAAAAGGGAAATTAGATTATAATAATTTAAAACATATTTAATGTGACATATAGATCTATAAAATTAAATTAACATATTAAATATTTTAAATTATATCAAAAATAATATTTTTAAATTCATTTATTTTATTTTTCAGTTAATTAAATTATTATTGTATTATCATTTAAAAAGCTTTTGTGGTAATTATATAACAGATAAAAATTAAAAATAAATTTATATAATGAAACTAATTTCATTTATATCAAAATAGAAATTTCTATTTGTTCATATCTTTATTTTATACCTATGTGAACATGTAAAAAATATTAAATACAAACAGAGAGACATTTTGTAACTATCTATGATTTAAATAAAATATAAGCCATTTTCATGGATAAATTTACATTAAATAACTCAAATTTGACACTAAGGTGATAAGGGTAATATATTATTAATAAAATAAATATTTGAAAAAAATTAGGTCATGGTTATATGCTTATTTTGTTGTTTTAACCCATATTTAACTACTTTAACTCTTACCGGGACAACATGGATTCTTACAATTTGAGGATTAATATAGTTACTATAAAATTAAAAAAGAGCCATAAATATATCATTTATGACATTTTAAAACTTATCCTAATAAATTTATTGAATAAAATAATTTTTATTAATTTTATATTATTTAATAAAATATTATTTACTATTAATTATTCATAATGTAAATTTTATAGACCATTCGTTACTTTGACATTATAAATATCAATATAACACATAAAACTCAAAAAAATATTTTATTATATATATATAAGGTGAAATTCATATATAAATTTTTTTTATGACATTAATTAAGTCAAATTATATTTATTTTAATATTTATAATATAATTTAATTAATATTTTCATTGATAAAATAATTACTACATCAACATTTCGTAAGCATTTAATGTAATTATTTATTCACCAAAAATTAAAATTAAATTACCATAATTTAGATTAATATTTTATATTAAAAATGAATATTTATTGTTGAATATATATTTTGTATGACCCTATATTAAATATTTTATACTTATTAAAAATATGACTATGACAGCTTTAACTTTTCTTTAAATAAATTATTATAAATATCATAATATCATTAAAATGGATCAAAATAGTTATGATTAAAACTATTTAATGATTATTGTCAAAAATAACTCATATAATAAAATTTGGGTGAGTTTTAATGTCATTTTATGCTCCTTATCATTTTATTTTTTCCCTTAATTACTCGATTTACCCTTTACCGTGGTAACAAAAATCACTAAGGTTACTGTTAATATTGACCAAAAAAAATAGAACCTATTTAATAAATTTTTAACTTATAAACATAGATATGGAATAATTTTTTAAAAATTCAAAAGACATATTTTTTAGAATATAATGTAAAATTAAACTAGAAAAAATGCAGCATAAAATAGTTTTTCTGAAAAAATTTCTTTTTAAATATGAAATTTTTTATAATATATTAAACTATAAAATTCATTTAAAAACCCATAACTAGATTATTTAATAAAAATTAAACTAATAAAATTTTAAAACTAATTCAAAACACAATTTTACATTGTAGATACATTAAAATAAAATGCAGTTTTTAATAAAAACTCGTTATTGTTACACTATTCATTAAAAAATTACTTTTTAGAAAAGTCTCAAAAATTCCCCATAGAAATATTTTGATATTATAATTTTAAAAATTAATTCCATTTTATCAAATACATTTTATAAAAACTACAGAAATGAATTTATATTATTTATAAATAAAAAGTAATAAAAATCATTTTTTAAGAAAGTATGTTTTTTATTAATAAAATGATTTTACTAAAAATATAATACTTATTTACTAAGAATTAATTAAAACATTATCAATGATTATGAACATTATAAATATTTTGTAATTATATTTATTCCCTCTTATTTAATATCTTGGTTATAATGGTCACATATAAATAATAATATTTAGTTTATGTAGTGTCTCTTATATGTTATTGAACATAATATGTCCTTTTAAAATCTCAGGATACTACATTCCCCCCCCCCCCAATAAATTTCTCCCATGTAATGTGACCTTGTTCTATGTAACTGGGTTTTGACTTT
Source organism: Viscum album (assembly GCA_963277665.1). Lineage (NCBI taxonomy): Eukaryota > Viridiplantae > Streptophyta > Magnoliopsida > Santalales > Viscaceae > Viscum > Viscum album. Next base: position 609,700,206 of record OY728123.1, on the reverse strand, counting down.
TCAAAATATGTTTATTGAAATCCCGTATCGGAAAAATGATTAATAGAACAACCTTTTGAAAAGAGAGAAAATCAAGAATGAAGGTCATCCAAAATAACTAAAACTAGTTTTCTATGTAGGAAAACATGGACATAGAAGAGAAAACTAACTTTCAATATTTTATGGATATTTATAGTGAACAAGGTCATTCAAAATTTAACCATCACAAAACTGTAAATCTATGGTGGGTTAAAATGTCATTTATTTCATAATTAGAAAAGTAAACAAATAACATTTTTTGTTTCAAGTTCCTTTTAATAAAGTTAAGGAATTAATTTAACTTCTAAACTATGAACACAAGGAAACATACTAACTTTAAAATAATTGTTTCATCCTTTAATCAATTTCCACTATAAAGGAATATTTTTCTTCAAACGACAAGTATTCAAGATGAATTTTTCATGCCTGAAGCAGTATAATTAACTTCTAATGAATCACATAATCCACAAAATATTAACTATTTATTTATACTATATTTAAACATTAACCAAAAACAAAATTATTCATAAAATATAAGATATTTCTCCAAAAATAATAGACTTTTAAATGATGAAAAAAATATTTTATCTCCAAAATTAAATAGTAATACCCAAGGTTCAACTTAGACCATTAAACAAATAACTATCCTTAAAATTCCTAAAAAATATTTTAAACTAATATTGAAACCCAAAAATATGAAGGATTTGTTCACATAGTATTCCAACATACATTTTAACATTTATCTCTAAATAACATCAGTTTCTCTTAATGTCTCATAACAAAAAGTAATTCCCCTAATAATATTCATGTTAATCTAACAATTTTCATAAATTACCAAAATCAACATAAATATAAACTAAATTCATATATTTTTCCTAAATAAAATTCAACCCTTGTTCCTCATATAAATATTTATAGTTTTTTGTTAAACATAATCATATAGGGTTACCAAAATACAGAACATCTATTGAAATAAAATTAATCACTTAAACTCTAAATAATTTTCAAATCCAATGGAAATATATTTTATGAATCAAATGTTACCAAAATCAACTTATTCTTAATTCAGATAGCTAATTGTGAAAAAACTATTAAATACATTGGGATCCTCTGATGAATTTGGATTGACAAAATATATCATTAACCAAGATGCACTTTTGAAGTGTTCTGGAAGTCCTCTCTCCCACGTTAGATTGAAGTGAATGTTGATTGCACTTTTAAAGGTAATCTAGGACCCTTGGGTTGTGGTGTTGTTTTTCAAAAACCACCTTGTTCAGTGTCTCAAATGCTTCTTTGGCTGCTGAAGAATAACCTCATCTCTAGAAGATGAAATGATGAGTGTGATCCATGTTGTTTCTTTTTCTAAGTAACAATGTTGGAATGATATTTGGATTGAAATTTATTTGATCACTATTGTCAATGCTATTTGGAATGATGTGGTGCAGCCTTCTTGGTCGTTTACAACTCGTTGGATGAACTGCATCAATTCACTTCTGTAGATCAACTACATTTTCACTCATACCTTCCATGAATGGAACACGGTTGTAGAAATTCATTCTAATAAGGGATTTAACCACAACATAACCTATATATAGAAAATTCATATTGATTCAATCCATCTTTATGATAAGGAATGGAAAAATATTTCATCTTTCAGACTCATGTAACCCCTTTTTCTTTGTATAATAATTTGTTCTTTGGTCTTTGACCAAGGAACCACATTATTAAAAAACATATTCTTAATCCATAAAATCATTTAATTAAAAATAATAAGTCATATTAACCAGTACATCATATAGTCTAATGGTAAATGATGCACCCTTGAAACCCTTTTGTTGTGGGTCCAATTCTCATAGCCTTTCCAGACATGATGAGTTGTCACACAGTCTATGGGTTTTCCTTTTTCTAAAACTATATTAATATAATCATTTTAAATTCTTGACACATGATAAACATCCTAAAAAATAAAATTAACATATTCAACATTAAATAATTGTTTTAACCTCAAAATTTATCTCACACCTTTCATCTTGTATCTCAAAATGTAATAACCTATAATTACCTCAAGAATAAATTTCTCAAAAAATATTATTTGTTTCCTTAAAATTTCATAACATAAATAAAAAAAGGGGTGTCTAAGACTCTAAAAATATAGTCTTATATAACCATTATGGTTTCTATAACTCTTAAGATAACTTATTTGGAAAACATCATAATCTCCAAATTTACCTAATCCTAGATCTGATACCAAATGTAACAACCCAGAATACACACTTCTGTATCCACTAATAAAGACATAAACTTTACAAATGTGACACAATGATTTTCCATATAAAACTTAATATTTTAAAATAAAATGTTGGATCACTTTAATTCCCACAAACCTTTTAGGTTTAGAGTTTTAGAGAATAAGGAAAAACTATTAACAACCTGAGTTTATAGTCAACTGGTTCATAAATATCAACATTATATACCACTATACCCCAGTTTTCTTATTTCACAGTAGGTTATCAACATTATCCATGTGAAATACTTCTATAAAAAAATAATTTAATTTAATTCCTCATAACCTATGAAAAGGAAACATAAAAAAATGGTGAACTTATATACTTAATAAGGGTAGTCATATGAGATATAAAACCATGATTATATGAAAGTATAAGATGAGAATAAGGTTATGTGATCAGGAACATAACATTTTAAAATTATACGCTATATATCAAAGATAAAAAACTTGAGTCATGGAATAAAACATGGAAGTTCATAATACATGAATCATAAAATAATCAAATAACATGAAATATGAGATCAAAACATAAGACATTGAATTTTTCAAACAAATAAGCATAGAAAATCATTCTCATATTAGTCAAGGATCACTCCCAAGACCATCATAGCGGACAAAGTAAATTTCTGAACTGAGTTAACTCCTCATTCCAATCATGTATTACCAAATCAGCTTCACTCCTCATTGAATTATTATCTATACCAAGAGATATAAATAATTACCCAATGAATTGGAGGGTTATATAATTCCCACCCATAACATCATGTAAACTATAAATATGTATGCCACCAGAATAAAAATCATTCATCATATCATAACCCATGAAAATATACCGAATTAATAAAAATCAAGCCATCATAAAAATAAAAAATTAATAGAAATAATAATAATTATATCCTTGGTCATATCCCCAGTATGTCATGAGTAACACCAACGAAAGTAATCTTATATGGAAAATAATTTTGAATGGTCTTTTTAAAACATTTCTTGAATAAAATATTCTTTCCCATTTGAAAAAATCATTTTGAATAAAAAACTTTTATCAAACATTTTTCATTGAAAATAACCTTTAAAAACTTATAAGGAAATCTTTGAATACCATTTTAAACATCTTTTAAATCATTTTCCGGGTAAATTCTTAAATGATAATTTAAAAAAAATTAGAAAACATGGTTTTTAAGAAAACAAATTTCTGACCAAAGAGAAAATAACATTACATGAGTCTTATAATAACATGAAAATAAGGATTTTAATGATACTACAAGTCAATGGTCTGTATATACACCTTTTAAAACAATATAGGTTCATAACATACCTTGTGTCTCAAATAAGGAAAATTGAGACAAAATTACCTCAATGATTTTGTAACTTTTGAACCGTAAGCCACTTGAAATAGAGATCATTAAATAGATATGTAAATACCCATAAATTTAAGTTTAAAGATCATAGAATACATTAATGGTTAGTATATACACCACAAAAATTAAATTATTGGTGAGTATGGCATAAGTCTCATAGATTTTAAAGTGAGGCTGGAAATCCCCATACTTTAATTCTTGAATTCCTTCATACATGTTCAAACCTATTATATAATAAATGTAATTTTATTATAAATTTATTACATATAAGTAATTCTATCATACCATGTATTATTTATTTATTACATCTTATTATACTTTTATAAATAATTTATTATTAAAATCAGTATTCTAGGTGATAACTACTTTGTTTTCCAAGCATGTTTCAGTTTGGCGGTCTTGGTCCATATAATTTTATCTTGGACTCATTATTTACATAGTTTTAATATTTTTATAATCAATATATATAATAATTATATATATATTTATAATCATTCATAAAAATTTGAAATTGAAAAATGAATTGCACTATTCCTGGAGACGGTAGGTTTTATGTACGCATGAATGTTGTTTTCATTTTTTGATAGATGGAAAGAAAAAATGCTAAATAAAAATTCATATTTACATAATAATTATAATATCATATATATATATTTCATAATTATTATTATAATTCATCTTTATTATCATTTATTTTAAATATAGATGAAAAAAGAATCACATCACATTGTGGTGATAGTATTCCATACGTACGCACGAGAGGCATTATCATTTCTCAAAAGATTTGATGATAAGAAGGTAGATATGATATTACAATTAAAGAAGTATAATTATGTTATAAATATCATAAAAAATCATGAATACAATAATAATAATCATCCATAAAATATGGTAATGAAAAATGAATTGTATCTTTACGTGGAGACAATAAGTCGTACGTACGCACAAGCGATACTTTCTATTCTGGTTTGATGGGAAAGGGGGAATATATTAGTGTATAAATAATAATTATAAAATTTCCTAATATTTATTATTATTAAGTTATATTTTATTAGTTATATCATAGATTTATAAGAGGTAAAGAGGAGTAGAAAAAGAAAGTGATTGGTAAGAGCGATTACCTCTTCTTCAAAACACCCTCTTTGGATTTCCTCTAAAGGGATCTAGGGTTGGGCTTTTGAGGATACTAAAATCTATAGAATGTGTATATGGAATTTTAAAAGAGTAAATTTTATATTATGGACGAGATATAAGAATCAATGTTATTAAATGAAGTGTGGGAGGAGGTTACCTTTTATAATTGAAGTGAGAGGCACTTTTTAGAATTTCCAATATATTAAATGATAATAAATTAATATATCAAACCAAATGACTACAAAGGAGTTTAATTAGAATATAATATTGAATAAGGTTGTAATATCATCAAAGAATATAATTTAGATAATATTTGGTTTCATTTAAAACCTTTTTCATTTGATTTACCCATTGGTTAGTTATTTTTTACCTTAACCATTGTAACAAATATTTAAATCATAAAGGGTTAATAATGTTACTATAATATGAAAAAATAAATCAGAATTGGAGAATTTATTATTTTTTAACAATATTCTATTTACATGGTATAAAATATTTTTTATGAATTTTATACAATTAAACAATATATTATTTTGATAAAATATCATTAACTCCAATTTTGACACTATTTAACTAATTTGACTTTAAATACATAATAAAAGGTAAATTTGACTATAATTATTTAAAAAGTATTTTATATTTTATATATATCTATATAATTCATTTAAAATATTAAATCTTTCAAATTATACAAAAATTAATATTCTTAAAATTATTTATTTTATTTTTCTGTTAATCAAATAAATATTGTATTATCATTTCGCAAGCATTTAAGGTAACTACGTAATTTTTAAAAATTAAATATAGATTTTTAAAATGATAAAATTATTATTAAAATAAAAATAGATATTTATTTTTGTTTATAAATTTTTTTTATCCCTATGTGAACACAATAAAATATATTAAATACAAAAAGAGTGACATTTTGCAACTATATTTAATTTAAATAATATATAAGTCATCTTTAGGGAAAGGTGTCCATTAAATAACTCAAATTATCCCCTAAGGTGAAAAGTGTTGAAAATTATTAGTAAAGTAATTTTTTACAAGTTTTTTTCATTTTTATACCCTTATCTTTTTATTATAACGCTTATTTAACCACTTTAACTCTTATTGTGACGAAATATATTTTTTACACTTTTAGGATTGATATAGCTACTATAAAATGAAAAGAGACCCATAAATATATAATTTAGGATATTTTAAACCATATAAAAATAATTTAGCTTAATTTTATATTTTTATTAATTTTATATCATTTAATAAAAGATTATTTACTATTAAATATTCATAATGTCAATTTTAAGGACTATTCATTACTTTAACTTTAATAATATCAATATAAAACTATATTTCAAACTAACTATTTTATTATATCTATAAAAGGTCAAGGGAATCTATAAAATTCATGGGAAAAATTAATTATCTCAAATTATACTTATTTTAATATTTTTATTAATATTTATTTCATATTTCAATTAATAAAACAATTATTTCGTAAGTGTGGTGTGAGCATTTATGGAAATTATTTCATTACTAGAAATTAAAATTAAATTAATAGGAGTTATATCAATATTTTATATTTAAAATGAATATTTTTTGTCTCACATATTTTCTGGATAATTCTATATTAAAAAATTTATAGTTATTAGAAATATGAGTATGGCATCTTTGATTTTTTTAAATAAAATATTAAAAATGTCATAATCACATCAAAATGGCCCAAATTGTTAAAATTTACACCCTTGGATTATTATACTAAAAAATAACTCATATAATAAATTTTATTCATGTTTTAGGGTCATGTTTCAGTCCCCATTTTATTTTTAGCCTTAATTATCCGATTTACCTTTTACCGTGGTAATAAAAATTATCAAGGTTACAATTCATATTGAGCAATAATAAAAGAGATCTATTTAATAAATTTAAACCACCTGAATTAAAATATGGAATCCATTTTTCAAAATTCAAAGCAACTATTTCATATAATTTAATTTAAAATTAATCTAGAAAAATGCAACATAAAACAGTTTTTTAGAAAAATTAAAAATTTAAATATAAATTTTTTTAGACTATATTCAAGCATAAAATTAGTTTAAAACCCATAATTATATTATATTAAATCAAATTAGTATAATTAAAATTTAAAACTGGTTCAAAACTCAATTTTACCATGTAAATGCTTTTAAATAAAATACAATTTTTAATAAAAATCAGTATTCTTTACTATTCATTAAAAATTCACCATAGGAAATTTTTGATATTCTAATTTAAAAAATGAATTTCATTTTATAAAATAAATTTTCTAAGATATATAGAAATTAATAATTTTATTTATATATAAAAATCAATAAAAAAATTTGGAAGAAAATATTTTTTTGATGAAGAAAATGATTTTACTAAAAATCTAATAATGATTTAAAAATAATTAATTAAAACCTTATAAATGAGTATAGAAATTAAATATATTTCATAATACTGTTAATTCCTACTTATTTAACATATAGTTTATAAAGGTCACTTTTAAATAATAATATTTAGTTTACTTGGCGTTTCTTGAAAAATATTGAACATAATGTTTCCTTTTAAAATCTCGAGATATTTTACATGTTGAGAATAACCTTTCATATTCTCTAGCTATTAGTATCCTATAAAAGTAGTCAAATAAAAAAAATTAGTACATAAAAAAAATCGACACAGGATACAATCATGTAGATGTTTCCTCCTCTCAATGTTTTCACATATACGTAGTGGTCTGATTCTAACAAACACATGGCCTAATGTAACTTCTTGTAAATTAGATTTTAGTATGATACCACATGTTAATTTCGGTAAGAATTTGAAAATATAATTGAACTCAGATATGTCTCTTCTATGTAGTTATGTATTACGAAATAAATTCCACCAGATGAACTTCTTCATGCAAAAACATGTAGCCTCCAGATTTAGCATTGAATTTTAAAGGGGTTTTTTGAAACCACTAGTTAAATTAGATCAGGAATAAACACCATTTTTTATTCTTACTATCTAATAAAACTTGAAACATGCCTGACTCAACATTTTACATGCATTTTTTAGTTTTAAATGAGATATCCCTTTAACATAACCTTGTGTTCCCTTTTTGGAACACCCACCACATGGATCGTATATCCCCTTAAGACTGCACCATATCAACCAACAGTTAGAAATATGAAAACACATGGGGGGAGGGGAACCAATGGATTCCTCAAGTATAGGATTTTTTTTCCATAACAAGCAAACCCTTTACTTTTGATTTGTTTTCAAACTTTTTTTGAATGTTTAGATCTGAATTTTTCTCTTCATATATATTGGTATTCACCTTTTTGGTGAAAACATCCCACTAATATGATTCTCCTTATTCAATTCATATTCTATGTAGTCTTTCTTAAGATTCTTCTTTCAGTAAAGGGTTTCTCAACTAGTTTTTTCTCTTTATTTGTAGTGGTATGAATGAAACAACTAAATCATTCCTCTTTCCTTTCTTCCATAGTGTCCATGTGAGAATACTAATCTTTATTTTATCTCCATGAATACATATTATGTTTCTAGGAAGGTTGTGGATATATATAACCCTTGTTGCCCAATAAATTTCTTATTTTCTATCTTTAGTACCATTTTACAGGACCATGAACCCATTATCCACTGAAATATATTAATTTATATGTTTTTTTCCTCTTACCTTAGCGACAATAATCATCTTTTCTTTCCCTAAATGATTTTTTTGAATTTTTAATTAGGGAAACTTTTGGAATTTTATTTTTATTTTGTTTTTTTATCATCCAGCATACTGACTTTGGATTTATATAAAATAAATTTCATATCCTCCCATTCATTTTTATTTCTTGTTATAGGAGTATATGATCTCATCCTGACATATTTTTTATTTTTTTACTTCATTCTCATCCCATATGACCAATGTTAACATAAAAATATATTTCCCAAATAAATTCATACCATATAAAAAAATCTCAGTTGAAATGTGGGTATAATATGACCTTTTTATTTATTGAATCTCATAGATTTCATACACACTCTCATAGTATGTCCATTTTTACCACAAAAATAGAATTGTAAATATATATTTCTTTGAGATCCACTGACATCAGTTTTATTATATCTGCAATACCTTTTTCCAAAATGCATATTCGTGTACTTCTAACTACCAGTTTAAGTCCCCATGTGAGACTCTTCAGTATTTTTCATTTTCTTCCCAATTTAAATCTCACCTACATATAACAGACCATACTTTAAATACATATATATTACATCAAAATTGAATAATATTAATTACAAAACATAAAAAAACACTATGACTATATAGGTTTATTTTCTTTATAAACTGGGAAAAAAATCAACTGGTTCATAAGACATCTACCTTTTCTCCCACATATTCCTTCATAAATAATTCCATTTTGACATATCTTACTTAATAATATTCTTCAAAACATGGGGAAAAGAAACATAATAAAATTTGAGATCAAATTATCAGTAAGGGTACACATGGGAGATACCAATCATATCATAATCATAATAAATAAGAACATAACATGGAAGATCGTGATATTGTGTGATGGGATAAAACATATATGTTCATAAAGAATAAATGAGCATATATTCATAAAATTCATAAGACATGACATGGAATTTTTTGGCATACACATAAGAATATGAAATCATTTCATGTTTGTAAAGGAAGATTTTCAAGACCATCATAGTAGACAAAGTCCATTACTAAACTGAGTTCACTCCTTGTTCTAGCCTTGTATGTCTGAACCAAGATCATTTCCCATTCTATCCATATCTATATCATTATATATAAATCTTTATCCAATGCATTAGAGTGAGATATAAGTCTCACCCATATCATAATTAATTCTTTCTTACGTGTGTCACAAAAACATAAATCATTCATCATAGCATAACTCAAGAAATAAAATGGGTTTCATTAAAAAACATTCTACCATAACATAATCTTTGTAAAAAAATGGATTTCATAAATATAACTACATCATAAACACAATAAAACCATAGTAAAAATAGGGATAGTATAAATTAAACATAACCCTATTAAATAACTCCATCATAGAAAGAAAATAATTTTAATAAAACAAGTGAAATTAATTCTTAGGGAAAATAGCCTTTCTTCTTCAAAAACATTTTCTTTTTAAAAAAATGTCATACTATTTTAAATGAAAATAATTTATTTGAAAATAAAATTGAAATCTTGTAATTGAAGCTTCATGTAAGTAAGGAATTATTAAAATGTGAAAAATTCATTCATTCTGTATAAGTTAAAAGAAAACATTCTTCTCGTACATTGGTCAGAAATTCAGAATGTACCCCATATAGAAAACTAAAATAGAGTCATTTCATTCCATTTAATAAAGATTCATCAATGGGGAAAATTGAATTTAAAAAATTTTAGAAGGATATAATTAATATTTTTGAATACATATTTACAAAACTTGGACATAGATGATAACTATACCCCAATAAATACTTATGTATAAATAATCTCAGATAATAATGAGATTGAAAAATTATTTCTTACCTAAGGTATGATATCCATTGTATATATCTGAACCTGCTGTAGAATGATTTAAATAATTTCATTGAGTTGTTCTAGAATTATAATCATTTTTATGATAGCATATATAATCATGTTATCATCTGTTTGTTAATAACATTTCATTATTACTCATTATGATGGTAGTAACCGCTTCAACTTCTTATGCATGTTTTGTTGAATAAGTTATGGTTCCCCATATTAGGTCATAATTATATCAATAAAAATTATATTAACATATTATATATCATATTTATTCATTATATACATTTTTATAATCATGATTTAATGTATATTATATAGAATGAATCACATTGCAACGTGGAGACGGTAGGTCGTATGTACACATGGGCGATGATATCATTGTCATAATTGTGAAATGGTATGGAAGTGGATGGTATATATTTTATTTCATAATAAATATCATGTTATAATAATCATATATAGGTATTTTTTCCATCATTATACCCATCCAAGTAAGGTGGTGGTTAAAACAAATTACACCACAACGTGGAGACGTAACTCGTATGTACGCGCACATGGAGATTTTTTTTCATAGGATGGATATAAGGTGGAATATGGATGTTACATAATCATAATAACATATGAGTATATAACTTATACTAGATTTGTTAATTTATAATGGAAATAACTCATGAAGATGATGTATAAGAAAAATGGAGTTTGAATGAATCGGTAGAGGAGATTGCCTCTTTATTGACGAGCTCCCTCTAGATCACCTCTTAAAAAACAAGGGTTAGTATTTAGAGAAGAATAGAACCTATATAATGTAACTAGGGATGTTGAGAAGTTAAATGGTCAGGGGATGGAGGATATTTAAGGCTACATGTGAAGTGAATAAGTGAGGGAGAAGGTTCCCTTTTATAATTGAGGTGAGGAGTACTTTTGGAAATTCCAAAAATATTAATTTATAAAAAAACTTCAAACCAAATACAAAAACCTCAAAAATTTCCTAATTTAGAATCTGAGATGAGATAATGTTTTAATCTCATAAACCAATAAATTTTAGACAAGTTTATATATCAATTTAAACCTTATCATTTTAATTAACACGTAGCAATTCTATTTAATCTTTAACTACGGTAACACATATTTCAATATTAAAAGGGTAAAATATTTAATTATTTAAAGTAAATTAGATCATAAATGAATAATTTTGAATATTTTATACCATATAAAAATTATTATATATATACTTAAGATGTTTTATAATTTTTAAATAATTTAATAATACATTATTTTGATAAACAAACAATAGTGTCTATTTTGACACTATTCAATTCATTGATTTTTAAAAATATTATGATAACAAGTTAACTTCAAACCAACTAATTAATTATAATACTAATAGGTCAAGGTAATCTATAAAATTCATTTTATACATTAATTATCCAAAATAATATTTATTTTTATATTTTTAATCACAATGTTTTATCTCCATTAATAAAATAATTACTAGATCAATTTTGTGTCATTATTTAATATACTTATTTTTTCAATAAAAATTAAAAATAAAACAAAATGAAGAATATAAATCCTCTATACTTATAAAGAATAATTACTAATGAACATATATTCTAGGAAATGATACATTAAAAATGTTACATTTATTAAAACATTATTGTGACAACTTTAACATAACATTAAATAAAATATTATAAGTGTCATAATATTTTACATAAGACTCAAAATGGACAAAAACTAGACCCTTGGATTATTATGGTATAGATATGATTTACCAATATCAATTTATCAATTTTTTTAGTCTTCTAATGGATACATTAATTTAAATGAAATTATTTTATTGATTTATCATGAATTAAATAATTTCTGCATCATCATTGTATAAGCCATTAAGTTAATTATTTATTTAAGAAAAATTAAAAATAAATTAACTCAATAAAGAAAAAAAAGTATATTTTAATATAGTTTTTATAATATAATTTATCTTCAGTATAACATTATATTAAAAATGAAATAGTTATTAAAATTTGAGTGAGAAATATTTATCTTTTCTTTAAATAGAATAAATTAAATGTCCAAATCTCATCCAAATGGCTTCCAAAGGATACCATTTAGACCCAATGATGATTTAGGTCGAAAATAAATCATATAATTATATTAGTACGAGTGTTAGGGTAATTTTATAATATTATTTTTACCCTTAATTAACTAATTTACCTTTTTTACTATATTAATAAAAATTACTAAAATTACTATCCATAATGTTCATAAATAAACAAAAGATATTTAAATAATTTTGAAATAATGATTCCAAATATGGAATATATTTTTATGAATTCAAAACAGAGAATTTTTATTAATTAATTTGAATTTAACCTCATTGTCGGATTGAGAAACAATGTTTTAAAAGTTAAAACATTGCAAAAAATTGAATTGTTTTTACATCTAAATCCAATGTAAAATTAATGTCAATGTCCTACGTTATATTAAATAATAAAATTATATTATATTTATAATTTTAAACTATTTGATAATATAATTTAACCATATAAATTATTTTGATGAAAAAAGTTGTTTTTAATTAAAATTCAATATATTTTAACTATTCATAAAAACGTGAAAGTTATCATAAAAATATCAAAAATTAATCCAAAATAAATTTTTATATCCCATTTCCAAATAATAGTTTTATTATATCATATAAAAACTATTAATGTTTCAAATTTTTAATTTAAAAACGGTTAACCAATAAAAGACGGTAAAATTACCCTTTTGAAAAATATCAGTTTTTATACATAAAATAGGGTTTATTCAGACCCAATGACTGAAATATCTATTATATGAATATGAAAAATATTTTATTAAATATATAACATATATATTTTTGTAATTTTATTTACTAATTGTAATTCAGGTAATTTATTAATACAAAAAAGTGAAATATTTCCTTTACATTTAATATGTTTATATTATTCATAAATAATTGGTTACCAATGAATTCACCATACATTTTCATATGTTAGTTGTATTTATTTTAGATAACTTAAAGTCTAGGTTATAATGATCATTTTATATAAAGGGCTTCTTCCAGTTTTTTTAAACTCACTATTGCGTGCAGTGCAAGCTATTGATGAATTAAAATTATTTAAAGAAAATATTTCATAAAAACATTCGGGTGTTACATTATACCCCCTTAAACTGAATATTTCCCTAAAAATTTGTCACATGGATACAAACAAAAGAGGATACCTCTACCTCATCATATCTTCAAGATCCCACATAGCTTCCTTAAATTGTCGGTTCCTCTATAAAACTTTAACCAAGTGAGTACTCGTGTTTCGTAGAAATTTTTCACTACGATCCAGAATCTCTATCGGTTGATCTTCATAAGAAATTTATTACTCTATAGGTATGACTTTTGAATTAAGTACTTGTGAAGGATCAGGTTTTTAATTTATTAGGATATATACATAGAACACATCATGAACTTGAGAGAGAATTTATGGAAGAGCCAATCGATAAGCTACCTTCCTAACATGTTCCATAATTTCAAAAGGACCCATGTACCTAGGTCTTAGATTTCCATTCTTTCCAAATATCATTACTATATTTCAGGGAGATATTCATAGAAACACTATGTCACACACTTCAAACTCTAGCTCATTTATTCGGTTGTCATCATTAATTTTTTGTCGACTCTGGGCTACACTTATGTGTTGTTTAATAGATCTGAACTTTTCTTCCATTTAATCAACAAGAACATGTCCTAGTGGCTTTATTTCTCCAACTTCATCCCAACAATTTGGAGTTCTACACTTCTTTCCATAGAGGTATTCACAAGGATCCATATGAATAATGGAGTGAAAGATATTGTTGTAAAAAAATTCTACCAAAGGTAGGTGTTGATCCCAAACTCCTTTTAAATCCATAGAGTAAGCTCTTAACATGACTTCTAGAGTTTGAATTGTCCTATCTGACTGACCGTCTATCATAGGATGACAAGTAGTGCTGGAACATAAATTTGTATCCAAAGATTACTGAAGACATTGTTATAACATCGACGTAACCCTCAAATCTCAATAAGATATAATGAAAAGTGGTAATCCATGAAATCTTACCACTTCCTTTACATATATCCTCAAAAGATGGTCAAGATAGAAATCCTCTCTAATAACAATAAATTGTGTTGACTTCATAAGGTGATCAACTATAACCCACATATCGTTATGGCCTTTAGATGTTTTAGGAAGTCTGACAAAAAATTCCAAAGTGATGTTTTTCTATTTCTATTATATTATAGGTAATGATTGTAATATCCCCTTAGACTTATATCTCTCAGCCTTAACTTGCTAACAAACCAATCACTGAGATACATATTCAGCAACATCACTTTTCAGGCCATCCTACCAGAAATGCTCTTTCAGGTCTCCTTACATGTTTATGCTTCTAGGGTACATATATAATTAAGAACTATGAGCCTCATCCAACATCTGCTTCTTTAATTATGGTATGGGAGGAATACAAAAACATTTCCTGAACATTATTATTCCATCACAATGAGGGTTGAATTGAAGATCATTACTCACCTTCTTTTGTATCTCCACATCTTTCTTCTACGACTCCTTAATATTCACTTGTATAGATGGGTGAACATTCATTTGAAAAATATATGACTTCTCCCCTTACTTTAAAATTTCTAGACCCATGATTCAAAAATAAATTAATATTGTATCTTTTGTTATCCTCATCATGGATAGGATAGAATGGTCCTTTTCACTCAAATCATTTTCCAGCTTATTTTCTTTCCCAGGGTGGTAATGTATCGAGAATTTGTAATCCTTAATCAACTCCAATAATCTTCTTTGGTTCATATTCATATATTTTTGTGTGAAAATATACTTTATACTTTTATGATCAATATAAATATCATACCTTTCACTATAAAAATACTAACTCCATATAATAAATGCAAATATTACTACATCTAACTCAAAATCATGAGTTGGGTAATTTTTCGGATAGATTTTCAATTTTCAGAAGGAATAAGCTATCACCATATCATTTTTCATGATAAAACATCTCATCCACTTATTAGATGAATCTTAGTAGATCTCAAACCTTTCTCCACTACAAGGCAGTGTGAGAATAGGTTCACTGGATAACGTTCGTATTAGCTCTTTGAAATTATCTTCATATTTCTCCATCCACATGAACTTAACTCCTTTCCAAATAAACTTGGCGAGTGGATTAGATTGTCATGATATATCTTTCCCAAAACATTGATAATATCCATCCAAACCAAGTAAACTTCGGATCTTAGTTACCATTGTTGGTCTAGGACAACATTCAATAACTTCTATTTTTCTTGATCCATAGATATCTCCTATCTTGAGATTATTTGACCCAAAAATGATGCCTTATGAATCCAAATTTAACACTTGGTAAAATTTTCATAAATATTATCCTGTCTCAGGTTCTTTAGTATGATTCTCAAGTGATACTAATGATCTTACTTTCTTTTCGAATATATAAGAATATCATCTATAAAGACTTTGAAAAACTGATCTAGATATTCTCTAAAGACTCTTTTCATTAGATCCATGAAGATAGTGGGGAATTATTAAGACCAAAAGAAATAACTATAGATTCATAGTGTCCATACATTGTACAGAATTCCATATTTGGTATTTGTTCTTTATTGACCCTTAATTGATGATATCTTAAATGAAGAACAATCAAAGAAAAGTATTGAGCATTGCGTATTTGTTTAAATAAGTCATAAATGTGGGGAAGAGGATATTTTTTCATGAAAGTGATTTTATTATGTTCTCAATAATCCATACAGAGTCTCGTTAATCTTTCTGTCTTCTTAACAAACAAAACTAGTGCAGACCAAGGTGACGAACTAGGGCCAATTAATTCATTTTCAATATTCTCTTAGAGTTTGTTCATCAATTACTACAAATCAATTGGGGACATTCTATAAGGTGTCTTTGAAATAGGCATAGCACCCAATATGGGTTCTATTGAAAATTCAACTTCACGATTCGATGGAAGACTGAGAAATTATTTCATAAAGACATCAAAAAATTAACATACAATAGGAGTATTCTTAATGGTGAGTTTCTCCCTATCCATTTCAGATATATAACCTTCATTTATAGGAACTAGGACCCACAATATGAATGAAATTTTCACCAGTATGTCATATTTATTCTTGCATTGATAGATGATCATATATTGATTAGGAATATCAAATGCGACTTCCCTTAGAAATTTATATGATCTCCATATAGAGAAGTCAAATCTATGACAATAATCACATCAAATCTCACTAAAGGATCACGAGATTCTTAGGAAGCAATTTTCCAAAAAAACATCAACTGGAGAAGAATTATAAACTTTTGATGTGACTATTGTGCCATTAGGATTTGTCAAGGTTAACTCAACATCTAATTGTTGAGGTAATACGATAATATCCTTAGAAAAATATTCAAAAATAAAAGTGTGGATGGATCAAGAATAAAATAAAACATTTTCTATTTTATATTGGATGGAAATGTACCTTTCACCACTTCATTATCATACTCTACATCACCAATAGTGATCACATGTGACTTTCCTCTTTCTTTTTCCTTAAGAGTTTGTTGGCATAGATCATCATTGATAACCCTTGGATTAGGTCATTGGTTGGCATAATTCCCCATTTCATTGCACTTATAGCATTGAAGTGTAATAGGTTCATTTTGTGTAGCCTTTTCTCTATTCACATCATTAGGCATATTTTTCCCATTGCTTCAGCATTTTACTGCCCGATGAAGTTCTCTCCCACACTTAAAACATTTTCTAGTCCCTTTAAGAAAATTTCTTCTATGATTCTTTCCACATTATGAGAATAGAAGAAAACTCATCTTCTTTTTAGTGTGGTCTTTAGATTTTCCCTTTAATTCCATTTTTCTCTTCTTATCAAACCCATAGGGCTGATGGGTTACTCAAATATCCATCTCAAACTTGAGATCACATCAAAAGATTTTCTCATAGCTGTTGAAGTACCTTATGGATAATTCCCTTTGGAGACTTGGTTTTAAACCACTAAATAATTGATCAATTTTACACTCAGTTTGAATAATAATTCCAAAATCATACCTTGAAAGTCTTGTAAAATTTTCTTCATAGTTACCAATGGATTCATCATCCCTTTTTTTATGCTCAAGGAACTCCTTCTCCATCTTTCTTTGAAAAATACGAGGAAATTTCTTATTGAAAAATATGTTCTTGAACTCATCCCATTACATGCAATCTATTTAATCTATCTGACTCATATTCTTAATAATGTTTCACCATTGATCAGCTTAAACTTCCAAATGATATACTTATAAGATGAATTTTTCATGTTCTGAACATTCGAGAACTGAAAATATGTTTTCAATGGTACTGATCCATTGTTCAGCCACTAGTGGATCATAAGACCTTTTGAAAGAAGGTGTATGCTACCTCATGAAGGACTCAAAATAATGTTGTTACCTCCTTTACTCATTTGGAAGTCCTAAATGATTCATATATAGAGAAATTTTTGTTAGTATAGCTAAAATATTTTTCATTCTAGCTCCTATAACAGTTGGTTACTCAGGAGGAAAATCATTTCATTTCCCATCGTATTTAGCATTAATGCGGTTCCTTTTAGTTCCATCCATTAACATAAACTAAGATACATAGTGGTAGAAAAAATACTCGTAATTGGAAAACCACATAGTCAAGAATAAAATATCAATTTAGGAAACTATGGGTTTATCCAAGGTTATTAATGATCATTTCTAAAACACTTGTATTGTAACCTATACTTCGATATATCCATAGGTTTCTTACTAAGGTTTTCTCATCCTGGCTTCCAATTTTTAACTATACCTTTTCTTTGAAACCAATTATAATAGTCCACACTTTATATGCATAGATAATACTTCAAAATGGAAGAATATTTATTCCAAAACAAAAACAACCACACCAAGACCGTATATGTTTAGTGTCTTTAAAATTGGGAAACAGAATCAACCGGTTCAGAAGACATCTACATTGTATCCTATTTAATCCTATATAAGTAGACTTTGTTATAACATATCTTACTTAATAATATTCTTCACAACCTGGGGAAAAGAAACATAAGAAAGGGTTATCTCATTTTCTCAGTAAGGGTGAAAAAGGGAGATATCAATCATATCATAATCATAATAAATAAGAACATAACATTTGAAAATCATATCCTGCATATGAAAGATCATGATATCATGTCATGTGATAAAACATAAAAGTTCATAAAGAACCAATGAACATATATTCCCAAAACTCATAACATAAGACATAGAATTTTGTGACATACACATAATAATAAAAAATCATTTCATATTAGTCATGAGCCATTGATAAGACCATCATAGAGGATAAATTCCATTACTGAACTGAGTTCACTCCTTGTTCCATCCATATATTACCAAACCAATATCATTTCTTGTTTGATCCCAGTCTATATCATGAGATATAAATCTTTACCAAATGCATTGGAAGAAGATATTGGTCTATCCCATATCATAATGAAATAATTCTTACATGTTCCACAAAAACATAAATCATTCATCATGGCATAACCCAAGGAATAAAATTGGTTTCTTTAAATATCATTCCACCATAACATAATCCATGTAAAACAAATGGATTTCATAAATAGAATACCATCATAGGAAAAATGAAACCATTCAAACAATATGGATAATATACTTGATCTATTACCCTATTAAATAATTCCATATTAGATGGAAAATAAAATTTATAGAACATTTGAAATTAATTCTTGTGGAATATTCTTGTGGAATATGTCCTTTATTCTCCAAAAATGATTTCTTTCTAAAAAATGACACTTAATTTTAAAATAAAATAATTTATTTGAAAATAATAATGAAATATTTTAAATTAATATTCATTGAAGTAAGGAATTATGAAAACATAAAAAATCCATTCATGCCTGTATAAGTTAAAATAAAACATTGTTCTTGTACTTTTGTCAGAAAGTCAAAAAGTACATCGTATCGAAAAAGAAAAAAGATTCATTTCAAAAAATCTAATAAAGGTTAAAAAATGGGTAAAATTCACATTAAAATTTTATTTAAGGATAAAAAGAATATTTGGAATACAAGTTTATGACACGGACATGGATGATAACTGTACCCCAATAAATACATATGTATAAAAAATCTTGGATAATAATGAGATTGAAAAATTATCCCTTACCTTAGGGATGATATCCTTTGTATGTATCTGATTTTTTTAAATGATTGAAATTATTTCATTGACTTATTCCATAATCATTTTCATTTTTATGATATCATATATAATTATATTGTCATCCATTTGTTAATAACATTTAATTATTACTTGTTCTTTAGGTAGTAACTGCTCTACTTTCTTATGCATGTTTTGTTGAATAAGTTCTAGTTCTATTTATTAGGTCATAGTTATATCATTCCCAAATGATATGAACATGATATATATCATATTTATTCATTCTATACATTTATATAATCATGATTTAATGGATATCACGTAGAATGAATCAAATCACATTGTGGAAATGGTTGGTCATACGTACGCACGAGCGACGATATCATTCCCATAATTGTGAAATGGAATGGAAGTGGATGGTATAAATTTTGTTCCAAAATCCATATCATTTTATAATAATCATATATAGGTATTATTTCTATCATTATACCCATCCATGTAAGGTGGGGGTGAAAATAGATTACACCATGGGGTGAAGATGGTAAGTCGTACGTACGCACATGTGGTGATTTTTTTATAGGATGGAGAGAAGGTGGAATATGTTTATTTCAATATCATTATAACATCTCAGTATATAATTGATACTGGATTTATTACTTTATAAAGGAAACAACTCATGAATTTTAAGTAGAAGATGAACGAAGTTTGAAAGAATCGGTAGAGGAGATCACCTCTTCTTTGACGAGCCCCCTCTAGATCACCTTTTAAAGCACTAGGGTTGGTCATTGGAGAAGACCAGAACCTCTAGATTGTGACTAGGTAATTTGAGAAGGAAAATTTTTCTGGTATTTCTGAGCATGAAGGCTCAATGTGATGTGAAAGAGTGAGGGAGGAGGTGTCGCTTTATAATTGATTTGAGGGGAACTTTTGGAAACTCCAAAAATATTAATTTATAAAAAAAATAAAACCATGTCCAAAAACATCTAAAATGTCCTAATTAAGAAGCTGAGATGAGAGACAGTCACAATCTAATCAACAAATAAATTTTAAATAAGTTTTTCTATTAATTTAAACCTTATCATTTTAATTAACACTTAGTTGTTCTATTTAATTTTTAACTAAGGTAACAAATATTACAATATTAAAAGGGTAAAATATTTACCTATTTGATGTCAATTAGAATATAAATGAATAATTTATAAAATTTTAGACAATATAAAAAATATTATAATTTTTTGAAAGGTTTTATGATTTTTAAATAATTTAATTATACATTATTTTGATAAATAAACAATAGTGTCAATTTTGACACAATTCAATTCATTGATTTTTAATAATATAACAATAACAAGTTAACATTGAACCAAATAATTTATTATATTCCTAAAAGGCCTAGTTCATCTAGAAAGCCTGTTTTATATATTAATTATACCGAATTATATTTATTTTATTATTTGTAATCACATTTCTTTGTTATCTCGATTAATAAAATAATTACTACATCAATTTTGTGTAATATTCTTAATACACTTATTTTATAAATAAAATTAAAAATAAAATAATAGGAAGAAGATAAATCCTCTATATTTTAAAAAATACTTATAGTTTAACATATCTAATGGAAAATCCTACATTAAAAATGTTATATTTATTAAAACATGAATGTGACAACTTCAACATCACTTTAAATAAAATAATGTAAGTGTCATAATATTTTCCGTATGGCCTCAAATAGGTAATAACTCAACCCTTGGATGATTATGGACGAGATATAATTTAAAAATAAGATTTGGTCAAGTGTGTGGGTCTTTTAATGGTTATTAACATCTTTATGAAATTATTTTATTGATTTCTCATCAATTAAATAATTTCTGCATCATCAATGTACAAACCATTAAAGTAATTATTTATTTCTTAAAAATTACAAATTAATTACCATGATGAGTAAAAACATTTTAGATTTAAAATTATGATTTATAATATAATTTATCTTCTATATAATCTTATATTAAAAATGATGTTGTTATTAAAATTTGAGTAAGGCATATTTAAATTTTCATTAAATAAAATAAATTAAATGTCTTAATCTCATGCAAGTGGCTTCCAAAGGATACAATTTTGACCCAATGTTGAATTAGGTTGAAAAAACTCATCAAATGATATTAGTACAAGTGTTAGGCTAATTTCCTAATATTTTTTTACCCTTAATTACCCAATTTACCCTTGTACCGTATTAATAAAAATTACCAAAGATACTAGTCATATCGTTAAAACATAAATGAAATAAATTTATATAATATATGGATTCGAAATATGGAATAAAATTTTCAAAATTCTAAACTTTGAAGTTTCAGTAATTAATTTAAAATTAATCTCATTTTCGAAATGAGAAAACGAGTTTTAAAAGTTAAAACATTACAAAAGATTGAAATGTTTTTACATCTATATTCAATGTAAAATTAATTTCAATGACCTGTATTATATTAACTGATAAAAATATATTATATATATACATTAATACCATTAAAAAATATAATTTAACGATATAAATTATTTTGATGAAGAGTATTTTTAATTAAAAGTCAGTATATTTTTACTATTCATGAAAACTTGAAAGCTATCAGAAAAATATCAAAAATTAATCCAAAGTAAATTTTTATATCCCGTTTAAAAAAAATAATTTTATGTTGTCATATAAAAATTATTAATGTTTCAAATTTTTAATTTAAAAATGGTTCGCTATTAAAAGGTGGTAAAATTACCCTTTTGAAAAATACATGTTTTTATATATATAATAGGGTTTATTCATACATAATGACTAAAATATATATTGGATGAATATATAAAATATTTTATTAAATATATAATATATATATTTCATTAAATTAATTTACTAATTGTAATTCAATTAATTTATTAATACAAAAAATCAAATATTTCATTTACATTTAATAGGTTTTTATTTTTCATAAATAATTGGTAGCCAAAGAATTCTCCATACATTTTCATATGTTATTTATATTTATTCCCCCTAAATTAATGGCTAGGTTATAATGGTCATTTTATACCAAGGGAATCTTGTGGTTTGTTTAAACTCGCGATTATGTGCAATGAAAGTTATTGAAGAATGAAAAGTATTTAATGAAAATATTTCCTAAAAACATATGAGTATTATACTAGAGATTTTTAATTTTTTAATATTTTTCATTTAATTGAACAGTTAAACAATTCGGGAGATAATTCCTTTCATTTTGTGTAATCTTCACATGTTCTCCATGTTGTTCTTTTAAGGGTAGTAGAGAATGATAACCACAATCATTGTTAAACTGTGTCAAAGTTTAAAAATTTATAATTTCTTACTAACTACTGTTTAGTAGTAAGTAGGGTTGAACCCACTGGAAGGATAAAATGACTTCAAGTGACCAAACTTTCAAAAAACATCCCACTAAATAGTGGGTGAAAGTATATTTTTTTCATTTACTTTTTATTTTTATTTTTTATTGAGTTAAGTGGTTCAAATTGCAATGAAAAAAGTGTGTTTTTTTAAAGGGCAGGAGGTGTGATGAGCAGACAGAGTCAACATAAAATAAGATTAAGAAGAATTTCTTGGGAATTATATCACTACTGGTTTAAAAAGTAAAATTTTATCATAGAAAATTTATTGAATTCAATATTCTTGAAAATGGTTTTGAATAATCTCCTAGCCAAGAGATCAAACACACAGAAGGATGAAATCTTGGAGTTCGTCACTCCAAGAATCATCAAACTGAAATGAAAATTGAAAAGAGATGATGATGGAATAAAACTCTCCATAATATTCTAAAGTTTTGAAATTAAACTTGAAGAAATCATCCATGATAAATCTCGCCGATTGATCAAATAAATTTTTCATTTTTTGACAAGAATCGTGAAACAATATTAATGAATTCAAAATTGATCTCACCAATCAATTTTGAATTCATTGTAAAAAAGAATAATGTGAAGAGATTAAGAAACTGAACAGTTATAAATCCCTTGAATACAAGAATGTTTATCATACATTCATATTCAAAAAAAAACTTGAAACTATTACAGACTAAAGAAATTGAAAAACAGAGAAAGAAATATCCCTTTCAAAATCTCATACTGCTGATGTGCTTTGATCCTCCAGTCTGTGTCTCTCTTAGTCTCTATTCTGTTACTGCTGTTGGGGTGTGGATGAATGAATGTCAAATGAATCAGCCGAGAGGTTTGGCTTCACCCACAGCTCCTCCTTACAGTGAGGGCGACAACCATCAGTAGCGGCAGCAACTTCATCCCTCCACGGTGACATTTAGATCTGTCGACATACCCTTGCAGCAGCGACGATAGAAGCTCCTCATACTCGAACAACAGCCCAACCAGGTGACAGCGCCTTGAGCTTCAAAAGGGGAAAGCGGCTTCGGTGGCGACCAACATCATAGAGGATGGCTCGACCTTGCACAGGCGGCAAGTTCAGTTTCAGGTTCCTCCATGGCTTCATCTAGTGATGTGTGATCTTGAATTCCAGATCTGAGGAAATTTGGCTTTAGGGTTCATCGAATTTTTAGATTCAAGTTTCAGATCTGTAATGGTGGCTCATTTTCTATGTTTACTGGCGAAGAGTATGTGACGGTGACGGTGGCGGTGGCTCAGTTGTGTCGGTATCCCTAACTTTGGCGGTGTCGCGTGTGGTGCAAGTAGAAATTCGACAGTGTATTCTGGCAACAGAAGCATATTTGGTGGTGGCAAGATTTCTGGTGGTGTGTGTGTTAGCTGTGTGTCGTTTCAATTGAGGAAGAATAGTGAACCCGACGATGTGATGATTTTGCTGCTCGGTAATGTCTCACTTTTGCAATGGCGTCTCCCACGGGCGGTGGCAGAAGGGAGTGACGGTGTGTCATGGCTCTCTCTAGAGGGATTCATTGCTGGCAGTGTGTCACCACTGGGTAGGGTGAAGTATATAGTGGTGAATAAAACGGAGTGGCGGTGTCTCAATGAGACACCGTTAGGTTCTGACGGTGTGTCCGACTTAGAAACTTACAAAGTGTCTTATAATTAATCTTCAAACTTAAAACAAAAATTAATTAACAAAAATTAATTAAATTAAAACAATTATTAATTAAAGAATAATTAATTTAAAAACATAATTCAATTAATTTAAAAAATGAAACTTTAACTAAGAAAAATTAAAACAGTGAACATATTAATAAAGTTAAAAATAGAAAACTAAATACTAAGTACTTGACTTAAATTAAAAAATGACTCGAATTATTTAATAGATGTGATAATTAATTTGAAACTAGAAATATAAATTTAATTAAAATATTAAAATTAATTATTGCGATTGAATTAATTAATAATGTTAATTTATTTTAATATAGACAAAACTAATAACTTTAAGAGCCAATAATACAACATTAATTATTTAAAATGATTAAATAATAAATTTAATTATAAAATTAAAAAGATAAAATTAATTAGCAATATGTGTAAAATTAATTAATTAATTAATTGTAATTCAAATAAAAAGTTGTGGCTAAATCATGCATTTTAAGGCCACATAAAATTCCTCCACACTTAGTCATTGATTTTCTTCAATCAATCACATGATTTTCATCATTTTGAAAAATAAAAACATGTTTTTTATATAATGTTCATAATGAAGAATGTAAAACAGTTCTGAATTAGAGGACCAAAAACTATGAACAGGCTTTTGAAATCAAATGTTCGAAATAAGTCTTGCTAACAATAAAATACTCACTATGAGATCAAAGAAGCAAAGAATCATCTACTTCTGAGGATGTCATGCCGCATATAAGGCGTCACTTAATGAATTATTTCAATTCAGGTTTATGTTCTAAGTCCAAGAGTGATAACTGGTTAAAAATAAGTGGAATAAAGAACAAAACAAAAGGTACCTTATACTTTGACTTTCTCTTAGGTTCTAAAAAAAAAAAAAAAATTTAAATAGAATTTTTTTGAATCACTTTATTGATAAATTTTAAATGATTTCATATAAATAGATTGTACTCTTCTTTATCTGGTTTTCAAAATTCTTCTCACCTTAATGAACTCATTTTTCAAAACTAGGCTCTTCACTCATGTTTTTTGAATTTTTCCCAACCATGTAACTTGTGCAAGGCATTGTGTATATACACTTATTAGAATTATATAGAGGGCTTACTCTCACACACTGTGCCTAATGTCTTAGAGGTTCACTATGAGTTCCAATTTTACCATTTTACTCCAGATTGAAAAAATTTATATGAATACCATTTAAATTGGCTAACTAAGGTGATTACTTTTTTAATAATTAAAAAGTGAGTCCCCTAGGATGTAATTCAAACTTCTAGTTTCCTATTTTTATGATCATAACTCCAAAAATAAATATCCTATATCACTCTAAAAGTTTCTAAAAATAACAATCATAAAATCACTAAGCAAATTCAATAAAAAATCATTCATTGTAAATAAATTCATGTTTTAAGAAACTCTTAACTACAAGTAAGATATTATTATTAGGAAAGACAAATTTGAAGTACATTGTAAAACCTAATGGAACTAATTTTTTTTAAGAATTTTGAAAAATTTGACTATTTTTAAGAAAACATTTATTGGTAGAGGGATTTGGTGGGATTCCAGTAAATAAAATAATAGCTCAACATAAGTTGACCCCCTCCCCCGCACATAAAACCCAACTTTTCCCCAAATTTGAATTCCAAGGTGGAGAAAAACAATTTGACTTTTAAGGACCTATACGTAATTTTAATTAAGCAGTTTAATGACATGTAAAAGGGCTACAATGATGTTCAAATGTATTTTTTCCAAAAAAAATATTTCACTACAAGATCACATGCATTATCAATAATCTAGTGAAAATAATTTTCCAAATATGTTCCAAGAAATATCATGTAAAACATTTTATTGCATAGTGAAATCTGTGTAGAAATTTTGAAAATGTTTTTTTTATTTGATTTTCAGCAACACAATGAAATGTATGCTAAACAACCAAAACAGAAAAACACATACATTAAAGAAAGACAACAAGGGGGTATTAGTCCCTTCACACTTAAATTAAAATAGTGAATAAATTTTCATAAAATCAATTAAAGTTTCCAGTAAAAAAATAGAATGCAATACAATTTCAAGCAGTAGTAAGAAAACAAATTAGTAATGGAGAAGCTAATGAAAGAAATGAAGAAATTTAAACTCCCATATTTTAATGAATCTTTATCAATTGAGTCAGTCCAAAATTATTCCTCCATCGCATCCTTGAGGGAAAACCTCTGGTTTTTTCTGCTTCAGTCACTAATGAAAAAAATACCTTTACCAACGGTTTTTGGAACCGTTGGTATAGGTCCCCAAACCATTGGTATAACCTATACCAACAGTTTGGGAAACCGTTGGGTGATTTGGCGTGGGGAAAGACCTATCCCAACAGTTTGGTGAAAACCATTGGGAAAGACCTATCCCAATGGTTTTCAAAACATTGGTATATGTCTTTCCCAACGGTTTTACAAACCGTTGGGATAGGTTTTTTCCAACGGTTTGGGGAAACCGTTGGGATAGGTATATATATATATATAATTCCAGTGGAGGTTTGAACCCACAACCTCCACATTATATATCAATGACTTTACCACTATCCAAGAGTTGCCTTTGTGAATATATTTGGATATATATATATATGTATATGCTTATATGTAATTTATATATTGATTTATTTGATGATATTCGATAAATGTACTCCTAAAAAATAAGGGTACTTTTCCCAATGGCTCTCAAAACTGTTGGGATAGGCCTTTCCCAATGGTTTTGAGAACCATTGGGATAGGTTACCACCCTTTCCCAATGGTTTGGCCAAACCATTGGAAAAAGTGAACTGTTGGGAAATCCATACCCTTTCCCAACGATTTGGCCAAACTGTTCGGAAATGTGGCCTCAATGTGGGCTTTTCCCAACGGTTTGGCCAAACCATTGGGAAAAGTGGCCTCAAAGTGGGTTTTTCTCAATGGTTTGGCAAAACCATTGGGAAAGGGGACCTATACCAATGGGTTTTACAAACTGTTGGTATAGATGCGTTGTTATAGGTCATATTTACAATAGTGAGTACCTTCAAAAAGGAAAAAGATTAGAATATGAAATCAATAAATGAAACTCAAATGCAATGAAAAACCAAATGTATGAGTTTATGGAATTTTATCCAGTGAGACTCCATCATGCAGCTTCTTGTGACTTTAGAACATGGGGGAGTTCTTCTCCTCCAGTGCCACCAGAAGAAAAAATATTCCTTAAGACAAATGATGACTAAGAAGGCTACAAACTAAGTTTAGCAAACATAGAGGACACAAAACAAAGCATCAATAGCAGTTAATTCTTAATAAAAAAATAAATTACAAATAAATATCATGGTTTTAATCCTATGAAGAACTGTATTTTAAGTATTTAGTTAGACATTAATGAAATCACAAAAATTGATTTATTGAAATAAAAAAGATCACGGGTTGCCTCTCATGCAACACTGGTTTTTGAGTCCCTAGCCAGACTCCCCTAGAAACTAACCAAAGTCACTAGGTGGATGTAGATTATTGTAAATAAACCACCACATGTATTTTCCCAATTTTTTTATCGGAATAATGATTTTTGGGCGCATTGATATATATGGAAAAACATGACTCCCCTTTTAATTAAAAAGATACCTAAGAAACATCCTTTATCATTTAGGAACTGCTCAAAGGTGTCTTAAAGTTGAGTTGAAAATCACCATCAAAATTCATCTTTTTTGTATTTTTAAGGAAATTAAGTTTATTTGGAAAAGAATTGACCCCTCGAGATTTTCCAAGAATATTTTATGCTCATAAACATTAAAGTTACTCTTGAAAGTTGTTTTTTCCACTTCTATATTATGTTCATATTTGAAAAAATTTGAATTTTCTTGAAGGGATGGATATGAAATGGATAAATCTAGGGGTATGGAATTATCCTCAAATCAATATTTCTCAAATTCAACCCCAATAATATCAAATTCAATTGTGCTAGTGGGTGAGTTTTGACTAACATGTTTAAGAAGAGGCCTAGAAATAGAATCGTGTTCAATTTCAATGTTATTAATAAAAACTGGTTCATCTTCCAAATACTCTCATTCCGACAGATTTTTTTTAGAACCCAACTCAGTTGAGGTTTTATGTGAAAAATAGGGAAGTGTTGATTTTTGTTCATCAAAATATTTAGGTTTGAAAATATTAAAAATCTTTTCCAAAATTTCATCATATGAAAAAAAATTTATCAATAGATACTTCTGAAAAGCTGAATCTGTTTAAATCATTATGTGTGTTTTTAACCTCTCAATTATTCTCACATTCAAAAAGTTAGTTCTTAGTTGGAAATTTTATTGAGTGTTGAAATTTAATTTTAGGTGATGAATTGTTCAATTCACCTTTAATAAATTCAGATTATATAATTTTTAAATTGAAACAATTATCCCTAAGTTTATCAACATTAAATTCCATCTCACTGAGAAAATATTTATAAAAACTATTACTGTGTGAACTAGCTAGGGAAATTTCATCAATTAACCTTTCTTCAAAATAAAATTCCACAACTTCTTTATCCAACAACATTTCAGTGGTTATTGGGTTGACACATTCAAAATCCGGAGGATCACATTTATTAATAGTTTCAAAATTATTCTAGTCTATGATTTTAGGTTGGTAGTTCACTTCCAAAATATTCTCAATTTAATGTTCAAGTTCAATGTTCAAAATTTCAAGCAGAAAGGGTGAAAAGTTTTTAACATTCCAGTTCATATTTTCTATATTTTCCTTAACCTAAGTAATCACTCTGTCAAAGATATTATAATAATGAACATTTTCATTGGTAGGTACCATGTAAATAACGAATCATTATTCTTTATTCTCATTTAATTCTTTAGGAAAATTTACCAACTCAACTCCATTTTTGTTATTCACAAATTCATCATAATTTTTTTTATTTATCTAGTGAGTTGGTTATTTCATAATATTTTCTGTATCAGATTCATTTTCTTCAAAGTAGATTGTTTATTTCTTATTTTAATCCACATTCTTAATGAAAATTTATCATCAAATTTTCCATAATCATTTTCTTTATCACTATATGAAAAAAATTAACCTTTAATGATTTCCTGTTATTACCATGATCTTGTTTTAAATTTTTCATTCTGTCATTATGTGTTTCATCAAATTCAGTAAAATTTTCAATGATTTTGACATCATTTGTTCAATTTTGGAATAATCCTTGGGTTTAGGTTCATGATTGTAAAAGTTTTCTTCATATTGAAAAGGTTTTTGTGGCACATTAATTACACACTTCCAAGCAATGTACCCATTGTTTGAACAACAAAAATATTTATATTCACTTTGAGGACCCCAATCCCCTAAATGTTCTTTTTTTTATGACATTTCATAAACAATATTTCATTTTTGATAAAAATGAAAAAACATAGTGAATTAAAATACCACCAAAAAAATAAAATTGAAGTGAATCTGATCAAAAAACACATTCAATCAGAACTAGTAGAATTTTAAAGTTATCTCATGAAGCAGATTCAAATATTTTTTTTGAAATTAATTTTTTTTTATTTAATTTTTAAAAAAAATTGTAGGTCTCTTGAAGATTTCCCTAGAAATGGCACAAAAAACTGGACATAATCATCATTAAACAATGTCAATGTTATAAAACTTTTAATTTCCTACTAACTAATGTTTAGGGGTAAGTAGGGTCAAACCCACAGGGAAGGATAAAATGAGTTTGACTGACCAAAATTTCAAAACATGTACCACTATAAACAGTCGGTGAAAATATATCTTTGTTACATTTAATTTTTATAACTCTTTTTATTGAGTTTAGTGGTTCAAATTGTAATAAAAAGTGTATTTTTTAAAAGGGAAGGAGGATTTATGAGTAAACAGAGTCAATGGAATAGAAGATCAAGAAAAATGTATGGGGAATTATATCACTACTAGTCTAAAAAGTACAATTTCATCACATAAATTTTATTGAATTCACAATTATTGAAAATCTTTGGGATCAATCTCCCTCACTAGGAGATCAAACACACAAAAGGATGAAATCTTAGCGTTATTAGTCCAAGAATAATCAAACTGTAATGGCAATTGAAAATATATGAAAATGGAATAACACTTTCCATAATATTCCAAAATTTTGAAATTAAACTTAATGAAATAATCCATGATCCATCTTGCCAACTTCTCAAATAATTTTTATCATTTTTGACCAGAATGTTGAAACATTATCAAAGAATTTGAAATTGATATCGCTGATCAATTTTTAATTCATTGTGAAAAATAATAATGTGAAGAGATTAATAAATTGACCAGATGATTATAAATTCCATGAATAAAATACTTTTTATCCTACCATCATATTTGAAAAAAGAAATTGGATCAATTACATACTAAATAAATTGAAAAATAGATAAAGAAATATCCCATTCAAAATCCTGTACTCTAGCTCTACTTTGATGCTCTAGTTAGCATCTCCCTTTGTCTCTTTTATACTACTGTTCTTAGGATGTGGATGACTGAATGTCGAATGATTTAGAAGTGCTTGTCCGAATCAATCCATCTTTCCTACTACTGCTTATGTACTTTCAAAAAAATCCACGTTGAATTTTCTATTGTTCACCTACATCTTCCATCGACTCAACTTGATATCCTCTTTTTCACCGTACACATGGTGCAACATCCTACAACTCCTATGAATTGAGCAAAACCCTTGTAAAAACCTCCGATCCTCTGTTCCTCATGAACTTGGATGTCAATCCGACTTCTTCATGAATCTGCACAGTGTAAAACCAAGAAGAAATAATACATTCTTTAATGCTATTAAATTTGTTTACCATTATAAAACAAATTAACTCATATAATTAATTAAGATTACAATTATAAAAATATTAAATTGTTATTTTATATTTACTTATTATTATTACAGTTAAAATTAATATATTAATTACTATTTAAATATGTTATTTTTATTATTTTATTTTTGTTATTAAAATTATTAATAATTAATTAATATATTTTAATTTAGAATTATTATTATATTATTATTATTTATTTATTATAATATTTTGTTTTTGTTTATAATTTATTTATTTTTTATCCCCCCATACATGTCGCGACTTGATGGGGGGGGGGGTCATGGATTCTTCTACAAGCTAAGAGGCTCGACTTCATCCATGGATCCTCCTCATAGTGGTGGTGGAGACTTCATCCCTCCATGGTGACACTCAGATTAGTCAGCATCCCCTTCTGGTGGCAATGGAAGAATCTCCTCCTCCTACTCAAACAGTGGTGCAACCAGGTGATAACGACTCAATATTTAAAAGGGGAAGGTGTCTTAGACGATGACCAACATCATAGAGTGTGGATCAAGTTTGTATGAGTGACAGTTTCAATTTCAAGTTCTTATATGGCTTCATCTGGCAGTGGTGGATCTCCAACTCCAGATCTAAGGAAATTTGGAATTTGGGTTCTTTGATTTTTTTTATATTCAAGATTCAGATCTACAATGGTGGCTCATTTTCTATTTTTGTTGGTGAAGATTATGTGAGGAAGATGACGATGGATAACTTTTGTATCAGTGTGGAAGATCGATCAATGACAAGTTGAGGAGGATGTACTTTGTGGCGGTGATGGTGTCTCAATTGATCCGGTCTCCCAAACTCAGGCAGTGTCTCATGTGGTGGAAGTATAATTCTGGAAGTGTCTCGCTACAATAGAATAATATCTAGTGGTGTTATTATTTCTGGTAGTGTGTGGGTTGGCGATGCTTTATTGCAATGGAAGAAGAATAGTTAAGCCGATGATGTGAGGATTTTGATTCTTGGAGGTGTCTCATTTTTTCAACGGCCTCTAGAGTGGTTGTGGAAGAAGGGAGCGATGGTGTGCCACATCTCTATCTAGAGGGATTCTTTGCTGGTGATGTAACACCACTAGGTAGGGTAAATTATATGGTGGAGGAAGTAATGGCGTGCTGGTATCTCAATGAGACATCTTCAGGTGTTGGTGGTGTCTTATGAGACACAGTTGGGTCTAACAGTGTGTTAGACTTAGAAACTACAGCAGTATCATATAATTAATCTTCAAACATAAAAAAAATTAATTTATAAAAATTAATAAAATTAAATCAATTAATAAATAAATAAACATTAATTAAAAAATTAATTCAATTAATTTAAAAAATGAAACTTAAACAAAAAATAAATAAAATAGTTAACAAATTAATAAAGTTAAAAATAGAAAACCAAAAACTAAATACTTAATTTAAATTAAATAATGAATCAAATTATTTAATAGCTCAAATAATTAATTTGAAACTAGAATTATAAATTGAATTAATTAATAAAGTTAATTTATTTTTAGAAACCTAAAACTATTAACTTTAAGAGCCAATAATACAACATTAATTATAAAAAAATGATTAAATAATAAATTTAATTATAAAATTGCAATGGTGAAATTAATTAGAAAAATTTTATAATTAATAAATTAAATGATTTAAAGATGTGGAAAAATCATGTATTTTAAGGTC
The DNA here is from genome assembly GCA_963277665.1 of Viscum album. Lineage (NCBI taxonomy): Eukaryota > Viridiplantae > Streptophyta > Magnoliopsida > Santalales > Viscaceae > Viscum > Viscum album. Next base: position 609,666,974 of record OY728123.1, on the reverse strand, counting down.
ACATAAATGATTTCTAGATTTTCTCACTTTCCATGCTTACCTTCATCTCTTGACTAAGATCATTAATTATATAAATTTGTTGATTCATTTTCATTTTCATCCTGTTGCTTATTTTCACCAGATCTCTTATGAAATCACAACTTCTTCCACCTTCATCCTTTAAGAGTTTCACATCGTTTCTAAAGTATTAAACCTCCTCTTATTGGTTTCGATATAAATATCTAGATTTACTACATCATGTGGTTTACTTATCCTAAAACACTTCTGGGGATATATTATCTTCATATTCTGGTTTAAAAGATCCATATATTATAGAGTTATATTCAAATATGCATATGGAATCAATATTGTTTACCTGAGTATGAACAATAAATTTCTTGGTAGTCTTATTCTTCTTCTTATACTTCCACTTGATATTAAACAAATGAAATTACTATTTAATAAAAATCACTTATGGATCATCAACATATTTATACTCACTATTATAAGAAACTTGATTCTTTTCTTTTAAAATAGATGTTTCTCCATACATATCTTCAATTTTCATCCACATATCTTTAAAAATTTATTGTAAGTAATCTTTTCTTAACACACCTTCTCTCAGAGCACCTTTAAGGACCTCTTAGCACAAGCACAAATTTTGAAGCTTTTTTAGTCTGAGTCATACACTATTCAATGAAAACTTTGTAAAATGGTCTCATTAGTTAAGATATGACAAAGGATACTAAAATATACATCAAAACCTGGTATAAAACCCTTCTTCCAAATATAGAAATCATTCCATTAATAATAATTCTTCATTGTTGATTCCATAACTTGTATAACCTTCATAGACCCGATTTTTTAGGTTGAATAATGATAGAACCTATTGGATCTAATACCATATTCTAGAATATGAAACACCCTAATAGGGGGTGAAACATGGTGCTAATAAATTTGTATTTTTTATTTTTTCCCCTTGTTTATCATTTCCTTTTAGGATATTTTTCCCATGTTAGAATAAACACTCATTCAACCTGTATTTTCCTCAAATGAATCCACATAACATAACATGAATATTTGTATATAGTAAATTACCCAAGAACACCAATATTTAACTTAGTTCATGAAAATGTTCTATATCCAATGAGAAGACATTGATAATGTGTCAATGTTCTATATCCATTATTCTTCACTAGTTACAGTGGATATAATATTTTGGAAGGGAATAATGATGATCCAAGGGAACACCTTATTATTCACTCCAATCACTACTTCTATAAAATACATGGTCAGATTTTATACTTTGAGGTCTTTTTAATGTGATCAATTAATATATAACTATATGAATTATTAATTCCAAATATATATGTATTTGATCCTCCAAGTGTAATCCTTTCATATTCTTTAATATAGATGGAATCAACCCCTCAATGGTGTGAGTTGAGTTAGTGTCTCCCTCATACCACAACAACAATTCTTCCCAATGATTTATAGTTCCAAAACTGTAATTATCCTTTGATATTATCCTTTCTATATATCCAGGTGGACGCAATAGTGGTAAGTCTCACTCATTTACTCTTGATTCGTTATCCCCTAACTCTTTATTCTTCTTATTTTCACTTGAGGACCATATATTTAATATATTAGAGTTGGTGTTCTAGAACCAACTATTTGTACTTTGGATTAAATGTATATTCAAAGATTTGAAAATTTAATTAAACAATTTATTAAATTTTTTTCATTATTCTATATGACTTTAATGTAATAATGTATTAGAGTGTTAGTCACATTGATAAGGTCATATTAGTTCCCCACTATGATGAGAACCATGAAATTCCATGATGATATTCATAAATATAGTTCTATGAGTAGATAATATACTATATTGTGACGCATAGAATTTTGACTATTAGTTATGGGTACTCATAAGAAGTTAAGGCTTCTTCTCATGAATTTTATACTTAATCATCAATATGAGAGATTATAATAATAGACCCGTGTGAAGGGATTCCACATGTTTTTGTGTCATAAAATATTATTATATATTAGTGTGTGTAATGATCCTTAGAATTTAATATTATTATTAATTTAAGTCATGATTCACGCACTCTGATCTATTTTGTAAACCATGATGATATAGTTCATGGGGAAGTTGGAAATGTTGGGTGTGTCATGAGTGACATGTTATTAATAGTAAGTCATGGAAGTGTTTTTCTCTTCCATATTTATATAATTTTATATCATGAACCTTTTATTGAAATGGAACCATCACATTAAATATCATGTCCATGGTGTAACAATAAGGTTATTTAAAATAGTCAAAGAAAGAAATATTAATCACATAGGTTGATGACACATGTGTGAAACCTTCTTGATGATATATTGTGAAAAAATGGATTATATTACACTGTAAACATTCAAGTGAGGTTTTCAATGTTGCAACATTAAATTCTTTCCCTTGTTTTTATTGAACCATTTCTATAAATTCATCTTAATATTTATTCATTCCCCTTTAATTCCAAATAGAAATAATACGATAGGGCCACACGCTAATTGTTTTTATTGATATAAATTATTTTATTTGAATTTAATTATTGGAAGAAATTTTATTCTAAAAACCGATGAATAATTTTTTTCAGGGTTTATTTATTTCAAATATTTAAAAGTTAATAAATATTTATTTATTCATTAATAAATAATTTATTTAATTATGTAAAAATTTAATAAATATTTATTCACCAGACCGTGAATAAAATATTTATTTTATTTATTGAATATTTAATAAATATTTAATCACTAGACCATGAATAGAATATTTATTCATGGATAAATACCTAATTAACTATTTATTCATATATTCAATAATTTATTTGGAGGAGGTATGGGTCAAGATCGTGTTTGACAGTAAATAATAATTTAAATTACATTCAAATAATATTCATCATTACACCAGTTAGTGCACAACATAAAAATAATAATAATATTTTTAATACATAGAATAGGGTTATATAAGGTTTATTATATTATTTAAGGGTCATTGTGTAATTAAATAGTAATTTTAACCTCACCCTTAACTCTATAAATCAATGGTTATGTTTATTGTGCATGGTTAATTGACAATTGAGAATCCTTTTTCACAAGAGATTTATCTTTAGAATCCTCATTATCTCATCCTCTAAAGAACAATAAGAACAATATAGATTCCTTCAATTATTAATGAACTTGAAGTAATGAAGAAAAATAAGACAGGATGATTAGTTAGTCATGCTAGCACCCAAATAATCCATTAGTGTTGTTCAAAGATCAAAGGACCATGTGTGGATCTTCACAAGAGGGGATCTACTTTAGGTCCTCCCTATGAAATGAAGGTAGACTGAAAAAGGTTTCAGATGATCGACAACATCATCAAAGAGATATAATATGATGATTTATTCCTTCTTCAAATCTATTAAAATTGATTATCAATTTATCATGAAAAAGATACTCTCTTGGTTTTTGGGTTTCTATGTCAATATTCAATGGAAAAAAATAGTTGGTCATGACATTTAAATTTTTCACAATTAGAAAATGATCCATAGAATATGATTAAATCCTTAAAGAATATCTCCCAAAAGGAACTTATTCTATATCTAAAACCAACAATTGGTACCAATGGGGTCACATTTAGATTTATAATTATTTATTTTATTATTTATCGTATATACACAATTTTGATTAGTTTTCATTTAAATATTATTATTTTTAATCTGAAGATTGATTAACATGGTTTTAAGATTTAAATATTCTTTATTCACAGTTAATATTTTAGTAAGGCCAAAGAATGGATGAAGAATGATCAGAGATTCCATCATGAGGTACCAATGATTATGGCCACTAGACCAGGTTACACATCTTGTACTCGGAGTACATGTTGTGTAGCCAAGTTCACTACATCTATACATGTCATGGTATACACAAAGTGACGAGTAGTTATTACACACGATGCATCTATTGTTGTCCACATGTTGATCAGGTCGGGCTGGAACATGGTTTTTCGGATTACCTCATGTGTAGCTGACATACATGTTGTTTAATATATATTGTATAAAGGTGAAAATAGTGATAACGGTGTTTTGAAATACGTGATTTATAATGTGTGTGAATGAAAACCTGAAAAATTAATGAAACAAATGACATGTATCTAACATAAAAATCTTGTGAATCATTAACACCCATGTCAAAATAACATGCCTATTTAATCAACGGGTTACATAGACTCTTGAAAAATGGACCACATAGTGCTTATATAATTAGTAAAATCCATGCAATCCAACAGAGGAACACACTGATTCAATTGGATACTTAGAAGAATACATGGAAATAAAACCACTTGGCATGTATCTTATTAGTACATCCCATGAAATCCAACCGAATTATGCTTAAAAGACCTATGAGTTTATCCCAGATTCAAAGTAATCGAGGAACATGATGTGTATCTTGTTAGTACATGGTGTGTAGTCACCCAATTAACAATGGAATTAAATTAAATTAAAATAATTAATTTCAACATTGAAACCCTAATTACACTGTTGGTACAAGATGTGTAAACTATGTAATAAATGTTTTGAATAATTAATAAATGCTCGATTAATTATTTTTAATTATCTATAATTATTGGCCATTCCATTTATTTTACTAAAATAAATTTATGATTGGTATCTCAATGAGTCTTGATATGGTCATTAAGATTCATAGATTTAATTGATTAATTAATTAATTAATACAAGAACATTTTTTCTTAATAATATAGTGTGAATTGAAGTGAATGCTATCCAATTTACTTTTTTATATTCGTTTCATGTGTCTGACCGATCATGGGATTTTACTAGACCTATGTATGAGTTGGTTATATTTAATTTTAATTTTATTGCATGATTTTGAATGTTTTTTAATATTAAATTTAATGTGATGACCTATGTTTCATCCCTCCCTCTTTTTTATGTAGGACCATCATGTCTAAGATTTTTTAGGTAATCCCCCTTAACCAATCCTTTGGTTCCCCTCACCTACATATGAGTTATAAACCTTTGTAATAAAAGGAGTATACCAAGGCATATGGAGGTGGTTTTATAGAGAACCAAGATGAAACCAACTAGGTTGATACATTGGTGCATAGGTAGAATACATCAGATCATTCCAAGAATGGTAAAAATATTTTTCCCATAAGATCATTAGTTGATTTATTATACACACAATAAATAAACCATTAAATAAGATCATGATCGACTAATTTTTATTCATTTTTTCATATGCAGTATTTATTTTATAGATGAAGGACTATGTTCAGATAAATAAAGTGATTAATATAAAAAGATGGAATTTAAATAAATGGGTTAAGGGTGAATGTTTTATCGAAACATATTTTATCACATAATTAAAAATCCACATATTATTAAAAATTCATGTAAATGATAAAATAAGAAATATTTTATACATAAGAAAATAAATTCCCTCAAGTTAATATTAAGTCAGTTCACCTTCCATCATCTAAATTAGGATGAAATTATAGTTAAATAGTTGGTTCCGGACATAGTTGGGGGGAACTTTAATTATTGGGGAGTGTTAACTAATATAATGGGTTGAATTTACTGAACCTGTATTAAATTTAATGGATACAGTATGTTCAATACAAATTTAGAGGTAAGATTTGAGAATATCACAGTTAGGATTTCTATATTGAGGAGCCACTCAATGGATCAATGAGCTACCATTCTTAATTTGAAAATATATCATACTTAAATACCTTCTTATGGTATTCATGGAAATTGTATGGATCATAAAGTAGATAAATATGGATCCTTATCACTAGAATTTCTTCAGTGTTGGGAAATTATGTGTTCAATGGTGAGTGTCATTGAGACATGATAAAATAGTGGGATACTTAAAAAAATTGAAATTATTATTATGTATCATATAATTTGTAATCAATAAAAGTCATAATAATATTCTCATTTAATATTTTATTATAATGGAATGTTCATAATAGAAAATTTACTTGTGATAAAATTTAGAGAAAGACCATATCTTAATTAGTAGTAATCACCAAGAATGGTTGAGACACATATGGGTTGTATCAGGATATGAGTAGAACTATTACATGATTAAATCCTTTTCTAAAGAGGAGAGTGATGAGTAGTTCACTATCTATGATAAAAATTTGATAGACATGGTCAACGTTTAGTGTTGAATTCTTTCATACATGTTTAATGAACTCATGAAATAACATTAAGACATGGATTCATATAGAATTATCTATAATATCCACGACCTTTACCTGGATAGATAAAGATAGGAATGATTTGATATGTTAAATGAACATTTTCCGAGAAAACATAGAGAAGGTGTGATATCTAGGCCTCACATAGTCAAACTCATTAGCTATATTGAGGCCTTGGAGGCCCTAGGGTTTAATTTTCCAACATAATTTTTAACTGGTCTCAATATTTCATCACTTACTCAAATATTATCCATTTTTATGTTAATTTCAATATGAATAACATAAATAATCCTCTTCTAGATCTTCTTACAATTCTTTATAAAGTTGATAAGGAGAAAAAGTGTGAAAAGAATTCAATTCTTATGTTGAATATAATAAATGCTAGATGAAGAGATCTAAATCTAAATATTATTCACAACACATTTCCATGAAAACAAGTATCAAGGTACATTCAAGTAAATATGATATTTTCTACATCACATGTGGAAATAAGGACCATTAGAATAAAAACTACACCCAAGCAAAGAAGGAAGGGGAAGATTGAAATGAATTTATTATCAATTGTAATTTAGTAGTTTCTACATATTGTGTATTAGGTACAACATGTGGTGCTAACATTTTATTCAAATATAGGAACCATGTATATTTTGGAATATTGATCAGGGTGAGGTTGACTTACATGTAGCCAATGAATCCATACTTGTTATCATGGCTATCAGGGACTACCACCACACATTGTAGATGAGAATGATCTTGGTTTTAAAAGGTTTTTATTATGTATAATATGTTTCCAAAAACATTATTTCTATATCCAAACTTGATATATATGGTTTTATTTTCAAATTTATGTATAAAATATTCATCTTATATAAATATACCATTTTTCAGGTTAAGCTAGATTTAAATAAAAATCTTTATGTGTTAGATTACATAAAACAATTAATACCAATTGATAATGAAAATAGTTCACATTAATCATACCACACCCAACTATGGAATCACTATCTTGGTCATGTGAATGAAAAGAATTCAAAAAAAATACACCAAGATGGATATTTGGACTCTTTTCAACTAAAACTACACGGTTTATGTAATGCGTGTTTATAAAGAAAAATAGCCAATACCCATTTTAGTAGAAAAGGTGAAAGGATCAAGGTTTCATAAAGATGTGTGTATACCATTTCTAGTTAGAGAAAATGGTGGTTACTCATGCTTAATAATTTTTACAGATGATTTATGTATATATGGACATGACTACATAAGGATTTTTAAGTCAGATTCATTTGATATATTCAAAGAATATAAACATGATGTTGAGATCCAACTTGGTTAGAAGATTAAGAAACCCCACTCAGACCATGGTGGAGAATATCTTAATCAATAATTCATTGATTATTTATTATATATTGGGATTTTATTCCAATTCACTCATCTTTATATACCTCATTGTGTTGGTTTATGTGAAATGAGGGACTACACCTTCTTAAACATGCTCAGAACAATGATGATTCATGTGAGGCTTTTATTATCCTTTTGGGGATACATGTTACAAACAATGGAATGAATATTAAAACAAGTGATAACTAAAGTAGTAAATAAAATTCCTTGTCATCTTTGGTATGAAAAGAACATATGTTGTCACATATATGAGAATGGGGTTGAAAAGTGTTTTTTATGGCCATTTCTAGAAAAAAAAATTCACAATGAGGCACTAAGTGTATATTTATAGGGTATCTTATAGACACTAAAGTATATTACCTATATGGTCCTATAGAAATAAATTCATGGTTAATATAAATCCCACCTATCATTAAGGGTATATCATCACTAAAATAGATAGTGGGAGAGACATAAACTTCAATAAATACTTGACTTAAGATACACAAGAGTGGGTACATGAAAAAATTCCAAAAATCTCCAAGGAAGAAGAAGTTACAATAACACAAGTACTACATAGGACTATAAGAGAGGTTAGAGAACATGAAAGATGTGGTTTTTTGGTCATTGAGTATGGTGACTCATTATTAGTTGAAAATAATAATCATGTAACCTACAAATAAGAAGTATGTTTCAAGAATCTATGAATTCTAAAATGAATTTCATAGATCAAAACCAAGTCTAGATTTTTGTAGATCCTCCAGTGAATGTTAATCCCATAGGTTGTAAATGGGTATTCAACAAGAAAAAAAAATGGATGGACAAGTTATTACTTATAAGGAATGATTAGTTGCAAAAGGGTTCAAACAACATCAAGGAATAAATGATGACTAAACCTTTTCACCGGTTGTTATGATAAAATACATCAGAATTCTAATTTCCATAGCAGATTTCTATTGGAATAAGATTCAGAAAATTGATGTTAAAATAATCAACCTTGACAGGAACGTATAGGAATATTTCTATATGACACAACCCAAAGGGTTTGTGACTCCAAAGTATTCCAACAAGGCATGAAAGTTTAAAATAACCATTTATGGATTAAATACAACATTGAGGTCACAAAATATTCAGTTTGATGAATCCAAAATATAATTTGGTTTTATAAAAAATGAATGTGACCCTTGTGTCTATAAATTGTTTAGTGGGAGTGCATGAATTTTTCTAATAGTTTATGTTGAATACATACTAATTATTAGAAACAAAATACAAGTAATATAGTATTTTAAAGATGGGGTAAACACATGCTTCTCAATCAAGGAATTTGGGGAAGTAGAATATATTTTTGGGATCAAGATCCATCGTGATAGATCCAAGAGTCTACTTGGACCATGTTAGAGTACATCTATTGACAAGATACTGAAGATATTTGATTTAAAAGAATCTAAGTGGGTATTGTTTCCAATTAATGATGGAATTCATATTTCTACGAAAATGTGTCCTTATAAACATGAATAAATACATAGGATTTAAAGGATTCTATATGAATTGGTGATTAGGTTAGTCATGTATGTTATCATTTGTACTAGGATAGATGTCACCTATTCCTTAAGTATGGTAGGAAGATATCAATAAGATCCAACTGACTGCCACTGGATGGTAGTCACAGTAATGCTTATGTATATGAGGTGTACCAAGGATATCTTCCTATTCTATAAAGGATATGCATAAATAGTCATTATAGAACATGAATATCATATTTTCCAAATAGATCATGATGATATGGAATTGTAGTTGAGATACACATTCACTCTCAATCGAGGTGTTGTGAGTTGGAAGGGCTCTAATAAATTCATGGTCATAGATTTTACATCGAAGATAAAGTATATTGTGGATTCTGAGGAATCTAAAGAAGTTGTATAGATACACATATTTTTTTAAGATCTTAAAGTGGTTCATAGAAGTAATGAAACTATAACAATTTATTGTGATAATACTACTATGATGGATATTTTGAAGAATCCAAGGTCATATCAATGGATGAAGCACATACTTCCAAGGTATCATATCTTAAAGGATTTTTCTCAAATAGGTTACATAACAAAGATCATAATATCCATGAAAGACATTGTGGAGGACCCCATGACTTAATCTTTAACTTAATAGAAACATGATCATCATTTGTGGTCTATCAGACTAAAATTCATAGGTTTTTTTCTCTTGTCCAAGTGGGAGTTTGTAGGATTTGGTGTTCTTGAGAAAGATTTTAATACTTTGGATTACATGTATATTCAATGATTTAATATTTAATTAAACATATTATTATATATTTTTCATTGTTTTGTATAAATTCAATGTAATAATGTCCAAGAGTATATGATGTATTGATAAGGTCATAGGAGTTCCCTGCTACGATGAGAACCTTGAAATGCAATGATGATATTATTAAATATAGTTCTACAGAAAAATAAAATACTATAATGGGACACATACAATGTTGAATGTTAGGTATAAGTGTTAATAATAAGATGACACTTCTTCTCATGAAGTTCATGAAGGTTCCGGGCGCAGTGGAAGATCATGGGTGGATGTACCCACTTGACTTTTTGTCATTAGAAATTATCAATCCAGGATTAATACGACGATAAACACCAGACTCCACAAATCGAATCTCAAAAATAGACAAAGAATAAGAATAGTATTGGAAACATAAATGTGGATCATCACAGGTTGATTATAATTAATTTATTAATTGACATGAAGTACCTTTTATGACATTCTTTCTTTTTTGATATTTCTGATCACATTATGATGTGATTCACCGTTGTGTTGCAGAATCCAAATGTAGACTTCCTATAGAAGTGATCCGCATGTGCACCACGTATCTTTGGATGTCGCCAAAGGAGTTTCCGGGTGATAGCGTGGAGAAGCCTTTTCTTGCGTTGTCCACCAAAGATCTCTTTGATCCGATGGAGGAGGATCTCTCTCGGTTTTGAGAGTGTACTTGGAGGAAGGAGTTCTTTCAGCCTTGAGAGAATTCTCGAGAATTGTTGTGCACAATGATTAAAGAAAAGTGTTGGGGTTGTGAGGATATTTATAATTAAGATTGAGGTTATAGAGTTATGATAATAAATAAACGTGTTACGCATTTTATTAATTTCATTAACCCTTATTGAAAAACCCCCATGTCGAATCATTAATTCCTTGACATGCAGCCACAATGATTATAATAAATATCATTTATTAAAACAATATTATTTCCTCAAAATCCCAACTGGAAAAACTACACAGCGTGTAATCATTAATACACGGTGTGTACTTGTTTTTCATAAAACTACACGGCATGTAATCATTAATACACGACATGTACTTGTTTTTCATTTCCTTTCCAAAATGAAAACAACACGACGTGTAATCAATAATACATGATGTGTATATCTTGTTTTAATTTTATTATTCCTCCATCATTAAAATTATTTAGGATTCCTTGAATAATTATTAAACCATGTATGAGAATAATCTTTATTCTACTTGAGATACTTGGACACACTTAGTGTGTTACCCTCTAGGCCTCTTTCTCATTGGCATTAGGTGGGCTTGCCTAAAGTCCAAGATTAATGTCTAGTAATGGGTCAAGGCACCCAAGAGAAAAAAGTTGAAACCACATTGAAATGTCACCTCATACGAATTCTTACTGTGTAATTTAATCCCTTTGTCTCAATATCTCATCAAGCAGGTTTCATGGCACTATCATAAACCTATGTTCTTGATCTGTCATTCTTTGACTTCCTGAAATAAACTCATCATTACACCATGTCCATTAAATTTGGGCGAAAGTTCTATTTCAATCAAGGGGAATGAGATATTTACTTCCACAAATATCGAAGGGACAAATACTTCATCAACTTATCCATTAAAAACATGTCATTCGTGATGAACCCAAGGTACCCTACTTCCCGCCAACTGTCTTTGTGACGGTTTTCGTCAGAAAATATAAGTTCATGAGTCATGACATGAGTTAATGATAATCTTCCAGTCTAAGGACCATTACAAATGCTCATAGATAGTAATGTACGATGACACCAAGACATGAGGAATTGCTACTAACATGTCTATTCTCATAATCTCTCATCTTGGAGATTACCAAGTGTGAACTCCATGAGAGAGAGTCTCGTCTTATTACGAGTACCCAAACATGACGATATGTATACTATGTGTCCTATCATAGTATGTCATCCAACCGTAGAACTTTATTTAAGAATATTGTTATAGAATTTCCAGGTTTTCATCATAGTGGGGATCTACCATGACCTTATTAATGCAACAAATATTCCAGGACATTATTATATTATAGTCAAGTAGAACAATGAACAATATATAATAAGTGTACATTCATGTAATCAAAGTACAAAACAGTTGGTTCTCAGGACACCAACCCTAACAAACTCCCACTTGTACTAGATCCAACTGCCTATGACTTTTAGTCCGCTAGACCTCACATGATGATCATGTTTTTGCTGAGTCAAGGATTTAGTCAAGGGGTCTGCCACATTATCTTCCATGGAAATAATACTCACTACAACTTCACCTCTCTGGGAAAAATCCCTCAATAGATGATACTTCTGAAGTATGTGCTTTGTCCGTTGATGTGACCTTGGATCTTTTACAAGTGCCACCTCTACAGTATTATCACAATAAAATGTGATAGGATCTTTACTGCTAGGTAAAACTTCCATCTCTTAGATGAAGCTTCGCACCCATACCGCTTCTTTAACTGCCTCAGAAGCTGCAATATACTCAGACTCTGCTGTAGAATCTTCCACCACACCTTGCTTTGAGCTCTTCCAGCTCACTTAACCTCCATTAAAACTAAAGATGTATCCAGTATGTGACTTCATGTCATGTTGATCAGTCTGGAAACTAGAATCTACATGTCCTATGATGACTAGTTCCTCATCTCCTCCATAAAAAAGGAACATATCCTTAGTACGCCTCAGATACTTAAGGATAGTCTTGAATGCCATCCAATCGTGGTCTCCTGGATGAGCTTGATATCTTCCTACCACACCTAATGCGTAAGAAACATTTAGCCTTGTACATAGCATAACATACATGACTGACCCAATCACGGATGCGTAGGGGATCCTTGCCATTTTCTTTCTTTCCTCATGTGCCTGGGGACACATTTTTTTGGAAATATGAATGCCATGTGACAATGGAAACAATCCCCTCTTGGACCGTTTCATACTAAATCTCTTCAGTATCTTGTCAATGCATGTACATTGACTCAGGCCCAACATTCTCTTGGATCTATCACGATGGATCTTGTCCCAAGAATATATGTTGCCTTTCCCAATTCTTTCATAGAGAATCATTTATCCAACCATGCCTTAACTAACTATAAGACAAGTACTTAATTTCCAATTAGTAATATTTCATCAACATATACTATTAAGAAAATGACTTCACTTCCAATAAACCTGTTTTATACACAAGGATCACATTCATTCTTAAAAAAGACAAATTCCATTACATCTTCATCAAAACAATTGTTCCATGACCTTGATGCTTGCTTTAATCCATAAATGGATTTTGTAAACTTTGATAACCTGTTGGCATCCTTTGGAGTCACAAACCCTTCAGGTTGTGTCATATAAACATCTTCCTGGAGGTTCCCGTTAAGGAATGATATTTTGACATCCATTTACCAAATTTCATAGTCATGGTAAGTGGAAATGGCCAATAGGATTTTGATGGATTTCATAATTGCAACCGGTGAAAAGGTTTCATCATAGTCAATTCCTTGACGCTGTCTAAAACCTTTTGCAACCAATCATTCCCTATAGGTACTGACTTGTCCTTCCATGTCGAGTTTCTTCTTGAATACCCTTTTATTACCAACAGGCTTTACATCAACTGGAGCATCTACCAAAATCCAAACTTCGTTTTGGTACATGGAATCCATTTCAGAATTCACGGCTTCTTGAAACATGGAAATGTCTGTGCCTTCAACTGATTCCTTATAGGTAATAGGAGCATCATTGTCAACCAATAATGAGTCACCATCCTCGGTGACAAGAAAACCATATCATTCTGGTTCTCTCACCTCTCTCGTGCTCCTACACAGTTCTTGTGTCTCTGGAACATTTTGTTCTTCCATAGGGCTTTTTAGAATCTGTTCTTGCACCAGCTCCTGTGTATCTTGAGCCTCGACTTTATCTAAGTCAATCTCACTCCCACTATCTCTTTTAGATATGTGCTCCCTCTCAAGTAATATGGAATTTATTGAAATTTTAACCTTTTTATCTGAGGTGTTGTATAGGTAATATCCCCTTGTTTCCTTAGGATATCCTATAAAGATACAATTTGTTCCTCGGGGTGCAAGTTTGTTACCGGAAGAGGCATTAACAAATGCTTCGTTACCCCACACATGTAAATTTGATAACATGGCTTTGCATCCACTCCATAACTTGCATGGAATACCATTTATCGATTTAGTTGGTACTTGGTTTAGTATGTGTGCTGATGTTTGTAATGCATATCCCCAAAAGGATAATGGGAGACTCACATGACTCATAATTGATCTCACCATGTCCAATAGGGTGCGGTTCCTCCTTTCACTTACACCATTCCACTGAGGCGTGTAAGGAGGAGTGAGTTGAGATTGAATCCCAAACTCCCGTAAGAAATCAATGAAGTCCTGACTAAGATATTCTCCTCCTCTGTCTGAGCGGAGTTTCTTAATCTTTTTACCAAGATGGTTCTCAACTTCAATCTTGTATTCTTTGAACTGATCAAAATAACCTGACTTAAACTTCATTAATTAGATATATCCATATCTACTAAAATCATCAGTAAAATTTATGATGTACAAGAACCCACCCCTTTCTTCCACTAGAAATGGTTCACACACATCTTTGTGAACTAATTCTAGATGCTCTTTAGCCCTTTCACCTTTCCCACTAAACGAGGCTTTGTTTATTTAGCCTTGTCGACACGCATGACATACACCAAGTGGGTTTAGTTTGAAAGAATCTAAATACCCATCTTGATGTAATTTTTTCAAACGTTTCTCATTGACATGACCTAGCCGGTGATGCCAAATTTGGGTGTGGTATGAGTCATGTGAATTAACATTTTCATCGATTTCCATTACTTGGTTTGTGTAGTCTAACACATAAAGGCCGTTATATAAATGTTCCCTACCAAAACAAATGCTATATTTATAAAAGTAGCAACATTAATTTCCAAATTTGAAGATGAATCCATCAATATATAATCTGGATATTGAAATAATGTTTTTGGTTACAGAGGGTACATAATAACATTCTTTTAATACCAAGACCATCACAGTAGGCAATGTGAGTTGTTAGTCTCCGACAACTACAATAGCGATTCTAGCTCCGTTGGATGCTTGCAGATCCACCTCACCTCGATCAATCTTTCTGAATATACTTGGTTCCTGTATTTGGGTATAGATGTGATCACCACAAGCAGTATCTAATACCCAATTATTAGAAACAGATAGATTGCATTTGATTACAAATTCACCTAAAGCTTCCCCTTGCTTCCTTGGTTGGGTGCCGTTTTTCTTGCAGTGGGCCTTCATTCCACATGTGAAATAAATAGCCTCATGTTCTCTTGCCTCCCCTTTGATCTTCCATTTCTTGGAAGGCCTTGAAGAAGCTTTGGCCTTAAAGATCGTATCGTTGCCTTTCCTTTTATTCATCATAAGGAAATAAGGCTTTTCACACATCATATCATTTTCCAATTTGCGAATAAGGATAAGAAGATCAGATAGATACTTCTCGATGTTGTTTAGGTTGAAATTTATAACAAATTTAGAGAAGATCTAGGGGAGTGATACAATAATGAGATCGATACCCAGTTCTTCTGGGAGTTTAAACCCTAGAACCTCCAACCGCTCAATGTATCCAATGATCTTGACTACATGAGGACCAACTGGGGCACCATCTCCAAGCTTGATCTGAAATAGATCCTTGGAGATCTCAAACCTTTCTTATCTTTCTCTCTCCTGGTATAGACCACAGAGGTGCTCGAGTATGTTGTAGGAATCCATGTCTTCATGAGACTTAATGAGCTCACTTGACCTTGATGATAGCATCAAACATTGAACATCAAGTGCATCGCTCAAAAGTTGATCATAGATCAGTAAATATTCATCACTAGCCCCTTGGGTAGGCGAATAAGGAAGTGAGGACTCTAGCACATAAATCATTCGTTCATGGAATAAGATAACCCGAAGGTGCCTAAACCATTTTTAAATGTTACTGCTGGTGAGGATATTGTCTTTATACAGAATTGACCGCAGAGAAAATGTGGTTGACGAGTTTGTAATATTGATTCTACAAATTAAAAGAGAAGATTTATCAGTACTTTCTTGATTACATTTTATGAGAAATAATAAATTTTATTAAGTATCCCTCTATTTTATCAATTCCCAATGTCCCTCACCATTGAACTTTGAATGTTCAGTTTCTTTGACATTCTAGTGGAAAGGATCCATATTCCCCTTCGCATAACCCCAACAATGGTTGGTTAAGCTATTAGAAGGTATTTTGGTAGGCAGGTCTTTGACAACTGTGAGCTTACAGTTCCTTGATCTGTTGAGTGGACTCCCTAATCCTGAAATCCTAACTTGGATTTCCTCAACACTTGCCTCAATTTTACAACAAGTCTAGCAAGGGCTACTCCTCTTGATGTAAAATGTTTAAGTCAACCTAAAACATTCATAACAGCTTCCTTTATAAAAGTAAGTGTCCCAACAAGGGTTGGTCAAACACATAGTTTTTATTGAGTCTTGCACTAAATCAAGTAACGAAAGGCTTGGTCTGACTTAATATGGTATTTGAGGTATTTTTTTCTTTTTGCGTAGTTTTTCATTATCATAGGCTTGTTAAAATTAAGTGATGCTTTCTTAAGTGATTAACCCTATTTTGATAATGTTTACGCATAGTCTAGCTTTTATTTTATTCAATATTTTCATTCTTGTTTATTTCATTAATTATGTGATCATGAAAACACATACATAATAAATAAACCATTCAATCAGATAGAAATAAAATAAGATGGCATGATCATGAGATTCTATTGGTTATCTTATCCAGCAGTTTTGATAAGCTAACCCTAACCTAGGAAAAAACACATGGAACCTAATGGTTCATGTTTTATAACTCCCACCTGTCTACCTTTGTATCTTCTTGGGTTAGTTTCACCTCAGCTCCAGATTTTGAACCGTCTCCTCTGGCTTGGGAGATCCTCTATTACACGGGTTTACATTAAAGAAACCATGGGCACACAGGCCCTACATTTTATTGGAATAAGGCTCGCAGGCCAATGAATTTAAATTAAATAAATTTAAATGAAACCATACACACACAAAGGGTCTTTGGTCCAGATCATGATCATCCATAGCATTCATTGACATTTACGCATATTTAGAATTCAAATTCTTTTAATTGTACTTTTATTTAAGATAATTTGTGCTTGAATACAATTAATTATGATCTTATAATTAATCAATTATTTATCTTAAATTCATTTCTGAATTTCCTTGAGATTATTATCATCTATATTCCTTGTATTGGTATTTGTACTTTGGAGGAAACCTGGTGAAATTCAATTTCTGGAAAGTACACGGCGTGTAGGCTATATTACATGACGTGTATTTGTTTTCACCCTTTATCCAAAGTACACGCCGGGGGCTTTGGCGTGTTTTCTGTACTTTGGAAATTATGGAGTACACGAAATGAAAATTAATCTAACATGGTGTGTAATTCCTTATTACGTGGTTACCAGCCTGGTAATCCCATGTACTCGGCACATGACTTCTCCTTGTATACAGTTTCACCTGGGCCGGATCGGACTACACAGCGTGTTAATTCAACATACAATCTATGTGTTCTGTTTTCCACATGACGTTTAGTTCTGGTCAATACATTGTAATAAATAATTAGGTATACTCAATTCACATGGTGTGGTTTGGTGGACCAGTACCGGTTCGTTGAACCTAAGTACACGGCGTGTAGTTTTCACTACACGTCATGTATTCTTGTGTTGTACAGACAGAAAGAGTGGCACCTCCGGATGAGTTCCTCAATTTTATTTTAATCAAAATTAAAATTAAAAGGTCATTTCTATGTGTGAATCGAGAAACTAACGAGGAAGAATAGATCCAATTCATTTAGTTTTATAGAATGATTTATCTTGAATTGAATCATATATAAATGCGTAAATTATCAATGAAAATTAAACAACTATAATCAACCTTGTAACCACGTTCTGATACCAATTGAAGGTTCTGGGCGCAGCGGAAGCTCATGGGTGGATGTGCCCACTTGGATTTTTGTCATTAGAAATGATCAATCTAGGATCAATATGACGATAAATGCCAGACTCCATGGATCGAATCACAGAAATAGACAAAGAAGAAGAATAGTCCCGAAACCATAAATGTGGATCGTCACAGGTTGATTATAATTAATTTAATTAATTGACAAGAAGTACCTTTTATGATGTTCTTTCTTCATTGATATTTCTGATCACGTTCTGATGTGATTCACCATTGCGTCGCAGAAGCCAAGTGTAGACTTCCTCTATATGAGATCCACACGTGCACCGCGTATCTCTGGACATCGCCAAAGGAGTCTCTGGGTGCTAGAGTGGAGAAGCTTTTTCTTGCATTGTCCGCTTCAGATCACCTTGATCCGATGGAGGAGGATCTCTCTCGGTCTTGAGAGAGTTCTTGGAGGAAGGAGTTCTTTCGGTATTGAGAGAATTCTCCAGAATTGTTGTGCACAATGATTCAAAAAAAGTGTTGGGGTTGTGAGGATATTTATAATCAGGTTTGAGGTTATAGAGTTATGAAAATAAATAAACTCATTACATGTTTTATTTATTTCATTAACCCTTATTGAAAACCCCCATGTCGAATCATTAATTCCTTAACATGTGCCCAAACTGATTATAATAAATATCATTTAATAAAATAATATTATTTCCTCAAAATCCTGACTGGAAAAACTACACGGCATGTAATCATTAATTCACAGCATGTACTTGTTTTTCATAAAACTACATAGCGTGTAATCATTAATACATGACGTGTACTTGTTTTTCATTTCATTTCCAAAATGAAAACTACACGGCATGTAATCATTAATACACGGCGTGTATATCTTGTTTTCATTTTATTATTCCTTAATCATTAAAATGATTTAGGATTCCTTGAATAATTATTAAACCATGTACGAGAATAATCTTTATTCTACTTGAGATACTTGGATACAATTAGTGTGTGACCCTCTAGGTCTCTTTCTCATTGGCATTAGGCGGGCTTGCCTAAAGTCCAAGATTACTGTCTAACAACGGGTCAAGGAACCCAAGAGAAAGAAGTTGATGCCGCATTGACGTATCACCTCATATGAATTATTAACATATAATTTAATCCCTTTGTCTCAATATCTCATCAAGAAGGTTTCGTGGTAGTGTCATAAACCTATTTTCTTGATCTGTCATTCTTTGACTTCTAGAAATAAACTCGTCATTACACCATGGCCATGGAATTTGGGAGATAGTTATATTTCAATCAAAGGGAATGAGATATCTAATTCCACAAATATGGAAGGGAAAAATCCTTCATCGACTTATCCATTAACAACATGTCATTCGTGATGCACCCAATATACCCTACTTCCCACCAACTATCTTCGTGATGGTTTTCGTCAGCAAATCTAAGTGCGTGAGTCATGACATGAGTTAATGATAATCTTATAGTATAAGGACCATTGCACACACTCGTAGATATTAATGTCCAATGACACCAAGACATGTGGAATTGCTACTGGCGGGTCTGTTCTCATAATCTCCCATATTAGAGATTACCAAGTGCGAACTCCCTGAGAGAGTCTCGTCTTCTTATGAGTACCCGCACATGACAGTCTGTATACTTTGTGTCCTATCATAGTATGTCATCCAACCATAGAACATTATTTAATAATATGTTCATATAATTTCAATTTTATCATCATAGCGGGGATCTTCCATGACCTTATTAATGCAACAAATATTCCAGGACATTATTATATTATAGTCATACAGAACAATGAACAATATATAATAAGTGTAAATTCAAGTAATCAAAGTTCAAAAAAGTTTCTTCTCAGGACACCAACCCTAACAGCTCACACTTGATAATCTATAAGATGTGAGATTAATAGAAAAAACTCACCTGTAGGGATTTCTTATGTTTATGTGTCATCATATATTCCTATTGACGAGCATGTTTGATGGTCCTTAGACTTTAATATTATTATTAATTCATGTCTTGATTCATGTACATTGATGTATTTCAAAAATAATGAAGATACAGTTCATTTCGAAGTTGGATAGGTTGGGTGTATCATTAGTGATAAATTATTAATAATAAGTCTAGGAAGGATTTGTCAATTCCATATTTTTGGATGTTGATATCTTGTAAACTTGATTAAAATAGAACCATTACATTAAATTCTATAGGCATGGTGTAATGATGAGTGTATTTTATATAGTAAAAGAAAGGTGTATCAAGCGCATAGGTCGATGATATATGTGTGCAACCTACTTGATGAAATATTGTGAAAAATGGATTATGTTACATAATAAGTTTTCATGTGAGGTTTTAAGTATTGTGAAATTAACTTCTTTCTCTTGGGTGCCTTGACCCATTACTAGATTGTAATCTTGGACATTAGGAAAGCTTGCCTAATAGAAATGATAAAGAAGCTTAGAGGGCCACACATTAAATGTTTATGTGAATCTAAATTAAATTATATTTGAATTTAATTATTGGAATAAATATTATTCTCAAGAATAAAGAATAATTTAGTTTAGGATTTACTGATCGAAAATATTCAGACGTTAATAAATAATTATTTAATAATTAATAAATAATTTATTCAATTACATGAATATTTAAAAAATATTTATTCTCTAGACTATGAATCGAATATAAATTTAATTTATTGAATATATATATAAAATTTATTTGTGAGACTGTTAATAGAATATTCTTTTATGAATAAAAATTTAATTAAATATTTATTTGAGAATTCAATAAATTTTGAGGAAGATGTGCATGCCAAGATCATATCTGGTGAGAAATGTTAATTTACAAGATGGTAAGACAATATTCATCGTTTCACCAGTTAGTGCATTCCAAAATAATAATAATATTGTTATTATATGGAATGAGGTTAAATAATATTTATTTTATTATTTAAGGTAAATTTTATAATAAAATAATACTTTCAACCTTAACCTTAACTTTATAATGAGATGACTATGTCTATTGTGTATGGTTAATTGAAAATTGAGAATCATTGTTTGCAATAAATTTTTCTTTACATTCCTCCTTCTATCACCCTCTTAAGAATGAGAAGAATAAGAGAGATTCCTTCAAGGTTGAATGAAATTAAAGTGATCAATACTAACAATGCAAGATGATTGATCTTCTATGATAGAACCCTAAAATACGTCGGTGTTGTTTAGAGATCAAAGGACCATGTGTGGATTACCACTAGAGGAGTTGTACTTTGGGTCCTCCCTGTACAATGATGATAAATCAAAAATGGTTTCAGACGATCAAAAACATCATCGAAGAAAGATTTTATGACGAGGTATTATTTCTTCCAATATATTTAAATTGATTATAAATTTATAATTAAAAACATTCACTCTTGGTTCTAGGCTTTCTATGTGATTACTTGATGAAAAAATTTCATTGTTCACGACATTTTTGTCTTGCAAAATTAGAGAATGATCCACTAAATCCCACAAAAACCATCAAGGATATTCTCCCAAAGGGAAATCTTGCTGCATCTAGAACCATCATGATATGCACATGCTTCTTTCTTCTTCTTATACTCAATTATAAGATATTGATATACTCTTCCTACTTTCTCTCTTTTATTTCTCATTTTATACCAAACCAAATGTAGACTTAGTACTCCTCAATGGATCTCTCTTATTCCCAAACTGATATATCAATTCCAAAACCACCTCTCTCTTTTTTTATTAAACAATAATAAGTGAGATATATATATAATAATTATTGAATTACATATAATTCCATTAATGATGTAGGTCACACCATATTCCATTAGATAATTCAGTCCTCCTACCTAAAATCGACCCATTAATAGTAAGAAAAATGGGCCTTAATAGCGCTAAAAAAACATGGTTTTCCTAAGTTCCATTAAATTGCGGGACCCTTTATCAGCGATGAAAAAATTATGACAAAGAGGGTCCTTTATCAATGACATAAATAGTTATGATAACGTCCCTACTCCTGTAGTGTGCTATTTGAATAACAATACACTACAACAATGACATGAATGAGAATTTCATAATAATTTAATTAAAATAAAAAATAAATCATGAATACATAAAAATATATTATATACATTTAAAATAGTGTTTGGTATAATTAAGTTAGCAATTACTATCACAAATATTAAAAAACATCAATGTTTCATTGCCTTTAGCACCTGATCCCTTCCAAAAAACACGATCATGGTAACAATTATCGAATAAACCAACCCAAATTGAGTAAATGAATCAAAATGTATAAGAAAACCATTCACATGTTACCAATACTATAAAGAATAAAATTAAACATTATATGAAACAATACATGAATAAAATGTTTACTTAAAATAAAAGGATGCAATTATAGTCATACTGGTCACATCATGCATCAGATTGAGGTGCAAAGAATTTCTACACATTACAAATGACTATGGATCATTTTACTAAAGTATTGAAACATTACTAATATGTTTTCTCAATTTTTATTATGTCACTTGTCTTCTTTACTAAAATGTAATTTTAAACTGAAAACACACACTTTGATTCATATCATTCATATCGAGTGTCATTTTGATGTGAGTCTGATTCGTACACATCACAAATGACTTATGAACCATCTTCCTAATGTATCAAGATAGTCTAAATGTTTCTTTATTTTTCAAAGAGTGACACATGTTTTTAACTAAAATTTAAATTGTAGACTGAAAATAGATAGTTTTATCCATACTGAGAACATCGTGTATCATATTTATGTGAAACTAATTCGTACACACCACAAATGACTTATGAATTTATTTTATAAAGTATCAAAATGATACAAATGTGTTTTATCAATTTTAAGCATCTCACTATATTTTTACTAAAATTTCAATTTTAAATACAAATTCAGAGTTGGAGTCACACCGATCACACCTTTTATTTGATTGAGGTGTGGCTAATTCCTAAACATCAAAAAGAACTTATGGATAATTTTCATAAATTATCAAAACAATCTATATGTTCTTTATTTTTTCGAGTATGTCACTTATCTTTTTTACTAAAATTTCATTAATAAATTAAACGACACACTTGGAGTCATACCAGTTATACTATACATCGGATTGAGGTGCGTATAATCTATATATGTCACAAATGAGTTATGGATCATTTTCCTAATGTATCAATACAAATATAATTTTATTCTTGGTTTTGATTATGACACTTGTGTTTTTTTACTAAAATATCATTTTAAATGGAAAATGCGCACTTTGAGTCATACCTATCACATCATGTGTCAGTTTGATATGAGACTGATTCCTATACATAAAAAATGACTTATAAATAGTTTTTCTAAATTATCAAAAAAATCATAGCATGTTTTTTTTTATTTTTTAGTGACTGACACATGTTTTGAACTAAAATGTAAAATTTAATATGATAATGGACACATTGAGTCTTACGGGTAACACTATGTATCAGATTGTGGTGTAGATGATTCCTGAAAATAAAAAATGACTTATGGATTGTATTCCTAAAGCATCAAAATAATTCGGCCACATTTTCTTGGTTTTGAGTATGTCACTTGTCTTTTTTACTAAAATAAATGTCAATTTTAAATAAAAAGACACACTTTGAGTCATACTGGTTACACCATATGCTCGATTGATGCGTGGTTAATTCCTACATGTCACAAATGATTTATGGATTATTTTCATAAACTATAAAAACAATCTAAATGAATTTTCTTGTTTTTGATTATTTCACTTGTCTTTTTTACTAAAATGCCATTTTAAAATGAAAACATGCACTTTGAGTCATACCAGTCACATCGTGTGTCTATTTGATGTGATTTTGATTCCTACATGTTATAAATGACTTAAGAATATTTTTACTAAATAATCAAGAAAATATGAGCATGTTTTCTTAGTTTTTAGTGAGTGACACACATTTTGAACTAAAATGTATATTTTATACTAATAACAACCACTTTGAGTGATACTAGGCACACCATGAATTTTATTGAGGTGAAAATGATTTATATATGGAAAAAATGACTTAAGGAACATTCTATTAAAATATAAAAATCATCTGAATGAGTTTTAACTGTTCATTTATCTTTTTTACTAAAATTCCAATTTTAAAGAAAACACACATGGATTCATACTAGTCACATAATCTGTCAAATTAAGGTGTGGTTGATTCATACACATCAAAAATGACTTATGGATCACTTTCTTAGTGTATTAAAATAATATGAATGTGTTTTCTCATTTTGAGTATGTGATGTGTGTTTTAAAATAAGATGTAAATTAGAAACAAAAAGCATACAACTCGAGTCATTCTGAGAACACTATATATCAGATTGAGGTTTAGATGATTGAACCATTTTTTATTTTCATTATCTCAATTTTAGCCTTGATATACAATCTCTCACCAGCATGAGAAACTTCAAATAAACCAACCCAACTTGAGAAAAAGAGTATACTTGTATAAGAAAATAGTTCTTTTATTAGAAATACTATAATGAAATAATGTAAACTTAAATATGAAATAATACATTAATAAAATATATATTTTAAAATGAAACAACAAAATTTGATCCATACTGGGTACACCATGTATTGGATTGAGGTATGGTTTATTCCACCATGACTTTTTATCCTATAATGCATTCATCATTTTGGGTTATCTAACAATATTTTTGTTTGATAACCTGTAATGTTGAATGCATTTGAGAATAAAAATAAAATTTCATCATGATGAGTGCATCATCATTGCTAAGTGTATGATTAGGGTACATGAGTGAATCATCCTTGTTGATGATTTCATTTTTTCATGACCTCTATAAAAATTAAAAAATAAGTATCAGATAAAAATGATAAGTAAATAAACTAAAAAAAGTAGATATAATTATTATAAAATCAACTAAATAAGTAGTAAGAAGTCACATATTAATGATATATGTGTAAATTATAACACTAGGTATACTACCTAGTCATTTCTAAACAAATATATATCATCTTAGGAAAACTAATTTTTTTGAATGTCTTCGTAGTACTGGAAAAATATAAATAAATACAGTATTAATAAATATTTAAAATGAAACTATAATTATGATTGAAAATACCTCTTCAGGTATGCTAGTTTCTTGATGGTATATGATATCTTTTATAAATTTTTCAAAAATAATAACCACAATCTTTTCCATTTGATTTCTTCAGACACTGCAGAAACATTAAAAAGAATAATTAATTTTTTTTATATATGTTATTATTGTCAAATATTATTATATATACCCTAATAATTATCTACTTTTATATGTTTATAGGCTCCTTGTATGCATGGATTTTCCTCATGTGATTATTTTGATGATATTTAAGCACTGCCCTATTATAACATAACTATCCTTAAAATATAATATAAAATATATTACTTTAAGTTTAGTTATTAAATGTTTCATGTAGTGTATTTCACGTTGAAAAATTCTATCATGTGTGGTCAGTTTTTTGGGAATCCATGAAGTGTATCCAAAACATAAATCATTGGAGCATCATGAAATGAGTATCCAATACTGCCTAAAAACATCAAGGAGTATATATTTAATGAAATTAAAATATATTTTATATGATTAAATTATTGAGTTTTACCCCCGTATCATTGGTAATAAGATGAGTCTGTCATCCAGAATTTATCTTTAAACCATTTTGGATAATTTTTCTACTATTTAATCAATTTGATCTGATTCAATTGAGGTTAGTAGTGTAGAAGTGGTGTGAGGACTAATGAGTCTATATTTATGTTCATAGGGTTTTCCCTTCAAATAGCATTGATATAGACACATGAAAAAAATATGAATTCTATTTAGTAATAATTAACATAATATATCAGTTATTGGAAACAAAATCATAAAAACAAACCTCATGTATACATTGAAAGATGAGACACCTAGAAATTCATACTTGAGGATTTTATTTACATTCTCAAGAAAAATTTAGTGTGTTATGGACTCTCTATACATTTTCTCTTCAAAATAAACTATGACATTACTACCACTTTGTAACCATGTATCTACATGAACCTTCAATGATAATAAATGCAGAAGTTGAAAGGGAGGGATAAAGGTGATTTGTGAAGATATTTCTAATTATATGGTTGATACTTTAGATCATTTTTATTTGACCTTTCATTTCACCCCATTCCTTTTGTCTGTCTATAATAACATTCATCAGTTCAGACCTTTATACATTAATTATTAAAGGTTTTTTCATGAAAAATAAATTATAAATGAATAACTCATTGTAAGAATGTTTTCTTAAAATACCTAATGTAAATTATATGAATATTAAAATAGCTTGATTGATCGTATTAATATTTATGAAATCAAGTGGAACATGTATCTCAATGCTCGTCTCATGGGCTAAGTTGATCTCCACTCTCACATGACCCATCAAAAGTTTTCTTCTGTTTAGAATATCTTTTTGGATAACAAACATGACAACCCTCACAACAAGTTTAATGGTGGGTTTTGATATATATAAATCACAATCATTTTCACCCTCTAGAATATTAGTACATGAAATGTATTAGTGTCTACCTAATTCACATTTCACAAAAACAATTATGAGAATATTGATAACCAAATCTAAGAAAGATCTTGGAGGGTAATGTGTTGCATCAAAGATAGTTGGGGGGGGGTATTCACATATTTTTTTTTCTTGGGTTGTTTCTTATATTTTATTCCTTTCCATTAAATTTTCTAAAAACTCTAACTACCAATTAAATTTTTCTTTAAGAGATGCTAATCATGCTTGAATCTCTTCCATTTTTAATCTTTGTCACCCTATGAATTTCTTTTATCAAAATATGATCGAGGTATCACCCCAAAACCCACACCTCTAACATGGAAATACTCTTCGGGCTATTTCAATGACACTGCTATTAGTTTTTAATCTAGTACAGCTGATGATAATTCTATTTTCTATGTCAGATAAAAATATATGAAATTAAGTAATCATTGTTATGTAATACCAATTTTAAAAAAATTATTATGTCATACATAGACATGATTCCCATATTTTTTGTGCATTTTCATCTATAAGTATCCCATATTTATTTACATGTGTATCCTTCCACAGAACATGACATGGTATGGAAGTGGCTATGGATCTGGATTCATAAATATTTATATATATAAAGGAACAAAATTAGTTTTTTTCTTTCATGTCACAAAAAAGTGTTAGATTAGATTTAAAATATGTACCAATTTTTTGGTGAAGAATACCCCATACTTACTTTATGGTAGGGGTAAGTTAGTTTTTCTACCCATTTAATATTTTTAGTACTTATTTTCTATTTCATAAATTAAAATTTCTAAATCAAATTGATTAACACATGTATTTTCAAACAATTTGTTACCAGTGAAAATGTACAAGAAAAGATGTGGTGTCACGATGATCAGTGAACACATCCCATGCTTGTTGTATTATCAGGTGTGCATATATCTGTGGTGGGTGTGGGCTTATTTTCCCTTCTTCATCATTCATATAAAACATCATAATAATTTTTTGAAATCTTTTATGAGCCTTTCCAATAAGCATCAATACAAATCTCATTCATAGGTCATTTACTATAAATGCACACTATAAGGGATAATGAAGAGTAATTCAATATTACAATATTTTATTTTTTAGTAAAATAATGAAATTATGTTATAATGTTACCCCAATAACTTCCAAAATTATTATCTTATATATGTACATAACATTATTCCATGAATCTATATCAATTGGAATACGCTTAGAATTAGTGAGTCTAATGAAACTACTGAACATGGCCTTGTTTGGTTTATTGTCCTGGCCGCATGCATTCCATACAACCTTAAATTTGATGCCTTTAATTCTCATCTTAATAATTTTTTCTAACACCATCCAGATATGATGCCCATAAATTATCTGGGACAAAATTGTTTTTCTTTATATCATTTCCTCAGGATCAACATCATCAATATGTTGTTCCTCAAGATTGGTATCACTTCCATTTTTTATAAGGTTGTTGTTCCTTTAAATTGGGAGCACCATACTTTTGAGAAACCTATTGTTCCTTAATATTGGGTGCATCAAAATGTTTAGAATAAATTATATAAAATAGTGGCTGAAAATTTAATTTAGATTATTTAAATATGGTAGTTAATAGTTAATAATATGTGGCAAAGCAAAGAATATTACAAAACAAATTACAACATGGTTATTGAACTCTATTTTTTAAAGGTTAAAGGGATTTTAACCCTCTATTGAGTTTTCAAATCCACTCATTGAGGTCTCTTAAGAAATGAAAGACCACATCTATATTGTGACCTCCGCAAAATTATTATGACATACAAAAGAAATGGTCATACTCGGTTGAATTTTCATATGGACCTTTAGTGGTTTTGGTCAATAACATAACAATTGACCACCTCGTTTTATGGGATCTATAACATAAAATAGTTTCACTACATGTGATTCCATTATAAAAAATCCATATTTTTACCCTTATTTACATAAATTCACTTTCAAGAATCCAAATTCATCTATTTTCATAGCACTGTTGTTATAAAACCCCTTTATTTGAAAAATCAACACTTGGAACATTGTATAATCCAACGCCAATATTTTTTTAATGATTCTGAAGTATGAAATATTCACATAAATAGGATTTCAATCCATAGAAATATATACACACTTCCATTTGGACACAAGTGTAACTCTCCTATTTTTCATGGCACTTCATTCATCATGTTCATTTTCATAGAATGTATAACCATTATAAGATAATACATGATCACTTGGTCCTTTGGCTAGAAATTGAAGCCGTTTTAAAATTGAATATAGATTTTCACATAACTACTTAAAAATATGGTCTCAAAACCATCCTATAAACTATTTATTATGTGCATTTGACATCCAACATTCATCCCTTAAGGGATTAAACTACCTAGGATTATTTATGGGTTTAAACATATGGGTTATACTCTAAAATATTATGAAAAATGTAATGATGGGACTGATCTTGATATTTAATAGTTATTGTGGAAACAGATATTCTTGAAATTACATAAACCTCAACCTGGCCAGTGTGATGAGATTTTTGTAGACCAATTCATTCCACACTAGATAGGTAGTTCGTATAGATTTCAATAGATTCATCAACAATATATCACTCCACAAAACAACCATTGAGATGAATTTGATTTTTGACATACCCTTTAAAAATATTTATATATCGTTCAATGAGGTACATCCATCTATAATGTATAGGACTACATAGTGGAATCTCTTTTACCATGTGAACTATTAAGTGAACCCTGAAATCAAATAGTTTTGGTGGGAAGAACATTTCCAAATCACATAATATGATAGAAATTTCATTTTCCATAGTTGTAAATTTCATCTTGTCTATAATTTTTCTGAATATATATTTGGAAAAGAAATAGATATTGGCTAATGTATGATAGACATTCATGAAAAAATGCAACTTAAAGCTGTATGCATTAGATCTTGCATCAAAACATGATAGTCATGTGATTTCAAACCCTTTAACTTTAAATAATTTATTTAGATGATATTGTGGATATTCTATGAAAACCCATCTGGATACTTTATATCATTCATGAAGATGCAAAACTATTATCTCTCCATCTTGGAAAGAGTGTACGAATCTAGAGGAAGAAATGTATGTTTTTCACCATTACGGGTTCCCAATCTTCCTATATTCCCATGTCAATCATCTCCAACACAGCATTTGTCCCATCCATTTTTTTAGGTGCATTTAGTAACATGCCAATAACACTATCACATACATTTTTTTCAACAAACATAACATCAAGAAAAATGCTGATGCAAAAAATATTCTATTATGGTAATTCAAAAAAATGATCTCTTTTTCCCACCGGTTTTCATAAGATTTTTTGATAAAGGAATACCAAAATCAATGTCCATATATTTTAATTTCTCAACCATTTGATCACTTATTAGTGGATATGGTGTTTTATGATCTTTTGAACTCTCATAAAATGATGTCGTCCTTGATTGGTACTTATATAAATGGGGTAGAAATATGTGATATTCTATAAAAATAGTATTCAATGAATGTTTCAACTAAATCTATTATACACCTTATTCACAAATGAGACACCATTGAGTTACTTTAATGTTATATCCTGTCAAATTTACAAAAGTTGGAAAGTCATTTATTATCATATACAATGTGGCTCTCAAGATGAAATATTTATTTCTATAAGCGTCATAAAATATAACACATAAATTCCACTATAATTTCAAATATTATATAAATAGATCAAAATAAACATCAATATAATTACCTAGTTGTTTTGGTATTAATATAATAATATATAACATAATTTATTTTCATTTCATTCATAACCATGGTGGAAAGTTATAATTTACCAACATAACTGAACATATATTGTGAGTGCTCCTTTGAAAACTAAAAGAATTCACTCCATCTATAAATAGTCCAAGACGATGGTTTCCCAACTAGATTACAAATTCATGATACTCATGATCAATTACCTTCCACTGAGGAGAGTCTATCAGGTGTCAAAGTTTCTAATATTTATTTCTTATATCTGTGTGCCACGTCAATTACCTTGTAGTCTACTCACTTTCATATAGGTTCCTAAACCTTGTAATGGTTGAAAAGTACCAGAAAAATTTCATAGGACTTGATTCATATTTCTTTTATAGATAATAACCACACTTTGGGGATTCATTAAGTTGTTTATAGTCCTTGAAAAATAGTATACAATCATTTGGATAGTTATGTATTCTTTAAGAGATCATACCCTTTGACCGTAGCATTTGTTTAGTGTCATATGTTCGACTAGTAAGCTCACTATATTCCAGGAGTATATCATTCAAGAGAGACAATAGTTTAGAAAAACTAGCATTAATACATCTCTTTCCACCTTTTAAATTATACAGCTTTAGTATGGTTAAGAATGTTGTATATTTAGCACAACCAGCATACAATGGTGAATTTCCATAATTTTTTAACATCTCAAACAATTATGGACAATCAAAAGTTCATCTCTGACATTAATTTTAATTTACTCAATGTGATCTTCATTATAATTCACACATTTAATCGCAACCTCAATATGGTCTTCTTCATTGTCCACACTTATAATCATATATGATAATCCCTAAAAAATAGTTTTCTCCTAGAAAATATCTATATTCACTTTTCCCCATCTTTATTATAACATTTATAACATTGATCTATTCTGAGACTAATCAATTGTTCTTCAAACTCCTCTCAAATAATTATTCCGGAATAACAATAGTGTAAACACATAAAAAGTATTTGATAAGGTTTATATGCATGATCTTTTGTAAAATTGATGAACAATTTCTCCCCATTTTCATACTCTTTTGTTATATGATTGGAATCCATATATTTTTAATTCATATCCATCCTATTTGATTTGGTAATATTAATATTTAACTAATTAAATAAATACACAAAAAGTGGATTTTCAAATAAGTGGAATCCAACATTTGAATTTTTGATATAATTTCATCATGCTCTAAAATAAATTAGTAATTGGATTTAATAAAACAATTACTCCACTTGTGGTAGGTTTTATCCTCTGAAATCATCCATAGTTATCTTCAATACCTAGTATGGGATGACATATTCTTAGGGTAGTTTAAGAAACATAGGTGCATTTACAAAAGAGATAATGGATGAGTATCAGGAAACACAATGCAATAATAACTATTTTTTAGATGATTCTAATGAGGATGATAGTTGTCTCCTTAAATATAAATGTTTCTAGGTTGGGGAGTTGGTGAATCACTAGACAACATTTCTTAGGTTGTCTTCTAAAGATTAAAAAAGTAGTAATAGTTTTCTAATTCATGCAAGGGGAAACTTGATTAGTTTTTCCATGAGAAAGATTAGATGGATAGTCCTACATACACTCATGTTATTACATACATTATAGTTTCAACATTCAAATCATTTCTTCAATTACTCCATGAAAAGAAAAATTATTTTGGTCTGAGGAATGGATTTCAGTAGCTCTTATCTTCCTATGAGGATAAGGATGTGGGAGTGGATTAATTATGGATATCATTTGGTTTGGATGGAGTTATTGATATTTCCTTTACGTAGTGTTATTATAATTCTATATTATGTAGAATGTGAGATTCTGTGCATATAGGAGGTCTCTGAAATTTAATATGAACATATAAATATAGAAACCACACTTTTTCCTTACACATATATACATTTTTAAATATAGATACCACTTATCCTATTGATTTATAAATATAGACACCACTCAACTTTTTAATTCGTATTTTAATGATAGTTTGAAAAGGAAAAGGAAATTAGTAAGTGAGTGGATCGTGACTTTAATCAATAACTAAGGTTAATTTATAAAGAGTAATTGTAAAATAAAAAATTTAAAATTTATTTATCACCCTTTATCAGTGATAAAATACCATTTCCCTAGAATATTTAATAAGGGATATTCCCCATAATTGTAATCCTATATTCTATTATAAAACATTCTTCTTATTTGTTTTAATTTTTACAGTATCCTTATGCACTCTAATATGGTATTAGGGCATTGAATCATATTTTATCCTTCAATTTTCCTTAGGTTTGGTTGGATTGGATGGTTTTATTTGAAGATACCAAGGTAGTAATGTTTCCCTTTTGTAGTTTCAATCATCATATAAAAAACAGACCAATACCTAATTTATAGGATGAATTTTGATTAGAGGCCAGTGACCAAAGTGAAAATCTAATTGAAGTGGGTGATTCGGGAAATTCATTATACTTAATTCTTAATATAAGAAGCCAATTATGGAATAGAAATCTTGATCATCTTTTCCAAAAAATCATGAGTAGGATCACTTAAGGAAAAAATGTTTGTACCTTCCAATTCTAAAAAGATAAATTAATATAATTTTCTAAACATGCATAAAGGAAAAAATTATTTACTCTTCATATAATAATTTAGAGATAAAATCAATCCAATACTAGAATATCATTTATTTATATAATTCTGGGACTATGAAAAAGTCTTATAAAAATAGAGATAAGTATATTATTTCCATTATTGATATATTTATATAAATTAAATCTATTTTATTTGTGAGCCATAAATAATATGATCTAAATATGTTTAAATTTTTTAAAAGAAACATAGATAAGGATTGTAATTTCTTCTTATAGATGATTCGAAAGGATAATTATATGAAATTTATAAGGGATATAATTGATTATTATTTTGAGAAACATGTTTCTCACCCTGAAATTAGTATTCCATATACTATATAATAAAATGTTTCTTTTCAATAGAAGAATAAATTTTTGGTTGACATGGCTTGAACATTAATGATAGAGCATACTACATTATAAAAAATAGATGAATCTATTCACTATAATTTAAAATCATAAACTCCATTTTAAAGTCAATGTGATATTTTAAAGGTCCATTATTGAGACAATCATTGAAATTGAAAATATCATCCTCATTTTGAATCATCATAGAAATCCAATTTATTAACTTTAAAAAAAATAATTTACCCTTAAAATATCATTTACATTATAGAAAAACCATGCATTTTTTCTAATAAATCTTTGGGAAACTTTTTGTTAGTTTTTAAAAATAATTTTCACCATTAAAAAAATGTTACCTATTATTTAAAATCACTTATTAACAAAATGTTTACCCATTATTATTTTTTAAAATCAAACACTGAATTCATTTTCAGAATTACTTATAAAACCCCCTCACTATTTTCAAAACCAATAGCTTTAAATTTTTAATCAATATTTAAAACTTTACAAATAATTCATCACCTAAATAACATAAGAAATCTATAATTGTGATAGTTTGGAAAAGTACTAGTGAAGCTATCTATATATATATAAGAGATACTATCTTTTGGATGTGATATTTAGGAGTCTATATCTTCACCTATAGAAAAGAGTTGAATTCACATTAGGTTTTTGATATCACTTATCTTAATAATCGATATTAAAACACTTTATTGGTGGATTTTAACATTATTTATATAAATGATCAATGTTAAAATACTGTCGGTGTGGGTTTTGACATCAGTTATTAAATAAGTAATGTTAAATTTCACATTTAATATCAAGTATTATATAACTAACATCAATAAAATGATTTTAATGTCATTTATATATATAACCGATCTTAAAATTAATTTTTTACAACACTCCATTTTATTTTTTAACAAACCACTTTTTCATTGTGGTTTTTAACATTTCATATATAATAACCAATGTTAAAAATAGTTTTAACATTGTTTAATATATAAATAGTGTTAAAATCCAAGGTTTTGAGGTTAATTTTATAAATACATAATGATAAAAGAAAAATTTCAAATCACATTCTCGTAATGATTAAATTTCTTTACAACACACCTATTTGATTTATTTTCCTACCTAAAAATTTTTCATTTCATGAGCACACTTTTTACAATGCCTTATATAACTTTCCCTTCCACCACATTCTATATGTTTGATTTACACCTCCATCATCGTTTAAATGATTCTTCATTCGACCGATTCTTCATTACATCAATTTCCATGATATTTATAATATTTTATCATTATTTGGTTTCTTTTATGATTTACTATCTTTATATATATATATATATATATATAAATTTGATGATTTGTTTTTTAAGAGGATGAGTTCTTCTGATCGAGTATACATGTTAAGGATTCTACATTAGATTTATTAAATGAAGTTTAAAATGTCACATGAGTTATTTGTTGAAAAGAAAATTAATATTGATAAATGATTTTTAGATTCAAAGGACACCAACACTAGAAAGGAAAAGAAACAAAAAAAAATTGAGTTATTTTTCTTATTTTCATTATCTTTCCGTAATTTTTTAGTTCTTGCATCTAGGTTCTTTATTCCAAGTGAGTTATGTGTATTGATTTTTTTTTAAAAATATATAACATTTGACATTGGTTATTTTGAAAAACATCACTAAAAGTCACCTATAACATTAGTTATAAAATTAAGTTATGTTATATGTGATTTTCAATGTCATTTTTCAAAATAATTGATGTTGAAAGTAATGTTTGACGATATTTCATGTTGGATATAAAAAATAATTGATGTTGAAATCCTTGATAGTTAGTAAAAACTACGATTTTAATGGTGGTGTATATAAATGATGTTAAATATAAATACAAAATTATTCATATTTACATTGGTTGAAATAATAACATTAATACATAAAAATGTGATGCTAAAAACTATTATTTCACTAGTGCTTTCAGAAAGGGGAATTTTGAAAAAGGCTAGAATATAATACCATTATATAATTAAAAGTAACTAGTTATAAGGAGAATAAAGAAAATGGTAAATTCCTAGAGAATATTTTTCTATATACATAAAAATGGTATTTTCTAAGAAGTAGTGAAATGTACGAAGGGAAAAACATCTCTGTATACGTAAAAGCAACATTTTAAATCAAATAAAAATTAGAAAATCAAGAAACCACACAAGGAAATGTAAGTGTGAACCTAGAGATTACATAAAGGTTATTGGATGGTATATAAGAACAATTTACACAAATAAGGGATGGTATTTAATAATCATGGGTGATATATAGGGTTCATTACCTTTACAATTTGAGGAGAAGAGTCGACCACTCCTTGGAATGATGGGCATACCGTGAATAAAAAATGTAAAGCTTTATCAATCATAAAATATGATTGATATTTCAGAAAAAAATCATGGAAGACATGGAGGATTTGAAATGACATGTAATCCATTTATCCAGGTCTTGTGGAAGCTATGATGGGTGGTGTGATGTGCAATAGGGGTGTTGTACATTGCTACAAGATGTATAAGAACACAAGGAAAATCTACCTACACAACATGCAATCAGTGAAAATATCTAGAGATGAAAAATATTGTGGACTATGGAAGAGAAATGAATAAGTTGTGGGGTAATGGATCATCCAGTACCAACAAAATAAATCAGCATATACCTTAGATTTGGAGAGGATTGATTCATCGACAATGTTGATGAAGAGTAAGAGTTGCAATATTATTAAGGTTTCATGAGATCATGAAGACATGAGAGAGGAGTCTCTGTTAGGGTTATATTAATAAGATTAGGTATGCATTTTATCTACACTTTCAAAAAAACACTAATAAAGAGTAGTCTTATTAGTGCTAAAATATTAAGAGTTGATAAAACTACTCTTCATCGGTGCATTTCTAGCACTGATAAAGATACCTTTTTATCAGTGATAAAAAATCAATGATCAAAATCTAAATTTAATTATATATATATATATTTAATTATAATTATAATTACAATAAAATATAATTAAAAATATTTCTATATATTTATAAATATCTGTATATATTTATAAATATATTTATATAATAATATATATTTAAAAAATTATAAATATAATATATATATTTATTATTTAAGTATATTTTTTATAATTTTGTAATTATTTAAATATGTGTGATTATAATTATAATTATAAAAAATATATGTTTATAAATATTTGTATATGATTATAAATATTTGTATATGATAATATATATATATGTATAATTATTTATATATATATATATTAATATATAAATATATATTTATAAAATTATAATAAATATATTTATTATTTAAATATATTTATTTTAGCTTTATAAATATTTAAATATATATATTTATTTTTAATTATAATTATAGATAAATATATTTAAAAATATTTCTATATAATTATAAATATATTTATATATATTATATAAATTTATATTTTTATTTATATTCATATCAATATATAAATATATCTAAATATAAATATAATAACTATATTTATTATGTAAATATATTTATTATAATTTTATAATTAATTAAATATTTATTATTTTTATAATAATTTTAATTATAAATAAATACTAGAAATGGTGTAAACCATAGATTAAAACCCATCATTCCAAAAATTCATAGGAGAAAAGTACGCATGCATAGGAGAGGTAAGAAACATAATAGAAACATGGCACAAAAAAATCCACTTTGAAACAAAGGTCCAAACAACGATCACCTTCCTTTATGTTCGACATCCCTCCCTCGAGAGCCACCCCAAACTTTCGGGCATCTTCTCCACTTACAATATTTAGGGGCATGTCATGTTTCATCATGAACATCCATGACTAATGAAACTTGCTCATCCTGATATTCGTTTCCCCCTTTGAGATCACTTTTTTTGAATCAAGACATCATCTTTCTTTGCACTGTCCTTCGAATCAGAAATGCATATTTCTTTCATAGGCTTAACACCTGAGGATTGTCCTCTAAAAAAGTCTTTTAGGTTTCTAAATTCCATATGAAAAACATCCTTACTATTGGATCTATTGAGAAAATCAATTAAACTATGTGAATTCTCCCTTACCTTTGGTTGGATAACTGGAGACATACCTCCTGATAGTTGCCTCTTCACTTGTTCAACATCATCTCAAGTAGATTTTTCAAAATCATCCCTAGAGCTATTCATTTTGGTGATCCCAATAAGAGCATCCCTAAATGGCCCCCTCATGGGTGTGACTTGTCGTAGTGACAAAAACCTTAGAAAAATGCTCCATCTCAGAAATGTGATGAGAAGGATGTATATCCAAGGAGACATGTTCATTGTAAATATTCTTATACATATCATTGGAAAGAAACTGTTGCTATGAAATCTTAGGATTCCCCTTGGAATGTGTATCCCGAGTCATATTCCTATAGAAATTTCCAATAGACGCTTGTTTCATGTGGGGATACTTTAACACATTTGAGGGGGAATGATGATTTCTAAGGCTAGGCTGTGAGAAAGTCCCCACCCACTTCAACTGGATTTTCCTAACATTATAACAATCAGAAACATCATGCCCCACCAACCTGTAGAAATTGAAAAATGCTGGGATAGATTCATATTAAAAATTAACCTTTGTATTAGAATCACAGGACATCAAAGTGGAACAATTAGGTATACTTTTCATCATATCCACATCCACTAAGGCTTAGGTGAAATAACCAAATTTTCCTTCAACGGTGTTGTCGTCCATCTTCACAGGTGCACCAACGTAGGAAACAAAATAATTCAAAATTAAAGGATGAAAAAACACCCAAGTAAGACCATAGATTCTCACCCATATCTATGAATTTGAATGATTATGTGAATAGGGTTTGAAATTAAACTCCCAAGAAGATAGTTGAAAAAAAACATGGGTTCAAGGAGAAGAATCCACCGCACTAGGCCTTCAATCTATCAGATGCAGATGAAAACATAAGATGGAAATAGCCTAAACTGATGGGGAAAATCCGCCAATTATAAATTCACCAAACCCAAGAAATATAGGATTTCAAATCCTCCATGTTTATCAGTTTATCCTCTTTAAATAGAACTAAACACCCAATCAGGTAGAACTTTTAGTTATCAAGTCTCTCTTTTAGTGCAGCCAAATCAGCAAGGACTGCGAGTCTCCCACTGTAAGATCTAGAAATTTGGGGTTCTCAAGAATCATGAGATAAGACATCATATTCATGAGGTGAATCTTTGGATAAGGATTGATCAAAGGATATTACTTTGCACATGTGATTCACAGGAGATGTTATGAAACCCTCTTTACTATCAGGCGCTGCCCTTGCTGGAAACATCGATTCCCGCCTGACATGTGGAGAAACCAATGAAAGAGTGTCCAGATCATGAACTGGATAATTTTTGTGAGGATCAATTCCTCTTCCATCTATCTTGATGTTGAAAGATGGACCCTGAGCCAACAGAAGGTCTGTTCTGACCATGCTCACAACCTGAATGCTCGATTTGTTGTCGGAAGGAATTGTATTCACCCTATGTGTTAGCGATGAGGGCTATGAGAAAAAAACACAGATTTGTGAACAGATATACAACAGTAATTCTAACATCATCTTCCCTCATAGAATATTTAAGACTAGTGACTCTAGGTTTTCCCCAATCGAATAGGAAGGTCATAACCCCCAAGGGACAACCCACTCATTGAGTCCCCTCTTATGTATTATATATGGCTCATAGACCCTTAATGTATATGAAACATAGGGATCATATTCACCATGAACCAATCTAACTACACACCCCCGCCCAAAAACCCTTTTTTGTTGAAGGAGTACACACTCCCCCAAGGTTATTTTAATACACTATCGAAACCAGCTTTCCTGAGGTTTGCCTCCTTTGTTGTCATTTGTCAATTATTACCTAGGTACTGTCCAATGATATGTCCCATCTCCTCAGCCCCAAATGCCCGATCAGACCATCACCACTAAAGTGTCCAACCTTGTACTATGTCACAACACACACATAAAAGAATAAATATTATTCATATAAATAACATATTGAAAATATTACATGTATAATAAACAAATATATATATAACTAAATATTACAAAATGATCAAATATATATTTAGCATTATTAATGAATAAATAATAATAAAGGAATAAATAAAATTTAATAAATTATAAAAATATTAAAATGTGAGTTCATAAAATTTACATGATGTACGGATATACATATGTACACATACACATACACACATGAACATATACATACACACATATACATACACATATACACATACATACATGCATTTTTACATGTGCAAAAATTTTAAATTATTTTAAATCAATATAAATATATATCTAAATAAATATATTCATTTATATATTATATAATTGTTTAAATAAAATATTAAAATATTATATTTATTTTAATTATATGCACATTTTATAATTAATTTTTATAAACAAACTATTAAATATCTTGACTAATATATATTTGATAACTGTTTTAGATAAAATTATGAAAATAAGATTCATTCTTTATTAAAATTTATATAAATCATATTGATATGTTACAGTAAATATATATATACTTATTTGAATCTAAATATTATATAAAAACATATATAAAAAATATATATTGATTTATAAATATTTGTATATAATTATAAATATATTTATATATATTTATATAATTATATATATTAATTAACATATAAGTATATACAATTATGAATATAATAATATCAGAACAAATTTCATTCTCTATAGAGCCTGTTGATCGAAGGAAGGATGTGGATATGAAACATGTTCAAGAATCACAACTTTATGTGAATGACAAATTCTTCTCTGTTCCTCGCAATGAATCAATTCCAGCGCATGATCAGATTTTGAGGAATGGTTCCCTAGACTTCATTTAAGTGAACCTGAAGTTATTTGAAGACCACATTAAAAAGTTTAAACACTCCATCATTACCTGGATTATGCCTTTCGTACGATACAATTCCTAGAATATTGAATATCTAAGGTAGTTACTTTTACATGTTTGGGGTTTTGAATATTGGCACATTTTTTCTATTAGTTTTGGGGTTTTCCTCAGATATTTCCCTTTTCAAGACCTTAAACTAAGGTCTTGGTGTTTTGGATTTGTGAATATCAAACCAGGGGTCCTTATATTACATGAATGGGACCCCTAGATTGATCCATATCAAGCGAGGAACATAATGGTTCAGTCATCAGTTTGAATTAATAGTTTAATTTTGTTTTTGTGGAATTAGGAATTCCTATGGGATATCCCCTCTATAGTACAAAATCTTATTAATTTGGAAAAAGGAACTCATTAATCCAGATATAGACATTATGCTCATGTTTTGGATGAATTTTATTTTAGTTCAACTATTGTTAAAATTGTTTATTTTGTTGCTGGAGAGTTTAAGTTCATGTTCGGAATTGAGTATGAATATGTTTCAGTCATTTTATTCAATTTCATGTCAATTTAGAATGATAGAGGGAATTTCTGTAAGGGTCTGAGGTGCAGTAATTGTAGGAAATATGGCCATGGGGTAGAAGACTATAAATTCAAGATTCCCACTTATGATGGCAACAATATTGGAGTGGATGGACTAATAGGAGAGAAGGATGGATTAGAGAGATGACTTGGA
This sequence comes from Viscum album, assembly GCA_963277665.1. NCBI lineage: Eukaryota > Viridiplantae > Streptophyta > Magnoliopsida > Santalales > Viscaceae > Viscum > Viscum album. The sequence goes on along the minus strand of OY728123.1, from coordinate 609,625,971 downwards.
CATGACAATGGTGCATCACTTTCATTTGTTGACATGGTTGTTGTACCTCTTAATTATGGATACAGGGATAATGGAATCAATTTTTATTTGATTAATGTTATTGGTGGTAATCTAGACATGTGATAAATTCAAAGCAATGCTGCAAGGGGAATCTTTTTCTGGAGACCTTGCTGTTAAAAAAGATGGGGTATGGCCCCCATGTTGTGGTATAACACATTCTATAGGGAAGAGGAACACCCACCTTGGGGAGTGCTGGACCAATTGTGGGCTTTGGATCTTCTCATCCATCATCGATCCTCATATTTTGGACTATCATCCACAATAATGGATATGTTTGTGATCAAATATAAAAACATTGTTGTAGATGATCTGGTCTTCCAACTGGTTGACCCTCATAAATCCAATGCAATTGTGCATCCGTCATTTTAGGTCAGACCTACTTTGATTTAGAAGTTTATCTCAAGTGGGAATGAGATGGATTGTCCATCAATATTTCTAATGATAATTATGAGGATGGGTTGGATGTGAAACACTCTCTTGGTGATAAATCCTACAGGATTACACTCTTCATGTTCCTTATGTTGAATCTCAAACATTTGGACAGACAAAGATGATTGGGGTAGCTCCTCTATAGGTTGATTCCAATGATACTTTGGATGATCTCATCACTAAGGGTACACTGGGTGGAATGAAAAAATACAAGGAATGAGCTACTGCCCTATCACAATCTTGTCCCAACAAAAATACTTTTTGGGATATTTTAAATAAGTCTTTTAGAAGGGAATCCTTCCATGTGGAATTTTTTTAACCTTTTAGGTGAAGCTCAATCATCAGTTGGTAATGATCTGATGGAAAATGCAATAATAAAGGATGATTCTACCTTAAAAAATGATGTTATTGTAGGAATTTAGGCTCATAATGACGATTATTAAGCTTCAAGTATGGATTATCATGATGTCAATTGGAATTATCCTAAATATTGGAAATTAGGTAGGCACCCAAGAGGTCGCGGTGACTTCTGAGCAAGGGGTGACAAACGAAAAAGAATGTGATGGTTTTCAGATCTTTTTTAGTGGTGTTGTTAGTGCCACTTTTATTTCATTGTACCCCCACCACTATTTCTCCTTTGTAATTTATTTTTTAATAAAAATTTTTAGTATAATTTATGTTAATACATGGTTCACATTGTTCTAGTTTATATAGTAGGTGCTTTTGGTGTACAATTATATAAAACACACACATACCACACATGCAGGCTGGAGAGGCAGGCCATAGCCCCAAAAGGGATAACCCACTAATATAGACTTATTTATTTGTTGAATATAAATATGATAATTTTATATATATTAGTAATATTTATTATTTTTTTTATTAGTTCTTTATATTTAACATTGATAAAAGCTCTCATCGGGTAAGGCACGACTTGTGGCAGTGTCTTTTCCATGTGTCGCAGAAGATATAATGTGGTCAAATGAACTTATTTAATTTGAGTAAACCTTCTAGATATAACTTCTTGATTTCTATATTAAAATTAAAATTTTTTCCATAATTTTTTTCAAGTTCCAGTTCTTCATGAATAATATCCTTTAGAGCTACATAATGTTGGTCAAAACCTTAATCCATAGAATTCATGTCTCCTTTTAAAAGCATTGAATATTGTGTCAAAATATCTCTATTTAAAATCACTGAAAACTACGGATAAATATTTCTAAAATATTCATGGGGTTGAGCACATAAGCTTTCAACATTCATAAAGGCAGTGAACATTGTGAACCTTCACTGGTGAACCTTATGAATTTGAACAATCAATCTTATAAATAAAATTGATGAATAATATGATATTTAAATAACCATAAAAATATAAACTTTATGTATATCAACATTATGATAATCATCCAACCTTATGAAGATTTCTATTCAACCTTATAAAGATCATCCAACTTTATGATGATCGCATACAAACCATACAAAGTCTCACTCCCTAAACCTTATAAATGATAAGTGATCATCATTAAAAAAAGGTAAAAACCTTGTGGCTTCCGAATTGAACCATATTATGTTTCTTGAGCCCTGATGTAAATCAAATTACTTATGAAGTTAAACTAAAAATTTACATTCTCCAGGTGATCACTTTATGATGACAACTGGTTCAGCTTTTGAACATATAGTTCTTTTCCCATTTCAACTTAAATAATTTATTCTTGACCTGTAAGGGCCTAGATTTTTGTCAATCCATTCCTTTGTAATTTCTTAGGTGTTAAGAGAGTCCTAGTGATATGTTTCATATATAATCAGCGGTTTTTGAAGGTTTATTTAATTATAAGTAATTTGATATTATTGATTTAAAATTTTATTTTAAAATTTTGGCTAAGAGTGATATATTACATGCCTATCAAAATGTTACATATCGGTTATAATTTCATACGCATCAAATTTTACATTAAAAATATTTTACATGTTTATTTTAATTAAATTATGCATTGTAAAATTGTATAGAATAAAAAACCCTATATATAGGTGTTTGATAAAGTCAAAAATGATACGTATTAATAAAATTATCTTACTTAATGAAATTAAATTATGTATCATCTATATTTTCTTATGTAATAGTTTTTAAACATATTATATAAATAAATTATATTTTGTATGGTATTTATATATATATATATTATTTTACCATGTGTGAATATATATTTATTATGTTGTTATATTTATATTTAATAAAAATTTGAGCATAAAAAAACAAGAAAATTAAATAAAAATGAAGATAAAAAAAGATAAGGTGTGGGATTTAAAAAAAAGAAACCCATGGATTAAAAATGGAATAAAATAGATTTATACCATGTGATGTGATGAATAAAATGAAAATAGAGAAATATAGGTTTTTAATAATGAAATCATGGGAGTCTAATTGTGTATTTTAAATAAGAAATTAAATATCCAACCTGGAAAATAAAAATAGGGTTTTAAAATAATATTTCCTAGAGGATGAATGCCTATTCTAGATGAAGATGAATCCCTTCACCCTGAATGCAGTGTAACCCTCAACCCTGCATTAATTAGAGAATTAAATATTCATAAAATAATGCAATATCATGCTAGAAAAAATTGAACTAAAAAATTGACCTCTAATTTCATAAATTTAAGAAACTCAAAACCCATTGGATTTATCATTTTGATTTATCTAGTGTTTTGTGAGTGTCTTCAAACATGAACAATGATCTACTATGGTTCCAACACTTGATTATCTACCCTTCCAGACATTCCTTGAAATTGTTTCAGTTTATACTCTTTCTTATTATTTACTTTACACATATATATTATTACCCTTCTCTTAGACTAGTAATTGGTCTAGGGGAAGGTCTTATTGACTGATTGAATTTGATAAGGTATCATGCCATGTTATTTGATGAAATAATACAATATGTGCACTGCTAAAACATTATGAGATTCCCATGTGATATGGGAAGAGTTTTTGGAAATGGAACTAAAGTGTATTTTGGAAAGATAAAAAGGAATATTGGAAGATAAAATTTTTTAGTTAAAATAATTCATTGTGCACCCATTAATTAATTGTGCATTGAATATTTGTTGTTTTTTAAATTTAAAATCTTATCATGTTGAATGTTTATGTGCGTTTTTATATGCATTGTAAGGATATTATCATGCTGAATGTATTATTATTTCTTCTTCTTTCATGTTTTTTCCTTTAATTTTGTTATATGTGTTTGTTTGATTATTTTCTTATACTATTTTTTGTTTATTTTCTTAATTGTTTGTGTGGTTTTTTTGATACTATACTTTATGAGTTGTAATGGATCAAGGTAAAGACATGTGAAAATTTGTATGAGATGTAATGGATTGATGTATAATATGTACACATTACCCTCGACTATAATTGATTTGGGATATGTCTTGTTTGGGATGTGATGGATTGATGTTATAACATGAGTCATTGAAGTTATAATGTGGAGATATGGTGGAAGTTGGGATAGTTAACACTGGTTGAGGGATGGAAATGCCTGATTGAAACTTTAATGGTTGACACACGTTGAGATATGGGTTTTCCTGATGATTTTGGCATGTTTGGCATAAGATAAGAGCTATACTTCCATGATTTTCTTATTTATCAAGGTGATGGTAAACTAGGGTATTATATTTACATTTAACTCCCTTACATGAATAAAAACTCTTCATTAATTCTTCATATTCCTTGTTTAGTTGATTTCATGCATGTATATCCTGAAACGTATATTTACCATGGATATAGAACTTATTATAAATTTTATCCTACTATGTACTCTGAAGCGTTCATCCATCTGAAGTTTTCTTTAGTAGTTCTACAGGATTTCTTGAGGGAGAATGGGGGCACTGCTATTCAGGTAGTTGGAGTGAGGCTTTAAGGGACTGGTCTTCCATTATCTATAGTTATATTGATATGTTTCATGTATTTATATCCAAGATTGGGTAATATAAAAATTTTCATTATATATATGGTGTTTATTGTTGGATTAGATATATTTCAATGGTAACATAAAGGGTAATGATTCCACTACTTGTGATAAATACCGCTTCTTCTAGTTGTTAACCCATGGCCTATTAGATTTAGGCTTCAGGGGTCACTCTCGTCTCCATTGTTGACCAAGGAGGGATTTCATAGGGGGTGGGTTGGGACATGACCACAACTTTCACCACTTTCTAAACTAATATGGTGAAACCTATTTCCATGGAATAACCACCTCTAAATTTCTATAACTATAAAGACTCCCTTAAAATATATTCATGACAAAACATGTGTCTTTGCAATGTGTCTCCCATCACCTTCATAATAAAAGAAAATAATTAACCACAATAGCCTTTTTATTTGGTGTATCCATGTTACCATTGGTATTTCATTCATGCATATAGACCTGAGTGGGGAAATAAATGAAGCCACTTTGTTTTATTTCCATGTGTTTCATTGAACCAATAAAGCCCCTGAGTTCACTATCCCATGTTGATAATTCCATTATGCTTTTGAGTGGTTTATCAATATTGATGCAACATACCATCAACAGTATCCCCCATGGTACATCCCCTACCACGTACACTTTATCCATTCTGTTGGTGCCTCCTTATGCTATCCATGGATCCGCTTTTCCTTATATAGACCCAAACTAGAGAAGTGTTACTCTTCATCCACCCATGGTATGGTTCGACCTTTGAGTTTTTTCCACTTTATGTTGTCCTCTCTCCAGTCATCCTTCAAGGGGTTTGACTCATTTTTTTCCTTTCACATGAAAAAAATTCCATCCATTATATATTTGTAACTTATGCATAACTCCACAAATAAATTCATAGTTTTTTCATTAACAACAATTTCATATTTCAGGCATGTTATATCTCCCTAATAACACAATATTATTAATCCAATAATTGTTTTAATTAATCTTAACAAAAATTGTCAACAAATTCAACATATAAACTTATTATTGAAATATTTTAACCTTAAGAAGATTTTTTGGCATTACAGGAACATTGAATTTTGAATGATTTTTAATATTTATTAAAGAATTAATTAATAACCATGTGAGTATAGATAGTGATATCTCTTAAACAAAATCTCAGATAGAAATTTTAAAGCAATATTTTGTCCAGGATGGGTGTTCAACCAAAGGCTGTCCCAATTTATGTGTATGGATGTTGGTACATGAATCAGGTTATTTTAAACCCTTAATTAATATGCTTCGTTCATCAAAATTTCAATTTATAAAAATATATATTATAATCTTCACCAAGGTTAATCGTATTCACAAATTATGGAAACCTATAGGATGGAGATGGGGGTGTTCATCAAATGTAATTAACATCAGATTGAATTTCCTTTTATGTGGATACTATAAACCAAACCCATGACATTGTGGCTATGTGGATTATGAAGTGATGACTTCGAACACCATGAGTTAGGGATATTTATTTTGTTCTTTCACTCTATTATTTTATATACTAAAGTCTTAATCAAAATTCTTAGATTTTGATGACTATCCTAATTTAATATCTCTAAAAATTCAATTTTCAATTTATTCATGAATTTTATGATTTTCAATGTGTTCTTTATCATTGGAAAATCAGTTCATGATAAACAGTATGTGAACCATCACACCATTCTTTAGATTCCCCTTTATCATTAGATATATCCCCAATTTATTCTCAGTCACAACACTGTATTTCTCTATAGATGGAGGTCTAAAGAACTTGGCTTGAGATAGTGAACAATTGGAATCTAAGATTCAAAGGGTGCGATTTGAGAATGGAAGTAGTAAATGAGGTGAAAAAATTGTTCAATGAGTGGTGATGGATCCTTGGGAGCTTATAAGATGCGAGAACCAAAGGTAAATGGCTTGCAAGTCATTTGGGGTGTGTTGTAGGAGAAATTCTGGGATTTGTTTCTAGAAAAGATAAACCACTAGTGCTTCAAAAAAAGATGGAGTCAAGATCTGGAAGTTCAAAAGTGGTAGTAGAGGCCTAGGGAAGTGGTTTGGGTCCAAATAAAAAAAACTATAGTAGAGACATGAATCATATAAAAAGATATAAACATGGATGGTGTTTAAAACTATATATATAGTAGTATCATGAAAGCGCATCATGTATGTCACTCAAGATATAGAGATAATGTTTCATCAGTTTTTAAATATAACATGATGTGTGATTCAAGTAAACATGTTGTGTATTGCTAAGATACACAACCTAATGTGTGAATGAGTACGTGACCAAACACCTCATTTTTTATACATAATATGTAATGTGAGTAAATTCCATGTAAGAGATACATGACATGAACTGGGATGAAGTACACACCCAGAAGTATCACTGAGGACCACATGTATTGTGGTAATATGTGTATGTCTTTTATTTTAGGAATTCACAACATAGACTCCAATAAAGGATGAAACAAATTATCGCTAATTCACACACTTTATGAATCATGTGATAACACATCCTGTATACCAAGATGACCTAACTATTTATGAAAGTGGTACAAACAACATAAGTTGGTTGGGAATAAAAATCATGTATACTCTCTAGGACACACCATGTAGTTTTGCTCCAACATGACTTAGGTTTTGGTGGTATATAATGAGAACCATTGTAGGTCCCACATGCTATGTACACTATTGTACATTCTATACAATTTTATCTTTATATGAAAAATGGGAAAAAATACACGATCATGATACTATTGAGAACCGACATTCTTTTCGGTAATCTAAGAAAACCAAGATGACTGTAAGATATGATCCTTCATGAAATAGTTCTAAGAATTTTTAAGACACCCCTATGTCCCCAAATCTTCTAGTTATTGAGCATATAAAAATTTCCTTACCTTATTTATAGTAACCAACCTGTTTTGTAGTTTGACCTAACATTTTGTTCTTTTCCCTTACTTTTTGGTTTTGGTGAATCCTACTGAGCATGTTTATACTCAACCCTATATGTATTCGGGCCCACATGTGTTGTGTCTGTGTGGATGAATCATGATTCTGATATGGGCTTAGTTGATTTGAAACTATTATTTCATGTTTATAGTTAATGAATGGCGATGTTTGGTGGTTCATTATGGTGGTGGTTATTGTTACAGTATGATATTTATCCAGGAGTACTTTCTACATAGAATATTTCTATAGTGTCTTATGTCTATTAGATTTATAAAAAATTTTAGTTGCTTAGTTCCTTCAGTTTTTTCCTATGTGACGTTGCACTTATCTTTTTATGTCCCAAGAATTCTTTTTATATGGTCTTATATATATATATATTAGTGGTTTCTGATTATTTTTCATAATTGAGGTTTATGTCTGTTTCAGGTTGATATATGTTATGGACTCCCGTGTATGATTATGGAGAGGAAAAATTACTTAATACCTTCCTATGTGGGAACTTGATAGTTCAGGTCACATCACACTTGGTCTATTAAAATTGAAATCATATTAATACTTAATTGAAACACACCATTCATTGTTTCCTCTATCTCTACGTAAAAAATTTCCATCGAATCCATTAAATGACACTTTTATCTATCTTTCATTATAACACGGGTAGGAGTATTCTAAATCAATTAATCTTCCAAAACTTTATATAGAATGGTGTAAACATGGGTATAAAATCAAAATATGTATTATAGTATACTCACATAAGATATCTTAGTTAAAAATAAAACAATTATAAATTATATTTTAAACTCTTATGATCTAGAGGAATAATAAATATTTTAGTAAAATTATAATTCCTCTTGGACATTAAAGCGTAAAAACAATAACTAACTCTAGGTCATATCTAATGAATTTATTTTTGATAGATATCAACTTGTAAGAAATATTTTCCATGGTCTTACATCCCTATGTTAGAATATATCCAAACCCAAAACTAGATATGTTATAATATACCACATAAGAAACCCTTAATTTAAGAAGAATTGAAATATGATATAATGTAAATATCACCTTTAGTTAATTAAATGATTCTTAGTACTTTTAATTCCAATAAAAATCTCTCTTTTCTAAGTCAATTACTTCAATGAAGAAGATAATTTAAAAAAAAATTCTTAATGAATATCTAGTAATATCCTACCAAACCCAAGAATCATTTTATCTAAAATATGTTTTTGGGTATTTCCATTGGCATCATTACCTTCACCTTTATTGGATCACTTGAATTTCTTTTATAAAAAGAAATATGATGATGAAAATTCACTTCTTGAATCCAAAATTTCTATTTCAATAACATAAAATAAACCTTACACTCGCATAATGCTTCCAAAACAATATCAATGTGCTTCCCATGACCCACATTAATGATTGAATATATCAAAATATCAACAAAAAAATATGACCTTAAATGTATCTAAATATTATTTTAATAGATAATTGGTCAATTATATTAACACAACATATGTATTGGTAACTTCAATAAGCATGACTAAAAACTCATAATGGCCATACCGACAAGGAAATGGTATTTCTGGAATTCCATTTTTATTTACTAGTAATTGAGGATATAAACACTGATGTTCAATCATGGAAAACCACTGATAACCCTTTATTGGAAAAAAATATCACCAATTTAGGGAAAGGGATATTTATACATTACATTAACAACATTAAAATTTTAATTTTCAATGAATAAATGCAAACTACCACAAAATTTATTGTAAAATATAATAGTTATTTCCCAAGAAGAAACACGCAGTCAAATAAATCCCTTCATTTTAGTATTTTCTAGCTTCACATTTAGTTCCCTTAACTTTAATAGTTCTATATGATATAAATTTAATGAAATTGATATCATCTATATATTAGGCTGATGAAAAATTCATGGTCAATTTTAGTGATATTTTAGAAAAATATTTTGTGGAAAATAATGATTTTGATTCACTACCAACAGAAGTGAAGGTCATTTAATTTCCTCCATTTACCCATGTATAAATCCTACCAATTAATAATATGTAACTCAAAAATAAATTACCATTACACTAATACTACCATCATGAATATCCCACTCTCCCTTGAAAGTGTTAGAGTCTAACATCACAAAATAACTCTTCAATTATAAAAATTAATTTAAGTATTGAATCTAATCATATCATATATTCTGATTATCATGTTAAGAATTTCTATACCAAATAGTAAAAGGTATCATTATATTTCATCATTACATATGATTATCATGAAGGATAAACACTAAAACCCCTATTTAATCCTTTCACCTTATAGAGTATCAATATTTGGAAGATATGAAATAAAATTTACTTATAATACTGATCGGTTAACCAAAATGGAAGAGGTAGATGAAAGTGGTGATCAAGTGTAATTAAATATTGAAGTAATTAAAGAACTAATCAAAATGGTACCTTATACCAAATATGGTCATATATCTCTCACTACATACATTGATGATTGCTCTACAAAAATAATTTTTCCCCCAACTATTCTTTTACATTGAAATTTCTTCTTAATTTTCACTATATAATCAATGATAATGTCCTAAATTGGTCTTCATCAGTCTATCAACCTATATCGTTAATCCCTATACCTATATTGATGTTCCACAAGTATTTTACAATGAAAATATCATTCCCACATTGAAATCATGAACATGGTGGAGATACACACTTTGACTTAAAATATCACACTTTTCTACATAGGAAACACTATAGTTGACTATTCCCCTAATAGAATTGAGAACAGGAATATGTGATGTCCCTTTAAAAAACTCTTTACTCTTTCTATTATATCCCCTGAAGGAATTTTATCCCCTCCCGAATAATTAAAAAATGTATGTGTATTTCATGTATCTAGTCCATACACTATAATATTAGTTCTCAAAGAATAAAAATACATGTAAGTATGTAGCTTGATGTTTTAATTAATCACTAACTCTAGTGCATAAAACACAAGCTCATAAAACATTGATTCATACTACACCATAAATATATTTACTTTCTCAAACATTTAAAACATTCATTACTTTTCTATTATCAATTCCTATTTACAATTCCATCCATTAAAAATCTTATACAAACTCTTATAGTTGGGATCCTTACGATCTTAAACTTTTATCACAATCTATAACCATTTATAAGTTGGTCCTTCAAAAAAATAGTATTTAAACTTAACCTTTAAGGTATTTGACATCTATAAAAATTAAAATATCAATTTTATATTTTCAAACAATTTTTCTATTGACACTAGTCCAACACCTCCTCTAAATGATGATGAACTATATTTTTGAAACTCTGATGCCCAATATGTCTATATTATCCTATCTTGATTAAATTATTTATCTAATTCTTACATACTCTGTACAATTATACTAAAAAATAATGATATACATGAGCAAAATCCATCACTCCTTATCCTCTTTTAATTGGAACCCCTCTAGCTGGCACAATTATATAATATATATAACAATCCTATTAGAATCACACAATTCCAAAATCAATAATCATAATAAAAATTCTATTCCATATTATTCCTATGTTGCAACATATTCCATTATTTATGTTAAAACTGGTTTCTATTACTTTTTTTACCCTTTTTAAATATTATATATGGTGTCTTTAAATGTAGTTGGAAACCCATTTTATTTTTATATATCTCCATTTACTATTACTATTTGAAGTTAAATCAATAATGTTCTCTACAAATTTCCTTGAAAAATCCACATTTGAAAAAGCACAAATCAGTGGGGAATTAAAAATCCACTTATCTTGAAATAAAATCATAATATTTTAAACCATGGTTATGTAATGAAATTTAATACTAAGTTAATCATGTAACATCAACTCTTTTTAACCCCAACCAATCATAGGTAAACATATTTTAAATAATAGTATCATACAAGGCCATAATAAACCTATCATTTAACCCGAGATTTTCAAAAACTTGCGGTTCTCTGTAGAAAGGTTATTTATGACTTTTTTAGGGTACATTTTGAGTTAGAGTTATATTATTTTCCACAATTACAAAATTTAACAGGATCTACTAAAAACCATGTTGAGATACTATTTTGTGATGGCTTAACCGAGGGACTTGGATCTAGAGATCCAAATTAGAGTTTTACATGGGCTCATGAATTCTCCCATGATCTCCAAAGGCAAGTAACTAGTTTCATGGGATAAAATAGCCAATTGAGTATTTATTTTACCTAAAATATATAAATAATAAAGTTAAAAAAAATTATGCAAATGAAAAATTATTTTTATAAAAACTTTAAAAATAAAAAGAATAAATAAAACAAGTTTTACATAACTAAAAAAGGGAAAAGAATCTCCAAACCAAAACCAATTAATGAAACATATTATCAACCCTGATCCACCAAAGCCATTATATATATCTCCAATGTGAATATTTGACACTCCATTATTGATGTAGAATACATTTACTTTCTTTTCCTCAAGATCAATCATGTCTACAAGTCCTTCGATGTGTACAAGCTGAAGGAGAGTATAAAATTATTATGATTTAACAAATGAATCCAATAAATATCATTTCATAATAAAATCCTACAAATAAAATTCCAATGAGAATGATAAAAAAATTGTTTTTATCCAAAAAATGGGTTACCAAATGAATTTCAAAACCAATATATCAAATCCAAGATAACAAAACCATTTATTAAAAAATAATACTATTAAAATATTATATAAATTTAATATTAAATTAAATAGTTTATAATACATGTTTTCTCCTTGAAAATTTCATTTTTAAAATACTTTTGATTTTCTAAAAAATCAGATGGAGACTTCTTATTTTCTCAGAATTAACATTAAATCGTCATTTCCTAAAATCAAAATTGAAAGTCATAATTTCCTGAAATATGAACCCATTATAAGTCATTTTAGAACATAATCAATTAAATTTAATAAATTTATATCAATATTGTTCATCTATTAATTCTATTATCACCCATTCACATATTAAACCCCAAACCCTCTACTTTACCATGATTATAAGTGAGGTGTCTCCATTCATCCACATTTATTCCTATTGTATCTCACTTTAATACACTCTCTCACAGTATCCATTTTACCATGGTTGAGTCTTAGTGGATTTTAAAATATCTCTCACTATAAATGATTTTTTGTATGCATACACACCATGAAATAATATCTAATAAACATTATTAAAAACATTTAACAAAATGAAACCCTTCCCTAGGGTACTTTGATATATGTAATTTATCACATCTGATATTCTAATGTAAAATCATAGTATTTTATAAATATTAAAAATTAAATCATACATTATTTAATCTATCAATAAATCATAAATATATTAGACAAACTTATAAAATGTATTTAATAAACATATCTATATGATCTTTCAATTTTTTTTCATAAATTCTCAAATCGACGATCCATTCAAAACCAACTATCAAGCCTTATAAGTAAAATTATATATGTGTATTAATTAATAACAATGGTTTTAACTCTATATTTATATTATTTGTTATAGTCTATATATAATTAGCACAACCAATGTTTTTTTGGATGAACAAGTTCTACATTCTATAAAAAAATGTTGGTTCTGATCACAGTGGAAGCATGCAGTGGTGGGAGATATATTATTATTTTTTGATAATAATTTACTATATCCATGAGATAGGATATTACATGTCAAATTTATAATTAATTTATTTAATATCTGATGAAATAAATACCCAGGCTTAGGAACATTCTTCATTGATAATTGTTTACAATCTGAAAAGACACTTTTAGATTACATTTCTTGTGCTATGAGGATCCATGGATAGTATCCCTCTAGAGGTAATCCATAGAAGCTCCAATGAACTCTAATAAAACAACGATCACCGGGTTTAAGCATGGGGAATCCAATGTCTTTCATTGTTCATTCATGATTGCTCGATGTTTGGTCTTGATGAAATATCTCTTTCACTTATCATTTTTGAGAGGGAGATAGAAGGAGTAGTTAATAGAGAATTTGGTGTGCACAACAATTATCTATTCTCAATTTTTGGATGCCATATACAATAAAAATAATCTTTTATTTAAAGAGTTATGGTTTAGGTTAAAATATTATTTAAATACATTCCATATATTAAATAACATTTAAAACCTTTAATAAACCCCATTCCACATAATAATAATATCATTATTATTATTTTGTGGCATGCACCAAATTGTGCAATAATTAATATTATATAATGGTATTGTTAATTACTATTTAGCACCAGACTCGGTCCTGGTCCATTTGAACTCCTCTAGAATTTATTGAAAAACAAAATAGTAATTTTATTCACAATATACTGAATAATTATTTATTAAAATGTTAAATAAATAAAATAAATATTTTATTCAACATTGAGTGAATAACTATTTTATATATAGTCATGTAATCAAATAACTTATTTATTAAAAAAAATAATTATTTATTACCATATGAACATTAGTGATCAATAAAAAATGAATAAAATTATTCATCGGTCTTGAGAATAATATTTATTCGAGTAATTAAATTCAAATAGAATTCAATCAAAATCAACAAAAACACTCATTGTGTGACCCTCAAGGATTTGTTCTCATTGGAATTAGGTGGGCCTGCCTAAAGTCCAAGATTACTGTATAAAAATGTGTTATGGTACCCAAGATAAAGAACTTAATATTGGAATGATGACAACCGCATATGAATGAACACTATGTAATATAATCCATTTGTTTAAATAACTCATCATGTAGGCTGCACATCCTTGTCACCAACCTATATGATAAATATATTGTTTTTTTAATATATGAAATAAACTCATCACTACACACTAACCATGGAATTTAGGGTGACATTTCATTCCAATAAAAGGGATCAGATATAAACTTCCATAAATATGGAAGGGAAAATACTTCCTCGAATTATCCATTAGTGATATGTCAATCATGACTCACCAAATGTATCCAACTTCTCCATGAACTAATATCATCATGGTTTAAAGGAAAAATTTAAGTACCTGATTTGTAATATGCATTAATAATAATCTTAAATTCTAAGGACCATCACACATTCTCATAGATAGAAATATCCATTGACACCAAAACATGCTACATTACTATCGATGAGTCTGTTCTCATAATATCCCATCTAAAAGACTAAAAAGTGTGAACTTCATGAGAATAACCCTCATATTCTTATGAGTACTTTCACGTGATAGTCTATGTACTATGTAACCCATCATATTACGTTATCCCATAGTCGAACATAATTTAAGAATATCGTTACACACATCTTAGTTTTCATTATATTGGGGAATTTCTATGACTTAATAAATGTGAAATACACTCTAGGAAATTATTACATGAGATTAATGAAGAAAAATGATCAATATAAAATAAAAAGTTTTATTAACATTCAATACATTGAATATACAAGTAGAGTTCTGTGTGTTTAAACCAGAAAAAATACGAAGGGTTTTTGAACAATTTAATTTAATAGACGAGTAAAATTTAAAACCGAGAATTTGAATGAAGTTATGAATATTAAAACCATTTAAAGTGATGTTATAGGGATTTTGTAAAGGCTCGAATATTTTTTTGGGTGGATCTAGGGGTTTCAGGAGCACTAGACCTGGAAACTCAAGTATTAAAGGGGTTATAGAGGGAGCACGGTTTTTCTAAGACCGTGCAGCCCATAGTAGTGACCATGCATCCTTAAGCAGTTAAGGGATAGGAATTTCACATGGTGTATGCATATATTTTAAAATATTTACTCATAGTCCGCACTGTGTGTGTATGCAGGCAGTTACCCCACATAGTTTTCGCACGATTTGACAAACTGTGCAGGTCAAACCATACAACATACTCAGTTTTTTTTAAAATAGAATTATTTTAAACTAAATTAATATAATATAAAATAAAACAAAACTCTCTCCCCATAACCCTCATACATAATCATAACCCACCCAGGGGGTTCCCCTTCACCACGCGCTCACCCCTATCTTGCCTCCCTCTCTGATCATCATATCATTTGATTTCTTCTTGGTTTCCCCTTTGAAACTCCATGGTAAGATCCGCTTTCATTCTCCTCTATATTACTAGTCAATTTTCAGTCTTCCTTTTTCCCTATTTTTGTTTGGATGAATACTATAGTGGTAGGGTTGATTTTATTTTCTAGTTTCATTGGTTTTAGGGTTGTGAAAATCGCCACCTTAGTGTTGTATGTCCATGTTCTAGCAACCACCGCCGAAGGTGAGGTAGTATAAGTTGATTCGCTCCACTTCCATTGATTTGGGGTAAGCTCATAAACTAGTAGTTTGTTTCACAGCCTCTAAATTAGGGTCTTGTGGTGTTTATGAGTCTCAAGGAATTATTGTAGGAGTTGTGATCAATTCCATGGGTGTACACACATATAAATAGGTATGAATATATATATATATATATATCTTCCATGTACATTTCCCCCATGGAGTGGGGAACACATTCATTGGTTCAAGGATATATATATGTGTGTGTGTGTGTGGAAGAATTTGCATGCGAGTGGACCTCTTATTCAGTTAGAAATCATTGTCCTAGCCATCATTCTAGGTAGGGTCCATTTTCAATTCCCCATATTTTATGAATGCATTAATTAATTACTTACTGGACTTTTTGTTATCTTTTAATTGATCTAGTGAAGTTATTATATTTAATTACTGTTAAATGAGAATTTAGTTTGTTTAATGTCTTAAATGATAAATTTAATTAGTAATTTGTTGAATAATTTTTTTTTATGATTTTATAATAAAACCCCTCTATTAGAGGTGCACTGTCTTCAAGTTAAAAATTAGTGATTAGAGTCTTACGATTTCCATGCATGTTGTATTAATATTTCTTTATGCCTTGATGTTACATTTAAAATATGGACTGTTTATGACATGACCCCTAATAGAATTATAAAAATATAGTTTACCCTTTTTAAATGATTAAAGAACTAAGGAACTATCTAATTGCATGTCCTAGTTTTAGATTGTACTTACCCATGTGTGATGTTTTTCCATACTTTTGGTTTTAGTGTTTTGTCCTATTTTAGCCACCGTTTGTGTGTTATTTTATTGGCCTCTATATTGGAAGAATTTTATTCATTAAATTGTTTGAATTATCTTGTGAATTGAATAATTGAAAGTATCATCTATGACCACCACTTGACCCACCTAAGGTAATTGATTCCATGTGATAAATAAATGTGAAATGGAATATGGAATGTATACCAAGTATATGGATTGGCCTTATTAAATGTAAAGGAATTTTTGGTTTCACGTCCATACCATACCTTTCCATGTTCATGGAAGGTAGTGGAGTGAATCTTATTAATTGAAATTGACTCACTCGGTTTTAATTAAATGGTTGCATGCTACTTGGCCTTGTAAAACTAATAAAAGGTAAGGCCTAACCAAATGGACTTATTGATTACATAAGACTTGATTAAGTGGTTTCATTCCCAATAATACTTTTCATACTAATGAAAGGTAATGGATTTAACCTTATGAATTATATATGACTTCATTATCAAAATAGGAGGGGCCTAACATGAGCTCGGCTTGGATTCCTCAGGGAATGCCTTGAGCACTCGAGGAACCCATTCCGAATTCAAGGATATGAATTGCTTAGGTTGATACCTAACTAGAATCTGATCCTTGTCTAAATTTGGATGCCCAGTATTACACCGTAGGATCCCTCATGTAGTACTAAAGGATTCATTTGATATAATCCTAGGATCCAGCATTGTCAAGTAGATTCCATGGTTAAAGGCCGTTGGATCCAATATTTTCTTAGCCTCATTTTACCATTAATGAACTCATTGGACTCGGTAGGAATATTATCGTGGAATTCCTGGTACTATGATCCTTGGATTACACTCTTACCCCTTTCTAGGATATAATTATAACAGAGTGTGTAACCCTTGAGGTCTATGTTTCCTTGGTTATAGCCTTGTAACTTCATTATTAAATATCATTATAGGTTGTATTAACAAATCTTGGAACAATAATTATTGAAAACATGTGAATTATTTACAAAATTTAATTATCAATTATTGATCTGGTCACATGTTCAGACACCACCCAAGGGATGAAGCAGGTATAGCCATCAGGTGTCTCATAGGAACCTAGATGGGTGTTGTTAATTTATTCCGTCTATTATAATTCTCTATATTTGTGGACTGTTTAATTTATACTGCACTATCTAGATTGGGATTGACACCATGAGTACCAGCCAAATGATATTTTATCGCACACCCTACTCAGGTACCCTTGTTACCCAAGTATACATTATATTTGTCAGATCTAGGTTGTTTGTTGTATTGTTTATACCCGGATTTAGGATCAAAGGACCGAGTTGGAGCTTGGTATTCTCAATGAGATCGCCTGTGGGGATTTTATGTCTTTTCCTTGTTTTTTATTGAATTAAAAAACTTGATGTACTATTTAATGATTTCATATATATATCATTACCATGTCATGAATTCATATGTTGTGTAAAGTATCATTGTAATATTTTCTTAAATTGAATACGAGAATCTGTCCTCCACTGCATATCATTGCTATTTACTACTTCCACTATAGATTGTTATTTTCTCTTTTATACTCCTATACAACTCTGATAAGAGGGTATAGTCTCCCTACTATCACCTCCTGAGACCATTGCTTATAGTATACAGCCTCAGGTGTATGAGGAGATGTGCTTAAGGAAATGTGGCCCACTGGTCCAGATACTGATTCGATGGAAAGATGGGTCAGGATGTTACAATGTGGTATTAGAGGAGTTTTTTCATTTATCTTATTATTTTGGGTTGGTAAATAGGAGACTAGTAATGTGTTGGTGAATGGATTATAGTTGTTCTTGGGACTGATCACCCCAGGTATGGGAAATGAATAGGTGGCCAGGGGTGGGATTGTTTCATATACTATTCGCTGTTACATTTTATTTTATTTCACCTCAAGGGATTGGTTTACTTTCCACTTATTATGATTTATGGAACTTATATAATTTTAACCTTGGCCTGATATGGAAATGGAGATGCATTTAATGATTTATATATCCACATATAAATTCACATGCCATGCATAGTTCCATGCCATGTAGTTACATTTTAGTCTTCATGTAGATTAAAATTGTGTGCCTTGAATGTATGTCATGACTTGTATTTAGATATCATGTTTTAGGGACATATTTAACACATTTGGGTGATAATATTCCATGCTTCTATTCTAAATAGAATTCTATATATGTTTAGTGTTCATGATGACATGGATTTTATTGTTGATATATAACCAGTTTCATTTCTAATTTAAATGGTTTCAATTATTTTTGGAGCTAGTTTTCAATTTTAAGGTGTATGGTTGCCTTATAACTGGGAAAATGTCACTCATGTATTGAAAACCTTGTAAAAGGATGATATAAATTTAATTGTAAAGTGAAATTGGTTTTTTTAAAGGGATAAAAATTCCAAATTATAAAGTGTATGGGTGATTTACAGGTTGGTAGGTGGCCACCCACATCAAATGAAAATTGTGTGTGATCATGTTAAATTTTTAATTTAGTTTGGTTTTTATTGATGGTAGCCAATTTTCAATCCATAAAGTGTGTGGGTTCTTCATGAATTTGGAAATAGAAACCAATTTTAAAGTGTAATAGAATGTTTTACCTTAAGATGTTTATAAATGTGAAATCTATTTATATTTAACATGAAATGAATTTTTTAAATACCGAAATTTGAAAATGTACCAATGTATTCTAGTTGGGGAATGTTCTTTTGTAATGAGGTATTTGTGTGTTTAAAACCTTAATATGTGAGAAACTGCTATTGGGTTTCTTTCTAGAGTACCCAAGTTGGTCTAGTGGGACCCCTTTAGGTCACCATAATTGTTATTTTTTTTTAATTTCCAAATTTATATTAGGATGTTAATGAATGTTTAATGTTGGAAAATAAAGTTTAATATAATTTCCTTTTTCCCATGGCGCATTGGTTAAAATAAAGTACCTTGTGTTTTTGTTTTAAAATGGTACATGATGTTTTGATTAAATATTGTAATAGTTAAATATTAAATGTGATTAAATATAAAGGGTTTGGAAATGGATCCTATAGTAGGGTTCTCTGCATAGAACACTTTTTCAAGGGAAGTTAAAGTTTCTCCTTGGAGTTTCCTTGGAATAGAAGCATGGGAATTTTCTATAGGCGTTCTAATCTTAGAAATGGCTTGATGATAATATTTTGAGCCTAGTGACTTCTGTTATCACGACCTGGTGTGAGGGTTGATATTTATGCTTCGTAAGGGGCTAAAACATGGTAGGTAGCACCCTTATATCTTTATGCCTCTTTTTACCATGATATTCCTGACGTTTGGTTCCATTTTGGTGCTGTTGTCTTGGGTGGGACTTTCAGTTTCCAATTACAAACTTTTTCATATGGGTGGTAATGGTTTATTTGGCCTTGTTATGGGCATGAGCAGTGAGTGATGCTTGTTTTCAGTAGTTTAGATGTGCCTCAAGCATGGTCGACTACTTTATAGGTTTTTTTACCCTTCCTTCTTCTATGTAATGTATGACTAGTCGTGATGTCATCCAGGATAATGGTTGTATGAGGGCATGTGACTCTAAAATAAATATCTTGCGGTGTTGAGTATAATCTTGGCTTATATCCTAGTAGAGAAACCTAAGTGATAAAGAATCAAGTTCATCCTAATGCATGGGATAGAGTTTATAAATACTAATGTGTTTTGAAATTATAGTATCATTATTTTGATATTATTTTTATGATTTGATGCGGTTATTGTGGATTAGAGGAGTGTCACACGTTTGTTTAGGTTGTTTTGATATAACATGATTATGAGGGAATAATTTTTGTTATTTTGCAACTAGGAATATCAAATGGTGGGGAGTGTCATGTTGAAATTGGTGAACATATCCTTCCATGTTGAAGGATCAAAACCTAAGAGGACCATTGGGAAATGACCATTTTATGCTTGAATTCACTTGAAGCTTTTCGATGTTGTTTTATGTCGGTGTTTTCTCGGTAGAATGACTTTGATCTGGTTTGTTGTGTATGCAACCTCAAGTAAAACTTGTTGGTCTTGGAATACAAAATTGGCTAAATATAGAGTGATCATGGAATTCCTTGGGTATTAAATTCATATGTTCGATTATGTGTTGGCGCATTAGTAGGTGAAGTAGAGATTCTTCCTGGAAGTTGACCAGTTCTAGCTCGACTATTTTTCCTTCAAGTAGTTGGGGGTATTTGAATGTAAATGATTTAAACAATATTAGTGTGATATTATTAAGAGATTATCATTTCCCCTTTCTTGACATCATCCTAGATGCACTAAGATAGAATCCATCTTACAGCACGCTAAAGCTTAGAGCTGTTGAGCTTGTTTGGTGATCTTTATCAGTGTTACACGCTGATGTGTGGTTTTCATTGAGGCTTAATCAGTCTTGAGTGATTCCTGGGTTCCCAAGTAGGAATTACTTGTTCAAACTCATGGAATCTAGCTATTTATTTTAGACTTGGGTCGGCTTCCTAAGCCGGACACCTTCTAGATAAGTCAGCTAAGTGGCTTGACTCATTCTCTCTCTCTTTTTCAGTGTTCATGGTTATAAGAAACCATTTTAAAGAACATTTCAAAGAAATGTGTGGTTTTAAGGTCGGAAGTATCTTATAAGAATGATTGTGTGAACTGTTTCTTCTAGGTTGATCAAGATATGACTATTCCTTTTTAATTTATTAATTCTAGGAAAGTCATTATATTTCTTATAGGCATACTTTGTATCGAAATTCTGATGGTGGAGGTATCATGGCTCAGAATTAGACCCTTTCATAAGTTAATACCAATAGTGGGGAGCACCATCAGTCAAATGTTTATCGATACAAAAATGTGATCATATTTTTATCTTAATGGGAATGTGAAAGTTCCTTTTTGGTGTTTCTGTTGGACAATGAGCGTTGGCTTAGGTTGTAAAGGATTAAGTGCGGAATGCATAAGAAGTTATTAAAGGTGCACAGGGCGTCGAAAACGTAATTCCACCATTGAATAAAAATTCACAACCCTCATAGGTTGGGTGATGCTTTCTTTATTTCCGAATAATTCTTAGGGAGGATATGTTCTATGGTGGGGAGGTTATAGAGATCCATGTTCTTGAACTGGATAAAATCTAAAGGTTTTTGAACTTTTTCATTTATGGGATGGGTTGAATTTATAACCGAGCATCAAAATGTTGTTCATAGTTTTGTTAACTTTTAAAGTGATGTTATAGATATTTGTTAAAGGCTCTAAGAGTTTCCCAGGTGGCTCTAGGGGTTTCAAGAGAACCAAACCCATAAAATAATGTTTTAAAGGGGTTGTAGAGGGCACACAGTTTTTTGGAAACCATGCGGACCATACCTGTGATTGTACGACCTTAAGAAATTAAGGTAGATGAATATCTCATAGGATGTAAATGGTATTCCAAACCGTGAGCCTATCCCACATAGTGTGCGTCTAGAGGCAGTAACCTCGCAGGGTTTGCTCACAGTTTGACAAATTATGTGGGTCAAACCGTGTTTTATACCCAGTTTAAAAAAATATATAACTAAAATAAATTAAAATAAAATAAAACTAAAATATCTCCCTCTAACCCCTCATACATGATTACGACACACCCAAGGGGGTTCCCCTTCACCACCCACTCGACCCCTTACCCGGATCCATCTCTAATAACCAGATCTTCAAATTTCTTCTTGTTTACCCCTTCGAATCTCCACAGTAGGCTCCTCCTTTATTCTCTCTATTTCCGGTTGATTTTCGGTCTTCCCTTTGCCCTATTTTTGTTCGTCCAAATAGCCTAGGGTTAGGGTTGATTTCATTGTATGCTTTCTTCAGTTTTAGGGTTGTGAAAATGGACTCTCGGGTGTTTTAGGTCCATGTTTTTGCAACCATCACCGAAGGTGAGGTGGTTTAGGTAGATTCTCTCCACTTCCATTGATTTGGGGTAAGCTCCAAAACACTTTGTTTGTTTCGCACCCCATAAATTTGGGTCTTGTGGTGTTTATGAGTCCCATGAAATTATTGTAGGGAGTTGTGATCAATTCCTAGGGTGCACACACATATACTCAGGTATCAATATATATAAATAAATATACATATCTTCCATGTGTGTGTTTCCTCATGGCATGGGGAAAATGTGCATTAGTTTGAGGTTATATATATATATGGTAGTATGTTCATTTGAGTGGATGAATAATTGAGTTAAACAACATTGTCTTGGACATCCTTTGACTTAGGGTTCCTTTTCAAGTCCTCAAATTTTATAAATGCATTAATTAATTTCTTACTCACTTTTTTAAGATTTTAATTGATGCAATGAAATTGTTAAATTTAATTCCTCTTAAATTTGAATTTAGTATGTTTCATGTTTTAAATGATAAATTTAATAAGTGATTTGTTGATAAAAAAGTAATTATTTTATAATAAAACCCCTCCAATAGAGGTACGTTGTCTTCTATCTAAAATTTAGTGATTAGACATTTATTCTTTTTTGGATTGTTGAATTGATATTTATTTATAACTTGATGTTACATTTTAAATATGGAATGATTAGAACCTGAAACCGAGTGGAATCATAAAAAATAGTTTAACCTTTTTAAATGAATAAATAACCAAGGCATGGTCTAAGTTATTATACCATGTTTAGATTGGATTTACCCATGTGTGATGTTTTTCCATACTTTTATTTTTTGAGTTTTCACATGTTTGAGCCACCTTTTAGGTGTGATATGGCTTGTCATCTTTAAGGGTATGATTTTATTGATTAATTGGTTTGAATTTTATTGTGAATTTCATAATGGAAATCACCATCTATGCTCACCACTTGACACACCTAATGTAAGTGATTTAATGTGATTATTATATGTGAAATGAAACTTGGTTTGTATACCAAGTATAAGATTTCAAATTATTAAATATAAAGGAATATTTGGTTGTACATACATAGAATACCTTTCCATGTTCATGGAAGGTATATGAGTGAACCTTATTAATTGAACTTGACTCACATCGTTTTAATTAAATGGTTGCCTGCTACTTTTCTTTGTCAAACTAATGAAAGGAAAGGCATGAACCTAATGTACTTATTGATTATATAATACCTGATTAAATGGTTTCATTTACAATTATCCTTTTCATACTAATAAAATGTAATGAATTGATCCTTATGAAATATATAAGACTTAATTATCAAAATAAGAGTGTCCTGACTCGATCTTTCCTTGGATTCACAAGGAAATGCCTGAGCACTTGAGGAACCCATTCCATATTCAAGGATATGATAT
Organism: Viscum album; assembly: GCA_963277665.1. NCBI lineage: Eukaryota > Viridiplantae > Streptophyta > Magnoliopsida > Santalales > Viscaceae > Viscum > Viscum album. Next base: position 609,602,152 of record OY728123.1, on the reverse strand, counting down.
TCTTAGGCTGAGACCCACCTAGAACATGATCTTTTTCTAAATTTAGAGGCCCCATATGAAACTGTAGGATCCCTTATATAGCAGTATAAAATGCCTTGGATACACTCCTTGTATCCATCATTGACAAGTAGGTCCCATGGTTAATGTCCATTGGACCTAGTATTTTATTAGCCCCAGTTTACCTTGGATAAACAACTCGGTAAAAATATTATTGTGGAATGCCTTGGACTATGATCCATGGATTAAAATCTTACCCCTTTCCAGGCCATAGTTATTACTGATTTGGTAACCCAAAAGGTCTATGTTTCCTTGGTTATAACCTTGTGACTTCATTATTAAATATCCTTACAGGTTTCCTTGTTCCAAATTGGAACCTTCTTTATTACAAAAATGTGACTTATTTATGACTGGTAATAATCAATTAATGATCTTGTCACATGTACAAACACTAGACAAGGGATAAAGCAGGTATAACCATCAGGAATATCATAGGAACATGGATGGGTGATGTTAATTTATTCTGTATGTTATAATTCTATATACCTACACATTGTTTAATTTATATTGCGCTGTCTAGATTGGGATTGAAACTGTGAGGGCTGGCCTACTAAGATTTAATCTCACACCCAGCTCAAGAACCCTTGGTACCCAAGTATAATATATATTTTCAACCTAGTTTGTTTTATGTGTTTATTATACCTGGAGATAAGAGAAAAGGACTGAGTTGGAGCTTAGGATACTCAAGGAGATCACACATGGGGCTTTTCTATATTTTCCTTGTTTTTTGTATTATATTAAAAATCATGTTGTAATATTTAATACATTCATATATGTATCGTTACCAAGTAATTAATTCATATGTTGTTTCAACTAGTAGAAGGTAACTCTCTCAAAAAAAGAGGTTGAAATTATCATCCCTAATATTTATAGGCCATATCATCTAATTCCTCCATAAATATAACATGGAAATTATATTAAATGAATTAATATCCTCCAATTAAATATACTAGTTTTCATGTTAACTCCCCCATTATAAACATCCAAACTTGACATACATGGTAATTACATTACTTTTTCAGAATACTTAATACATAACAAAAACAAACACCTAAGGACCGTAATAGTTTAGTGTCTTTGGAAACTCAAAACATAATCTTCTAATCATGGTGGATGATCTTCAACATCTCCCATAATGATCTTCCACTTTTTTTCTCTTACATAAAACCGTTTAATATATCCTAGGGAAAAAAGTATATAAAGGATGACCTCAAATTCTCAGTAAGGGTAAACCTAGAAAACATAAAACAATCCATAAACATTTGAAAGTGAAGACATGAAAATAATATTTAAACATCAAAATCATGAGAAATGGAATAAAACATTGTAGTACATAAGGCATAGATCATAAAGAATCATTAATCATGATAAAATAGAATGGGAATAAAACATGTAATTGTGGAAAACCATTTAGCAGTTGATATTATTTGCAAAGTAGCCAAGGCATTTCTGCCAAGACCATCACAGTGGACAATGTCCATTACTGAACCAGGTTTACTTGCTGTTCCAGCCCTGTATTACTGAACCATATTAACTTTCTATTCCAGACAAGTCTATCTCATGAGATATAAATCTTTACCCAATGCATAAGAGGGAGATATAGGTCTCACCCATCTCATAATAAAATAATTCTTTCGTGTGCCACAAAATAAACACAAATCATTCATCATAACCCAAAGAATAAAATGGGTTTCATAAACATCAGCCCATCTTAACATAATCCATATAAAACAAATGGATATCATTTCATCATATGAAAAATCAAACCATGTAAATAATAGAGATATTATACTTGAAACATAGTCATACAAAATAATGTCATATTAGATGGGAAATATTTTTGGTAAAACACTTGAAATGAATTCTTGAGGGAAATATCCTTTGTTCTTCAAAATCATTTTATTTTCACAAAATTACATGCAATTTTAAAAGAAAAGGATTGTGTCGAAAATAATCATGAAATCTTATAGAGTAATCTTCATGAAAATAAGGCGTTATGAAACCCTAAAAATCTGTTCATGCCATATAAGTTTAAAAAAACCATTCTTCTTGTACCTTTGCCGAAAAAGTCAAAAAGTACCTCGTATGGTAAAAAAAAGAAAGATTCCTTCCATAGTACATAGTAAAAGTCAAAATGGGTAAACATGACTTTAAACAGACATGTAGGAGTGGTAAATACTTTATGAAAAAAATTCATTAAAACATGTAAATGGATAATAAATATAACCCCAGTAAATACTTACGTATAAAAAATCTCAGATAAAAATGAGATTGCAAAATTATCCCTTACCTTAGGTTCAATTTCTTCTATACGTGTTAGAAACTCCTATATAGTGGGTTTAAACATATTATTAACTTGTAACATAACCATAATAATATTTATGATATTATATATGATTCACTTAGGACTTTATATTACCCGTTATTTTTTAATTCCATGTTAAAGCATTGTTTTGGGTAAAATCGTTTCATTTATCGTACATGTTTCGACTTTTTGATCTTGATATTATTACTTATAACCTAATTTTATTAATTCTATAATTTAAAACATGATTTATATATAATATATATTCAGCATATAAATATATATGATAGATCGATAAATGGAATGAAATACACCGTTCATGGAGATGGTAGGTCGTACGTACGCATGAACGCTGTTTTTGTTTCCTTATTAATTTCAATGGAAGTAAGTAAATAACATATAAATAAATAAAATATCATTATTATGTCACATTTTTAATGATTATTTATTATATATACTTTATAGTCATTCTTGAATGGTTAATATAGAGAATGAATCTCATCGTGTCGTGGAGACGACAATCTGTACGTATGCACGAGCGATGATATCATTTTCATAATTATTGAATGGAATTCAAGTAGATGATATAATATCTCATAATTAGTATCATGTTATAATAATCATATATATAGTTATTCTTTACACCATTATACCCATCCAAGTAAGGTGGTGGTGGAAAACAGATTACACCACGGCGTGGAGACGGTATTCCGTACGTATGCACGCGCGATGATTTCATTTTTAGTGATACATATGTTATTACTTTATAAGGAAAAAAATAACGAAGATGAAGTAGAAGAAGAAATAAATTTGAATGAATCGGTAAAGGATATTACCTCTTCTTCGACGCACCTCTTCTAAACCTCCTCTTAGGGAACTAAAGTTGGTCTTTCAAGAAGACAAGGACCTCTAGTATGTTCCTAAGGAAGTGTAGAAGAGAAATTGTCAGGGTTTGTATGAGATCGAATGCTCAAAGTGGTGTGAGGATGAGAGGGAGGAGGTTCCTTTTTATAATAGATGAGAGGGGCACTTTTGGAAACCTCTAAAATATTAATTTATAATAAACTCAAACCCCACTTAAAAGCCTCCAAAAATGACTCAAATAAGAATATTTGATGTGATAGGGTTGTAATACCATCAAATAATAAGATTTATACATGTTGGTAATTTATTTTAAACCTTATCAACTTGATTTAACTTTATTTAATCTATTTAATTTTATTTGTGGTAATAATATTCTAAATTTTAAATTGTTATAAATAATTACTTATGTGTTGTTAATTATCCATAATTGGATATTTTATGAAATTTTAGAGCATATAAAATTAAATTTATAATTTTTAAATATTTTTGTAATTTTAAAACAATTTTATAATATGTTATTTTTATAAAATAACAATAGTGTCAATTTTGAAACTATTCATTTATTTGAATTTAAATAATATACACACAAAAGTTATATTAAAAAAAATAATTAATAGACTTCTATCATGTCATATTCATCTATAAAATTTGTGGATAACATTAATTAGTTCATATAATATTTATTTAAATATTTTTAAAACCATTTATTTGATATTTCTTCTCATAAAATAATTACTACAACACTTTGGTATAATTATTTAATATATTCTTATTTGTTTCATACAATTAAAAATAAAATAATATGATGTTGATAAATATAATATCTTCCATAGAAATACTTTTAATCGAATTTATCATCTTAAAATCACAACATTTATATTATTATATTTATTAAATTATGAAGGTGAAAACTTTGACATCATTTAAAATAAAATAATATAAGTGTCATAATTGATTTTTTAAGGCTCCAAATGGTTAAATATTCGACAATTTTATGATTACGAATTACATGTACATTATCAATAAGTTTTGGTCAGGTGTTTGTGCCTTTTATGATCACTATTAGTTTAATAATAATTGTATTATTGATTTTTCACTAAATAAACAATTTCTGCATCACTATTGTGTCACCATTAATGATAATTATTTAATCCCTAAAAATTATAAATAAATTAACATGATGTATACAATTTTATTCTATTTCTTTTGACTATTTATGTTTGAAGTTTTATGTAGTATATCACTAAATTAAAATTATTAAACTTATAAGATATAAGAGAGTGACATGTTGTCACTTTTTTGGTTTTAATAATAATTACATTCTTTTCATGGTTAAAAGTCCAGGAAATGAATATATTCCGACCATTAGGTGGTATGGGTCTAATTTTATTCATCCAATAGAATTTTGTCAGGTTTTAGGGTAATTTTATAATCTTATTTTTACTCTTAATTACGAGATTTACCATTAACTGTAGTAAATAAAATTTACCATAGTTACTATTCATAATACCTAAAAATAAAAAGTAGCCTATTAACATAATTTGGACCTAATTATTCCAAATATGGATTCCGTTTTTCCAAATTCAAAACACAGAAGTGGCAGTATTTAATTTAAAAATAATCCCGCTGTTGAGAAAATGGGTTTTAAAAGTTAAAACATTGCAAAAAATTGAAATGTTTTTACCTATGAATTCAATGTAAAATTAATGATAATGAATTACATTATATTAAATGGTAAAAATATATTATATTTATAATTTAAAACCATTCAATATTATAATTTAACCATATAAATTATCTTGATGAAAAATGTTGTCTTTAATTAAAATTTAGTGCATTTTTTGAGAAAAACATATTTTACCAGAAAAAATTATTTTTTCTCATACCATGTTCTATAAAATGTGTAAGATGAATTATAATGTAATAAAATTAAAAATATATTTAATAATATTCATAACATCTAGTTCATAATAATATTATAAAAATATATTGTTGTTTAGTGAAACTCAGTATTGCGTACAATACAAGCTATCGAGGAAGGTCACTATTCCATGTAATGCAAGCCAAGTGAGGGTTGCGTGTAGTGAAAGATTCATTTGGTGTTCCATATAACATAATCAAAATATAGTTCATTTATACATTGATTAAAATATATAATTGGTTTTGTGTGTAGAGCAAGCTAATTTTGGTGTAGCGTACAACACAATACATCAAAGAAATTAAAAAGATTATTTGTTATAAAATCTCAGGGTGTTACATTCTACCACCCTTAAAATGAATTTTCCCTCGAAATTCATAGGGTTTATAAATAGTTTACTACTTGATAGTTTCTTTCATAGAAACCCACATCGTAAAAATGAATACTAAAACTTAATTTTAAAAAGGAAAGTTAGAAACATAGCAGTCACCCAAAGTAACTCTCCACTGGGTTTCCACATAGGATAATATAGGAGAAAATATGGACATGGAAGAGAAATATAACCATCATGTTTGGATGAAGAGTGGTAGAGAACATGGTTATGAAAAATCCAAAATTCACAAAGCCATATATTTTTTATGATATAAGGTACCATCTGAGTCATCAGATATGAGGGAACTGGAACAACATTTTTCATTTTTAAGATCATTTCCCAAATGTAGAAGAATTTTTGAATTAAAAGAAATACTTACTTTATTTTGGTATAATATCACTATTATTTGTGCCATGAACAATTTCTAATTCATCTCTTGAGGATGAATTTGTCTTCCATGAAGTGTTAGCATATCATGCGATAGAATGATAGGTCATTCCATCTGTCTCAAACATAAGTTTAGAAAAAGTTATATACATAAGTCCATCTTATGTTGAGATTAATCGTATATGGTTCCAAAAATGGACTTATTCTTCATCTATCATACCGCTTAATAAAATAAAACTAGTTTCTACTTACCAGGGACTACCTGTAGGCCATTGGTAGGCGATAAAGTCATGTCACACTTCAGTTGTGGGTTCGATTCCCGCATCCTTGTCCGATGTGACAGCTTGTCGCCCATCCTGTGGGTTGTCCTTTTTCTAAAGCTACATTATTATAACATACTAGAAATAATATCGAAAAATCATTCTATCCTTAAACAATATTACCTTATTTCAAACATAATCCATTTCCAATCTTTAGGCTTATCTAAAATACTTCTATCCAAGATCATAATATAAAGAAAACGATTACTAGAAATGTCATCAACCAAGCATGTGAATACAATAATTTATCCCCCGTATATCATAAGATATATCTTATTGGTTACATTCCAAACATGTGAATTCCTTAATCATGTATTCTCTTGAAACATGAATTACCATATAATATTTGTGAAAAAATTAATGCTGTCAAAAGTTAACTCTTTCCACATACCAAAATCCCAAAATTTCTATATACTCAAACCATGATATCACTTTGTTCTTATATCAGTCATGAGTTCATTAATACTATCATACATTTCATTATCTCCTTATACCTTAATTATGAACATATTAGGTTCCTTCCAAAAATATTTCAATCACTTTTCATGGTTACCAGTACCATATAATTATTGAAAACCAAAAAAAACCAATACATATATATTCCAATATTCCACGATACTATAAATGAGATTCCACAACACTATTTTGGAATATTGTTACATAAACACTTAATCATTCCACCACTTCATTTTTATATTCAACATCGCCAATAGTGATTTCATGTGACTTCCCGTTTTCCTTTGCCTTAAGAGGTTATTGATGTCGATCATCATTAACCCTTGGATTGGGGAATTAGTTAGCATAATGCCCCATTTCCCTGCACTTGTAGCATTGAAGTGTTGGTGGTGCGTTCTCTGTAGTCTTTTCTCTATTCACTTCATTAGCTACCTTTTCCCATTACTTCGACACTCAGTTACTCTATGACCTTCTTTTCCACACTTAAAACATTTTCTAGTCCCTTTAAGACAATCTCCACCATTCTTCTTTCCACACTTTGATCATAACGAAACATTCGTTTTCTTTTCACCATTGTTTTGAGATTTTTCCTTAAACTCCATCTTTCGTTTCTTGTCAAAACAATGAGATGGATATGTAACACCAACTTCCAGTCTACCTTGATAGCACAATTGACAATCTCTTAATAGCTACAAAAGACTCTTATAGCTAATTCCTTTCTAAGACTTCATTTTAAGCCACTGAAAAATAGATCAACTTTACTATCAGGTTTGATGATAAATCCAGATGCATACCTTGCAAGACTTGTAAAATTTTCTTCATATATACCAACATATTTACCATCCTTTTGATTAAGATCAAGAAACTCCTTTTCCATATTCATTCGAATAATATGAGGAAAGTATTTATTAAAAATAATTTATTGAACTCATCCCATTCCATATATTCAATTTCATCTTGGGGCCTCGTATTCTTATTTAGAGTCCACCACTAGTTTGCTTCACCTTCTAAACAGTAAATAGATAGAATGAATTTTTCATGTTCCGAACAGCAATTTATGGAAAATATCTTTTCAATGGTACTGATCCATTGTTTAGAAACAGGTGTATCAAAAGACCCACTGAAAGAAGGTGGACGTTGCCTCATGAAGGACTCAATAGAATATTGTTCCCTTCTCTGCTCATTTGGAAGTCCAGAATTATTCCAAGCTTATGTAAGTATATCAATAATATTTTTGACTCCATCTCCCACAATATTTGTTTTTTCAGGAGGACAATCATTTCATTGTCCATTACATTGATCAACACAGTTCCTTTGGGTTCCAGCCATCGTCTAAAACCCAAAAAGAATAGTGTGAGAGGAAAAAATCAAGCTAGGAAAATAACATAATAAAGGGGGGGTATCTTCAATATCAAACATCTTAGGTTTAATTCTAATATTTTAACCGTAATTCTGGGACTATAAATTATCCTTATACTTAAACTTAGGGACATCCCTAGACATACCTTTGAAATATCTCTAAAGATCTCACTAAAGTTTTCGCATCCTAGTTTCCAAAGGTTAACAAAACCTTTCCTCTGAGACCAAATGTAAAGACCCAAACTTTATGTACATATTACATTAATTTTTTGGAATAGATAATAAATAATAAAAACATACACCCAAGGATCGTAATAGTTTAGTGTCTTTGGAAACTCGGAACATAATATTCTAATCATGGTGAATAATCTTCTACATTTCCCATAAAGATCTTCCGATTTTTTTCTCTTACCTAAAACCGTTCCTTATATCCTAAAAAAAAATATAAAGGGTGAGCTCAAATTCTCAGTAAGGGTAAACATGGAAAACATAAAACAATCCATAAACATTTGAATGTGAAGACATGAACATAATATTTAAACATCAAAATCATGAGCAATGACATAAAACATTGCAGTACACAAGGCATAGATCATAAAGAAACATTAATCATGATAAAATAGCATGGGAATAAAACATGTAATTGTGGAAAAACATTAAGAACTTGATATGATTTCCAAATTAGCCAAGGAATTTCTTCCAAGACCATCATAGTGGACAATGTCCATTACTGAACGAGGTTTACTTGCTGTTCCAGCCCTGTATTACTGAACCAGACTTACTTTCCATTCCAAACATGTCTATATCATGAGATATAAATCTTTACCCAATGAATTGGAGGTAGATATAGGTCCCACCCATCTCATAATGAAATCATTATTTCATGTACCACAAAATAAACATAAATCATTCATCATAACCTGAAGAATAAAATGGGTTTTATAAACATCATCCCATCTTAACATAATCCTTATAAAACAAATGGATATCATTTAATTATATGAAAAATCAAACCATGTAAATAATAGAGACATTATACTTGAAACACAGTCATACTAAATAATTTCATCTTAGATGGGAAATAGTTTTGATAAAACACTTGAAATGAATTCTTGAGGAAAATATAGTTTCTTCTTCAAAATCATTTTATTTTCATAGAATTCCATGAAATTTTAAAAGAAAATGATTTTTTTGAAAATAATCATGAAATATTGTAGAGGAAGTTTCATGAAAATAAGGCGTTATGAATCAGTAAAAATATGTTCATGCCGTATAAGTTAAAAAAAATCATTCTCCTTGTACTTTTGTCGGGAAAGTCAAAAAAGTTCCTCGTATGGTAAAAAAACAAAGATTCCTTCCATAGTACATAGTAAAAGTAAAAAAGGGGTAAAAATGAATTTAAACATACATGGAAGATTGGTAAATAATTTATGAAAACATTTCTCTAAAACATGGAAATGTATGATAAATATAACCCCAGTAAATACTTACGTATAAACAATCTCAGATAAAAATGAGATTGCAAAATTATCCCTTACCTTAGGTCCAATTTCTTATATACATTTCCGAAACTCCTATCTAGTGGGTTTAAACATATTGTTAACTTGTAACATAACCATAATAATATTTATGATATCATATATGATTCACTTAGGACTTTATATTACCTGTTCTTTTGTCAATTCCATGTTAAAGCAGCGTTTTGGGTAAAATCATTTCATTTATCATACGTGTTTTGACTTGCTGTTCTTAATATTATTACTTATAACCTTATTTATTTAGTTACATAATTTAAAACATGATTTATATATAATATATATTCAGCATATAAATATATATGATAGATCGATAAATGGAATGAAATACACCGTTCATGGAGACGGTAGGCCGTATGTACGCATGAACACTGTTTTCGTTTCCTTATTAATTTTAATGGAAGTAAGTAAATAAAATATAAATAAATCTAGTATAATTATTATGTCACAATTTTCATGATTATTTATTATATATACATTATAGTAATTCCTGAATGGTTAATATAGATAGTGAATCACATCGCGTCGTGGAGACGGTAATCCATACGTATGCACGAGCGATGAAATCGTTCTCATAATTATTGAATGGAATTGAATTGGATGATATAATATATCAGAATTAGTATAATTTTATAATAATCATATATATAGTTATTCTTTACACCATTATACCCGTCCATGTAAGGTGGTGGTGGAAAACAGATTACACCACGACGTGGAGACGGTATTCCGTACGTATGCACGCGCGGTGATTTCATTTTCCGTAGGATGGATAGAAGGTGAAATGGGGTTGTTTAAAATTTATAATAACATATCAGTTTATGAGGGATACTTATGTTATTACTTTATAAGTGAACAAATAAAGAAGATGAAGTATAAGAATAAATAAATTTGAAAGAATCGGTAGAGGATATTACCTCTTCTTCGACGCGCCTCTTCTAAACCTCCTCTTTGGGCACTAAATTTGGTCTTTGAAGAAGAAAAGGACCTCTAGTATGTTTATAGGGATGTGGAGAAGAGAAATTTTTAGGGATTGGACGATCATGAAGCCTCAATGTGGTGTGAGTAGGACAGGGGGGGTGCCTTTTTATAAGAGAAGAGAGAGACACTTTTGGAAACCTCTAAAATATTAATTTATAATAAAATCAAACCCAACATAAAAACCTACAAAAATAACTCAAATCTAAATATTAGATGATAAAGGGTTGTAATTTCATTAACCAATAATATTTAGACATTTTGGTAATTTATTTTAAACCTTATAAACTTGATTTATCCTTATTTAATCTATTTAATTTTATTTGTGGTAATAATATTCTAAATTTTAAATTATTATAAATAATTACTTATGTGTTGTTTATTCTACATAATTGGATATTTTATAAAATTTTAGACCGTATAAATTTCAATTTATAATTTTTAAATATTTTTGTGATTTTTAAACAATTTTATAATATGTTATTTTTATAAAATAACAATAGTGTAAATTGTAACACTATTCATTTATTTGAATTTAAATAAAATCCACAAAGAGTATATATTCGAACCAAAATATTTAATAGACTCATAACATGACATATTCATCTATAAAATTTGTGGAGAACATTAATTAGTTTACATAATATTTATTTTAATATATTTAAAACCATTTATTTGATATTTCTTTTCATAAAATAATTACTACAACATTTTTGTATAATTATTTAATATACTTATTTGTTGCATAAAAATTAAAAATAAAATAATATGATTTATATAAATCTAATATCTTCCATAAAAATACTTTTACTCGAATTTATCATCTTAAAATCACAACATTTAAATTGTTATATTTATTAAATTATGAAGGTGACAACTTTGACATCATTTAAAATAAAATAATATAAGTGTCATAATAACTTTTATAAGGATCCAAATGGTTAAATATTCGACCATTGGATTATTATGGATTACATTTTCACGACCAATAAGTTTTTGTCAGGGGTTTGTTCCTTTTATGGTCACTATTAGTTTAATAAAAATTTTATTATTGATTTTCACTAAATAAAAAATTTCTGCATCACTATTATGTCACCATTAATGATAATTATTTAATCTCTAAAAATTCTAAATAAATTCACATGATGTAGATAATTTTATTATATTTCTGGTGACTATTTATTTTCTATGTTTCATGTTATTTATCACTAAATTAAAATTAATACACTTATAAGATATAAGAGAGTGACATGTTGTCACTTTCTTTGGTTTTAATAATAATTACATTTTTTCATGGATAAAAGTCCATGAAATGAATCTATTATGACCTTTAGGTGATACGGGTCTACTTTTATTCATACAATATAATTTTGGCAGGTGTTAGGGTAATTTTATAATCTCATTTTTACTCTTAATTGCCCGATTTACCTTTAACTGTAGTAAATAAAATTTAACATACTTACTATTCATAATGCATAAAAATAAGAAGTATCCTATTAACATAATTTTGACATACTGATTCAAAATATGGAATCAGGTTTTCCAAATTCAAAACACATAAGTGGCGGTATTTAATTTAAAAATAATCACACTGTTGAGAAAATGAGTTTTAAAAGTTAAAACATTGCAAAATATTGAAATGTTTTTACCTATGAATTCAATGTAAAATTAATGATAATAAATTACATTATATTAAATGGTAAAAATATATTCTATTTATAATTTAATACCATTCAATATTATAATTTAACCATATCAATTATCTCGATGAAAAAAGTTGTTTTTAATTAAAATTTAGCGTATTTTTACTATTCATCAAAATATGAAAGTTATCAAAATAATCTCAAAAATATATCCAAAGTAAATTTTTATATAGTTATTCCAAGGAAGAAGTTCTATTTGTCAAATTGAACTTATAAACATGTCAGAAAATAGATTTAAAGTGGGTGTGCCATCAAAAGGCGGAAAAACTGGATTTTTCGAAAAATACTTATTTCACCCGAAAAAAATTATATTGTTCTCATACCATGTTTTATAAAATGTGTAAGAAGAATTATAATATCATAAAATTAAAAATGTACTTAATAATATTTATAACGGATATTTCATAATAATATTATAACAATATATCATTGTTTAGTGAAACTCAGTATTGCGTACAACACACGCTATCGGGGAAGGTCACTATTGCATGTAATGCAAGCCAAGTAAGGGTTGCGTGTAGTGAAAGATTCCTTTGGTTTTGTTTATAACATAATAAAAATATATTTTATTTATACATTGATCAAAATCTAAACTTGGTGTTGTTTATAGCGCAAGCTAATTTTGGTGTAGCGTACAACACAAGACATCAAAGAAATTAAAAAGATTATTTCTCATAAAATCTCGGGGGGTTACACCCATAAATTTCAGCATAGTAATTATATAAATTATTTCAATTTTCTTCTCATTCCACCATAACCCTTATAAAACTCAATTTTGGCCCCAATAAAGTCCAAACTAGACTACTAAAACTTCATGAAACATAATTTTCTTCACTCTATCAATTATCTAAAACATACTAAATTGACTATAATAAATTCTATCAATCCATGTAAACAACATTTATCTAATTAAGTCTTAAAATATAATATCAATGAAAGTTTTTCCCATATTAATTCCAAAAAATATTATTCTATAAAAACCATAACATACTCTAACTTTTCATGCCAAATTCTTATACCATCAAATTAATCACAATTAATCAATTCCCAAACACTCAATAATAAGAAATCCCCAATTAATCATTTGATAATAAAATAAGATATAAAAAATTAAATATTAAAATTTAATCACATTAGTATGTGAGACATACTTCAATTATGATACTATGGACACACTTTTCATCATTAAATAAAGAAAAAATGGGTATTACAAACACTATTTCACTCGCTCTAACAAGGATAATGTGATGATCAATGGTTCTAAGACCACATGACGTTACTCCTCAGACACATAAAAATGTAATTATGAGAAAATTTATATATGTGTTTACTCATCTTTTGAATCATTATCCACATACACAATAAATTTTCTACTTAATAAATTAGCAATGAAATTTCCTTCACTAAGATTATATATAATATTAACCCTTATTTAATGAATATTCTTGACCTATCATCATTATCTAAGATTCAAATCCCACTAATTAAATATATACATTAAGTTATTACAATCAATATAAACAATAAAATTCTCACTAAATAGATAATTCACCTTACTCTTTAGAGAATTAATTACATTAACTAACTCTTGATCATGGGTAGGATAATAATTATCCTCTAAACTAATATTTAGACAAACATATGCCACAAATTATAACACCCTATGATTTTAGTATATATTTTTCTTTAAATAAATTCAATATTTAGTATCTTTCTCCACACACCAAAACAGACTAAAAAGGCCATGAAATATTAGAATAACATTATTAGGAAAATTATAGGATGAATAAAACCTCTAGTAAATAAAAAATAGTAATCAATTAAAAATGACTACATTTAGAGTATAAACATTAATATGATTTAATGTTTAAAAGGGGTTTTTATAAAATAATTGTATTTTAATTGTTTTGAATTTTACCCTAATAAATCGAATTGATTAATTTTAAAAATTAATTATTCTAATATATAATATTTAAATGTATGAACAGAATAGTAACATTTATTGTTAATTGATATGAAATAGTTTTATGAACACTTAATGTTTAAAAAACTCTTATTCTATAAAAGAAGTATTTATTTATATTTTTTAATTAAATGATAAATTCATAGATTTTATAATTTTAATTATAAAAAATTAACTTCATTTTTTATTCAAAATTTCCTTACCATATTAAGATATTTTTTGTGATATTTTTGAAAATATTGATTATTTGGTGAATAGTACAAGATACCGTTTTTAGAAATACCGTGACATTTATGACTTCATTAGGATATAAACATGAATTAAAATATTTTATAACATTCTTTTGAATGAATATTTATTTTATAAAAAACATTATAAATTTGAAAATATTATTTTTAATTTAAAAACCTATATTTTTTTAAAACATAAGTTATATTTTCTAAAAACTATTTTTATGTGTTGTACATTTAATAATTTAAAATTAAATTTTATAATATTTATAAATTTAGTAATATTAATTTATTTTCATATTTTGAATCATAATATAAAAATTATCTAATAATGATAATTTTATTTTTAGTTATAAAAATAATTTACCAAAGTTAAAAAAGAGTTACCGGGGTAAAATTTAATTTTGGTCAAAAGTTAAACCAAAGGAAAAAATACTAAAATAACTCAAACATTATCTCAAATTTTTTGGTTGTCATGAGGATCTAGCTACCCTCATCCCCTATCCATTAATTTCATCTTTTGGAGCCACTTTCCTTGAATAGTGACTTTTCCTTTTATATTATTACAAAAAAATAATACCCTCCTCACTTAAAAAAGGATACTTCCACTAACCCTTTATATACACTAAAAAATTCATATTAATCTTGAAAATATACCAATTTTAATTCTCATAGATACAAATACCTTGTTTTTTAATTATTTTACCCGATTAATATCCCTAAACTCTTCATTTTCAAGCGGTACTCCAAGTAAAGGTTCAAACTCACAAAGTGCTAATAACATATTAGCCTATTTTAATTTATATTTTATCAAAAATATATTTTTTAAATCTATAATATAATTAAATAAGTAATATTAATAAAATTAAATTTTATTATGTTACTGGTATAACTATTTTCTACCCTTCCCTCTTCTATAGGAAAAGGATAATGTCATTGGTGAGTATGTGCAAACCACCACCTCCATGAAGGAACACATTTAATTTTTCTAAAACACCTTACATGGATAGTTATAAAATGTTATTTAATTAATAAATATTATATTTATAACATGTTATATGTTTGAAAATAAATAAAACATTTTCTATCTTTCTCTCATCCAATTAAAAACCAAAACATCATCTATGTGTCCGTGTGGACTACTGCCTCTATAGAATGATGTAATTTATTTTTCATTACCACCCTAATTTCATGATTATAATAATTTATATAATGAATTAATTTTATTTTTATGCAATTTATTATTATCTTTAAGGGTTTTATTAGTATTTAATGCATTATTAACATACCTAATTCTTTTCATAAAAAATTACAAAAATAGGATTCCTACTAATTTCATCCACATGAATCATGAATTTTTATTCATAGAATGAAATTTAATATCCCTAAATATTTATAAAGAATATATTAAATAATAAGGATAATATATGAATTATTAACTTGTTATCAATAAATGGTGATAAACATCGACACTTTAAAGTAAACGTGAAATAGTCAAACCACTAACATCCAACGATGGAAATAAAATACAACTAAATAATAAATATATATTAAATTATTGTAACTAAAGAGTATGTAGGGTAATGTATATGAATAAGGTTATTAAATAGGTTATTAATATTTTTATTTTTATTATACAGGAGGATACTAACCTTTCTTGGATGTTTGGAGTAAAAGGTAAGGGTTTCATCTCAAATTTATTTCTTCGAGAGATGTTTTGTATTGTGAACCTATTTATGTTTATATGGGGAATAAAATTCATATTTGAAGTATTATATCACAATTATATCAATATTAATTTTATTTAATGTTTTAATTTCATGGGATTTTGAATCTAATGTTATAAAAGTCATAATGGGTTTACTCATAACACTTTTCTTTCATTGTGATATAGGCCATATTTTTAATAACCCAAAGTTATGTAAATGGAATTTACTTCTAAATGAAGATATTCCTTATTAGGTAATGTAGTTATATAAATCTCATGAAAAATATTTTATTATAATTTTAGACTATTATAAAATATATCCATAATATGACTAATGGGAATAAAGACCACTAAGGGTCATGACTATTGGTAATATAACCATTATATAGTGATTGTTAAGATATTATATATTAAGAGTTATAATAAAATCTAATTGATATAGATGGAATAAATGATATCCTAAACTAGTAGGATTGTATCTTAGGAGTTTGATTTATTGGATCTTCCAATTGAGATGACATTACTGGACTTCTCCCTTGACCGAGCCCAATCTAAGGTTCAATAATTAAAACCTGAGTGGAAAATTTCACGGGAGAAGTTCAAGATTATATGGATCATTGCCAGAACAGTACAACCACCACACACCTTACCCATAGGGAATATTCTATACTAATAATGGGTTATGTATCTAGACCATATTAGTATGAATATGTATATATTATTTTTAAAAATAAGATAATGGTTATATTTATCCCTTTTTAATTATTATTTTATAAACAATTAATCATAGAATTAATTTTATGAAAATTATAATTTTATATAAATAAACCAAATTTGTATTGTTTGGAATATATTTATAATTTCAATCAAAACAATCTTTTTTGATAAATTATAGAATTTGGAATAACATTTATTTTAATGAAATATTCTTATAAAAAACTATTTTTTAAATATAAATGATAATATAATTTAATGATGCCCCAAATAATTTTTTCAAGGGTCAGAATGTTTTTAGTGACGTAAAAAGTAGTATATTTTATTAAATAAATATTTTTATTCGTAAAAGGAAATTATCATATTTATTAAATTATTTTGATAAAATAAATTTCATTTTTAAATACTAATGTTTAAATTATCCAATGGTTAATTTTTTATAATTTTCCAAGGTATTATAATTTTTAGGTAAAAATTAAATATGACATAAAAATACGGAATGTATTATGACATCCTAATAGCCCAAAAATTTATGTAATAAATACCATATATTAATTATCAATTAAAATATATTTTATATAAAAATAATGTGTTTTAAAAGTAATAATATTAATTTTACAAACCTATAATTTTAAAATAGTTTTAGGGAGGTGGAATACAAAAAACCCTACACTAATTTGTTAAGGTTGTACTCTAAGAGACTTGAACATGAGACCTGGTTAAGTGACCCCAAGACCACTGCCATTGAGATGGACCACGAGGGATTTAAAAACCTATAACGGATCTTCAAAACCCTATAATATATTTGTAGATTTTTTAAATAATATTTATAAACATGACTCACTTCAATATAATGAATGATAATATTTTAATGATTTAGGTTATTAAACAAGTGAAACATTTAGAAAACTCTTATTTAGAAAATACAATGGGAAAAACCCATGTGAACTCCAATGGTTTTTTAATTTTTATTGACTATGCGTATGAGGCCCAAGTTTAGAAATTAATAGAAAAATCCAATCTCTATTTCTATAAATACCTCTATTATCCCATTACTCTTCAATCAAAATACTTAAAGAACTAATTTCATCTCCTTTTCCCTCTCTATACACCTCTAATGGAATTTTTATGGTTGTAAAAATATCTCCCCAAGATTTAAGATGCAACCTCTCAAGGTAAGGGGTTCTCTCCCTTCAATTTTCAATACAAGCACTTCCTTTTTTATAAGAATTTTGATTTCCAAGTGGTTATATTACCATGTGTTAATAATCATCCCTTACTATCCCAACAGAGCCCTATTAATGAGAAACCATCCTTCTCTATCATTAATACCTTCCCTGGTCTTTTATACACACTCGTTATGCATTCAAAATTATCCATTGATTTTCTATTCCATACATTAGTGTTGTGATTACCAAACCCTGTTTTCATTCAATGTTATTCACCTAAATATAATTATACTTAATTTATTAGTGAAATCCATGCATGAAAACCAAATCCATAATTTTGGGATTGAAATAATGAAATATGTTCTCATGTTATATGATTGATGTGCCACACATAAAGTTATACATATGATGGGTTCTACCTAATAGTGATTCTATACAGTGGTACGTGTTTTCATATCATGAGATACCATGTGTGGTGCATGGGAAACTAGAATAATAATATTATGTTATGATATCAGGGTAGTTAGACATGACTTATGCTTATAATGTCACATTTTATGTTGTTGCAGCATTATGATGATACCATGATTTTATGATGTCGTTTTCTCAATCAATTTCCCCATATGAGTATCCATGAATCTTACATCTTTATGTTAGTATGATATGTGTCACAACTCACATGTATTATTTATCTTCACATTATGATTTGAATATTCCCTTAGTAGGATTTATAGCTCACCACTTCTTTTATATGTCCCCAGGTTATAATATATAGTATGAAGAGTTCAAATGAAACTAGGAGCACATTATGGAGTTTTAAATATTTTTTTGTATTTTATTTTAAGTTAATGGTTAATGTGTCAAATTTCCAAAATAAACTAGGCCCCTTGGTTTTTGGGATTTCACTTATGTTAAAAGTCATTAAGTACAATATATTGTTGACCTCACCTATTTTGATAATCCTATTTATGCTTTCATATACTTTGATAATCTCAATCTAATGTTTTTCTATATATTAATTCTTTCAATCTGTGGTCAAGATGATAATAATATTAAAATAATCTCTGAGATAGTTTAATCTTTGTTTATCCATGTTTATATAAGTTATTAAGTAATTCTAACCCATTCGGATATGTTGTGTATGAAACAAATAAGTATTAAGTCACTGATCTGTGTTTAGGTAGAGCTACCAGTACTCAGTCTATTGATTGACTTAGTCTACCAGTAGATAGAGTCACCATTACACTAAGGTCACTGACATGCCAGAGTTACCGGTAAGCAGACACAAGGTCTGCTGACAGAACAACCAAGCTACCGATGTGCATGTCTACCAGTAGTTACCGATAGAGTAAGACTACTGATACGAGTACTGATTCACAAACCAGAGATACCGATATGAGGAAGTCTACTGATAGAACCAGTCTACTAAGCTATCGATACTGAACAGACCAGAGCTACCGAAAGTCAGAAGTCTACCGATAGAGTCAGTTCACAGATAGTTAGTGATACAAGTATAGTCACCGATATATCGATCTACCGATAGAAGTCTGTTGATAGTGTAAGTCTACCGATAGACTACTGATGTAATGAGCTACCGATGGAGAGACAACTGCCGATAACAAGAGCTACTGATGGAACTAAAGTCACCGGTATATGAGATACCGATGCAAGTTCAAAAGAGCTACTGATGGAAGGTTCTACGACACAAAGTCCACCGTGCACGTCTACCAATAGAACGCTACTAATGTTTGACCAACCAGTCAAACCCTATACTCTTTATACTATTTATTTATTTATCTAACAGTTACATTTGATGGTTTTAATGCAGTTAATGATATTTAATTATTTCTGTTGAATGTCACAGAACCGTACCTAGTACCCATGAAAAAGGCGATTATTCTTTTCTGCTGAAGCTGAAAGCTATAAAGTGATGGAAAGAGAACACTGGATATATAGAAACAGATGCATATGACACTCCTTGAAAGAAAAAAATAAGACACATGAAGGGTGAAAGAGAAATAGTTGAATAAGCATTCAAATGTGGAGAATTGTTTTTTGTAGTCTACATCCATACTCCAAGAATCTTGGACATACATGAAGAAACAAATTCTAGAGGATAAAACAAGATGCATCTTGATTGAAGAACTACAACAAACATTTCATGCACTCAGGCTGCTAAGATGGACCAAGAATCAAAGAATACAATGACACTCTATTTTCTGAGAAAAATCAGAGAAGGACTCAGAAGCTTTTCTGATGAACCAAATGAGTCCAGAGATGCACTGCTAATCACTAAAGCATTTATAAACTCAATCATACTTCTCTTAGTGATTATTTCTTTAAATTTTGAGCAGTGTGTGTATCCTATTTATTTTACACACACATTGTCTCCTGTGCTAAACTGGAGGATTCTTAAATCCTCACTCAAAATCTATAACTCTTTTGTTTCCCACTGTGGATGGTGGTAGAGGTCGAGTAAGACCTGAACAGCCTATGAGCTGTTGTTTGTTTTTCCCATGAAGAACTGTGGTAGAGGTCTTTGTACCTGGACAGTAGTGTACTGTTGTTTACCCCTGATCCAGGGTGTGGATCAATTTATATAAATTGTTGAGAGGACTAAGTCTCGGCTTGAGACTGAACCTCTTGGTTAACTTTGCGGTGCTTTTATTTTAAGTCTATAAGTATTACATATATATTTTACATATTCCACTGCTATTACTTTGAAATACAAAACTATTTTAAAGCTACTTTGATAGTTAAATTAGAAAGTTTTTATAATTATTGTAAACCAGTAAGTTAGTTTCAAAAGTTAATTTAATCTTCAAATTAAGTTAACTGAGACCTAATAAATCTTTGAGAAACTAATTGAACCATTACACTCTGTATAGATTCACTACAGTTTACTTTTGTTTTTAAATTGGGGGTTTTTAAGAGAGATATTTTTAACAGAAATTTTAATTGGAACTCAATTCACCCCCCCCCCTCTTGAGTATCCACTCCGACCAACATATATGATAAATATGCTTTGTTACAATTTGTATCAGATCATGGTCTAATTATTTTTGGGGATATAGATTGGAAAACATAAGTAAAATCCCTATATATATGTCCAATTATAGGAAAAAATAATTAAATTTTTGTAATATATAGAGCAAGTGGTTTCCTAGTAATGAAATCCCTCTTCCAATACTAAAAGTGGATATTGTTGTAAAATAGATTTACTTTGAAGTAAAAAACCTCAAAGGGATCATGATGTATTAACTTGACATATATCTGATGCATAAAAAAGAGGCCTTGTTGAAAATATGGTTTGACATTCTTGGGTGATACACTCTAGTAAATTCACAAGATATTTATGAACCATTACGAAGGACATGAATAGATTGTTAGGTTATAAAACATAATAGGGAATAGATCTTGGATAAACTATATGAAAGAATATAACTTCTTTAGATATGGTGAATATATCATTTATGAGTTATAAAATTTATGTTCAATTTTTTCGATCGGTTTGGATGTAGTGGAAGTACCTTAGTGGGAAAAAACAACTAGAATATATTGATTTGATGGATAATTCACAATATTTTACAAGATTTGAATGCCATTACCAATGAAATATTGTCAATAAATATTGACATAAGGAAATCCTAGAAACTGGTGAGTATATTTTCACATAAAATTTATAATTAATTTATTTAATATTATGATAAATAGTTACATCATCCATGGAACATTCTCAAATGTTGATGTTGATATTTCAAAAACAATTTCTGGATTAACTTCATCATGTTAGGAGGATCGATGTGTAGAATCCCTATAGAAGTGATCTACTCATGATCCTTTGATCTCTGAGCGATTCAAATTGATTTCCATGTTCTAGCATATCGAATCAATTGCCTTTCATTGTTTGGGTCAATTTCTTTAAGATAATTATGTCTTGAAGAGTTCTTCTCATTCTTGAGAGGATTAGAGGAAGAATTCTAGAGAGATAGAGAGAGAATTCAGTTGTCTACAACTATTATCTATTCTCAATTTTTGACTAATCTTACAAAATAGACATAACCATCTATTTATTGAGATATGGTTTAGGTTAACATATTAGTTAATTGCGTAACGAACCTTAAATAAAGTGATAATTTTTATCAAAATTCGTGAAATATAATAATAACAATATTATTATTATTTTATGGAATGTGAGATACCATTCACAATAATAAATATTATTTTACCTGAGTGTAAATTAATATTTATCACTAGAAATGGAATTGGTCCATCAAAATGTCCCGGTATTTATTAAATAATCAAACAAATATTTAATAAAATATTTCATTCACCAATAAATATTTTCAATCAATAAAAACTGAATAAAATTACTCCTTGATATTCATAAAACTATTTATTCCATTAATTAAATTCATATATAATTTAATCAAGTAAATAGAAACACTTAGTGTGTGATCCTCTAGGATTATTTTTTATTAGAATTTGGCAGGCTTACGTAAATTCCAAGATTACTATCTAGAAATGGGCCAAGTAATCCAATAGAAATTACTTAATGTCGCAACATCGAAAACCATATTTGAACACTCACTATGTAAAGTAATTCCTTTGTCACAATATCTCATCAAAAAGGTTTCACATCTGTGTCATCAACCTATATGGTCAATATGTCTTTCTTTGACTCTATGAACGAAAAAAATTGATACACCACGTGCATGATATTTTAATATGATGGTTCTATTCCAATAAAAGGGACGAGATATAAAATTCTAAAAATATGAAAGGAATAAATACTTCCTCAACTTATTCATTAATAATATTTCATTCATGATGCACCCAACATACCCTACTTCCCATGAACATACACGTCACAATTTTCATTAAAAATGTAAGTGTATGAGTCATGACATTATTTAATGATAATATTAATGTCTACATATCATTAAAAAATATCTTATATAGGAATATATGATGAAACTAAATCATACTGAATTTCTACAAGATGGTATGTTCTCATAATCTCTCATCTTGGAGATTACTAAGTGGGAACTTTATGAGAATAAGCCTCATCCAATTATGAGGACTCACAACTAAAAATCACATTATATGTGTCCCATCATTGAATTTTATCCAACCATAGAACTATATTTAAGAATATAGTCATTTCATTTTAAGGTTCTCATTATAGAGGGGAATTTTTAAGACCTTATCAATGCGACAGATACTGTAGGAGATTATTATTCTTGAAGTGATGATGAAAAATGAACAATATTTCATAAGATATAATTTTAATATTCAAATAATAAAATAAAAATTTAATCAAATTAAGAGCATTTGGTCCCAGTACATAAACTCTAATAAACCACCCCTTGGGCTAGAGCCAACTACCAATGACTTTCAGTGCACTAGCACTCCCATAATAATGATGATTCTACTGATTCAAGGATTTAATAAAGGTGTCTTCCATGTTGTTTTCTATGGAAATAATTATGACAACCCTGCTTTTTATTACAACTTAAACATGCTTTATTACATAAAACTTCACTTGATACAACAAAGAAGATCGAGAGGTTTAGTGTCTTTGGGGCTTAGGATCATTACATAAAAACTTTAAACTTGAAATACAACATCCTTATTGAAAACTTCCTTTACATGACCACTACATTCCTTCGTACTTAGCATTTCATGGGATAACCTGAGGACATGCATAAGAAAAGGGTGAGCTATAAAGCCCAGTAAGGGAGTACATAATGAATAACATGAGGAGTACAATACATGTTAGGAAATAGGCATATCAATAGAGCATAAGAGAGACATGAACATAAAGGCATGATAAAGCATGATAATCATAACATGGAAATGTGGCAACAACACTTAACATTGAATTAGCATGAGCCAAGGCTCATTGCACATGGAGCATGAGTAAACCCTCATTGCACTTGAAGCACGAGCAAACCCTCGTTGCACTTGAATTAGAATGAGTCAACACTCATTGCACATGACGTATCATGATACTATACTTTACCCAATGCATTGGAGCGCTATAAAGGGCGCACCCTTCTTAAACATTTCATTTCATGCATAAGTGTGCCACATGGATCATAAAACATGGATTCATAAAACATAATCATTTCTTCCACGATAAAGGAATGTGGAATTCATAC
This sequence comes from Viscum album, assembly GCA_963277665.1. Classification (NCBI taxonomy): domain Eukaryota; kingdom Viridiplantae; phylum Streptophyta; class Magnoliopsida; order Santalales; family Viscaceae; genus Viscum; species Viscum album. The sequence continues at coordinate 609,577,949 of OY728123.1, read as the reverse complement.
ATGAAACTTTATAATCAATATGTAAATGTGCATAAAGGTGAATACCCTTGATGGAGAAATAGGCATGGTATTCACTACACAAAGACATTGGCTTAGAAAATCCGTGCGATTTCGGCAGCGTAACGACGTGACATAAGAATTCATAAAAAAGGTTGATGAGAGATAAAGGGGTTCCTCATCATATTTACATGTAATGGACAGTAATGAGATCATATATATACATGTCCCAACAATAGAAATGGAATTTAGATTCATGATACAAAAGTATTGCTTGAATGTAAAAGAAGAGAGAGAAGTTCCTTTCGGAATTTCGGCATAGTAACGGGTGTACATTGGAGGCATTTAATGAGAGAGAAAGGGTTTTCCCATCATTCAAACAATAAGAGGGAAGTATGTGGGAGGTGAGAAACCATACCCCAACATTCATAATTGAAATAAAAAGGGCAATACAACTTAAAGAAAATTGACAAAAAAATGAGAAAGGAAGAAAACCCCTTACTTGGAAGTGTGCTTCCAAAGGCTAGAGAGAGGCTTGTGAGAGGCTTTTTTGGGAGCTTGGGGCACCTTGAGAGGATTCTAGAGAGAGTAGGGCAGAGGTTGGACGAACTTCAAGGGCTTTGAGTGAGGCGGAAGTGGGAGCTTGGGTGGGTTTATATAGGAAAGGTGAGAGAATTCTTTATTATTTAGGTTTGGGACCCCTTATATTAAAATAATCCAAACCACAAACCATCCCATGGTATTAGCCCATGGTTTCTGGAAAAGGAAAGAGGAAAACAATATTTTACAAGGCCAAGGTCCGAACTTATTAAAAAATTAGGGTTGCTTATGTGGAGGTGAGTCACACTCCCATGGAAATTAATTTAAAAAGGCAAAGTGTTGAATAAGTCTTGAGGGCTCCATTAATGCTTTGAAAAGTGAGTCAACCAAACCCAAAACCTCATTATTTTAATGATAAAACACATATTGGCCGAACATAAGGATTATGGTATTTTATTACATCACCATTGGGTCATTATGATGTCATAAAACACATTATATATTTAAATGGTATTTAATTTTTACCCAAAAATTTGACTGTCTCAGAAAATTATGAAAAATTCACCGTTGGATAATTTCGACGTCCTGATTCCAAAAATAATATTTATTTTATCTAAATAATTTTCTAAATATGTGAATTTTCACTTTTAAAATAAAAACTGACATTTATAAAAAAAATCACGGGTTTTGACAGAAATGGCTTTCAAACCTTAACAAAAATTTTAATTGCATTCATAAAATTATAAGATCATTTATATTTAATAAAAATTAATTTAATATTAATAATAATATTTTATTAAAATATTATTTAATTCAAAAATCCTTTAATTTAATAAAATATAATTCTTAATTAAATAATAACTAAAAACACCGTTTGTACTTTAAAAACTAATTACAATGTATCAAAAATGACTAGAAATTATATTCATTATTATATACAAAAAATAATGTACATGAACATGATGCTACTTATTTGTTACATAACCCCTTAAAATAGCCGCATAAGACCTAAGGGTAAGGTGTGCGATGGTGACCGACTCTTGGGGTTGCTCGGATAACATTGCTCGAGTGGTAATCTCTATCAACTTCCATTTTTCCCGTAGACGATCACGTTCGAGCTTGACTTGATGAAGCTCAGCTTGGGCTTGTTCAAGGGAAAAGCCCAAAGATGCCACCTCTTTTCCGAGCTCCGACAAATGGGCTTCGTAAGGGGCAATTCTACTGGATGAGGCCATCGCTTCCTTTGTCTGAGTAGAAAATTGGTTCGTTAAAGCCTTATATTTAAACTACCCAGATGATCACTATTCAACGGCTATAAAAGTAACGGTCACAAATCTTAACGTTAAACTAATGAAGTTGACATCATATAAAAACATAAAGAAACATTTAACTGGATCAAGAGGGATTTTCCATTAATGAAATTTTGGGTCGTTACAACATTCCCCCCTTAAGAAATTTCGCCCTCGAAATTTTCCTTTTCCCACACTAAAACAAATGTGGGTAACTTAGCTTCATCATATCCTCCAACTCCCAAGTTGCTTCTTCAAACTTGTGGTTTCTCCACAACACCTTGACGAGGGGCATTGTCTTATTTCGTAGAACTTTTTCTCTACGATCTAAGATCTTCACTGGTTGCTCCTCATAAGAAAGATCGTCTTCTAATTGTACCACCTCGGAAGAGAGTACATGTGAAGGGTCTGGTATGTACTTCCTTAAGAGGGATACATGGAAGACATCATGCACCTTGGCCATAGTAGGTGGAAGTGATAGTCGATAGGCCACAGCCCCAACACGATCAAGAATCTCGAATGGGCCGATGTACCTTGGACTTAACTTCCCTTTCTTTCCAAACCTCATGACCTTCTTCCACGGAGATATGCGTAAAAACACCATGTCTCCGACTTTAAACTCAAGGTCTCGTCGACGATTATCTGCATAACTCTTCTGTCGACTTTGGGCTGCCTTGATATGCTGCTGAATGGTTTTCGCCTTCTCCACCATTTCTTCGACCATTTCTGGTCCAAGCAGCTTACGTTCACCGACCTCATCCCAACATGCCGGTGTTCTACACCTTTTCCCATACAGGGCTTCATATGGTGCCATTTGGATGCTCGAGTGGAAACTATTATTATAAGAGAACTCAACTAGAGGAAGATGTTGATCCCATCCTCCTTTAAAGTCCATTGAGCACGCTCTCAACATATCCTCAAGTGTTTGGATAGTCCGCTCGGATTGGCCATCAGTTTGAGGATGATAGGCCGTACTGAAGTTCAGTTCAGTATTCAGAGCATGTTGAAGACACTTCCAAAACTTAGAGGTAAATCTTGGATCTCGGTCAGACACAATAGATAGTGGTACTCCATGCAACCGTACCACTTCCCTGATATATATCCGTGCCAGTTGATCCAAAGAGAAATCCTCTCGAATAGCAATGAAGTGTGCAGTCTTTGTAAGACGATCCACAATAACCCAGATTGCATTGTTGCTTTTGGATGTCCTTGGAAGTCCAGTGACGAAGTCCATGGTGATGTTATCCCATTTCCATTCTGGTCTGGGCAATGGTTGCATCATCCCCTTAGACTTCTGCCTCTCTGCCTTCACTTGCTGACACACCAGGCACTTTGATGTATATTCGGCGATCTCCTTCTTCATATTATCCCACCAAAAGTTTTCTCGGAGATCTCGATACATCTTTGTGCTCCCTGGGTGAATAGAGAAATTTGAACTATGTGCATCATCCAAAAGTTCCTTCTTCAGCTCCGAACTTGATGGGACACATAGTCTTTTCCCAAACTACACAATTCCTTCTTCATTAACATTAAACTCTGAGGATTTTCCCTTTTTGATAGCTTCCACATTTTCTTGGATTCTCGCATCATACTTTTGAGCATCCTTTAACCTTTCCAAAAGAGATGGTTGAGCAATCATTTGTGAAAGGATTGATGATGTTCCCTCCTTTATGATTCCCACGTCCATCTTCATCAAGTCTAAGAAGATTGGATCCTTCTCAATTCTCATCATTGATAGAATTGCTGGATCCTTTCTACTTAGGGCATCCGCCACCTTGTTCGCCTTCCCAGGGTGGTAATGTATTGAATAGTCATAATCCTTTATGAGCTCTATCCATCTTCTCTGGCGCATATTAAGATCTTTCTGTGTGAATATATATTTAAGACTCTTGTGGTCAGTATATATCTCACATTTCTCTCCATAGAGATAATGCCGCCAGATTTTCAAGGCAAAGATCACCGCCGCCAACTCCAAATCATGCGTTGGATAGTTTCGCTCATGGATTTTCAACTGTCTTGAGGCATATGATATCACTTTATCATTCTGCATCAGCACACATCCTAAGCCCTTCTTCGAAGCATCACTGAATACCACAAAAAGCTCCCCACTTGTGGGTAAAGTGAGCACAGGTGCAGTGATAAGCCTCCTTTTCAACTCCTTGAAGCTTTCTTCGCATTCATCACTCCAAGAAAACTTTACTCCCTTTCGAGTTAGCTTGGTAAGAGGGTTGGACAATCGTGAGAAGTTTCTCACAAATCGTCGATAATATCCAGCTAACCCCAAGAAGCTACGGATATCAGTTACCGATGTTGGCCTCGGCCATCCCTCAATTGCATCTGTTTTGGAGGGGTCCACAGATATCCCATTGCTTGTGATGATATGGCCCAAGAATGAGACCTCCTTCAACTAGAACTCACACTTGCTGTACTTGGCATAGAGCTTCTCCTTGCGCAAAGTCTCCAGTACAGTTCTTAAATGCTCCTCATGGTCCTCCTTGGTTTTGGAGTATATTAGAATATCATCTATAAAGATTACCACAAATTTATCTAGGTAATCTCTAAAGACTCTATTCATCAAGTCCATGAATATTGCTGGAGCATTGGTGAGTCCAAAAGGCATTACTATGAATTCATAGTGCCCGTACCTTGTACGAAAAGCAGTCTTGGGGATTTCTTCCTTCTTCACCCTTACTTGATAATATCCCGACCGCAAGTCGACCTTGGAGAAGTATTGTGCTCCACGTAGCTGATCAAACAAGTCATCGATTCTTGGGAGAGGATACTTGTTCTTTATCGTGATTTTGTTAAGTTCACGATAATCGATGCAAAGCCGCATTGACCCATCCTTTTTCTTGACGAAGAGGACTGGTGCACCCCATGGTGATGCACTTGGGCGTATAAACCCTTTATCCAGATTCTCCTGTAGTTGTTTCTTCAGTTCTTCAAGCTCAACCACAGCCATTCTATATGGAGTCTTGGATATTGGTAGCACCCCAGGTATAAGTTCAATTGAGAACTCAACATCTCTTCTTGGAGGAAGACCAGGAAGTTCCTCGGGAAATACTTCAGCGAATTCCCTCACAATAGGCATTTCTTCAAGGGTGGTTTCTTCCTTGGACTCAATCATCTGAGCCATATATGCGTGCTCATAAGGCAGTAATATCCATTCTTGAGATGATGGAGCTAAAGGAGATTCATCTTCCTCCTGACACTTGTAAAGAATCGAGGGTCGATTCTCCATATGGAGTGTGATTTCCCTCTCCCGACAATTTATGTTGGCTCTATATAAGGAAAGCCAATCCATGCCAAGAATTGCATCAAATTCCACCAAAGGGAGTATGATGAGGTTCGCCGGGAAATTCAATCCACAGATTATAACAGGGGAGGACTTATACTCGTGGGATGCAATGATTGCCCCATTTGCCGTACTCACCGACATCTTTACTTCCATGATTTGTGGTGGTGCAGGGATTGTTCTACTAAACTTTTGAGATATAAAAGAATGCGTAGAACCTGAATCAAAAAGTACGTTCTCTATTCTTGAATGAATAACTAGCGTACCTGTCACCACTTCATTGTCGGGGTTCACTTCGGCAGAAGTGATGGCAAAAGCTCTTCCTTGCTGTCTTGGAGGTTGTTGATTGCCTCCGATAACCCTTGGATTAGGGCACTGATTCGCAAAATGACCCGGTTCTTTGCATTTGAAGCATTGAACAACGCGTTGAGGTTCGAACGGAGCGTTCCTCCCCTCCGTCGCAGCCGTGGGTCCTTCTTGCTGACAGTTAACAGCAAGGTGCCCTTCTCTTCCACACTTGAAGCATTTTCTTGTCCCCCTAAGGCAATTTCCAGGGTGCTTTTTTCCACACTTTTGGCAAGTGGGGTGCTGGAATTTCTTAGCGCCGTTGGATTTATCCATCGGACCACCAGCATTGAAGTCCACCTTCCGCTTCTTGTCCCCATGATACCCCTGTGATTCTCCGATCTCCATTTCAACCTTAAGGGCACATCGGACAATTTCCTCATAGCTGTCAAAGTCACGGATCGCTAATGCTTTCCACAAGCTAGGCTTCAGCCCACCAAAGAAGCGGTCAACCTTGCATTCGGGGGTAACGACAAAGCCGGAAGCGTATCGTGCAAGCCTTGTGAAGTTTGCCTCGTACGCTCCCACAGATTCCTCATCTTTCTGCTTGAGGGAAAGGAAGTCCCTTTCCATCTTAAGACGGAGGGTGCGTGGAAAATATTTATCGAAAAACATCTTCCGGAATACCTTCCATTCCAAAGCCTCGATCTCCTCCTCAGGCTTCGTATTTTTGATCAACGTCCACCATTGATCAGCTTCACCCTCCATACGACAAGCCGCCAGGAGAACCTTCTCTTTTTCAGAGCATTGGAGGATGGAGAATATCTTTTCAATGGAGTTGATCCATTGTTCAGCAATCGTGGGATCGGATGATCCACTAAAAGTAGGAGGCCTTTGTCTCATGAAGCTTTCAATAGCGACTTGTTCTTTCATAGGGGGGGTTGAACGTTCCTCTTGACCAGTGTTTCTATTCAAAACTTGAGTTAGCTGAGAGAGAAGCGTGACAAAGTTCGCGATTCCCGCTCCCATTGGATTGGGCATCTCATAAGTACAATCATCACACTGATCTTCACAACGGTTGTTTGCCCGAGTTCTCCTATTACCGGCCATTGGCTGGAATAAAAGGAAAGTTAGGGGTAACACATAAAGGGTAATCCAAAGACAAAAGTTGATGACTTATAAATAAACTTTTATCTCTTTAACTCATGAGTCTATAGGATTCAATCCAGGATTTTCATGATCTTCCTTCTAACATATATCCTTAGGGGCATTTTTTCCCTTAATAAGGGTTCATACTAAGATTGTGAATTTATCAAAACATATCCCCCGGGAGTTTCGTAACCAAGAGTGCAGCAAGGCCCGTTGTCGTGCACCAGTTCCCGTTCGAGTCTAGCTCAAAGCGGTGTTTTCGGGTTTTACCCCTAGGATACATCTGTGCCAGAGCCGCCACTACCTGCTCGTATCCAGACAGGGATGTATTTGTTTGATAAACCACTTACTTAGTATTTACCAAAACTTAGGGATGTTTTTATTATGATTAGTCTTGTATCTAAGGCTTTACTAGGGTTTCCTAATCCCAAAAATAACTAAACCTATCCTCTGATACCAACTATGACAACCCTGCTTTTTATTACAACTTAAACATGCTTTATTACATAAAACTTCACTTGATACAACAAAGAAGATCGAGAGGTTTAGTGTCTTTGGGGCTTAGGATCATTACATAAAAACTTTAAACTTGAAATACAACATCCTTATTGAAAACTTCCTTTACATGACCACTACATTCCTTCGTACTTAGCATTGCATGGGATAACCTGAGGACATGCATAAGAAAAGGGTGAGCTATAAAGCCCAGTAAGGGAGTACATAATGAATAACATGAGGAGTACAATACATGTTAGGCAATAGGCATATCAATAGAGCATAAGAGATACATGAACATAAAGGCATGATAAAGCATGATAATCATAACATGGAAATGTGGCAACAACACTTAACATTGAATTAGCATGAGCCAAGGCTCATTGCACATGGAGCATGAGTAAACCCTCATTGCACTTGAAGCACGAGCAAACCCTCGTTGCACTTGAATTAGCATGAGTCAACACTCATTGCACATGACGTATCATGATACTATACTTTACCCAATGCATTGGAGCGCTATAAAGGGCGCACCCTTCTTAAACATTTCATTTAATGCATAAGTGTGCCACATGGATCATAAAACATGGATTCATAAAACATAATCATTTCTTCCACGATAAAGGAATGTGGAATTCATACATGAAACTTTATAATCAATATGTAAATGTGCATAAAGGTGAATACCCTTGATGGAGAAATGGGCATGGTATTCACTACACAAAGACATTGGCTTAGAAAATCGGTGCGATTTCGGCAGCGTAACGGCGTGACATAAGAATTCATAAAAAAGGTTGATGAGAGATAAAGGGGTTCCTCATCATATTTACATGTAATGGACAGTAAGGAGATCATATATATATACATGTCCCAACAATAGAAATGGAATTTAGATTCATGATACAAAAGTATTGCTTGAATGTAAAAGAAGAGAGAGAAGTTCCTTTCGGAATTTCGGCATAGTAACGGGTGTACATTGGAGGCATTTAATGAGAGAGAAAGGGTTCTCCCATCATTCAAACAATAAGAGGGAAGTATGAGGGAGGTTCGAAACCATACCCCAACATTCATAATTGAAATAAAAAGGGCAATACAACTTAAAGAAAATTGACAAAAAAATGAGAAAGGAAGAAAACCCCTTACTTGGAAGTGTGCTTCCAAAGGCTAGAGAGAGGCTTGTGAGAGGCTTTTTGGGAGCTTGGGGCACCTTGAGAGGATTCTAGAGAGAGTATGGCAGAGGTTGGACGAACTTCAAGGGCTTTGAGTGAGGAGGAAGTGGGAGCTTGGGTGGGTTTATATAGGAAAGGTGAGAGAATTCTTTATTATTTAGGTTTGGGACCCCTTATATTAAAATAATCCAAACCACAAACCATCCCATGGTATTAGCCCATGGTTTCTGGAAAAGGAAAGAGGAAAACAATATTTTACAAGGCCAAGGTCCGAACTTATTAAAAAATTAGGGTTGCTTATGTGGAGGTGAGTCACACTCCCATGGAAATTAATTTAAAAAGGCAAAGTGTTGAATAAGTCTTGAGGGCTCCATTAATGCTTTGAAAAGTGAGTCAACCAAACCCAAAACCTCATTATTTTAATGATAAAACACATATTGGCCGAACATAAGGATTATGGTATTTTATTACATCACCATTGGGTCATTATGATGTCATAAAACACATTATATATTTAAATGGTATTTAATTTTTACCCAAAAATTTGACTGTCTCAGAAAATTATGAAAAATTCACCGTTGGATAATTTCGACGTCCTGATTCCAAAAATAATATTTATTTTATCTAAATAATTTTCTAAATATGTGAATTTTCACTTTTAAAATAAAAACCAACATTTATAAAAAAAAATCAAGGGTTTTGACAGAAATGGCTTTCAAACCTTAACAAAAATTTTAATTGCATTCATAAAATTATAAGATCATTTATATTTAATAAAAATTAATTTAATATTAATAATAATATTTTATTAAAATATTATTTAATTCAAAAATCCTTTAATTTAATAAAATATAATTCTTAATTAAATAATAACTAAAAACACCGTTTGTACTTTAAAAACTAATTACAATGTATCAAAAATGACTAGAAATTATATTCATTATTATATACAAAAAATAATGTTCATGAACATGATGCTACTTATTTGTTACATAACCCCTTAAAATAGCCGCATAAGACCTAAGGGTAAGGTGTGCGATGGTGACCGACTCTTGGGGTTGCTCGGATAACATTGCTCGAGTGGTAATCTCTATCAACTTCCATTTTTCCCGTAGACGATCACGTTCGAGCTTGACTTGATGAAGCTCAGCTTGGGCTTGGTCAAGGGCAAAGCCCAAAGATGCCACCTCTTTTCCGAGCTCCGACAAATGGGCTTCGTAAGGGGCAATTCTACTGGATGAGGCCATCGCTTCCTTTGTCTGAGTAGAAAATTGGTTCGTTAAAGCCTTATATTTAAACTACCCAGATGATCACTGTTCAACGGCTATAAAAGTAACGGTCACAAATCTTAACGTTAAACTAATGAAGTTGACATCATATAAAAACATAAAGAAACATTTAACTGGATCAAGAGGGATTTTCCATTAATGAAATTTTGGGTCGTTACAATAATGCTCACTCAAACCAAAACTCTCTATGAGAAATCCCTTAAGAGATGATACTTCTAAAGTACATGATTTGTTTTTTGATGTGACCTTGGATCTCTTATGTGATCCATGACTATAGTATTATATTATAGAGTGTGATAATGTTTTTACTTCTTGGTACCACATCAAGATCTTGGAAAAGGATTCCTGTCTATACTAATTATTTAGATGAATAAAAATCCATAATATTCTAAGACTCTACTATATAATTTGTGAACATATTCTACTTTGAGACATTCTAGCCCACATTACCTCTATTTAAAATGAAGGTATATCATATTTTTTATTTCATATCATCTTGATATATTTGAAAAATAAAATCTTTGTAACGACCCGATATTTTATGAATAAAATTCCCTTTATTTTAATGTATTATAGATAAAGAAAACACATGCACTCTTTTTATTTTTATTGGTTTTAAATTACCATTAAGTATCATTACTGTTGATAATATTTCTGTTGAATAGTGATCACACAACTAATATAAATATAAGGTTTTTAAAAAATAATCCTTTTGACACAAAAAATGGCGAGGATAACCTCATCCAGAAGACGCAGGCCATATAAATCTCATTTTTCAGATCTTGGAAAGAAGGTATCGTCATTGGGATTTTCTCTTGAAGAAGCCCAAGATGATTTTCAACACTTTAAGTTTACACAGAATTAACTACTAGAGAAGTCCATGTTAATAGAGATTACCACTCATACAATGTTATCTAAGCCGCCCCAAGAGTCTTTCACCATATCACACCATACCCTAAGGTATTATGTGGGTGTTATAAGGTTTTATGTAATAAGGTATTAGTTACCTAATTTGTAATCCTTTTTTATAAATAAAAGTCTTATTCCATAAATTCCTTTATGATAATAGAAATTCTAAAAAAAGATGATTTTGATAAATTGATTCGTCGGGTAAAATTAGTAATTTTTAGATATATATATATATATATATTAAAATATGTTTTTTATTAATAATATTATTAAAAAAATTCTTATAAATTTTGATTATATTAGTTCCTTGTCTGTAAATGATTAGGCAATCTATTTGATAAGAGTTACATTTTTTATATAATAAAAAAGAAAGTGTATTTTTAAATAACTTATCAGACTGAATTAATAATTTTTTTGAAATAATTAATATTTTGATAAAATATTATTATAAAATTAATTTTATTATTAATAAATGTGTATATAATTTTTATGAAGTAAAATGTAATTTTTATTATGATTTGAAAACTTTTTTTGTCAAAACCTGTGAATTTTCAATAAATGTATGTTTTCATTTTAAAAGTGAAAATTCACCTATTTAGAATATTATTTAGGTAAAATGAATATTATTTTTATAATTAGTATTTCTAAATTACCCAATAGGAAATTTTTCATAATTTTTCGAGACATTTGAATTTTTGGGTAAAAATTAAATACCGTATAAATAAAATACACGTTTTTTGACATCATAATGAACCCAAAATGATAAAATAAATACTATAGTGGATGTTATCATCCCAATATATGTTTTTCCATTAAAATAATGTGATTTTAGATTTGTTTTAGTTATTTTATAAAGCCTTAGTAAATCCTCCAAAATGTATAATATACTTTATGATTTAAAATTCATTTCTTTAATAATGTGACTCACCTCCACATAAGCTAGGATAATATATTAATATGTTATTCTATTGGACTTATAAATTAATTTTTTCAACTCCATTTTGGAAAAAACCCTGGGACAAAACCATGGTAATGATTGTGGTTTTGAATATTTAATTATATAGATTCCAAAACCTTAGTTTATGAAATATTAAAGAATTCCCCTCTCATTTATTATAAAAACCCACCCTAGATCCCACTTATATTCACTAAAAATACTTTAATAACGTACCTAATCTTTCCTACCATATCTATAATCCTCCCAAGGTTCCCCAATCTCTCAATAATCCCCTCTTCAAGCTTTTGATGTCACACACTCAAGTAAGGGATTCCTTCCTTTCTCATTTTTATCCAAGTTTCTTCATGTTGTTATACCATTTTATATTCAATTAAAAATGTTGTTGTATAATTTTTCATGTAACAACCCGAGATTTTATGAAAAATATTCTTTTTAATTTTATTAATGTCTTGTGTTATACGCTACACTAAAAGGAGCTTTCACAATACACATCTCTGACCTGGCTTGAATTATACGCAATCGCGACCTTCCACGATAGCGTGTGTTGTACGCAACACCGAGTTTCGCTAAACAACGATATGCTATTAAGATATTATTAAAACTAGCCGTTATGAATAGTAATAACCACTTTTTGAAATTTTGTAAATTTTATTTTTCAAAATGGAATTCATTTTTGGATTCGTAATATCGAAATTAGCTTAGGGTGAAATTTTGGTACTTTTCGGATAACTTTCATATTCTGATGAATAGTGAAAATTACTAAATTTTAATTAAAAACAACTTTTTTAATCGAAATAATTAATAGTGATAAATTATTAATTTGAGTGGTTTTAAAGTATATTTATAATATATTTTTACAATTTAATACAATGTTGGTCATTGGATGTAATTTCACATTTAAACCAGTTATAAACTAGTGTCAATCTTTTGATAGTTATTATCTCTTAAAAACACGCTATTTGTTTTGACGACAAGAATTAATTTTTAAATTAGTTAATGCAACTGATATGTTTTGAATTTGGTAAAATAGACATCATTTTTGAGTTCATAATATCAAATATATCTTAGGCCTAATTTTTGGTATTTTTCTGAAAACTTTCAATTTTCGATGAATAGTGAAACCACTAAGTGGTAGGTTAAAAACTGAATTTTGCATAAAACTTAATTTTACCGCTTCTGTGAATGGAATTTCGAAAATCCGAGAGACACGGTTAATATCAAGGACTAAAATGTGGTTCAATGAGATGAAAATAATTTTTGGTGAATAGTAACTTTTTACTTTTTTTTACCACGATTAAAAGTAAATAGGGTAATTAAGGGTAAAAATGATATTATTATTACCCTAACAAATGTCATAATTCTATTGGATAAGTGAAATTAGATCAAAAACAAACTTAGGAATAAAATATGACCATTTAGGCCCACTTGGATTAGATTAGGACATTTATTATTATATTATTTAAAGAAGGGTTAAAAGAGTTAAAATCAAAGTTTATTTACTAAAACATTTTTAATATGGGGTTATACATAAGATAAATTCGACTATAAATATTCATTAGAAAGATAAAAAGATTTCCTATATAATGGTATTTTATTTGTAATTTTAGACATCAAATAATTTAATTATGACACAAAGATGATGCAGTAATTATCTTATTAATGAAATATTGACATAATTGATATTATAAATACCAAAATAAATGTAATTTAAGACTTTTTATGAATTCCACTAATTTTCTAGGTTACTATGATATATTATTGTTGATTTAATCAACTTGGTTCAAACATATAATTCTGTTATGACTTTCACAAAAATCATATATCAAATAGTGTCAAAATTGACACAAAATAGATTTTAAATCAAATATTATATTATTAATTGTTATTTTATTTCTAAAAATCTAAGGTTCGTCCAAATGACTTAGATAAGGATATATGTATTAATAATAAAAAATTTGGGGTTCGTTTGGCATGTTATAGTAAGTGTATTAACCATATAGTGAAAGAAAACAAAAAGACACGGTAAAAGTTAAATTATTTAACTTACAGTTAAATCTAATTGATAAGGTTAAAATAATACCCTAAACTTGTCTAAATCTTATTGGTTGATAGGATTTCGACCCATCCCCACTTTAGCTTCGAAATAAGACCCTTTGGAACCATTATAAACCGATTTTGACTTTAATATAAAATAATATTTTGAGATATTCCTAAAGTGCCCCTCTCCTCCCTTATAAAAGGACACCTCCTCCCCCTCCTCCTCACACCAATTTGAGCCCTCACGCTCGGCCAAACCCTGACAAAATCCCTTCTCCACTTCCCTAGAATAATCCTTGAGGTCCTGGTCTTCTTCAAAGACCAATCTTAGTTCCCTAAGTGGAGGATTCAAAGAGGCGTTTCAAAGAAGAGGTAATATCCATTACCGATCCTTTCAATTTATTTCTTATTCAACTTCTTCTTATTTAGTTGTTTCTTGATAAAGTAATAACATCAGTATTACTTACATACTGATATGTTATTATAAATATGAAACAACCCTAATTCACATTCTATCCATCCTACGGAAAAATGAAATCACCGCGCGTGCGTACGTACGGAATACCGTCTCCACGCCGTGGTGTAATCTATTTTCCGCCACCACCTTACATGGATGGGTATAATGGTGTAAAGAATAACTATACATAGTTATTACAACATCATATTGATTCTGATATATTGTATAATCCACTCCAATTCAATTCAATATTTATGGAAATGATATCATCGCTCGTGCGTACGTACGGACTACCGTCTCCACGACGCGATGAGATTCATTCTCCATGTTAACCATTTAAGAATGATTATAAAGTATATATAAGAAATAATAATGAAATATATGAAATTATAAAGCTACTGGATTTATGTATATATATATATATATGTATGTCATCTACTTACTTCCATTCAAGACTATAAGGAAAGGAAAACAGCGTTCATGCGTACGTACGGACTACCGTCTCCATGAACGGTGTTTTTCATTTCATTTATCTATCTATTATATATACTGAATATATATGATATATAAATCATATTTTATATTCTGGAAGTATGTAAATCATGATATAAGTAATAATAATATCAAGAACAACAAGTCAAAACACCTACGATAAATGAAACGATTTTACCCAAAACGCTTCTTTAACATGGAATTTACAAAAGAACGGGTAATATAATGTCATAAGTGAACCATATATGATATCATAACAATGAATATGATTCTTTAATAAGTCAATGACATTATTTAAATCATTATACAGGAGGTTCGGACACATACGAAGCAAATCGGACCTAAGGTAAGGGAAATATCACAATCTCATTTTTATCCGAGATTGTTTATACTTTAGTATTTACTGGGGTGTATTTTATCATCCACATCCATATTTCCTCAATATGTAATATTATTTCCATCCACCTACAATTGTTTAAATCCAATTTTACCCTTCGGTGAGTTTTTAGTAAAAGATATGAAAGGAATCTTTTGGCATTTTTCGTACGAGGTACTTTTTGACTTTTCCGACAAAAGTACGAAGAATATTTTTTTAGCTTATACAGCATGAATGGATTTTTAAAACATTATTTCCAAGAAGATTCCTTTACAAGTTTTCAAGTTTATTTTTAATCATGTTATTTTATTTTAAAGTCGTATGACATGTTATGAAAGGAAAAATGTTGTTAAAGTAGAAAGGATATTTTCCTCAAGAATGGAGTTCAAGTATTTTATCAAAATTATTTTCCATCTAAGATAATAAAGGGGTTCTGTTTTTATCCCTATTATTACATGGATTTGATTATGTTGTGATGGAAACATTTTTATGAATTTTTTTATCTTATATGAATTGTTTTATGATGTCATGTTGTTTAAGAATCCCATTTTTATTACATGGGTTATGCTATGATATATGGTTTATGATTATGTGGCACACATAAGAAATGATTCATTATAAGATGGGTGGGACCTATATCTCCCTCCAATGCATTGGGTAAAGATTTTATATCTCATGAGATAGACAGGGCTGGAACGGTAGGTTATACCGGTTCAGTGAAACAGGACTGAAACGAGGGTTACTCGATTCAGAAAGGGACTTTGTCCACTAAGATAGTCTTGGCAATGAGTCTCGACTAACAAGAAATGATTCTCTATGATTATGTGTGAATGCCACAAAGTTTCATGTTTTAAGTTATGATTATTGTGATTACATTTCACTGCCATGATTTATCCCATGTTATGAAATTATGATCTCTTTTGCAGGTTAAGATTTCCAAAATGTTATGTTCTTATGAATACGATGTGATTGATATTTCTTTTGTTTACCCTTACTGAGCATTTGAGCTCACCCTTTTATGTTTTCTTTTCCCCAGGATATAAAGAAAGGTTTTAGGTAAAAAAAAGGAAGATCTTTATAGGAGATGTTGAAGATCTTTCACCACGATTAGAAGATTACGTTCCGAGTTTCCAAAGACACTAAACTATTACGATCCTTGTGTGTGTGTTTTTGTTAGGTACTAAGTATTCCGCAAATGTAATGTAATGTCAATGTACGTCAAGTTTCGGTTATCTACAGTTGGTATCAGAGGAAAGGTTTAGTCAACCTTTGGAAACTAGGATGCGAAAACGTTAGTGAGATCCCTAGAGATATTTCTACGGTATGTCTAGGGATGTCCCTAAGGTTAAGTATACGTATAGGTTATAGTACTAGAACTACGCTAACGATCATAGAATTAAACCAAAGATGTTAGATATTGAAGGTACTTTCCCTTTATTATGTTGTTTTCCCTAGCATGATTTTTTCCTCTCACACTATTCTTTTTGGGTTTTAGACGATGGCTGGAACCCGAAGGAACCGTGTTGATCAATGCAATGGACAATGCAAGGATTGTCCTCCTGAACAAACAAATGTTATGGGAGATGGAGTGAAAAATCTTATTGCTATACTTACACAAGCAATGAATCATTCTGGACTTCCAAATGAGCAGATAAGGGAACAATATTCTATTGAGTCCTTCATGAGGCAACGTCCACCTTCTTTCAGTGGGTCTTCTGATCCACTTGTTGCTGAACAATGGATCAGTACCACTGAAAAGATATTTTCAGTTCTTCAATGTTCTGAACATGATAAAGTCATCTTAGCAGTATATCGTTTGGAAGGTGAAGCTGATCAATGGTGGAATCTTATCAAGAATACAAGGCAAAGAGATGAAATTGAGTCCATGGAATGGGACGAGTTCAAGAACTTATTATTCAATAAGTACTTCCCTCGTATTTTTCGAACAAAGATGGAGAAGGAGTTTCTTGAACTAAAGAAAAAATATGGTGAATCTATTGGTATATACGAAGCGAATTTTACAAGACTTGCAAGGTATGCATCTGGCATTATCATCCAACCTGAAAGTAATGTTGATCGATTTTTCAGTGGCTTAAAACCAAGTCTTCGAAGGGCATTAGCTATAAGAGACTTCAGTAGCTATGAAGAAATTGTGCGTTGTGCTATCAAGGTAGAAATGGAAGTTGGTGTTACATATCCATCTCATGGTTTTGACAAGAAACGAAAGATGGAGTTCAAGGAGAAATCTCAGAATAATGGTGAAAAGAAGATGAATGTTTCTTTATGCACAAAGTGTGGAAAGAAGCATGGTGGAGATTGTCTTAAAGGGACTAGAAAATGTTTTAAGTGTGGAAAAGAAGGTCATCGAGCAGCTGAGTGTCGGAGTAATGGAAAAAGGGTTTCTAATGATGTGAATAAATCAAACACTGCAGAGAACGCACCACCAACACTTCAATGCTTCAAGTGCAAGGAAATGGGGCATTATGCTAATAAATTCCCTAATCCAAGGGTTAGTGATGATCAACATGAGCAACCACTGAAGGCAAAGGAAAAAGGGAAGTCACATGCGATCACTATTGGCAATGTTGAATATGACAACGATGTGGTGGAATGATTAAGTGTTTATGTAATGGGATTCCAAAATAATGTTGTATCATTGAGTATTGAAATATTTATTGATGTGGTATTCAAAGTGATTGAGATATTTTTGTAAATAAGATGATATGCGCATAATGAAGGGAAAACGAGAAAATGAAATGTTTAATAGTATTCATGAGCTCATGATTGATATAAGGACTAAGTTATATCATGGTTTGAGTATATAGAATTTTGAGGATTTTGGTATGTGGAAAGTGTTAACTTTAAACTGCATTCATGTTTTCACTAAGGTATTCAAGAGAATACATGATTAAGGACATTGAATGTTTAGAATGTGACCAACAAGACATATCTTATAGGGATCAACGATGGTATTAAATCTCTGGTAATTGTTTTCACTATATTATGAGAGTGGACTGCAGTATTATGGGTAATCCTAAAGATTGGAATGGATTATGTTGGAATAAGTTAGTATTGTTTAAGGATAGAAGTTTTTTTTCGATATTATTGATGGGATGTTATAGTAATATAGTTTTAGAAAAAGGACAACCTGCAGGACGGGCGACAGCCCATCGCGTCGGACAAGGCTGTGGGAATCAAACCCACAACCGAAGTGCGACTGGCCTTTATCGCCTACCACTGGCCTACATGAAGTCCCTGTTTAGTAGAAACTAGTTTTATTATATAAAGCAGTATTATATATGAAGTATAAGTCCATTTTAGGAACCATATATGATTAATCTCACTATAGATCGACTTATGTATATAATTTTTGCTAACCTTTTGTTTGAGACAGATGGAATGACCTGTCATTCTATCACATGATCTGCTAACACTTCACGAATAACAAATTCAACTTCATTTATTTAAGAGATGAAGTGGAAATTGTTGTACCAAAATAAAGAAAGTATTTATTCTAATTCCAATTTTCAACTTTAGGGAAATGATCTTGAAAACCAAAAATGTTGTCCTAGTGATCTTATACCTGATGAATCAGATGGTACCTTAGATCGTCACAAATTTATGGATTTGTGATTACTGGATTTTCCATAGCCATGTTCTCTACCACTCTCCATCAGAACATGATGGTTAGATTTCTCTTCCATATCCATATTTTCACCTATGTGGAAACACAGTGATTAGTTTATTTGGGTAATCGTTACATTTCATACTTTAGTTTTTAAAGAAAAGTTTTGGTATTCCTTTTTACGACGTGGGTTTCTATTAAAGAAACTTTCGAATAGAAAACCATTTATAACCCCGACGAATTTCGAGGGCGAAATTCATTTTAAGGGGGGTAGAATGTAACAGCCCGAGATTTTATGAAAAATATTCTTTTTAATTTTATTAATGTCTTGTGTTATACGCTACACCAAAAGGAGCTTTCACAATACACATCTCTGACCTGGCTTGAATTATACGCAATCGCGACCTTCCACGATAGCGTGTGTTGTACGCAACACCGAGTTTCGCTAAACAACGATATGCTATTAAGATATTATTGAAACTAGCCGTTATGAATATTAATAACCACTTTTTGAAATTTTGTAAATTTTATTTTTCAAAATGGAATTCATTTTTGGATTTGTAATATCGAAATTAGCTTAGGGTGAAATTTTGGTACTTTTCGGATAACTTTCATATTCTGATGAATAGTGAAAATTACTAAATTTTAATTAAAAACAACTTTTTTAATCGAAATAATTAATAGTGATAAATTATTAATTTGAGTGGTTTTAAAGTATATTTAGAATATATTTTTACTATTTAATACAATGTTGGTCATTGGATGTAATTTTACATTTAAACCAGTTATAAACTAGTGTCAATCTTTTAATAGTTATTATCTCTTAAAAACACGCTATTTATTTTGACGACGAGAATTAATTTTTAAATTAGTTAATGCAACTGATATGTTTTGAATTTGGTAAAATAGACATCATTTTTGAGTTCATAATATCAAATATAGCTTAGGCCTAATTTTTGGTATTTTTCTGAAAACTTTCAATTTTCGATGAATAGTGAAACCACTAAGTGGTAGGTTAAAAACTGAATTTTGCATAAAACTTAATTTTACCGCTTCTGTGAATGTAATTTAGAAAATCCGAGAGACACGGTTAATATCAAGGACTAAAATGTGGTTCAATGAGATGAAAATAATTTTTGGTGAATAGTAACTTTTTACTTTTTTTTACCACGGTTAAAAGTAAATAGGGTAATTAAGGGTAAAAATGATATTATTATTACCCTAACACATGTCCTAATTCTATTGGATAAGTGAAATTAGATCAAAAACAAACTTAGGAATAAAATATGACCCTTTAGGCCCACTTGGATTAGATTAGGACATTTATTATTATATTATTTAAAGAAGGGTTAAAAGAGTTAAAATCAAAGTTTATTTACTAAAACATTTTTAATATGGGGTTATACATAAGATAAATTCGACTATAAATATTCATTAGAAAGATAAAAAGATTTCCTATATAATGGTATTTTATTTGTAATTTTTAGTCATCAAATAATTTAATTATGATACAAAGATGATGTAGTAATTATCTTATTAATGAAATATTGACATAATTGATATTATAAATACCAAAATAAATGTAATTTAAGACTTTTTATGAATTCCACTAATTTTCTAGTTTACTATGATATATTAGTGTTGATTTAATCAACTTGGTTCGAACATATAATTCTGTTATGACTTTCACAAAAATCATATATCAAATAGTGTCAAAATTGACACAAAATAGTTTTTAAATCAAATATTATATTATTAATTGTTATTTTATTCCTAAAAATCTAAGGATTGGCCAAATGACTTAGATAAGGATATATGTATTAATAATAAACAATTTGGGTTTCGTTTGGCATGTTATAGTAAGTGTATTAACCATATAGTGAAAGAAAACAAAAAGACACGGTAAAAGTTAAATTATTTAACTTAGAGTTAAATCTAATTGATAAGGTTAAAATAATACCCTAAACTTGTCTAAATCTTATTGGTTGATAGTATTTCGACCCATACCCACTTTAGCTTCTAAATAAGACCCTTTGGAACCATTATAAACCGATTTTGACTTTAATATAAAATAATATTTTGAGATATTCCTAAAGTGCCCCGCTCCTCCCTTATAAAAGGACACCTCCTCCCCCTCCTCCTCACACCAATTTGAGCACTCAAGCTCGGCCAACCGCTGCCAAAATACCTTCTCCACTTCCCTAGAATAATCCTAGAGGTCCTGGTCTTCTTCAAAGACCAATCTTAGTTCCTTAAGTGGAGGATTCAAAGAGGCGTTTCAAAGAAGAGGTAATATCCATTACCGATCTTTTCAATTTCTTTCTTATTCAACTTCTTCTTCTTTAGTTGTTTCATGATAAAGTAATAACATAATTATTACTTAAATACTGATATTTTATTATAAATATGAATCAACCCTAATTCACCTTCTATCCATCCTACGGAAAAATGAAATCACCGCGCGTGCGTACGTACGGAATACCATCTCCACGCCGTGGTGTAATCTATTTTCCGCCACCACCTTACATGGATGGGTATAATGGTGTAAAGAATAACTATACATAGTTATTAAAACATCATATTGATTCTGATATATTGTATAATACACTCCAATTCAATTCAATATTTATGGAAATGATATCATCGCTCGTGCGTACGTACGGACTACCGTCTCCACGACGCGATGAGATTCATTCTCCAGGTTAACCATTGAAGAATGATTATAAAGTATATATAAGAAATAATAATGAAATATATGACATTATAAAGCTACTGTATTTATGTATATATATATATATGTATGTCATCTACTTACTTCCATTCAAGACAATAAGGAAAGGAAAACAGCGTTCATGCGTACGTACGGACTACCGTCTCCATGAACGGGGTTTTTCATTTCATTTATCTATCTATTATATATACTGAATATATATGATATATAAATCATATTTTATATTCTGGAAGTAATTAAATCATGATATAAGTAATAATAATGTCAAGAACAACAAGTCAAAACACCTACGATAAATGAAATGATTTTACCCAAAACGCTTCTTTAACATGGAATTTACAAAAGAACGGGTAATATAATGTCATAAGTGAACCATATATGATATCATAACAATTAATATGATTCTGTAATAAGTCAATGACATTATTTAAATCATTATACAGGAGGTTCGGACACATACGAAGAAAATCAGACTTAAGGTAAGGGAAATATCACAATCTCATTTTTATCTGAGATTGTTTATACTTTAGTATTTACTGGGGTGTATTTTATCATCCACATCCATATTTCCTCAATATGTAATATTATTTCCATCCACCTAAAATTGTTGAAATCCAATTTTACCCTTCGGTGAGTTTTTAGTAAAAGATATGAAAGGAATCTTTTGGCGTTTTTCGTACGAGGTACTTTTTGACTTTTTCGACAAAAGTACGAAGAATATTTTTTTAGCTTATACAGCATGAATGGATTTTTAAAACATTATATCCAAGAATCTTACTTTAAAAGTTTTCAAGTTTATTTTTAATCAACTTATTTTATTTTAAAGTCATATGACATGTTATGAATGGAAAAATGTTTTTAATGTAGAAAGGATATTTTCCTCAAGAATGGAGTTCAAGTATTTTATCAAAATTATTTTCCATCTAAGATAATAAAAGGGTTCTGTTTTGATCCCTATTATTACATGGATTTGATTATGTTGTGATGGAAACATTTTTATGAATTCATTTATCTTATATGAATTGTTTTATGATGTCATGTTGTTTAAGAATCCCATTTTTATTACATGGGTTACGCTATGATATATGGTTTATGATTATGTGGCACACATAAGAAATGATTAATTATAAGATGGGTGGGACCTATATCTCCCTCCAATGCATTGGGTAAAGATTTTATATCTCATGAGATAGACAGGGCTGGAATGGTAGGTTATACCGGTTCAGTGAAACAGGACTGAAACGAGGGTTACTCGATTCAGAAAGGGACTTTGTCCACTAAGATAGTCTTGGCAATGAGTCTTGACTAACAAGAAATGATTCTCTATGATTATGTGTGAATGCCACAAAGTTTCATGTTTTAAGTTATGATTATTGTGATTACATTTCACTGCCATGATTTATCCCATGTTATGAAATTATGCTCTCTTTTGCAAGTTAAGATTTCCAAAATGTTATGTTCTTATGAATACGATGTGATTGATATTTCTTTTGTTTACCCTTACTGAGCATTTGAGCTCACCCTTTTATGTTTTCTTTTTCCCGGGATATAAAGAAAGGTTTTAGGTAAAAAAAAGGAAGATCTTTATAGGAGATGTTGAATATCTTTCACCATGATTATAAGATTACGTTCTGAGTTTCCAAAGACACTAAACTATTACGATCCTTGTGTGTGTGTTTTTGTTATATACTAAGTATTCCACAAATGTAATGTAATGTCAATGTACGTCAAGTTTCGGGTCTCTACATTTCACCTCCCCCATACTTCCATAATTATTTTTTAATGATGAAAAAACACTTTATCTCTCATTAGCACCTTTTGTGTACACTCGTTTCCTTGCCAAAATTCCGTATGGAATTTCTCCCTTTTTATTTCCATTAATTTATTTATTATATATTATGCATATAAATTAAATTTCATATGTTGTGATATTATGTTCCATTATGACCCTACTATCTATTTAATGTATAAATTATGATATACCACTTCCTCTCTCATCATCCCAACTTTTGAATTTCTATATGACGACGTTATGCTAACGAAATTGCACTGTGATTTTCCAATCCAAAATCATCGTTTAGTGAATACCATTCCCATTTATCTATCAAGGTTATTAACCTTTATGAATGTATACACATTTAATTCCAAATAAATTTATTTATTCCACATTCTTAAATCGTGAAATAACTTATGATTTTTAATGGTTCCATGTTATATGATCCATGTGGCACACTTATGCATGAAATGAAATGTTTATAAAGGGTGTGCCCTGATAGCGCTCCAATTAATTGGGTAATATTTTGTACAATGATTAAAAAATGTGCAATGAGGGGTTACTCATGATAATACATGTGAAATGAAGGTTTACTCATGATAATTCTTGTATAATGAGGGTTTACTCATACTAATCCATGCGCAATGATCCATGGCTCATGCTAATATCATGTTGTATGTTATTTCCACATTTCCATGTTATGATAATCATTCTATATAATACCTTTATGTTCATGTTTATCTTGCGATCCATTGAAATTCCCATTTCTTAACATGTATTTTATTCTTCATGTTATGGCTTGTTTACTCCCTTACTGGGCGTTTTAGCTCACCCTTTTCTTATGTATGCCCTCAGGTTATCCCATGTAATGCTAAGTATGAAGTAATGTTGTGGTCATGTACAAAGAGTTTTCAATAAAGATGTTTTATTTAATGTTTTAAGTTTTCATGTAATGTTCCTAATCCCCAAATACACTATACCTCTTGATCTTTTGGGTTTTATTAAGTGTATGTTTATGTAATAAAAAATGTTTAAGTGTGTAATAAAGTGCAGGGTTATTATAGTTAGTATCAGAGGATAGGTTTAGTTATTTTTGGTATCAGGGTTATAAAACTCTAGTTAAAGCCTTTGGGATAATACTGATTATAGAAAAATAACTCATAATTTTTTGTGATTATATAGTAAGTCATTTATCAATAAAATACATCCATATCGGGATACGAACATGTAGAGGTGAATCTGGAACAGATGTATCTAGGGGTAAAACCTGAAAACACCACTTTGAGCTAGACTCGAACGGGAAACTAGTACATGAAAAAGGGACTTGATGCACTGTTGGTTCGACAATCCCATGGGATATTATATGGTAAATTCATAATCTTAGTGTGAACAAATATTTTGGGAATAAAAAATTCCCCTCTGAATATATGTTGGGATATAGATCATGGATAACATAGATTGAAGCCTATAAATTCATGAGATAAATAAATCAATTTAATTTATAAGTTATCCATTTTTTTCATTGGATTACCCTTTATGTGTTTAATATTATAAAAGAATTACCCATACCTTTTCTTTTATTCTATCCAACGGCTGGTAATAGGAGGACTTGGTCTAACAACCAATGCGGATATCAATGTGATGACTATTATAATGGGATTCCCAATCCAATGAGAGTAAGAATCACAAAATATTTCATGATAATCTCTCAGTGAATTCACATTTTTAATAGAAACATGGGTTGATAGGAACGTCCACACCTCTATGAAATAATAATCCTCAATCCAGAGCTTCATGAGACAAAGGCATCCTACTTTCAATGGATCATTTGGTCCCTCAATCTCCGAACAATGGATCAAATCCATTGAGAATATATTCACCATACTTCAATGTTCTGAACAAGAGGAGTTTCATATGGATTCTTATTGTATGGAGGGTGAAGCTGATCAATGGTGGAAATTGATAATAAATATGAATCCTAATGAAGAGATCGAGGCATTGGAATGAAAGGATTTACAGAAAATATTTTTTGATAACTATTTTCCTCACACCCTCCAACTTAAGATGGAGATAGACTTCCTTTATATCAACAAAAAAGACAATGGATCCATTGGAGTATATGAGGCATACTTCACAAGGCTTGCACGATCTGCATCCCGGTTTTTCATTACCCCCGAATGCAAGGTTGGCCGCTTCTTTAGTGGGTAACACCTAGCCTACAGAAAACACTAGTAATATGTGAGTTCAATAGCTAAGAGGAAATTTTCTTATGTGCCCTCAAAGTCGAAATGGATATTGGAAAATTTCAATGGTATCATGGGGATAAGAAGCATAAAGTGGACTTTAATATTGGCTATTCGATGGATAAATCCAACGATGATAAGAAATTACAACACCCCATTTTCCAAAGTTGCGGAAAGAAGCACCCCAAAAATTGCTTGAAGGGGCTGAGGAAATGATTTAGGTGTGGAAGATAAGTGAACCTGACCATTAATTGCAGACAAGAAAAACCCACTACTACAATAGAGGATAGGAACACTCCGTTTGACCCTCAACACATTTTTCATTGTTACATCTTCAAATAACTAGGGAATTTTGAAAACTAGTTCCCTAAACCAAGGGTTTTTTTGTGGAAACCAACAACCTACAAGGCAACAATAGAGAGCTTTTTTCCATCACTAATGCTGAAGAGAATCCAAACAACTAAGTGGTGAAAGGTACATTATTTATTCTTTCAAGAATAGTGAATTTACATTTTAATTATGGTTCTATGAATTCTTTTATATCCAAAAAGTTTATTAGAACAATCCAAACACCACCACAAATATTAGAAGTAGATATTTTAGTGATAATGGAAAATGCAGATATTATTGAATCTCACGAATATAACTCCCCCCCTATCACATTTTTTGGATTGAACTTCTTGGAGAACCTGGTCATAGTCCCTCTTTTGGAATTTTATGCAATTATTGGCATGGATTGTCTTTCCCTATATAAAAAAATATAAATTTCCATGAGAGGGAAATAACACTCCATATGGTGAACCGACCATAAATTTTGTACAAGTGAAAGGAGTATGATGAATCTTATTTAGAACCATCATCTCAAGAATGGATAATACATCCCTATAATCATGGGTATCATTCTTAGATGATTGAGTCTAAGGAAGGAATCATCCTCAAAGACCTGCCTGTTGTGAGGGAATTAGCTGAAGTGTTTGTCAAGGAATTTTCAGGTCTTCCTCCTAGAAGAGATTTTGAATTATTAATTGATCTTATTCCTGGGGATTTTCCAATATTTAAGACTCTGTATATAATTGATATTATGGATCTTGAGGAGATAAAGAAAAAACTAAAGGATAATTTAGATAAAGGGTTTATACACCAATGTGCTTCCCCATGGGGTGAACTCATCCTCTTAATCAAGAAGAAGGATGGGTCAATGCTCTTTTTCACTTATTATTATGAGAGCAAAAAAATCATGATAAATAACAAGCATACATTGCCACGAATTGATGACTTGTAAAATCAGCTACATGGAGAATAATACTTCTCTACAGCGGATCTGCAGTCGAGATATTACAAATTAAGGGTGAAGAAGATGTATATCCCCAATACATCTTTTTATACAAGGTACGAGCACTATGAATTCATACTAATGCCTTTCGGACTCACTAATGCTCCATCAATCTTCATGGACTTGATGAATAGATTATTTAGAGATTACCTAGTCAAATTTGTGGTAGTATTTATAGATGATATTATAATATACTCCAAAACTAGGTTGGATCATGAGGATCATCTAAGCACTGTACTAGATAACTTGTGAAAGGATAATATCTATGAAAAGTACATCAAGTGTGAGTTTTGGTTAAAGGAAGTATCATTATTGGTTCATATCGTCACAAGAAATGGGATATTTGTGGATCCATCAAAGACAAATGAAATTGGGGGATGGATGAGACTAACATCTGTGATATATATCCGTAGCTTCCTTGGGTTAGTTGGATATTATCACCGATTTGTGAAAAATTTATCAGGTTTGTCAAACTCTCTTACTAAGCTAACTCAGAAGGGATTCATGTTTTCTTGGAATAATGAATGCAAATAGAGATTCAAGAAGTTGAAAAGGAGGCTTATCACAACACCCGTACTCAGACTACCCACAAGTGGAGAACTTTGTGGTATTCAATGATTCTTCAAAGAAGGGTTTGGGTTGTGTATTGATGCAAAATGAAAAATTTGTTCCCTATGCTTCAGGAAATTGAAAGTTCATGAGAATAACTATCCAGCACATGATTTGGAGTTTCTTGTAGTAATATTCACTTTGAAAAATTGGTGACATTACCTTTTTGGGGAGAAGAGTGAAATATATACGAATCAAAAAATCCTCAAGTATATATTCAGACAGAAAGAGTTCAATATGTTCCAATAAAGATGGTTAGATCAGATCAAAGACTATTACTTTTCAATCCCTTACCAATCTAGGAAAGTGAAAAAGGTGGAAGATTATCTAAGTTGAAAGGTCCCAATGATTATATCATTGATGAGAATTGAAAGGGATCTTATCTTCTGAGATTTGATGAGGATGGACATGGGAATCATAAATAAGGGAACAACAACCATCCTTTCACAAATGATTTCTCAGCCATCTCATTTGGAAAGGTTAAAGTATGATCAAAAGGATAATGTTGGAATTCAGAAGAAAGTGGGAACTATCAGAAAAGAGAAATCCTTAGATTTCAATTTTAATGAGGAAGGAATTGTGATATTATGGTCAAGACTATCTGCTCCATCAAATCCAAAGTTAAAGAAAGAAATTTTGGATGATTCATATAGTTTGAATTTGTCCATTCACCCATGAAACACAAATATGTATCAAGATATCCAAGATAATTATTGGTGGGATGACATAAAGAAGTATATCATAGAGTATACATCAATGTGCCTTCTATGACATCAAGTGAAGGATGGAAGGAATAAGTCTAACAGGATGATGAAACCATTACCCATACCAACATGGTAATGGGAAAACATCACCATGGGATTTTTCACTAGACTTCTAAAGACATCCAATGGAAACAATACAATCTGGGTTATTATGGATCAATTTACAATGGATTCATACATCATTGTAATTCAGAAATATTTATAATTGGATCAACTACTGTGAATATAAATCAGAGAAGTGGTAAGGCTACATGGTGTACCACTATCAATTGTATCCGACCGAGATCCAATATTCACCTCTATGTTCTAGAAGAGTCTCCAACATGATTTGAATAATGAGATAAACTTTAGTATGGATTATCATCCTCAAACATATAGAAAATATGATCAGACTATCCAAACACTTGAGGACATGTTGGGAGCATTCTCAATAAACTTTAAAGTAGGATGGGATCAATATCTTTCTCTAGTTGAGTTCTCTTACAATAATAGTTTCTACTCAAGCATCTAAATGGATCCTTATAGAGACCTTTACTGTAAGAGGTTCAAAACACCGACATGTTGGGTTGAAGTTGGGGAGAGAAATATTATAGGTCCAGAAATGTAAAATAATTTGTGGAGAAGGTTAATACTATCCACAATCACATTAAAACGTTTTATATTCGACAAAAGAGCTATGCTGTCAATCGTTGATGAGACCTATAATTTGATGTCAAAGACATTTTACTCCTCTGTATATCACCATGGAAGAGAGTTATGAGATTTGGGAAGAAGAAAATGCTTAGTCCAAGGTACATCAGAACTTTTGAGATCCTTGATCGCACCATAGTAGTGACCTATCAACTAGAACTCCCACCAAACCTATCTCAAGTACATGATGTATTCAATGTATCACTCTTGAGGAAGTACATACCTGACCCATCATATGTACTCAATCTAGAGGTGGTACCATTGGAGAATGAACTCTCCTATGAAGAGAATCTGATGAAGATTTTAGATCATGGATAAAAAGTTCAACGAAATAAGATGATTCCCCTCAACAAGGTGTTATGGAAAAACCAAAAGTTTGAAGAAGTAATGTGGGAACCAGAGGAAGTGATTAGGTAGAGTTACCCTAATATTTTTTAGTGTGGGAAAAGGAAATTTCAAGGGTGAAATTTCTTAAGGGGTGAATGTTTTAACGACCCAATCTTTTTGGAATAAATTTCCCTTTATTTTAATGACTTATAGATAAAGAAAAAACATGCACTCTATTTTTTATTTTTATTGGGTTTAAATGACCGTCAAGTATCATTATAGTTGATAATATAGCCATTGAATAGTGATCACGGGATTGATATAAATATAAGTTTTAAAAAAATATTTTTGAAATAGAAAAAGGAGAGTATGGCCTCATCTAATAGACTAAGGCTGTATGAATCTCATTTTTCAGAGCTTGTAAAGGAGGAAGTGTCACTTGGATTTTCTATTGACCAAGCCCAAGCTGAGCTTCAATAAGTTATGCTTGAAGGGAATCACCTATGGGAGAAGTTCAAGATAATAGAGATTACCACCTGGGAGATGTTATCCAACCTTCCCCAAGAGTCTATCACCATTGCACACCTTACCCTAAGGCCTTATGTGGGTGTTACAAGGGGTTACATAATAAGGTATTATTTACTTATTTTTTAATACTTTTTTATAAATAAAAGTCTTATTTCATCAATTCTTTGTGAGAATAATGTTTCCGAAAAAATGATGATGTTGATAAATTGATTGTCTTTGTAAAAATTGTTTTTTTAAGAAAAATATATATATATATATATATTAAACTAAGGGCTTTATTAATAATATTATAAAAAAAATATTATAAATTATGATTATATCAGTTCCTTATCTGTAAATGATTAGGTAATCAGTTTTATAAGAGTTTCATTTTTTATACAATAAAACAGAAAGTGTATTTTTAAAGAATTTATCTTGAGGAATTAATGATTTTTTTGAAATAATTAATATTCTAATAAAATATTATTATCAAATTAATTTTATGAATAATCTATGAGAATATAATTTTTATAAAGTCAAATATAATTTTTATTATGATTTAAAAATAGTTTTTGTCAAAACCCAAGAATTTTTAATAAATGTAGGTTTTAATTTTAAAAGTTAAAATTTACATATTCAGAATATTATTTATATAAAATGAATATTATTTCTAGAATCAAGATTTTTTAATTATCCAATGGTGAATTTATCATAATCTTCTAAGATAGTCAAATTTTTAGGTAAAAATTAAATACCGTATAAATAAAATATGTGTTTTATGACATCATAATGACCCAAAAATTATGTAATAAATATTATAACGGGTATTCTTTGAACAATATATGTTTTACCATTAAAATAATGTGATTTTAGATTTGTTTTACTTATTTTATAAATCCTTAGTTAATCCCCCAAAATGTATAATATACTTTATGATTTTAAATTAATTTCTTTAATAATGTGACTCACCACCACTTAAGTAAGGCTAATATTTTAATATTTTCAGCCATTGGACTTATAAAATAATTTTTTACAATACATTTTAGAAAAAACCATGGAATGGTTTTTGGTTTTTAAAATATAATTATACAGATTCCAAAAACTATGTTTGTGAAATATTAAAAAATTCCCCTCTCATTTCATATGTAAAACCACCAATTATCCCACTTATCTTCACTAAAAATACTTGGATCATGTCCCTAATATTACCTCTCCTCTCTATAATCCTCATAATGCTCCCCAAGCTCTAAAGAATCCCCTCTTGAATCTTTTGAATTCACAGACTCAAGTAAGGGACTCCTTCATTTCGTATTTTTATCTATGTATCTTTATGTTGTTTTACCTTCTTTTTTCAATTAATTTTTTTTTGGTTTGATTTCAAATATCCCCTATAATACTCTCCTTATGTTTTAAAGATAATACACCACTTTATCTCTCATTAATACCTTCTGTGTACACCTTCTACCATGCTAAAATTCCATAAGGGATTTCTCTCTTCTTATTTCTATTCAAGTATTTCTCCCATATTATACATCTAAATTCCATTTCATATATTGGGATATTATGTTTCATGATCCCACTACAATATATTTCATGTATAAATGATGATAGATCCCATTATCTCTCATCAACCCAAATTATGAATTTCCATATGATGACGTTATGCTGCCAAAATTGCACCGCAATTTTCCAAACCAAAATCACCATGTAGTGAATATCATACCCATTTATCTATAAAGGGTATTCACCTATATTAACATATACATATTTAATGTTACTTACATGTATTTATTCCAAATTCTTTAATCATGTAATAACTTATGATTTTGAATGATTCCAGGTTATATGATCTATGTGGCACACTTATACATGAAATGAAATGTTTATAAAGGGTGCACCTTGATGGCACTCTAATGCTTTGGGAAATGTTTAGTATCATGATTTTACATGTTAAATGAGGGTTTAATCATGAAAATTGATGTGAAATTAGGGTTTAATCATTCTAATTCACATGTAATGTGGGTTTACACATGATAATCCATGTACAATGATCCTTGGCTCTTTCTAATATCATTTTGTATGTTGTTGCCACATTTCTATGTTATGATAATAATGTTATACCGTGACTTTATGTTAATTTTTTTCTTGTTATCTATTTATATGACTATTTCCAAAAATTTATTGTGTTCTTCTTGTTATGCATTGTTTACCCGCTTACCGGGCTTTATAGCTCACCCTTTTCTTATATATGTCATTAGGTTATCTCATGAAATGCTAAGTATGAAGGAATGTTGTGGTCATGTAAAATTAGTTGTCAATAAAGATGTTATATTTTATGTCTTAAGTTGTCTTGTAATGTTCCAAATCCCCAATGAAACTAGACATGTCGATCTTCTGGGCTGTATTAAGTGCAAGTTTATGTAATAAATCATGTTTAAGTGTTTAATAAAGAGGCATGGTTTTTATAATCTTAATATCATCTAATGACTAGTTCATCATATCCTCCATATATAGGAACATATACTTATTAATCCTCATATATTTTAGGATATTCTTGATTTCCATCCAATGGT
The DNA here is from genome assembly GCA_963277665.1 of Viscum album. NCBI lineage: Eukaryota > Viridiplantae > Streptophyta > Magnoliopsida > Santalales > Viscaceae > Viscum > Viscum album. Next base: position 609,546,036 of record OY728123.1, on the reverse strand, counting down.
GGTCACCTGGGTCAGCACAACATCTTTCTACCATACTCAAGGTGTAAGAAATGTCTATCAAAGTATGAAACATAATATACATGACTAAACCAATTTATGACATGTATAGAATCCTTTCCATCCATTTTCTTTCCTCATGTTCATGAGGATACATTTTCTTTGAAAGATTAATTCCATGTGACACTAGAAACAATCCCCTATTTGACTGTTCCATACTAAATCTCTTTGGTTTCATGTCAATATATGTACCTTGACTTATGATCACCAGCCTATTAGATATATCACAAGTAATATTTATCCCAAGAATATGTGATGCTTCACCTAAATCATTCAGGTAGAATCATTGATTCAACGTATAATTAACAAACTGTATTAATGGAATTTCGTTTCTAATTAGTAATATGTCACCAATATATATTTTTAGGAAAATTAACGCACTCCCACTAAAACCTTTATAGACATAAGGATAACATTAATTATTTATGAAACCAAATTTCATTATGTCCACATAAAATTGAATGTTTGATGAATTAGATAATTACATTAATCCATAACAATATTTTTTCAGTTTTCAAATATTATTGGTGTCCTTTGGAGTTAAAAACCCTTTAGGGTTTTTCATATAGAAATCTTTCTAAAGGTTTTCATTAATGAAGACTATTTTGAAAAACATTTTCCAAATCTAATAATCAAGGAAGGGCACTATTACAAGTATAATTATGATAGATTTTAGCATTTACACTAGAGAAAATGATTTATCATATAAAATTCCTTGATTCCATCTAAACCCTCTTCCATCCAATCATGTCTTATATGTAATGAATTTCTCATATATGTTTAGTTTTTTAATAAATAAAAATTTAAAACCAATGGGATTTATATTCATTGGAGGATCTAGGAAAATCCTACCTTTATTTTGGTATTTTGAATCCATTTCAAAATTCATGGATTCTTTCCATTTGGGAACATCTATTCCACAAACAGCTTCCTTGTTGGTTAAATGATCATTATTATCAACTAATACTTAGTCACAATCCATGGTGACAAGAAAAACATAACTCTATAGTTCTATAATTTATCTTGTACTCTTATATAGTACTTGTGTCTCTAGATCATCTTCTTCCAAGGGTCTTTGTGTAATATTTTCTTACTCAAATTCTTATGTACCTTGAGCCCTGAATTCATCGATTTATATCTTTCAACCACTATTTCTTTTATAGGTGTTCTACATATCAAGGTATATGGAATTTATTCCCACTATTTATTTTTGGGGGTCTTATAGTTAATATCCCCTTGTTTCCCCAGGGTATCCTACAAAGGTGCACTTTTTTGCATAGTGGTACTTGTTTATTACCTCAAGAGGCCATAAAAATGATTCATATCCCCAAAAATGTATGTACAACAACACAAGTTTCTTTTCATTCCATAATTGGTATGGTATACAATCTTTCTATTTAGTTGAAACTTGGTTTAGTTTTTTTGATTCTATTTGCAATACATGTCTCAAAAAGGATAATAGTAGACTTGCATTACTCATCATTGATCTCACCACATCTAACAATGATCAGTTCCTACATTTTCATATACTATTACACTAAGGAGTATAAGAAAGAGTTAGTTGAGATAGAATCCCAAATTATTATAAATTATAAATGATGTCTTGATTAATATATTATCCACTACGTACTGAGTAGAGTTTCATAATCTTCATACCAAGATGGTTTTGAAATTCATTCTTGTATTCATTGAATCAATCAAATGAATATGACTTAAACCTCATTCATTCTTGGATAAATAGTGAACAAACCAGACCAGATGAAATTTTTGTATGAATTAAAAAAATACCTTATTTAGTCACTCGCACCACACACCATCAGTCGCTGCCTCATTCACCAACCCCTAACCTTCTCTCTCGAGCGATCCGGAAAAAACTTACTCACCTTATTCACATATTATCATGATTTCTTACTCATCATTCCTTCCTCCCCACCTCTCTCACCTTTCGCACCATAATTTATTAATCCACAAAACTATATGATATTCTCAATCGTCCCCCAACCATCCCTCGCATGAAATTGATAGAGATCCTAATCACCTACCTTTCCTCCTCCTCCTAGTGTGATGTGTGCACTGGTGTCTTCATACTTAGATCTTTCTAGAACCTCATAATCTTTTTCTTGTCTTTCCCATTCATTTTTTTCATGTTTATTACCCCTATCTCTCATGCATTTATCACTCAAAACTAAATTCTTCTATTTGGGGTCTTCCATATAAAGAGACTCACCAGTAGATGGGAGTGTTTTGTAGACAACGTAGAATTCCCTTTATAGAAGGTGTTACAAAAAGTGTATCTAATACTCCAACTATCACAAGAACTCAATGTCATAGGGGGTATACAATAACTACCCATTAAACTATAAAAATAGTAGGGGTAGCAGTAGAAAAATAGTTGATGAAACTCAGGGCAAGTGATCTCCCAAAACGGTAAAAATTTCTTAAGTACCTTCTAGAGTTTCTCAATATTTGGATCAATTTCCTAAGAACATAAATGGAATATATATATGTAATTACTATGTTAAATATTATACTTTAATGTATATATAACATCAAACTAGTAATTTGAAAAGTAATTTGACAAGGTGTAACTATAATCTTCACAAAAATCATGAGAAAGGTCATAGAAATTTTGGTATAAAAAGAAGTGTGAAGATAAGTATGAAGGGATTGTTAAATTTGTAGTAACTAACTTTAACCAAGAAAAATATAGATTTTTACTTTCTAAAATGATAATAATTAATGGGTTATCATTTAAATATGTTGAGAATGAATAATTTAGAGAATTTATTGATGTTTTTCGACCACAACTTCATGTTCCATATATAAAACAAGTTGATATAGATTCCTTATAATAATATTTATCTAGGAAAGAAAAATTATTACTTATGTTTGATATGTCCTCTCATATGGTATGTCTTACTATTGACACATGGAATTCAATTCAGAATCTGAATTATATTTGTGTGAATTAACATTTTATTGATGATAATTGGATCATAAATAAAAATAACCAGGATTGGTATTTTTTTGGATAAAAATGGGGAAAAATTCCCAAGTATTATAATAGATTGTGAAACAATGGTGAATTGAAAGGATTAATACTGTTATCATATACAATTATTGATAATACATTGATCAATTATTTGATGAGGAGGGTTAATGATTGGAATATCTATATTATTAAAAAATATTATACGCATTTGAGATATTGCGCACACATTTTAAACCTTATTTTTAGTGATGGGATAAAGGGAATAGAAACATTAATTACTATAATCAGTGTTTAATTCAAGTATTTGAGAATTTCACCTTCTAGATTTTCTCATTTCCAAATAATTTCTAAGGAGTTCGAAATTCATAGTAAACAGGCCATAATTCATGATGTTCTTACTAGGTGGAATTCTTGTTACTTTATGTTGGATGTTACAGAGAGGTATAATAAACTATTTATTCACCTTGAGGATCATTGAAGTTTTAGGAGTTCTCTTATATGTGAATGTTGGATTCCTATAACATATAATTGGGGGAATTATCTTGTATTTATCATTTTCATAAAATTATTTCATGATATTACCATTGAATTTTATGATTATATGTATGTAACATGACACACTTTCTTTGATAATATTTTTGACAAAAATAGAAAAATCATGAAATGGATGAAGAGTAATGAAATCACCGTGAGTGAAATGGATATATAAATGAACATGATGTTAGACAAGTGTTGAGGTATTGGTTCAAATTTTAATTATCTATTACTTTTTCTAGTTGGTCCTGATCATCGATATAGATTAGATTAGGTATGGTATAATTGTGAAATGATGTTTTATGATGAAGTGAAGAATAACTTGATCAGTAAATCAATAAAGGTTATAAACACTCTCTTTTCATTTTAAAAATGCAATCATCCTATCCCTATTGATCAATTTCTATCAAATTTTTATCAAGATTCACATATTCATGATGTTAGTAGTGGTATTGAGGGTGATGAGAAATAGAAATATTCATATAGGTAAAAGGAAAGGAAAATAGAATTGACACAATAAAGGAATGAATTAGAAAGATATATAGAGGTTGATGACTATGAGTTTGATTTTGATATATCTGATATTTTAAGAAGGTTGAAAAGAAAAAAAAAATGAAATTTTCATGTTCTCTCATTCATTTCCAGAGAGATTCAAGCTATTCCATTAACTCCAGTTTCTTTAGAGATTTATTATATAGTACATGAGGATTAGAACATGATCCATTTTTTATTTGTCTGAATCCCATTACCATTGAGTCGTTAATTTGTTCCAAAAATTTGTTTATAAAGTATAAACCAATTGAAATTGGAAATCAAATAGATGATGTTTAATTGATTAAATCAGGTACCATTAAAATTATCATTATTTTTATCATTTTTTAGTTATTAATTATAAACCATTATTTGAAAAATAAAAATACTAACTTGTTCTTATGTTTTTTTTAATATATTCCTTCATCAAAGACTCATGATCAAAGTGTCACTATCTAAAATGAAATCACATATCACTCTTCATGAAGGTGTACATTTTTTATCATTTTATAAAATCTTTAGAGCATATATTTATTTATTCTTTTTAAATATAAAAATTTATTTTTTTTGTTTAGCTCATAGTCTTAATTTCACCAAAAACTATTGCTGTTTCTATTTAAATTAAATACAATGAATATGATATTTCCAAAAAGTACATGAAAATGTAATTATTTCCTCTTTATCTTTCCTTCATCAACTTTCAAAACATTAAATGATATCCCAAAATTCCATGATAAGGTAATTATTTACCATATTTCTGAAATACACCCAATTAATTTGTTTAAATGTTTTATTTATCCTTTTACATTCCTTTCACAATGATTCATTATTTGAGTATTTTTTTAACAATCACACTTTTTATGAATCCAAACATCATATTTTCATATTTGATTCACTTTTAAATGTACTTATTAATATAACCAGTTCCTCTTTAACATATTTAATCATCTTTCCCATTTTATTAGTTCAAAAATTTATCCATCCATTCATCTTAGCTTGTTATTATCTTTGATTTAAATTAGATACCTAATATTTATGTTCTTGAAAAAATAAATTCATTGCATCTCAATGTAGGTTTTATGGTTAGTGTATATCTAATTGTATGTTTTTTGGGAGCAAATTTAAGTGGTTTCTAGGTGTGTTAGATAGATTTTATAGTATTGTCATGGTCCTTGGGTAGGGTTTGTTCAATTAGACCATTCATTCATTGTTTTGTGGGTGGCATGACTGTATAAAACCTAACTATAAATCATTGTCGTGCTTCTGATTTTCTGAAATTTTAGGTTGTCATAAGTTATCTTCACATATAAAAGGTGTATTTAAAAGTTAGAATACGTATTAAAATATGGTTGTATAAAACCTTTCTATATGGAATGAAAATTCTAATTAATTTTAGAAATCCGAGCATCACTAAAAAACTATGATGTTCTTAAAGGTATTTCAAATTGATTTCTCAAATATGGGTCGAATGATTCCTAATAATTATAGGTGTTTCATCATTATTAAGGTCCTAAAATATGTCCCCATGTTTTTTAGAAACTTTTTCAATAAATAAACTCACATTTTTAAATGATTTAATTCTTTGTTTTCCTGATACCTTGTGTTGTTTCTTTATTCTATTAATTCATGTTATAGCTATGTGATATGAATATATCCTGAATATTATTGTTTTCCACACCTCTATTTGATTGGATTATTCCTAATAATAATTGTTCTTCACTGATCCAAAATGAAATTTGGAACCCAACCATGACCTGATTGTAGGTCATGTGGATTTTTTTGAGATATTAGGGAACCTTATATAGATAACTATTTGATTTTTTCAATTTAAAGTGGACACCTTTATAAAGATTTTTTTTGTTTTATTACACGTTTGGAAGTTTATTATAACATTTTTCACTCACTTATGATGATATTATTGAATAAGGGTTGTTTGTGTTGTTGTTGATTAAAAAATAAATTTTTCATAGGATAGGTCAAGGAAAAGATTACTGATTCGAAGTGAATTTGTGCTAAAGTGGAGAAAAAATACTCTTAAAGGACAAGATTCAAAAAGATACCTAATTTTGAAAATAAATGTAACTCACAAAATCCCCCTAGAATGCAGAGGTTTGAATGTAACCTCTACATAGCGTATGTCCAGATTCATAGAACCACATTTCTTGGGAGTCCCTACCCACATGGAGGTTTGACCATAACCTTTTCATAAAGTAACTCTAGTTTTCAAAGATCTATCCCATTTACAGAGCTCATAATCCTTTAATAGATTCTCCATATTTCAAAAAACCCATACCCTTGCCTTTATTAGGCCAATAAATATTCACGGTTGTCCTACTTTTGAATGGATGTTACCCTTTGGGTTCTGAGAAACACTCTATGTTCACAATACCCTTGACCTACAAGAAATAAATAAGAGATTGAACTTCAAAGGAATTCCTCATTTGTGAAACCATCTCCCCTGGGTTTTTGAGAAACTCAACACAAAGTGGAAATGCCTTTCATGAAGGTTCATGGCCTTTGCGAAAAAGCCCCCATGTGGCTCTTAGAGTTTTGTGAGACACAAATCCATCGCAAATACAACCCCATGGGAACCAAGACTTTACCTCGAGGTAGAGTCACCCTATTTTGCAAAGCATACTCCTTTGTGAGACCCCTGACCTCCATGTGACCCCTATCCCATGTGAATCCCTGAACATACATGAATCACCAACCTTAATGAATCTCCTCGTTTTGGCCTCTCCATGGTGCCACATTTTATCTAACACCATTTCACAAAAGTGAAGTTACCAAGGCCCCCACACCAATCTAGGACTGGTTTATCCACACCAAAAAAGATAGTGAAACCGGAACCACCTACTCCTATATCTTCACACTATTCTTCAAGTGTGTCTTGGGACTTCATCCAAACCACTACTCCTATGTATAGGTACCCTAATTCCTATTAATCCAAAGAATAGGTACCCCAAAATCAGGCCTCCTAATGGACACTCCTCCATGATAGTTGCAATTCCATTTCCTACCTAGAGGTTCATGATTGGTGTCTAAGTAAGCCATAGAGGCAACATCATTTCGGTAGACCATTGAAAAATCTTGGCAGAGGATCCATATTCTAGATCATCCTCTCACCTTGATACAGTCCCCCACCCAGTATATTACCCAACCATGTTTGATCTGCATGATGAAAAACTACCTAGTTCCATGTACCAATTGTACGATGTTAGAATTCACAACAATATCCTCAGTGCATGATCTAAAATTATGGTCTTACCCTGTGGGATAAAAAAAATATTTCCTACGTACGATTGAAATGGGATGAACCCACACCTCTTACCATATGTGATAAACACATAATGCCCCATATAAGATCATTCAAGGATGCCACCATCTCCACCAACATGGGAAAAAACTCCACTCCTAGGAAGATTCTATGAATAGGCCCCTCACCATCTATCCCAACTAGAGGATGAGAAAATCACAATGGGTAGCTAACACATGTAATCCCCACACCATCACTATTTTATTTTCATTATGTGATAAGATCATCCTTAATGAATGACATTAAACTATGTTGATCAGTCTTGTCACATGACCTTAAACTACAACATCGAACAACATGGGTTTTTATCCCTATATATTTCATATAGTACATAGGATACCTACTTGAGGATCAATCCGGACATTATCCGAGTCTGAAATATTCCCACCTAGGGACACACTCCTCCTATATCTTAATATGACTTTCCAGTCCATCACCAGAAGACATTAATCTTGTGACCCAATCTGTCTCAATAAGATCCTTTGATCTTGTCACCACAAGAATTTGAACCAATGTAGATCCTATCCGCACAATACATTAAAGCCATGTCCATCCTATCCTTACAAGATGTTAAACATGCACCCAACCTATCCCCACAGGATGTTAAAACTGTGCCCAATATGTCCCCGCATGATGCTAAACCTATTCCCAACCTATCCCTACAATAAATTAAACCTGCACCCAACCAATCCCCATAAGACCTCATCCTTGTGATCATCTCCAAAAGACATTAAAATAATTCCCTGATCCATAATATATACCCCATGAAATAAACAAGGTACACTTAAGGTAAAATTCCTTGGAAGCCTTATGCCCCATGGCAGTAGTTAACTCATTATTTACATTGGATGTCATGGGTTCCATGACTAAGATGAATCATATGATATTCCCTTCCAAAGAATAATAATTTATAGGTTCCCAATTAACCCAACGTACATACACACTCATATGTTCCCAACATGAATACTCCCATGACTTAAGGTTTCCGCCTTGTCAAGATAGAGGGTGCATTATTTACTGGTGTCGACCTCGAGTTGGCACCATCAACTAGTTTCATGATCAAAGATTAATCTACGTGTGATACCCAAACTAGGAAACAAACACTAAGGAGGGATCCATGTAAAGAGGGATAATTATCCCATTATCCCATTTCTATCAAGGATCATACATCACTTTGGAAAGTGATGGAAGCCACCCACCATTGGAAAGTCAGAATGTGGGGTAACACAATAACACTTACGATGCGCAACCACCCCTATTAAAGCATCAGAAAAAGAAATGGCGAAATCGATGTAAAATTATACTACTAAACCATGGGAACAAGTTTCATTAAGGGAATCATAATATTTTCATTTTACCAGAGCCATATAATAGGTATTAGGTCCCACAGTGGGCCCCTAATGAAACTCACCTTTTAAATGGGGAAGATAATGTTGGGTATCCTCGTTCTACGACATCGTCTATGTGGATCCATATCTACTTCAGGAAGATTAGAAAACTTTGGGGAATTTGAAACCTCTTTCATTATACCTATACTAATGGAAGAATTAACATTCCTTACAGGACTCAAGATATAAGAAGCCAGAAACCTCTCACCAATAGACACCGGGGAATGGGAAACCTTGATTTATAAATCATATATAATTACCCTCCTACCATGAATTCATGCTCAGCTTTGGATACTATGAAACCATGTCGATATATACCTATGAGATCATCCAGAGGAGGGTGATTGACACCTCAGTGCATTGATATGAGTAGGAGGAGGTCATTCCCACTGGGGAAATATCCCATCAAGGCCTAGAGGATCAACACCTCCTTGAAACCACCACCCCTTAGGTCCATGAAAATGAAAAAATCACCCAGTTTAGATGGTAAATAGCTTTGAGATCCTTTCCTAGGACTTCTCAAACAAAACACTCCTCTATTATGAGGAGGTATGGGACATTCAAGCCACACCTATAGTGTCCATCACTCAAGAGCCTCCTAGGAAGGATCTTATTAGGACACACCAGAACTAGCATCGACCAATCTCATAGGAAGAGGAGTGGATTGAAATCGTCCTCACATTTTTTGCTCCATCCCAGAGCTCTCCACACTAACATCAAGGGTATACCCAGGATGATTCCGAATGCTGGGTATATTCTAATGCTCCGATGACCCCGTCCTCCACTGATGTATCCCACCATATCCATGCATAAGGTGAACATGGATACATATTTACCCACCTGTGATTGAGAACCTACATGCCACATTGGTAGGGAAATTTGAATCCCCCAGTCACCAGCACTACTAACAGTCATTACGGGCTATCTTGTGTTGAGGAAAATCAGTGTGGAGGTCCTCCCCGCATCACCATCAACTAGAACATAGTTCCTCACCACACTCCTAGAAATAAACATGGAGGACCTATCCATGTTTCCAATGATAAGTGAAGAGGTCCTCCTCGTACCCACTTCAATAAAAGAGGAGGTCCTCTTCACTCCACCATCAAAAAAAGAACATCGTAAATCAATGAAAAATCCATCCCCGGTATATCAACAACCAATATAGAGGTCGTCCCGTTTTTACCATCAATCAACACAAATTTCATCATCATGTTTCCATTATCAAAAGTGGTGGTCCTCCCCAATCAATCTCAAATAATCATAGATTTAATCACCATGTTGAATACATACCTCGGAATATTTGTCTTGGGAGAGGATATAGAAAAATCATTGTCGAAGGTGAAACCTTGGGAAGCATCACGTCATCATCAATAACTAATATTATGATGTGAAAAAATGACTCAAAAAATGGAACCTTCAACCCATATGATAGAGTATGGGTTAAATCATTAAAATCGATATTCATACTCATAGAATCCAAGGTCCCTAGGATCCCCAAATATCTCCATGGATACCTACAGGTGGAGGACATTCTGGATCCCATCCAAGGGATCGTAGTGTAACTATCCCTATCACCCCCATTTTCCTTTCCCTCTACCTCAAAAAAACCAGTTAGAAAGATTTATTGGTCTAGTTTTATCCCCTCAGATGGAGATCACTCCACTGATCCATTGATTGATGTTGTAGCCCTCTCACATGATGCAGTGGTGAGAACCATGTCTTATTTGGACATTATCTTGATGCTGGCTCTACCTCTAAGAGATGTTCCCATGTGCTGTGATAATATGACCCATGAGAAACTCAATATTCCAATATAGAAGCTATAGATCATGTATACATTAGTTCTTCCACCCATATATAAGTTTGTGCCAATTAAGGTTTTGGTTGACCAGGTACAGGACCCTTCTTCTGAGCAAGAGGGATCATGGGAGGTCTTAGCTGTTGATCAGTATCAGTGGGGCTCTAGCCACCTACAACTCGAGAATTTTTCATATTGGAGTCCCTTACATATGACTAGGTAGTGTGTTTTTGCCTCACCATTTGGGTGACATTTCACCACTTTTGTGATCGATGACTAACCTACCTAGGGAGATGTGAGCACCTCAATGCCATCAACCAACATTAAAGAAAAGTTGAGATCAAAGTGATCCTAATAGATCAATGTACTGAGTTATATGGATACCACCAGAACCTTTAATATACCTATTTTAATATCCTCACAATGCTCGACCAGGTAATGGAAGAGGATTCCCCTCATGTATAGATCAAAGGCTGGGGATAATATGCTCCCTCCATTTCATGCCTATCCTATGATAGTAATAGAACCAACTGTTTGGCCTATCCACCAAGGGCGACGAACCCACTCTAACTACCACCACAGTAAATAAAATCATCACCAACCCCCCAGATTATCATAGGAACATGGCCACTGATGTAGGGAATCATAAGGAAGACCCTCCTCAAGGGGTGACACAATACCTAGAGGACCCTCTGAAAGGTGTCCTCACTCATCAGAAAAGGTAGAATCTAATCATTAGAAGCCCCCCCCCCAATGAAAAGTTTCTTCTTAAAAATTGGTACCCCAAAAAGGTCTAGGTACTTGTAAAACCATCCAACCCATCTAGGGTTTTGACGGAAGAAGATACAAAACCCATGGCAGCCACCTTACTCTAATAGTTTGAGGAATACAAAAGGATTAATGTAGATCTCATTATTGAGCAGTGATCAGATTATAAAAATTCCTCAATGGACCTTATATCTATTATAATGGTAAAACTGGTCCTCCTTGTATAGGTTCTAGAATTTGAACATGGTGGCCTGACACTTCCAGTTAGGGTAGAAGCCTAGGGATATGACAAGAGGCCAAGGTATGACTCATCCACTCTGGCTGAGAAATGAGAGGAGGGTGATTATACGATATATGATCAAGTTCATTCCACTCCTCAAGTAGATGATCCTATCAATTAATTAGTTCCTAGAGGACCTCGTTAGGATGATGTGATAGACACACTCGTCACTTGCCTTGAGGCTTTGGAAGCATCACAAGTGGTGATATTTCCCAATGGAAAACCATAACTATCATGGGTGGGTAATGTTCGAGAACCCCCATAGTTTGAAAATCCCATATTCACCCCACCAATGGGACTTGTGACCTACTCCAACACCTAGCTCATTAATCCTCAAGGTGAGGCCCAATGCTGGGGACTCTAGAACAGCAGGTGGATACTGAGCTCTGATGCTTTGTTCATACTATAGAAGGTCTTACTTTTGTCTGGTATGACCAATTGCTGATAGGGTCTATTTCTTATTGGGAGGATCACTGATATAATATATCTACCAATTTATTTCCACCACATGAAATATAAGTATTTTTGACCTCTTCATGTGAAAATAAAGGCATGATGAGTGAGTTGTAGGCTTCATCACTCAGTGGAAAGATCTCACATACTCACTTGATATGGAACTATCCTTGGAATATCTACTAAATATGTGCATATAGAATATTAGGAACGATCTAGTTCCCACCCTCATATTCTTGATATACCTCGTTGGATTTAAGTAATTATCTAAAAATTATTAGCATCTAGAATTATCCATATAGTAGACTAGAAATCAATCATTCTGATGGATTCATCCAGCATCCAAGAGAAGACCTTTTAAATTAGAGACAACTGCCACAATGCATGGAGAGGTTCCTCAGATAGTAAACATCGTTTCCTCATTATTGGAAGAGATTCTATAATGACCCAAAGTTTCATTAATGGGAACTCCTCTTGATCTAAATAAATGTCTCTTTATGTTTATATAAAATTTCAACTTCTTTGGTTTTATGTTAAGAATTTTGACCATTTCTAATATAGTCGTTGAACAGTGATCACATGATTAGTATAAATATAGGACTTTAACAAATCACATTTACTCAAACAAAGGAAGCGATGACCTCATACAGTAGAATTTCCCCATACTAATCCCATTTGTCAGAGCTTGGAAAAGAGGTGGCATCTTTGGGCTTCACCCTTGACCAAACCCAAGCTGAGCTTCATCATGTCAAGCTCGAACATGACCGTCTACAGGAAAAGTGGAAGTTGATTGAAATTACCACTCGAGCGATGTTATCCGATCCACCCCAAGAGTATTTCACCATTGCACACCATACCCTTAGGTCTTATGTGGCTGTTTTAAGGGGTTATGTAACAAATAAGTAGTACTATGTTCATGTACATTATTTTTTTTATATAATAAAGAATATAATTTCTAGTCATTTTTTATACATTTTAAATAGTTTTTAAAGTACAAATGATGTTTTTGGTTATTATTTAATTAAGAAATATATTTTATTAAATTAAGGGATTTTGGAATTAAATAATATTTTAATAAAATAATATTATTATTATTAAATTAATTTTTATTAAATATAAATGATCTTATAATTTTATGAATGCAATTAAAATTTTTATTAAGGTTTGAAAGCCATTTCTTTCAAAACCCATGAATGTTCGATAAATGTCGGTTTTTATTTTAAAAGTGAAAATTAACATATTTAGAAAATTATTTAGATAAAATAAATGTTATTTCTGGAATCAGGATGTCGAAATTAACCAACATTGAATTTTTCATAATTTTTTGAGATAATCAAATTTTTGGGTAAAAATTAAATACCGTTTAAATATATAATGTGTTTTATAACATCATAATGACCCAATAGTGATGTAATAAAACAATAAAATCTTTATGTTCGGCCAATATATGTTTTAAAATTAAAATAATGTGATTTTGGGTTTTTTTGACTTACTTTTCAAAGCATTAATGGACCCCTCAAGACTTATTCAACACCTTGCCTTTTTAAATTAATTTCCATGAGAGTGTGACTCACCTCCACATAAGAAACTCTATTATTTTAAGAAGTTAGGATTTTGTCCTTATAAAATATTTTTTTCCTCTTCCCTTGGCCAAAAACCATGGGCAAAAACCATGGGATGGTTTTTGGTTTTGATTAATTTAATGTAAGGGGACCCAAACCTAAATAATAAAGAATTCCCTCACCTTTCCTATATAAACCCACCCAAGATCCCACTTCCTCCTCACTCAAAGCCCTTGGAGTTCGTCCAACCTCTTCCCTACTCTCTTTAGAATCCTCCCAAGGTTCCCCAAGCTCCCAAGAAGCCTCTAAAAAGCCTCTCTCAAGCCTTTGGAAGCACACTTCCAAGTAAGGGTTTTTTCTTCCTTTCTCATTTTTTTCAATTTTATTTAAGTTGTATTTCCATTTTAATTTCAATTATTAATGTTGGTGTATGGTTTCTCACATCCCCCATACTTCCCTCTTATTGTTTTAATGATGAGATACCCCTTTCTTTCTCATTAAATTCCTCCCATGTACACCCGTTACTATGCCGAAATTCCAAAAGAAACTTCTCTCTCTTCTTTTACATTCAAGCAATAATTTTGTATCATGAATCTAAATTCCATTACAATTATTATGACATGTATCTATATGAACTCCTTACTATCCATTACATGTAAATATGATGAGGAACCCCTTTCTCTCTCATCAACCATTTTTATGAATTCTTATGTCACACCGTTACGTTGCCGAAATCGCACCGATTTTCTAAGCCAATGCCATTGTGTAGTGGATACCATGCCCATTTCTCCATCAAGGGTGTCCACCTTTATGCACCCTTACTTATTTATTACAAAGTTTCATGTATTAATCCACATTTCTTTATCGTGGAATAAATGATTATGTTTTATGAATCCATGTTTTATGATCCATGTGGCACACTTATGCATGAAATGAAATGGTTAAGAAGGGTGCACCCTTATAGCGCTCCAATGCATTGGGTAAAGTATAGTATCATGATACGTCATGTGCAATGAGTGTTGACTCATGCTAATTCAAGTGCAACGAGGGTTTACTCGTGCTTCAAGTGCAATGAGGGTTTACTCATGCTCCATGTGCAATGAGCCTTGGCTCATGAAAATTCCATGTTAAGTGTTGTTGCCACATTTCCATGTTATGATTATCATGATTTATCATGCCTTTATACTCATATTTCTTTTATGATCTATTGATATGCCTATTTTCTAACATGTGTTGTACTCCTTATATTATTCCATGTGTACTCCCTTACTGGGCTTTATAGCTCACCCTTTTCTTATGCATGTCCTCAGGTTATCCCATGCGATGCTAAGTACAAGGGAATGTAGTGGTCATGTAAAGGATGTTTTCAATAAAGATGTTGTATTTCATGTTTTATGTTTTTTATGTAATGATCCTAAGCCCCAAATACACTAAACCTATCGATCTTCTTTGTTTTATCAGGAAACGTTTTATGTAATAAATCATCTTTATGTTTATAATAAAAGAAGAGTTGTCATAGTTGGTATCAGAGGATAGGTTTAGTTATTTTTGGGATTAGGAAACCATAGTAAAGCCTTAGATACACGACTATGTATAATTAAAACATACCTAAGTTTTGGTAAGTACTGAGTAAGTGGTTTATCAAACAAATACATCCATTTCTGGATACGAGCAGGTAGAGGCGGCTCTGGCACAGATGTATCCTAGGTGTAAAACACGAAAACACCGCTTTGAGCTAGAATTGAACGGGAACTGGTGCATGAAAACGGGCCTTGCTGCACTCTTGGCTACGACACTCCCGGGGGATATGTTTTTATAAATTCAAAATCTTAGTATGAACCCTTATTAAGGGAATTAAAAAAATTCCTCTACGAATATATGTTATAAATTAGATCATGAAAATACTAGATTGAATCCTATAGACTCATGAGTAAGGAAATAAAAGTTTATTTATAAGTCATCAACTTTTTTCTTTGGATTACCCTTTATGTGTTACCCCTAACTTTCCTTTTATTCCAGCCAATGGCCGGTAATAGGAGGACTCAGGCTAACAACCTTTGTAAAGATCAGTGTGATTACTGTACTAATGAGATGCCCAATACAATGGGAGTGGGAATCACAAACTTTGTCACACTTATCTCTCATCTAACTCAAGTTTTTAATAGAAACACGGGTCAATAGGAAGGTTAACCCCCCCCCCCCCCAAGAAAGAACAAGTCTCTTCCGAGAGCTTCATGAGACAAAAGCCTCCTAATTTTAGAGGATCATTCGATCCCAAAATCGCTGAACAATGGATCAACTCCATTGAAAAGATATTCTCCATCCTTCAATGTTTTGAACAAGAGAAGGTTCTCCTGGAAGCTTGTCGTGTGGAGGGTGAAGCTAATCAATGGTGGACATTGATCAAAAATACAAAGCCAAAGGAGGAGATCGAGGTGGTGGAATGGAAGGATTTGTGGAATATTTTTTTCGATAAATATGTTTCCTCCACCCTCCGACTTAAGATGGAAAGGGACTTCCTTTCCCTCAAGAAAAAAGATGAAGAATCTGTTGGAGCGTATGAGGAAAAATTCACAAGGCTTGCACTATACGCTTCCGGATTTGTCGTTACCCCCGAATGCAAGGTTGACCACTTCTTTGGTGGGATAAAGCCTAGCTTTCCGGAAGCATTAGCGATCTGTGACTTCGACAGCTATGATGAAATTGTCTGATGTGCCCTCAAGGTCGAAATGGAGATCGGGGAATCACATGGGTATCATGGTGACAAGAAGAATAAGGTGGACTTCAATGTTGGTGGTCTGATGGATAAATCCAATGGTTCTAAGAAGATCCAGCACCCCACTTGCCAAAGTGCGGAAAGAAGCAGCTTGGAAATTTCCTTAAGGGGAAGAGAAAATTCTTCAGGTGTGGAAGAGAAGGGAACCTAGCTGTTAACTGTCGACAAGAAAGACCCACGGCTATGACAGAGTAGAGGAACGCTCCGTTCGAACCTCAACTCATTGTTCAATGCTACAAATGTAAAGAACTGGGTCATTTTTCATATCAGTGCCCTAATCCAAGGGTTTTTGGAGACAACCAACAGCCTCCAAGGCAGCAAGGAAGAGCTTTTTCCATCACTTTTGCCGAAGTGAACCCTGACAACGAAGTAGTGACAGGTACGCAAGTTATTCATTCAAGAATAGTGAATGTACTTTTTGATTCAGGTTCTACGCATTCTTTTATATCTCTAATGTTTAGTAGAATAATCCCAGCACCACCACATATCATGTAAGTAAATATGTCAGTGAGTACGGAAAATGGGGAAATCATTGCATCCCATGAATATAAGTCCTCCCCTGTTATAGTATGTGGATTGAATTTCCCAGCGAACCTCGTCATACTCCCTATGGTGGAATTTGATGCAATTCTTGGCATGGATTGGCTTTCCTTATATAGAGACAACATAAATTTTTGGGAGAGGGAAATAACACTCCATATTGAGAATCGACCCCCTATTATTTACAAGTGCATGGAGGAAGATGAATCTCCTTTAGCTCCATCATCTCAAGAATGGATATTACTACCTTATGAGCACGCGTAACTGGCTCAGATGATTGAGTACAAGGAAGAAACCATCCTTGAAGAAATTCCTATTGTGAGGGAATTCACGGAAGTGTTTCCCGAGGAACTGCCTGGCCTTCCTCCTAGAAGAGATGTTGAATTCTCAATTGAAATTATACCCAAGGCTTTACCAATATCCAATACTCCATATAGAATGGATGTTATTGAGGTTGAAGAGATGAAGAAATAACTACAGGAGAATCTGGATAAAGGGTTTATACTCCCAAGTGCTTCACCATGGGGTGCACCAGTCCTCTTCATCAAGAAGAAGGATGGGTCAATGCGGCTTTTCATCGATTATCCTGAACTTAACAAAATCACAATAAAGAACAAGTATCCTCTACCAAGAATCGATGACTTTTTTGATCAGCTGCGTGGAGCACAATACTTCTCCCAGGTGGATTTTCGGTCGGGATATTATCAAGTAAGGGTGAAGAAGGAAGATGTCCCCAAGACTGCTTTTCGTACAACATACGGGCACTATGAATTCATAGTAATGCCTTTAAGACTCACCAATGCTCTAGAAATCTTCATGGACTTAATGAATAGAGTCTTTAGAGATTACCTAGAAAATTTTTTGGTAGTCTTTATAGATGATATTCTAATATACTTCAAAACCAAGGAGGATCATGAGGAGAATTTAAAAACTGTATTAGAGACTTTGCGCAAGGAGAATCTCTATGAAGAGTATAACAAGTGTGAGTTCCGGTTGAAGGAGGTCTCATTCTTGGGCCATATCATCACAAGAAATGGGTTATCTGTGGACCCCTCCAAAATTGATGCAATTGAGGGATGGTCAAGGCCAACATCGGTAATAGATATCCGTAGCTTCTTGGGGTTAGCTGGATATTATCGATGATTTGTGAGAAATTTCTCACGATTTTCCAACCCTCTTACCAAGATAACTCGAAAGGGAGTAAAGTTTTCTTGGAGCGATGAATGCGAAGAAAGATTCATGGAGTTGAAAAGGAGGCTTATCACTGCGCCCATGCTCACTTTACCCACAAGTGGGGAACTTTTTTTTTGTTTTCAGTGATGCTTCAAAGAAGGGATTAGGATGTGTGCTGATGCATAATGATAAAGTTATATCCTATGCCTCAAGGTAGTTGAAAATCCATGAGCAAAACTATCCAACGCATGATCTGGAGTTGGCGGCTGTGGTCTTTGCCTTGAAAATCTGGCGGCATTATCTCTATGGTGAGAAATGTGAGATATATACTGACCACAAGAGTCTTAAATATATATTCACACAGAAAGATCTTAATATGTTCTAGAGAAGATAGATAGAGCTCATCAAGGATTATGACTGTTCAATACATTACCACCCTGGGAAAGCGAACAAGGTGGCAGGTGCCCTAAGTAGAAAGGACCCAACAATTCTATCAATGATGAGAATTGATAAGGATCCAATATTATTAGACTCGATGAATATGGATGTGGGAATCATAAAGAAGGGAATATCATCAATAATTGCACAAATTATTACTCAACCGTCTCTTTTGGAAAGGTTAAAGGATGCTCAAAAGGATGATGTGGGAATTCAGGAAAAAGTGGAAGCTATCAAAAAAGAAAAATCCTCAGAGTTTAATGTTAATGAAGAAGGAATTGTGTGGTTTTGGAAAAGACTATGTGTTCCATCACATCCAGAGCTGAAGAAGGAAATTTTGGATGATGCACATAGTTCAAATTTCTCTATTCACCTAGGGAGCACAAAGATGTATCGAGATCTCCGAGAAACCTTTTGGTGGGATAATATGAAGAAGGAGATCACTGAATATACATCAAAGTTCTTGGTGTGTCAGCAAGTGAAGGAATAGGGGTAGAAGTCTAAGGGGATGATGCAACCATTGCCCATACGAGAATGGAAATGGGAGAACATCACCATGGACTTTGTCACCGGACTTCCAAGGATATCCAAAGGCAACAATGCAATCTGGGTTGTTGTGGATCGTCTTACAAAGACTGCACACTTCATTGCTATTCAGGAGGATTTCTCTTTGGATCATCTGGCACAGATATATATCAGGGAAGTGGTAAGGTTGCATGGAGTACCACTATCTATTGTGTCTGACCGAGATCCAAGATTCACCTCTATGTTTTGGAAGATTCTTCAACATGCTCTGAATACTGAACTGAACTTCAGTATGGCCTATCATCCTCAAACTGATGGCCAATCCAAGAGGACTATACAAACACTTGAGGAAATGTTGAGAGCAGGATCAATGGACTTTAAAGGAGGATGAGATCAACATATTTTTCTGGTTTAGTTCTCTTATAATAATAGTTTCCACTCAAGCATCCAAATGGCACCATATGAAGCCCTGTATGGGAAAAGGTGCAGAACACTAGCATGTTGGGATGAGTTCAGTGAACGTAAGCTGCTTGGACCAGAAATGGTCGAAGAAATGGTGGAGATGGTGAAAACCATTCAGTATCATATCAAGGTAGCCTAGAGTCCATAGAAGAGTTATGCAGATAATCTTCGATGAGACCTTGAGTTTAAAGTTGGAGACATGGTGTTTCTATGAATATCTCCGTGGAAAAAGGTCATGAGGTTTGGAAGGAAAGGGAAGTTAAGTCCAAGGTACATCGGCCCCTTCGAGATTATTGATCGTGTCGAGGCTGTGGCCTATCGACTAGCACTTCCACCTACCCTGGCCAAAGAATATGATGTCTTTCATGTATCCCTCTTAAGGAAGTACATACCATACCCTTCACATGTACTCTCTTCTGTGGTGGTACAATTGGAAGATGATATTACTTATGAGGAGCAACAGGTGAAGATCTTAGATCATAGAGAAAACGTTCTTTGAAATAAGACAATGCCCCTCGTCAAGGTGTTGTGGAGAAACCACAAGTTTGAAGAAGAGACTTGAGAATCGGAGGAAATGATGAAGTTGAGTTACCCACATCTGTTTTAGTGTGGGAAAAGGAAAATTTCAAGGGAGAAATTTCTTAAGGGGGGAATATTGTAACGACCCAAAGTTTCATTAATTGAAATTACTCTTGATCTAGTTAAATGTCTCTTTATGTTTATATAAAATGTCAACTTCTTTGGTTTTATGTTAAGAATTTTGACCGTTGCTAATATAGTCGTTCAACAGTGATCATATGATTAGTATAAATATAGGACTTTAACAAATCCAGTTTACCCAGACAAAGGAAGTGATGGCCTCATCTAGTAGAATTTCCCCATACGAAGCCCATTTGTCGGAGCTTGGAAAAGAGGTGGCGTCTTTGGGCTTCTCCCTTGACCAAGCCCAATCTGATCTTCATCATGTCAAGCTCAAACATGATCGTCTACGAGAAAGGTGGAAGTTGATTGAAATTACCACTCGAGCGATGTTATCCGAGCCACCCCAAGAGTCTGTCACCATCACACACCTTACCCTTAGGTCTTATGAGGACGTTTTAAGGGGTTATGTATTAAATAATTATAACTATGTTCATGTACATTATTTTTGTATATAATAATGAATATAATTTCTAGTCATTTTTGATACATTGTAAATAGTTTTTAAAGTACAAATGATGTTTTTAGTTATTATTTAATTAAGAAATCTATTTTATTAAATTAAGGGATTTTTGAATTAAATAATATTATAATAAAATAATAATAATATTATTAAATTAATTTTTATTAAATATAAATGATCTTATAATTTTATGAATGAGATTAAAATTTTTATTAAGGTTTGAAAGCCATTTCTGTCAAAACCCTTGAATTTTTGATAAATGTCAATTTTTATTTTAAAAGTGAAAATTAACATATTTAGAAAATTATTTAGAAAAAATAAATGTTATTTCTGGAATCAGGACATCGAAATCATCCAACGGTGAATTTTTCATAATTTTCTGAGAGAGTCAAATTTTTTGGTAAAAATTAAATACCGTTTAAATATATAATGTGTTTTATGACATCATAATGACCCAATAGTGATGTAATAAAAAACTATAATCTTTATTTTCAGCCAATATATGTTTTACCATTAAAATAATGTGATTTTGGGTTTGTTTGACTTACTTTTCAAAGCATTAATGGACCCCTCAAGACTTATTCAACACCTTGCCTTTTTAAATTAATTTCCATGGGAGTGTGACTCACCTCCACATAAACAACCCTAATATTTTAAGGAGTTATGACTTTGGACTTATAAAATATTGTTTTCCTCTTCCCTTTTCCAAAAACCATGGTCAAAAACCATGGGATGGTTTGTGGTTTGGATTAATTTAATGTAAGGGGACCCAAACCTAAATAATAAAGAATTCCCTCACCTTTCCTATATAAACCCACCCAAGCTCCCACTTCCTCCACAGTCAAAGCCCTTCGAGTTCGACCAACCTCTTCCCTAATCTCTCTAGAATCCTCCCAAGGTTCCTCAAGCTCCCAAGAAGCCTCTCACAAGCCTCTCTCTAGCCTTTGGAAGCACACTTCCAAGTAAGGGTTTTTTCTTCCTTTCTCATTTTTGTCAATTTTCATTAAGTTGTATTGCCCATTTAATTTCAATTATGAATGTTGGGGTAGGGTTTCAAACCTCCCCCATACTTCCCTCTTATTTTTTGAATGATGGGAGACCCCTTTCTCTCTCATTAAATTCCTCCCATGTACACCCGTTACTATGCCAAAATTCCGAATGGAACTTTTCTCTCTTCTTTTACATTCAAGCAATAATTTTGTATCATGAATCTAAATTCCATTACAATTGTTGGGAAATGTATATATATGACCTCCTTACTTTCCATTACATATAATATGATGAGGAACCCCTTTCTCTCTCATCAACCATTTTTATGAATTCTTATGTCACACTGTTACGCTGCCGAAATCGCACTGATTTTCTAAGCCAATGCCATTGTGTAGTGGATACCATGCCCATTTCTCCATCAAGGGTATCCACAATTATGAACATTTACTTATTTATTACAAAGTTTCATGTATGAATTCCACATTCCTTTATCGTGGAATAAATGATTATGTTTTATGAATCCATGTTTTATGATCCATGTGGCACACTTATGCATGGAATGAAATGTTTAAGAAGGGTGCGCCCTTATAGCGCTCCAATGCATTGGGTAAAGTATAGTATCATGATACTTCATGTGCAATGAGTTTTGACTCATGATAATTCAAGTGAAACAAGGGTTTACTCATGCTTTATGTGCAATGAGGATTTACTCATGCTCTATCTTCAATGATCCTTGGATTATGCTAATTCCATGTTAAGTGTTGTTGCCACATTTCCATGTTATGATTATCATGCTTTATCATGCCTTTATGCTCATGTTTCTTTTATGATCTATTGATATGCCTATTGTCTAACATGTTTTGTACTCCTCATGTTATTCCATGTGTACTCCCTTACTGGGCTTTATAGCTCACCCTTTTCTTATGCATGTCCTCAGGTTATCCCATGCAATGCTATGTACGAGGGAATGTAGTGGTCATGTAAAGGAAGTTTTCAATAAATATGTTTTATTTAATGTTTTAAGTTTTTTATGTAATGATCCTAATCCCCAAAGACACTAAACCTCTCGATCTTCTTTGTTGTATCAAGATAAGTTTTATGTAATAAATCATGTTTAAGTTTATAATAAAAGCAGGGTTGTCATAGATTCCCTGGGTGTATCCCTATCAGGAACATCCCAACCTTGTGTATCCTTGAATAGTGCTACCTTTGCTAGTGTTGCCTTTCCAAGAACATCCTCCTCAATGAGATAATCTGGTTCCAGCCCCTCCCCAAGGACAAGCTCCCATGTCGGCTCTCCCAAACAGAAGAAACCAGACCTATTTATTCAGGGATTCAAAGGTACTAGGGTACTGTTTCTATAACTTAGATAATGGAATCCTAATGTTTCTATAGTATAGGATACCCAAAGATGTTAGAATCAATTCTCATTTTGATCACTATCCATGTCATAGAATCCATATACACAACGTCAATGATTTATTTATGTTTAAATATTGGATCCAGGAATAAGTGGATCACAACTTAGTCATGTTGGACAATGTTCCAAAACTGGAGACACATGTATCCATTGACCTCGAATATAAAACTGAAGACTCTGCTAAGTGGAAATATGCTCCAAGCCATGGGACATAGAAGTAATATGACTGGTTGGACCTCAAGGTGGTTTCTCATTCTCATGTAATTATCCATGAACACTAAAGTAAGTCTGAAACTGTGGCTGTTTCTGCACATATTTCATCCAATGGCTCCACATCTGATTTTTATCCTTCCTAGACTCATAAGAACATGTTCCAATAGTTAAAGGGAAATAAGAGTCACCCATAGGTTACAAATCTATCTTGCACTCTTGGAGACATCATGCCTACCAAATTGGTAGATGCGCCTAGGGTTCTCCCATATCTATGCTACTCCATAGAGGATGAGATAGAGTAGTCCTGTGTTAATGTCATCAATATAGTATACCACTTCACAATTCTCGATAATGAGGAATGCCATGTAAACCCCTCAAGTTCCTCTGTCTGGCATCATTGGAGGAAAGGAAACTAGGTTTTGACCTTAGCTGTCTGATAGTTAGTCAATAGTTCCCTCTCATAGAAGTCTAGCTAGTCAGTTGTAGAATATTTGCAGCACTATTCAGAATCCAGTGGTTCAGTTAGTATCATCCAATTCACCCCTTCCAAATAAAGACCCTTTAAAGGAAAGGTATTCCCTTATATCAAATGTATGATGTGTTAAAGAACCTCTCTGGTATACCCATGAGGCTTTTAATACTCAAGGATCTATACATCTAAAAATAAATATGTGAGGCCCTACTAAATATTTGAAACCCCCCTATAATTGAAGGTATTGGTAGCTATTTTAGAGGCCTAAAATACATTGGAAGAAAACAAGGGGAGTGTTAATCCATTATCTCATTTTCTAGGGAAGATGAGGGTTTCATCATGAACGGGCACCTATAGCTGAAACTTATTTTTTATTAAGATAAACACTTTTTTGGAAAAAGTGTGAAACCGTAAAGTTCAACATTCACCAAAAATAAAACAAAGCAGACAAATCAGAATAGACTAACCAAGCAAAGATAACAACCGCCAACCCCAATGCAGCACCACTCGGCGATCCCATGCAAGCATGGTCCCTCCTGAGGGCAAAGCCCTACCTCTAATACAACCAAGTCCCAAATGGCCTGCAAAGAGGAAAGGGGCACCTATGACAATTGTATATCGCATGATAGTTAAATGGTGTATAGATTCACTACAGCCTCATGGATATCAGTGTAGGGATCAATCTCATCTCAAACTATGCACTCCACAAGTTGGGGATGATAGATATAGATCTGACTCCATCAAACCTGACAATTTAGGGTTATGATAAGATCAATCAGAAACCACATAGAAAGGTTCAACTGAAGAATCATTTTGGAGGCCTTGTACTAAATAAAAAACTCATGAGTCTCATAGGATACCACCTCTAAATTTTTTTTGGGTAGACCATGGATTCATTTTTATGCAGTGGTCCCCTCCTTCTATCATTAGTGCCTCAAATACTCCCTCAATGGTTGCATAGGTTTCATCCATGGTTATAAGTCCCCCTTTAATTTCTATGAGGCCCATTATCTAGATGTTAGGTACTAGAAAAGATAGATTAAGTAGGTTCAGAATGATGGGGTTGAGATCATAAATTATCTCAATAATCTAGTAGCCACTACAGTAGATCCTTCGGTAGACATGAAAGCTGCTTTTGTTCTCCCGATTCATCGGTTATATCCCACAACGCCAAACCTGGGGGGTTGTTTTATTATCTCTAAGAAAAATATTTTTGGTCTCTATAAGAAAAAGGAACACCCATAGATTATCTCATACACTTACACTAGAAAAAGTGACTGATAAATGAATTCCCTACCCATGTGAAGTACCAATAATTTCTCTCAGTGTCCATCAATCCATGACATTCTCGCATGTTTTACAGAGAATGGATAACCCGAAAAATATAAAATTATCTCCATTGATTTGACATCAAGGGTGGACCCCATGGCTAGAGGACTGATATAATTAACTCGACATATTTTTTTATCCATAGTCTCAATAGAGCAGAGATCCCTTACTGGTGATTTTGTATCCTCCAGAGAAGGCACAAATACTTCCCTTGAGTCGGTTTTCCTAGAAGAGACACCTCCTCCATATGATTATCCTACCTTAGATGAAAAATAAGATTTGGAATATGGCCATCCAATATTTAAAGAGGGGTTCTCTACCACCATTGATGAGTTAACGCAAGTGAACCATGGAACCGAGGAAGATCTGAGTGTAACATTGGTCAGTGTACCCATGTCTCTATAGGAGCAACATTAGTATGCAGAATTATTAAAAAAAACCATGACATATTTTTCTAGAGAAATGATAAGATTCCGAGGTTGGACCCTAAAGTCACCATTCATCATCTTGGCCTCCCAACGATTCATCACGGGTTATAGAATCCTCATAGAAAGATGAAACCCTCTCATGGTGCCATAGTCGAGGCCAAATTTGACAAGTTTATCAAAGAAAAAATCATAATGAAAGCTTATTACCCAATATGTCTAGCAACATCGATCTAGACAAGAAGAAGAATAACAAGATCAGAGTCTGTATAAACTTCTGGTACCTCAATCATTTTTATTTGAAGAATTATTATCCCATTCCAATGATAGAGTTATTTATTGATTCCATAGTCGGGTTCCAAGAACTATACTTTATGGATAGATATTTTGGGTATAATCAGACCCGAATGACCGTTGAGGATAAGGAATCTACAACCTTTATGGATACCCATGGGAATTTTTTCTATTTGGTTATTTCGTTCATCCTGAAGAATGTAAGAGCCATATATCAGTGATACATGCACCACATCTTCAAGCCCATTCTTGGGACATTGGTGGAGTGATATGTGGATGACTTGGTAGTAAAATCATGATAGTGTTAGGAACATATCCTGGATCTTGAGAATGTTTTTAGCTTCTTCTGCTCCCAACACTTGATGATAAACCCCTTGAAATGTGCATTTTGGTTTTCCTCTAATAAATTGTTCATCTTCATCACAATTTAGAGAGTCATCATGATTTACCTAGAGAAGATCAAGGACATCAACCAAATTCCTCCCTTGAGAAACCTATGGGAGTGGTGGGGTCTCTAAGTAAACTTATCATACAACCACTAATTTATTAAAAATATGGATAGAAAGTGTAATCCCTTCTCAATGATCATGAATAAATTCACTGTTTACCAGTGGGATGAGGAGTTCCAGACCACATTTGAGGATATCAAGCATTACATACTCCAACCTTTTATTCTAATGAAACCCATATCAGGTAAGCCTATCTTCCATTAAATGAACACCATATAATGGTCCCTCGATTCCATTTTTGGTTATAAAAACAATGATAGAATAGAAAATAGTTTTTACTATATTAGATCCATGATCCTCGACATTGAGTCTAGATACTCCCCCATAAATAAGAGTTTCCTCACAGTGGTTTTCATAGTATAGAAGTATTGAGACTATATGTAGAATAATGAGATACATATGGTTTCCCAAGTAGACCCAAAAAATTATATCCTCAATCACCTTGTACTGAAAAGATGATTGGTACATAGGGTGGTGATTCTAAAGAAGTTTGACATCAAGTTTTTCTCATATGAGGATATCAAAGACCAGGAATTGGTAGACTATGTGGCCAAACAGCTGGTCCCTGAATAATTTACCTTGGATGTTGATTTTCAAAAATGATGTTATCTACTCAATAGACTAGGCTATACCATGTTGGATGATTCATTTCTATGGTGCCACCAAGATCCCAATCAGTAGAAGGATCAATGATGCTAAACTGAACATAGTAGGTCTGGGGATCTTCATCATCACCCAAGTATAATCCATCTTTCCATACTCATTATTATTGTCATAAGGATACAAAAACAATGAGGTAGAGTATAAATTTCTCATTACTGTTTTTATATGGATCTAAATAATGATTCCACTGCATTCATGTGAAGGGAGACTCCAAACTAGAAATTAAACAATTAAAGGGTGAATATGTTGTTAGAAAGAAAGAGATAGTTCCCCTACTTGAATATACTCATCAGCTAATGGAATAGTTACCTTACCAACCATATGTGACTTTTTTCCCTTTTCACAGAATGGTCAAGATGATTCATTATAAATCTTTGATGTGTATCTCATAGAACCTGACTTGGAAGGCCTACTAATTTATGTGGCACATTGGAGGGTAATTTCCCCCTCCACTTTTCAGGATAGAAACCATCCGATATACCAAATTACTATTGGTATTTTTCATTAGGATCCTTAGGTCCCCCAAAATAGAAGAAACACAATAATAGACAACCCCATTCATTGAGTATCTCAATCATGGCATCTTCCAACTAGGTCAAGATAAGCATGGGCAAGTCTGCCCATTTGAAATTTAGTTTATCCTACAATTGTGGAATATCCTTGAAAAAAACCTTGTACACATACGGGTTGGATGGAATTATCTCCATTTCATCCAAGGATATGAGATACCTCAGGTTATAAAAGAAGTCTATTCTAGATCCTATGGTTCCCATCAAGAAGGATTGAAGCTATCCCACTAGATTTGGAGGTTGGTCTAGTTTTGGCCCACCATGGTCCATGATTTCAACAAGTTCTCCAAGAAGTGTCATGCATGTGTGATCCATGAAATCTGTGTGCACCGAATACCAAAGTTTTTGTATAGCACCATGTATTCTTAACCCCTTGAAGTATGGAGGATTGATGTTGTGGGTCCATACCCACCAATGATAGCTCATTGATGATAGCTTTCTAGTGTAGGTTCATCTTGACCCCAACTAAATTCTTCTACAAAATAGAAAAATAGGTTCCCCTAAAGAAAGTTAAAACTTGTTCTGTGATCAAGTTGATGAGTTCCCATATCATCCATTAGTTTGGGGTTCCTCATACTATTCTCACAGAAAATGTCACTAACATCCAAGCATCAAAGATGAGGAAATTTTATGCCAAGTAAAATATATGTTCACCCATACTTATCTCTACCATGTGTAGGAAAATATAGAGATTGAGGTGTTCAATAGGTCCCTCTCTAACATTTTTTAGAAAATGGTGGGCCAAAATAAAATACGTTGGACAGAAAATTTCCCCAATTCTATCTAGGATTATTAGAAAATGAATTATAATTCAACACAGGGGTCTCATATTCTCTAGAATATTGAACAAAGGTATTATTGAACATCAAGATTCAGTTTCCGTCACTCTGAACAACTGTCTATGACAGGAAAATTCTAGATAAAATGGCACATGTTTTCCTAGATGAGTTGGAATCCCTAAAGGAAAACAGGATTTAGGCCTTGAACAACATTGAGAGTCATTGATACAAGATATATAGAGTGTTCAACAAGAATGTTTATGTATGATCCTTCTTCCAAAGTTAAATAGTGATGGATCTTTGAATGTTAATGATACCTAGAGAAAATCCAACAATGTTAGAGCCAAAATGGGAAGGACCTTACATAATCCATAAGGTCTACTCTAATCTAGCATAATATTTGATCACCACGCATGGAGAGTGTATCACACCTCCCACCAACACCAAGTTTCTCAAGAAGTTACTTGTGTGAGGATTCATGGTCCAAGAAATAGAACCTTAAAACATTTGAAACCAGTCTAGGAATTATCAATTTAAGCTGTTTTCAATGGGTTCTATCCATATGACCATAAACTAGAAAAAACAATAGTCCAAGTTGTATTACATTAAAATGCAAATCATGACGTCCCCATTGTACGAATTTAAACTGTACCAGTGCCCCATATGAAACTAGGATTCCTCATGTGATAAGTATGGGATGATCTAAAACCTTGTACCTCATATAAAACCAAGATTCCTCATATGATAAGTATGGGATGATCAAAAAGCTTTTACCCCATATAAAATTGGTATTCCTTATATGATAACTTTGGAATGAAAAAAATATTGTACCCCATATAAAATATGGATTCCACATATGATAAGTATGGGATGATAAAAAATAATACCTTATATAAATTTAGGATGCCTCATATAATGAATGTGAGATGATAAAAAACTAGCTTCCTTATAATATAATGATAAATTGTAGCCTTAAACCATATCATGAACATGGGATTCCCTTGTCAGAGAGGATTTACCACTTACCAGCACCAGTTTTTTACAACATCATATTCTAGAACTATGTGTGGCTTGATTCCCATTCCCATGGGTTATATAGTGGCTCATAGACATCCTGTCACCGGACCCAAACACAAACTTAAAAACCCTTAAGCTCCCTATTCCCATTTACAATCCAAGCATTACGAGCTTAAAATATGTACAGGACTTCATTTCATTTCAATGTATTTATGTAGTACATGGGATGAATGCCCTCATTTCATTTCAGTTTTTACTAGTTCTATGCCAAAAAAAATACCCTTGAGACAAACATCTTCTTAGTCCCAGCTGGATGACATTAAAATTTTTCCACATTCTCCCGATTCAAACACTATGATATTAAAATACGTGTTATTTTTTCCAAGGTATTAATGTACTACATTTCCCTAAATACCCTCATTTCAGGTTGGGTTCTACCTCTTTCCTACAACACAAATATCCTTGATACAAACGCCCCCATTAGTCCAGGCATCATAAATTGAAAATATTTTCCAATATTCCAAATATCACGAATTTAAGATATTTTCCATGGTACAATCCCTATGAACCTAATCTATGTGCAAGTGGATTCAATATATTTGTGTATTATGCATAGCATCCTTGGCTCTTTTCACATTGGGCTTTAACTATGTCACACCACATGAACATCCTTGAAGCACCCACCCCTATGGTCCAAAGTCTATAACCATAAACCAAGAGCCTCGATTCATGAAATATGACCCTAAACTATATGAATTATCCCATAAAACGAATATTTTGATTCATCCATAGTGTTTAATCAAGAATATTCCACCATATATCCTCAAAACTATATTTGGATTGATTCCCATTTCCATGGGATATGTAGTGATACCTAGACATTATTTCTTGAGACCCAACCATAAATTCACCATAAAATAATCAATTACATGTAGTGATATCAGCCAAAATGATTCCGTGGGACTCCTTTTTTAGGTATAAGTCCCATTCATTTTTTAGCCCATTAGTGGGTCTAAATTCCCTCATAACCCGACATGAGGAAGAAGAGAACATGTATCTTGATGCGCAAGACTTATTGATGTCCTCAACACACAACGTTAAACTGTAGACCTACCCCATAGAAAACTGGGATTCCTCTTAATTTGAGATTATTTACCCCATATTGAAGTAGGATTACCCAAATGGAAAGTAAATTATTGGATGAAAAAACAACAATGACCTCAACAGATGATGTTAAAATTTAACCTTACCATGTATGAATTCTTGAGGCCTCATATCCTCTTATGGGATGATTTTGAATCCTTATTTGAGAGGGTATCCTCTTCTGGTGTCAGTATCCTATAGCGCTTCCTTACATAACTAAATGTGTCTTGATTTCCATATGGGATACATAGTGATTCCTAAATATTTTACATTTGGATCAACCCTCTTCATTGACTAATTATGGGGTCCTCTATTCCCTGACAACATCAAGTTGACTAGGGGTAAAACCTGTCAGGTTCTATGTGGTAAAGGGCCCCTATGGCCCTATTTTAATTATGGATTATAATTCTATCATTCCATCCAAACCTCCTTAGGACATATATGACCCCATTTAGTCAACTTTATGTAACCTTAAACCAGTAACTATCCTTATAGTATGAGCTCCATGAATTTAAACTAGTAGAATCCATTGTTTGAGTTGTATGACTTTAAATTGAAAATCAAAATGTCCTCAGTGCATGAATATAAACAATAGTGTTACCCTCCTCTATGAATAAAGGATACCTCATATGATCAATATGAGATAAACTAAGCAAACTTCCTCATCATATGATGTTAAACTGTGATCTTATCATGTATAAAATAGTGATTCCCCATATGATAATTATGGTTTGATAAAAAAACATCACCTAGTTTAAAACAAGGTTGCCTCCTACTATGATATGATTTGATATCCTCATTAGAGAGGATGTCACTCCTCCAGCATTGGTCTATTTTCAAATCACCTAAAAAAACTAGTCCTGAATTGATTCCCATCCTCATGGGATGTGTAGTGACACCTGGAAATCCCATCCTAGGACTATTCCTTCCAGTATCTCATTTTGGGGTATTTACCCAATGAGATATTCTGAATTTGTTCCTACTGATATAGCCACATATCACATTCGAGCACGTAGAGAAGATCCTAGGATACTCAATATTCCCTCTGGGATAATCCCCATTTCCACTTTTTCACTTTCTCCTATTTAGATAATTATCATCCTCTCAGTATGAAAATGGTTCCTAATGACAATGGTATTATGAAACATTGGCACACCTACCTGTTAGGGCTAACATTTTTAAGGATATTCAGTAACAAATAGAAATTCATAAACTTAAACCATGGTCAATGGTCAAGCTTACATTTTTTCACCCCATCCTAAACTGATATAGGCGCAAAACCTATGGTTTGAACATAGTAAACAGTTTTTCCTTGATATTCGATCACTCCCTTTTTAATATCTAGGTAATGAAATATGAAATATACCACATGGGATTTAGCAATCACTTTATGGTCTCATTTTATTCTCCTCTATGAAAAATAGGAACTCCATACCTCTTTTTGTTTCTCGCACTAAGCATGGATCAAACATGATTATGAGTTGGGGTATAGTTTTCTTCAAGAAAATTTGAGTCACCCAAGATCCCATAGTCCAAAATCTATGACCATAAACTATGATCCCATGATTTTAACTCTATGAGCATAAACTAATATCCAACGGTCCTTGAATCAAGGCCTTAAACTATGTGCAAGCTTACTTAGGGATGTTTTATGAGGTGTCAAGTGGAATTATATGCCCCTAAATTCACATTAGGTAACATTTATTCGATAAAATTACATCCCTTCATGACTCACAGGTACCATGTAGTGAATATATTAGTTTTTTAAGACATTAGATTATTTCTAAGAATATTTATGGCACTAGGAACAATGTTAGTGCCAGAATTCGGGGCCCGGAGAGCTTCAGTGTAGTGATATTAAAAATTAAAAATATATTTCATCATGTGGAAGAATTTATTTGGGAACATTTGATAAATCCCATGATTTGTCACAAATTATAAATTTAAGACTACATTTTAGTTCATGGAATGGGTTTTACCTTAGGCATGAAATAACGTTGGTCAACATTGGGTACCTGATCGGGGTGAGCATTGGTAGTGTGTTAAATAGAGTTTATTGATTTAATAAAAAATAGAACAATAAAAACATTACCCCCAATTATGAGATTCAAGATAGGGGAGGAGAGGATCTCCCTTATGTGATGGATAAACCGAGGTGAATCCAAGGGGAGCAGATGATATTGATCTTATATCTTGACGATGATCGCTCTAGGATGATAGTGTTGCGATGTCAGAGTGTGGATAGAACTCAAAGCTTCAACATTTCTCCACGAGGTAGGAAGATTATAGTTTTAAGTCCGAATATCCTTTTAAATTTTTTTTATTGTTATTGATCCCTTAGACAACTACTAAGTACCCCATGGGGGTTGAACTATGGGTTTCTATGGAAACCATGGATTTTCAGGTAGCTCAAATAGAATTACAATTCAGATTTCCTAATAACATGGAATATAGTGTAGAGGAACACTTCATGTGTTATTTTTATTTAGAGAGGATGAAATTTTATGGACTATATTCTATGTAGTGATCCGAGGTCATGTGGCCAAGGTACATGTCCAGAAACACTGAGGCAAGGGACATGACCGTTTGAAAGTACCTGACTAGCATACATGGGAACATGGTTCTAGACACAACCATGGGTCACGAGCACAACCCATATTCTATTTATCCATGTCATGTTGTATACTGGGGGGTACACTCCATGTTGATGACATGGTAGGCCAAGCTATGTTGGGAAGGACACGAACATGGGCCTGGGTGAGGCAAGACACACTGTCTACACAATGTACACACCATGTAAGCTCACATGGCTAGAAAATCCATGATGAAGAGGATTCATCAAGGTATTTTATCAGGGTCACATTCCATATGGACGCTAGTACATGTAGTTTACTAATCTATGGAACTTATACCTAGCATATCTTATTATTTGGGGATCATATTCAAACCTATGAGTAGACCATCCTGATATGTTTTCTACATAGAGTGCGATGGTAGCCTTCATAGTGGATGGTGTGATATGATGTGTCATGACTAAATAAAAATGTTGTAGTAGAGGTTATTAATCATAGGTAATGATCAGGGTGGATCATTAGAGAGATGTTGGGGTTGGTACCCTTCCCTACTGTCTAAGGATGTGGTATCCCAAGACTTCTTTATCTAGTAGTGTGGTACTCTGTTTCTATTAGGGAATAAGTACCCTACCCATGGTAGTGTTGCGACATGATGAATGATGATAATGATGATTCTCTCAGTGAAACTTGACTGATGTTGGAGATCAGTTTGGTTTATCAGAGATACACTCGGATTGGTACTCTACTATAATACCAGGGTACGAGTCCCACTTACCTCTTGGATTGGTAGAAAAGAAATTCCCTAAAGTGTTTTTGGGTCCTCTACCCATGTATTAGTTCTTTTGGGGTCATTAATCTCCTGTCAGAGTAGGGTTTGGGTCCCATATATTATTCTTGTTGATAGAGTTGGATCTCCCTTGTCATATCAAGTAATGAGACATCCAAACATGTTGTGGAGATGGAGTTGGTACTCCCCTGTGGTTCCAAGGTGAGGGTCCTCTATCCATGGAGAATATACCACGCTATTTCACTAGGTTACAGGTCCTCCATACATGATTTTTCAGCGGGGTGGTACTCCCCTGAGGTACCAGGGTGTATGTTCTCTAATATGGGGTTAGTACTCTCCTATTGTGTCTGGGTGAAGATCCCCCATTATGATCATTATGGTAGAGTTGGTACTCCCTATTACACATTGTGTAGCTCCTCCATATATTTTATGATATTCCCCAATCTTTGAGTAGAGGTGAGGAGTGGGTCCTCTACTAGAGTTATAGTTTCTTCAGTCGTGGAGTGAAATTTCGAGGAGCGGTCCCCTCCACTTCTTATGTGCAACACCAGGTTAGGAGGTTGTGATCCCCAAATGCAGTGAGGTGCATGGGTCTCTATAAGGTACCACATGGGTCTCATGGGAATATTATGAGTTATTACTCCCTTGGATGTGGGGAAACAGGGGGGGTTGGGTCCCTCCTTTCTCTCACTTTAGTGAGGATGCACTTAGTGGATGGTCTGGAGTTTTTCTCCCTCAACTATGTTTAATGGAGAGTGGTGGGACTCTCTTCTTGGGTACCTTTGAGATTGTGTGGGGAACGGGACAATGGTGATATGACCTCTAGTGGTGGGCACAATAGTTATACCTAGAAATCTATTCCCAATGGACTGTATCTCTTAAATGTTTTCCATTTGGGATGGAAGGAATCATGGAGTGCATATTCCTAGACAAGTGTTACCATTGATACTCGAGTATAATCATTTAGTTGGATAGGATTTTGGAACCTCATGAGGCTTGGAGTCTATAATGAGTATATTTGGGATTTTCTAGGATACCTTTTGGAAATGTAAAATTTCATGATTGAATAACCATGTGGTTTGAGATGACTAGTTGTGAATAGTTGTGGAGTGATCATGATGGAGTTTCTGTCTTGATTGGGTTCCCTTTTTATTGGTTAAAGTGGATTGTTTCCTTTTAGTTTCAACATTTTATTTTGGTTTTTGGGATTTCTTACTAACTATTGTTATACTCACCCTTGCATGGGATTTTCCCGCACTTGTTTTGTCTTGTATAGATGATAGTCATTTTAGCGGAGTTTTAGGAGGACCCAGAGAAGGAGAATCTTAGTAAGATATGTAGAGCATGGTTAATTTTGGTTCTTGGTCGTGGTGTGTTCTGGTGGTTTCATTTGAAAATAGTCACCTCATTCGGAGTAGGTTGGAATCCTTTACCTTTTTTGGTGAGCTTATATTTTTTCATTTTATGCTTTTAGTTCTATTTTTATACTCTGATTGTGGGAAAAATATATGCATTCATTTTTGGATTCAGTTATTATTATATCTAAACTGTTTCATGTAAATTTATGTGGTTGTGTGTATATAGGTACAATAGGATAAGGCATCCCATATGCTTGATATACCTACTCGACACTTGATTCCAACCCTTGAACTATTAGAGTCAGGTTTGGGGAGTTGCGAAGTGTACCTCAGTGGGTCGAGTGATGAAAAAGTGGTATCAGAGAGGGTTCCACTTTGGGACCTCATTTTATAGGTTTTCTAGAATTTATCTTGGTTTGGGTTTTATGGTTATAGTGTTAAAGTGTCTCGAGATCATCTTTTAGTTAAGGGAATCCAGTGTTGGTGCGGTGAAAAATGTATCCATTCACCAAGACATTGATAACCTATGTGTTGAACCTATATATTTGGGAAATGGTCAGAGGGAAATGTTTATACATGCATCATATAGTATTATGTTGTGGGTTCCATGTCCTTCTTGAGTCAACTCTATAGATATACTCTTGACCATGGTGTGTATTGATTCTATTTCATGATTGCACTGTGATGAAAGCCTGATAGGGCTCCACAATGGTATTTTGATGATGATCCACCTAGTTATGAGGCATAAGTGATGGGCACTAGTCCTGAGGTAGTACCTTTAGGCGCTCTTCCATTTTATCCACCATAGTCGACCAATAGGTTGGGCCTATAGTTCAGGAAGAGGATTCTTGTAGGTTGCGTGTGAGGCATGTGTTTCAAAGGAAGAGTCCTCCAAGGTTTCAGGGTTATTCAGACCCCCAAGCATCTAATGACTGGACTGTGGTAGTCATTCTCATTTTATACCTTTTGAGAACACCTCCTAATTATATTTTGTTCTTAGCAGTGAGCTTCATGCATTGATCGACTTGGAGATGGTGGAGTCTAGTGATGCAGACCCATGATGAGATGATGCTCACTTGGAAGAAGTTTTAGTTGATCTTCAGGGAGGTGTTTTTAAAGGTACCAAGGGGATTAGAAAAACATAGTGGGATGGGAATTGTAAAAGTTTTCATCGTTAGGACTACAAAACTTGTTTTCACCGATGATCTAAGCCCTCATACGATATGAAGATCTCATGTAAATTAAAAGTGAACATAAATAAAAATTGGAAAACATACCTGTTTTGATATGATGATGTGACCGAATGTAACTTTTTTCTAGTGATATTTTCTTGAAGGATCCATAGAAGGGTCACTCTAGATCATCCACACATTCTTTGAAAATCTATTAGAGCATCGATCATCAAATTCCGGGTGCTATCACAGAGATCTGATAATTTCTTCGACCCCCCGATGATCACTATATCAACATTCCTTCAATGCCTAAAATAGATCTTGATCTGATCCCCTGGATCGAGTACCTTTTTCCCTCTAGAATGTAAGAGAGTTGAGAGAGGCTCTAGATTTCTTTCTATGAATATTACATGGTAAGATATTCTCTTCTTGTATATATAGAGAATGTTCAAAATACCTGGTTGGGTTCCTCAAGCCTCGTTTATTTAATGTCCACTAAATAATAATCATGACAAACTAAACTATTCCATAAATATTATTTATAATTTATCACATAGATATAATATATATTAAATATATTACATGAAAAATCATGTCATTAACTCGACTCGTAATTCTGAATTAATATTAAAAGAACTTGGATTATTAAAATAACATTTATTTAAATAAAATTTTCCCATATTTACATAACTTGTAAATAATTTTAAATAAATTCAAACCAACTATTCAAAACATGAATAATAATGAATTTATTTCTTTCTTTGGTGATCGATACCTTAGAAAAAACTCGGATCCCGTGGTGGGGCCCACCATGTCCAATATACCTTTTCAATTGAATAGGGTAGATTGTTGAATACCCTATTGTGTGTGACCCTCTAGCCACTTATCTCTATTATAGTGAATAAAATCAACAGACCAATAGTGGTGTCTAGGAACTGATCAAGGCCCCTAAAGAGATAAATATTGTCATCGCAACAACAACCAAACTAAAAACACGTGTTGTGTACTATAATTTATTTTTCTTTAAATATATTATAAATAAGGATGCACACTTGTCTCATCGCCCTTTTATTACTTTATTATTTGTTGATATAACAAGATGGATTACCCTTTCAACTACTTTGGAAAAAGTATTATGAAGGTAGTACCATCCTGATCAACCAAGCTTGAGATATATTACTTCTTTAAGTAAAAAGTGAAATATACTTTCTTGACCATTCAACCAATGCCATACCACCAATGACATACCCAACACAAACTACATTACCCCAATTTAATTAGCATGATTTTTATCCAGCATAAAAGTACATGATCAAATGGCATATACTGGTAATGATCACATGTTTGGAGACAAATAAACATGGCCATAGATACGAAAACCCAATGAAATGGTAATCAAAAGTATTGTTCTTATTGGGTTTAGGGAACCCAATATTAGAATAATTTTATCCAACCATGTTGGGATAAATGCATATCTAGAAGATTATGCTACATTGGAAGGGTGGAATGTCCCTGAAAGAGTACATGATGAGGTTTACATAACATTCATGATACTCATTAGATATGGTTCATGACTCATTTTTTAGAGCACAGACCTTTGACCAGGGCCTTTGAAGAGACATCCAATCAGGCGTAGTATCATTTTTTCCTTACGTATTCTATAGGAGTGTTGGAGAGATATCCAGTGATAGAGATATTCCTATAGTAGGGTTTGAAGGATAGAGATGGAAGTGGTTACCATGAGGATGAGATTTCTGTAGGAGATGGTAGACAACAGTTAGACAGAATGCAGTGCAGAAGGCATTCCCATTCTCAAACTCAGACACATGGGTATGTAGCGTAAGAGTTTCATGAATGATATATTTAGACATAGGAAAGGTGGTGTTATGCTTGCGACATGAGGGAAAATCTAATATGTGATTGTATGACCCACCATGCAGCTGAGGGGGAGATAGTCAATGGACCTCCCTAGTAGAGGAATCATTTGGAGTAGAGAGTTCCACATGATGCTGGACATGGAAGAGGAGTGAGTATAATAGTAGGTGGTGGTAGAAAGTTTGACCTATCCCCCCACCAAAATCAGGATGTCCACACTAGGCTCAGGGATCTAGAGGTTGGGATCAAGGATATCTATAGGTCACAGAACCCTATGACTAGGAGGCTCCAAGGATGAGTAGTGTCACACTTTATTTCATTTATAATTTTTAGTATTATTGTAAAGATCTATCGTGGGGCACACTATTATTACCACTTATTAATTAAGGCCTATCTATGGAGACACAGGGTGTTAGTGGGGCTCTATGATGGTGTTGGTTTATTTAGATTTGGAATCACAATAAGGAGGGATGATTCTCCCACCGAGATGCATTATGGATATATTATTAAAACAATGAAAGCGAGTCAGTGACAACCAAAAAAGATAGTTTCATGGTGGGGTGGATGATTTTAGATGAATTATGTGTTTGGGGATGGGTTGCCTATTTAATTTTCAGATCATTCCCTGATGTTACTAGTGGAGCATTTATGCTCAACCCTTATGATGGGGGTTATTATAGAGATTATTAGTGACCCCACAGTTCTTTCGGTAGTGTAACCTATCTATGGGAGGAGAGTTCTTGAAATAGAACATTTTTTTAGGGGCATAGTGAGGCCCTATATTTTTTCCTTAGTGTGGATTGGTTTCTTACCATCCATTCATAGGTGGTTTTCCACTAGTGGGTGTGGAGATGTTTCTGGATTTTTGTGATTGAGTTACTCTAATATGATGGGTGATCCCATACTAATAATAATGAACTTAGGTCTGGGAAGATATAGACAAATTTTATTATATAGTTGGCATGCCCATTGGATTAGTGGATTTATGAGATTTTAGTTTCCTACTATGATGGTGCAGTTAGAAGTTGAAAAACGGAGGTCTAGGAAAGACCCAATGTCTGTTCTTGGGTTCCCCTGCATTGTTCATTAGTACCATTATGTTATTGGTATTAGAGTGTTATATGAGACACTTAATGTTGGAATGGTGATGACCATCCAGGGGAAGATGAGTACCTCTGGGTTATATCAGTATATGCATCAGGTTTGTGAGGTGGTGTACCTCTAGAACCTATAAATACAGACAGACCAGGTGTTTGGTGTTTTCCATATGTCGCAAGTGAGGGTACATGTGTATGATTAATCACATGGTATTGACCTAGATTAAGCTAGAATTTGGGCATGGTGTGGATTTTATGATTCCCCAAAGTTCATGTTTATAGATAGTATAAGAACCCTCTCATGAGCTCACTAGCATGGGAGGTCTAGATGAGAGCTCTGTTTCACCCTTGTAAGTAGGATTTTTATTTTTAAGGAAAATAATCCTTATGGTGTGTAGCATGTAGTGACTCAAGTTTTTTTTGGAATTTGGAGAATTTCTAGGTATATTTTTGAAGCCAGACACTGAGTCGGAATGGAAATCCAAGGCCCAGAGATCCCCAATGTAGTGATATAAAAAATAATTTATGATGTGCATGCATTTTAATTGGAAATGTGGGATATCTTATAATTGGAGTCTTAGATAGGATGTATGAGACCCTGATTGAGTTTAGGATGTTGGTTTTACCCAAGGCGTGATATAAAGTTTGTCAGTATTGGGTGCCCAATAAGAGAGATCCTTGGCAGGGTGCAAAAATGAAGTTTATTGATTTAATAAATATTAAATCAATAAATCCTTCCCCCATTGTGAGATAAATTATAGAGGATGATATGAGACACATATTGTGTGATAGACTAATTGAGGCAGAACCAAGGATATGAGGTGCATTTGATCTTCAATCATGATGACAATCACTCCCATAACATGGTGAAGTGGGTTTAGAGCATGGATCAACACCCAATGCTTCGATGTCTCACTATGAGGTATAAGTATTCTAGTTTTAAGTATATATCACCATTTTGTGAATTTTTTAAGGATATAGAGCCCTTATATGACTGCTAAGGACCCTGTGGGGGTCAATCTATGAGTTTTGGTGGAAACTGGGGTGTTTCGGGCAGCTCACAAGAAGTATCCATTCATAATTATCGACCACACATCATGAAGTGTAGAGGTGAATAGTGTGTAGTATAGAGGAACACGTTTTTTGTTCTTCCCATTTAGGGAAAATGAAATTTTGGGGACCAAAATTCATGTACTAGTGGTCTATGTCATGTAGTGATCCCATGTCATGTGGCTGAGGGATATGGATAGACATACCATGTTAAGGGACATGGCTGTGTAAATATACACAATAAGAGTACATTGGAATGGGGTTATTCAAATAGGAATATTCTAAGAGCATAACCAAGAGGCCAATTATACATGACACACTATGTACCAGAGGCACATTTCATGTTGAAGACGTGGTTGTTCGAGCTGTGTAAGAAATGACATAGCCATGGGCCCGAGTGTGGTGAGATTTGTTGTGTAAACCATGTACATTTCATATAAGCTCACATGGATAGCCGAGATATATTTAAGAGTAAATGACCATGTTTTTTAGTGGGTTAACACATCATGATGACCCTAGTAGACACCGTGTACTGTTCTTTGGATGTGTCTCCTAGCGTATATCCTTCTTTGGGACTCGAATTTAGGTATGTGAGTAGTTTATC
Organism: Viscum album; assembly: GCA_963277665.1. Taxonomy (NCBI): domain Eukaryota; kingdom Viridiplantae; phylum Streptophyta; class Magnoliopsida; order Santalales; family Viscaceae; genus Viscum; species Viscum album. Next base: position 609,504,942 of record OY728123.1, on the reverse strand, counting down.
CTAAGTAGTTTTCTGAATATAACACAATGGTATCCTTCATGGTGGATGATGAGATAAAATGTTTTATGACTGAATAATGATGTTTTAGTAGCTGTGCATAATAATGGTTAGTGATCAGGGTGGATCACTGGAGATATTTTGGGGTCGGTACCCTTCCATGTCGTCTTAGGGTAAGGGTCCCCCAGACTTCTTTGGCTAGTAGAGCAGTGCTCCCCTACTACTAGGGTGAAAGTCCCCTATCTATGGTAGTGTTATGAAGTAACATGTAATGAACATGATTCTCCATTCAGATATGCTTGAATAATTCTATATATTATATTTGTTTATTTGAGAGACATTGTGACTTGTACACCCCTATTGTACCAAGGAAAAGGTCATCATTATCTATCTGATTGGTATATAAAGAACCCCCTATTGTGGGAACGAGTCCACTACCCACAAATTAGTTTTTTCAAAGGTTAGTAATATGCTATCATAGAAGGGTTTGGGTCACCCGTTTCATTTTGGTTTATAGAGAGAAAACTCCATTAACATATTAGGGAACATGACCTCCATAAATGTTATGCAGATAGATTTGATACTCTCCTATGGTTCTAGGGTGCGGGTCATATATCCATGGAGTTAGTACTCCACTTTCATACTAGGTTGTATGTCCTCCATACATGATGCTCTAGTGGAGTGGTACTCCCCTGAGGTAGCAAGGTGTAGGTCCTCCATTCCGAGGTTAGTACTCCACATTCGAGTTAGGGCGTCATCCCCCATTATGATCATTTAGTTAGAGACGATACTCCCATTTACATGGGGTGTGGCTCCTATATCTATGATTTGGTACCCCCTATTCTGAGTAGTGATATGGAGTGGTTCCTCTTTTTGAGTTTGAGATCCCTTGTCTTGGATCAGTGTTTTGAGGAGGTCCCCCCTCCACATGTTATGTACGAAAAATGGTTAGTTGGTTCTTCTCCTTTGACATAGTGAGGTGTAATACTCTCTGTACGAGTACCAATGGGGTCTCATGGGCTGGTAAGAAGGTATTACTCCCTCTCCTATGGGGTAGTGATGAGGTGTGTGTCCCTTATTTCTCTAACATTAGTGAGGATGCATGTGGTGTATAGTCTAGAGTAGTGGTCCCTCGGCTGTGTGTAGTGGTTAGTGGTGGGAATCTCTACTTGAGTACCTATGATAGTATGTGGGGAGAAAGGAAACAGTGATAGAACCTATAGTGTTGGTTAGTAGATTTGTACCTAAAAAAGTTTATCCTAATGGTGTGTATCTCTTAGATGAGTGATATCATGGATGGTAGGACTCTTGTAGTGAATAATCCTGGACAAGAATTACCTTTGATCCTTGAGTAGAATCTTTTTCCTGGTTGTGAGATTGTAACCTCATGATTATTAGAGTCTGAGAGAATTATATCTAGGTATTTTGGGATACAGTGTGACGATTTCACATTTCTTGATTGAAATACCATGTGGATCGAGAAGACTAGTCATGTATATTCAAGGAGAATTCAAGTTGGAGTTTCTCTCTCACTTGGGATTCCCTATGACTTGGGTCGGGTGGGATTTTACATTTTAGTTTCTCCCTTTTATTTTGGGTTTTTGGGGAATATACTAGGTATTTTTATACACACCCACATGGTCTTTTCCCTCACATTTCATGCATTGTGTATATGATAGGTCTTTTGGAAGAGTCCTAGGAGGATCTGTAGTAGACAGAACTTAGGGAGCCAGAAATACCAGGGTGTTTACTGTTTCTTGATGGAGGTGTATTCTAATGGTTTCATTTGACAACAATATCCTCCTTCTAATCAGGTTATACTCCTTTATAGTTCTTGGTGGGATTTTATTTTTTCCTTTTATGATTTTAGTACTTTTTTTGTACTATGAGTGTGGTATAGATTGCAGTTATAACTATCTATATGTTGTTTCATGGATATTTATATGGGTGTGTGAATACAGGTACCACAGGATAAGGACTCCCATATGTACGATATTCCTACTCGACACTGGACACCAGCCCATGTCCTATTAGAGGTAGGCTTGGGGATTTGGGGCTCAGGCACTAGTGGGTCGATTCATGACATCCTAGTCCAATAATTATGTCCTTAAACTATTTTCATGTGGTCTAAACTCTATGAAAATAAACTTAGAGCCCATGTTCCAAACTCTCATACCATAAACTAAGAGGCCATGGTCGAAACTCTATGACCATAAACTAAGATATCATGTACCAACATCATTAAATTAAATTGTTTACAACCCACAAATTATGTTCTATATGGAATAATACCTCTCTTGTCCCCCCTATCACATTGGGTTTCTACCCATTTGTTTCATTTCAAGCACTTTAGGGAGCTCATGGTCTAAACACTAGTATTTTAAACAAAGATCACAACATCCTCACCATAGAATGTTAAACTGCATGTCCAACGTCCTCAACATATGATGTTAAAATGCATATCTATAATCCTCATTACACCAAATTAAATTGTGAGGCATCTTAGGACCTTTCCTGAGCCCTTTCTTCTAATGATGGTCATCTACTGCATCATTTATTTTCATTGACCTTCACTCAACATCTGAGATGATGTACCCCTATTAAGATGAGTCTAACATTTTTCTAGATCGATAAACCTAAACAATGTGCTCAAATCAATGGTGGAATAATTACAGGAGTATTTTACTCCCTTTGAACATTCCATCACACCATTTCTATGATTTTCATCTCCCTTGACTTGTATCCACATCATCTTCAATGTCTAAACATGCCCCCATTGACATCATGATCCCATGCCACACTAGCTCACCTACCATCCTTAGAACACAATTCTAAAGAATTCGGAGGACATCTTGAGAATGGTCTTATTTTTAAAAAATGGTCAGTTTCCTACCCTCATTTGTACATCCCTATCCCTGATAAAATGATAATTGATACAATGTTTCGAACATGGTTAGCAGATATACTTTATCTTCACACCACTCCCCTTATGTTCTGAATCGTGGGAATCATGATTAACACTCTTCACTCTCCTCTATTTGGGTAGAATTCAATGCCCCTGGAATTTCCCTATTCATTCACTATCACATGTAGATAAAAAAGTCTTTTATTCATAGGGAAAACTCCTCCAACTATAGAAAATTCACTATCTGGACACTCCTGGTGGTCGATAGAAAAATTTATAACCTGGATTATTCTACCATTTTCTAGAACTCTCATTTAAATGATCAATCCTTTATATTTACCTTTTTCCCACACCTATCATCGATCATGTTATCTTAAGTATTTATTTTTGGTTGTCTTTTCAATATGATCGTGATAAATAAAAAAAGAAACATGTTCAAGCATACAGTAATTTAAAGTAAACCATCCAATGTTTTGGATGGTAATCCATATATTAGATCCTATCCTTTATTTTAGGGGTAATGAGAGATTCCCTAAGGATCATCCCTAGTGAACAAGCACCTAAGCTTGGAAAAAAAATTCAAGTGGATTCCAGGGCGCGCTGCCACTCTTCCAGGTCATCAACCTCTTCCTTAGCTTTCAGACATACTTCTTCGACTCTAATCCACATCTATTTCTACTTGGATTAGAACATGGCTACCAAAGATGCCTCCTCCACTAACTTATCCTGATCCACCACCAACTAGTCCATCAGCTTTCCAATGTTATTTGATTGAGTATTAATGAAAACCACATACTACTGCATGTACCAATCAAAATGGGAAATATCCTCCTCAACTGTATGAAGCACATTAGTGCCGGAAGCCTTATGCTTGCTCCAAGAGAGATAAAAATCTTACTATTCATCATGTGTTTGTTCAATGAGGAAGCCCAGATCCTGTGTATGAATACCACTAGAGTCCTCCTAACCAGTCCCTAGGCTGAATAGCTGGTGGTGGAGAGTCCCCACCCTGCTTAGAAAGCTAGTTGTTGGAACAAAAATGGTGAAGTTACACATATTCCTTCATGCCTTGGGTCAGATGACCAAGTTCTCCTTAACAATTTCCAATATATGATCTTTGATGTTATCCGGAGGTGTATGAATGTATTGAGGGAATATCACCATCACATCGATGGAAAGACCATCTAAAGTAATGTACTTGGGCGGAGTAATCCCCCGGTATAGCGGAAGTACATCTTACCCTTCCCCTTCACCCATATAAGGGATCCCAACCATCAGGGTATTCTTATCCAGATCATCCCCCTTGACCATATTTAACGATGGAATGATATTTATTGATTTAATTGAGGATTATACATATCAGTATCCACTGATAGTACCTCTTATTTTGGTGCGGTCACCACAACCTCCTTAATCATTTCAACTACCAATATGATGTTTGCCTGCTCCACTAAGGTGTCAACCTCTAGTTGTCACCTCTTTTGATTCTCCCATGGAAGGATTGGCTACCATAGCATCATCAACCATTCTCATTGAGGGAATGATGTTGAACCCATACATCGAGGACCCAGTTGTGAAAGCTCATTCTGGTGGGACCTCCATGGTTATTCCAACTTCCACAGCCTCCCTGACAATTTTTTCTGGTAGAGAATCATTCACTACTACCACTTTGACTTCAATCCCCCCAACCAAAATGCTGACACCAGTGGATGAGTCCCAAACACGGTTTGTTCTACCATTTAAACATGATTCATTTATAAGTAAAAAGGTAGAATGATAAAGGGGAAAGTTAAAATGATATACTCATTATAGGAGTAATATAGTCCAATCAGCATCTCAGATAGATTCATGGGCTGTCTTCCCATAGAGGGCATTACCCCAGTGGATGCCACCTGAGTTGCGGGAACCTACTCGGTTGATGGTTGGCCACATGTGACTGAAATGTTAGGTAGATTCCCCAAACTACCCCTATCGATGGTTGATGTTCTCTCTCCATCTTCTTGAGATTCATAATGAAACTACTCCTCTTCAGTGCTCACTAACTCCTACACAAGTGAAAGAGGGAATTAGATAACAAGTTTAATGTAGAGTGATATCCAAAGGCACAAAAAGATAATAATATTTAACTAGACAACAATAGGATATCCATCTCTAGTTGAGTCCTAATAGTCATTACTTACCTAGGACTCTCTTGATCCTTTTCCCTCAGCTGTTATAGTAGTCATGGGACCAATATAACCACTTGGAGTTGAATACATGCCCAACAAAACCTTTACCCAGCCATCCAAGGGATGATTGTTTCCACGAGAGTAGACCGGGTCCTCCAGCGTCACTGTATATTGCATCAAATCCTCATGGGAGATATCAAAGCCTAACTTTTCATGAACTTGCCTAGTGTAGAATATACCATTAGTGATGAGATAATTCTACACCCCCTAGCAGTGATGATCTATATGTGACGTCCCGAACTATCCCAAAAACAAGAAAAATAACATCATTGGGAACATTTAGGTGACATAGTTACTTCCATGGGTGTTGGACTTGCACCATTGAGAACAACCTAGAGGGTATTCCTTCCTTATTTTTCTCCTTTCCCAGTATTATTGGTATTTTTACTACTATCCCTATAGATCCCACCTAATTGGGACCATGATTCACCAACTCAATAGCCACTTATCTCCCTAATAGGCTAGCTTTTCCTGTGCGACTGACTCTGGCTTCAACTCACCCTTGACGACCTTGTGGTGGTAATGAACCTCCTTCCTAGCTAGACCAAGTGTTTCACCACCTCATCATGTACCCTAGGTATGTTCTCTCCCAACTCTAAGAGTACTTTTTGATAAGATCATTGGATGTTGTGGGTGGTGGTAACTAATTCCACCCCTTTCCCTCTTCATGGGTGAACATGTGCCACATATGTCCGGGGACCAAGGGTTTCCATTCGTAACGAACCTCCATGTAGACCATCACAATTTTTTTTATGGAACTATAACTACATCATGATGTAGTTCTTGGGATCATGTTGGATATATAAGGAAGTAAGAAGAGTGTGTTGTTATAGAGTGTTGTCTTTTGTTGTCTATGAAGATAAATCAATTCACTTTGTAAAGGACATGAAAACTAGATGATGATTTTCTGATTTCTATTTCCAAAATATTATATGTTGGAGAACTTGTGATAAAAGCCTTATAAAGGAAACATGGAGTAAAGGTGTTGCTAGTCATATTCAGTTTTGATTAGAAAGAAAGATGACATTGGAATCTAGGGAAGGTTCAATACTTTCTGCTGAAAATATGACGATGCTAAAGGTGTTCGATCAAAGACTATATATCATGGAAGATATGGTTTGTGATGAAATTAGTTGTTTTTTGAATAATCTAGATGAAAGTGAAGAAACATTGTAGTTTTTCCAAAGTAGATTTTAAGGTGGAACCATTTTCCAATTCCTGTCAAATTTTTGGGGCCGAAAATCGGGAGATGGAGAAATGTTATTGTAGATAAAATTGTTGCGTGGATGTATGAAGATGGCTTTTTATATTGTGCACCAGCGGAGTTCCAAGATACAAACATCAAAAAATGGCCTAGGCATGAAGTTCATGAATGATTCAATAATTTTTTGAAATATTAGGATGACGCGAAAGAGACTTACACAATGTGATATCAAATGGCGTTTTTCACGACGCATTAGGATCTTGCGTGATGAGTCAGGTTTTTTGCACGTAGGGTTCAATGATGCCTATAAATAAGAGGTGACCCCCCCATCATTTAAGAAGCTCTAGACATAGATAAATCTTGATCTCTAAGGTGAAAAAGAATTTTATGTAAAAGGGAGTGTACAGAAGAAATAGAGTCGCGCACAAGGAGGTGAAGCTGTGCAGAAGAAGAGTGTTAGGTGCAAGATTGAAGTTGTATGCAAGAGGTGTTTGAAAAAAAAGTAAAATCCTCTACGTGTGGAATAAAATTTTCACACAAGAAACCTAAAATGGTTGGTAAAATATTTGTTTTCTAAGCATATATTCAGTTGTGCATTAGATAGTTCATACCGGCTTATGGGTAGGAAAGTGTAGATTTGTACTTCAGAGAATACACTTGTTCAATTATAAAGAAGAACTGAAATAATGTAATTACCTATTTGTGCTAATAGGGTGCACACACACTTTCAGACTGTTTTCCAAGTGCTACACAAGTGTAAGGTCACATTCTACACATTGTATTCTACATCGAAGGATTGTTTTCTAGTGAATTGTGTGGTACTAGATTGTTTTTGTACCATACGAAGGATGTAGCTACTCTTGTTGAGTAGTGAACCTTGTAAATATTGTGTTCTTTTGGTTGTGTCTATTCGGTAGAGAAATAAATCTTTAATAAAAGGAAAAGGTTGTTTAAAAAGGTTGGAAACATAAAAGAAAAATATATAACTGATTCACCCGCTCCCCCTATCAGTGATACTTGGACCTGAATAGGAAACATCAATTGGTATCAGAGGAAAGTTCCCTTAATTTATTCTTTGCTGATGTTTTTTAAGATAAGTTGTGATGGAGAATCTAAATTGCGTGAACAGTAAGGGGATTCCCATATTTGATGAAAAAACTATCACATATGGATGGAATAAATAATGACTTATCTTATGTCTCTTGGATTTGATGTTCTTGAAACTACAACATATAGATTTCCTCCTATTGATGACAAGGTTCCTCTTACTCCTGCCGATAAGAAGAATCTTGATTATGATGGAAGAGCTAAAAATGCATTACTCTCATATATTTTTGAGAGTGAAATTTTAATATTGAAAGGTGTCTCTACAGGCAAAGGAATCTGGGAAAAACTGAAAAATATCTACGAAGGAAGTAAAAATGTGAAGAAGTAAAAACTTCAAATTTGGAGGCTAAAGTATGAATACATAATGATGGGGGAGCATGAATCAGTTGGGGACTTCATTACCAGGATAAAAGAAATTGTCAGTATAATCATATGTCTTGGTGAAAAGTTATAGGATTATACAGTTGTTGAACAGATCATACGAATTATTTCCAATAAATTTGATGCTAATGTTTCATCATTGGAAGAAAGAGAACTTAAAACATTATCACTGGATGATTTTCATAGCACTATCATCACATATGAAATGAGAAGGGAGAAGACTATCAAGGGAAAAGAAAATGCTGATAGAGAAATTTTTTTTAAGGATTTAAATAAAGAGGTGTTTATGAAGATTATTATTGAAGATGAAGCTGGTAAATCTTACCATGAAAATGAGGTATGTCAAATTTTTGATGAAATTTTATCCTTGTTTTCAGAAAATGTGAAAATAGGCACAAGGAAATACAAAGGGGACTCTATTTTAAATGTTTTGAATGTGGAGTTATTGGCCACTTTGTGGAAAATTTCCCTCAAAAAGGGAAAGATGAAGACAGTGATGAAGAAGACAGAAGAACAAGAATGTCATGGAAGAAATAGGGCAACATAGATAAATATTCTAACATAGGAAAGGGTAAAAAGTTCATAAAATCAAATAGAAGAAGTTTTTTCTCAAAATATTAAGAAGACAATGATAGTGAGACCGAACCAGAAAATTCTATTATTGAAAATGCTAGAGAGAGATATTTTTTGAAATAGTGAATAATGAAGATTATGAGAGTAGTTTTTTCTGAAGAATAAGAAACTCAACATGAGTAATATCTAAAATAAGATCTAAAGTAATTTCTGAGAAAGAGCAGAAGGCTTGATAAGGAAAAAAAATTGAAAAATGAAAACTCTTCATTAAATTACCATGAAGGTTTTCATAACGAGAAATAAAAATTTTAAAAGGATATTGAAGATCTGAAAAATTCCGTTGAGATTGAAAAGAATCATAATGATCATCTAGAAATAAGGCTGAAGGAAAAAGAAGATGAGTTAGAACTTTTCCAACATAAACTTTCCATTGCTGAGGAAAGGAACACAATGTAAAAAAAAACTATGTTACAGAATTTGGTGAAAATTCCGCTAACAATGAACCTAATAATGATAAAAAAAATTCACCTTAAAAAGATGAAATGAAATATGGAATTAGTTTTGATAATAACAATTCTGGAAAGTCTATGTATGTGGTCAAAGTTAGTAATAATGAAAAATAAGAAGCATCTAAAAATTCTGAGTCCATAAAAATTTCTACTACTTCTGGTTCTGATAAGTTACAACTGAAATCTGAGCTGAAGAAGAAAGTTACAATTGAAAATATATAGGTCATTGGGTAGCAGAGTTCTGGTAAGAATATTGTTGCGAAGCATGTTCACAACTCCAACTAGTATGAAAGTTTCAGAGAGAAATATTCATTATATGGATACTGCTGGTATTGTGGCGGATTCAGACACATGGAAAGAATGTATTGGTTCAACCAACAACATTACTATTATTCCATAGGTGCTGAAAGACAATAATTGAGGGGGAGTAAATATTTTCAAAATAAAATACCTCAAAATAAAGTCTAGAAGTCATCTGAGAAGGTTGATGTGAAAGTTGAGAATAGGTTCCACCCACTGGAAACTATCTGTGAAAGATGTGATCGACCTGGACATCTTGCTAAGGGTTTCCTGTTTCTGTTACCCGAATAAGAAAGGTATTTTAAAAATTCTTAGAAGATTTAGATTTTAAATTCTAGTAAAGATAGATCTGGTAGGTCAAAAAAAGAGTTCTTGGTTGTCTGACCAGAAGACATTGACATGGCTAGGATATTGGAGGACGCAAAACAAAAAGTGGAAGAAAAGGATGAATATAAAGATCTTGTTGTTGAAACCTCATTGAAAACTATTAAATGACAATGAACATGGATCCTTGATATTTGTTGTTCATCTCATATGATAGGAGTCTTAAAGATGTTGATGAATGTGAAATATTTAAAATAAGGTACAATGACATTTGGAAACGATGAATCCCTAAGGATCAAAGGTGTTTGATTAACCATTATTGTAAAAGAAAAGTTGAAATCTTGGAAAACACTATATGTTGATGCCCTGAAACACAACCTTCTGAGTGTCTCACACCTATGTGATGAGGGAAACAATGTTATCATCAAAAAAAATGGGTTTGTTGTGAAAAGTGAAAATGATGGAAATGTAGTTACAAGAGGCCAATGTACAAAAGGTAATTTGTTCCAAGTTGGTGAAGTAGAGAACACTTGTTACAGGGGTGTGGTGGATGAAAATCAGTTATGGAATAAAAGGATGGGACATATTTTCTAGAGAAACATTTGCAAGTTATCAACACAAGATAGTGTCTGATATATTCTTGATTTATCCAGATGAAGAAATTAGTGTTTCACTATTTGTGAGAAAGGGAATATTATAAACTCTATGTATAGGAGAGTTGAAATTCACTCAAAATGACCCTTATAACTTATAAATTCTGATATCTATGGACCAATGAGAAAGCAATCTACAAATGAAGATAAGTACTTTATTACTTTCATTGACGACTTTACTCGCATTACTTGTGTTATGTATATGAGACATAAGTCATGTGCTCTGAAATTTTTTAAGAGTTTCATGAGGAAAGAGGAGAAGGAATATGAGTATTCAGTGAAGAAGTTGAGAATTGATAATGGTGGTGAGTATAAGAATGAAGAGTTTGAAATTTATCTTGAGAAACACAGAATTCAGAATGAGTATAGTTCACCATACACACCTTAAAAAAATGGGGTTTCTGAAAGAAATAATATAAGTCTTGTGAAAATGGTGAGAACTATGTTACTTGAACATATTCTTTTTCATTATTATTGGAGGTAAGCCATGATCACTTTTTGTGTATATTCAGAACTGATGTTTATATAGTCCAAAATCAGATATGACTCCATACGGAATTTTCTATGGAAAAACTCCAAGTCTGAAATAGTTAATAGTTTTTGGGAGTCCATGAATTATAAAAAAGAAAGGTGGAAACATTGAAAAGTATGTGAAATGTGGTGTTGATGGAATTTTTTTTCTATGCTTTAGATGGAAGAGGATATAAATGTCTCAACAAAGAGACATGAATAATTACTGATTCTGAAGATGTGAAAGTTGTCGAAAACATTAGGAAATAAAAGTAGTCATATGATGATGTTGAACTTAAGGAGGATAAAGAATATCTTATTAAAAATTATGATAATGATGAAGACTATTTTAAGCCTACTCAAGGAGAGGAATCATACTCAACAATATCATGTGATGAGGATGAAATTCGAACAGCTCATCCTACGCTGAGGAAATAAGTGGAGGCTCAGAACGTTATAGGAGATCAACATCAGAGTGTTAAAACAAGAAGAAAAACAAATGCTATTACACATAATTATCTCTATTGGAAATTTAAACCGAATGATGTAAATGAAGTATTTGAGCATCCAGAATGGGCTCAGGCTATGAATGAAGAGATTTATCAGATAGAGAAGAATGATACTTGGGAACTTGTACCCAAGCCGGACAAAAAGAACATTATTTGTAAAAATTTGGTTTTCCGGAAAAAGCTGAATGAATAAGGTAAAATTATAAAAAAAAAGAAAGATAGGTTTGAAAAGGGTATTCAAAAATTTATGGTATTGATTTTGGTGAAACCTTTGCTTTGGTGGAAAGGTTAGAAATAATCAAAATCTCTCTTGCTATTGTTTAACAACGAGGTTAGAAAATCCTTCAAATGGATGTTAAATCTGCATTCTAGAATGGGGAACTTGATGAGGATGTTTACATTGATCAAACATGTGGATTTTTATTAGGAAGGATGACAATTATATATGCAGGTTAAAGAAGGATTTGTACAGTCTAAAACAAGCACCAAGGGTATGGTATTCAAAACTAGATACTTGCATGAGGAAAATGAATTTAAAGAAAGGAATATTTTACAATAATCTTTACATAAAATAATTTCATGGGTTTTCTTTGATCATAATTGTTTATGTCGATGACATTATCTTTGCTGGGAATGATGAAAAATCATGTGAATGATTTGATGATGAGATGAAGAAGTTGTTTGAGATGTCCATTATAGGAGAAATGAAATACTTTCTTGGGATGAAAATATTAAAGATGAAAAACCCCATTTTTCTTTCTCAAGAAAATTATGTGAATGAAATTCTACATAAGCTTGGAATGGAAAATTCGAAACCAGTTTCCACACTAATTTCAATGGGACCAATGTTTTCTAAAGATGGAGAAGGCAAAGATGTTGATCAGAAAGAGTTTCGAAAGCTGATTGGAAGTATGTTATATTTGAATGCCTCAAGACCTGATATCATATATGTTTTCACCTTATGTGAAATATTTTATAGCACTCCTAAAGTGTCCCATTTTATTTCTAGAAAAATAATTCTAGGATATATAAAAGGCACAAAAAATTTTAGAATCAGGTATGATGGCTTAGAAAATATTGATCTGTTTGGATATTCAGATGCGGATTGGACAAGAAATATTGATGATAGAAGATCCACATATAGTGGAGCTTTATTTCTAGGTATAATTTGTGTTAGTTTTCATACAAAGAAATAGAATTCATTAACTCTTAGCATGTATTAAGATGAGTATGTTGGTTCCACTCAAGATGTTACCCAACTCATGTGGATGAAGACACAGTTAGAAGATGTACTTGTTGAAGTGAAGCAACCATTTCTCTTGGGATGTGATAATGAGAGTGCAATAAATCTTACAATAAATCTAGTACAACATTCTCATTAAAAACATATTTACATAAAGTATCACTTCATCAATGAGAAGGTGGATAATAATGAATTGAAGCTAGAGTGTGTTCCTGCATCGTAGAAAGTTGCTGACATATTCATAAAACCTTTACCAAAGGAACCATTTTAAAAATTGAAGTTGAACATGGGTGTCCAACCTCCTTCTCATCAAGGTTGAGGTACATGTATCTGTACCCTCTCTCATCTTACCTTTGGATAGTTTTTTCAAGGGGGATAATTGTTTCATTAATCTATCCTTATGGAAGCATACATAAAGGGGGAGTTGTGGGTAAGCTGTGAATCCCGCATGTATGTGTGTGAACTATTCTAACTGTTTGTTGGAGTGGTTATAGGAAAAAACATTGTATTCTAGGAAATTTATAGAAGTAAAGAATGATGAAGTATAAGTTTGAAATATGTTCTGAAGAAGGATGAGGAGATATGATCATTAAATTTCATAGTAACTTATTTTGGAAAACATGGTTTTGGATGTCAATAATTCTTTTTTCTTACAATGAGTTCGCTCATGTAGGCTTAGAATTGTTGATAAATAATACATTGGTAGAGTTTAAAAATTTCAGTGATTTATGAATCATGGTTGACAAAAGTATCCAAAGGGGGAGATTGTTGGGACAATTTTGGATAAAGAATAAAGTAAGAAGAGTTTTCTGTTACATAGTGTGGTCTTTTGTTTTCAAAGAAGATAAATTAATTTAATTTTTAAAGGACATGAAAACCAGATGATGCTTTGCTGATTTGTATTTCTAAAAATATCATAAGTTTGGAGAACTTGTGATGAAAGACTTATGAAGTAAAGGGGGAGTAAAAGAGATGGAATTCATATTTAGTTTTTATTGGAAGGAAATATTCTAGTGGAAGAAAAGAAAGGATCATTACTTTTTACTAAAAATATGATGATTCTAAAGGTGTTCGATAAAAGACTGTATATCATGGAAAATAAAGTTTGTGATGAAAGTAGTTGTTTGTTGAATAAAATATATGAAAGTGAATAAATATTTGTGTTCTTTCCAAAGTAGATTTTAAGGTGGCACCATTTCCCAGTTCTTACCAAATTTTTGGGGATGAAAATTAGGAGATGGAGAAATGGGATTGTGCAAAAAATTATTGCATGAAAGTTTGAAGATGGCCTATTATGGTGCACGCAAGTGGAGTTCCAAGACCCAAACATCAAAAAATGGAAAATACATGAAGTGAATGAAATATTAAATAAGTGCGTGAAATATGAGGATGGTGCGAAAGAGCCTTATGTGCCCAATCCAAAGTCAAATGGGGGTTTGAGAGACTCGTCAGGATCTTGCACGATGAGTTAGGGTTTTTGCGTACAGGGGTCTATGATGCCTATAAATAAGAGGTGACCCCCACCCTAATTTAAGAAGATCAAAATTTAGATAAATTCCAAGATCTAAGGTGTGAATGAATTTTAATTAACGGGGAGTGCATAGAGAAAATATAGTCAAACACAAGAAGGTGAAGCTGCGTGCAAGAAGAGAGTTGCACGCAAGAGGTGTTTTGTGACAAAATTAAAATATTATGTGTGTGGCATAAAAGTTTCAAGAAATACACCTAAAATGGTGCATGTTAGATTTGGGTTCTACACACGTATTCAGTTGTGAGTTAGATAGTTATTTCCAGCTTCTGGGTAGGAAAGTGATGATTTGTACTTTAGAGAATACACCTATTCAATTTTAAAGAAGCACTGAAATAATATAATACCCTATTTGTGATAAGAGGGTGCACACACACTTGAGGATTTATTTTCAAGTGCTACATGACTGTAAGGTAATATTTTACTCCTTTTATTCCACATCAAAATATTGTATTCTAGTGGATTTTGTGGTATTGGATTGTTTCTACACCATACCACAGACATAAATACACTAGTTGAGCAGTGAACCTAGTAAATATTGTTTTCTTTTGGTTGTTTCTGTTCATTAGAGAATGAACTCTTTAATATGAGGTTAAGGTTGTTTAAAAAAGAAGGAAATATAAAAGAAAAATATATCACTAATTCACCCCCTCCCCCTCTCAGTGATACATGGATCCTGACTGGGAAACTTCGGAAGTGTGGGGTGTAAGGCTCCCAGATAACCTTGAAGTCTACCCTCTCCACCAGTACGATTACTTAAAAGGTTGGGGGGGGGGGTATGACCACTTCTCAATGGCCCCTCCACCATCATTGGTCACCATCACTATGAAAAGGTGGACCGTGGGAAATATAAATTATCTTTCCTACCAAATCCTTTCTTGTGTGTCCACTAAGCCAAAGTTAATAGGGTGAATCCCAAAGATGTTTAGACTCAACGACTGAAATATTGTAGTAGTAATGATGATAGTATTTAGATACTAATACTGCCCCTTGTTTATGGCTACCCAACCATAAAAAAATGGAAGGTTTAACACACATGTAAAGGAGTCTTCACCTGGATGATATGGCCAATCACCTTGTATATCTTTTAAAATACAGTGTAATCCTTGTTGATGCACTACCTTGTCACCAGCATCACCACCATGGTAAAGGTTCTATACTTCACCCCATGCATACATCCCACTCTGGGAGAATTCATCCATAGATTAGTGCAGCAATGAACCTTTCCAAGCTGACCACAGGAGCCTTAGGCTTCACACTATAACCCCATATCTTCTACTATATTACCTCAACGATTTTATAGTATGAGTGGTCCTTACCTCACTGAAATTCTATAGGGAACCAGTGTGGACTTCTGGATATAATTTCTTCTATTTTATTTTATAAGTAGTTGAACCACTTATCGAAAGAGATATCCCTCATCCTTGTTTTTTATTTTCTATCCCCTACACTAAGAATAGAATATCCCTTATAAGGGACATGATTTTATCCTGTTCATCCCACATATTATCTGTGAGGAGTAATTCATCGTAAATATCCCCTTAGATTAGTATCCTAGTGATTTGGTAAAGAGACCACAAGCTAATGTCGGCATCACCATGCTGCATATGAAAGGTGTTGGTCCCTAGTAACCACCTACTCAGCAGCTCTAGCATTAGCTATAGGTAAAAATAAATGTGATACTAGAAGGAACATGCTGCATCATACAACCCGACTTGATTTAGCTCTACCATAAACTCATAACAAGACTAGAATTCCTTGTACACCCATGTCCATTCATCTATGAAATTCTATACCTATCGCAGATCCCAGCTATCCATCCATTGTAACACCCCAAGATTTCATAGTGTGTTATTTCTTCAAAATAATTCAATAACTTGCACTACACGCAACACCGAGTTCAATCACACCATGACTTACCAAAGGAAAAAGCCATTCAAAAGAGGTTAATAATATTATTGACTAAATTTTAAACTTTATATAATCCTTATAATTTTAGATTCCATATTATGAGTTTCTTAGATATAATGCAAGAACAAATTCATTTTCAGTATTGCACTTTTATCAACTTTTAATAGTGAACCCTTTTTAAATACAATATATTAAACTTTTTGACTAAATGGGGACATCAAAAATTTAAAATGAAACATCCCAAGCTTCCACGGTACGCTTTCTTTGAATAATACAGTAGCGTGTGTTGTACGCAACCTTGAGTTTTAACACACACCACAACCAATCAAACTAGCCGTTATGAATAGTAATACCTACTTTTTAAAATTATATATATTTTATATTTTAAAATGGTCTTCATATTTGGATTCGGAATATCGAATTTAGCCTAATGTGAAATTTTGGTACATTTCGGATAACTTTCATATTTTGATGAATAGTGAAAATTACTAAATTTTAATTAAAAACAACTTTTTTAATCAAAATAATTAATAGTGATAAATTATGAATTTTAGTAGTTTTAAAGTATATTTAGAATATATTTTTACCATTTAATATAATGTTGGTCATTGGACATAATTTTACAATTAAACCGAACATAAACAAGTGTCAATCTTTTGATAGTTATTATCTCTTAAAAACACGCTTTTTGTTTTGACAGCGGGAATTAATTTTAAATTAATTTCTGCCACTTCTGTGTTTTGAATTTAGGAAAATGGATTCCATATTTGGAATCAGGATGTTCAAATTGTGTAAATAGGTAACTTTTATTTTTACACATTTTGAATAATTACTGCGGTAAATATTTTATTTACCATGGTTAAAGGGTAAATCCGGTAAATAAGGGTTAAAAAAATAATATTATAATAATACTAAATTACCCTAAAACGTGTCTTAACTCTATTGGTTGATACATGGTCGACCATGGGCATCCTTGTGTCAATTTTGGGACCCCATGGATCCACTTGTAAGTGATAATGACACTTTATTTTAATTAAGTCAAAATGAATACAAAAATGACACAAGCATATATCTTTTAGAAAAACAATTGTTACATAGGGTTATATAAGTTGGATTTTAGATTATAAATATTCATTAGAAAGCTAAAAAGATTTCCTACATAATGATGTTTTATTTATAATTTTTAGACATTAAATAATTTATTTTATTTATGACACAATGATGATGCAGTAATTACTAAAATAGTAAAAAATTAACATAATTGATATTATAAATACCCAAATAAATATAATATGAAACTTTTAATGAATTACACTAATTTTCTAGGATAATATGATATATTAGGATTGATATAATTGACTTTTTTCGAAGTAATAAATCTGTTATGAGTTTCAAAAAAATCAACTATTGAATAGTGTCAAAATTGACATAAAAGAGTTCTTAAAACAAATATTATATTATTAATTGATATTAAATAACTAAAAATCTAAGGTTCGGCCAAGAGACTTATATTATGATAGGTTAATCATTAATGGACCACTTGGGGGTCGCTTGTATGTATATGGTAAGTCTATTAACCATATAATATAAAAATACAAAGAGACATTGTAAAAGTGAAACTAATTAACTTAGAGTTAATACTTAAAGATAAGGTTAATATAAGTACCCAAACCTGTCTAAATTCTATTGGTTGAGTTGTTTTCGACCTATCCCCACCTTAACCTTTGAATAGTCAATTTTGGAGCCATTAGAAACCGAATATGAATTTATTATAAATTAATATTTCTAACTTTTCCAAAGGTGCCCCTCACCCCTCTTATAAAAGGGCACTCCTCCTTCTCATTTCTTCACACCTTCAAAGACTTTTGGTTCGGCCAAACTCTGCCCAAATACTCTCCCAAAATCCCTCACTACAACCTAGAGGCCTTAGTTTGATCAGAAAGCCAACCTAAGGAGCCCTTTTGATCAAATCAAAAGGAAGAACCCGAAGAAGAGGTAATGATTTCACCACCCTTTTCTAAGTTCATTTCTTCTTCCACTTCTTCTTCCTTTGTTCTTACCATTCTGAAATAATAACTCCAGTATCTCACATATACTGTGATGTTATTATAAATATGGTACAATCATATTCAGTATTCTATCCACCCTTTGAATAACATGTCACCATACGTGCGTACGTACGGCTTACCGTCTCCACGTCGTGGTGTAATTGTTATTCAATATAATATTATTTGGATGGGTATAATAATGATGTGTAACTCATGAAAATAATAAATATAACATGTTAATGATTCTGTATATATGATATACCATCCATTTATATATTATTTTAATATCAAAAGAATGATATTGTCGCTCGTGCGTACGTACGGACTACCGTCTCCACGAACGCGATGAGATTCATTCTCCATCGTATCCATTCAAGTATAATTATCATTTTATGATTTAAAAATGATGTTTAAGGACTGTATATCATTCTGGATATGAATAAGATACAACAACCATGGCTTATGTAACAAAACATATAAAAGAAAATGAGTAAGTTAACTCCCGAAACGACGATAATTCTAAGATATTATTAACAAATCAATGTTAAAAGATCATATATGATATCATATTAATATATATGATTCTTGTATAACTTAATAACAACTATTTCACCATTATACAGGAGGTTAACCTACCCCAACCAAGGAAAAGTACAAGGTAAGGGTTATTTCACAATCTCTTCATTATCCGAGATTGTTTATACGTAATAATCTACTGGGATTTCTTTATCATCCACAACCATGTTTCTTTGAAATGTATTTCAAAACGTATTTATTATTTACAAGAATATGGGTTAAATTCATTTATACCCTTGTTTGACTTTTTGTAAGAGGTTTATAAAGGAATATTTCCGTCGTTTTCAAAACAAGGTCCTTTTTGACCTTTTCGACAGAATTAAGATAAGAATGTTTTTTTTACTTATACGGCGGGTGCGGTTATTTTCCGCCATTATAAAATCGTCAAAGCTTTCCTTACAAGCTTACAAGAATATTTTCAAGAAAATGTTTTATTTTATATGGCTCTTAAATGATTTCAAAAATAGAAAGAGATATTTCTCTAAAAAGTGTTTTGATTTCATCTATGTCAACATCCTTTAATGGATTTTACGCTTATTTGAAGTTGATTTATTATAATACAAAACTTCTATATTGTATTGAAGGTTTTGTGATATGTTTGACTGTGGATGTGCTATTTTATACCATTCATAGTTTATGGTGAAACTATTGACATTTCGTATGCTAGTTTTAATCCGAATGATTATGTTATATTTCAAACTTTTCTTCAGATGAATGTGCTAAACAAGTATGTTCCGGGTTGGGGACCGGTAAATGTAAGCCCTCCAGGTTGGGGACTGGTAAAAGTAAGCCCTCCAGGTTGGGGACTGGTTAAAGTAAGCCCTCCAGGTTAGGGACTGGTAAAAGTATGCCCTCCGGGTTGGTGTCCGGTTATTAGAGGCACTCCGGGTTGGTGTCCGGTTATTAGAGGCACTCCGGGTTGGTGTCCGGTTATTAGAGGCACTCCGGGTTGGGTTCCGGTTAGAAGTAACCCCTAGGTCTTGGGATGAGGCCTAGACAAAGAAATTAACGTTTAGCATTATGCATTCCAACATTATGAAAGTGGTTATTGATATTGCATGTGATTATTCGATTAGTAGAATATCCATGTGAACAAGTAAATGGCATTATTTCATTTTACTTTTGCCATACTATGTTGAAGTTCAATTTTAAAAGGCTTTTGTTTTAGTAATTCATTACCTTAAATGTTTATGCTTATTTTGAATGTTCCGCTATATTGTTATCCTTACTGGGCATTTGAGCTCACCCCTTTTCTATGTTTTATTTTTCCCAGGTAGTGAAGAAGTAATTTATGAATGACTTGCAGGGATATTATGAGGGGTTAATAGTGTGGATATGAAGACTTTGTTGTTGTAGTAGTTTTTCACTTTGAAATGTAATGTAAAACTTTATGATTATATCTAGTGTTTCCAAGGCTACTAAACCAATCGGTCTTTCGAGATTTGATCTTTCTTGTGATCATGCCAATGTTACGAAGTAATGCACCGACTCTGGGCAACTGGGGTCGGGGCGTTACAGTTGGTATCAGAGGAAGTTTAGTACAAACCTTGGAAGCTAGATTTAGATAAACTCTGATTAGAGCACGTAGACCTAAGATGAACTTTGAGGATTAGTATAGAAGAACTTCCTAGAATTTTGGTATTGTAGAGACTTTGTGAGTTTTCCGAGCAATACATCCCTGTCTGGATACGAGCAGGTAGAGGCGGCTCTGGCACAGATGTACCTAGGGGTAAAACCCGAAAACACCGCTTTGAGCTAGACTCGAACGGGAACTGGTGCACGACAACGGGCCTTGCTGCACTCTTGGTTACGACACTCCCGGGGGATATGCTTAGGATAACTCTCACTTTCTTTACAAACCATTATGAAGGGTTTATGAGTATATACATCCTCAAAGGAGACATTTTTATGATTATGGATTATATCCATAAATAGTTCAATTTATGTTAAGTGTTTTATAAGTATGGGATTATGTATTTTGATTTATAAACTGATCTAGTGTATGCCATTGTTTAGAAATGGCTCCCAGTAGAAGGATTGAGAACTCCAGAAATGCACATGATCCAAAGAGAAGGAAGGATCATATCTTTCATGGTCTTAAGCTAGAATTTATAAGAGAGATAGTCTCACATGTATTATCATCATATGAAGAAATAATATCATGTGTTGATAAGATAAGTAAAGAGTTTACTGAAACCTATGGCTTTGAAGGGAAGCAAGAGAAGAAAAGGATGGAAGAGAGAAAGATGGATAAAGGGAAGAGGGAAAAGAAGAATTTTCCAATATGTGGTAACTGTGGAAAGAAACACCCTGGAACTTGCCTGAAAGGAATGGGAGTTTGTTATAAGTGTGGAGGAAAAGGGCACAAAGTACGTGACTGCAAGGGTAAGAAAATGGTTTCAAATGTACAATGCTTCATTTCAAGGAGTTTGGACACTACGTGAACCTATGTCCCAGTCATCAGAATATGACGCAAATGATGCTATTGGATAATAATCAAGTTATGATACTACCACAGATGAAGAGGAATGATTAGAGTTCTTATGTTGATTATGTCAATTGAGTGTTGTATCAACAATGTACTTGTTATAATAATTATGGAGTATATAAGGATTGTACTGCAGTACTATTTCATTAAGGATTTGAGATGGTGTGGAACAAAGAAAAGTGACTCAATAGCAGGATAAATTTTTGGAAAATATATGGTTGAGAGAATGATAAACCATAATATAGTTCTGATACTGAGGTAGTGATTTTCGAATAATACATGATTATTTTGGAAAAATTATATTGGATATTCTTGACTACCTTGGAACTGATTAATGATTTGTATATTCCATCATTGTTGGGGTTTAAAACATTTTTGGATTGATGAAGTATATCCAGCATTCTATATGGAATAAGGGAGAATGAATGTAATCAATAAGGAATATGGTAATTCAGGATGTTTCAGTGTATTAAAAGAATACATGATGAAGGTATTCATATGCTATTACGGGGTAAAAAGGATCTGCATTATGTTTACCTTCCTTATAAATGTTGGACTGTGAGTTTGGAAAGAATTATTTTTGATAGTTCTAGTTTGGATTATTTTGGATTGCCATAAAAGGACAACCCGGAGGTCGGGCGGCAACCCGTCGCGTCCAGCAAGGCTGCGAGACTTGAACCCGCAACCGAAGGGCGACAAGGGTGTATCACCTACCACTGGCCCACGAGATGTCCTGGATTAAATAATATAGTTTTTTTTAAAAGATCTGGTAGATGAATTATAAATTCATTTATTTTGGAACCCTGTACAAATAGTATAAATAGAAAAAAAAAAATTACATTCTATTATCTTTTAGAGTGAAATATGAGTTTGTGGTAGAAATTTATTAGTGGATAAAACTCTAATTATAAAGTAAGTATATCTCCTTATGATCTTATCCAATCTCATAAATAAATTCCTCAACATTAATAAAAGGAACTTAGAACAAAAATGTTGTCCTAGATGGTACCTTAAATCATCACTAATTTATGGCTTTGGGATTGTTGGCCTTTTCATAGCCATGTTCTCTACCACTCTCCATCAGATAATTGATGGTTATATTTTTCTTCCATATCCATATTTTCCTACATGGAACCCTAGTATGTGTTATTTTCAGTAATCTTCATACTTTCCACTCTTTATTTTAAATAGAGGCCTCATTAATTCATTTTTCAATGCGGGATTTCAACTAAGATATTTTGAAATGTCAAAAATGTGTTATCCTAATACCCTATGTTTTGTTGAACCGATGGTATTTTAAATCATCATAGATTGATGAATTTAAGGACCTCAATTTTATACTTGTTTGTGATTGATGACCTCAATCACTACCTATAAATATTTACGTTTTTCCTCCGATTATATGTCTCCAATTTCCACCAATGTTCTCCTAATCGAGATCATAATTTGGTGGTGACCCTTTGATTTCTCTTTTCCTCATATTAAGACTAAATTTTAGTAACCCAATTTCCGATGTGGGTTTTCCCACAAATATATTTTCTACTTTCAACCTTTTATTTTCAAAGAACAATTTCAAATTGCGAGGACGCAATTTATTGAAGGAGGGGAGAATGTAACACCCCAAGATTTCATAGTGTGTTATTTCTTCAAAATAATTCAATAACTTGCACTACACGCAACACCGAGTTCAATCACACCATGACTTACCAAAGGAAAAAGCCATTCAAAAGAGGTTAATAATATTATTGACTAAATTTTAAACTTTATATAATCCTTATAATTTTAGATTCCATATTATGAGTTTCTTAGATATAATGCAAGAACAAATTCATTTTCAGTATTGCACTTTTATCAACTTTTAATAGTGAACCCTTTTTAAATACAATATATTAAACTTTTTGACTAAATGGGGACATCAAAAATTTAAAATGAAACATCCCAAGCTTCCACGGTACGCTTTCTTTGAATAATACAGTAGCGTGTGTTGTACGCAACCTTGAGTTTTAACACACACCACAACCAATCAAACTAGCCGTTATGAATAGTAATACCTACTTTTTAAAATTATATATATTTTATATTTTAAAATGGTCTTCATATTTGGATTCGGAATATCGAATTTAGCCTAATGTGAAATTTTGGTACATTTCGGATAACTTTCATATTTTGATGAATAGTGAAAATTACTAAATTTTAATTAAAAACAACTTTTTTAATCAAAATAATTAATAGTGATAAATTATGAATTTTAGTAGTTTTAAAGTATATTTAGAATATATTTTTACCATTTAATATAATGTTGGTCATTGGACATAATTGTACAATTAAACCGAACATAAACAAGTGTCAATCTTTTGATAGTTATTATCTCTTAAAAACACGCTTTTTGTTTTGACAGCGGGAATTAATTTTAAATTAATTTCTGCCACTTCTGTGTTTTGAATTTAGGAAAATGGATTCCATATTTGGAATCAGGATGTTCAAATTGTGTAAATAGGTAACTTTTATTTTTACACATTTTGAATAATTACTGCGGTAAATATTTTATTTACCATGGTTAAAGGGTAAATCCGGTAAATAAGGGTTAAAAAAATAATATTATAATAATACTAAATTACCCTAAAACGTGTCTTAACTCTATTGGTTGATACATGGTCGACCATGGGCATCCTTGTGTCAATTTTGGGACCCCATGGATCCACTTGTAAGTGATAATGACACTTTATTTTAATTAAGTCAAAATGAATACAAAAATGACACAAGCATATATCTTTTAGCAAAACAATTGTTACATAGGGTTATATAAGTTGGATTTTCGATTATAAATATTCATTAGAAAGCTAAAAAGATTTCCTACATAATGATGTTTTATTTATAATTTTTAGACATTAAATAATTTATTTTATTTATGACACAATGATGATGCAGTAATTACTAAAATAGTAAAAAATTAACATAATTGATATTATAAATACCCAAATAAATATAATATGAAACTTTTAATGAATTACACTAATTTTCTAGGATAATATGATATATTAGGATTGATATAATTGACTTTGTTCGAAGTAATCAATCTGTTATGAGTTTCAAAAAAATCAACTATTGAATAGTGTCAAAATTGACATAAAAGAGTTCTTAAAACAAATATTATATTATTAATTGATATTAAATTCCTAAAAATCTAAGGTTCGGCCAAGAGAATTATATTATGATAGGTTAATCATTAATGGACCACTTGGGGGTCGCTTGTATGTATATGGTAAGTCTATTAACCATATAATATAAAAATACAAAGAGACATTGTAAAAGTGAAACTAATTAACTTAGAGTTAATACTTAAAGATAAGGTTAATATAAGTACCCAAACCTGTCTAAATTCTATTGGTTGAGTTGTTTTCGACCTATCCCCACCTTAACCTTTGAATAGTCAATTTTGGAGCCATTAGAAACCGAATATGAATTTATTATAAATTAATATTTCTAACTTTTCCAAAGGTGCCCCTCACCCCTCTTATAAAAGGGCACTTCTCCTTCTCATTTCTTCACACCTTCAAAGACTTTTGGTTCGGCCAAACTCTGCCCAAATACTCTCCCAAAATCCCTCACTACAACCTAGAGGCCTTAGTTTGATCAGAAAGCCAACCTAAGGAGCCCTTTTGATCAAATCAAAAGGAAGAACCCGAAGAAGAGGTAATGATTTCACCACCCTTTTCTAAGTTCATTTCTTCTTCCACTTCTTCTTCCTTTGTTCTTACCATTCTGAAATAATAACTCCAGTATCTCACATATACTGTGATGTTATTATAAATATGGTACAATCATATTCAGTATTCTATCCACCCTTTGAATAACATGTCACCATACGTGCGTACGTACGGCTTACCGTCTCCACGTCGTGGTGTAATTGTTATTCAATATAATATTATTTGGATGGGTATAATAATGATGTGTAACTCATGAAAATAATAAATATAACATGTTAATGATTCTGTATATATGATATACCATCCATTTATATATTATTTTAATATCAAAAGAATGATATTGTCGCTCGTGCGTACGTACGGACTACCGTCTCCACGAACGCGATGAGATTCATTCTCCATCGTATCCATTCAAGTATAATTATCATTTTATGATTTAAAAATGATGTTTAAGGACTGTATATCATTCTGGATATGAATAAGATACAACAACCATGGCTTATGTAACAAAACATATAAAAGAAAATGAGTAAGTTAACTCCCGAAACGACGATAATTCTAAGATATTATTAACAAATCAATGTTAAAAGATCATATATGATATCATATTAATATATATGATTCTTGTATAACTTAATAACAACTATTTCACCATTATACAGGAGGTTAACCTACCCCAACCAAGGAAAAGTACAAGGTAAGGGTTATTTCACAATCTCTTCATTATCCGAGATTGTTTATACGTAATAATCTACTGGGATTTCTTTATCATCCACATCCATGTTTCTTTGAAATGTATTTCAAAACGTATTTATTATTTACAAGAATATGGGTTAAATTCATTTATACCCTTGTTTGACTTTTTGTAAGAGGTTTATAAAGGAATATTTCCGTCGTTTTCAAAACAAGGTCCTTTTTGACCTTTTCGACAGAATTAAGATAAGAATGTTTTTTTTACTTATACGGCGGGTGCGGTTATTTTCCGCCATTATAAAATCGTCAAAGCTTTCCTTACAAGCTTACAAGAATATTTTCAAGAAAATGTTTTATTTTATATGGCTCTTAAATGATTTCAAAAATAGAAAGAGATATTTCTCTAAAAAGTGTTTTGATTTCATCTATGTCAACATCCTTTAATGGATTTTACGCTTATTTGAAGTTGATTTATTATAATACAAAACTTCTATATTGTATTGAAGGTTTTGTGATATGTTTGACTGTGGATGTGCTATTTTATACCATTCATAGTTTATGGTGAAACTATTGACATTTCGTATTCTAGTTTTAATCCGAATGATTATGTTATATTTCAAACTTTTCTTCAGATGAATGTGCTAAACAAGTATGTTCCGGGTTGGGGACCGGTAAAAGTAAGCCCTCCAGGTTGGGGACTGGTAAAAGTAAGCCCTCCAGGTTGGGGACTGGTTAAAGTAAGCCCTCCAGGTTAGGGACTGGTAAAAGTATGCCCTCCGGGTTGGTGTCCGGTTATTAGAGGCACTCCGGGTTGGTGTCCGGTTATTAGAGGCACTCCGGGTTGGTGTCCGGTTATTAGAGGCACTCCGGGTTGGGTTCCGGTTAGAAGTAACCCCTAGGTCTTGGGATGAGGCCTAGACAAAGAAATTAACGTTTAGCATTATGCATTCCAACATTATGAAAGTGGTTATTGATATTGCATGTGATTATTCGATTAGTAGAATATCCATGTGA
The DNA here is from genome assembly GCA_963277665.1 of Viscum album. Classification (NCBI taxonomy): domain Eukaryota; kingdom Viridiplantae; phylum Streptophyta; class Magnoliopsida; order Santalales; family Viscaceae; genus Viscum; species Viscum album. The sequence continues at coordinate 609,478,534 of OY728123.1, read as the reverse complement.
ACAAGTAAATGACATTATTTCATTTTACTTTTGCCATACTATGTTGAAGTTCAATTTTAAAAGGCTTTTGTTTTAGTAATTCATTACCTTAAATGTTTATGCTTATTTTGAATGTTCCGCTATATTGTTATCCTTACTGGGCATTTGAGCTCACCCCTTTTCTATGTTTTATTTTTCCCAGGTAGTGAAGAAGTAATTTATGAATGACTTGCAGGGATATTATGAGGGGTTAATAGTGTGGATATGAAGACTTTGTTGTTGTAGTAGTTTTTCACTTTGAAATGTAATGCAAAACTTTATGATTATATCTAGTGTTTCCAAGGCTACTAAACCAATCGGTCTTTCGAGATTTGATCTTTCTTGTGATCATGCCAATGTTACGAAGTAATGCACCGACTCTGGGCAACTGGGGTCGGGGCGTTACATCCATCCATTGAGCAGGTCCTCTAAGCCAAATTTTAGGATTTTATCATACTTAAGAGGATATGCCTCGCCTTCCAGTGCCTCCCCATTAATTTTTTAATGTGGTTCCATCCAGTTTTCATAGTAAGGGACACATGGTACTTCATAATGTATCCCCCAACAATCCTATTCTACTAGAATTATATAGGCGTGCTTATGAACCAGTAAGTGAGATCATCTCTATCATCATTAAGGATAAATATATCACCCCTTATCAAAAATCCATATAAAGGAAACCTTTTATAGGGTGGATATTCATACTACGCCACTATTAGTAGTGCTATGAGTGTGTTAAAATTTGATTCACTATGGACACTCTCTCTAATCATAAGGTTATCATCCATCTCCCTTCATCAATCAAAAAAAATCATTAGCACCCTATGTGTCCATTTCATTGGGAAATAGAAATTTTTCTAACATTGGTTCATGAAGGTATGTTTTTAAATATCTATTCTCAAAGGGTGATCTCATGAATGTTTTTGGGTTTACAGAGGGTTTTTTTGTAGAAGTAAGTTCCCAGAATGGTTGAGTTTCATCAGTGGTGAGGATAAAAGTACAAAGGAAATCATAAAGGTATTGTGTTTCATGAAAAGCAAGAAATATGAATCTATTTCAAAAAAATCATGTGCCCCCTAAGGGTTTCTACCTATATTTATAAGGGTACAATTATCCTATGTTTTGAGAGTGTGATTCGAAATAGGGAGATGTAATCATCAATTTGAAGCAATTTTTCCTTAGAATTTTACTCGCATTTCCCTCTTAGGATCCAACATTGTGGGGGGGGGATTAGTTGATTCCAAAATATGCATTTCATAGGAGAGTTTAAGGAAGGAACAACCAATTTGAAGTAAATTTGGGCTAAAACAACCCAAAAAATCAACTTAGGGTACTGGATTCAGGAATGTACTTACCTTATTAAATGAGTGTAGCTTGCAGAATCCCCAAGGAACATGAATGTTTGAATGTAACCTCCACATAGTGTAAGAATGGAATTATCGAACCCCATTTTTTTAGATTCCTAGGCCGAGCATAGGTTTCTATGGTTACCATTGTTCAAGGTAACTCTGGTTCACAAAGCTCCGACCTATTTGAGGAGCTCATAATCCTTTGTGAGTGACCCCATATTTAGTAAAACCCATTCACTTTCATCCAATGGGCCTATAAATATCCCCCTATTTATTAATTATGTGGGGAAATAACCTTTCATCTTTTGATAAATGATCTGACTTCCTGATACTCCTAATCTCTACAAATGAATGTGGAGATGAACCTTCAAAGGTGGCCCTCCTTCATGAAATGATCTCCCATGTGTTTTTGAGAACCTCAACCCAAAGTGAAGATTCATTTTGTGAAGGTCCAAGATCATCATGGAAGAATAAGTCCCCATGTGGCTCTTGGGGTTTCACAAGACAACTATCCTTCACGAATACAACCCCATGGGAACTAAGACTTTACCATGAGTTAGGAAAACCATGTTTTAAAAAGCAAACTCCATCACGAGACCCTTGACCTTCATGAGAACCCTAGAATCTATGAATACATAAACCTATATGAAGTATTATACTTCATGAAAACCCTCCTATGAGCCTCTCTATGGTTCCTCCTTTCATCTCACTCCCTTTCACGAATTTCGAGTGCCCAGGGAACCTATACTAATCCAGGACCAGTTTATCGAGACCCTAAATTCTTGTGCGATCTATACCACCTACTAATGTTTCTTCCAACATTACTCCAAGTTTTTCCCATAACATTATACTAATTGATTATCCTAATAATAGGTAACATAATTCCTATCAATCTTAGGCATAGGTACCCTAACATCGGGCCTCCTGATGGCCACTCCTCCACAATAGTGGAAATGCCATGTCCCACCCAGAGGCATGTGAGTGGTGAACAAATAATCCATAAATGTGACATAATTATGGGAAAATGTAAAAAAAATATCTATAGATATCCTTATACCTTACCTTTCTCTTTCCATGATTAGGTCCCCCACTGGGTAGGAGGCCCAACCCTATCCGAGTAGTATGACATAAAACTGCATCGATCTATATACTAGTTGTATAATGTAAAAATATATAGAAACATCCTTAGAACATGAAATAAAAAAATATATTTACCCTATTATATGAACACATGATAACCTATGTATGATTTACATGGGATGAAAAAACACCTCATACCCTATGTGATAAACATGGGAAGACCCGTGTAGGATCATCAAAGGAAGCCACCATCTTCACCACTATGGGATGAAACTCTACTCCTAGACAGCTCCCACACATAATCTACACACCATCCATCCATAATAGGGGATTATACACTCACAAAATGGAATCTTATATTTGTAATAACAACACCTCCCCTCATTGATTCTCCTTCTACGACACGAGTGCCCTTACCGCATGATGTTAAAATACATGGACTCGTCTTGTCATATCACCTTAAATTACGACATTGAACTACATGGTTTTTGATACCTATATCTTACATAGGGAATTTATGAAACCTCCTTGATATTAAATCCCTATATTATACTTGTTTTAAATCTTCCCTCATAGAGAAACACCCCATCGATCCATCTCAATAATATGTTATGATCCATATCCACAAGATCTTAATCTTGTTACCTAATCCATCTTAATAGGAAATTCTAATCCTATCCCCCAAAAAATTTAAACATGTGTAAATCCTATCCCCAAAAGGATTTAAACCTAAATCCACCCAATCCTAAAAATAATTTAACCTTATGTCCATCCTATCCCTGTAATACATTAAACCTTTTCCCAACCTCTCCCTACAAGACGTTAAACCTGTGCCTAACCTGTCCCCACATAACATTAAACCTATTCCCAAACTATCTCTAAAGAACATTACAACTACCACCAAACTATCCTCATAATAAATTAACTTTTTTCTTGTGTTTATAATATGTTTAACTAATGCACTAATCCATTATTCATACCCCAGGAAATAAACAAGGGATTCCTAATGTAAAAAGCATCAGATTCCTTATGCCTCCGATGTTAATTACATCGTGATCGACATGGGATGGAATGGGTTATATTCCTAATATGCCTCACATACAATTCCCTCTAAAATAGGATGAGTTTATAGGTTACAAATATATCTAATGTCTACACATGCCTAGATGTTCCTATCATGACAACTCCCCTAAAGAAGGTTGCTACCCAGTTGAGACAAAGACAACATAATTATACAGAGTCCACCTCAAGATAGCAGTGGGAATGAGTTTCATGAACATGAATTAACCTATGATGGACACTTAGATTAAGAAATTAACTCCAAGGAGTAATCCATGGAAGGAGTAACAAACATTCCATAATCCTATTTTGATTAAGTAGGAAACACCACTAATGAATGTGATAGAAGTCTCCCGCCTTTGGGATGTGAAAATGCGAGTTAACATGGTAGGACTAATGGTGTGATGTCACCCCAGTAAAAAACATCATAAATATTTGTAACATTTTTTCATTTACAATTTTAATCTATTAAAATATACTTTTATAATATTCTTAGGGTCTATTTATAAGTTGTTTGAATAAGGTATGGTATTTTTGTTTCTAAAAAAGATGTTTATGTTAGTGATTTTGTGTATGTTCTTCCAAAATTATTAGCGTATTAGTGATTTTACATGACTTATATAAGTAGATTTATTATATAATTTTAGTGTCAATTGGTTATTTTTTTGGATTCTAATATTGTATATATTAGATGGATAATGGTAGAGGTGTTAAAGCCTGCTGATGGTGGACTATCTCAGTCCTTCCTACTAGGATGTATCTGGAGGCTTATGTGCATCAACAACCCAATTAACCAAACATGACCCATATAGACCCTTAATAGGTTGGGTTGTGTCAAACTTCTATATCAAGACACATTTGACTTGACTTGAACCAAACCATCAGTTGGGTCCAAAATGACACTCAACCCAACCCGAACTAAACCACATGCACCCCTAATGTCCATATCTAATTAAATAATTAGTAAAAATAATTAAGTATGAGTAAATACCACTTGATTCAACATTAAATGGTCCAAAAACATCAGTATGAACTAATTTAAGATACTCTTTGTGCCTTTCACATTTTCCACTAAATGTATCTTTAATCATTTTTCCTTGTAAACATGTGTGACATACACCAAGTGGTTTTAGTTCAAATGAATATAAATCTCTATTTTTGTGTAATTTTGTTAAATATTTTTCATTCATAAAACCTAGCCTCTAATTCCATAGTTTTCTATGATATGAGTCATGTGAAGAAGTTTCATTATAGATTTCTTTTACATGGGTCATGTAATCTAACACATTAATACCTATATTGAAATGATCTATATCATAAAAGATGTTATCTTTATAAGAAACAAAATTTATTCCCAAACATGAAATAAATACATACGTATCATGTGTGGATATATAAATAATTTTTTTAGTAAAAAATGAGAAAAAATAAAAATCTTTTAAAATTGAGAGAAGTATCATATGAAACATGAGGTGGTAGTCACTAATAGCTACAAAAACTTGTTTAGATTCATTAGCTACTTAAATATCTACCTCCCATCGATCTGTAATTTTGAATCTACATGGTTTATATATTGGAGTACACATGTGAACACCACAATCTAAATCTAATACCCAATTTATATAATTAGAAAAATTACAATTGATCATAAATACACCTGAAGCTTCCCATTACATATTTTGATGGGTGATTTTTTCTTCTAGTGACCCTTTATTAAATATTCAAAACATATAGAATTATTCCCCCTTTCTTTTCTCTTGAAGTTTCTCTTATTAGAAGGTAATTTCAAAGATTTTTTTGTCTTAGATATTTTGTCTTCGAATTTCTATTTGTTCACCATAAGGCAAGAAGGATTTTTTTGATTCATCTCCATATATACTTGATGAAGAAGAGTAAGAAACTCTGGGACTATCTTACCAATATATTTCATGTTAAAATTAACAAAAATATATATAATCTTATAGGTATTTATGAAATAGTTATATCGGTGTGTAGTTCATCAAGGAGTTTAAACCCTATACCCTCTAGAAACTCAATGTATCCCATGATCTTGATTATGTGAGGCCCAATCAGTGTAACCTCTTCAAGATTTCTTTAAAAAGGACACTTGGAGATATCAAACCATTCCTATCTTGATATCTCTAGGTATATACCATAGAGATTCCGGAGAAATCTATAAGTATCCATGTTTTTGTGAGACTTCATGAGTTCACTGGACCTAAAAGAAAGAATCAAACATTGAACGTAAACCATGTTGTTAAGGTGTTTTTAATATAAATAAATTATTCATCACTTTTCATCTTTGCAGGAAGATCAGGTAAAGTGGATTCTAGAATGTAAGATTTTTTTTCATGGTGGAACACAACCTAAAGGCATCTAAACCACACCTGGAGCTTACTACAAGCAAGGATATGGTCTTTATCCAAAATTGTTCATAGGGATAGTGTGGATGATGAACCTTCTATTTTATTCTAAAATTTAAAACAGTATATTATTAATACTTTTCTTGACTACAAATTTTTTGAGTAATGATAAAAATTAAATTTAATTAAATATCCCACTATTTTATGAAGTCCCAAAAACCCTAAAAATTGAAATTGGAATGACTAGTTTCTTAGAAATTATATTAGAAATTACACATATACCCCTTTATAGTTCCTTGACTCATTGAGTGGACTCCCTAATCATGAAATCATATCTTGAATTATATCAACACTTTTCATTAAGTTATACCAAGTCTAGAAAGGGCTACTTATCTTGATGAAATATGGTTAAGTCAACCTATAACCTTGATAATAATTCCAGGATAAAAGTAAGTGTCCTAATGGGGGTTGGTCAAGTACACAGTTTTATGTATTCCATTCCTAATCAAGTAATGGAAGGATAAGTTTGAATTAATATATATTTGAGGAATATTTTTATTATGTGTAAAATTATTTCGTTTTATCTTTTACATGTCTTTTTAATATTATATTTTTTACTTATGTGATTATCCATGTTTTGAAAAATCATTTTTTTTATAATCTATTTATTTATATTCAATCTTTTCATGTTAATTCATTTATTTATGTGATTGTGGTTTTCCATGCATAAAATAAATTATCAATAAGAATTAATTAATTAATTAATTAAATGACATAAACATGAGATTTTATAATTGTTGATTAATTGAGTAGATGGTAAATCAACCTTTTGACCCATAAAAAACTCGGTGTGCCGGTCTTGGTGTCAACATTCCACCTATCCACCTGTGTATCCCCTGGGTTGGCATTATATTGGATCCATCATGAACCATCTCCAAATTCCTTAGGATACTCTATTTACTAAATGTATTTATAATTGACCTGAAAGTGAGCAGAACCAGATGATTATTTAAGGGTAATTATATAAATAACCTTAGATATATAAGTCCAATAGAATAATGGATGGAGGGATCTCTCGTAAGAAATCATATTTAATTTAATATATAATAATTGAAAAATTGTAAAAAAAATTAAATAATAATTCTTACACAAGCTCAAGTATTGGTCAATATCATGATCAACCATAAACATGCAATGATTACATAATAAAAATAACTAGATAAAAAACATTTCAATTCATTATTTGATAAGATAGAATATATACGAACTGATCTGATTAATTGTATTATTAATAAATTAATTGATATTATCTTATTTCATCCATTCATCCTTAAATTACCTTCCACTTTTAATTTAAATAAAATCTACAATTTTATTTTATTTAAAACTCAATTAAATAGTACACAACTTTGTCCTCAGAAGAAAACCGTTGATTACTTGTCTGAACTATAGAGTATGGTATAAATTTCAAATAATTAACTCAAATGACATGTTGTGTACATGAAATTTATTATAATTTCAAAGTGTGAATAGCCAGTTTAATTCCACATGGAATGCATTAAAATTAAATAGCCTATAAAATTTAACATGTTGAGCCTTTAGTGCTCAATAACCATACATGATTCAAAACATTGAATATTATGTGTAATTAATTAACCATTTAATATAATATAAAACCTGAAAATTGGTGTGTACTATCAACTTAGTGGCCATACAGGAACTCAATTTGGCACGATTTAAAAGAGTAATAAATTAAATTTAATATTTCCATGTAAAAAGGTAAAGTACAAGGTGCATACAATCCAACCACATGACATGTACTTCTCATCACTATATATTTACTGTACATGCCCAGGGACATGACATATACTTCTCACAAAAAATTCTGAAGTACATGAAGTGTATTGATGATTCATGGCATGTGATTCTAGTTATATAGATATATGTCTTTAATCATCATATATTAAATATACACAATATATTAATTACATGATTTATTTTAGCCTCATGTTTTCTATCTTGAAATCATGTGAACTACAGGACATTTAATTAAACTACACAATGTGTATTCTAGAAAAACCACATTCCACCTTGTATGGTCTACAAATGGTTCATTTATTTTACCCTACAAGTATTAATTACAAGCCGACTAAAAATACATATAGGAATCCTTTTTTAATGAACAAGGATATACAATGTGTAAAAAGTGAGTAAAAACTGTACAATCTTGTACTATCAAGCCAGTATCCTGGGAAGATTTGGATAGTATTTTGATATTCAAACATCATTAATCATTAACTTATCTTAATAATATTTTTGAGGAATCAAGAATTGGAAGATAATATTTAGAGGATACATCAAGAATGAATTAAAAACTAAAATAAATCAAAACATTTAAATGTGAAACAATAAACAGTCAAATAAATAATCATAAATTTGAACATGAATACTCTGATTCCACTTGATGGTTCCATGTGCAGCCAAAATTCTTTAATTGGTATAAAAAAATAAAATATTTAGATTATATGAATAATTCACAATATTATACATGACACAAACATTAAGACCAATAAAATATTTCCACTAAATATTGATATAAAAAACCCAGAACCTGGTGAGTATCATTGCACATTAAATTTTTAATTATTTTATTTATAATTAGTAGAAATAATTACCTCATCCTAGGAAAATTCTTTGATGATAATGTTGGTCTTCCAAAAAACCATCTCGAATTCCCTTCATTGTGTTAGGAGGATATAAGAGTAAAATGCCTCTAGTGGTGATCTATCCATCCATCCAAGATAATTTTTTTTTCAATGAAAAGGCACAAGGCACCAAATGGCCTCCATGCTTATGGAGGTATGAAATAGTACAGGCCGAGGGAATCCCCTCTAATTAAATTTACAGCCTCTGGTTTCAAACAATTAAAATAAAGAAGAATAGCGTGGATGGGCCCCTTCTCTGATAAAGAAGCCATATAGTCTACTACCTTATTGCCCTCAAGCCATGTGTGTGACGCTTGGATAGTATCCTGAATTAAGGATCTTCAATTCATGACCAGGTAGGATATGGACCACAGAGTAACGCCTTTACCCATCAGAGAATCATGAAAAATTAAGGAATCTGTGTCAACCTAATTTAGTAACACCTATTCCTGAAAGAAAATAGTGAGACCGGTGAGCATTTCCATTGCCTCAGCCAAAATGGGAGTGCCCATTCCAAAGCATGAAGTAAAAGAAAACTTGAAGTTCCCCTGAGAGTCACGAACCACTCCCCCTCCTTTCATGATTACCAAAGAGCAAGAAACATCTGTATTCAGCTTTATTCCTGAACCAGGGTGTTTCCAGCACACCCAATGTCCCTGTGACATAACTTGGTGAGGAATGAACACGGTGTTACTAACCTGGATACGTCTGAATGAAGGAGCATCTCGCTAGTCCTTGAATAGTGAAATAAAGTACATCAAAAAGAATCTTATCCTCTCTATGATGAATCTGGACATAGAAATAGAACCTTCAAATATCACTTGGTTTCTATCTTTCCACAAGAACTAACAACCAGCACTCAAAATCCCTGATCGAGCCAACTGACCTTTCTCCGACCCCGACGGTCCTTCAAACCAACTTCACAGAAAATAATTAAGGTCCCACTGATGAGTGGAGTAAAAAATAGAGCCTTCGAAAAAGGAATATACCGCCGAAGGCCACTAACCCTTGAAAAATAAGTGATTCATACTCTCCTCTCTCCTAATCTCACAATAGTGGAATGATGAAGCCATATTAATTCCCAGATTTTTTATATTTTCATCCATAGCTATAGAAGAATTCCTGATGCGCCATATAAGGATGTTGAATTTCACTAGGAACTTATGGCACCAAACCACTCCATTTCACCTGTCATGTTGGGTATGCTCTAAAATCAACATTCGGTACTCTCTGGTGGAAAATACACCTAAAGATGGAGTAAACACACATTAGTTCTAGATTTAGCACAATGAATCAATTGTCTTACATTGTTCATATTGATTGATTAAGGATCCTTTGGGTTTAATGAAGTTATTCTCATTCTTGAGAATATGGGAGGAATAATCTGATAGAGAGAGACATACGTCTATTGTGTGCAACTATTCTCTATTATCAATTTTTGATTAACCCTCCACAATAAACATAACCACTTATTTATAAAGATAAGATTTAGGTTAAAATATTTTTTAATTTTTTACTATACCTTAAATAATATTAAAATTCTTTTCAAACCCCATACCAGATAATAGTGATATTATTATTATTATTTTATGGAGTGTATACTAACTTCCATAATAATAAATATTATTTTACAAGCTTGTAAATTAATATTTATCACTGAACATTGTCTTGGTCCATTCAAAAACTATAGTATTAATTGAATAAATGAATACATTTTTAATATAATATTATATTCATCAATAAATATTTTCGATCGATAAAAACTAAATTAATGTTTTCCTCTATCTTAAGAATAATATTTATTACATTTATTAAATAAAAATTTAATTTAATCCAGATCATCAGAAACACTAACTGTGTGACCCTCTAGGATTCTTTCTCATTGAAATTTGGTTGGCTTACCTAAGTTCAATTATTTTAAATTGGTAAAGTCACCCAAGAGAATGAAATTAATATTAAAACATCAAAAAAAAAACATATGAATTATAAATTTGTAATATAATTCATTTCACATAATTTATCAAGAAGTTGGTTTCACATCTGTGTCACCAAACTGTATGCTCAGTATGTATTCCTTTTTCTCTAAAAAATAATTATGTGATTACACCATGGACATGATATTTTAATGAAATGGTTCTATTCTAATAAAAAGTATTACATAACAACATCCATAAAGATTAAAGGGAAAATCAGTCATCCACTGGACTATTAATTATATGTCAATCATTACAGACTCAGCATACACTACTTCCTATGAACATATGGAATCATGGTTTTCATTAGAAAATCTAAGTTTGTGAGCCATTAAATGAATTATTGATAATATTAACGTCTATAGAACATTACAAAAGCTCACAAATAGGAATATTTGAGGACACCAAAACATGCAGAATTCCTATTGGCAGGTTTATTTTCATAATCTTCCTTCCTGGATATTACCATGTGCAAACTTCATGAGAAGCAGTCTCATCCAAATATGAGTACACACACCTAATAGTGATGTTCTATGTGTCCCGTCATAGAACATTATTTGACCATAGAACTGTATTTAAGAATATTATCGTGGAATTTAATGTTTCTCATCATAACATGGCACTTCTAAGACCTTATCAATTTAATAGATACTTTAGGATATTATTATATTAATATCATTTAGAATAATGAAAAATATATAGTACGATATTTTATTAATATTTATATTATTGAATATACATGTAATAAATGTAAAAATAGTTTTTCCTAGGAAACCAATTCTCATAGTTTCTTAGTTACATTCTTAATTGTTAGAAAGATAAAGTCCCTAATTTTAAGTTATATTAGTCAATGGTTTCAAATTTGAGGAACCTTGTCAAAAAACAATGTGTTGGGAAATTTCCTGATAACAAAAATGAGATGCCTAACCGAATTGGAGTATGAATCGAGAAATATGTTGTAGTTATTTCTCAAATGAATCATGTTTTTAACAACAACATAAATCAAGTGGAACACTAACTTCCCCTTAATGAAGAAAAATCTGTGGTCAATTACTTTATGGGAAAAGGCCACCAACATTTAGTGTATCTTTTAAACCCTTAATAAAAAACCATGGTCTAACCACATTGAGAATATATTCTCTTTCCTCTAATATTTTGAACAATAGAAGGTCATACTGGCTATTTATCTCTTAAATGGAAAATATTATCAGTGGTGGACACTTATGAAGAATACAAATCCCATGGAAGAATTCAAGGCTATGGATTCAGAAAAATTCTTGAATTTTTTTCAATAAATATTTTTCCTTACACTCAACATTTCAAAATTGAGAGGGAATTCCTTAAACTTAAGTAAAAGAAGGAATAATCCATTGCTATTTACAAGGAAAACTTCATAATACTTTCATTAAAGGCCTATAATGTTTCTAGTGATCCAAAAATTAATGTTAAACACTTATTTAGTGGGTTAAAGTTAAGTCTACAAAAATATTTGGTGATTCAATACTTTTAATCCTAAGAGGAAATCATTCGATGTTCTGTCAGATTAGAATTGGATATTGGTGAATCTCACATGTGTTAAGGGTATTGAGATAGGAAGTGAATAATAGATTTTAATATTGGGGGAGAAATAGAGAAATACCATGATGGTAAGAAACTCAAACTACCCACACGTGAAAGGTGTGGGAAGAAACATATCTAAAATGTCCTGAAGGATTAGGGAAAAATTTCAGGTTTTAAAACTATTGGAATAATGATAATGAACTCCAAAAGGAGATAAAGAATCATAATAAAGTGAATAATGAACATAATGTTATAGTAAATCTTTAACCCATGGTCCAATTCCCTAAGAAAAGGGTTGTGGAAGATAATAGAAGTTAAAAATACACAAGGCCAATAGATAAATGAAAAATGTATGCTATTACAATTACTGAGGTATAACCTAAATAAATTGGCAATAGTTAGGATATTTATTGATTAAAAAATTAAAAACATACTATTTGATTTAGGTTCTACACATTCATTCATACCACACAAGATTATTAGAACTATTTAAACACCACCTCAAAGCATAAAAGCTGAGTTATCAGTGAAAATCAAAATTGGTGTAATTATTACATCCCAAGTATATGACTCCTAACTAGTTAATATTTTTTAGATTAATTTCCTAAAAAACATTCTAATACTCCCTTTAACAGAATTAAATGGTTTTGAAGGCATTGATTGGTTGTCCTTGTATAGAGAAAACAAATATTGTTAGGAATAGAAAATAAGTTTCATATACTAAATTGAACTTTGATCCTATACATGTGTAAGGAAGACAATGCGTCACATTTTAAATCCCCACCTAAATAATGAACATTATTTCCCTATAAGCAAGCATATTTATCTTAAATAATTGAGACTAAGGAAAATATCATCATTGTTGACAAACCCGTTGTAAGAGAGTATGATGATGCATTCCCAAAATAATTTCATAGTATTTATATTAATGGATAGGTTTATTTCTCAATAAAACATAGACCTAGATCCCTATCAATATCTACGACTCCATAGAGAATGGCCACTATTGAACTTTAAGAGCTAAAGAAGAAAATACATGATAATTTTAATAAAGGTTTTATATGATCAATTTCTTTACTATAGGGCATGAAAGTCCTTTACATCAAGAAAAAATATGGGTCAATGTGTCTCTGAATAGACTATCTTGAACTTAATAAGATCATGATTATGAATAAGTATACCCTAAAACAGATTGATGAATTGCTTTCTCAACTATATGGATCTGAATACTTATCTAATGAGTCCCTTTTATCAGGATATTATCAACTAAATGTGAAGAAGGTTGATATTTCCAAGACTTATTTTTGTATAAATATAGACACTATGAGTATATAGTATTCCTTTTATACCCACTAATGATCTACCAATATTCATGGATTTAATGAATAGAGTATTTAAATATTACCTTGATAAATTTATGGTAGTATTTATAGAGGATATTCTTATATACTCTAAAATTAAGTAGGAATTTGAAGTGAATTTGAATACTATGATACAAAATTTATAAATGGATAATTTATATGTGATGTATAGAAAATGTGTGTTTTAGATAGATAAAGAAACATTCATATGGCATGTTATAAAAATCATGGGGATATATGTAGATCCTTTAAAGATAAAGGTTGTTGAGGAATGACCCAGAACAAAATCTGTAACTAATATCTATAGTTTTCTATGATTATTTAATAACTTTCAACAATTTGTGATAGAATTCTCAAAATTGTTAAGCTCACTAACCAGAATAACTTGGAAGGGAGTACAGTTTTTCAATATAGATCAATGTGATGAGAGATTTAGAGAGTTAAAGAAGTTCATAATCACTACAACTAAAATCATAGTACCCAAAAATGGAGAATGATTTGTGATCTATAGTGACATGTCTTAGAAAGTCTTAGGTTGTGTACTCACAAAAAATGATAAAGTGATATCCTATTCCTCCCACCAATTAAAGATCCATGAGTAGAACTATCGATGCATTATCTATGGTTAGATGTAATAATATTCACATTAAATATTTTGTGACATTATCTCTATTGGTAGAATTGTGACATATATATAGATCATAAGAGAATCAAGTATAAATTCACAAAATATGATCTCAATATGTGACGAAATGAAAGATAGAGCTATTCAAGGATTATGAATTTTCAGTCCATTATCATTCCAAGAAGGTGAATAAAGTTAAAGATGATTTTTTCATAAATGATCTTGAACCCAAATCCATGATGAGGATTGAGAGGGATCCAATCTTCTTGGAAATTCAATGGATGGTCATGGGAATCATAAATAGAATTTATTCCTACCCTAATAAAACAATTAATCAAGTATAAATTCTTTATACAATCAAGGAATCTTATAAAAGTTATTATGAGTTATAAATAGTTGTATAAAATATTTTGGAGTTTAAATTTTCTTAATATGAAGCTATTAGGTTTTGAACTCGAATATGAAACCCATAAAAACCAAAACATAAGTGGGAACTTTTCGATGATGCACATAGCCCATCTATATATATCTATAGATGAAGCACTAAGACATATAAATATATATTGAAAAACATCTGGTAGGAAAGGAAAAAATAGAGAGATTGTATAATTTTTATCTTTATTCATGGTACATCAAAAATTAAATGTTGAATGAAAAAAGTCTAAGGGTATGATTCAACTATTTCTCTTACCAATATGGAAATGATAAAACATAACCATGGATTTTTTCATAGGACTCCCTAGGAAATATAATGGACATAAGTCCATTTGGGTGGTTGTTGATCACCTTACCAAGTCAAAACAATTCCTTTCCTTCAAGGAATATTTCTATCTTAACTAAGATTCCATGATATACAAAAGATAAGTGGAAAGAATGCATGGATTACCACTCTCCATTGTATATAATCAAGATATAAGGTTTACCTCGAGGTTCTTGAGTAGCCTTAAATAAATAATTAGATACATAGATGAGATTTAGCATTGGTTATCACCTTCATATGAATTTTCAGCTTGAGATAACCATTCAATATCTAAATGATATGTTGAGATCATGTTCAATGGATTTCGAAGGATGTTACTATCAATACCTTCCCCGGGTACCTTTATCATATAAATTTCTTTCATTATAGCATTCAAATGGAAACTTATTAGGCCCAGTATAGGAAGAGGTGTTAGAATATAATATTTTGGGATGATGTTAGAAAGTGGAATCTGATAGGAGATGATCTTTTCCAAGTGATGATATAAATGGTTCAAAATATTTATATCATATGAAATCCATGAAAAGTTTGAAGAAAATATATATGTATAATAATAAATGATACCTAGTTTTTGAGGTCGGAGATAATTTTTTACTTCATATATCACCATGGAATAAATCCATGAGTTTTGGAAAGATAAGAAAATTTAGTCCAAGATATGTCATCCCCTAAGATATTTTTGATTGCATCAGAGATGTGGATGATCAACTAGAAATCCCACCTAACCTATCTAATGTACATGAAATTTTTCACATTTCCCTGTTATGGAAATATATACTAGAACCCTCAAATTTACTAAATCTATATGTGTTTCTATGGGGGAAATATATTTCTCTTGAGGAAAAACCAATGAAGATCTTATACCATAGAGACAATGTTCTATGAAACAAGATAACTAAACAAGTTGAAGTACAGGGGTGGAACTAAAAGTTCAAGGAGGAAACATGAGAACAAAAATATTAGATAAAAAAATGCATCCTCATATATTTTAGGGTTAAAAATGAAATTTGAAGGGAGAAATTTCTAAATGGGGGAAGAATGTAAGACATATAATTTTAAAAAAGAAATTTCTTATTGAATGAATATATTCTTTATTATGTATTGTCTTTATATAAAAATTATACACTATATATCATTATTATTTTGGAACAATATAAAATATAGCCCTATATTTTTATTGCTCATAAATACTAGTATGGTTCATAGACACTAGTAATATTGAGGTTATACAATGAGTGTTAATATTAGTATATATTTAGCATTATAATAAAGTCTAATTGATAAAGAAGGAAGAACCAATGGCCTAAAACAGTAGTATAATACATTTTGAGATTCATTTATTGGATCTTAAAATGGATATGACATCACTTTGCTTTAGCCTAAGCTGAGATTCAACAACTAAAATGTTACCAGAACTCTTTATGGGAGAAGTTGAAGCTTATGGTGATCACTTCCCAATTTTTTTTACCAAACCACCCTAAGAATGTACTACCACAGCACACCTTATAACAAACTAGATATAGATATTAGTCAATTTCATTCCATATTAATATTAATTAATTATATTTTATACATTTAAATTCATTAAAACAATATTTAGTAATTTTTCAATCAAAATGTTAATAATTTTATTCTTATTAAATTTGTTTTTAATGAATTATAAGGTTTTATTTAAAATATTAATTTCTTAATTTTAGAATTATAATTTGGAAGAATGAAACTCAATTTCTATATCGGCATGTCAAATTTATCTTAGGGTGAAAGTTTTTGGATTTTAATGAAAATATTGATTTTTCAGTGAATAGTAAAAAATACTTATTATTACTGAAAACCATATTTCCTTTTCTTATATTTACAAAGTCAGGTTATTTTTTGGATTAGTTCTAAATTTTTATTATTTAATTTTAATTAAATAAAATAAAATAAATTTTATTCAAATCAAAAGTATACTTGATTTTTGTATAAAAACATTTTGATACATAAAAATGCATTTTTTCTGAAAAAACCATTTTACGTCGAATTTTGTGTGATTAATTTTAAATTAATTTATATCACATATATAAATTGACTCTTGAAAAATGGATTATATATTTTTAATAATTAAGAAAAATTTTAGAATATAGTTTAATTTAATTTTTGGTCAATATGAATATGAACCATAGAAAAATTTTGTCACCATGATAAAGGTAAAATGAGTAAATTGGGGTTAAAACTAATGTGATAGTTCTTAAAATAAATTCAAAATCTTGGGTTTTTTTCATTGTACGAGTTTATTACTTAAATAATCATCAAATATTATAATATATTATTACTTTTTTATTTATCTTTTTTTACATTTATAATATTTTCAGTAATGAAAAATACAAAATGTCACTCCCGTGATTTTAAATTTTAATTATATGTTCTCATAGGGATAAAAATAATTTTTGAATTAATATTAAAGGTTATTTTGAAAATAATAAAAATTATTTTACAAAAATTATTTATTTATACTTTTCAGTGAGAAAATAATTACTTTTAATTATTATTCAACACTAATATTGTGTGTGTGCAAGAAGTAGAAAAACCAAGTAAATTATTTTAAAAACTCTAAAAGTAATACTTTTTTAGTGTGTTATAGTTCTATATTAATTATATATATGTAATATTAATTATTTTTTAATGTTTTATACATTATTTCAATTATAATATTTATGTCATCAAAGTAATTTAAAATAGAAATTTTCAAAAATAAAAATATTAATATATTTTAATAAATAATATTTTATTAAATGATTTAAAATTCATAAAAAATTTATATTTATCCAAGTGAGTTTTATATGGTTTATAATATAATAAATGGTATATTTATTGTCCATGTTTTATTTATAGGGACTTTATTTATCCTTAAAGATTAAAAAACATTGATATTGTGATAATTGTAAAAAGTGTTAATGAGGGGTTAAAACAATTAGATAAGTGTGAAAAAATCACCTATAATTATAAAAATTTTATTGGACGAGAGTATTTAAACTAATAATAATACTATATAAAAATTAATTCAATTTAAATCCATTTATCCGTAAAATTTAATTTATATCAATTTAGTACTTTAATTGAATCCAAGAGTACCCTACCCCACACTTATAAAAGAAAATCTCCTCTACTCTCTTCCTTAAACCTTATGAGAAATCTAGATAAAAAAATAACTGCCCAAATTTCTCCCAAACAACACTACACACATCTTACAGACATTTTTTGATTATAAAACCAACCCAGGCAGGCTTTTTGTGTAATTCTACAGAGGTCTTCTGAAGAAGAGGTATAGTTATTAACCAATATTTTTTGTTTTATTATTATACCTTCTTCAAATTGTTAGGTTGAAATATCTATAGTGATAAAACAATAGGGGGAATTGTGTTATTTTAAAAATTTCACAATTTTATTGATTCACATCTATAGTAGATTGAGCTGGGGGCATTTCTGTAAGAGAATATATATGCAGTGGATAAAGAAAAGATAACAAGGCAAATTAATTTATAGTGGTTCGGGGCATAAAGGTCCCCTAGTCTACTCCACCAATCACCCTCTCTTCAGGCTTGATTAATTTTCCTAGTAAGGTCCTCTTATCATAATAATGACCCACAACTAAGTACAAGCATTTGTTACCCTTACAAATAAAATCTTACAAAACGGATTCCTCTGGTTCTTTTATAGGGAACCTATAAAACCACAACTTAGTCTGAGAAGCTGATACTCGACCACCAATGAATACAAACAGCCAAAAATCAAGACAATATGATGTTCGATGTCAAATAGATGTATCTCATAGTTGCAGCAGCACACAACTGATAAAATATGGGTCTTTCCTTTATAATAATAATAAACCTGAAATATATCTAAAGAGATCCAGTTGCACAGATGATATTTATTTTAAGAGAAGCAAAAAAATAGAGCATCATGTTTCTATATATGATCATGTATATCTCTAAATACGTATTACTTATTTATGAGATGCCTGAGAGCTGAAGTATAGTAAAAAATAACATGTACAATAAATCTTGAAGAATTATAAATATCAATACAACCAAGAGATCTTCAGATCACCGTGAAAAATATATGACAGAGAAAGATATATGTAGCAGGATTTCTAGATCCACAAAAGATGACTGATAAATTGAGTGAATTTTAATTCAAAATAATATAGCTCATAGTAGTCGTAAATTCCATTAAGAATAGAAGAGAAAAACTATGCTATAAATGACTCTTTAAATAATTTAAAATGTGCTTCAGAACAATAAAAATCGAGATTTAAATTTCCCTGAAATACTGCAAAGACTATTGCAAAACACTCCGATAAAGAAGTAAATTCAAATTTCTGATATTTAAAAGTCAAATGTAAGGTTTCTAC
Organism: Viscum album; assembly: GCA_963277665.1. Classification (NCBI taxonomy): domain Eukaryota; kingdom Viridiplantae; phylum Streptophyta; class Magnoliopsida; order Santalales; family Viscaceae; genus Viscum; species Viscum album. The sequence goes on along the minus strand of OY728123.1, from coordinate 609,459,291 downwards.
AACAAATGAAAAAAATAAAAAATGTAGGTTTTATCTTCTTAACAGAGGGTTGATGATCCATACATTTATCCACGTCAGCATTGATCTCTAAACGTAACATTGATTATCCATTTTTCCACTTTTCCAAATGTAAGGTTGACAATTTAAGGTTGATCATAAAAGCATGGTTGATGATCAATACAATTGTAAAGTTCCATACTTATGTAAGGTTCTCTAACAATACTTTTTCTTTCTGAAAAATGTATTGTTCTTATCTAAATGTAATGTTCCTTAACCATACGTCTATTCAGACGTAAGGTTGTTTTATCATATGCACCAATCCTTGATCATAAACATAAGGTTTGTTCCATATATTACTTTCTTTAATGAAAAATATTCCCAGTAAAGCACAAACATTGAACAGTGTTTCTAGAGTACGCTTAAGAGCATTATGAACACTTTAGAGAATATTTATCACAAATAAATAGTTGAATATTATTTCAAGATAGGAATAATAAAGAATATAAATTTCCTAAAATACACTAAAAATAAAATCATTTTTAAAACAAACAAGGGTATTTGTGAGAATCAAAATCATTAATATTTATAGAGTATTGTTAAGAAAATACATTCTCAACAATATCCCCCTTTTTTATGATCACAAAACCCATAAATTAAAATTATAATCTTAGAAAAAATAATTTATAATTTTGAAAACATTAAAATAAATTCCTCCCATTTAAAAATATTAATTATTTAAATAAAATGGAAATATTTTAATTTATCTAGAATAAAAGTAATTTTGTGTTTATCTTAATTTATTCCCCTCTTTGTGATATCAAAAAGAAAGAATATAAACATATTAAAACCCACTACTAGAAATTTTATCTATACCAACGGTTTGAAACCATTGGTATAGGCCACCAAATCGTTGCCAAGTAATATATGGGGATAGGTCTATACCAATGGTTTTCAAAACCATTGGTATATGTAATATGAAAATCTATACCAATGTTTCCATAAAACCATTGGTATATGTAATTCAAAAAACAATCATCCGGTTGGTTTTGATCCCAACACCTCCCGTTTGTGATTGAACGACCTAACCACTAACTTAACTTACTTTTGTGAACGTCATTTCATAAATATATATATTTATTATCAAAAGTATTTTAAATTTTTATTTATTTAATGTCCTCTATAAGAGGATTCCATTAAAAATACATGTACAGATACCAATGGTTTTCAAAACTGTTGGTATAGATCTATACCAACGGTTTTGAGAACTGTTGGTATAGGTTCTTTGATTTTGGGACCTATACCAAAAATTTTGGACAAACCGTTGGTATAGGGGGGGACCTATACCAACGGTTTTGGCCGATCCATTGGAATAGGTCCAAATTAGTTAACCATACCAACGGTTTGCCCAAAACCATCGGTATAACACCAAATTAGTGACCTATACCAATAGTTTTGGAAACACCGTTGGTATAGGTCCAAATTAGTCAACTATACCAACGGTTTTCCCAAAACCATTGGTATAGAACATATTTATAGTAGTGACACTTTTTAATATTGAACAAAATTATAAGTGAATGCTATAATTAATGATAATGAAGAAAGAGAAATGGATTCTGGCTATCAGAAAAAAAAATCATATAGATAATAGACAAACTCATTGATTAATAAACACATGAATATAATAGATTTTATGAATGAGAAACAAAAACTATCATTTCCATGGGTAAAGGTAGGAAAAAAAATATTATGAATTTTATGGATGAGAATTATTTATGGCTTCAAACATGTCCTTCAGATCAGCCATCTACAATCTTAGCTTCTTCGTCAAACTGTCTCCTTGCTATATTAACAACTTCCTGACATCATTATTGACATACATATTTTCCATAATGTTGACTTTGAAAAAATCATGTAGACTTTCCTATTGATTCATGAATAGCTCCAGCTTCTCTGAAAACTTACTCAACATCAATTGAATACTATGCTCTCCCTGAGTAAACCGATCCATAAGAAATTTTTGATTGTCCAATAAAATAGAGAGAGGAGCACTATTTCACTGAAGATCCTGAAGTCGAATATTCATATCTTCCATGATATATGTAATAGCCTGAAATCTTATAATTAAATCTAGACTAGTTGCAGAGATAGGAGTATATGGACTGACATGATTCACTGAAGCTTTCACTGATTCAAACTGAATTCCTAAGTACCATTTTAATTCTGAAAAATCTGATTTTGACACTACTTCAAATATGATATTTCCAATTTCATTTAACACGTCTCTCTTTAAGGCATCAAAATACCTTCTAGAAATAGTGTTCTTAGTAAGCTCCTGAAACTTTTTCTTTGAACTTTCCAGTTCCTGCAGCAGATTTGCATTCTCTTCTTAAGACTTACTAAATTTTATCACAACTTCTTCAAATTGACGAGATACTGAATCGGATTCCCCCTCATCTGCATTCATATTCTGATTTTTATTTTTAGATGGAAAGGGATATGTTAATATTTTCAATATAGATTATTCACATGAAAATGACTGATTATCCAATACTTCAGTCGGTCCACCAGAAATACGTTTTGAATGTCCCATAATCTGATCCACCATTAAAGTCTTTCTTTCTCTAACTGATTCTTGTAAAATATTCCGTTCTTGTACAAATTCTTGTTCAGTAACCTTCTCATTGACAATCTTAGATTGAATATTTTCAGATTGAGTATTCTATTCTTGAACTATTTGCTCTGGAAAACTTTATACTAACGATTCATTCTCCAAATATACAAATGCATGATCTCTGACATGACTGTCCACCTGAACTTTATCTTCAATAATTATTTATTCCAAATCAACTGAGCATGTTGCATATCCAGAATCCAACACTATCTCTTCAACTCGATGAGCATCTCTTTTTCTAGGTTTTAGCAGAATTACTTCCTGACTCCACTCTTACTCTTCTTCTTCATCAGTGTTAAATCTAAGTATTATTTTTATATCTTTGAAACTGCATCTATTCAAGATTCAGCTACTCCCTCCTTTCTAACACCATCTTTATCCCCCTGAATAAAATCTTTAGATATCTATTCTTCCTCTCCTCCCACATGCAAGATTTTTCATTTCACAGTTCTTCATAAAAATCCATGTTTTCTTAAAGTTTCACCATTCAACACATTACTATGATGGAATTTTACTCTGGCTTCAACTAATCTGATCATATCTTTCTTAAACAAAATCTTTGAAATTATTCATCCATATGGAAAAAATTCATTCTCATATCTGGTGAACAATAGTAATAAAGATATCTAAATAAATACTTCAGGAAATTTAATTTGATATGACATAAAAAAAGAAACATGATATACATGCCGGGGTAAAAAATTTTCTCTATCTCACCCATCCTTGGCGATATTCCAGTCTGAATAAATTTCACTAGAATTTTATGTTCAGGTTATAAATCCTTAAAAAATATCTTTCAAATGTGTGTTGTGTTGAATAGAAAATACATAATGTCTATGGAAGAAATCTCCTTATTTCCAATCAAATTGAGATCAAAATGAAAAACTCCTTCACGAGAACACTTCAAAATATTAATAGCCTTAGTTGAAGAAATAGAGAAATCCCTATATTTTATACTATCAAAAATCATTTCCTCTGTTTCTCCGAGACTAAACTTCACACTCTTATAAAAATAATGTAGTTCTACCTCATACATATACTCTAAGTTTCTATCATTAAAAGTTGTCTTGAGACCTTGAAAAGACAGTGCCTATTTTAGGAGCAAGTCTATCGGGTACAACCATTCCAGATCAATCACTTTTCGTTGAAGAATTTTTCTGCCTAAAATTCTTTGACATTTTAGTTCAGTTGCTTCTCCTTATTCTATTATCTTGGATTTCATCATTCTCAAAGATCTAAAAATCTGAGGTTTTCAGTTTCTAGGGTTTTGGAAGGATGAAGAGTGAGAGAATAGGTGAAACAGGTTTTGTTTTTTTTTGATTTGGGTAAATAGGATTTGGAAGATGAGGGGTTTGAAAAAAAAACAGTTTTTGACAAATGACATCTGTCCTCATTTCTTGAGTCGTAGAGTTATTCTGACAAAAAAATTATTACACAGCGTAAATAGGTTTATGATAACATGTATTAACCAAAATATCTTAAGATAAAAATAATAAAAGAAAAAAAAATTTAAAGAAATAAATTAGGCATAAATTAAATAAACAGATAAAATAAAATAAATATAATGAAATAAATATTTAATTAAAAAATAAATAAACCTAAATCACCCTTAATAAAATCAAAAAAAGTTGTGGGAAGAGGTTTAGTAAAAATATTATCTAATTGATTTTTAGTGTTAATAATTTCTAAAGATATATCCTTTATGAGAACATGATCTCTTAGAAAATGATGTCTAATATCAATATTCTTAGTTCTAGAATGACTTATTGGTTTTTTTCAAATGTTTATAGCACTTTTATTATCACATAACATAGGTGTATTATTAAAATTAAGTCCAAAGTCTATTAGAGTTTTTTATCCACAACACTTGTGAACAACAAATTCCTGCAGATACATACTCTACTTTGACTGTTAATAGTGAAACTGACTATTTCTTTTTACTTAACCATGACACTAACGATTTTACTAAAAAGGTACAGGTTGTTGAAGTACTTTTTCTATATAATCTATATCCTCCAAAATCTTCATCTGAATATGATAATAAATTAAAATTAGAAGTTTTTGGATAGAGAAGTGTTTGAGTAATTGTTCTTTTTAAATATCTAAAAATCTCTTTTATAGCTGTAAGATGGGATTCTTTTGGATTTGATTGAAATCCCACATAAAAAAATACTAAAAATATAATATTGGGTATACTAGCAGTAAGATGTATTAAAATACAATCATACCTCTATATAACTTGTTGTCCATTGGTTTTCCAGCTTCATCTAAGTCAAGTTTAATATTGGTACACATGGGAGTTGAATATGTCTTACTGTTTTCAAGAAAAATATTTTTCAATAAATTAGTAATGTATTTAATTTGATTTAATACATTTCAAAAATATTATTGATAAATTTAAAGACCTAAAAAAGAAATTTAATTATCCCATCATACTCATTTCAATTTTTTTGCATAAGTTCTGAAAAGTAATTTCAATGTTTTTTATTTGTTGATCCAAAATAACATCATCAACATAGATTTGAACAAATAATAAATTAGAACAAACTATTTTCTTAAAGTGGGTTTGGTCTGCCAAGACAATAGTAAAACTATTTTTCAAAAGAAATGAACTTAATCATTTATACCAAGCTCTAGGTGATTGTTTAAGCCCATAGAGAGATTTGGTAAGTTTGAAAACAAAATTTGGTTTTTGAGAATTTTCCAAACCAGGAGGGTTCTCAACATAAAATTCCTCAATTAAATATCCATTTAAAAAGGAATATTTTACATCCATGTGATATAATTTAAAGTTCATGTGAGATGCATAGGATACAAGAATTTTAATTACTTCTATTCTAGCTATTAGAGAAAAGGTTTCATCATAATATATACCTAATTCTTGATTATATCCTTGATATAATAGTTTATCTTTGTTTCTAGTTGTAATTCCATAACTATATTTTTTATTCCTAAAGATCCATTTAGTTATTATAACTAGATAATTCGATGTTATTTACACTAATTTCCATACTTTGTTTATTTTAAATTTATTTAACTATTCCTATATTTATAAAAACCAACTTTCTTATTTTATGGCTTCTTCAAAAGACATAGGTTCTAGTTGAGATAGAAAAGAAGAAAATTCCACTAGGTTTCCTACACTTCTTCTAGTTTTTATTCCTTTGTCTAAATCTCTTGTAACTATCTCTAAAGGGTGATTCCTCAAGATTCTAGACTTTCTAGATAAATCAATTTTAGGTTCATCAGTATCATGTTCTTCTGAACTGGACTTAAATTTAGTTAAATCTTCAAAATCATTTTTCAAGTTATAATGTCACATGTTGTTAGAATCATCATCTTTATCTATTTGTTTTTTATTTTTATTAAAAGGATTAGTTTCATCAAACATTATATGAACTAATTCTTCAATAATACTTGAATTTTTATTAAATATTTTATAAGCATTAGAAGTTACATAATATCCTAACAATATTACTTCATCAACTTTTGGATAAAACCATCCAAGATTATCCTTGGTGTTCAAGATATATAATTCTCATCCAAAAATCTTAAAGTACTTTACCTTAGGATTTTTGTTATTCCAAAGTTAATAAAGAGTCTTTTTGAAAATTGGTCGAATTAAAACTCTATTTATAATATAGCATGTTGTGCTTGTAGCTTCTTCCCAAAAGTAGGTTGGAATATTATATTCATTTAATATTGTTCTATCCATTTCTTAAATAGTTCAATTTATTCTTTCAATAACTCCATTTTTTGTGGTTTTTTTGGTGTAGGGACGGTGTGTTTGATACCAACATTTGATAAAAAATAATTGAATTCTGGATTCTAAAATTATCCACCATGATCAATTCTTAATGAAATTATCTAAGAACATTTTTAATTTTCAACACTTTTGTAAAACCTTTAAAAAATAGAAAAAGCCTCATTTTTGAGTTTTGAAAAATAAACCCAAGTAAATATAGAATAATCATCAACTAAAACATATACATATAATTTACCATAAAACATGCAATTATGGATGGTCCAAAAAAATCCATATGAATATGTTCTAGGGTCTTTGAACTAGAAATTTTTTTATTAGATTTGATGGAAGATTTTTGTTGCTTTCTAATTTGGCATGCATCACATAATCTATCACTTTGAAAATTAAGACTAGGTAAATATGAAATTAATTGTATTTTAGATAACTTATGAAAATAAAAAAATATTACAATGACCAATTCTTATATTCCAAATATATGACTCATTTACATTAGCAGTTAAACAGTTCACTTTCTGTTTACACATAAAATTTAAATCAAAAGTGTAGACATTATCTGTTCTGGGTGCTCTAAATTTAAGTGAACTATTTTTAGAAATAGAAGAATAATTATTAGAAGAATAATTATTAGAAAAATAAAAATAGTATCCATCATCAGATAGTTGAGATATACTTATTAGATTTTGCTTTAATCCTTGTACATAGAGTACTTTATTAATTGAGATAATATCTAGATCTCTAACTGTCCCGAGTATAATAATTTTTCATTTAGCATTGTCACCAAAGGTGACTAGGCCTCTATATATTTTATTCAGAGTACATAAATTTGATGAATTTACACTCATATGTCTTGAACATCCACTGTCCAAATAGAATACATCTTTTCCTTTTCTATGTCCTATTACTTATAAGGTCAAATTAAATAAATATTTTTTTGGTACCCATATCTTTTTGGGTCCAGCAGTGTTAGCTATCAAAGACATAGGAATCCAAAACAAATATATTTTGATCAACACTATTATAATTAAAATTTGATATCTCTTTTGAATAATGAACATGTTTGACACTACATAACTAAGGTTTTCTTAAATAATAATCATTATCATAATGTCAATTAGTACCACAATAAAAACAATTGAAAGTAGACATGATTTTTCTGTTAGAACCGGGAACAAAATAGTTTTTGTACAGTTTGGATTTTTCACCCTTACTTCCTATACCAAATATTTCCTTTTTAATTGCATTTTCCAAGAATTTCATTCAAAAGGTTTTCTCCTTTTGTAAATATAAGAGCATCACATTAAAAAGTTTGTACTTCATCCTTTAGTTTTTTAATCTTATTTTCATGGTCAGTACAATTTGTAGTAGATGAACTAAATTTCTCAATTAATTCTTAATGGTATTTATGTAATGTATCCCTTTATAATAAGATAACATTGTATATATTTTTTAAAGATTTTTGTTTCTTTAATAGAGAGTCATATATTTCTTCTAAGATAGTGCAGTAGGCCATCATTTTATCATCTGAGTAACTAGAATCAGAATCAGATCTATAATAGGTTTATACCTTTTCTTATTCATCCATAAAGAACATATTTTATTTTATATTTGATTCTTACTTCTCTGAATCAGGGATTGATGAGTTTTTGGAGTCTTCAAAAACACTCCAAGTGGCCTTTATAGATCTTTTTCATGTTTCTCACAATCAACATTATTCTAATATTTCTTTTCTATTTTTCATTTCAATTGAAGATAATGAGGTCTTATATGACCCATTTTTTTCATTCATAACATCTAAATTCCCTTGAGTCTTTTGTATCCTTTTTGAGGTCTTTTTGATTCATTTATTCTATCCATAAAATTTACTGAATTTTCTATCTACTTGAACCAGATCAACTTCAGAGTCAGATGAGTCTGAATTTATTTATTCATGTTTCAGTTTTCTAATCTGCTTTTGGGATACGAATTTAAAATCAGTGTTATCCTTTTTCACTAGAAATTTGTGATCTTCAAATTCATCTTCAATTTCATCATCATACATCATTAATGTTCCAATTAATTCTCTCATTGTCAGATTCTTAACAGGTTCTGATCAGAAAATTGAAGCATATATTCCATCCCACTTTGCTGGTAGAACTCTTAGAACATTCCAATCCTGATCAGGTTAGCTGATAGGCTCACATAAAGATGTTATATTGTTAACAATTTTTGTCATCCATCCATTCATCTATGTGATTTACTCTACATCATACATTCAGAAGGTGTAAAACTTTAGTTTCACTATAGCATATCTCATTTGTCTAACATTGTTAGTACCTCCATAGACAATTTCAATTATCTTCCATATCTCATAGGTTGTTGGGAATTGCGATTAATGGTTCAATTCATCTGGTCCAAGACAAAAGATAATGGAATTCATTGCCTTAGAATTCTTATCATACTCACCCTCTATATTAGTAGACCATGTTTCAGGTTTTTCAGGAATTTTGTAAGGAGTAACAATTTTTGAGTATACTCTAAATCCATGATTCTTTATGTAGATTATCATTTGTGACTTCCAACATCCATAATTTTCACTATTGAAATATGGAGCATGAACCATTGACATTCCTTCCTTGAGATTATCCATTACCATCACTAAAATAGATCTTATGCCTTTAGCTTGTTATAGCTCTGTTTAAAAGTACAAATTATGATACCAAATGTTAGGTCGAAATAGCTATAATGATAACACAAGAGGGGGGGGGATGAATTATGTTCTTTTAATAATTTCACAATTATGTCGATTCACATCAACAACAGATAGAGCTGGCATCATTTCTTTAAGAGAATATATATGCAGTGGATAAAGAATAGAGAAAAAGGCATAACAATTTATAGTGGTTCAGGGCACAAAGGTCCCCTAGTCCACTCCACCAATAACCCTTTCTACAGGCTTGATTAATTTCACTAGTAAGGTCCTCATATCATAAGACCGATCCAAAATTGAGTGCTGGCAGTTTTTACCCTTACAAAAAAATATTACAAAAAGGATCCTTATAGTTCTTTTACAGGGAACCAATAAAACCATAGTTTAGTGCGAGAAGATGATACTTCCACATGAATGAATACAAGCATCCGAAACTCAAGATAAGATAAAGTTTAATGACAAACAGATGTAGCTCGTAGTTGTATTAGCAAGAAACTGATAAAAGATGAGTCTTTCATTCAGAAGAATAATAAAATTGTAATAGATATGAAGATATCCGGTTACATATAAGATCTTTGATTTTAAGAAAAACAATAAAAACAGAGCATCATGTTTCTAGATTTCAGCATGTATATCTATAAAAATGTAGTCCTTGTTTTTGAGATTCTTGATTGCTGAAGTACAGTAAAAAATAACTTATACAAAAAATCTTGAAGAATAAGAAATATCAATAAATCCAAGAGATCATCAGATCGTCATAAAAAAATATCCAACACAAAAAGATATATGTTGCAGGATTTCTATACCCACAAAAGATGCCTAATAAATTGAGTGAATTTGAATTCAAAAGAATATAGCTCATAGTAATCGTAACTTCCCTTAAGAATAGGAGAGAAAAAATCTAGTGTAAACGACTCTTTAAATCATTTAAAACGAGCTTCAGATCAATCAAAATTGAGATTTAAATTTCCTTGAAATTCTACAAAGACTGTTGCAAAACACACTGATAAAGATGTAAATTCAAATTTCTGATGTTGAAAATTCAAACATAAGGTTCCTTCAAAAAACGACAAAATAAAAAACATAGGGTTCAACTTATTAAAGTAGGGTTGATGATCCATATGTTTATACACATTAGCATAGATCTCTAAACATAACATTGATTATCCATGGATCCACTTATTCAAATGTAAGGTTGACAACGTAAGGTTGATCATAAAAGTAAGGTTGATGATCCATATGTTTGTAAAGTTCCATACTTACGTAGGGTTATTTAACCATAATTTTTCTTTATGAAAAACAGGAGTTTCTTATCTAAACATAATGTTCCCTAACCAAAACATTATTTCAACGTAAGGTTGTTTAATCATATGTGCAGATCCTTCATCATAAATGTAAGATTTGTTCTATAAGCTACTTTCTTTGATGAACAATATTCCCAATAAATGAAAAACGATGAATTGTGTTTCCAAAATACACGTAAGAGCATTCCGAACACTTTAACAAATATTTATTGCAAATAAATAGTTGAATATCATTTCAAGATAGAAATGATAAAGAATATAAATTTCCTGAAATACAATCAAAATAAAATCATTAGTAAAACAAACAAGGGTATTTGTGAGCATCAAAATCATTAATATTTAGAGTATTGTTGAGACAATACATGGCCAACACAAATATTTCTATAGAATAATAAAATAATAACATAAGTATGTTACATAAAATGATTTTTTTTATTAATGGAATAATCCATATACATAAAATATTTTATCAAATGGTAAATGAAACCATCATTCAAGAGTACAGAGGACTACCACATCGTGAACCGATGTAATTCGTTTTCCATCACCGCCTATAACGACAAGTTGCAATGATAAATTTCATGTATGTATACTTATATATGATATTCATGCCATAATTATTATTTTTAAAAGGAGTTATATAATCTATTTTATTATCTTTACATTCATTTAAAAATGATATCATTGTTCATTTGTACGTGTGGATTACCACCTCCATGAAGCGATGTGATTCATTTTAATCACCACATCCCATGGATGGAATTTATAAGTTTATTTAAATAGATTATATTATATTTATGATATAATAATCATAATTTATATATAAAATAATAATTACCTTCTTTCCATCATGATCATTGAAAAATTGAAACATTACACATGCGTACATACAGACAACCATCTCCATGTTTTAACATAATTAATATTTCATAACCATATATAGTGATTTTTAAAATTATAAATGTATAAAAATTATAATTATGTCATTATTATTGTTCTATATATGAGTAAATAATGATCAATGTTTCCATAATTATCATACCGAAGTCATTTTGAACTTATGAGACAAATATCATCCAAAAATATGATATGAACATAATTTATTAATAAATTAATTATAAAATCGTAATAAATAATATAAAAAGAATAATAAAAATGAAAATGGTTCTTAATAAATTAAATTATTAAAATTATTTTATTATCCACTAATATAAATATTGTATATGATGAGTCAGACTCAAGGTATGTGACACTTTACCTCTGAAACTCATTTTTAAATATTTTGAAGATTTATTTTCTAAATATTTTTATTACTTGTCGATGTTATTAAAATAAATTTATATATGTATTTATATTGATATAAAGGAATTATAAAGTAAGTTTTATATAACTTTTTAATTTATTATAAATGATTTCAAACGTAATATTTTTACATGTTTTATAGGGAATGTTTTGAATTTATTTACAAGTTGAAAAAAGAATGTTCTATTCTAACCTATACCGTGTCAACGGATTTTTACACTACCAAAAGAAATTATTTTATTTTTTTATTCCATTAAAATATAATATGTTTTATTCAAGTAAAACACCCTATTATATTTTATCTGTGTTTTTTAGTCATGAAAATGATTTTTAAAAGTGAAGGTTCTTTCGATATGTAAAATTGTTTTACAAATGTGTTCAAAAGAGTTTTTTATAAGTTTTAAGATTAAAAAGTGAAAGAATAAAATGATCTATTAATTAAATGGTTCTTAGTAATTATAGATTATAACATTTTATCTCTGTAAATCTTATATTATGGATGATCTCGATGTATCTTATACGATGGGTGAGCCCTATATAGCTTATATAACGGGTGAGCTCGATATAGCTTATATGACATGTGGGATCAATATAGATTTATAATGTAGTGAGTATTATTACTTATATTCAAAGTAATGAAATTGGTAGTTAATTAAAAACATTTCTCCTATGAATTTAATTGGGTTCTAGTTGTTTCTTACACATATTCTGAATATAAAGTTCAAATTTTACTAAAAAGTTTTCTACTTTATTGATATGGGTTTAAAAGGTGTTAATTGAGAAAAAAATTTCATTTATTTATGTGCATTGATTTATTTCACACAATAAAATAATATTTTGATAAGGGTAAACATTTTAAAAGTTTTCATGATTTTCATTAGACTAACTGTTTTCTTACATCTATGTCTCGTATTGATTTTTTTCTTCTGATCCCATTTTTAAATGTTTTTTCACAGGGTTTAGTGATAAATAAGAACAAATAAGAATTAATGTTCAAATTCAAGAAGTTTTATTATGAAAATAAAACATTTTTCATTTTAAACGTTTTATATTATGGAAAAATTGATTTTGAGTAGAAGTTTAAACATTATAATATATGTGTTTTATATAAGAGTTATGACGCAATTCTCTAAAAATATAGACAATAAATATCTAAAAAAATTATGAAATGGATTTCTTGAATAAATATTCATGATAATGTAAAGTTTTAAGGATGATTTATTATAGTTGGTATAAAAGGGAAGTATTAAATAAATTTAGAGTTTAAGATAATTTTAATGGAATAAAATTGAAATATTCTAATTTATAGTTAAGTTGAAATGATGTAGTTTTTGAAGATTACACTATTTGGTAATTTAATACATGTATGTTGAAAATGGGTTTCCTTGGAGGAAATAGGTAATTTGAATTAGGAAGGTGTCAATAGGAAATTATCCTTCCAGATTTGTATCCTTGAATAGTTAGAGTTGGAACTATGATATTTTCTATAGTTAAGGCTCTGTTAACATATAAAATAAATGGTGGTGGTATCTATTTTAGAGAGAAACTAGTTTTACCGTAGAGGAATATATCAATAGATGTGAAATTTATAAAATAGAACAATATGAATTTAGGAGTAATCTCAGATCTATAGGTAGGAAAAGGATGGATAAATATTCTATATAAGATATTTTAAGTCTTGGGATATTCAGAATGTCAAAAGTTAATCTTTTACATTTACCGTTTTGAAGGTGAAGTGAATTAGTGGCGGCCATTGGTTAAGAATATTAGAGATAGATAGAGATAAAGTATATTTATTCCATAAAATGGGATACATTGAAGAATATTTTTTTGGAGAAATATTTCCCAAAGATTGTTTGAATGAAGATTGAGAAATAATTCATAGAATTGGGGAAAAAATATGAAGATTCAGTATCCACCTATGAATAAAATTTCACAAGATTATCTAGGTACATAGAGATTTTATTTGGGACATTGATAATAAATGTAAGATATTTTACATAGAATTAAAACTATATTTATCAAGTGATTTGTCCTGTTAATAATTCAAAAATTATGAGAAATTTTTTATTGTGTTGAAAATTTTGAGATGGAGTTAGAAAACACTTATGCGCCTTAAGATGACAAGAGTAAGAAGTAGTGAAGGTGGAAATAAATAGAGATTTTTTCATCTAGGAAATCTGAAGGTAAGTCCCAAACATTTTCTATTTGTGGAAAAAATAAGTTCAAATATTTTTTGATAGAATCTAGAAAGTGTAAGATGAGGTAAGTTTGTCCTTATGGACCATGGTTACAAAGAAAATACTGTTGAACATTCTAAGAATAGATAATTAGATACCCATCTAATAGTTATATGTTTTTATTAAAATGAGTTGGGGACGTATGCTAATATTCATTTTTAGTTGGTTACTCAAAGTGGAAATAATCAATATCAAAAGAAAAATGTTGTGGCAAAAATATTTTCTACTACTACTACTACTATAGTTGATGTTGGGATATCAAATCAACTGGTACAAGGTATGTTATTTTTATATTATAATTCATTTGATGCCTTATTTTACGTAGGGTATTTGTATTCCTTAAATAATGAAAACTTTTCAAGTAAAATGGGAATATAAAATGACGAAAACTAGATGTAAATTTTAGTGGAAACACTGGGTGGAAATACTAAAACAACCAATATTTGTAATAATATTCCTATTGTTATCAGTGAGTAAGTATTTCATACAAATCATATTGAACATCCCATAGAAGAGTTTGATATTATTTTTGGTGTGGATTGGCATTATATTTATCATTATCAAATATATTATAGAGCCAATAAAGTTATATTCAGTAATTTTATATCTTTGATAACATATCAAGAAACTGAGTAATTGATTAGATATAATAGTGAATGTTACATGGAACATTTTTTCAAAAATAAAGAAACTATTCAAATTCGTGATGCTATTGTAGTGAATTAATATATAGATGTATTTATTGATAGTTTTCTTAGTGTTATAAATTATCCGGAGTTTGAGTTTACTGCTGACTTTTTACCTAATGCTAATCCCATTTCCAAACCCCCTTATTGAAAGGGTCAATTGGAAATTTTCGGATTAAAAAATTAGTTGTATTATTTTCTATAAAAAGGTTTCATTCATATTATCACTTCCCCATGGGGTTCTCATATTTTATTTTTTAAAAATAAATATTGTTCCATTAGAATTGTAATTGATTATAAGTCATCTTATAACATAAGTATTAAGAATAAGTGTCTATTACCTCATATTGGGGACTTTTTTATTTACTTTAGGGAGCAAAATATTTTTCTAAGATTGATGTCAGGTAAGGGTACCTTCAGTTGTAGGTGAAAGAGGAATATACTCCAAATGTGTTGTTTCAAACTAGATATAGGCATTATGAGTTTTTTTATTGTTCCCTTTGTGTTATCTAATTCACTATATGCATTCATGGATATTATGAATATAGTTTTCCATGAATATTTTAATAAGTTATTGGTGGTGTTGATTGATAATATATTGGTATTTTATAAAGTTCATGGGGATCAGGAAAGACTCTTATAGATCAATTTTCTGACCATAATATAAAATAATCTACATGGAAAATTAAGTAAGTGTGAATTTTGGTTGCAATAGATTTCATCCCTCAAGAATAATATTTCTAAAGATGACATATATATTGACCCTTCTAAAATTAAAGATTTTAAGGAATGACCAAGAATAAAAAATGTCATAGATATTAATATTTTTTAATGAGAGTTTTAGTATTGTCGGTTTATTGAAAAACTTTTTCTGTTATCTAGCATAATGAAAAAGTTAACCAAAAGTGTTAAATTCATTTGGAGGAACCAATGTGATGAATATTTACATGATCTAAAAATATGATGGGTGAATACTCCAATTTTGTCCATTCTATATATAAATGGTGAATTTTTAATCAACATAAATGCTGCATTGAAGGGAATTGGTTTTGTTATGATGCATAATGATTATGTAATTGATTATACTTCACAACAACTGAAACCTCCAAAGTTAAATTATTCTAAACATGACTTGGAATTAGTTGTTGTGGGATTTTTATTTGAAAATTTAGAGGCATCATTTATATGGAGTAAAGTGTGAAATATATTCTGATAATAAATTTCTATAGTACAAGTTCACTCGAAAAGAGATAAGCATGTACTAGTGAAGATAATTTGAACAGATTAAGGATTATGACTGCATAAATCATTTCCATCATGGAAAATAAAACTAATTTTACCCAATTAATTATATTAGAAATATAATCCCACTTTAACTACGTTACATTTGTAATATGAATCTTTGGTTATAGATTTGATTCATTTTTTATATAAATTGTGAATGTGGGAACTTACTCCATTTTTTAGGAATTAATAAAATTATATCTACTAGAAAGAATTGATAAATCTCAGTAGAAGAAACATGTATTATAGAAAAAGGTAGAATCTGTTAAGAATTGAAGGTTTTCGAAGTTTAATGTTGATAAAGACTGTATTGTTAGATTTATAATGATATTATGTGTAGCTAATGATATATAGTTGAAGATATAATTTTTGTGTTAATATCATAGTTCCTCCTTTTCCATTCATTCTAGAGGAACTATGATGCACATATTTTTTTAGGACTCACTAGTACAAAAAAGGTTTTTTACACCATTTTTTTCTTTTTAACGTCAGTTTTGTGGCAATGTTGTAGTGGAGTTGTTGCGAGTGATGTAAAAAATATGTTTTTTAACATCGGTTATTTAATAACAGGTGTTAAAAATGTTTTTTAAATTATTTTTCACGTCGGTTTTTAAAAAATGACGTGAAAGCCCATATTTTATACAAAACAAATCACGTTGAAATTCTATTTTTAACGTCGGTTATTTAAAAACCGACGTTAAAAATGTTTCTCATTTTGTAGATAATTTCATGAGATTCTATTGGATAGGTCATAGAGCTCAAACGTAGCTACAGATCAAAAGTTATGGCCATTAGAAGTTTGATGTATCTTTTTCTAAGGAAAGATCTAATGAGCCTACCAAAGATTCTTCTGAGAAGGAAATTTAGAATCCAAATGAGGATTTGTAGTTTTACCATGATAGAAAAAGGAAATAGTGAATCCGAATCGTTAAATTGTATATAAATTAATAAAACTAATTACAACAAAACATAAATCATGGAAACATAATTACGAATACCTTGATGAGATCGCGGAAATAAGAAATAGTGGATTCATGTTGAAGATCAAATAGGTTGAGTCGGTGGAATGATAATGGCTGAATGAAAGTATCATTAGATTATGATTTGTGTATAATGAAACTATATAAATGATATGGAAAAAGAAAACGCGATATTAAAAATTTAAGCGGCAACTAGAAATTTTGAGCCCGCGCTTTGAAAAAATTGAAATCCCACATCGGTAGGATATTAAAATGATTTTTCACATCGGTTTTTATGAAAAACGACGTGAAAAATATTAATTTTTTTTTTCTGATTTTTCACTTCAGTTATATAAAAACCGACGTGAAAAATCAATCTTCGTGACTTTTTTCACGTCGGTTATTTAATAACCGACGTGGAAATTGAAAATTTTAGTAAATTTTTGAAATCCCGCATTGGCGGGATATTAAAATCATATTTCACATCAGTTTTATGATAATTTCCATGAAAACTATTGAAATGTTCGCTGATTTTTGACGTCGGTTATATAAAAACCAATGTGAAAAATCAATTTTCGACGATTTTTTACGTCACTTCTTATAAAAACTGACGTAAAAAATTCATTTTCGTGACTTTTTACATAGGTTATTAAATAACAGACATTATAAATGTTTACAAACATGTATTTAATTTCTCAATCTTCGATTTGATAGGTCACAGAGATCAAACAGAGTTACGGATCAAAAGTTATCGTCCTCTGATGTTGGCCTTCTCTAAGACTTCATTTAGAGATGATCATCTTTCAACGGCAATAACTTTTGATCCATAACTCTATTTGAGCTCCGTGACCTATCAAATCGAATCTTACTAAATAAAATACATTTTTGTAAGAATTTTTGAAGTTGTTTATTTAAAAACGGACGTCAAAAAGTCATGAAACACAATTTTTTAGGTCAGTTATTATAAGAACTGACGTAAAAAATTGCGTTTCAAGACTTTTTTACATCGGTTTTTAAATAAAAGACATTAAAAATGATTAAAAAAATGTAGTTCATTTCGTAAGATTCGATTTTATAGGTCACAAAGATCAAATGGAGTTATGGATCAAAAGTTATGATCCTCTGAATTTGGCCTTCTATAAGACTTCATTTAGGGATGATCAACTTCTGGTGGCCATAACTTTTGATCCGTAAATCCGTTTGAGCTCCATGACCTATCAAATCGATGATCGGGAAATAAAATAAATGATTTTAAACATTTTTTACATAATTTATTAAATAATTGACATAAAAAGTTCATTATTATTTATTTTTGACGCCGGTTCTTATAAGAACCGACATGAAAAATTAGAGAAATTTGATTTTTCACGTTGGTTATTAGATAACCGACCTAAAAAGTCAACATAAATGATTTTTCACGTCGGTTACTTAATAACTGACATGAAAAATTAGTGAAAAATTATTTTCACGTTGGTTATATAATAACCGACGTTAAATATCAAATTTCAGATATTTTCATGTCGGTTCTAAAAAACCGATGCGAAACAGGTGACGTTAAAAATATTTTTTTTACTAGTGACTATTTCTAGTGGAATGGAATGAAAATAGATATTTATAAAATTACTATGGTTTTTTTTAATTTTTAATAGGTTAGAGAAGAACAAAAGTTAAAAAAGGGGATGCTTACACCTTTTATAGTGTTGAAGTTTAAATGGGAAAAAATATAAATAGATTTCATTACGGGTTTACAATATATATCTTCATGTAATAATGAAATTTGGGATATTTTTTATTGAATAAGAAATATGAACATTTCATTCCCATTACAGATACAATGTTCTTAGATAATATTAATGAATAATCGTAAAAAAAATATACTAAGGTTATATGGATTTTATCTCTTCATTTTATCTGAAAGTGATCCCAATTTTAATTTTAATTTTTGGAAAGGCCATAAGAAGAAATCGAGTACTAAATTAAATTCATATACATCTTTTCATCCTCAATTTGAAAGAAAATACGAGTGAATGATTCTGACCTTGGAAGAAATTTTTTGTGCATGTTAATTGAATATTTAGGGAATTTGGGATCAATAACTTTCATTAGTCGAACTTTCATAAAATTTGTTTTATTACAATATAAATATGTCAACTTTTGAGTCATTATATAGAAATTTTTTTTAGAAACTTACTTATTGTGATGAAGTAGGTGAAAGAAATTATTTGGGAGTAGAATTATTAGAAGAAAAGGTTTACCATGTGAATATGATTCAAAAATATATGAGGAAAACTCAAATAAGGTATAAAGGTCATGTAAATAACCGGAGAAAATATCTTTCTTTAGAGGTAGGTTATCATGTCTTTATTAAATCATATCCTTGGAAAAGTGTTATGGGTTTTAGTATAAAGGGGAAGATAAGTCTGTGGTTAATTGGGCTGTATGAAAACCAAAGATAATGTTGGATCGGTTTCTTATGGAGTGTCCATTCCAATTATTTTATCTCATGCACATAACATATTTCATGCTTCGTCATTAAGAAAATATGTGCTGGATGCATCTCATGTTTTGAGCCCTGAAGTAATTGAGTTGGTTGAAAACCTTTATTATGAGGAATAACCAGTAAAAATTCATGACCATAGAGAGTAAGTGTTGCAAGATAAGGGAATTCATCTTGTCATTTTTTTGCGGTATAAAAATATAGTTAAAGAAGAAATATGGGAATTATAAAATACTATAGAGGAAAAATATCCCCACTTATATAATTAATGATTAAAATTACAATGGTGAGATTTCTTAAATAGAAAGAATAAAAAAAATCATGTAAATTTAATAATAAATTTGATTTATTATTAATATTCATTAATTATATTTTATATGGATACATTTATTTTTAATAATATAAAGTACTTTTTTAATTAAAAAGGAAATTATTTTATTTTTATTAAGTTTTTTTATTAATATATTATAATGTCTTAAATAAAAGATTAGTTTCTAATGTTTAGGATTTCAATTTGAAAAAATGAAAATAATTTTTCAAATTATCATGTTTATGTTACCCCATTGTGTTTTTTTTTATTTTTTTTGAAAATATTAATTTTATTGTGAAATGTGAAAATAATGATTTTTATTGAAAAACGTAATTTTTTTCTAGTATTTAAATAGTAATATTATCTTTTTTTAGATTTAAAATTTTATCAGTTCCTTTTGATTAAAAATAATTCATTAAATGTTAGTTGAATCAACATTATACTTGAATTTTATATAAAAAAATATTTTTATACTTAAAGAGGAATTTATCAAAAAATGCATTTTCATCACATTTTGGAAGTTTAATTATAAATTAATTTATACCACTTATATGAATTGAATCATGAATTATTTATTCCATTTTTAAGTCATTAGGTCCAAATTTGAAAATATTTCAACTTAATTTTTTGTTAATATGAGTAGAAAACATAGTAAGTTTTTATTACCATGGTAAAGGTAAAATGGGTTGATTATAGTTCAAACTAATGTGATAGGGACTAATATTAATTAAAACTCTTACCAATATTTAATTTTATTATTATATTTAATCCATAATCATCTAAATTTTGAAAATATTACCATTTGTTTCTATTTAGGTTTGATTTTTAGCTTTATAATATTTTAATTAGAGAAAAATATAGAAGGCCTATTTATTTCTTTTAAATTTTTATTATATGTTCACATATAGATAAAAATTAGTTGTGAATAAAATTTAAAATCTATCTTGGTAATAATTAAATTATTTTTAGGATAATAATTTATTTCTATTTTTTAGTGATGAAATAATTACCTTAAATTTTTCGCAACACCAACCCAATACTTGTGTATGCAGTAAAAAAATAAAGTAAATATTTTTAGAAACTATAAAATTAATATTTTAGGTCATTTATACTATCCAATGAAATTTAAAGATCAATATAACATATTAGGGACGTTTGAAGGGTTTAGATTTAAATTCCACTACTATATTGTTGTCATTAAATTTAATTGAATAAATATTTCAAAAAATCAAATTAATAATATTTTATAATAAATAATATTTCAGTAAATGATTTATAATTCATAAAAATTTTATCTTTGTAAAAGTGAATGGGATATGGATGATAATATCAACCATGGTCTATTTGTGGTACACTTTCCCATTTATTGTCAAATAGATTAATGGGGGTTAAAACATAAAGATTAGGGTGACCATGTAACCTAAACATTTCCAAATATTATTTTATAATAGGATTTCAAAATTTCCTCATCCTAGAAAATAATTATATAAATTTATACTATTTTTCCATAAAATAATTTATATTAATTTAATACTTCATGTAATTCTAAGAGTTCCTCTCCCCTCACTTATAAAATGAAAACTCCTTTGTCTCTTCCTCACACATTTTGAGCACTCTAGTTAAGAAATCCCAACCCAAATATCTCCTAAAATTCACTCTACATGTCCAATATGACTTGGTTTTATAATAAAATCATCCAAAGAAGGATTTTGGTGTAAAAATAAAGAGGTTTTTAAAAGAACTGGTATAGTTTTTAACCAAGTGTTTCCATTTTATTTATTCTTCTACCACATGAAAATATTCAAAAACCATGATAAAATAAAAATATAAGTATATTATACATTATATGATGTTATTTTATTAATTTAATATTTTATTTCTATCTCTTATTCCATCAAATGGGAAATAAAACCGCTGTTTTTGTGTAAGATGTATTACCGCCGCACGAACTGATGTAATTTGTTTTCCATCACCGCCTATCATTGATGGTTATAATAATGTATTTGATGTATCTATATGATATTTATGACATCATTATTATTATAAAAATTTAATATATAATTAATTTTCTTACATTTATATTCATTGAAAAATGATAATGTCATTTAACTATAGGTGAAAATTACCGCCTCAACAATGCGATGTGATTAATTTTTCATCACCACATCACATGGATGGTAAATATAAGTTTATCAGAATATAAAATATTATAGTTATTATATAATAATAATTATATAAATTTTATAAAATATTTAACTTCTATCTATCATGATTTTTGAATAATGAAAACATTATTCATGTTTATGTATAGACTACCATCTCCATGATGTATGTAATTCATCTTTCATGACCATATTTCATTATAAATTATAAAAGTTGAAATGTATAAAAATGATAATTATTCCATGATAATTATTATATATATTATTAAATATTAATCTATTTGACAATATTCGTCCTGTGAATTTCATTTTGGTCTTTTTAGAAAAATATCATCAAAACATTCAATGTGAACTTAATTGATTAAACAATTAAATTTGACAGGAAAATAAATAAACAAAAAGGAATAATAAAATTGAAATAGGATATTTATAAATTAAATAATTAAAAATATTTTATTATTTAAGATGATAAATAATGTAACTGCTGATTCGAGCTCATTTTTTGAGATACTTTACTTTAAAACCTAATTTTTAAATGTTTTAAGTATTTATTTTATTAATTTATTTATTCGATGTACATATTATTAATATTTCTTTATAGATGTATTTATATTGATATAAATGAATTATTAAATAAATTTATCTCCATTTTTAATTTGATAAAGAAATTCAAAAGGAATTAGTTTATATAATGTAGATAGAAAAATTTAACTTTCTTTACAAAAGAAAAAAAGAATGATCTATTTTAATGTGTATGGAATCAATAGATTTTTCCCCACCACAATTGATATGTGATGTTATTATTACTTTAAAATATTCCATGTTTTCTTTAAATAGAAACACTTCTTCTCTTTGATCTGGATATTTTATTTTTTAAAATGGGGTTTTAAAAGTGAATAGTATTTTGAAACATGAAAGTGTTTTGTGTACGGGTTTAAAAGGGGTTATCAAGGGTTTTATGATGAGAAAGTGAAATATTATAAAATTTATTCATTATATGTTACTTGAGAATTATAGATGATGCCATTTGAGAACGATACAAATTATATTATAGGTGAGTTTGATACAGCTTATTCAACGGGTGAGCTCTATACAACTTATAAAGCGGGTGAGCGTGATACAGTGTATACATTAGGTGAGCTCGATATATCTTATATTATTGGTGAGGCCTATATAGAATATATAATGGCTAATCTTGATATAGATCTCCAATTCATTGGGTAGTGTTCCTAGTCTTTAAAATCAATAAGGAGGGAGTTAACATCGGTGGTTTCTCCTATGGATTTACCATTTATCCAGTTAATTCTGACATGAGTTATGAAAATAATTCTAAAAGTTTCCTACAAGGTTGTTTATTTTATTTTTAGGGGTTTTAAAGGATTTCTTGGAAAAAAAAGTGTGTTATTTTCTTATGGATATGATTTATTTCCAATGATTAAGTAATATTGTGATAAAGGAAAAGTTTAGGGAATTCATGTTTTTCATGTGACTAATGAATTTATTACTCTTATATATCTTACTGATATTTTTGTGAATATCCCACAATTTAAAATTTTTTCATATGGTTTATGGATGACTAAGAACAAATAAGAATTTAATTTTAATATCATAAAGATTTTTCATGAAAATAAAACATGTATCTATTTAAAGGTTTTATGTTATAAAAAATGGATACTGAGTATAAATTTCCACTTTATAATATAATATTTTTTATGTAATTATTATGAAATAATTATATAAAATTATAAACTATAAATATCCTAGAAAAATAAGAAATTTAATTTTTGACTAAAAATTTAAGATTAATTAATGTTTTATGGTTGGGTCTTTATACACCTTACCATTATAGAATAAAATTGAGTAATATAGGGTTATATATCTAGACCCTAGTAGTATGAATATTTAAATTTTATTTTTATAAATAAGATAATGGTTATATTTATAATATATAATTATTATTTTATATACACTCAAGGATTAAATGAATTGGATAAAAATTATATTAAGATTAAAAGAAACCAAAATTTTATTTTTGAAGAAAATAAATATAATTTCAATTAAAAAATACTTTTGATATAAATTAAAGAATTGAAAAAAATATATTTTCCTAAAAAATTCTTATAAAACACAATTTATTTAAATATTAATTATATTATAATCTCATTAAACCCCATATAATTTTCATAAGGGTCATAATAGTGTTGGTAACGGAAAAATCAACACTTTTAATAAATAAGGATTTTTATTCTAGAGATAAAATAATAATATTTATAAAAATATTTTGAAAAAATATCATTATTGAAATAATAATTTCAAAAATATATCATGCTTTATTATTCATAATTTTACACGATAATATATTTTTTTAATAATAATTAAATATGGTATAAATATATGATATGTAATATGAAATCATAATATCCCAAAAGTGATTGAATACATATCATAAATTCATTATCAACTAAATTTATTCTTTTCCATTAAAATAATGAATTTCAAAGTAATAAGATTACTTTTAAAAACATATAATGAATCATCCAAAACATATAATATATTTTATGAATTTGAAAGCTGTTTTTTATAAAAATGAATCATATCCACATTATAAATTTTATTATTTTAATGATTTCATCTCTTAAAAAAGAAAATATTAAATAAAAACTCACCATGGAAAATACTATTAGGATAAACCAGGGGAAGGCTAATGATTTTTTATTTTTATTAACTAGGTTTCTAATGATTATGTGTGGAAATTAATAAAAAACACTCTCTTTTTCTGTAAGTACCCACTCTTTCTTCCAGTAATCATAACTTAAAATACTTAAAAGCACTAATTTTTTCTCATTTTATATATCTATTTCCATCGCAAAGTGTTTCTATGTTTCTAAGATTCTATGGGTATCTTCCCATGCTTTAAGAAGAAACCTCCCAAGGTTGGTGTTCTCTCCATCCACTTTTCAATAATAGAACTTACTTTTTTATAATACTTTTTATTTACAAATGGTTAATTTTTTTCATTATTAATAAACATCCCTTAAATTAAAAATGATTCAATATTAATGATATACTACCATCTCTCTCATTAACCCTGTATATTAACATTTATGTGCATCCCTTATACTATTGAAATTATTCCTTGAATTTCCATAGAATACCTTTGTGTTGTGAATACCCAACACGATTTTAATTTAAGGTTATTCATATAGTTATAATAATACTTCATTTATTTACAGAATCCATATATTAAACCCAAATTCCTTAATCGCGGTATTAAAATGATGAAATATGTTATCATGTTAAATTGTAGATGTGGAGCAGATAAATTTAAGTATATGAAGGGTGAACCCTAATACTGCTCAAATGTATTTGTTAATGTTTTTATATTATGAGATATCATGTATAGTGAATGGGTGTTTATCTTATGTACACTATGTTATGATTCATTGGTGGTTAGACATGGATTTATTTCTTATTGTTTCTTGTTTTATATCATTTCCACATACCTATGATATAATTATTTTATGATGTCAATTTTTTATTCCATGCCTCAATATGAGTTTGTATAAATAATAACTCATTATTTTATTAGGATATTACTCTTATATCACATGGATTATTAATCATCATGTTATACATTTTTTTACCTTACTAATACTTATAGCTCACCCCCTCCATTATATGTCCCTGGGTTATCCTATTCAGTATTAAGAGTTCAAAGGGAAATAAGAGAACATCATAGAGTTTTTAATAATTTTGTTGTTATTTATTTTTAGTTGACAGTTTATTTATCTAACTTACCAATGAAACCAGGACTATCAGTTTCTGGGATTTTATTATATGTATCATTATGTAATAAATCATGAAATACAATGTATTAGGATTATGTGTTGTTATAATATTCACCCCTTGTTGTATACTGTTTGGTGTATATAATTCTCTATGGATGTTTTTATCATACTATTATGAAATTAAATGGATTAAAAAATACCTACCAAGTTTTATATTTCATGGGATGTTTATTCACGAGATACCGATATTATAAGGGATTATTTAACTCAAATCAATTTTATTTGTGTTATAATACTTCTCCTTGAACTTCTTCATCAAAGATTGTTTTTTCCACCATAATATTTTATTATATTAAAATCTATCTATATCAATAGGGAAATTGAAATTTATAATTAAAAGACTCTTAATTGAATTATTTATTTCTCATAAAATAATAACATTGGTAATAATAAATCTCATCCTCTTTAAATACTATTTTACCTACATATCCATAATCATTCTTTCCAAATAAGTTTCCCATTAATATTTTGAAACCTAAATAGGTATAATCACTTGTGACATTATTATTTCTCTTTAACCCTTATCAAAAGAAACTATTATTATATTTTTATGATGTGGGATTCAATAAAGGTATTTCAAAATACTAAAAAGGGATTTTCTTTTACAATTATATAATTTATATTATACTTCAAATTTGTGGTATTATAATTTATTTCTTTTCAAAATTCGGTTTTTTGAGAATTATCTTTTGAAATAATGTTTTATAATATTTTTTCGTTTAATATTATTAAAAAGGATTCATAATTTCATCTCTTTATGAAAATGTTAAGAAATATTTTCTAAAAATACATTTCAGGGATTTATTTAAATTTTAAGCTTTATATATAAAATATCTATATCATTTAGTGTAATTTTTCTTGAACCCCCTCTAAATTACCCTATTAAATACTAATTTTGGGTGATTTGATTATGGGTATCTATCAGCAATACTCTTGAGGTTATTTTTTGTGATGTCATTTGGAAAAGTTACAAAACCCATTTTTTCATGGGTTCTTAATGATATGATGAATATTATATAGAAAACATGTGTATGGATTATCATTATGATAGGGATGGGGTACTATATATTCCTTTATATATCAAGAGATAATTATTTTGAGCCTAAAAATGATGTGGTTAGGTGTACTCACATGATTTAGCATCGATAGGATACATTTATATTTGTTTACAAGATTGACCATTGATAGTATACAATCATCTTTGTTCATAATAATGAGCATGGAAAAGATACGATTATCATTGGTCACATGGTTGATGATAGACATGATGCAGTAATATTTTTTCAAAAGACAAATTGGGGATAAGACATGGTTTAATTTTTTTAAAATATTGAGTGTGGAGAGAACGTGGTTATCTTTTTTTACAAAATTAACCATAGACACGATGAAACTAGCTATGTTTATAATGATTGAATTTCCTATGCTTAATTTTATGCCACATTTCTAAATGATATGCCCATTTTATGTTATATGGACCATGATTATTATCATTCATTTCTGAAATCCTACAATATGGTATATGTTTTGTCATTTGAGATTCCATTCCCTTTTATCATGATTTATAGAAACATTTAATTATTCCATGTTTTTTTAAAAAGATATTTCTCCCATATTTATATATCTCATATGTTTATGATATAAACCTTGATTACCTATTGATAAGTTTTTAACTTACTGATCATTTGAGTTCGTCCCTTTTTATGATTTTTATCATACATGTTATGAAGATTAAAATATCTTAGGAGATGTATTGAAGGGGATATAGTATTGTGTGATAATGGAGAAATGTTTATAATATGATTATAATTTTTCAAATATCCAAAGACAATAAAAATTTGGGTTTTAAAATTTTATGATTATTGTGAGATGTAATGTTTAAATTATTTAAATACATGTAAGTTTTTATTGATTCTTCTCTCTTGGTATCAAAGTAAGACATTAACGTAATTTGTTTAGCACCACACATGAGAGTGTGGGTTTGGGGCATCTCAACTAGTATCAGAGTAATGTTTAGTTATTTTTTGGGATTAGTTTAGTTTTTTTGGGGGTTAGGAGTATTGGTCATTAGATAAATCCCTAGTTCCAACACCGAATATAGAATACCATCTCAGAATTTTGGAGAAGAAGAGTCATGTGGTTTCTAAGAAGTAACATCACTTTTTGGATACAAATAAGGTGATGTATGATCTGGAACAAATCTACATAGGGGTAATAAGACTTCACTAGTAAAAAATGAATTAAAAGTTTATTATATATTTTTATTGAGAAATTATTTATAAAATAAGTAAAATTACACATTTAAAAATATTATTTTTAATTTAAAAACTCATATTGGATATTTTTAAAATTCAGTTATATTTTTCAAAAACTATTTTTATCCATTTTACATTTATTATATTAAAATTTATTTTTTTATCAAATTTAAAAATATAATATTATGATTTTTTTCTTAATATTTTTATTTATAAATCCAAAATTATATAATAAGGTAATTTTTTATTTTTAGATATAAAATAAATACCATGGTAAAAAAAGAATTATCGAGTTAAAAGTTAAAACTAATAATAAAAATAATAAATCACTCAAAACTTGTTTACAAATGAGTTTTTTAATGGTGGATTTATAAAAAATCATACCTTCTCCATTATTCACCACTTTGGATCCACTTTCCTCGAATAGTGACATGTCCTTTATATTATTACAAAAATGACACCCTCCTCACTTATAAAAGGATACTTCCCCCACCCCTTTAAATATACTCTAAAATTCATATTTTTAATTAAAATATAAATTTTTTTTATACTTTTAGAGCCCTATAACCTGTTTGGAAGCCCCTTGATTCAAAGAAAACCCCTAAATCTTCTTTTTCCAAGAGGTACTACGAGTGAAAGTTCAAACTCTCAATGTGAGTATGAATCACTTCTTCACTATTTTTATTCTCTATATTTATTTTCCAATATATTTTTTATATTATAATTAACAAAACCAATTTTATTAATATAATGAAATGTTATTTTGTTAATGGTATGTCCATTATCTACCCCCCCGTTATAAAAATGATAACGTCATTTGTTTTTATGTCCAAAATACCACCTTGATGAATAAAAATATATTATTTTTCAATACATAGATAAATGGATTGTTATATTTTTTTTAATGAATAAATATGATATTTATTAGATACTTATTATTCTGAAAATATAATTCATTTTCTACATTTCTCTTATTCAATAGGAAATAAAAATTTCATTCGTGTGTAAGTGTGGTCTACCTACTCTATGAAATTATGTAATTAGTTTTTCATTACCACCATACTTAGTAAAATATAATAATTTATATAATGGATTAAAATTTTTGATGACATTTTTAATATTATTTAAGGGTTATATTATTATTTAATGCATTATTAACATACCAACCTTTGTTTTTCAACCACAATTTAAATAAGATCATAATTGATTTTGTCCCCAAGAATCCTGACTAAAATTTTCATGGAATGAAATTTTATCATTATAAAGAATACATTATAGTAGCATGTATAATATCAGAATGATGAAATTGGTATCAAGAAAATTGGATCAACATCAACACTTTAAAGAAAGCACGATACGATCAAAATCATTAAAATCCATTGATGAAAATGAACTTAAGATAACTAATATGTTTATAAAATGTGATTGTAATTTCAGATTATCTTTTTTAATATATAAGAATATGGTTTTTAAATATGTTATTAATATTTTAATATTTACCATATAGGAGGTGTAACACCCCAAGATTTCATAGTGTGTTATTTCTTCAAAATAATTCAATAACTTGCACTACACGCAACACTGAGTTCAATTGCACAATGACTTACAAAAAAAAAGCCATTAAAAGAGGCCATGAATAGTATTAACTAAATTTTAAACTTTATATAATCCTTATAATTTTAGAATCCATATTATGAGTTTCTTAGTCATAATGCAAGAACAGATTCATTTTCAGTATTGCACTTTTATCAACTTTTGATAGTGAAACCTTTTTAAATACAATATTTTAAACTTTTTGACTAAATAGAGACATCAAAAAAATTTAAAATGAAACATCCCAAGCTTCCACGGTACGCTTTCCTTTGAATAAAATAGTAGCGTGTGTTGTACGCAACTTCGAGTTCTAACACACCGTAACCAATCAAACTAGCTGTTATGAATAGTAATACCTAATTTTTGAAGTTATATATATTTTATATTTTAAAATGGACTTCATTTTTGGATTCGGAATATCAAATTTAGCCTAAGGTGAAATTTTGGTACTTTTCGGATAACTTTCATATTTTGATGAATAGTGAAAATTACTAAATTTTAATTAAAAACAACTTTTTTAATCAAAATAATTAATAGTAATAAATTATGAATTTGAGTGGTTTTAAAGTATATTTAGAATATATTTTTACTATTTAATATAATGTTGGTCACTGGACATAATTTTACAATTAAACCGAACATAAACAAGTGTCAATCTTTTGATAGTTATTATCTCTTAAAAACACGCTTTTTGTTTTGACAGCGGGAATTAATTTTAAATTAATTTCTGCCACTTCTGTGTTTTGAATTTAGAAAAATGGATTCCATATTTGGAATCAGGATGTTCAAATTGTGTAAATAGGTAACTTTTATTTTTAGACATTTTGAATAATTACTGCGGTAAATATTTTATTTACCATGGTTAAAGGGTAAATCCGGTAAATAAGGGTTAAAAAAATAATATTATAATAATACAAAGTTACCCTAAAACGTGTCCTAACCTTATTGGTGTACACATACCCGACCATGAGCATCCTTGGGTCAATTTGGGGACCCCTTGGAGCCACTTGTAAGTGATAATGACACATTATATTAATAAAGTTAAAATAAAAATAAAAATGGCATAAGCTTACATCTTTTAGAAGAACAATTTTTACATAGGGTTATACATGTTGGATTTTCGATTATAAATATTCATTAGAAAGATAAAAAGATTTCATACATAATGATATTTTATTTATAATTTTTAGACATTAAATAATTTATTTAATTTATGACACAATGATGATGCAGTAATTACTATAATAGTGAAAAATTAAAATAATTGATATTATAAATACCCAAATAAATATAATATGAAACTTTTAATGAATTAAACTAATTTTCTAGGATAATATGATATATTAGGATTGATTTAATTGACTTTTTTCGAAGTAATCAATCTGTTATGAGTTTCACAAAAATCAACTATTGAATAGTGTCAAAATTGACATAAAAGAGTTCTTAAAACAAATATTATATTATTAATTGATATTAAATTCCTAAAAATCTAAGGTTCGGCCAAGAGACTTATATTATTATAGGTTAATTATTAATGAACCACTTGGGGGTTTCTTGGATGTATATAGTAAGTTTATTAACCATATTATATAAAAATACAAAGAGACATTGTAAAAGTGAAACTAATTAACTTAGAGTTAATACTTAAAGATAAGGTTAATATAAGTACCCAAACCTGTCTAAATTCTATTGGTTGAGTGGTTTTCGACCTATACCCACCTTAACCTTTGAATAGTCAACTTTGGAGCCATTAGAAACCGAATATGAATTTATTATAAATTAATATTTCTAGCTTTTCCAAAAGTGCCCCTCACCCCTCTTATAAAAGGGCACTCCTCCTTCTCATTTCTTCACACCTCTAAAGCCTTTTGGTTCGGCCAAACTCTGCCCAAATACTCTCCCACCATCCCTCACTACAACCTAGGGGCCTTAGTTTGATCAGAAAGCCAACCTAAGGAGCCCTTTTGATCAAATCAAAAGGAAGAACCCGAAGAAGAGGTAATGATTTCACCACCCTTTTCTCAGTTCATTTCTTCTTCCACTTCTTCTTCCTTTGTTCTTACCATTCTGAAATAATAACTCCAGTATCTCACATATACTGTGATGTTATTATAAATATGGTACAATCATATTCAGTATTCTATCCACCCTTTGAATAACATGTCACCATACGTGCGTACGTACGGCTTACCGTCTCCACGTCGTGGTGTAATTGTTATTCAATATAATATTATTTGGATGGGTATAATAATGATGTGTAACTCATGTAAATAATAAATATAACATGTTAATGATTCTGTATATATGATATACCATCCATTTATATATTATTTTAATATCAAAAGAATGATATTGTCGCTCGTGCGTACGTACGGACTACCGTCTCCACGAACGCGATGAGATTCATTCTCCATCGTATCCATTCAAGTATAATTATCATTTGATGATTTAAAAATGATGTTTAAGGACTGGATATCATTCTGGATATGAATAAGATACAACAACCATGGCTTATGTAACAAAACATATAAAAGAAAATGAGTAAGTTAACTCCCGAAACGACGATAATTCTAAGATATTATTAACAAATCAATGTTAAAAGATCATATATGATATCATATTAATATATATGATTCTTGTATAATTTAATAACAACTATTTCACCATTATACAGGAGGTTAACCTACCCCAACCAAGGAAAAGTACAAGGTAAGGGTTATTTCACAATCTCTTCATTATCCGAGGTTGTTTTTACGTAAAAATCTACTGGGATCTCGTTATCATCCACATCCATGTTTCTTCAAAATTTATTTCAAAACATTTTTACAAGAATATGTGTTAAAGTCATTTATACCCTTGTTTGACTTTTTATAAGAGGTTTATAAAGGAATATTTCTGTCGTTTTCAAAACAAGGTCCTTTTTAACCTTTTTGACAGAATTGAGGTAAGAATGTTTTATTAACTTATACGGCGGGTGTGGTTATTTTACGCCGTTATAAAATCTTCAAAGCTTTCCTTACAAGCTTATAAGAATATTTTCAAATAAAATGTTTTATTTTATATGGATCTTAAATGATTTCAAAATAAAAGGAGATATTTCTTTAAAAAGAATTTTGATTTCATCTATGTCAACATCCTTTGATGGATTTTAAGATTATTTGAAGTTGATTTATTATGATACAAAACTTCTATATTGTATTGAAGGTTTTGTGTTATGTTTGACTGTGGATGTGCTATTTTTATACCATTCATAGTTTATGGTGAAATTATTGACATTTCGTATGCTAGTTTTAATCCGAATGTTTATGTTATATTTCAAAACTTTTCTTCAGATGAATGTGCTAAACAAGTATGTTCCGGGTTGGGGACCGGTAAAAGTAAGCCCTCCAGGTTGGGGACTGGTAAAAGTAAGCCCTCCAGGTTGGGGACTGGTTAAAGTAAGCCCTCCAGGTTAGGGACTGGTAAAAGTATGCCCTCCGGGTTGGTGTCCGGTTATTAGAGGCACTCCGGGTTGGTGTCCGGTTATTAGAGGCACTCCGGGTTGGTGTCCGGTTATTAGAGGCACTCCGGGTTGGGTTCTGGTTAGAAGTAACCCCTAGGTCTTGGGATGAGGACTAGACAAAGAAATTAACGTTTAGCATTATGCATTCCAACATTATGAAAGTGGTTTTTGATATTGCATGTGATTATTCGATTAGTAGAATATCCATGTGAACAAGTAAATGGCATTATTTCATTTTACTTTTGCCATACTATGTTGAAGTTCAATTTTAAAAGGCTTTTGTTTTAGTAATTCATTGCCTTAAATGTTTATGCTTATTTTGAATGTTCCGCTATATTGTTATCCTTACTGGGCATTTGAGCTCACCCCTTTTCTATGTTTTATTTTTCCCAGGTAGTGAAGAAGTAATTTATGAATGACTTGCAGGGATATTATGAGGGGTTAATAGTGTGGATTGTGGAAACATTATGTTGTTGTATTAGTTTTTCACTTTGAAATGTAATGTAAAACTTATGAATATATCTAGTGTTTCCAAGGCTACTAAACCAATCGGTCTTTCGGGATTTGATCTTTCTTGTGATCATGCCAATGTTACGAAGTAATGCACCGACTCTGGGTAGCTGGGGTTGGGGCGTTACAGTTGGTATCAGAGGAAGTTTAGTACAAACCTTGGAAACTAGATTTAGATAAACTCTGATTAGAGCACGTAGACCTAAGATGAACTTTGAGGATTAGTATAGAAGAACTTCCTAGAATTTTGGTATTGTAGAGATTTTGTGAGTTTTCCGAGCAATACATCCCTGTCTGGATACGAGCAGGTAGAGGCGGCTCTGGCACAGATGTACCTAGGGGTAAAACCCGAAAACACTGCTTTGAGCTAGACTCGAACGGGAACTGGTGCACGACAACGGGCCTTGCTGCACTCTTGGTTACGACACTCCCGGGGGATATGCTTAGGATAACTCTCACTTTCTTTACAAATCATTATGAAGGGTTTATGAGTATATACTTCCTCAAAGAAAACATATTTATGATTATGGATTATATCCATAGATAGTTCAATTTATGTTAAGTGTTTTATAAGTATGGGATTATGTATTTTGATTCATAAACTGATCTAGTGTATTCCATTGTTTAGAAATGGTGCCCAGTAGAAGGAATGAGAACTCCAGAAATGCACATGATCCAAAGAGAAGGAAGGATCATATCTTTCATGGTCTTAAGCTAGAATTTATAAGAGAAATAGTCTCCCATGTATTATTATCATATGAAGAAATAATATCATGTGTTGATAAGATAAGTAAAGAGTTTACTGAGTCCTATGGCTTTGAAGGGAAGCAAGAGAAGAAAAGGATGGAAGAGAGAAAGATGGATAAAGGGAAGAGGGAAAAGAAGAATTTTCCCATATGTGGTAACTGTGGAAAGAAACACCCTGGAACTTGCCTGAAAGGAACGGGAGTTTGTTATAAGTGTGGAGGAAAAGGGCATAAAGTACATGACTGCAAGGGTAAGAAAATGGTTTCAAATGTACAATGCTTCATTTGCAAGGAGTTTGGACACTACGCGAACCTATGTCCCAGTCATCAGACTATGCCGCAAATGATACTATTGGATAATAATCAAGTTATGATACTACCATAGATGAAGAGGGATGATTAGAGTTCTTATGTTGATTATGTCAATTTAGTGTTGTATCAACAATGTACTTGTTATAATAATTATGGAGTATATAAGGATTGTACTGCAGTACTATTTCATTAAGGACTTGAGATTGTGTGGAACAAAGAAAAGTGACTCATTAGCAGGATAGATTTTTGGAAAATATATGGTTGAGAGAATGATAAACCATAATATAGTTCTGATACTGAGGTAGTGATTTTGGAATAATATGTGATTGTTTTGGATAAATTATATTGGATATTCTTGACTACCTTGGAACTGATTAATGATTTGTATATTCCATCATTGTTGGGGTTTAAAACATTTTTGGATTAATGAAGTATATCCAGCATTCTATATGGAATAAGGGAGCATGAATGTAATCAATAAGGAATATGGTAATACATGATGAAGGTATTCATTTGCTATTACGGGGTAAAAAGGATCTATATTATGTTTACCTTCCTTATGAATGTTGGACTGTGAGTTTGGACAGAAGTATTTTGGATAGTTCTAGTTTGGATTATTTTGGATTGCCATAAAAGGACAACCCGGAGGTCGGGCGGCAACCCGTCGCGTCCGGCAAGGCTGCGAGACTTGAACCCGCAACCAAAGGGCGACAAGGGTGTATCACCTACCACTATCCCACGAGATGTCCTGGATTAAATAAAGTAGTTTTTTAAAAGATCTGGTAGATGAATTATAAATTCTTTTATTTTGGAACCCTCTATGAATAGTATAAATAGAATTTTTTTTTACGAGTGAATGATGAGTTTTGGTATAAATTTATTAATGGATAACACTCTAATTATAAACTAAGTATATCTCCTTATGATCTTAGCCAATCTCATAAATAAATTCCTCATCATTAATAAAAGGAACTTAGAACAAAAATGTTGTCCTAGATGGTACCTTAAATCATCACTAATTTATGGCTTTGGGATTGTTGGCCTTTTCATAGCCATGTTCTCTACCACTCTCCCTCAGATAATTGATGGCTAGATTTTTCTTCCATATCCATATTTTCTTACATGGAACCCTAGTATGTGTTATTTTCGGTAATCTTCATACTTTCCACTCTTTATTTTAAATAGAGGCCTCATTAATTCATTTTTCGATGTGGGATTTCAACTAAGATATTTTGAAACGTCAAAAATGTGTTATCCTAATACCCTATGTTTTGTTGAACCGATGGTATTTCAAATCATCATAGATTG
Source organism: Viscum album (assembly GCA_963277665.1). NCBI lineage: Eukaryota > Viridiplantae > Streptophyta > Magnoliopsida > Santalales > Viscaceae > Viscum > Viscum album. Next base: position 609,423,353 of record OY728123.1, on the reverse strand, counting down.
ATGAATTTAAGGACCTCAATTATACACTTGTTTGTGATTGATGACATCAATCACTACCTATAAATATTTACGTTTTTCCTCCGATTATATGTCTCTAATTTCCACCAATGTTCTCCTAATCGAGATCATAATTTGGTGGTGACCCTTTGATTTCTCTTTTCCTCATATTAAGAATAAATTTTAGTAACCCAATTTCCGATGTGGGTTTTCCCACAAATATATTTTCTACTTTCAACCTTTTATTTTTGAAGAAAAATTTCAAATTGCGAGGACGCAATTTATTGAAGGAGGGGAGAATGTAACACCCCAAGATTTCATAGTGTGTTATTTCTTCAAAATAATTCAATAACTTGCACTACACGCAACACTGAGTTCAATTGCACAATGACTTACAAAAAAAAAAGCCATTAAAAGAGGCCATGAATAGTATTAACTAAATTTTAAACTTTATATAATCCTTATAATTTTAGAATCCATATTATGAGTTTCTTAGTCATAATGCAAGAACAGATTCATTTTCAGTATTGCACTTTTATCAACTTTTGATAGTGAAACCTTTTTAAATACAATATTTTAAACTTTTTGACTAAATAGAGACATCAAAAAAATTTAAAATGAAACATCCCAAGCTTCCATGGTACGCTTTCCTTTGAATAAAACAGTAGCGTGTGTTGTACGCAACTTCGAGTTCTAACACACCGTAACCAATCAAACTAGCTGTTATGAATAGTAATACCTAATTTTTGAAGTTATATATATTTTATATTTTAAAATGGACTTCATTTTTGGATTCGGAATATCAAATTTAGCCTAAGGTGAAATTTTGGTACTTTTCGGATAACTTTCATATTTTGATGAATAGTGAAAATTACTAAATTTTAATTAAAAACAACTTTTTTAATCAAAATAATTAATAGTAATAAATTATGAATTTGAGTGGTTTTAAAGTATATTTAGAATATATTTTTACTATTTAATATAATGTTGGTCACTGGACATAATTTTACAATTAAACCGAACATAAACAAGTGTCAATCTTTTGATAGTAATTATCTCTTAAAAACACGCTTTTTGTTTTGACAGCGGGAATTAATTTTAAATTAATTTCTGCCACTTCTGTGTTTTGAATTTAGAAAAATGGATTCCATATTTGGAATCAGGATGTTCAAATTGTGTAAATAGGTAACTTTTATTTTTAGACATTTTGAATAATTACTGCGGTAAATATTTTATTTACCATGGTTAAAGGGTAAATCCGGTAAATAAGGGTTAAAAAAATAATATTATAATAATACAAAGTTACCCTAAAACGTGTCCTAACCTTATTGGTGTACACATACCCGACCATGAGCATCCTTGGGTCAATTTGGGGACCCCTTGGAGCCACTTGTAAGTGATAATGACACATTATATTAATAAAGTTAAAATAAAAATAAAAATGGCATAAGCTTACATCTTTTAGAAGAACAATTTTTACATAGGGTTATACATGTTGGATTTTCGATTATAAATATTCATTAGAAAGATAAAAAGATTTCCTACATAATGATATTTTATTTATAATTTTTAGACATTAAATAATTTATTTAATTTATGACACAATGATGATGCAGTAATTACTATAATAGTGAAAAATTAAAATAATTGATATTATAAATACCCAAATAAATATAATATGAAACTTTTAATGAATTAAACTAATTTTATAGGATAATATGATATATTAGGATTGATTTAATTGACTTTGTTCGAAGTAATCAATCTGTTATGAGTTTCACAAAAATCAACTATTGAATAGTGTCAAAATTGACATAAAAGAGTTCTTAAAACAAATATTATATTATTAATTGATATTAAATTCCTAAAAATCTAAGGTTCGGCCAAGAGACTTATATTATTATAGGTTAATTATTAATGAACCACTTGGGGGTTGCTTGGATGTATATAGTAAGTTTATTAACCATATTATATAAAAATACAAAGAGACATTGTAAAAGTGAAACTAATTAACTTAGAGTTAATACTTAAAGATAAGGTTAATATAAGTACCCAAACCTGTCTATATTCTATTGGTTGAGTGGTTTTCGACCTATACCCACCTTAACCTTTGAATAGTCAACTTTGGAGCCATTAGAAACCGAATATGAATTTATTATAAATTAATATTTCTAGCTTTTCCAAAAGTGCCCCTCACCCCTCTTATAAAAGGGCACTCCTCCTTCTCATTTCTTCACACCTCTAAAGCCTTTTGGTTCGGCCAAACTCTGCCCAAATACTCTCCCAACATCCCTCACTACAACCTAGGGGCCTTAGTTTGATCAGAAAGCCAACCTAAGGAGCCCTTTTGATCAAATCAAAAGGAAGAACCCGAAGAAGAGGTAATGATTTCACCACCCTTTTCTCAGTTCATTTCTTCTTCCACTTCTTCTTCCTTTGTTCTTACCATTCTGAAATAATAACTCCAGTATCTCACATATACTGTGATGTTATTATAAATATGGTACAATCATATTCAGTATTCTATCCACCCTTTGAATAACATGTCACCATACGTGCGTACGTACGGCTTACCGTCTCCACGTCGTGGTGTAATTGTTATTCAATATAATATTATTTGGATGGGTATAATAATGATGTGTAACTCATGTAAATAATAAATATAACATGTTAATGATTCTGTATATATGATATACCATCCATTTATATATTATTTTAATATCAAAAGAATGATATTGTCGCTCGTGCGTACGTACGGACTACCGTCTCCACGAACGCGATGAGATTCATTCTCCATCGTATCCATTCAAGTATAATTATCATTTGATGATTTAAAAATGATGTTTAAGGACTGGATATCATTCTGGATATGAATAAGATACAACAACCATGGCTTATGTAACAAAACATATAAAAGAAAATGAGTAAGTTAACTCCCGAAACGACGATAATTCTAAGATATTATTAACAAATCAATGTTAAAAGATCATATATGATATCATATTAATATATATGATTCTTGTATAATTTAATAACAACTATTTCACCATTATACAGGAGGTTAACCTACCCCAACCAAGGAAAAGTACAAGGTAAGGGTTATTTCACAATCTCTTCATTATCCGAGGTTGTTTTTACGTAAAAATCTACTGGGATCTCGTTATCATCCACATCCATGTTTCTTCAAAATTTATTTCAAAACATTTTTACAAGAATATGTGTTAAAGTCATTTATACCCTTGTTTGACTTTTTATAAGAGGTTTATAAAGGAATATTTCTGTCGTTTTCAAAACAAGGTCCTTTTTAACCTTTTTGACAGAATTGAGGTAAGAATGTTTTATTAACTTATACGGCGGGTGTGGTTATTTTACGCCGTTATAAAATCTTCAAAGCTTTCCTTACAAGCTTATAAGAATATTTTCAAAGAAAATGTTTTATTTTATATGGATCTTAAATGATTTCAAAATAAAAGGAGATATTTCTTTAAAAAGAATTTTGATTTCATCTATGTCAACATCCTTTGATGGATTTTAAGATTATTTGAAGTTGATTTATTATGATACAAAACTTCTATATTGTATTGAAGGTTTTGTGTTATGTTTGACTGTGGATGTGCTATTTTTATACCATTCATAGTTTATGGTGAAATTATTGACATTTCGTATGCTAGTTTTAATCCGAATGTTTATGTTATATTTCAAAACTTTTCTTCAGATGAATGTGCTAAACAAGTATGTTCCGGGTTGGGGACCGGTAAAAGTAAGCCCTCCAGGTTGGGGACTGGTAAAAGTAAGCCCTCCAGGTTGGGGACTGGTTAAAGTAAGCCCTCCAGGTTAGGGACTGGTAAAAGTATGCCCTCCGGGTTGGTGTGCGGTTATTAGAGGCACTCCGGGTTGGTGTCCGGTTATTAGAGGCACTCCGGGTTGGTGTCCGGTTATTAGAGGCACTCCGGGTTGGGTTCCGGTTAGAAGTAACCCCTAGGTCTTGGGATGAGGCCTAGACAAAGAAATTAACGTTTAGCATTATGCATTCCAACATTATGAAAGTGGTTTTTGATATTGCATGTGATTATTCGATTAGTAGAATATCCATGTGAACAAGTAAATGGCATTATTTCATTTTACTTTTGCCATACTATGTTGAAGTTCAATTTTAAAAGGCTTTTGTTTTAGTAATTCATTCCCTTAAATGTTTATGCTTATTTTGAATGTTCCGCTATATTGTTATCCTTACTGGGCATTTGAGCTCACCCCTTTTCTATGTTTTTTTTTCCCAGGTAGTGAAGAAGTAATTTATGAATGACTTGCAGGGATATTATGAGGGGTTAATAGTGTGGATTGTGGAAACATTATGTTGTTGTATTAGTTTTTCACTTTGAAATGTAATGTAAAACTTATGAATATATCTAGTGTTTCCAAGGCTACTAAACCAATCGGTCTTTCGGGATTTGATCTTTCTTGTGATCATGCCAATGTTATGTAATTAATGCACCGACTCTGGGTAGCTGGGGTCGGGGCGTTACAGGAGGTTAAAGAGCGTTCATGGAATTCAGAAGTAAAAAATTAAGGATTTAGTCTCAAATTTCTTTCTTTGAGACATGTTTTGTATTATAAAACTATTTTTATTTATATTTTTCATATGATACCTTTTTTATGTATAATAAAATTATTCTATATTTATTTACGTTATTTATAATTTTTTAATATTTTTCAATATATTTTTAAATGAAATGTTATAAGAGATATAAGGGACTTTCTTATCTCACTTATATTTCCTTAAGATATATGCTATATTCACCACTTTTTTTATATTTTGTGTTGTATATAATTGCATATGGATGTTCTTATAATAAAATAATTATATTAAGGGGATTTAAAAATCCATCTCAAGTTATATATTTCATAGACTTTTGATTCAAGAGATACTAATATTTTAATGGATTTTTTTTTATTTCAAACCTATTTTCATTGAGTTATAATAATTCACCATGAATATATTATTCTATTTCTGGTTTATTCCACCATAAGATTTATTTATATGTTACTATAAATTTCTACATGGGGAAATTTATGTTTTCAATTCCATGCATATTTTTTATGGATTTCAATATGTTAAAAGTATAAGGTTGTTAATCATAATTCCCATCCTTATTAAAAATTATTTTCCCCCTATATTCATATTATTTCTTCCAAACATGTTTTCTTTCCTTATTTTGAATAAAACATGTATTATCTATTTTGATATTATTTTTTTATCTTTATACACTTTCAAAATGTATTTATATTATCCTTTTTATGACGTGGGTTTCAAAAAATGTATTTTAAAATATTAAAACAGAATTTCTTTTGACAATCATATCTGTTATCTTCTATTCTACAAATTTCGGATTTAAACATTATTTATTTTCAAGATTAAATTTATTTTGATTTATCTTTTGAATTTTTTTATAATGTTATTTTTTTCATCTTTTGTAAAATTAATTTTGATTTTGTATATTTAAAGTAATGTTATGAAATTTTTTCTAAATTTTTTTTTCATGATTTTGTTTGCATTTTCATCTTTATTTCCAAAATATCTATCTCATTTGGAGTAATGTATCATGAATCACCATATAAATTGGACTTGTGAAATACTCTTATTGGGTGATTTAAATAAGGGTATCAAACAATCTGACCCTTGAATTCATTATATGTGATATCGTTAAAAAATGTTATAAAACCCATTTTCTTTCCATGGGTTCTTTATTATATTATGGATTTTATGTTCCACAAATGTATATGGATTATCATTATGAGATGGGTGTGACCTTATATATACCTCTAATGAACTGTTAAAGGGTTTTTATCTAATTATATAATGATGCTAAGCTTGGAAAATATGAAATTAACTATTTTCACAAGATTGAGCATCAAAAGGATGTAGTTATCTATGTTCACTATATTGAGTGTAGATATTATGTAGTTATCTTTGTTTACAAGATATAGTATAGATAATATGAAATTATCTTTTTCAAAATATTGAACATGTATAGGATTCTATTATCTTTGGTCACAATATTGATCATGAATAGGATAAAATTATCTTTGACCATTAGATTGAACGCGGACATAATGTGGATAATTATGTTGAAATGTTTTTAATTTATTATTCTTAATTTTATGCCAGATTTCTATGTGATATTAATTTGATATGTTTCAATGTACTATGATTATTATCCCTCATTTATATAATATTACACTATGGTATATGTATGTTCATTTGAGATTTGATTATTATCCCTCATTTATATAATATTATACTATGGTATATGTCTGTTCATTTGATATTTTATATTATTTTATCATGATATTTGGAAAAATATTATTATTCCATGATATTTTTAATAAGATATTTTTACAATGATCATGTATCTCAAATGATTATAAAATAACCCTTGATTATATGTTGATATTTTTTTCCCTTACTGAGCATCCAAGATCACCCCTTTTTTTGTTTTCCATTTTCTGTTTTATGAAGAAAAGTATATCAATGGATATATCTTAAGGGGATATAGTATGATGTGATTATATTGAATTTTGAATAACAATATTTTTATTTATAAAATTTGAAATCAAACTAATACTCTGTGTTCTTGTATTTTGCGATTATTAGGAGGCTTAATTTTTAAATTATTTAAATATATATAATTTTGGTTGGATTATTCTCAAATTATAATTTTTTTTTCCTAGAATGGGGAATTCCCCTGTGTCGCCTTTTCGATCCCTCCACACATGATAACCCCCATCCCCAATGAAGAAGTCACTCCCTTGAGGTAGCATCCCAGCCGGGGAAGGATCTATTACCATCCGAGATGGCAGAGCATCTCGGAGGGTGACAACCTGGCAGCGATGGTCCGTCATAGAAATCCGTCAGCAATTGGGCCGCACCTCATTTTTCTTGCCCAAATGTGACTAGGCGACCCAACAAGGTGGGTTGATCCCGAGGGAGAGGCTCGCCCCGAAAGAGGACTCCCAGGATTCAAACCCCGAACCTCCAAAATAATGGTGTGATTGTGCCACTCTCATTCACTACCACACCACCACCAAAGTGGAACTAACTTTATATCAATGTTATAGAGTAATGTAATTGTTTTTATCACTGGACATAGGAGTATAGGTCTAGGGCACTTCACCAACCATAACTCCTATATCAAATCATTCACTAATTCCTCATTAAATGATTTGTAATATACCTCATATCACTTCTATAGTTATAGTATACTTAGAATAGGAATTTTGGTCCTTATCCTCTTCATCTCTTGAAATACAACCTTACACCTACAATACAACTAGTCCACAACCCCTTTCCTAGACAATGCCATTATTGGAATAGTGAAATAAGATATTTCCTAAATTAATTAATGATAATAACAATAAATATAAAATAAATATTAGATCTAAAAACAATTTTAGGTATGCACCAATACATAATAAACCAATATAAACTTAGGATCCATAAATATTTTCATTCAAAAGGAAAATTGCCAAGTAACTAAACCTCCCAAATCTAAAAAATGTATCTTGATATCTTAGAATATAATATGTGATATTTCATTATGTTAAAAAAATGACTATATATTTTACATGTTTCGTAAAGTATCATGAATATATTAATATTCAGTTAAAAAAATATAATGAAAAAATCCGTGTTTTTATAGAAACACATTTTTCTCATTGATATAAAAATAATTGATTAGTTCATCTCTTTAAACCGCATAAAAAAAATATATAACTTCCCTATCTAGTTTGAAAAGATATATTTTGTATATATTCAGATAGAACTCTAAACAGGGGATTATCAAGTAAAGATTTATCTTTTTAAACCATTAGGTTACCCTCACCCATTAAAAAAAATCACCAATCTATAACAAAAGATACTGATTTTTAATTTTAAATTGGTTTTCATTGTGATAATATACACAGAAGAATAATATCTGATATTACTTGTTGGAAAAAATTATAGATAACAATAAGGAAACATAATTTTGCTAATTAATATATTGGATTCAATACTGCATTTTAAATTCTTAGATCTCATTTAGAATCATCCACTAAGGTAGAAATGATATAGGTATGGAAACTGGTACCAATTCAATAAAAAATATACATCTATGGAAATCCTAAAATTCTCTGAAAAAAGACTTCTATATATCTTATAAATGATAAAATGGAAAATAATAATTTCTTCAACCATTAATTTATATAATAAAAATCCTTAATATATCTGATGTGATCAACCTTAGCTACCCCATATCAATGTTAGTATTGTTGGCTTTAAAATCATTTATACAAAACAATTATCATAAGATGGAATGAAGGGCACCCATTTTCAGTATAAATTGATGTGGGATTTGAAATGGTACAACCAATAAATCATAATAATCATTCTAAAACCCTTTTTATTATGAATAATAAATTCAAATATATTTTTAAATATATGAACAACAATGGAACTACCTATTAAACTTTGAATGGAATTTAATATCTTTCATATAAGAGTGTTCATAATTAGGACTCAAAATTAAAATTAAAAATTCATACCAATATTTAATTAAAATTAATATTAAATAAATGAATCACAAGAACCAATTTTTAAAAAATAGACTAAATGAAATAGATGAAAAAAAATGTTGACTTTAATTTTTTTATGTTCTCTTGTTAATTTCAACTAGGGTATACTCTACCACCTATAACAAACATGAGCTTGCTCCTTGACCATTTTCCTAGGTCCCCTAACATCTCTTCAATGTATCTCCAATTAAGCTTCTCCAACCTCATGACTAAACCTTCTAAACAAAACATGGTCAACACTTTACTATAACGTATTATCCCCAGTATTAGGCTCTTAGGTTGATGAAGAATCTTTACCTCCACCCTTTCGATTCCCCTTAATGAAAATTTTCTAATAAAGTCTATATTTTTCATAGGAGTGGATTTCCTTTTCCTCACTAATATATTAGAATATGTATGAACATTTTACAACATAAATTCCACTCTAACAATTCTGTTTTGAAGAAGTAGGAGAAAAAACTTCTATAACCCCTTGACTACTTACTCTCTATGTGAAAATCACTTATCCTCCACTTATTTTGAACTTAAGATCCACTAATACCTAACAAACCATTACTTTAGTCATTTATAGACTTCTTAACAATGAGTGATATCATTTATGATTTTATAAATTTAGGTAATAAAAATGGTGACACTCTAAATAGAAGTTGTAAATTTAAACCATGATTTAAATGATTAGATTTAAAGGACTTATCTCCACCCAAAGTTAGAGAAAAATGAATTAATTATTTAATCCTATATGCATAATAAAAAATAAATATATTACCTTGCTTGAAATAGATTAATTCATGAAATTTATCCATTCCCAATGACTTGGAAAGAACAAATGATATAAAAATTCTAGAAAAGAATCACACATAAATCCCTCAGTCCATTTTTCTAGAAGTACAATATCCCACAAGTGTTTTATTGATTTTGAAAACATGAAAACTAAAATATTCAGTTTCCTACTTTATAATAAAGAAATCAACTTGAATATTGTATATGTACCTTCCAAACACTCTTATTCACTATAATTTACGTTAACATTCCAAAATTTAATAGGGTTTTATAACTAAAATTCATAAACCTCATTAACCACCATTATCTCCACTTGATCTAGTCTTTCTTTCATATTATGAATTACTTTAAATAGAATCTTAGTATTCTATTTATCATCTAGAGTCTAAGGCGATCATACTAGAGGAATATTATCAAACACTCCCACTATATTTCCATTATAAGAAAGCTCATGTTTTACCTCTTTCCCATCTTATTCATTAGTATACTTTTTTTGGTTCCAAAATTCAAAAAATTAAATAACCAAATTCAATTTCAATGTCAAAATATTCATTAAATAAACATAATAACCATCATTTATGGTATATTTTAGTAATTTAATTATTCAAATAAGCCCAATAAAATTTCATTATAATATAAACTTCATTGATAATGGTCATCAAAGTCATTAATAATAAACTACTCTAAAAAACATCGATTAGTTTATTAATTATTATACCATTTAACTAAAATAATATAAATAATAAAAAACATCCATGTTTTTACACTCGTAATTCATATTAATATGTTCCAAAATGATACAACAACAACCACCACCCACCCTCAGTTGGAGTGAGTGTTGTCATAAAACATTTCTTTTATAAATAATTTCAATTCAATAGTATACTCCCCATAAAATTGATACATATACTATAGTTTTTATTTATTGGCACATACACAACGTTTTCATACCATGTGTTGGCCCCTAGTCTGGTTTATACAATTTAATTAACTATAAATACCTCAAAAAGAAACCAATCTGATGAATATTTGTGACATCCAACCTCGACTTTACTATTTTGTTGAGAAAAAATGTTACATGACCTCAAGTTTTCTCCCAAATCATTATAAATTATCGATTACAACCAAGGGTCAATAGATATAATTTTTTACTTAACCTCTAATATTCATATAAAAAACATCCAGATAAATAACTATGTAATCATTAGTAATAGATATAAAAGGTAACACCCACAAAGAAATATCAATTATATTCCATAAATCCCCAAAATTAAACATACATCCAAAATAGTTAATAAAACACCCCAATGAAAAGTTTCATCGATAATATAACTTAAATAAGTATAATTATAAGACATAAAATCTACCTACACATAACTCAAACCCATAGGAAATCATCTCCACCATATATTCTAACAGAAACCTTTAACTAGTGAGGTATTTTATATATACTTGTATGACCATGCATGTAATCTATATGCATATGAGATGTTCACATAAAAGGTGTGGGAAATAATTCTTAACAAAACAAATGTAATGTCAAAAATATTTTAGAGTTTAATGTGTTTATATATAAATAATTTAAAATCATTAACTGATTTAAAAAAACTCATGTAAAGTATACCCTTTATGGATTTATGTTCTAACTAAGACACATAAGAATCTCATTTTACACCATCGTCCAATAATATTAGAATCCCTAAAACCAACCTATAAGTATGGTATAAAAATTAATATATCATGTATTATTATGTAAAATTCATGTAATATTATATTCCACTTCTAGAAAATGAAATATATATTTATATAGCGACTAATACAAGGCCAAGACAAACCCATGGTTCATATTTACCCAAGTAATTCCCTACCAAAACCTTAGGCACCCAAGAATTTTTACAAACTTAAAGAATTCACATGACTAAATAATTATGACGCAAAATTACCAATACACATATCAAATATTTCATGGTAAGAACATATTTATTCCCCTTTAATTAATATCAAATTGAAGATTAAATTTTCAATCAATCATTTAAAAACACCATTCGTTTCCATTGTTTTCTTATTATTATTTTTAATTTTATATAGAAAGTTCCACTAAACATATTTCACAAAAAAACTATATTTTAACTCTTAGTTTAGATTTTTCATTTTAATTAATAATACACTATTATCACTCTTATATTTTACCTTATAATTTATTCACAATATAATTTCCAATAACCATATAAAATTTATAAATACATTATATTTATTTCAAAATCACTATAATAAATATCTAATTATTCTAACTCACTTAAATGAGGATTTACCCAATGTAAATACATTTTAATATAGATAAAAAATACACTATCACTTAATCATGAATCAAAACATGTAATTTCACTCACCATTTTCCAAATAATTTTATCAATTTTACAAAATAATAATTTATATTCATATCATAATAAAGAAAAAAATTATAATAATAATAAAATACCAAAACGTTTTTTTATTAATCAAAACATATAATTAATTTCATTAATAATGATAAAATCAAACTCCTTATTTTATTCAATTTTCCTCGTATTTTTAAAATATTTTCCAATATTATTTAACACTTTCAACGATGATACATAAGTAATATAAATTCTTAACACAAAAAAATTAATTAAAATTATTATCATTAAATTAACTTAAATTTCATCTTTGTAAGATATCAAAAATTGTTAAACCACTATAGATGTCTATAATTAAATATAAAAACAGAATTAAATGATTATAAGAGATATAGTTCACCTACCTCTTGTTTAGAAAAAAGTAAAAAAAACAAAGATATAATTCCATATCAAATAATAAAAATGCACAATCCCTTTAAACTAGAATGATATAAGGAAATTAGTGTATATTAGCATCTAAACCATCATTATTTCAAAAAACATGACCGGGCTTTCTATTTTCTCACCACTGAAAATACAATGTTATTGAAATACTAAAATTTCATCTAAAATCAAAGGATAAATCATACAAAGGATCTAGATAAAGGTATAGAGTTTTTGGGAAAGTAAATATATCATAATGGATGAAGGTATAATGGAATATACTTAAATTAACAAATCATACAACAAAAAATTTATGAAAATTCCCATGTTAGTAAAACATAATGGAAATACATAGAGTGCTCTTTTCATAGAAACTATTCATCTAGTTGATACCAACCACCCAATATAAGCCTATCAATGACCTAATGGTTGGTCATGGAATATCCACCGATCTACCTCTTATACTAGGTACCCGGTACATCTCCACTAGGTAATAGTTAGAAATTGGTTAATATTTTAAGAAGGAAACCCAAAATTCTTCCCCTCCCTTATCCTCAATTGACCCAAAATTGTAAAATTAAACTCCATTTGAATAATTATTAACCCAAATTCAACTAATTCAAAAATGAAAACACTTCTAAAAACTAGAAGTTTTTCAATTAGGTGTCTCCCCTTATTCACTATTCATATTTTAACAGTGTGTATGTTTAGTTAAATTTGTGGAAACAAAACTATAATAATAATAATAATTGGGTTTATAAAACTTCATTTTAGTTTTTAGGTAGCAAATTATTTTTCAGTTAATAGGTATATATACGGCCTCTAAGTTCTAATAGAGAGTGATCATTCAATTTTTGAGGAAGGATATTCTCAAGTTTTAGTAAATGTGGTTGTTTAAATAAAATTGGTTTATTATAAAATTGTTTTTCGTTTATTAGTGATTTTATTTTTTAATTTTATTTTTTTAACCCCTTATAAATGGTAAACCATTTTTTTATAACTTAAGACATGAGTAAAAGGAGTGTGAAAACAGGAGTCAATAATCCTCATCCATGAAAACATGACATATATATATTACATAACATAAGAATGTATCATAATAGTGGGAAATAAAAATAACCATATAAATAATAACATATGTTAAGGCTAGATACCAAGACATTAACATCATAATCAATGTGGCTAAACACCTATAAATGAAGTAGTAGACTTTGTCTAACCACCTACATCCCTTATCATTTTGGAATCACATTAACCACTCTTATCCCATCTGAATCTCAGAATATTTAAAAATTTTCTTAATGAATTAAAGGTCAATAACTAACCCATCAATCACATCATAATAATATAATGATCTGGACCCAAAAACATGGATACCGTGATAAAAACATACTCATCAAACATATTCTTTGATACCAAAAAATGAGAATCAATTTTAATCATCAATAATTGAAAAATATGTAACTAAAATTAATTCACTTATATACCAATGATCATTTAGGTTCAAAGTTTTATAGAATTTGGAAAAATACTTTATGTAAAAAACCATGTCTTTATCATCAAATCATCATTTTACCAATATATAAATAATATATTATTTTACATAAAGTATTTAATATCTCTAATAAACATTATCCACCCAAGATACCATTATAGACATATCATATATTTTACTTTTCTGCATATCCTAGGGAAACAGAAACATAATAAGGGTGTGGTAAAATGCTCGGTAAGGTTAACCAATTGAATTAGAAATCAATGATAATAAGAGAGAATAAGATGATCAAATTGGTATAAGAATATATTCAAAGATCACGGATAAAAACATAATAGTTTAATACCTAAAAATATTAAATATAGTTACATTTCAACTTCATATCACAAGAATTCTATAGAACAATCACGTAAGAAAAATAATAATAATATTGAATGTTAATTAGGAAAAAAGGAGATCCCATGAATGAAAAGAACTTTTATTTGAAAACCGAAATCCCAAATTTAGAATATCATAAAATTTAATTTAATCACAAATAAATTTGATTTTAAAAATATTTATATTAAGCAGCATAGTATGTATAGAGAAACCATATAATTTTCTAGGGAAATTATCATTACAATCAAACTTACAAGAACCCTTAAAACGAAATAACCTTTATGGTTAATGACAATATGTCTCCCATAGAGAATATATCATTAAAAAATATATTGGAGGGATATATCAAGCCCACCCATCATTATATAAAATTTTTGAGAAGAAAATCCTGAATAAAATACATATAATATTTCACATCCATTATCTTAATGATAAATGTATTCACCATTACTTCATATATTAAATAGAGCATAGAATAAATTGGGTTTTATGAAAATTTCTTTAAAATAACATCATAATATATCTAAATAAATAAGGTGGATGGTATCATTAGAATATACCCCCCGTGAATCATAAGAATGGTTAAAGGATGTTAACATAGATGAAAAAAAACTTTTCTAAAGCAGTAGGATCATAAGAATTATTTTAGATGGTTATAATTATAATGGAAGGTGAATTGTAGTTTAAAAACATAGTTTAAAAGATTTAAACTAAACAAATAACAAACCTATTAATGTACATTTATTGAACTTAGACTCTATTTGATTATTATATTAACAAAATTTGAATCAAAGTATGTCTAATTATATTAGATTGAAAGAGTCATAAAAAATAGATCTAATTAATAACAATGTACTATTTTTATCATATTTTTAGTAACATCGAAAAAAATTATATATAAAGCTAAGTATGAAGACTATCTTATTATATCATGCACATCGGAAAAGAAACTTCTAAAAAAGGAATAAAATATATAGAAAAGGTAATAAGGACATACTAGATATATTAAAAATATTGAATCTATTTTATCCTTAAGGGTAAGGTAGTCAATAACATTGATTAAAGGTATCCACTATATTATACATATTGTAAATCTTGTCTTTCATTATAAAGAAATCCCTCAATATGATGATAAAAATATCTCCATCTTCCTCTCCCAATAATAAATTTATATGATGATTAGCTCTATCTTCCTATCCTCAAAATCCCTTGATCAGATGTATCAGATTCACCATCTTCCTATCTCTATAATCCCTCTATAATAAAAATGATCAGACGTGATTGACAAAAGAAATTTCCCATAAGGGAAAAACCCTATCAAGGATTATTTAGAACTACCAACTCTCTAAATAGTTAAAAAGACTAAGGATGAGTAGTTTACACTCTAATATATTCATATAAATTGATTTGCGAATGAAAATCAGTTCCAAACACTTTAAATGACGCTATATTTATAGGTAATACTATAATGGTCATATTTCTTTGTTTATTACAATGACCTCAGATAGCTGGTGCTTAAAATATCATTTGTAACAGAATGTATGATTTCATATTGATTGACCACAGAATAGTGTAAAAGATATTCCTAATGAAAGAAAAAATTCAATGTATTCTGGTTATAAAATTAGGTTAGTCTGATGGAATTACATATTAATTTTCAATAGGATAATCCTTATGAGAACCAGTTTGATGATTAATTACATAACTAGTCCAATAATCATGAAATTTTTCAGTATGATAGAAAAAAAATTCTATCATATGGCCTAATTAAAGTTATGTTAGATTAATCAGACACATACTCATTCAGATGATTTTAATGAAGAATATAAAGTATATATTCTTAATTAATTTTAACTTTTTCTATGTATGGTAAAAGGTAATGCTTTCTACAAAAACATAATGAAAATCTTGGGGAATAATAAGTTAGTAAACATGTTTTATGAAAGTTACTGTGATTTCCAAAACTAAAGGAATGAAAAAGTAAGAAGTAATACTTATAACTCAACAATCATTACTTTTTTAGAAAATGCGAACCACAAAAATAAAATGACAAATAACTTGAAAAATTTACAACCCTTTGTTCTTTTAATAAATTTATATTAAGATTTATTCTTTGAAACATAAATTCCCCCTGAGATTGTAACTCTTCTGAATATTATGTTGAGTTTGATGTAGAGTATCAAAAAAGTTCATCCATAAATAAAACATGTCTCCCTTAGGATTGTATCCCTCCTTCGATAAAATAGTCTCCCCTTTTAAATAAATACTCCCCCTTAATATATCATCCCCTCTTTGTTTAAAATTACCCCCCTTCATAAAATATCCTCCACTTTGTATTTTTTAAAAAGAAGAAAAAAGAATCTGATGTTTCTTGAAATGTTATTAAAAATATACCAAAAAATACTAAATTATCTAATAATCTATGTAAATATGAAAAAAATATTACTAAATAGAATTGGAAAAAAATCAGTAAAATATAAAGTAAATGGAAAGTTAATTCATTCATAAAAATTTAAATGTTTTTCAAAAAAACATCTGAGAATTAAAAATAAAAATAACCATTCTTTGTTTATAAGATTCTTAATGAATAATTTAATCTTCTTAAACTCATGCTGATCCTTCTCAAGATTCATAATTCTTTATTATTGAATTTTATCTTGACTCTTTATCCTTTTAAATTCCTTAGTGAGTTTATGGTTTGTTCCCTCAATATGATAAGTTCACTTTCACAATATTAGATTCTATGCATATGCAGTTATATATCTTGAATCTTTTCGTTAAAACATTTACATACACAGTTATTTCATTACCAGCATCTTTGATATCCTCAAACAACTTTACTCTACCATATATATATGATGATAACTTGTTAAAAGAGTCAGTAGATTATATAACATTTTTATAAATTTCAATAAGCAGATCATCAAGAATTCTAATATCAGAGTCGTCTAGTTAGACCACTTTGGTATCATATTACATGAAATTTTGCAAAACTCTGAATTCTTTAGAAAATAAATCCTTTCATCTTCAATCTGAATAACTAACTTTATCAAAAGATTTATTGATTCCAATTTATTTATAATACTATTTTAAATAAGTTGAAACTAAGATTAAAGATTTTGAAAATACTAAATTTTTCCATTTGATTTCATCAAAACATGAATAATATTTTTTTTAAAGTTTGGGGCTGAAGCCTCATTTATTATTAAAGAAAAGAAAAAGCCTCTTTAACTAGGTAGAGGGAGACCCATTACATAGACCAAAGGCCCAGTGGGAATTTTTCCCATTACATGGCATGTAGGCCCAAATTTTTGACCCAAGGCCCATTCTGTGAATATTACTTCTATTGTAGCCGCCTGCTACAGCACTACACAATACCCGCCACTGCTACAGTTCCCTGACACTGCTATAGTTCCTTCCAGTGCTATAGTTCTCACTAGTGCTACAATGACGACTCCACAACAATAGTACTACAGTACCTATTCCCAAATGGGTTTTGAACCCCAATTTTTCATGTAGGATTACAGTTTTCTTACCACTAAACTAAACCCCAACTACACATGAATAATATAATCAAACCCCCAATAATCTATTGTTCCCATAGAATTTGATTATTTTGGATTATAATGGGGATGTTTAGTTCTACTAGTTCTGACTTCCACTTATTTTCCTTTCCTTTTATCTTTCTTTGAATCATATTTTTAACCTTCCTTAGAAATTTTTTTTATCCAAGAATTTGACAATATTAAAATCCTTATCAGTATCATCTTTATCATTAACTTTTAGTTTTGAATGTTGATCACCAAATTCTTTATTTTTTAATGATTGTGATTCATGTTCTGATTTATATTATTTTTCTTGAAAAATTTCATATTTTTTTATCCTTATTAGTCTTGGAGGGTAAAATTGATAAGTATGAGGATGATTCTGATGATTCTTTATTGTAGTGAGTTTCTTCTTCATTATCTTCTAATTCCTACTCATCAACATCAAAATGAAATTATTCTTCAATTAATTCATATTATTCTTCATTATATTGTTATTTTCATTATTTTCCTTATCCTTTTTTCCATCAACTTCTTCATCAACTTCCTTGTTATTCTCTTCTTATAACCACCATTCCCATCTCAGATTCCCCATACTAGTTAAATCTTGTTCCTATTAATTTTTTTGTAACAATGAGGATTGATTATTCCTCAAAAACTTTTTTATTTCCCCTGTCAACAAATAAATGGATCTCAGCAAGGACTATAGAAATATTATAAAAAACTAATCTTTCTCCCAGTATGATCTGATCGATGTGGGATGTTGGATGCACTATTTCTTTAGAATGTTGTTCTACACCTTTTAATCGACTTTTAACAAGACTGAGTTATTGTAAAATTTTATTTTTCTTATTTATTTATTTATTATTTTGATAATTGTTTAAAAGATAATTTTTTCAATTATTTTTCCTCTGTATGGTTGATTTCGAATTCTGGATCCTCAATCTTCTTCAAAGCCTTATGTTTCATCCTTTATTCATACACTTCATGAGACATGTTCTTTTATTTCCTTCCCATTTATGGAGGAGATGTATTTTCATTCTTTTATCATCCTTCTCAAATTTTATTGATGGATATGACTCTGATGCAGAACCAACAACATTCTCCATTTTTTTTGACATGGTATCAAAAACCAATATCATTCTGGACATCATATCATCACTAATAAATGAAATATTTTCCATCATTAGATATGATTTGTTTTCAACCTTGTAAATAACCGTACATTTTATAACCATTTTATGGATAAAGGATGGAAACATAATAATAATTGATTTGATTGAATAAGTATTTATATTATCTACTAGGAAAAAGATGAACTTGAAGATGTATATCTTCTACATATTCAAAAAATAATCAAGAATAAGACATTTGATACTTTTAAAGTACCTATGTCTCTCTATCCTAGAATCAGAAAACCTTCCATTCATAAAGTAACTAATTATTTATCTAGATTCTAGTGGAATACTTTCCAATCCTTTTCATATTCATAAAATAAATAATCCTTTGTTTATTTCTTATTAAAAGTAACAAGACCATTTGGAACCTTTTGAGAAGTATAATATTATTTTCCATCAGATGAAACTCTGACTAAGTCAAAAAGATTATTTTTAAGAAAAATTATACATATTCCTATACATCAAGAAAGAAAATTTTATTTTTACCATATTTTTCATAAACTGAAAGGATGAATAAAACTTTTGAACAACATTAGGATAATATTGATTGAAACCTTTATTAGGCTTCTCTACACAAAATGACTCCCAACCTTTAAATGAGGTGATATTTTTAGGATTAGAATTGTATTTTTCATACCATGATCTCTCAAACAACCATTACATGAAAACAAACTACTTATCATAATCTTATTTAGTTTCAATAGGATAAGGAAACTAAAACCAAATATCGGATAAAAATGATTTTTTTTGGACTGAGGCCTTTGAAGGGTGAATATGCTCGGGGGGGGGGGGTGAAGAACCGATGTGGGAAAATAGGTGACCCACCCTTATATTTCCATTTGGGATGTTGGTTCATCTTCCACAAGAAAATATATAGTAATTATTCAAAACAATTTGATCTGATTGTTAATTTTGTTATGAAGAAGCTTTTAAAATAATTTTTGAACCATATAGGTCTCTTGGTACTATTATCTAATTAGGGACCATTATAATTATAAAAAATTTAAATTTTAAAATATTTTTTTGAAAAATAAAAATAATTTTTTTTAAGATATAGTATTGAAATAGTGAAAAAACATAAAATAATATAAGAGTACATTTGAGATTGGAAATATTCATCAATATGATTAACCTATTTTTCTTGTTTTTTGTAAACTAAACAGATTATGATAATTTTTAAATAATTATTTATTATGATTTTATCATTAATAAAAATAATTATGATTGTTTTTAAAAGAAAATATAGAGTTTGAAATTTTCATAAAATTTTTAGAGTTAAGAAAATAAATTTGTGAAAAGTCAATACAAAAATTTTATAATAAGGGTTAGTCAAGAAAAATAATTATGATAAAACATTTTAGAAAACTAAAAAATTAGAAAATTGATGTTTTTGAAGAAAAACTAAATTTTTTTGAAAAAAAATAAGTACACCCCCTATGAAAATGAGTATCTTACTATAAGGTGATGGGTAAACAAGAAGTAAATATGAATAATTACTTTATGTTAATAATTCTAAGATTCTATTTAATATATTCAAATATATTGGAACTTAGGGGTTTGATAAAAATTTCAGCATGTTTATCTTGTGTTCTTATGAATTTTAAAATTATTTCTACTTTTAGTGTGTGTTCTTAAAAGAAAATGGTGTATTATATCTATATGTTTAGAGAATGAGTGAGGTACTATAATTTTACTTAAATAAGTGGAACTTATATTACCAAAAAGTATATGAGTTTTAGTAAAACTCCTTCCATATTCAGTAATTGTGTGTTGCATCCACAACAGTAGAGCACGACGACTTCTAGCATCTAAATACTCGACTTCAATAGTGGAAAGTACTGCTAAGTTTTTTTTATTACATGAAGAAGAAACTATATAATCTGTTAGAAAATGTCTAGTTTCTTCTTTACTTTTTATATCCATTATACAACCAAAAAATTCATCATCGAAAAAAAATTAGTTCAAAAATATTTGATGAAGAATAAAAAAGGCCCAAATCCATAGTTCTCTTAAGATAATGAAAAAATAATTTTAAAGCTTTTAAATGGGATTATTTTTTATTGTATTTATATCCTACAAATAGGAATACAAAAAATATTAAATTTTGATGACTATTAGTTAAGTAAATTTATCATTTTTTCATACCTCTAGAATTTTTCTGATCAACAGGTTTTCTAGTCTCATCAAGATCTAAAGTATTGGAGGTACCAATAGGAGTACCAATACTTTTAGAATTTTTATATTAAAATCTATTAAAAATATATTTTATATACCTATGTTGAGATATAAAAGTTCCTTCTAGTTTTTTTGAAATTTTAAAATCAATAAAATATGTTATCCCACCCATCATACTCATTTTAAACTCGTACTTCATAAAATTAAAAATGAAATCTATTAAATATTTTTCAGTTGAACCAACTAAATTTTTATCAACATAAAATTATAAAATTTTAATATTTTTAAATAGTTATTTTATAGAAATATTTGGATCCATAACTTACTTAATAAAAATATTTTATAACAAAAATCAAGTTAACCTATCATACCAAGCTATAGGGGTTTTTTTAAGTCCATATAATGATTTTCTAGGTTTATAAACATGTTATATATGTTTTTAATTTTCCAAACTAGGTGGTTGTTCGACATGAAATTCCTCCTAAAACATATCCATTAATAAAATCACAATTCATATCCATTTTAAATAATGTGAATTTAAATAATGTACAGAATACTAGAAATATTCGAATAGAGTCAAGTATTCCCATAGGATAATATGTTTCTTTATAATTAATTCCCTCTTGTTTATCATATCACTTAGAAATAAGTCTTTATTTTTTTCTAACAATTATTCCATTATCATAATATTTATTCTAAAAAACCCAATTTATTCAAATTATAAAAGTTTCAATAATTCTTTTAACTAATATATAGCATCTATTCCTCTTAAAATAATTAAGTTAATATTACATTACCTTAATCAAATCCACCTCACCAAAATCCTCATTAGGATTCTTAGGTTCAAATTTAGATAAGAAATATAGGTGTTAAATTTCATTTCTTATAGATCTTCTTGTCCTAACTAGTCGATCTACATCATCAATGATACTTTCCCTAGGATAATTATTAAGAAACAACTGACTTCTACGGTTTTCAAAAGACTGTTCTTGAAAAATAGGTAGAAAATATCACTAAGTAATAACTTTAAAAGCTATATCTTGAGTTATTTCTTTATGATATAAACATTCTAAGAGAGGTTGAAATTCAGTTTTAGAAATAACTTATGAGGATATAGGTTGAGGTTGTTTAAAAAAAAGGATTTGTTTCATCAAAATTAACATGCAATCTTTCCTAAATAGTATAATATTTTTTATTAAAAAATATATAACACATAAGAAGTATTATAATAACCTAAAAATATTCCTTTATCATATTTTCCTGAAATTAATTTAAATTATCTTTAGTATTAATGATTAATTATTTAAAACCAAATATTTGTAAGTAATAATTTTTTAGTTTTATTCCTCTCCATAACTCATAAGTAGTTTTATGATAAAAAGATCTGATAAAAACTTGATTTATAGTTGAGCATGTGGAACAAACTACTTAATCCCAAAAATGTATGGAAACTAATTATTCCTTTAGTATGGTTTAAGTTATTTCTTGAAGAATTATATTTAATATTTCAAATACACTATTTTGATGGGTGGTTCTAGGTGTTAATTTTTTTGTTCCATACTTTTATTACAAAAAAATGTTTCAAAATCAGAATTTAGAAATTTTCCACCATCATCACTACAAGTAGTTATCAATGACATGTTTTTATCATTTTTAACTTTGGATGAAAATGTTTTAAAACAACTGAATTTTTTTATTTTCTCGATAGGAAATAGACCCATGTTTATGTATTATAATGATTTACATAGATATATACATTGTATTTTCCACTAATAATCCTATATTTTTAAGTAACAAATAATTCCGTGTGAACTAACTATAAAGAATCATAATTTGAGACTTAACTAATAGATTTAAAACTTGACTTATATTTCATACCATATTGTCAATTTTCAAAAACTATTTAAGTATCAATCCTAAGTTATGGAAGATCCTTAAAAGGTATTTTCTTAGTCAAAATAAATAAGTTTCTATGGTTATAGTGTCCTAAACTTCTATTCCATAACCAATATTGATCTTCCATTTCACTAAGAAAATGTATGTCTTAGATCTTATGGTCTTCTATGTTTAGTGTGTAAACATTCTCATGCCAATTGGAAGAAATAATAAATTCATCCTTAAAACTATGTAATAAAAATTTATCCTTCCAGAATATCAGTAGTTAACCTTCATCACATAATTGAATTATTCTTATAAGGTTATTCTTATGAACTACGAAAAATAAAACATTTGAAATAAGGGATTTTACCAGAATAATAATATTACCTATTCCAATAATCTATCCTTTACCCTTTTCTCTAAATGTTACATTCTCTCATTTAAATATGATTATATTCTTGAAGAAATATTTATTTCTATTCATGTACATAGAACATCCACTATCCATGTACCATATTTTTTTGTTTTTGGTATGATTTTGTTTCCTGAAAACAAAATGATTCCTTTTTAAAAACACAAACCTTCTTGGGCCTAGTAATGTCAGAAAATAAAACATTTGGTATCAACAATTATTTATAAAAATAAGCCTTATAAAAGACAAGGTATTTTACTCTGTTTGTGGAACAATTCTTATTCCAGTTCCCACCACTTTGGAACTTAATATTAAAAGGTTCACTCTTAAGAAAAAAATAATTATTACAAAAAATTGGTTTTCTATTAGTAACCCACATTCAGGAACTATTACCATGAGGTCTAATTTGTTTATAAATTTTAACAATATTTTCCTTTATGGTGGTAAATTTTAATAAATTTTTTTTGAAAAAATATCAAATTTTAGTTTTATAACTATATTTTTATCCTCATTAATATTAGTTTTAGAACATAGGTTTGTTTTAGAAACATTTTTCTCAGAAAAAACTTTTTCAAAATTATTTGAAAAAGTAGATTTTTCCAAAATAGTTATATCAATATATTTTGAAAGATTTGATATTTTATTAGTTAAAATAGACATTCTTAAATCAACCATAAATTTTTTAGCATTATCATTATTAAGTTTTTTAAAAATATAACAATTTTTATTTTATAATTGTTTTTTCAAATTAAGAAACCTCATCATAACTAGGTAGAGAGTTGTCTTATGCTTGAGAATATTATTCCTCAAAACACATTGATTTATTATCCTTAGGATAATTATCATTTAATGACTTGTTAGTAATATATTTAGAAGTATCTACCTTATCTATGAGAAAATGATATATAACTTGCACATTTGCAAAAATACATGAGTTTCGCTATCCGAATGGTTCATTCTCTAAAGAAAATTATTAATAACTCAAACACTAGAACTCCATTTTTTATAAGTTTACATAATATTCTTTCCTTTATACTTGTATTCATTTTATTAATTTAATTTTGAATTATTTTCCTTTATGTATTTCTTTTTTTTCTTTGGACAACCAGGTTAGATATGTCCAACATTCTTACATTCATAAAAAGTGACTTAAAAATATTTTTTCTTTCCTTTATCCTTATAACCTTTTTTGTATCGGTCTTGAATGGATTTTTCCTCACTTACTTATTCATTATTCTCATGATATTAGCTAATTCATTCTTTTAATTTTCTGATGTTCTCGAATATGAATGGAAAACAACATTATTCTTCCTTGAAGATTTAACAACTTTCTCAACTAACTAAAATTTTGAAGGTACAGTAGATGTTATAGAAAAATAAAAACCACTATTTTTATTGTTCACTTTATTGGAATCACTCTTAATTATTACCTCATACTAAAAAAGTATACTAATAAAATAATTAAAAATATTATTTTTTAACTTCCTCATATCATAAACAACTATTCTTTTTTTATTCCCACTCATTGGGAATTATATCAATTATCTTTTCAATAATAATTTCATCATCAAGTAATTTTTCTACAAGATATTATAAATGATTAATAAATTTCATGAATATTGGATGAATCATTTTAGCAGGCTCTCTAGGAAGAAAATAAAATGCTTCGTAATCATCTCTTTACATATCTCATCTAGTTTCCATAATGTTGGATGTACCAGAATGACTAACTTTAAATTTACTTCAAATTCAATTTGCAGGATCAAAAAAAGTTATTTGAATATATATATTCATTTTCATAAAACACAGTAAAGTATTTATATCATTGTAAATCAACTAATAAACTAACTTTTCATTATTTGTAAAAGTAGACAGTTTCTTATCAGTAATGTTATATTTTATTGTAAAAATAAAAAAGTTATCAACCCCAATATTGATCACAAAGTACTCATTATTTCTCTCCAATATTCATAGTAATTAACATTAAAAATTAGTGGTCAAGTAGGATTTATGTTTTCAATAGAACTGACATTCATACATTCCATCATTTAAAAAAACAAAAATTATTTTTCTAAAAATACACATTAGTGTACCCATGTTTATGAATAGGGTTTTTTTGTAAAAACAAAAACAAATTGAAAAAAGTAAATAAAGTAAAATCATAACATGTTATAACAGTAAAAAACCTACTCTAATACCAATTATAGGATCATAATAATTATCTTAGTTGTCTATACTTATATTAGGGGTGAATTTTATTTTATAATTTTATTTTAAAATATTTAAACTATCACAAACCAACTAGGCTTCACCCCAAACTGGTCACCAGAGCCAATTCTTGGAATTCCAAGAGATGTGTTCCTAACCTCCCAAGCTGGCAACAAGTGCAGATGGAATCATCAGAGTGACAATAGAAATAGTTTTTCCCAATTTAAATAAATAAATTAGGTGAACAAAAAGAGAGTATACCAAATAAATATGGTAGCCAAACTATACACCATTTGCACTAAACCTAAAAATATGTGAAATTGAGAAAAAATTATATGCTGGAGAACTCAAACTATAATTAACAACTATGGCATCCTTATGATACCCTTAGGGTAACTCTATAATCCATGACAAACCATTTCCAAGGTGATTAAACCTGAGCATGAACCTATAGTAGAAACTAAAAACAAAAAAAGACTATAGGCATTAGTATTAAAACGTAGTTGGTAAAACCAAATAAATATTTTCCCAATGCATATCCTTTAAATAATGAAATAATGATTTACGTTTTGAAATACATTATAGAAATATATTTTTCCCTCAACATCCATTTAAAAGAAAAAAAATCACAATCCATTTCCCTCAAAATTTGAAACCATATTCCTTTTATTGAGGAAAATTTGGTTCAAATGGAGGAAGGGGAAGGGGATCAATTCGAAATGATCATTCTTCATAAAAGTGAAAAATGGGGAAACAACTTTTCTTTCCATAAAATAATTCCTGAAAAAGGTTTTTAAAAAAATCACAAATTCTCTATTTACCATGAAAACCCCAAAACCATGAGCATAAAATCTGATTCCACAAAACAAGAAAAATGATACTAAAGGTATTAGAGACGAAGAATCATGGGAATACCTTGGAACTCATAGGAGAACCATAAAATTATATACATATGACCCATCTTGAATGAATTCCCCACCTGATGACATCCAAATACCCAAACACCTGATTGACGCCCTACCTGGCCTCACCAAGGGGCCTAATCCCATAGAAATAATAAAAAATACCCCCTACTATGATCCACTAGATAGTGGAAGAACTAAACTAGTGTATAAATTGTTTTTATAATTCCCCATAGTTATGATAGGTTCCCATGTCATATGTTACCAATGGGGTGTGCAAAAAAAACTATGCAATAATACATACATACATGCCATCATACATATCAATAAAACTGTCACCACCCCATCCACCTCAAGGAGTAATACCTTGGTTTAAAATATTTATCACACAAGGGATGTCCTAAACCGAGGACACTAATGTATCATCGTCAACCAACAAGGCATGTGGCTCACTCCTATAATAGTTTTATAATGAAACCATTTCAAAAGTGCCAAACAGGCCTCAAAATAATTTCACTTATCAAACCTCTACATTAAAAACAATACACAAGACACAATGAATCCCAAAAATATATATAAATCTATTTGGAAAACACCTACCAATATTTTAGATATCAAAAATGAATTTACAAAACCAAAAAAATATTTTAAAAGTCTTAAACCACTTGAAAAATCCAACCGGACAATTTAATCAAACTGCGCACGCACAACACAACAAATCCACACCATATATACAATAAAATTTATCAAACCACCTCATTTCACATAAAAAATTATTTTATAAATCATACAAACTATTTAAAAATCAAGGAAGGTGTGAAAATCAAGAAATAAATGAAATCTTGAATTTATGGAAGATATGAAAAGGGATCCTACCTCATATGAAAAAACTTACAGAATCTGGTGAGAAACCTCAATAGCCCAGAAATTACAACCATGGGAAGCTAGATGAAACCTAAATCATCAAGATCTAAACCAAAATTTTAGGATCTAACCATAAAATCAGAACCCTACTCACTGGAAAACTAAAACACCAAAATAGAGGAAGAAAAACACTAGAAAGAAAGAGAAAAAAAAGGAAAAGATGGACTTACATTAAGATTACTTGAATAATTGTGGAAAAATCATCCAAAAGAATTGTGACATTGAGGTCTAAGGATGATTGGAGGAGATCCCCTTGTTGAAAATCCAATGTGGGGGAGAAAAGAGAGGAATTAGGGTAAAATCCCGAGATAAAAAATGATATAACCCTAAATTTTTAATAAACTAGATAGCCACACAATTATTCTGCATGATTATTCAAACCATTAGGTGACCATGTGACCACCTCTTACAAGGAAGAAATCTATCACATAGTTAATCCTCTTGATCTGACTAACCATGAAGAAGTCGTGTTGTCGCTTCTAGACACAAACCTGACCTAGCACATGCTTACCTAGGAAATGGTGCACAATCATGTGATGGTCGTGCAATAGCTTCTATATCACCCAGACAGTTACTGTATGGGTATTGAGGTAGGGAACATTGTTACTTTTAATTTTCTGCCAACCATGCGCTATACCCTGTCCACCCAAAAATTTTCACTTTTTCTTGAAAAAACAAGGGATGAATTACGGAAAAGTAATAGGCTATGAATAAAAATAATAATACCTAAATACTCCAAACCCATAACACCCAGTTCATGAGAAAATGACTGAGAATTAAAACTGAACCAGAACCAACGTTGAATCCAAAAACACGAGTTTGACAATTCTCCTCATCATAACACTTTCCTCCCATATAAAGCCACAACAAGGCCTTATCTGAAAGAAAAAACCACTACCCTTTTATAACTCAAGGAGATTCCCAAAAAATGACAAATGAAAATAATAAAATAACACCAACAGTAGAAAAATAGGTTTACAAGCCACACTCTGGAGACCAAAATAGACTCCATGTTAAGGGCCACCCACCTCTAAAATCAAAAACACCTCCATTTGATCGATCCAAAAGACATTGAATTTTTAAAATGTATAATTCAACCTCAAATTATAAAGACTTTAAACACAACTAGTCTAAAATCATACCATCCATGGAAAACAAAGGACAAAACTCAAACAACATCTTTTGAGTACCTCTATAACCTTACTTGAACAAAACTTATAGGAACAATATCATCCCAAAACTTACTCAAAGGAAGAAGTTGGAATTAGGCGGCTCCATACGATACCAACTACCACCAAACCAATACCAGAGTCTATACTGGATTACCAACACGGGGAGGCCCGAATGGACTCCCCATCATAAGTAAAAAATTAATTCCTGAGGAATTATAATGAGGTCCATGGTGGGTATCTACACCATAAGAACTAACCAGATTAAAAAGCATGATAATTGTCCAACACAGACCTGAAACCCCCACCACAAGGGTAGGGGAGGGAAGGGACCAAACTAATGGAACATCAAAACTAAAAACAACAACATACCAAAAACTTAACATCCCTTCATGACCATGAACCAAATCCACTCAAGGGACATTAAATTGGGGTCTACATATGGTGAGAAAAACCCACTGGGGTTTTAAGAGAATGGGATAACCACAAATCCTTATAACTAAGGAGTAACTCTTGCACCCACATGGGTAAAAATTTGAAAATGAGGTATGTACACCTCTTTCCACCAAATAGAATCAATTAAAGCAGAATGACTACACTTGAGGCTTCAACTCTATCCATATTCTATGATGTGAACATTAATTAGACCAAGACCTTCCAAAACTCTTGGGGTCCATGAATATACGCTAGATTCACTCCATGGAACATGGTTAGAGATCTAATATTTTAATCATCTCATGCTTCATAGTAAATAATTAGAAACCCCTGAACGGAACCCATTTTTCAAATTATTACAAAACACACATCCATAAAAATAGATTTTTTAAAAGGTTTCACAAAATCAATCCTTGAAATTGAAAAATAACGTAACCCGAAAAACTTCTACGAGACACAACTATTATATCCAAGGAACATTCCAATGAGAGAGACCCTAAAATGATACCAAAACATTTCTCTACACTTGAAAATGGACTGGGGTGTCCTTATAAGAGTTGGGACTGGCTCTATGGTGCTTCTTGAGAACATCCCGACAAAATTGTTGAATGTTACCCAAGTGTCCATAGGCATGGAATGGTTTTGGAGAACTTGGGAATAATGAGTTATTGGTACCTTTCTTTCTAAACCAATGACATATCAAGGCATTGCACCCTGAAGAGGTTTATGAGAGGTCTGAAGGCCTCTTAATTCCCCTACCAGCACCACCAACATCAAGATGCTTCCCTTTATTCTTACTAGAGTCCCCTTAAACCCTTCAAGAGAACAGAGGAATATTATCCATCTCAAGCCCTCCTACTATCATAGCTTCAACACAAAAGTATTTCCTCACCACCTTTGAAAAAGTGGTTATGTTGGGCTCTGAAACCTTCGACTTCATCTCATTACATATCCCATAATCAAAATGTAGAGCCTTAATGGGCTCATTTTCAACATACCCTGGAACATATGGGATTAGGTCTATGTAGTGACCATAGAACTCCAAAACCGATCTAACACCCTACTGAAGACTGCATATCTCTTTCTTCTTCCCCACCTTCATCATCTCTGAAAACTATTGTTGGATGAACAAAGACTTGAAGAACTCCCTATTAAGATATTTCTGAGGATTCTTCTGAGATACAGACTTCCACCATTTCTAGGATGGACAATCAAGAATAAGGGTAGTAAATTTTACCATTAATAGCTTAAGAATAAGGGTGGTAAATTTTCTAATGATGTACCCACTAAAGATACACCTTTGGTATCCATCATATCTTTATGGAAGAAGACACTATGAAATAAGAAAATGAGGAACTCAATAATGACTAATCCAATAAAACGATATATCTACCTCAACTACCACATATGAAACGTCATTCCCAAAATAAAAAGGGACACACCACACCACTACAATCTATAAAAAACATCATATTTTCATTTAAAATAACTTTTGAAAAGAAACCAATATCAAAGGA
Organism: Viscum album; assembly: GCA_963277665.1. Taxonomy (NCBI): domain Eukaryota; kingdom Viridiplantae; phylum Streptophyta; class Magnoliopsida; order Santalales; family Viscaceae; genus Viscum; species Viscum album. Next base: position 609,392,949 of record OY728123.1, on the reverse strand, counting down.
TTGCACACTCGCTAATTTTATCCCATGGAGACTCACACATGCATGTCTTCATGCCATACCAGGCACCCATCGACATTTCCACATATATCGATTCATGTGGTCACTCATGGAAATAGAAAAGGTCAAAACACTTTCCAATAAAAAACATTTAACTCATGCCTCCATTTTAAATCCAACAAATCCTATTTTCAAAAACTTTTTACCACAAAAACAAAAACCCAATCCAAATTTTACAAAACCTCTTTAGAAATACCCCAAACGTTCAAATAAAAATATTTTTTTGAAAAAATATATTTTTTCAATACAACTCATTTTTGGATTAAAAATACAATCTCATTGAAATAATTCTCATTTTAAACAAAGATAATTTCATGAAAATGCACCTTTCTAAGGCTCTTTCCCAAAACAATTCTGAAAATAAATTCTTTTTACACATTAGAAAATCAATCTATTTCCTCCTTAAAATCCAATTTTCAAAAATTTTCAAACAATTTTTTTCAAAATAATTTCCAAAACCCATGGAGACATCAAGTAGTGTAAGAGGAAACTAGTTTTGATGGGTGACTTGGATATATGGTTTTCAACTGTATGGCAATCACACCACCATTACAGAGAGTGTCCTAGGGTAATGTCGCTAACTCCACATGGATTTTGAGGACCTATGAGATCATGGATGTCACTTTCCTAACTCCATTTTTCCCAACACAAAAAAATCCACAAGAATCAAAGGAAACTAACAAAACCAGACATCCCATGGTAACCCGGGGCTTCCATCCCATTATTACATCTCAAGAACCAAAAAAATACATATTCTACCTTGAAATCCACATGTATTGATGGGAACTCTAAAAATCATTTTCCACTAAAGAGGTGGCCTACTATGATACCTTTTTTTCACAAACCAACCTAGGTCAACCCTAGATCGTTCACCCGAGCTAATCAATTACAAGGCCTAAGAGGTGAAACCAATCCTCCAAGGCTAGAAACTAGCACCAACGGAATCATTAGAGTGAAAATGGGAAGTATTTCACCCAATTTAAGTAAATAATACTGCATAAAAAAAGAGTATACCAAATAAATATGGTATCTAAAATATACACCATTTGCACTACAATTGAAAATCAAACAAACTGAACAACAAGGGTACTCTATAAAACTCAAAAAAACCCCTAAGAACCCTGACATCTCCATGTGATCCTGAGGGTCACTCTCCAATCCATGACCAATAGTCACTAAGGAGATTGAACCCAAGATGGAACTTTTAATAGAAATGAAAAACATTAAAGGACAATAAGTGTGAGTACTAAAACTCATTAGGTAATCCTAAATAAATCTTTAACCAATTTCTATCCATTAAATAAATAAACATTGATTTTAGGTTTGAAATATATTATATAAATATATTTTTCTTATCACCTTTCATTTTAAATAAAACAAATCACAATCTATTTCCCACATAGTTTTAAACAAGATTTAATTCATTGAGTAAAATTAGGTTCAAAGGGAAGAATGGGAAGGGGATCAAATAAAAATGTTCATTTTTCATAAAAGTGAAAATGGGGGAAACACGTGATTTTTGAAAACATCTTCTTGATTTTTTTATTTAAAAACCACACATTCTCTATTTACCAAGAAAACTACAAAACCATGAGCATAGAATATGATTCCAAAAAATGAGGAAGATGACACTAATGATACTAGATCCATAGAATCATGGGAATACCTAGGAAGTCATAGGAGAACTATAACATACTATACATATGAATCATCTCTAAGGTATTCCCTACCCGATGGAATTATAATTCCCAAACACTTGATCATCACCCAACTTGGCCTTATCAAGGACCCCAATCCCATAGAAATAATAAGAAAATATCCCCTTTTATGGACCACTAGCAAGTGAATTAACTATACTAGTGTATAAATCATTCTTAGAATTCCACTTAGTTATTCTAAGTTCCCATTTCATATGTTCAAAAAGGGGTGTTCCAAATAGAACCAAGCGACATTCCATATATACCTTTCATCATATATATCAAACAAACTGATACAACCACGACCACCTCAAGGGGTTGTCCCTTTCCTTAAAACAGTTATCACAAAAGGTAATCCCCAAACTTAGGACACTCCCATATCATGTTCAATCAACAAGGAAAGTGACTCACTCCAAGAAGGGTTTTCCAATGAAACCATTTCTAAAGTGCCAACCGATCATCACAATACATTCACATATCAAATCACTTCTTGATAAAACCACATAAAAGCTACTTCAAAGCCCAAAATAATTTATAAATCTATTTGGGAAACACCAAACCAAAATTTAAATATCACAAATAAATTTAAAAAAAATCAAAAAATGCTTTTAAAACCTCAAATTACTTGAAAAATATGACTAGAAAATTTAACAAACCCTTAGTGTGCACAACACAACAAATCCACAACACATATCCAAAACAATTGATCAATGATCCTCATTTCACATAGAAAAATTATTATAAAAATCATAAATCACTATTTAACAATCAAGGAAGGTGAAAACCCCAATTAATCAATGAAATATTGAATTTAATGAAGATATGTAAAGGGATCCAACCTCATATGAAGAAGATTTTAGAATTCAATGTGAATCTGCAGTCACACCTCAACCGAACCCAAGGGAAAGTTGTACGGTTAGTCAGTATAGTTTTTCAAACCATGTAGGTCTGTGCGACCTCATCTAGAAAAGAAGACACCTGCCGCACAGTAAATCCACACGGTCTAATTTACTACGTGGAATCCATGCACTCACTTATGAATGAGACCCTAAACAACCACACCCTTACCTGGTTAGAGGTTCACGATCATGCGCTGGCCAGGTGGTAGCCTCTGTCTCACCCACACACCTACCACATGGTTAATCAGGATGGGACCACGGTTACTACTAACCGTACGCCAACCATGTGCTACACCCTGTCCACCCTAAATTTGAACTTTATCTTCAAAAAACATGGGATAAATTATAGACAAGTACTAGGTTATGAATAAAAAAAATAATACCACAATACTCTAAACATGTCTCCCCTAGTTCCTGAGAAATTGACCGAGAACCAAAACTGAATCGGGACCAAAGATGAATCCAAAAACCTGGGTGTGACATAAACTAAATAGAGCACAAGCATCTTAGAGTAAATATATCAGATGTAGACCCAGTCCATTTATCAATGTAAAATAATAATAATAATAATATGTTAAATTATATCATAGTGAAATAATCATAATCACAATATATCAAATTAATATCAAAGTATTTTTTTATCCTATTCACAGTAACACTAATAAAAAAAATTATATACAAATATGAGTATGAATTATATCTTTCTATATCATACACAATAGAAATGAAACATGAAAAAAATCAATAACTTCACTAAAAAAGTAAGAATTACTTTCTAGCTATATTAAAAATATTGAATCTCTTTGAACCTTATGAGTTAGGTTGTCAATAACCATGACTAAAGGTATCTATTGTTTTATAATTATAATAAAGTTGGTATTTTATTACTAGGAGTGAACTCAATAAGATGATCAATATTTATCTATCTTCTGATCCATAGAGGCCCTCAATATGATGATCAAATCCATTTTCCTTTACCCATAATCACTTGATATGATGGATCAGATTCATCAACTTCCCATCCTCAGAATCCCTCAATTATTACAAAGATCAGATGCGATTTACAAAAGCAAAGGTTTGTAAGGAAATAACCCTGAAAATAATTCCATAAGAACTAAAAATTATATAAATAATTAAAAATACTAAAAAAGCGAAGGTCAAGCTTTGTAATCTACATGAAACTTGATTTTTGAATGAAAATTAGCTCCAAACTCTTCAAATGACCTGTTTTTTATAGGTGATGCTCCAATAGTTATATTTACATGTTTTTAATAGCCTTAGATAGCTGGTGCTTGAAAGATCATTTGTAACTAAATTTATGACAATGTATTTATTAACACCATTATAATGATAAATATATTCCTTATGATAGAATAAATTATATGTATTCCGATTATAAAGTTATGTTTTTCAAAATTACATATTTATTAATTTAAAATATGATAATCCTTATGAGAACAATTATGATGAACGATGCCATAATCATCCCAATAGTCATGAATTTTTTCAGTATAATAGACAAGAAAAAAATTCTATCTGTAGGTCTGATTAAATGTCTATCCGATTAATCAGACACATACTCATTTTGATGATTGCAATGAAGAATAATATTTTTGTTATTCAAAATTCATTAGAACATTTTATATGTATCTTAAAAATATAATTTTTTCTATAAAAACAAACTAAAAATCTTGGGCTATAAAAAAGTGAACAAAAATGTTTTAAGAAAGTTTATCTGATTTCCAAAACAAAAGGAATGGAAAAGTAGGAAGTAATAATTCTGACTCAAAAAAATCATTAGAAATATGATTTTAAGAGAAATATAAAATGTACTTTTCTTTTTTATGATTTAAAAAAAATGAAAATTCTTATCATAATGAAATTATAATTTTCATTAAAAATTTATAGAAACTTTTTAATTAATTTTGATAATGAAAAACTACTAAGGTAGTGGAAGAGCTTGTCCAGGGAATATATGTTAAAAAAATTCTTTTCACACTTTTTTAAAGTAAGTAAAAAGTTAACTGTATGGAAATAATTTGAAGTGATTCTCTTTAATTGTTTTTTAAGAAAGTAAAATTTATTAATATAAAGAACATGTACATGGATGATAACGAATTTATAACATTTAAAATAAGTTTTTAAAGAAAAATATCGTGCGATTTTTAAAATAAAAACAAATTTTGAAAGAAATAACATGATAAGGAAATTAAAATACCATGAGTATAAATTGATTTATGATATTGTATTTTAAATAGTTAGTATATATACCATATAAATAAACATAGGTGCAGTAATCAAAAGATGTTTAAAAAAGGAAGTATGAGATGAGAAACCCTTATAATTATGGTATTGCATTAATCGAAAGGATATTCAATGATTTAACTTAATAGGATTCAATAAAACACATGATTTACATGAAAAAATATTTTATTATAAATTATTTATATTTTATGTACCCCATATAAAATAAATCACTGTTCATAACATGAATCAAATCTTAAGGAATTGAAATTGAGACCAAGAAAACCTTATAAAGATCGAAAAATTTGAACCGTGAATCAATAAATAAAGTTATTATTTTAGAAAATTCAAAATAAAAATAAAACAAGTTGAAAAAACATAAAAAAATATAATTTCATAACAAACATAATCTCGGAATAGCATTGTCAAGGAAGAAGTGATACAACCCAGTGAAAAGAATTTAAGTTAAGAATCTCCTTCCTTCAGATTTACACTTGGTAAGATTAATTATAACCTCCTTTATAATAATTGTAGATTTATTATAAAAATTATATTTGAGCCACAATTATCTGTATATTACTATATTAAATTCACTTATAATATCAACTCACCCATTTATTAATAATTCTTTTTAAAAAAATACCTTGTTGTTAAGAGTTCAGTGTTTTATGCATATTCTGATTTACTAGTTACTTTCCTTACACCTTGTTTATTGTTTCATCACCTTCAAAATGATAATCATGAAATATATATATCATAATTATATATTAAAAATAATTTTATAACTATCTATGTAAGGACGTTATGAAAAATTAAATACATTATTCATGGAGGTGGTAGTACGCACATACACACTCATGACATTTTCTATTTTCAATGGATGGAAATATAAGAAGGTAGATAAATATTGAAATTTAAAAAATCATAATAATGTAATTAATATCATATTAATTCATTAATTCTTTATTTATGAATATATATGTGATGTTGTGATGAAAAATGAAATATTATGTTTTTGTAGAGAGTAGTGCACATGTATGCAAGGGCATAGTTTTCATTTTTCAGTGGATAGAACAAGGGTAGATGTTGGTCTTTATATCAAAATAATAATATTATAGTAAACTAATGATACTGATTTTATTATTTGAATATGGTTATATAATATTATGAAGATTTTTAAGAAGAAATAAAATTGAAATAATTCAGTAAATATGATTATATCTTCTTTTAATATACTCCTTTCTATTAAACTTAATGCCATTGAAGGAGAGTCTTGTGATCACACCATGGTATTGAGACCATGCTATTGGATTTTTATTGAGGAAATTAGGTAGAATATTGAGGGAAAGGTTAAATTAGATGTGTATTTTTAAAGTTAATATTGACTCCATTTTTATAGGTAAAAATACAATATCGTTTTCACAAATATCCAACATTAAGGGTCAAGAATGTTACCAAGGTAAAAAATTAATTTTGGTGAAATGTTAAATCTAAGGATAAAAATAATGAAATAACTAAAAATGTGTCTTCAAATTATTGGTTTACTGGGGGATTTACCCACAATCATACCCTCTCCATTATTGACCCATTTTGGAGTCACTTTCCTTGAATAATGACATGTTGATATATATTATTACAAAATTACACCCTCCACACTTCTGAAAGGATACTTCCAAAACAACATTAAATGTACTATAAAATTCATATTTACCTAGAAACTTTACCATTTTTACTTATCCTATCACCCTATCCCATGTTTGGAAGACCTTTTTTGTAAGTCAAATCTGTAAATCCTCCATTTTCAAGAGGTTCCATGTGAAGGTTAAAACTCTCAACATGAATACTAATATGTTATTAATGATTTTTATTATCAATAATTCTTCTCAGAATATATTTTTCCCAATATAATATTATAAATTCATCTTTATAAATATACTAAAGGGTTATTATGTTAATGGTATGACCATTATCTACCCTCCTTATTCCTTATAAAAATGAGAACATCATTTATGCATTTGTGCAGACTACCACCTCCGTGAAAAACATATTTTTATTATTCATAACCACATTAAATGGATTATTATAAAAGGTTATTAAATTAATAAATTTTATATTTATGGTATTTTTATTATTATGAAAATTTAATCAACTTTCTATATTTGTCTTGTTCGATGGAAAATATAAATGCCATCCCTATATAAGTATGGATTACCTCCTCCATGAAATGATGAAATTAGTTTATCATTACTATCCAAATTAGTCAATTATAAGAATTTAAATAATGAATTAAATTTTTTATGCCAGGTTTAATAAAATTTTAAGGGTTATATTATTATTTAACACATTATTCACTTTCTAACTTTTGTTCATAAACAATTATTGAAACAATATCATCATTCATTTCGTCCTCATGAATCATGACTAAAATATTAGTAAATTAAATTATATGATTATAAATAATATAATACAGTATAATGGATAATATAGGAATGATGAAATTGGAATTATTAAAATTTTACCAAAATCTAAACATTAAAGTAAGCATGAAACAATTAAAATCTTTAACATTTGATGATGAAAATAAACTCTTACTAACTAATAAGTGTATAAAAAATGATTGAAATTTAAGAGTATATAGGACAATAAACATGAATAATTTTTTAAAATAGTTTACTAATATGGTTATTGTTATTTTATATGAGTGTAAATTTCTTTTATGAAATTCAGGAATAAAAATGCAATGATTTGGTCTCAAATTTCCTTCTTTGAGACATGTTTTGTATTATGACCATTTTTTTGTTAATATGGTGAATATGATTCCTTTTTGAAGTATAATACAATCATTATGACTTTTTTTTAAATATTTAAAGTTTTATTTCATGTTTTATCATTTAATATATTTTGAATCAAATGTTATAAAATTCGTAAGGTTTTTTTCATCACTTTTCATTCCTTGAGACATATGATATATTCATAACTTTTTTATATTTTGTAGTGTATATACTAACCTATGGATATTTTTATCATACATCCATGAAATTAATGTTATTTAAAAATATATCTCAAGTTATATATTTCATGTAACTTTTTATTCAAGAGTTACCAATATTATAAGGGATTTTTTAACTCAAACCTCTTTTCTTTGAGTTATAAAACTTCATGATCTTCTTTATAATTTGTTTGGTTTATTCTGCCATAATTTTTGATTTTATGGTTATTTATATTTATATCTATATAAATTTAGTTATTTAATTCCAAGACTCTTCCTTTTTTAATTTATTTCTCACAAAAGTATAATGTTGTTAATATTAATTCTGATCCTCATTAAATTTATTTTTCTCTATATCCTTATTATTTCATCCCAAAAATGTTTTACTACTTTATTTTGACACCAAAATATGTATTATATCTTGTGATATTATTATTTATCTTTACCTATTTTAAAAATTAATTTTTATTATCCTTTTATTGATGTGGATTTCAAAAAATGTATTGTAAAATTTTAAAAAGGCATTTCTTGTCAAAATATTAACTGTTATCATCCCCTATAAATTTTTGGACATATACTTTATTTATGTTGAAGATTAATTATATATATATTTATCTTTAGAAATAATTTTTTTAAAAGGTATTATTTTTTATCTTTATGAAAATAATTTGTGATTTTGTCTCTTTACAACAATGTTAAGAAATGTTTTCTAAAAATACGTTTCTTGATTTTGTTTCCAACTTCCACATTATCTTTGAAATATCTATCGCATTTAAATTAATGTTTCATGAATCACCCTATAAATTCAATTTGGGAGTAATCATTTTCAGGGATTTAAATATGGGTATCAACCTATCCATCCCGTAGGGTCATTTTATCTGTCACCATTTGGAAATGTTATGAATCCCATTTTTTATGGATTCTTTATAATTATATGGATTTTATATTGCAAACATGTGAATATATTATCAATATGAGATATGTGTGTTCATATATCTCTATAATTAATTTTTGAAGGTTTTATATCAAATGATTTATTAATTTTGAACTTGGAAATTATGTGGTAATCCATTTTCATAAGATTGAGTATTGATAGGATGCAGTTAGCATTGTTCACAATATTGAGTGTAGATATGATGAAATTATATTTTTCTCACAATATTGAGTGTGTATAGTATGTAATTATCTTTGTTCAAAATATTTATCATGCATATCATTCAGTTATATTTTTTCTTAAGATTGAAAATGGATATGATGTAGTTAACTTTGTTTACAAGATTGTGTGTGGACACGATGTAGCTAGCATTGATCAAAAATTTTTGATTCCTAATTCTTACTTTTATGCCACATTTCAATGTGATATTATAATGTTATTATCCAAGGACCCTGATTATTATCTTTAATTTATAAAATCTTACACTATAATATATGTTTTTTCACGTGATATTGCATGTCATTTTATCTTGAATTGTGGAAAAATATATTGTTCCATGTTCATTTTAATAGTATATTTCTCCCATGGTCATGTATATTATATTATTATGATCTAATCCATGATGAAAAAATTATATGTTTTTTCTTACTAAACATCTAAGATCACCCATTTTTATGTTTTCTATTACCTAGGTTTTGAAGCTGAGTATGTCAAAAGAGATGTCTAGAAGGGGATCTATTATGATGGGATTATTGAGAAATGTCCATAATAATATTTTTATGTAGAAAATATATAATGACACTAAAAAATAGGTTTCAGGTATTTTATTATTATTATGAAATGTAATGTTTAAATTATTTAAAAATATATAATTTCGGCTTGAATAGTATCACATGTTATTAATGATAGTGATTAATGTAATTATTTTTATCATTTGAACCAAGAGTTCGAGTATGGGTCACCTCACTAACCGCCACTCTTATATAAACACATACCCAAATTACACACCATGTAATTTGAAATATACCTCATATAACATCCCTAGTTATAGTATAATTATAATATTCATTGTGTTCCACCTCCTCTTCAACTCTTAAAATAAAGACTTACATCTATCAAAATACTGGAACACAACCCATTTCTATTACTATGCCTTTATTAGAACTATGAAATAAGAGAATTACTAAATTAATTGACACAAATAAGAATAAATCCCATAGAACATTAGATTTAAAAAAATCTAATGTATCTACCAATACATCACAACTTCAATAAACATAAGATCTAAATATATTTTAATTCAAAATAAAAATAGAAAATTAATTCAACCACATAAATTTAAAAATTCTATTTTGACATACTAGAATATAATATCTGATATCTCATTATATTCAATAAAATGAATACATGTTTCCCATGTTTATCAAATGATCATGAATATATTAATATTCTATAAAATAACATGATCCTAAATAAATCTAGGTATGTATTTAAATTAATTTTTTCATGGATATAAAAATTGTTGTTGTGTTCATCTATTTAATCAATATCTCAAAAAATTTAAAATGCCACTATATAGATTGTAAACCTTTAATTGGAAAATATTCATCTAGCACTCTAAAATGGTGATTGTGAAATCCAACATTAATATTTCTAAACCACCATATTCCACTCACCTAGTTAAAAAAACAATTAATATATAGAAAATGATACTATTTTTTAATTGTAACTTGTTTTAGAATATGATTATAAGTATATAAGTATAATGTTTGATATATTTTATTGGAAAAAATATTATATAACCATAAGAAAATACAATTTACCAAATGAATCCATTGGATTGATGATATTATAACTTTGTTTTAAATTCTTAGAGATCATTAAAACTATCCATTAAGTAAGAAAACATATTGTTTTGGTAACTAGTACTATGTCAATAAACAAATATACCTCCCATTCCAGTGGTAATCCTAAAAAGTCATCCAGAAACACATCCAGATATACGATAAATTATTAATTGGAAAACAAAAATTTCATCACCCTTAATTGATGTAATAAAATCCCTACTATCAATGATGTTATCATCCTTAGATGAACCATATCAGTGTTGGAATGTTTTTCTTGATAACCCCACAATATAAGAGAAAAATAATATTTATCATAAGATGGAAGGATGGACACCCATATTTGGTATATTCGATGTGGTCTAAGAAATGTGACGGAAAATTCGTACTAATTGTCATTTAAAAACTCCTCATATTCATAATTATAAACTCAAATAGTTTTTTAAATCTGTTAATAATAATGTAACCAACTCTGAATATTAAAATGGAATCTTATCTCATTCATGGAAGAGTATTCATAACTAATACTACAAATTAAAAATCAACTTTAAAACCCATATTTAATAAAAAATAATAACTGAATAAATAAATAAAAAGAATACACATAATGAAGGACACTTAGTAGTGCAGGAGTTATAATCATTATAACTTTAAATTTTTATGACCCCTTGTTATTATCAAATAGGGTATACTCTATGCTAAATTGTTAACCGGGACCCACAAATCAATACTTTCCCTCATTCACCTGACTTATCTACACTATATCTCTTGAGAAGCTTTTTACCCTCGGGATTAAACATCCTAAAAACACATAATAAATTATTTAATATAGTATAAAATCCTATACATGAGAATACTAGGTAAAAGAAGAATCTTGAACTCCACCCATCTGATTCCACTTCAATAAAACTTTCTAATGATATCCCATTTTACCAAAAGAATATCATTCCTTTTCCTCTCAAGGATATATAGCTTTGTTATAACCCTTTTGACAATATTAATAGCAATATAATTAATCCTTTTTCTTCAATAAGAATTAAAAAACTTTCCATAACCTCTTGACCACACACTGTCTATGTGAAAATATTCCATCCTCCACTTCCTATAAACTTTTAATCCACTAATACCTAACATATATCTCCTTTCCCCATAAAAATACTTCTGAATAATGAGTGATCTATTTTCCAATTTCAAAAAATTAGGTAATAAAAAGATTTATACTTTTTATTAAAGCTATTAATTTAATCCATACTCTAAATGATGAGATTTAATAGACTTATCTTCACCCAAATATAGAAAAAATAGGTTAATTATATAATTATATAAAAATAATCAAGAATAAATATATTCTACTAATTGAAATCAATGATTTCATTAAATTTAACCATTCTCTATGATTTTGGATAGAAAAAATCAATAAAAACCTTGAAAAGAATCACAAATGAATCCATTTATCCTTTTTTCTAGAACTATAACACCCCATAAGTTCCCTATGGGTTTTTAAATATTGAAAACTAAAATATTCTATTGCATAATTTTTAAGAAATAAATCTACATAAATATTATTTATGTGTCTTCCAACCAATATTATTCACCACGAGTCACATTAAATTTCAAAAAGATAATATGTTTTTACCTAAAAACCTAAACCAATTTAACAACCATTATTTCCTCCTAAGATAATCTTCCTTTCATTTTTAGAATCTATTTAAGTTGAATCATAGTAGTCTTCTTATTGTCTAGAGTCTTGGTATCTCCTGCAATAAGAAAATTCCCAAACACTCCCTATATATTAAACTTGTAAGATATCTCCTACTCTACACCCTCCCACTATATTCATTGGTATCCTTATTTTCGTCCATAATTATAAAAAATTAAACAACCAAATTTGATTTCAATGTCAAAATATTAATAAAATAAACACAAAAAACATCATTTATGGTATATTTTCATGAGTTAATTAGTAAAACCATACCAATAAAATCACATTATAAAATAAATTTCAAAGATATAAATCATAAAATTAATTTCAATTAACCTATTATAAAAAACATTTATTAGGTAATTAAGTATTAAAACATTTAACTAAAATCATATCACTTATCAAACACATACACATATGCACACACATATGTCATACTTCTATTTTACAAAATTATTCATGAACAACCAACCACCCACCATCAATTGGAGTGAGTGTTATTAACAAAACATTTCATTTATAAATAATTTAAATTCAATCCTATCCTCACAAGATAACATAGAAGTCTCCTATAATTGAAATTTATAGGTGAATACACATAGCTTCCATACCAAGTCTCATCATCAAGTCTCATATCTAAAATTTTCTTAAATATAAATAACATAAAAAATAAACCATATTGATACCATTTTTGTAACTTTAAGCCTCAACATGACTATTTTTTTAGATGAAAATTTTTAGATTACCTCAAGTGTTCTACCAGATCATTATAAGTTATAGAATTTCACAAAGGGTCCATAAATATGATTTTTTTTACACACCCACTAAAATCCAATCCCAATAAAACATCAATATTAATAGAAATGAAGTCATTAGGAATAGAAATATAAGGTAACACCCACAATAAAATCCAAACCATATCACATAAATTCCTAAAATCAATCTTTCATCAAAACAAGTTACAAAACACAGCCCAAAAGTAAATTTAATGGAAAATACAACTAAAATAACTAGACTTAGAAGAAAAATAATGTAACTTCACAAAACTCAAACCAATTGGAAATCAGATCCACCATACCTCCTAATATAAACTCATAACTTATGAGGTCCTTTTCATGTAATAGTATCACCATGCACTTAATTTAAATGCATATGTGATGTTCACATATTGAGTGTGAGAAATAATTATCAATAGAACCAACTATAAATCTAAAAATATCTTATAGTTTAATGTGTTGATATATAAATAATGTAAAATCATTAATTGTTATTTAAAAATAAAGTAAAATATACCTTTTAATGATTTAGGTTCTAACTAAGACACCTGAGAAGCTCATATACAATTATCATCCAATTTTGTTAGTAGCTTTGAAAACTACCTAGAAGTATGGTATCCAAATTCATAGATCACATATGGTTATCTAAAATTCATGTAATATTATATATCACTTAAAAAAACAAGAATAAAAATTATATGGATCTTAATATAAGGACTAGAAAAACCCATTGTTTACATTTCTCCAAGTTATGCCATAACATTACCCAAGGATCCTTACAAGTTTTCAAAACTTAATGAATTCATAAGAATAAATAGTTATGACACAAAAATTATAAATACACATATCTAAATTTTTATAATATGAACATATTTATTCCCCTTTAATCCCACTCAAATATTATATTTATTTCTCAATCACTCATATCAATACACCAATGTTATTCATTCTTTCCTTATTCAGAATTTTTTAATACAATAATTTCAGATGAGAATATTTCTCAAAGTATCCATATTCTAAATCATAGTTTCAAATTTTCTATTTTAATTAAGAATAAAATATTTCTCATTATATTTCACCTTAAAATTTATTCAAAATATAATAACCATATATCATTTTTCAATACTTACTATTAATCACAAAATCACTATAAGAAATCCCTAATTATTCTACCCTAATTACATGAGTCTTACCATAATGTAAATTCATTTAAAAATAAGATAAGAAATTCAGTAGCACTTAATCATGAAACAAAACATGTAATTCCACTCTTCTTAGTTATAATAATTTTTTCAAATTTTCACTATATTAATGTATATTTATATTATAATGAAAAAATATTATTATAGTAATCCAACACCATAACCTTGTTTTTATTTTTCAAAACCCTTTATTAATTTCATTAATAATGATATAATCAAACTAATTACTTATTTACATTGTATCCTATTTTTAAAATATTTTCCTAGGTTATTTAACACTTTCATCCATGATACATATTCAATATAATTCTTTAACAAATAACAATTAAATTAAAATAATATTTACTAAATTAATCTGAAATTTTATTTTATTACGTCTCACACATCATTAAATAACTATTTATTTCTATAATTATATAAAAAATATTGAATGTTGATAAAAGAGAGAGGTCACCTACCTCCAGTTTAGAAAATAATTCAAAAAAATAACAATGATCTAATTGCTTCTCAAATAGCAGAAACTTGAAATCCCACTATACTACAATGATATATAAAAAATGTCATATAGTAGAATATAAACCACTATTACTTAAAAAATGTTAAGGATTTTTTTTTAAATAAAATGTTATTAAAATACTAATGTTTTAGTAAGAACTGATGGAGAAATCATCCAAGGAACCTAGATAAAGAGAGAGTGTTTAGATGGAATGATGTATATCATAATGGATGAAGGGATTAATAAATATAATTAAATTATCAAATCCTAAAACAATATATTTATAAAAATACCCATTTTAAGAAAACACAATGGAAATAAACTGAGTAATATTTTTTTAGAAACTGGCCATCCATTTGATAGCAACCACCCAATATAACCATATCAATAACCTAATGGATGGTATTAGAACATCCACCCTTCTACCTCTTCTACCAGGTACCTAGAACATCACAATTAAGAACTAATTAGAAATTTCTTTAATATTTTATAAAGTAAACCTAAAAATTTTCATTCACTTATACTTAATTCACTGAAAATTATAAAATTAAACTATATTTGGATAATTATATAAACAAATTCAACTTAAATTAAAAATTAAAACACTTCTGAAAACCCATTGTTTTTATAGTAGGTTTCTTCTACTATTATTTATTCATATTTTAGTGGCATGAATGTTTATTTAAATAAGAGGGAATAAAAATATAATAAAACTAATAGGGTTTATAATACCTCATTTTATTTTTTAGGTGTCTTATTATAATTTTTTTTATAAGTTTATATAAAACTAAAATGTTTCAATAGAAATCGCTCATTCAATTTTTGAGAGAGGATTTAGTCAAGTGTTAGTAAGTGTGATTGTTTAAAAAATTATATTTTTATTGTCAAATTATTTTTGGTATATTTTTTATTTTAAATTGAAGTTTTTAACTTTTGAAACCCCTTATAAATAGTAATCCATTTTAAATTAACAAAAATATCTCGATATAATTCTAAAATGACTTGAGTGGATTGTTAGGTTGGGTATGACCAATCAATTAGGGATAAGGAAATATCCCTAGGTAGAATGGTTTTTTCAACATTAAATTATTTATTTTGATGATCTAAAACTATGTGAAAAAACTATTCAATATGGGTTAATTAAGGATTTAAATTAGAAAAAAAATATAAATTAATAGACAATTATGCACAATAAAATATAATAAATTTTATACTAATTTAAATCAATGATATCCTATTTATATAGTTTTTTAACTCTCTAAATCAATAAGAGGAGAGTTTTAGTATGAAATTTTATAGAGAGTCATTAATATATTACAATATACCCTATATTTTTTTATCCTAGTGATGTAACTGAGTAAGAAACTATATTTTTATATGTAGAAATAAAACCAAACTCGATATTTTTTTAGGTTGAGGCATCACCAATAATACATGAATAATTTTTTTTTAATCAAAATCATATAGTTTTCACTACTATAGAATAACAAAATGGATGATATAATACAAAATCTAGAAAACATTAAAAAATTCATAGATCATGGAAAAAATAAGCAGTCCAATACTTTAAGTGATTTATGGGGGATTTAACTTTATTTCATTAATATTTTTTCGTTAAGCAATTCATCTATTTAATGTGAACTAAATTATAACTTGACCTATGTATTAGGGAATTCATTATCACGTTATAAACTACAACCAAGATAATGAAGTAATTTCTTCATTGTCCTTATTAAACCAATGATATTAGGTATCATTTTGTATGAACAACTAGTTATTGCATATCTAATGATTATATTATTTATCTTATAATTCATCATGTGATGACTAATTTATGATAAAGTGATCATTGAAAGATCTCCAAGATCACATATTTAAATAATGTTGTTCTCTATAATAATTATAATGTATATAAAATCTGAATGTAGTCTAAACATTATAAACATTTTATATTTTATTATATAATGATGCAAAACTATATAAAAAATTGCTACTTACCCATTGGGAAATAATTAATTACATTAAAAATAATATATATTTTGTTATTCTATCCTGAACCAAAGGGATATCATTTCTTATAATTAGAGTCTAATATAGTCTTACTGAAGTGTGTTCTGACTTTATAGGATCAAAAATACCTCCGGAGTCAGAATTTAGTTTATTATCATTTAGTGATCTCCATAAAACTACAGATTATGGAAGATAAATCGTGGATAATGTGCAATCTTTTTATAGTTCTTCATTTATATGATCACATAATTTTATATAAATAGATCCAATTTTTTTGGTTGAAAACTCAATAGTGGTATCTATTTCGTATTAGAAAATAAATTTTTTAATCCATATACTAGATATTTGACACACACACACACATAATGAACAAATTTACATGAACATTTAAGTATCCAATTCACTTACCATTTCATGTAGAGCATATAATATCAAAATAAAATTGTTGTTTGATTCCCACACCATGAAATTCATTTTTTAAATTATTCTTTCCACCTCAAGTGAAATTTTCTGTTTTTTGGAAACATGCAGGGTGTTATGATAACACTCCCAACATATTAGAATAAAAACTAATATATGTTTCACTAAAATTAAGTTTTATAAGTAAACTTTGTTATCCTATAACATAAAAAATCATGGTGAGAAAATTTTCCATGTTATTTCATATTAACTATTTTAAACATTTATAGATGTTTTCCCATTCTTGATCCAAATTTATTTATATGATATTAATATATTTTTTTGATATAATTTAGAAAATATAATGAAAAAATATCATCATAAATATTTTCATCCTTTATTTATTTATTTGACACGATATTTTTTACTCATGAATATAAATTATTTTTATTATGAATTTTGGTATTTTTTAATTTAAAGAGTTAAAATTTATTCTTATAATTTTTGTACAAAGTATATGAGAGATACATATAAAGAATTATATAATATTAAGTTTCATTGAAAAAAGTATATGATTTCGTATTTATTTATAAATATTATTATAAATGTTTTATTATTTTAATATATATATGGACTTTATATTATATTGGAATTAAGATATCTCATGAGTATAGATTTCAATAAACAACAAAGGTAACTGTAGAACCGAACACCCCAGAAAGACTGTGTCAAGGCTTGATGGTCGTTACCAATCCCAATAGGGTAAAAACTAGCTAAGTAGGACCAAAACATACTCAATTAAGAATTATTTATCCTAAATAATAATAATAAACACAAAAAAATAATTCTACTATAACTTATAAATGGGGAATTCAAACCTTGAACCCCTATGAAAAACCAAAAAATAACTAAAAAAAGGGAATAATAGAAATTGAATAAACAACTCACTTCCAACATAAAACTTATTATATATCACAAGGATTAAGAGAATATAAAAAGTTAAAATATAGGCTGAATTGAATGTCACAAACATGGTACATCGTTCATAAATAAAGTCAAAATATGGAACTGATTATATCCTTGTGACCCAAAGGTTACCATCCAACACTTCCATCAAAATTTCTCCAATAGAAACTCTAATGATTGATTTCATATAAAATAACTACATGATACAATAACCTAAACTTGAAAATATCTCAATCTATTAACACCATGTTTTGTAATTAGGGTGTGAGCATAACCTTCCCAGTATAATTTCACAAAATATTCCCTGAATTTTCATTTTAACAAGAAGACCATAAATTCTAATTTGAAATATAATTTTTGAAAATATAGTTTTTTTTAATTTTTAGAGAAATAATCACATAATATTTCTCAAATCCCATTCAGAAACCCAAAAAATTATTTAAAGGATATATATAAAAAATTATTTTAAATAGTCCATTTATAAAGAAACTTACTCCTTGGAATCACCTATTTAAAATTAAAACATTTTAAAACCATATAATAGAGAACTCGTTAATCATTAAAGAATATATCCTCTAGATATATAAATGGGAGAAACAAAATGAATAATTATAGATATAAGAACAAGTTAGGTACTAATATGATAAAAAACAATGAAATAAATAATAGGTGATACTAGAGAAAGTTATAGAATCGTGATAACATAAAATTGGATTAATTAAATATATCCTAATGGAATGATAGTAATGGATGTAAAAAATTAAGATTCAATATTTTGAATAAAATTAAATAAATTATACATAATCAGGTTAAAATCAAAAATATTTTGTGAGATAACCCTAGATGTACTCGAGTGGAAACATATACCAACCTATCCATGAACTTTTCACTTGAGCCTTACCGTTAGTAGAATCACAGGTGGAAAACCTATAGTCGGTATAGGTGTGGTAGTAGATGATACTACTCAGAGTATCATCTTTAATAACATAATAACCATCCATATATATATATATATATCAGTAATATACTTATGATCCTATAAATTTAGAGATAGAAGGCGTGAAAAAATTTATCAATTATAAATCACATATTAATCATCGATCATTAAAAAATTCATTGAAAAATTTCCATCCCACCATCTAACACCCTCAAATTCAAATCCCCTTACTAATACACATAACAATATCATAAATCACATAAATTTACAATCTCAATGATAATGTAATAACATGGGGCTTAGAATAAGTTTGCAACTCCTTTTTAAAAACCTTATTATTTAAATTTCCAATTGCATATTGATTTTTAACTAGTAATATATTTTCAAAAATATTCTTTCAAATATTATCCAAAACCAATGTATTTTAAAAAATAACCTTTATGTATTACCAAATAGTCCATCTATTTATAATTTAGAATTTTATACTCAAAAATCCCATTTAGAAATCCTTTTTGAAAACAAAATATCATTTTTAACCTCTTTGAAATCCTAATAAACTAAAATTTATTCTAAACATACAATAAATAATATATAGAAATGTTTAGAATCATATAATAACATATAAATTAACATAGATATATATCAAAAAATAATAACTAAATAATTAATTAAGAAATCTCATAAAATTCAATAAATGACAATGTTATAATAATAAAAACCCCAAACCCATAATTTTTTTCATATAAAATAATTCAAAAATAAATACATCATTGTATATACTAATTCATTGAAAAAAATACTATGGGAACTTTTTAAATCACATAATATATAAAATCATAATTAATAAACCCACAATGATATAAATCCCTTGAAATACCAGTATCTTATAAAACATTACCTTTATAAAACTTTCACAATAAAATCATTAGTTTACCAAAAAAGAAAAATTTAATAGAAAAAAATTATAAAAAATCATTTAACTCATCGTTTTTGAAGAAAAGAAACAACATTTAAACACCCACCTCAATCATTATAGAAAAATCACCTTTGATGGAAGAAGTAAAATTGAGGAAGAAGATTGCCCTCACTAAACCAAAACACCCCAATCAAAAAACCTAATAATTTTTAAACCATATATTCCATCAGTATGTCTATTAGGGTTTATGGGATAATAAATAAATAAGAGGAAATATATGGAGCAATGGGGAAGATATGAAAGGATGGTAACTTACTCTTTAATCTTCGTGAAATATGGTGGATAAGGTTCTGGTATACCTAAATGTAGAAATGAGGAACTCCCATTGAGATCTCCAAAAATAGAAACCATAAACCGACCATAGTGTGTAAGATTCCATTTTGATCCCCTTTCTCATAGACGTCTACCACGACCGCCATGGTTCCTAACCCAAGCTTTTCAGACTTTCCAGTTTACCATAACGAAATCTCAGAGGAAAATACCTCTAAAACTTCCATTATAGAGGTTATTTCCATATTTTACAACTCCTAAAATCACTTCTCCAGTATTATATAATGCAATTACATGGTGAGGTAACTATCACTCAACTGCACATGACTCACCACATCGTGTTGCTTTTAGGCCATGGTGTGGTGACCTGTAAGGATCCATGGAACCCCGAAAACACCTATTAAAAAAATAAATTAAGTAAACTTAGTTAAAAACCAACAAATAAATAAAATATTAATATTTAATAAGGTTGGGGAATGAAAACTATCCCCACCATAACATTTCATACTGCCAAAAAATTTAGCAACTCTAAATAAATACATGACTCAAAGAATCTGAACCCAAAAAGGATCTAACATTATAAAACCATTGAACCATATCAAGACAAAAATAAACTATGAAACTAGAAATATCTATAAATCTACAATAACAATATAATAATTCCTTATATAAAATAACCAAAGGACAAGACCTATGGTTGGTCCCCCCATAATATAAGCATGACCCTAATGTGGTGGATCAGGAAAAAGAAACCATTGAAAATGTACAGCTATAAATAAACCCAAACATAACATTTGATCAAAGAAATATGCATAAATATCATAGAAATAATAAATTTTCTCTAAAAATTAAAATTTAAGATAAACCAACTTTACCATACATACAACATACATCATTTAATATAAATATTCGTTATATATCTCATAAATAATTACACCATACAACCTATATGTTTAGTGTCATTTGAGATTAGATATATAACCTACTTATTTTATGAACATTATTCAACACTCCCAATTTATAATCATCACACATGACCCACTATGTTTAATATCATATTCAATAACATTATTCATGACCTAGGGAAATGGAAATATAATTACTAGGAGTCATACACCCATATTTGGTGATAACAACACGCTATTTACACACTTGTTTTGATACCAACAAATGAAAATCCATTTTATCCATCAATAATTATAAAATTAATTAACACTGTTAAGAAACTTAAAAAGCCACAAAATTTTAGGATTTGAGTTTTGAGAATTAGGAAAAATAGTTTATGCAATAAAACCCATGTCTTTCTCATCAACTGATTATTTTCCCATTATAAAAATAATACCATATTTTAGATAAATTCATTATAATCTCACAAAAAATAGAAATATCATATATAATACTTCTCTATATAATATGGGGAAATAGAAACATAAAAAGGGTTAGTGAAAATGCTTTTGAAGGTTAAACATAGACATTATCAATCGAATATCATAATATTACCATATTTGTGTCGGAACAAAATCAATGTTCTTGGTAAAAAAAATTATATTTTCATACAAAAAAACATAACATATATATATTTCAACATCATAATTCATGAACTCCCTAGAAAAATCCCATAATCAAGGAAAAAATAATCATGAATATTATATGGGAAAAAATTATAACCCATGAAAGAATAAACTTTTCTTTGAAAAAACATCCCAATTTTAGAATATCATAAAATTTACATAAAAAATAATCACATTTGATTATAAAAACATTTCTCTTAGTCATCAGAGCTGGTATAGAAAAAGAATATAGCCATCTTGGGACATTGTCCTTATAATCACCCTTACAAAACCCTTATATAGGAATAACCTTCAAGGTAAAATAAATAATGTCTCATATGGAGAACATGTCATTCAAAAATCACTTCTAAGGATATATTGGACCCACCCATTATCATATAAAATTTTGAATGAGAATAAAATGAATAAAATATACAAGATCTTGAAATTTCATTATGAAACTCATAAATATATTCACCATTCCTTCACATATTAATTAACATGCGCAAAATAAATGGGTTGCTTGAAAATTTCTATAAAATAACCAAATAATATATCTATAGAAATAATGTGGATGGTATAATTAGAATATATCCTTAGAGAATCATAATAATTATTAACAGATGTTGACATAAATGATTTTTTTATAAAATAATTAGAAATATTTTTTGAAATGAAATAAAAAATATCATTTTATTTTTGTTAAATTATAAAAAACAAAAAATCATAGAATAATGGTAATGGGATTTTCTTTGGAAAACCATGGAAACTTGTAAAGGAATATTGATAATGAAAAATTTACATTATAGTGAAAAAAACATACCATCACATAGATGTTAAAAAAACATTCTCTTACACTTTTTTAAACATGGTTAAAAGTGAGTGGTATGAAAGAAAATTTAAATTATTAAATATATTTATTTTTAAATAAATTAAATTTTAGTAATTTTAAGAACATTGAAATCAAGATAAAGAATTTAAACATTTGAAATAATGTCTTAAAGAAAAATATCTTATGGTTTTTAAAATAAAATCCCCTTGTGAAAAAATATATATGATAAGGAAATTAAAATTACATGATATAAAGATAGTTGGGATATTATATTTTAGAGAGGTATCATATACACTATATAAATTAATATAGGCGTATTAATCCAAAAATGTCTCAAAAAAGGATATATGGGATGAGAAACCCATACAATTATGGTAATTCGTTAATTAAATTTCCATTGAATGATGGAAATTAATATGATTATATAAAATAAATTATTTACAATAATGAATAGTTAAATCTACATTATTGGGGTATTAAGTTAACCACATAAAATAAATCTTGGTGTAGAACATGAAACTTCTCTTAATTAATTGAGATTGAGACTAAGAAACCCTTATAAAGTTTGTAATATTCAAAGAACGAATCAATCAATGAAGTGATTATAAAAAAACAAAAATACAAAAAATAGAAACACAACATAAAACTATCTTATATCACAACACATATAATCTTGGAATATCATATTTTATGAAGAAATGATATAACCCATTGAAATGAATTTTAGTTGAGAATACCATTTATTCAGATCTTCACTTTGTCAAATTCATTGTAACATACTTTATAATAAATTTATTTTTATTATAAATCATATTTATTTATTATAATTTTCTATATATTACTATATTATATTTACTTATAATTTTCTTACCTATTTATTGATAATTATTTGTTAAAAAATATCTATTAGTTAACAGTTCAATGTTTTATGTATCTTCTGAATCATTAGTTACGATCCATACAACTTGGAAATAGATTAATCACCTTTAAAATTTCAATCATAAAATAAATTTTATATTTATAAATTTAATATATATTTATCACTATCCATGTAATTCTGTTAAGAAAAAAGAAATACATCATCATGGAGGCGGTAGTCCACACATACACACTCATGACATTTTCAATTTTCAACTGACTAAAAGAAAGGAAGGTAGATAACAATTATTCTTTATTGAATCATAATAATGTAATTGATATCATATTTAGTCATTAAATCCATCTTTATAACTAGTTATGTGATGTGGTGATTAAAAATAACATATTTTGTTCGTGGAGAAGTTAGTTGACACGTATGCATGAACAACATTTTCATTTTTTTAATTGATGGGATAATGGTAGATGATGATTTTTATGTAGACTTAATAATGTTATAGAAAAAACAATATTATAAATTTATTATGTTATAATGTCCATGCAATATTTTTTGGTGGTATAAGAAGAAAGAATCTTGAAATAATTCAGTAAAGATGATTACATCTTCTTTTGGTTTCCTTCTTTTTTCTAAACCTAACGCCTCATAAAGAGAGGTTTATGGTCACACCATGGGATTGGGAACATGATATGGAAAGTTTAATAAGATATTTGGGCATTATATTGAAATAATATTTTACTTATGTATGTATTTAGAGAGTTTATATTGACTCCATTTTTATAGGTAAAAACAATGGTGTTTTCACAAATATTCAAGCATTAAGAGTCAAGAATGTTCTTATATTAATTAATGTGGATCAAAAATGGACCGTGGATAAATTTAGTCTATTTATAATCCAACCAATCCTTTTATATGATTTTTTTTATTTTTAAATCCATTAATGAAAAAAATTTAACATTAAATATAATTAATGTCATTTTTTGGACTATTCAGATAATTTTACAATAAAAATTTAATGATACTAATATAGATTGAATATACAGACCTACATAATAAAATATAAATCAATATTATGTACATAATTCATGGAAAAATATAATTTTTCCTGAACCATCTTGGAAATCCTATCTAATTAGGCTCTGAACCGGATCACAGAAATACTGGAAGGGCATTCATGATCCTCACAGACTGGCGACTAGCACTCGAGAATCCAACAACAACCAGGGGGAATGGGTAACCCAACATGAAACAAGACAAATGGAAAATTTATATATATAAATAAATATATCTAGAAAGAAATATTCCATAAACAAAAAGAGTGATAGAGGTAGTGATATAATCAAAGGTAGTAAGATAAAACTATGGCACATGTCTATAAAATAGCCAAAAATAAAGGTCAGACCAAGATAACTACTTCTACTCAATGAGATATGTGATAAATATCCCACCTCCTCACCAATAGATACCCAATACCGGATGACCAAAAACCTCAATTACTCACTATAATTCTATTCCCTTTTCTACATCAAATAAATCAATGTCAACCCCCACCCCCACGAGGGAGTGTGTAGGGTTTGAGATAAAAGGATTAGTATGATCCCTCCCAAGTGTCCCATAAAATGTTGTTATCAAATAATACCAATATTTTAAATTTTAAATAAAACATCTCATGACTAGAAGTTAAAAAAATTTATATAAAACTCAGGGTATACAATTCCCATTTTTCACAGTTCTAACAATAAATACAGGTAATAAAATTTCTAAGACTAATTTCAATAAATCATTTAAATTAATCAAAGAATTCATCATATCATATTAAATTGAAATATATTGAAATGTAAAATCATAATGGTATTCACCATTATGGTAATAATTTCCAAGAAATCTAGGTCACTCAAACACAAATAAAAAACAACTAGTGCACACTCATGCCTGTAGAGTTAATGCATCCATAAATTAAGGATGAAGGAACACCCCAGAAGTTTAACCCCTTACAATTCCAAGATCATGTTCCTAGGGCCAATTTATCATTGATCTATGAATAAAGGAGTTCCCCAAAAAGTGAATCCCCTTACAATTTCATTAGAAAAATCCTAGTACTATACCCTCCACCAATGTACATAATACTCCCCTGTGTAGAATATGTCAAATAAGTTTCAATGGGATTATAATATTTTATAAACAATTAAAAAATCCTTTTTAAAAAATATTTTTTAAAAACCCGTTTCACAATATTTTTTATAATTATTAAAAAAAATTATTTTACCTAAATGTGTAAAATAAAACCTTTTCTCCAAAACCATTATAAATATTCACATCAATAAATTATAGGACAATGAATTTTTTTTAGAAAACCATTTATAGAACCAAAATAATTCATGGTTCATATAACGTGATCTAGAGATGAAACCACCTACTTGAAACAGGGGTACACAGAAACTGTGTTGGAATCCAAAAATTGGAATAAAATGATCACAAAAAGAAAATAAAATGTGTCCATAAAAAATAATTCCCATAACTTAGAATCATGTTTCTATAAGAATGAGGTCTTCTTATCGAACAGATCATCACATACCTAAATAATCACATATGCTGCACCACAACAAAAAATATAACCATTCTCTATAATACAAACATAAAAGGTAACTCAAAGAGATTGTAGAATGATTATACCATGATGAATTGATCCTATAAACATATCCTATATTTATTTCTAATTCAATGATAAATGGAGTAATTAAGATGGAAATGATCAAAATTACTAAAATATAAGAAACAAATGGGGATTTAAGTGCCAAGAGAAAGAGTTAGAGAGAGATCAAACCAACCCAAGAGAGTCCTTGGATTCATAAAAGATACTTTAGGGATAAACGGGGTGATTAAAATGGTTAAAAATTAGATTCAAGGGGTTAAAAGTGTCAAAAAACATTGTTCAATCTCACATAGACAGAGTCCATTAACTACCTAGTTGCTACCATCGACTAGTTAGTGGTATTATAGAGAATTTATATACCTCTAAAAGTCCCACCAGCTATCCAGTGGGTTTCCACTAGTTGGTGGGTGGCATTCCTATTGGAATTCGATTCTCCTAGGATGCCACCAAATGGATAATGCCCTCTTCATCCACCAAAATTCCTTGAAACGCCCCCAGTCACCTGAACACTGAACCCCCTTATCAAAACTCCATAAAAATTTTAAATCATCAATGATATTCAAAACCAATACTTTAAAAATGTCTTGTACCTAAGGTTGAATCCGGATATTACAATTCTCCCAACCACAATACTTTATATCCCTGTAAATTAATGCAGAGGATAGATACTCTAAAAAGAGGCGTGGCCAGTGATCCCTCATAAACAATTAACACTATCAATAATTGTGATAATATTATATATTTTACCAAAACACATTGACCAATGAAATATAATTCCCATGAAAGACTTTCATCTGAGAATCAATGATATCATTATTTTCTCTATAATATAATCATTTGGATACAACTCAATATCCTCCCAACATAGAACATGTGAATGATTGGGGTTGTAATTATTGAGTTGAGATATGTGGAAACCATCATGAATACCTATCAAACTGATCTATTAATGAAAAATGATATTAAACCTGTGAAACCCACTCAATAATCTTAGATCGTCCAATATATCACAGATCTAACATCCCTTATTTCCCAATATGATTGTGAATAATAGAGGAACAATCTCTTGAAGACATGATAATTGATGGAAAACTCTAAATGAATACATTGAAAATAGAAATATAACTTATGAAAACTCTAATATATATCCAATAATTAATGTATATCTGGGATCTTTACTAACACCTTCAGAATGAGACTCTGTCCCATGAGAGAGGCCTCATCCACCTCTTCCCAATAAAGTGGTAAAATGCATGAGTTATGATACAAAGCCTATAATAAATCCTTTGTGATCAATAAATGGTAATTATTATTAAAATATAACTCAAATAGTCTCATATATATGTAAAATGATCCGTCAAAATACAATATGTAGGCATAGAGAAGATCCTTTTGTATAGTGTGGACCTTCTGGTAATCCATATATGGATGATAAGTTTTACATAATCTATCTTGAGTCCCCATTTCTTCTTAGACACTCTTAAGTAATTTGGAAGTAAACATGTAATCCCTTTTATAAACAATGGACAAGGGGATCCCATACCACCTCACAATCTTTTATAAATACAAAATACCCATATCATCAACCATGGTGATGTCCCTGGCCAAAAAAATGATCTGATTTCATCAAATATTCGATCACCAACCATATGGAATTATATTCAAATGGATTCTATGGTAATATAACCAATAATTCCATTTACAGTTAATTCGATTTCCATATTGACACTAAAATTGGTTTGAGAAGAATAGAAAGATTGAGTTACCCTACCTTTATATACAAGAATGTTGAATAATGGGACATATAATTAGTGATTCCATGCTTTATACCTAGTTATAAGAAACCATTTCTCATTTCATAATACATATTAATCATTCTATGATGATTTAACCATAAAGAAATATGACAGTCATAAAAAACTAAATTCATTAATGATTATGGGATAAAAAACTAATTTCTAAAGTAAAAAATCCAATCAATAGGGAGGGTCCAACCAGGAATAGTCTCCCCACCATGTAAGGTTTCCTTTATTTCTATAAACTCTAAATCATATTTCTAGTGTTATAGAATAAATTCAAGGAGAGATAGTGAAAACAAAAACTATTAATAACCATACCTAAATCATCCTCATTGGTGACCTGATGTAATTGTGAAAACTTCCACATAAGGTTCCAGTCCTCCTATGATTCCATGATATCTTAGAAAGTAACATTCCTACTAAGAGTTTCAATAACAAAGTTTCCCTTAATAAGAGTATAGGTGATGTCAATATGAAATATTTTAATTTATTTCACCCATATTCATTACCTAAGGATCAGTTCCTTCTGAGAAAAGATATAGATTAGGATCTTGTGATCGGAAATAATCATGATCCTCTCGTCAAAGAGATAGTTTCACTATAACTTATGCGCATGAATAATAGTAGAATTCTACAAATCCTGAGTAAAATATTTTGTTTTCAGATTGGGCCATAGATTTTAAGAGTCTTATTGCAAAATGTGATCATCCAGTATAAGTACACAACATAGACAAGAACTAAAATCATCACAATAAACCACATATCAATTACAATTTTTTAGAATGATCATAATTTGAGTCGATGTATAAGTCCATTTCAACTCCTCAAAATAAGAATGACACTTAGTGTCCTAAGTGATTTTAACCCTTATATTGGAAAATTCATACAATCGTAAATCAAGCTTTAAGATGTCCTAGAAGAACCAGCAATATTTTTTAACCATACTTAGGAAGATCTTTATATTTAATATATTCCATTTTTATTCCCATGAAAAGACAACTTTCACCTTCCGAGGATCTACTAAAAGACCATGTTATAAAATGAAATTCTCTAAGAACATCACTTATTTTATAAAAATATTTCATTCTGATAAATTCCCTATAGATGGTGACTCCTCAAGATTTTTGTAACCAAAATCAGATGGTTCCCATGCCCACACTCATATCTCAAATAAAATAGGATATTTTTCTCAAATACTATGATAATGGTGTTTATGCAGAGATAAAATATTTAGTTCATCAAAACCATAAAGACCATAGAGCATTATTCAAACCAAGAGGCATTAAAAGATATTCATAATGGTTATAACTACTCATGAAAATGATATTTGGGATGTATAGCTCCCAAAATCTAAGCTAGTGACTCCCTTATAGAAGATAAATTTTTCTAAAACCACTTCCCCCTTTAATTTCTTAAACATGTTATCCATATAGAGAAATTGAAACTTATTATTAACTGTAACCTGGTTCAGATTTCGATAGTCTACATAGAGACACAATGAACCATCATCATTCTTAGAAAAGGGAATATGTTCCACCCTTGAAAAAATACTAGGATAAATAAATCCATTCTCCATGATATCATCCTACAATATCTTGATAACCTTCATCTCAGTAGGTGACATACGATAAGAGGTAAATATATTGGATTCATAACTTAAAAAAATATTAAGAAATGACTCTACACCCCGCTCTAGAGTAATTCTAGAGAATTCATCTAGGAAGACCTTGGGGAGGTCTTAAACTACCAAGGGAAGATCACCAGAAGATGAAACGTCATTGGGCTCAACTATAACGGTAGAAAATGGAATCTTGAGCTCTAACTGAGAACTTCCTGCAAGAATGGACCTCTAATCACACTCTAATAAGAACATCTGAGAGGTCCCATTAGCTGCAATGCCCTGACCCTAGTTACCCAAAGTCAGTGCATTATTACATAACATTGGCATGATCACAAGAGATCAAGTCTCGAAAGACCAATTAGTTTTGTAGCCTTGGAAGTACTAGATACATACATAAGTTTTTCATTACATCATGAAATTGAAAAAACAAAATGGTGTCCCCTTTGAACACACTCATATCCCTTAGCCTATTTTTACAGGTTAATCATAATATAATTCTTCACATTCTGGGGGAAAATAAAACATATAGAGGGGTGACCTTAGATGCTCAGTAAGGATAACATTATAGCGGATACTATCATAAATAAGCATAAACATTTAAGGCAATGTATAAGACTAAAACAGAAGCCTTTTAAACATAAACTTCACTATAATATAGAAAAGATAAATCAAATAATCCCATTTAATTATTCATATGGATATTCTACGAGTCAAATAATCATATGTAATATCAATATCTAATTTCATAATGATGGAATGAATAATGCTGGACATCATAACCACATAGTCAAGGCCTACTACGAAGACTACAAATAAGATTTTTTCAAGTCCTTGTTCCAAGACAGTAGTTTGTCTCATGAGACATGCAGATGCATCAAAGAGCTATTGTGGGCTCCACCCATCACTTACTAAGTCCAATTAATTCCTCATGTGAAAAGGTTGTAATATAATCTAAACATTCATATTAAAACTAGCATAAGAAATGTAAATATTTTAACCACAAACCATGAAAAGTATAAAAATATCACATCCATAGTCAAACATAACTCATTCAATAAAATATGGAATATTGTATTATAAAAAAATCAACCTGAATCAATAATAATGAAGGATATTAACATAGTTGACAATAATCAGTAAAGCTATTTGATACAAATATTTATTTTTTTCTTGAAAACATTTAAAAATATCACAATTTATCAAGAATATTTTTAAAAGAGATTTTTGAACCAAAGTGTCCCATACAACTTTGAAACTTTTGAAAGAAATTTAAATTTTAAAACATTCAAATCCATATAAATAAATTCTTTAAACTATTTTTAAAACATGGACATTAATGATAAATATTTTGAAGAATAAATATTTAAAACATTTAAAATGATATTTTAGTTAGAGTTCTTAGACAAATGAGAGAAGCTTGAATACAAATAATTGAGGTAATAAAAAAATTATAATATCATTAGAATAAAGGGATTCATGATATACTATATCAAAGTACTGTATATACAGCATATAAAAGTGGATTGGCACATAAAAACAAAGAAGTCTCAATGGAAGGTAAATTGAGATGAAATACCATATAAAGACCATATCCTTAGGATAAGGGTAAATTAATGAAATAATTATACTTGAAAAATATGAAAACACTCAATATTATTGGATATTCAGTGTAAATCAATCAGAGTATTTTCATATATATTCTTGTAAAAACAACACCAATGATTTGGATGTTTAACTCAATGAATTGAAATTGAGTTAAGATTACTCTTATAAAATTCATATAGATGTCTTGACAATTTATCAATGGAGTGATTACGTGTATCAAAATTATATCCACAAAAAGTGGAGTGTAAATTACTACATAAATAAATAAATAGTTATTTCACACACAATCATGGAGTACAATAATCAATGACGTTTGTGTAAAACCCAATGAGTATAAATTGAAATTTGAAATTCTCTTACCTATTTGGTGACTTACGAAACATACACCCCATGAAAGAAGGATCATACAAAGAAGTTTTAAATGCACATAATTTAAAGTATATTACACAAATTATACAATCATGGATAGTACATACCCCACACAAAAGGAAATAGTGGAAAATATAGCCTGAATCTCATTGGAATAAATGTGAGATGAAAACCCCTTACCTTGTACTTTTACATAGTAGAGGGTAGGTTAACCTCCTGTATAATGGTGAAATCATTTTTATTAAATTATAAAAGAACCACATACATAAATATTATATCATACACGATCTTCTAATATAGCTTTGTTGATAATATTTCAGTAGTATCATTACATTGGGTGTTAAATGATTCATTTTCCTTTATATGTTTTGTTATATAAGTCATGTTGGATATTGTTAGGATGTATTTGATTCATATCCAGAATGATATTATGTTCTTAAACATTATTTCTATTCATATAATTAAAATTATTCATGAATGGTTACGATGGGGAATGAATCTCATCCCGTTCGTGGAGATGGTAATCCGTACGTACGCACGAGCAACAATATCATTCTATTGATAGTGAAATCGTATATAATTAGATGGTATATCATATATAAAAAATAATTAACATGTTATATTTATTATTTAAATCAATTATACTCATTATTATACCCATCTAAATGATTAAGTGTTGAACAACAATCTACGCCACGACGTGGAGACGTTAATCCGTACGTATGCATGTATGACGACTTTGTAATTAATAGGATGGATAGAATAATGAATATGGTTGTATCATATCTATAATAAAATAACATTATGTATAAGGTAATGTATTTTTTATTTTGTTATGGAAAAAACAATGAAAGAGGAATTGGAAAAAGAAAATAACTTTGAAAGAGGTGATGAAATTATTACCTCTTCTTCGGGTACTTCTATTTGATTTGATGAAAAGGGATCATTAGGTTAGATTATTATCAAATTAAGGACTCTATGTTTAATTTAGGGTAGATGGGAGGATATTTGATAAGGTTTTGGTTGATCAAAATGGATTTGGAGGAGTTATTTTGAGATAAGGGGATGTACCATTTTATAAGAGATGTGAGAGTCACTTTAGGAAATGGTTGAAATATTATTTTAGTATACAATCATATTCAATTTATAATAGATAAAAAATGATTTATTTCAAGGATAAGGTGGGTATGGGTCTCAAACTTCTCAACCAATAGGTTTTAGACAGGTTTAGGTCTGCATATTAATCTTATCTTTTAGATTTAACTCAGTTAAATAGGTTAACTTTTACCATGAATTCTTGTATTATTATAATAAATGGTTAATAAACTTATTATAAAATGTCAAGATAACCCCAAGTAGTTTATTATTGATATATATAACCTTATATAAGTCCTTATTAAGAAACTTAGATTTTTAAGAATATTATATCAACTAATAAAATAGTATTTGTTTTAAAATATCATTTACGTCAATTTTGACACTATTTAGTATTTTGTTTTTGTGAAAGTCATAAAAACTTTATCAATTAAAAATAAATTTATTTAATCAGCCCTAAAATTCCATATTGACCTAGAAAATTCTTGGAATACCTCAAAAGTCTCAATTTAAAATTATATTAATATTTATAATATCAGTTATTTTAATCTTTCATTAATAAGGTAATTAATGCATCATCATTGTGTCATAAATAAATTTAATTATTTAATATCTAAAAATTATAAATAAAATACCATTATGTAGGAATTATGGTTATCTTTATAATTATTATTTATAGTTGAATTTATCTTATGTATAACCCTAAATTAAAAATGTTTTAGTTATGAAAATTTCAATTTTATACTTTTAACTCATTAAATAAAATAATAATAAATGTCCTAATCTAATTCATGTGGGTCAAAGAGTATCATATTTTATTCCTAAGGTTGATTTTGTTTGAAAAACACTTATCCAATAGAATTCTAACATCTTTAGGGTAATTATAATATCATTTTTACCTTTAATTACCCTATTTACTTTTAACCGTGGTAAATAAAATTCAGAAGATACTATTCACCAAAAATTATTTTCATCCCATTGAACCAAATTTTACTTACTGATGTCAACCATGTCTCTCAGAGTTTTTAAATTAAATTCAAAGAAGCGGTAAAATTATGTTTTATGAAAACTTGCAAATGTGCCTACAAGGTGGGTAAACGACGTTAAAATGTTCAATAAAATTTTATACATCCAATTTTATTATAAAATTACTCAAATGAATTAAATTGAAATAATATAGGTATTATGTATCTATTTTTACCGAAAATAAATTTAAATAAAATATATAATTATTTAAATAAAATGTAGGTTTTAAACAATAACGTAGTGTTTTTCACTATTCATCAAAAATTGAATGTTTTCTGAAAATTAAAAAAAATTCACCCTAATAAAATATTGATATTCCAAATTAAAAAATAATGTATATTTTACCTAATTAAAAACATATAAGTTTTATTAATTAATTTATAAAAATATTCCCATTGTCAATACCAAAAAGAGGGGTTTTGAGAAGTAAAAACTATCAAAAGATTGATATGTGTTTATGTCCAATTTAAATGTAAAATTACTTCCAATAACCAAAATTGTATTAAATTATAAAAATATAATCTAATTATACTTCAAAACCATTAAAATATATAATTTAACACTATAAATTATTTTCATTAAAAAAGTTGTTTTCTATTAAAATTTAGTATTTTCACTATTCATCAAAATATGAAAGTTATCAGAAAAGCACAAAAAATTTATCCCAGATAAATTTTTATGTCCCTATTATAAATAAGAAGTTTATTTTTTAAAATTGAATATATAAAAGATTCAAATATTGGATTTTAAAAGGGCTCCCATTAAAAGGTGGTAAAATTTCTTTTTTTGAAAAATGATTCTTTTATCTAAAAAAATTAATTTGTTCTTATATTATTTCTAAGAAACACATAATATGGATGTTAAATATATATGGAGTATATAGAAATCAAAATTTGGTTATTTATATTTATAACCACTTTTTAAACGAATAGTTTAATAGGTCATGGTTCACTTGAACTCGATGTTGCGTACTTCGCATGCTACCATTTTATTCAATGAGAAACATACTATGGAAGCTTGGGGTGTTAGATTCTTCCATACTTCAATAAATTTCATCATCTCAATTTGAAATTGTTCATAGAAAATAAACAGTGAAAAAATAGAAGATACCTTTTTGGAAAACCCACATCGAAAATAGGGTTAATAAAATTTAGTCTTAATAAGAGGTAAAGGGAAATAAAAAAGGCACCCCCAAAGTAGGATTTCTATTAGGAGAACATTAGTGGAAATTATAATTAGAGGAAAACCGTAAATATTTATAGTTATTGATTGAGGTCATCAATCATAAACAAGTGAATGGAAAATTGGGGGTCTCAAAGCCATAAATCTATGATGATTTAAAATATCATCAGTTCAACAAAACAAAAGGTATTAAGATAACACATTCTTGGTTTTAAGATCATTTCCCTAAAGTTTAAAAATTATTTTATTCATATAATAAGAAAAATAGTACTTGAAAAGTAGAGTTCCATCCTTTAACTAATTTCTACCACAAACACATCTTTCACTCCAAAAGATAAGTATTTAAGATGACTTGGTCACACCTGAAGCGCTAGAATCAACTTCAACAGAATCACATATTACACAAAATATGAACTATATATTTCCCTTGTCTTTAGACATTAACCAAAACCAAAATGGTTAGTACAATATCAGATGATCCCCAAAGAGGATAATCCTTTATAGAAATAAATACTACTCTTAATCTCTAAAATTAAACAAACAATGCCCAAAGTATAACAAAGTCCATTAAAAAAACAATTGTCCTTTAATTCCTCAAAATACACCAAACTAAGTTTGAAACCCAAAATTCAGAAGGATTTGATAACTGAGTCTTCGACAATAAATCTTAACATTTATCTCCAAATAACATTGACTACTCTTAAAGTCACATACAGAAAATTAATTAACCTAATAACATATTCTATATGATAGGTTAATAATTATTCATAAATAACCCAAATCTATATATGTCAACAAAAAAACATACGTTATTCCAAAATAAAAAATCCACCATTACTCCTCAATTGAAATCCCAAAATATTCTATTTTCCTTAGGTATATAGTGTTACCAAAAGAGCGAACATCATCCAAAATAAAATTTATCACTTAATCAACAAACCATTTTCCTATTCTAAGGATAAATAATAAGTTCCAAAAATCAACATATTCTTGATCCATAAAATCATTTAAATAAAATAAATAGTCATACTAACCAGGTACTTCACTTAGTTTAGTGGTAGGTGATAAATCTCAGTCACACTTTGATTGTGGGTTCGATTGCCACAACATTGTCTGAAGTGATGGGTTGTCACACAGTCTGCGTGTTTTCCTTTTTCAAAGACTATATAATTTTATAACATTCTAAAAAATGAGATAAATTCCTCAAAAATAACTATAACATATTTTAACCACCAATGTTATCTCATAACTTTTATTTCTTTTCCCAAAAAGTAATAACCTGTAATTGACTCAAATTCAAGGATCATATAAACCGAAATGGTTCTTTATAAAAATATCCAAAAAAGAAAATATAATTCTTCTTAAAATATAATTTTCACATAATAAACTACAGGGTTACACATAAAAGAGGAAATTCTTCCAATGTAATCCCATCAACAAATAGAATTAATACTTTTAAATATTTTTCCATCCATTTAATTCAACATAGGTTCTTCCATAACGTAAAGGTTATCCTATACAATATTACATTGACTTGGGTAATACCTAGGTCCCCTAAATTTATGGAAAATGACTATAAATGGATTCATTGGATCATTTTTTTTTTCCATAGTACACTTCATTTTCCCTCAATAATTATTTACATTATGCAATTCCTTCCCACAAATTAAGAATTTCTTTATTCCATTGAGACACTTTCTTGGGTGTCTCCTTCCACATTTCCAACATGATGGAAAATGAGATTTCTTTTCCCCATGGTCTCCACTACTGGAGCTCTTATCATTCTCTGTCTTTCTCTTCTATGTTGAGTTCGGGAGTTGGTTAATGTATATGTTATTGATCATATTTTTGGAAAATAGATTCGGCTTGAACATGATATCTTTTACACCTATCAACATTCCATTTCGTTGCTTATTTCCACCACATTTCCCACCTTGTACATCATATTCAATGTTACAATAACTTTATTGGAATCCATCCATTGACTAATACCAGAAAGCTGATTGTGAGTAACAGTATTTATAAAATCATTTAGAGAATATCATGACATTATATTTTCAATCTAAAACCCCATAGGATTAATCAAGGTTATTTATTATGATCTTATATTAAAATCCTTCAAATCAGTTTGTAAAGAACATATGAATTATCCTAAGAATATCCCCTAGGAGTGTCATAACCAAGAGTGCAGCAAGGCCCATTATCATGTACCCGAATACCCTAGGTTAAGCCCATAACTCCTTTTTAGAGTTTTCACTCCTAGGTACATCTATTCCAGAGCCGCCTCTACTTGCTCGTATCCAGAAAGGGATGTATTTCTTGGAAAATAGACAAAATATCTACATTACTAAAATTCAACGAAGTTATTCTATACTAATCCACAAATTCTATCTTAGGGTAATGTTTTCTAATCAGAGTTTTTCTAGATCTAGCTTCCAAGATTTGTACTAAACATTCTATGATACCAACTGTAACAAACCAAACCTAGTTACCCAGAGTTAGTTCATTATTACATAAAATTTCCATGATCACAAGATATAATGTCTCAAAAGACCGATTAGTTTAGTATCCTTGTAAGTACTAGATGCATAAATAAGTTTTACATTACTTCATAAAATGAAAAAAAACAAAATTGTGTACCATTTGAACAAAATCATATACCTTAGCCTATTCCTACAGGTTAATCATAACATACTTCTTCACATCCTAGATAAAAATAAAACATAGAAATGGGTGAGCTCATATTCTCAGTAAGAATAACAATATTGTGGAGACTATCATAAATACACATAAACATTTAAGGCAATGTATAAGACTAAAACACAAGCCTTTTAAAAATAAACTTCAGCATAATATGGAAAAGATAAATCAAATAATTCCATTTAATTATTCATATGGATATTCTAATAGTCGAATAATCACATGAAATATCAATAGCTAATTTCATAATGATGGAATGCATAATCCAGACATCATAACCACAGAGTCCAAACCTCATGCCAAGACTACAAATAAGATTTTGTCAATGCCTTATGTAAAGACGCTAGTTTGTCTCATGAGACCTACCGATGCATCGAGGAGATATAGCGGGATCCACCCTTCACTTACTAAGTCCAATTCATTTCACATATGAAAATGTTGGAATAAAATCTAAACATTCGTATTAAAACTAGCACACAAGATGTCAATATTTTAACCACAAACCATGACTGGTATAAAAATAACACATCCACAGTCAAATATAACTCATTCAATAAAATATGGAAGATTTTATTATAATAAATCAAACTCAATCAATAATAATGGATATTTACATAAATTAAAATTATCTATAAAACTATTTGAGACAAATATCCCTTTTTTATGGAAACATTTAAAAATATCATTATTTATCAAGAAGTCTTTCAAAAGAGATTTTTGAATAAAAGTGTCACATACCAATTTGAAAATTTTAAAATAAATTTTAATTTTAAAAAATTCATATCCATTTAAATAAATCCTTCAAACCATTTTTAAAATATGGACATTAATGAGAAAGATTTTGAAGAATATATCTTTAAAACATTTAAAATGATATTTTAGTTAGAGTTCTCAACAAAATGATAGATGATTTAATAGAAATAATTGAGGTAATAAAAAACTTATAATTTAATGAGAATAAAGGGATTCATGATATACTTTGTCAGAGTATTGTATATACACCATATAAAAGTGAATTGGCTCATAACAACAATGAAGTCTCAATGGAATGTAAATTGAGATGAAATCCCAAATAAAGACAATATCCTTAGTATGAGGATAAATAAATGAAATAATAATGTGTGAAAAATATAAATACACCCAATATTATTGGATATTCTGTTTAAATCAATTATAGTACATTCACACATATTCTTGTAAAAACAACACCAATGACTTGGATGTTCAACTCAATGATAAAAATTGAGTTAAGATTACTCTTATCAAGTTCATATTGATGACTTTAGAATTTATCAATGGAGTGATTATGTGTATTAAAAGTATATCCACACAAAGGGGAGTTGAAATTATTAAATAAATAAATAAATAGTTATTTCTCACATCATCTTGGAGTAAAATAATCAATAAAGTTTGCGTAAAACCAGATGAGTAGAAATTCAAATTAGAAATTCCCTTACCGATTTGGTAACTTACAAAACATATAACCCATGAAAGAGGGATCATACAATGAGGTTTTTAATACCCATAAGTTAATTTATATTACAAAAATAATACAATCATGGATAGTATATACACCACACAGAAATAAATAGTGGAAAGTATAACATTAATCTCACGGGAAGAAAAGTGAGAAGAAAACCCCTTACCTTTTACTTTTCCTAATTAGAGGGTAGTTTAACCTCATGTATAATGGTTAAATCATTGTTATTAAATTATAAAATAACCACATACCTAAATATTATATCATATATGATCTTCTAATATTTTTTGTTAATAATATTTTAGTATTATCAGTGTTTTTTGTGTTAACTGATTCATTTTCCTTTATATGTTTTGTTACGTAAGTCATGTTGGATATCGATAGGATGTATTTGATTTATATACAGAATAAAATTAAGTTCTTAAACATTATTTTTAATCATAAAATGAATATTATTCTTTAATGGTTACGATGGGGAGTGAATCTCATCGGGTTCTTGAAGGCGGTAATACGTACGTAAGCACAAGCGGCAATACCATTATATTGATAGTGAAATTGTATGTAATTGGATGGTATATCATATATAAATAATAATTAACATTTTATATTTATTATTTACATCAATTATACTCATTATTATACCCATCCAAATTATGAAGTGTTGAACAATAAACTACACCACGACGTGGAGACGGTAAGTCGTACGTACGCACATATGGGGACTTTGTCATTCATCATATGGATAGAATAATGAATATGGTTATAATATATTTATAATAACATCCTTGTATTTATAAGGTATTGGATTAATTATTTGTGTATTGAAACAACAAAGAAATAGGAAGTGTAAAAAGAAAAGAACTTTGAAAGAGGTGATGAAATTATTACCTCCTCTTCGGGTGCTTCTTTTTAATTTGATCAAAAGGGATCCTTAGGCTGGATTATGATCTAATTAAGGCCTCTAGGTTGAATTTAGGGTAGTTTTAAAGATATTTGAGTAGGTTTTGGCTGAGAAAAATGGATTTGGAGGTGTGAGTTTGAGAGAAGGGGGTGATCCCTTTTATATGAGAGGTGAGGGTCACTTTAGGAAAAGCTTGAAATATTATTTTATTACACAATAATATTCGGTTTATAATGGCTCCAAAAAGATGTATTTAAAGGATAAGGTGGGTCTGGGTCTCAAACCTCTCAACATATATGTTTTATGTAGGTTTATCTCATCATATTAACCGTATCTTCTAGATTTAACTCTTAGTTAAATAGTTTAACTTTTACTATGTATTCTTGTATTATTATAATAAATGGTTAATAAACATAAAGTAAAAAGTCAAGAGAACCCCATGTGGTTCATTATTGATATATATAACCTTATGTATGTCCTTTTTCCAAACCTTATATTTTTAAGAACATTATATCAATTAATAATATAGTATTTGTTTTAAAAACTCATTTATGTCAATTTTGACACTATTTAGTATTTGGTTTGGGTGAAAGTCATCACAGTTTATCACTTCAAAAAAAATTATTTAATCAACCATAAAATTTCATATTAACATATAAAATTAGTGGAATACATCAAAAGTATCAATTTACAGTTATATTAATATTTATAATATCAATTATTTTTATATTTCATTAATAAGGAAATTAATGCATCATCATTGTGTCATAAATAAATTTAATTATTTAATGTCTAAAAATTATAGATAAAATACCATTATTTAGGAAATATATTTATATTTGTAATGAATATTTATAGTATAAGTTATCTTATGTATAACCCTATATTAAAAATGTATTAGTTATGAAATTTTTAATTTAACACTTTTAACTATTCTTTAAATAAAATAATAATAAATATCCTAATCTAATCCAATTGGGTAAAAGTGTAACGCCCCAACCCGAGTTACCCAGAGTAGGTGCATTATTATATAAAATTGGCATGATACAAGGAAATCATGTCCGGAAAGACCAATCAGTTTAGTATCCTCAGAAATACTAGATACATTCATAAGGTCAACATTACAACTTAAAAAGAAAAACAACACTAAATTATTCCATTGGAAACTTCCAAGCTTCCAAGATTATTCCTACAAGTCACTCATAACTAACTTCTTCACATCTTGGGAAAAATAAAACATATAAAAGGGTGAACTCAAATTCTCAATAATGATAACAATATAGTAGAAACTTTCATAAATAAGCATAAACATTTAAGGCAATGCATAACTAAAACAAAATCCATTTAAACTTGAACATCAGCATAATATGGAAAAAAATGAAATAATTCCATTTACTTATTCACATGGATATTCTTCTAGTTGAATAATCACATGAAATATCAATAACCACATATATAATGATGGAATTCATAATGTTAGACTATCATAACCACATAGTCAATTATTTTGGACAAGACTACAAATACTATTTCTCAAGGCATTATGCCAAGACACTAGTTTGTCTCATGAGACCTACCGATGCATAGAGGAGCTATAGCGAGCTCCACCCTTCACTTACTATGTGCAATGAATTCCTCATATGAAAATTTTGAAACATAAGATAAACATTCATATTAAAACTAACATACAAAATGTCAATACTTTATCCAAATACCATGAATGGTATAAAAATAGCACATACAAAGTCAAACATAACTCATTCAATACAATATGAAAGATTTTATTGTAAGAGATTAACCTCAATAGATAATAATGAATAATATTTACATAGATGAAAATAATCATCAAAACTATTTGAGAGAAATATCCCCCTTTTGCTTGAAAACATTTAAAAGTCACACTATTTGTCAAGAAGCTGTTAAAAAATAGATTTTTGAATCAAAGTGTCCCATACCACTTTGAAACATTTAAAAGGAATTTTAATTTTTAAAACAATAATGTCCAAATAAATAAATCCTTAAAACTATTTTTAAAACATGGACATTAATGAGAAAGATTTATAATAATAAATATTTAAAACATTTTAAAATGATATTTTAGTTAGAGTTCCTAACCAAAAGAGAGACAATTGAATACAAATAATCGAGGTAATAAAAACTTTTTAATATCATGAAAATAAAGGGATACAGGATATAATATTTCAAAGTACATTATATACACCATATAAAAGTGATTTGGTGTATAACAACAAAGAAGTCTCAATGTAATGTAAATTGAGATGAAATCTATTATAAAGACTGTATCCTTAGGTTAAGGATAAATCAATGACATAATTATGTGTAACAAATATTAATACACAAAATATGATTGGATATTTAGTTTAAATCAATCAGA
Organism: Viscum album; assembly: GCA_963277665.1. NCBI lineage: Eukaryota > Viridiplantae > Streptophyta > Magnoliopsida > Santalales > Viscaceae > Viscum > Viscum album. Next base: position 609,350,469 of record OY728123.1, on the reverse strand, counting down.
GGACATTCACACAAATTCTTGGGAAAACAACACCAATGAATTGGATATTTAACTCAACAAATGGAAATTGAGTTAAAATTACTCTTATCAAGTTCATATTGATGACATGAGAATTTATCAATAGAGTGATTATGTGTATAAAAAGTACATCCACAGAAAGGGGAGTGAAAATTATGACATAAGAAAATGAATAGTGATTCCACACATAATCTTGGAGTAAAATAATCAATGAAGTATGCGTAAAGTTGAATGAGTAGGAATTGAAATTTGTAATTCCCTCACCAATTTGGTAACTTACGAAACATACATCCCATGAAAGATGGATAATTCAATTATGATTTAAATATACATAAATTAAAGTATATTACACAATGAATACAATCATGGGCAGTACACGCACCACATGCAATAAATAAGTGGTGAACAATAGAAATATCACGGAATTAAAAGTGAGATAATAAACCCCTTAATTTTTACATTTTCCTTGGTAGAGGGTAGGTTAAACTCATATATAAGGGTGAAATAATTATTATTTAATTATAAAAGAATAATATACGTTAATATGATATCATATATGATCTTTTAACATTGATTTGTTAATAATATCAAAGTATTATTGTCGTTTCGGGTGTTAACGGATTCGTTTTCATTTATATTCTTTGTTATGTGATCCATATTTGTTATGGATGAGATGTATATTATTCATATCCAGAATAATATCATGTCTCTAAACATTATTTTTAATCATAAAATGAAATTTATTCTTGAATGGACACAATGAGGAATGAATCTCATCGCATTTGTGGAGACGGTAATTCCGTACGTACACACGAGCAGCAATATCATTCTTTTGATATTAAAATAATATATAATTGGATGGTATATCATATATACAGAATCATTATCATGTTATATTTTATTATTTACATTAATTACACATCATTATTATACCCATCCAAATAATACGATATTGAATAACAATTACACCACGGCGTGGAGACGGTAATCCGTATGTACGCACGTATGGTGACATGTCATTCAAAGGATGGATAGAATAATGAATATGGATATAACATATTTATAATAACATAATAGTATATAGAAGATACTGGAGTTATTATTTTATAATGGAAATAATAAAGAAAAAATAAGTGGAAGAAGAAAATAACTTGAAAGAGGGTGGTGAAATTATTACCTCTTCTTCGGGTTCTTCCTTTTGATTTGATCAAAAGGGCACCTTAAGATGGATTTCGGACCAAAGGAGGGCCTCTAGGATTAATTGAGTGAAGTTGAAAAGATATTTGGGTAGGGTTTGGCCGAGACAAAAGGCTTTGAAGGTGTGAATTTGAGATAAGGGGAAGTGCCCTTTTATAAGAGGGGTGAGGGGCACCTTAGGGAAAACATAAAATATTATTTTATAATAAAATCATTTTCAGTTTCTAAGGGCTCCAAAGTGCATTATTTAATAGATAAGGTGGGTATGGGTCGAAAACCACTCAACAAATAGGTTTTGTACAGGTTTGGGTCACTATATTAACCTTAACATTTAGATTTAACTCTTAGTTAAATAGTTTGACATTTACCATGTCTCTTTGTATTTTTATATTATATGGTTAATAAACTTACTATATACTTCCAATCGAACCAAAAGTGGTTCAAAAATGATACAACTATCATTATATAAGTCTTTTGGCCGAGCCTTAGATTTTTAGGAATAGAATATCAATTAATAATATAATATTTGATTTATAAACTCTTTAATGTCAATTTTGACACTATTTGGTATTTTGTTTTTGCTAAATTCATAACAGCATTATTACTTCAAAAAAATCATCTAATAAACCCTAATATTTAATATTAACCTATGAAATTAGTGGGATTCGTAAAAAGTCTCAAATAAAATTTATTTGGATATTTATAATAACAATTATTTTAATATTTCATTAATTAGGTAATTACTGCATCATCATTGTGTAATTAATAAATTAAATTATTTAATGTCTAAAAAATATAAATAAAATACCATTATGTAGGAAATTTTATTTAGATTTCTAATGAATATTTATAGTCAATTTTATCTTATGTGTAACCCTATATTAAAAATGTTTTAGTTATTAAACATTGATTTTAACTCTTTTAACTCTTCTTTGAATTTAATAATAATAAATGTCCTACTCTAATACAAGTGGACCAAAGAGGTTCATATTTTATTCCTAAGGTTGTTTTTGGTCTAATTATACTTAGCCAATATAATTAGGACATGTTTTAAGTAATAATAATATCATTTTTACCCTTAATTAGCCTATTTACTTTTAACCGTGGTGAATAAAAGTAAAAAGGTACTATTCACCAAAAATTATTTTTACCTTTTTGAACCACATTTTACTCCTTGATATTGACCATGTCTCTAGGATTTTTTAAATTCAACTCACAGAAGCGGTAAAATTATGTTTTATGTGAATTTACAAATTCTCTTAGGAGGTTGGTAAAAGATAGTGAAAAGTTCAATAAAATTTTATATATCTAATATTATTACAAAATGACTCCAATGAATTACATTGAAAATATATGGGTATTATGTATATATTTTTACCTAAAATAAATTTAAATAAAATACATAATTATTTAAATAAAAATTCGGTTTTAAACTATAACTCAGTGTTTTTCACTATTAATCAAAAATTAAAAGTTTTCAGAAAGATACCAAAACATCACCCTATGCTAATTTTGATATTATGAATTCAAAAATGAAGTCTATTTTAACAAATTCAAAACATTTAAATTTCATTTATTAGTTTAAAATTAATTCCTGTTGTCAAAACCAAAAAGCGTATTTTTATGAAATAATAACTACCAAAAGATTGACATTTGTTTATGTCCAATTTTAAAGTGAAATTACTTCCAATGACCAACATTGGATTAAATGGTAAAAATATGATCTAATTATACATCCAAAAAATTCATATTTATATTTGAACACTATAAATTATTTTGATTAAAAAAGTTTTTTTCAGTTAAAATATATTATATTTCACTATTCACCCAAATATGAAAGTTATCAGAAAAACACCAATTTTTTTTTTGAAACTAAATTCTTATGTCCCGATCCCAATGAAGAAGTTTAATTTTCAAATTGAATGTATAAAAGTTTCAAATATTGGATTTAAAAAGGGGTTTCCATTAAAAGGTGGTAAATTTTCTTTTTTTGAAAAATTCTTCTATTATCTGAAGAAACAAATTGTCCTTACATTATGTCTAAGAAACTAATAATATGGAATCTAAAATTATAAGGGTTTAATAAAGTTTAAAATTATGTTAATACTATTCAAAACCACTTTTGAACGACTATTTTGGTATGTCGTGGTGTGCTTGAACTCGATGTTGTGTGTAGTGTAAGTTATTGAATTACTTTGAATTACTATCGTACTATGAAATAATGGGGTGTTACATTCTTCCCACCTTCAATAAATTGTGTCCTCGCAATTTTTAAAATTTGTCTTGGGAATATAATGGAATGTCCCACATCGGAAAAAGAGTCAATAAAACTATCACTTTAAAAGAAAGAAAGAGAAGTACAAAGGTCACCCATAATAACCCAAAATAGGATTACATGTAGGAAAAAATAGATATGGATGATAAAATAAGTGTCATGTTATGATGGAGAGTAATAGAAAAAATGATTAAGAGAAATTTAACAACAAGAAAACCACAAACTTGTGATGGGAAAAACGGTCATTAGTTTCCCAGTAGGAAAAGTAAGAGGACACCATTTTTTTGTTTTATGTTACATTTCATAAAGATGAGGAATTAATTTATGAGATTGACTAAGAACATAATGAGATATACTTAATTTTTATGTAGAGTTTCATTCTTTAATAAATTTCTGCCACTAACTCATTTTTTTAAACGATGAGTATTCAAGAAGACTTGGTCACACTGGAATAGCTAGAATAAACTTCTATAGAATCACATGATCCACGAAGGATAAACTATATATTTACCTTGTAATTATAGATTAACCCAAAACAAAATGGTTCGTACATGATCTGAATATCCCCCAAAAGGATATTCCTTTAGAGAAAGAAACATTAATTTTAATTTATAAAATTAAACCAACAATACCCCAAAGTTAAATAAATACCATTCAATAAACAATTGTCCTTAAAATCCTTCAATATAATCTAAACTAATATTGAAACACAAAACATAGAAGAATTTGGAAATATAGTATTCCACGTTTAATTGTATCTCCAAATGACATCAACTACTCTTAAATTCATATACTTAAAAGTAATTAACCTAATCACATATTCTCTATTATAGGTTATTCATTTCCATAAATAACCCAAATATCTATAAATCCACAATAAAAACATAGCTAAAAATCCACCATTACTCCTCAAATGAAATCCCATAGTATTCTATTTTCCTTGGGAATATAGTGTTTCCTACAAAGTGTACATCTTCCAAAATAACATTTATCACTTAATCGCCAAATCATTTTACTATACTAAGGGTATTCATTTGATAAGACATAAGATCCAAAATCAACTTATTATTGATCAATAAAATCATTTAACTAAAAATAATTAGTCACACTAACCAGGGACTTCACATAGTCCAGTGGTATGCGATAAATCTCAATCGCACTCTAGTTGTGGGTTCGATTCCCACAGCTTTGTCCGACGCGACGAGTTTTCACACGGTCTGCATGTTTTCCTTTTTCAAAAACTATATTTTATAACATTACCAAAATGAGATAAATTCCTCAAAATAACCATAACATAATTTAACCACAAATGTTATCTCATACCTTGCATTTTTATCAAAAAATATAATAACTTGTAATTGCCTCAAACCCAATGATCATATAAAACCAAATGGTAATTTATAACTATATCCACAGGATAAAAGATAAGTCCTCCTCAAATATCATTTTCACATGAAAAACTGCCGGGTTTCAAATACAAGGGAAAATTATTCCAAAGTAATCCCATAAATAAAGAGCACTAGTACTTTTAAAAATTTCTCCAACCATTTATTTCCACATAGCTTATTATTTGACCAAGAAAATATCATATAGAATATGGCACTCACTCGGGTAATGGCCAGGTCCCCTACATTTACCGAAAATGACTGTAAATGGATTCTTGGGACCATTTTTATTTTCTTCCATAGTACTCTCTATTTTTCCTCAACAATTCTTCACTTTATGTCCTTTCCCACACGTAAAGAATTTCTTTGTTCTATTGAGACACTTTCTTGGGTGTCTCCTTCCACATTTCCTGCATGATGGAAATTGAGGATTCTTTTCTCCATGATCTCCACTGTTAGATATCTTATTATTCATCACCTTTCTTTCTTTGTTGAGTTCGGGAGTTGGTTAATATATATGTTGTTGATCATATTTTTGGAAAAATGATTTTGAATGAACACGATATCTTTTACAGCTATCAACATTCCATTTTGTTTCTAATTTCCACCACCATTCCCACCTTGTACATTATTCTCAAAGTTACTATGACTTCCTTGGAATCCAGCCATTGACTAAAACCAGAAAGCATTGTGTGAGTAACAGAAGTCATAAAATAATTTAGAGAATATCATGACAGTATATTTTCAATTTGAAACAACTTAGGATTAACCAAGGTCATTTATTCTCATCTTATATTAAAATATTTCAAATCAGTTTGTAAAGAAAATGTAAATTATCCTAAGAATATCCCCCGGGAGTGTCGTAACCAAGAGTGAAACAAGGCCCGTTGTCATGCACCAGTTCTCGTTTGAGTCTAGCTCAAAGCGGTGTTTTCAGGTTTTACCCCTAGGTACATATGTACCAGATCCACCTCTACCTGCTTGTATCCATAGAGAGATGTATTGCTTGGAAAACTCACAAAATCTCTACAATACCAAAATTTTGGGATGTTCTTCTATACTAATCCTCAAATTCTATCTTAGGGCTATGTTCTCTAACAAGAGTTTATCTAAATCTAGCTTCCAAGGCTTGTACTAAACTTTCTCTAATACCAATTGTAATTCCCTGACCGTAGTTACCTAGAGTCAGTACATTATTACATAACATTGGCATGATACAAGGAAATCATGTCCCGAAAGACTGACCAGTTTAGTAGCCTTTAAAATACTAGATACATTCATAAGGTCAACATTACAACTTGAAAAGAAAAACAACACTAAATTATTCCATTGGAAAGAACCAAGATTCCTAGATTATGCCTTCAAGTCACTCATAACTAACTTCTTCACATCCTGGAAAAAATAAAACATTGAAATGGGTGAGCTCAAATGCTCAGTAAAGATAACTATATAGTGGAAACTTTCATAAATAAGCATAATCATTTAAGGCAATGCATAATTAAAACAAAATCCTATTAAACTTGAACGTCAGCATAATATGGAAAAAATGAAATAATGCTATTTACTTATTCTCATTGATATTCTACTAGTCGAATAATCACATGAAATATCAATAAAAACTTTCATTATGATGGAATGCATAATACTGGACTATCAGAGGCACATAGTCAAGGCCTTCTTCCAAGACTACAAATAAGATTTTGTCAATCCCTTGTGCCAAGACACTAGTTTGTCTCATTAGACCTACCGATGCATCGAGGAGCTATAGCGAGCTCCAACCGCCACTTAATAACTCCAATGAATTCTTCATAAAGTTTTTTTGAAAAATAACATAAACATTCGTATTAAAAATGACATACAAAATGTCAATACTTTATCCACAAACCATGAATGGTATAAAAATAGTACATTCACAGCCAAACATAACTCATTCAATATAATATGGATGATTGTATTGTAAGATATTAACCTCAATCGAGAATAATAAATGATACTGACATGGATGAAAATAATCATCAAAACTATTTGACAGAAATATCCCCCTTTTTCTTGAAAACATTTAAAAGTCACACTATTTGTCAAAAAGATGTTTAAAAATAGATTTTTGAATCAAAGTTTCCCATACCACTTTGAAAAATTTAAAAGGAATTCTCATTTCCAAAACTTTAATGTCTATATAAATAAAGCCTTAAAACCATTTTTAAAACATGGACATTAATGAGAAAGATTTAGAATAATAAATCTTTAAAACCTTTTAAAATGATATTTTAGTTAGAGTTCCTAACAAAAAGAGAGACACTTGAATAAAAATAATTGAGGGAATAATTTTTTTTAATATCATGAGAATAAAGGTAATCATGATATACTATGTCAAAGTACATTATATACACCATATAAAAGTGGTTTCATGTATAACAACAAAGAAGTCTCAATGGAATGTAAATTGAGATGAAATCTCTTATAAAGACTGTATCCTTAGGTTAAGGATAAATCAAAGACATAATTTTGTGTGAAAAATATAAATACAATCAATATGATTGGATATTCAGTGTAAATCAATCAGAGGACATTCACACATATTCTTGTGAAAACAACACCAATGAATTGGATATTTAACTCAAAAAATGGAGATTGAGTTAAAATTACTCTTATGAAGTTCATATCAATGACTAGAGAATTTATGAATGGAGTGATTATGTGTATCAAAAGTATATCCATAGAAGGGGGACTGGAAATTATGACATAAGAAAATTAATAGTGATTCCACACATAATATTGGAGTAAAATAATCAATGAAGTATGCGTAAAGCTAAATGAGTGGGAATTGAAATTTTTAATTCCCTTACTAATTTGGTGAATTATGAAACATAAATCCCATGAAATATGGATCATACAACGATGATGTAAATATCCATAAATTATAGTATATTACGCAATGAATACAATCATGGGCAGTACACCCACCACATGCAATAAATAAGTGGTGAACAATGGAAATCTCAGGGAATTAAAAGTGAGATAAGAAACCCCTAACATTGTACTTTTTCCTTGGTAGAGGGTAGGTTAGCCTCCTGTATAATTATGAAATAATTGTTATTGAATTATAAAAGAATCATATACATTAATATGATATCATATTTGATCTTTTAACATTTATTTGTTAATAATATCTTAGTATTATCGTCGTTTCAGGTGTTAACAGACTCATTTTCCTTTATATTGTTTGTTATGTGAGCCATATTTTTTATGGATGAGATGTATCTTATTCATATAAATAATGATATCATGTCTCTATACATTATTTATAATCATAAAATGAAATTTATTCTTGAATGGATACGATGGGTAATGAATCCCATCGCGTTCGTGGAGACGGTAATCCGTACGTACGCACAAGCGACAATATCATTCTTTTGATATTAAAATAATATATAATTGGATGGTATATCATATATACAGAATCATTATCAGGTTATATTTTATTATTTACATGAATTACACATCATTATTATACCCATCCAAATAATAATGTACGGAATAATCATTACACCACGACGTGGAGACGGTAATCCGTATGTATGCACGTATGGTGACATTCATTCAAAGGATGGGTCGAATAATTAATACAGATGTACCATATTTATAATAACATCACATTATATATAAGATACTAGAGTTGTTATTTTATAATGGAAATAACAAAGAAAGAAGAAGTGGAAGAAGAAAATAACTTGAATGAGGGTGGTGAAATTATTACCTCTTCTTCGGGTTCTTCGTTTTGATTTGATCAAAAGGGATCCTTAAGTTGGATTTATGACCAAATGAGGGCCTATAAGAGGAAGTGGGAGAAGTTGAGAGGATATTTGGGCCAGGGTTGTCCAAGCCAAAAGGCTTTTAAGGTGTGAATTTGAGAGAAGGGGAAGTGCCTTTTTATAAGAGGGGTGATGGGAACCTAAAAAAACATAAAATATTATTTTATAATAAAATAATTTCCGGTTTCTATTGACTCCAAAGTGTATTTTTTAAAGGATAAGGTGGGGATGGGTCTAAAACCACTCAACCAATAGGTTTTAGATGGGTTTGGGTCACTATATGTACCTTAACGTTTTGATTTAACTCTTAGTTAAATAGCCTGACATTTACCATGTCTCTTTCTATTTTTATATTATATTGTTAATAAACTTACTATATACTTCCAAGAGAACCAAAATTAGTTCATTAATGATACACCTATCATTAGATAGGTCATTTGGCCGAACCATGGATTTTTAGGAATATAATATCAATTAATAATATAATATTTGATTTAAAAACACTTTTATGTCAATTTTGACACTATTTGGTATTTGTTTTGCTAAATTTATAATAGCATTATTACATCGAGAAAAATTCATCTAACTAACCCTAATGATTCATAATAACCTAAATTTTTTTTGGAATTCCTAAAAAGTCTCAAAATACATTTATTCAGATATTTATAATATCAATTATTTTAATATTTCATTAATTAGGAAATTACTGCATCATCATTGTGTCATTAATAAATTAAATTATTTAATGTATAAAAAATATAAATAAAATACCATTATTTAGGAAATATTTTTATACTTCTAATGAATATTTATAGTCGAATTTATCTTACGTGTAACCCTATATTAAAATGTTTTAGTTATTAAACTTTGATTTTAACTCTTTTAACTCTTCTTTGAATTAAATAATAATAAATGTCCTAATCTAATCCAAGTAGACCAAAGAGGTTCATATTTTATTCATAAGGTTTTTTTTGGCCTAATTAAACTTATCCAATAGAATTAGGACACGTGTTAGGGTAATAATAAAATAATTTTTATCCTTAATTACCCTATTTACTTTTAACCGTGGTAAATAAAAGTAAAAAAGTTACTATTCAACAGAAATTATTTTTATCTTATTGAACCACATTTTACTCCTTGATATTAACCATGTCTCTCAGATTTTATAAATTCAACACACAGGAGCGGTAAAATTATGTTTTATCTGAATTTACAAATTCTCCTAGGAGGTGGGTAAAAGATGGTGAAAAGTTCAATAAAATTTTATATATCTAATATTATTACAAAATGACCCCATGAATTACATTGAAATTATATGGGTATTATGTATCTATTTTGACCTAAAATAAATTTAAATAAAAGAAATAATTATTTAAATAAAAATTCTGTTTTAAACTATTACTCTGTGTTTTTTACTATTCATCAAAAATGAAAAGTTTTCAAAACATTCCAAAAATTCACCCTAAGCTAATTTTGATATTCTGAATTCAGAAATGAAGTCTATTTTACCAAATTCAAAACATTTAAATTTCATTTATTAGTTTAAAATTAATTCCTGTTAACAAAACCAAAAAGCGTAATTTTATGAAATAATAACTACCAAAAGATTGACATTTGTTTATGTCCAATTTTACAGTGAAATTACTTACAATGACCAAAATTGGATTAAATGGTAAAAATATAATATAATTTTACATTAAAACTATTCATATGTATAGTTTAACACTATAAATTATTTTTACTAAAAAATTTCTTTTCAGTTAAAATATATTTTTTTCACTATTCACCCAAATATGAAAGTTATCAGAAAAACACAAACAATTTATTGAAAATAAATTTTTATGTCCCGATCCCAAAAAAGAAGTTTATTTGTTTCAAATTTAATATATTAATGTTTCAAATATTTTATTTAAAATGGGTTCTCTATTAAACAGCGGTAAAATTGCATTTTTTGAAAAATTCTTCTTTTATCTAAAAAAATAAATTTGTCTTTACATTATGACTAAGAAACTCATAATATGGACTCTAAAATTATAGGGTTATATAAAGGTTAAAATTCTGTTAATAATATTCATAACCGCTTTTGAACAGCTAGTTTGGTCAGTCATGGTGCGCTTGAACTCGATGTTGCGTGTAGTGTAAGTAATTGAATTACTTTGAATAACTAACGTACTATGAAATAATGAGGTGTTACAAAAAGAGGATCATATTTTATTTCTAAGTTTGATTTTGGTAAAAAAACACTTATCCAATAGAATTAGGGCATGTTTTAGGGTAATTATAATATCTTTTTTACATTTAATTTCCCTTTTTAGTTTAAATCATGGTAAATAAAAGTCAAAATATACTATTAACCTATGACAACCATACTTTTATTAAAAACTTAAACATGATTTATTACATAAAACTTAACTTGATAGAATAATGAAGATTGAGAGTTTTAGTGTCTTTGGGGCTTAGTAACATTGCATAAAAACTTAAAACATGAAATACAACATCTTTATTGAAAAATTCCTTTACATGACCACTACATTCCCTCGTACTTAGTATTGCATGGGATAACCTGAGGACATGCATAAGAAAAGGGTGAGCTATACAGCCCAGTAAGGGAGTACACATGGAATAACATAGGGAGTAAAATACATGTTAAACAATAGGCATATCAATATAGAATAAAAGAAACATGAGCATAAAGGCATGATAATGCATTATAATCATAACATGGAAATGTGGCAACAACACTTAACATGGAATTAGCATGAGCCAAGGCTCATTGCACAAGGAGCATGAGTAAATACTCATTGCACATAAAGCACAAGTAAACCCTTATTGAACTTGAATTATAATGATTCAACACTCATTTCACATGACGTATCATGATACTATACTTTACCCAATGCATTGGAGCGCTATAAGGGCGCACCCTTCTTAAACATTTCATTTCATGCATAAGTGTGCCACATGGATCATAAAACATGGATCCATAAAACATAATCATTTATTTCAAGATAAAGGAATGTGGAATTCATACATGATACTTTGTAATCAATCAGTAAAGGTGCATAAAGGTGGATACCCTTGATGGAGAAATGGGCATGGTATCCACTACAAAATGGCATTGGCTTAGAAAATCGGTGCGATTTCGGCAGCGTAACGGCGTGACATAAGAATTCATAAAAATTCTTGATGAGATAGAAAGGGGTTACTCACCATATTTACATGTAATGGACAGTAAGGAGGTCATATAGATACATGTCCCAACAATTTTAATGGAATTTATATTCATGATACAAAATTATTGCTTGAATGTAAAAGAAGAGAGAGAAGTTCCTTTCGGAATTTCGGCATAGTAACGGGTGTACATGGGAGACATTTAATGAGAGATAAAGGGGTATCCCACCATTAAAACAATAATAGGTCAGTATGGGGGAGGTTCGAAACCATACCCCAACATTCATAATTGAAATTAAAAGGGCAATACAACTTATAGAAAATTGACAAAAATGAGAAAGGAAGAAAAACCCCTTACTTGGAAGTGTGCTTCCAAAGGCTAGAGAGAGGCTTGTGAGAGGATTATTGGGAGCTTGGGGCACCTTGGGAGGATTCTATAGAGAGTAGGGAATATGTTGGATTAACTAAAAAGGCATTGAGTGAGGAGGAAGTGGGATCTTGGGTGGGTTTATATAGGAAAGGTGAGGGAATTCTTTATTATTTAGGTTTGGGACCCCTTATATTAAATTAATCCAAACCACAAACCATACCATGGTTTTTGCCCATGGTTTTTGGAAAAGGGGAGAGGAAAAAAATATTTTATAAGGTCAAAGTCCGAACTTCTTAAAATATTAGGGTTGCTTATGTGGAGGTGAGTCACACTCCCATGGAAATTAATTTAAAAAGGAAAGGTGTTGAATAAGTCTTCAGGGGTCCATTAATGATTTGAAAAGTAAGTTAAACAACCCCAAAATCACATTATTTTAATTTTAAAACATATATTGGTCGAACATAAATATTATAGTATTTTATTACATCACTATTGGGTCATTATGATGTCATAAAACACATTATATATTTAAATGGAATTTAATTTTTACTCAAAAATTTGACTACCTCGGAAAATTATGAAAAATTCACCATTGGATAATTTCGACGTCCTGATTCCAAAAATAACATTTATTTTATCTAAATAATTTTCTAAATATGTTAATTTTCATTTTTATAATAAAAACTGACATTCATAAAAAATTCACAGGTTTGGACAGAAATGGCTTTCATACCTTAATAAAAATTATATTTGCCTTCATAAAATTATAATATCATTTATATTTAATAGAAATTAATTTAATAATAATAATAATTTTTTATTAAAATATTATTTAATTCAAAAATCCCTTAATTTAATGAAATATAATTCTTAGTTAAATAATAACTAAAAACACTATTTGTACTTTAAAAACTATTTACAATATATCAAAAATGACTAGAAATTATATTCATTATTATATACAAAAAAAATAATGTACATGAACATAGTACTACTTATTTGTTACATAACCCCTTAAAACAGTTGCATAAGACCTAAGGGTAAGGTGAGCGATGGTGACAGACTCTTGGGGTGGCTCGGATAGCATCGCTCGAGTGGTAATTTCAATCAACTTCCACTTTTCCCGTAGACGGTCATGTTCGAGATTGAAAAGATGAAGCTCAGCTTGGGCTTGGTCAAGGCCGAAGCCCAAAGATGCCACATCTTTTCCGAGCTCCGACAAATGGGCTTCGTATGGAGCAATTCTATTGGATGAGGTCATCGCTTCTTTTGTCTAAGTAAAATTGGGTGTGTTAAAGCCCTATATTTATACTAATCATGTGATCACTGTTCAACGGCTATATTAGCAATAGTCAAAATTCTTAACATAAAACCAATGAAGTTGACATTTTATATAAACATAAAGAGACATTTAATTTGATCAAGACGAATTTCCATTATTGAAACTTTGGGTCGTTACAATATTCCCCCATTAAGAAATTTCACCCTCAAAATTTTCCTTTTCCCCCACTAAAACAAGTGTGGGTAACTTAGCTTCATCATATCCTCTAATTCCCAAGTCGCTTATTCAATCTTGTGGTTTCTCCACAACACCTTGACGAGGGGCATTGTCTTATTTCGTAGAACTTTTTCTCTACGATCTAATATTTTCACTGGTTGCTCCTCATAAGAAAGATCATCTTCCAATTGTACCACCTCAGAAGAGAGTACATCTGAAGGTTCCGGTATGAACTTCCTTAAGAGGGATACATGAAAGACATCATGTAATTTTTCCATAGTATGTGGAAGTGCTAGTCGATAGGACACAACCCCAACACGATCAAGAATCTCCAAGGGGCCGATGTACCTTGGACTTAACTTCCCTTTCTTTCCAAACCTCATGACCTTCTTCCATGGAGATATGCATTGAAAAACCATGTCTCCAACTTTAAACTCAAGGTCTCGTCGATGGTTATCTGCATAACTCTTCTGTCGACTCTGAGCTTCCTTGATATGCTGCTGAATGGTTTTCTACTTCTCCACCATTTCCTCGACCATTTTTGGTCCAAGCAGCTTATGTTCACTGACCTCATCCCAACATGTCGGTGTTCTACAACTTTTCCAATACATGGATTCATATGGTTCCATTTGGATGCTCGAGTGGAAACTGTTATTATAAGAGAACTCAACAAGAGGAAGATGTTGATTCCATCCTCCTTTAAAGTCCACTGAGCAGGCTCTCAACATATCCTCAAGTGTTTGGATTGTCCACTCGGATTGGCCATCAGTTTGAGGATGATAGGCCGTACTGAAGTTCAGTTCAGTATGCAGAGAATGTTGAAGACTCTACCAAAACATAGAGGTGAATCTTGGATCTCGGTTAGACACAATAGATAGTGGTACTCCATGCAACCTTACCACTTCCCTGATATATATCTGTGCCAGTTGATCCAATGATAAATCCTCCCAAATAGAAATGAAGTGTGCAGTATTTGTAAGACAATCCACAATAACCCAGATTGCATTGTTTCCTTTGGATGAACTTGGAAGTCTGGTGACAAAGTCCATGGTGATGTTCTCCCATTTCCATTATGGTATGGGCAATGGTTGCATCATCCCCTTATACTTCTGCCTCTCTGTCTTCACTTTCTGACACACCAGACACTTTGATGTATATTCATCGATCTCCATCTTCATATTATCCCACCAAACGTTTTCTTGGATATCTCTATACATCTTTGTGCCCCCTGGGTGAATAGAGAAATTTGAACTATGTGCATCCTCCAAAAGTTCCTTCTTCAGCTCTGGACCTGATGGAACACATAGAATTTTCCCAAACCGCACAATTCCTTCTTCATTAACATTAAACTCTGAGGATTTCCCCTTTTTGATTGCTTCCACTTTTTTTTGAATTCCCAGATCATCCTTTTGAGCATCCTTTAACAATTCCAAAAGATATTGTTGAGAAATCAATTGTGAAAGGATTGATGATGTTCTCTTCTCTATGATTCTCATGTCCATCTTCATCAAGTATAAGAAGATTGGATCCTTCTCAATTCTCATTATTGATAGAATCACTAGATCCTTTCTACTTAGGGCATCTGCCACCTTGTTCACTTTCCCATGGTGGTAATGTATTGAACAGTCATAATCCTTGATGAGCTCTATCCATCTTCTCTAGCGCATATTAATCTCTTTCTGCGTTAATATATATTTAAGACTCTTGTGGTTAGTATATATCTCACATTTCACTCCATATAGATAATACCGCCAGATTTTCGAGGAAAAGATCATAGCCGCCAACTCCAGATCATGTGTTGGATAGTTTCACTCATGGATTTTCAACTTCCTTGTGGAATAGGATATCACTTTATCATTCTGCATCAGCACACAGCCTAAGCCCTTCTTTGAAGCATCACAGAATACCACAAAAAGATCCCCACTTGTGGGTAAAGTGAGCACGAGCGCAGTGATAAGCCTCCTTTTCAACTCCTTGAAGCATTCTTCGCATTCATCACTCCAAGGAAACTTCACTCCCTTCCGAGTTAGCTTCGTAAGAGGGTTGGATAATCTTGAGAAATTTCTCAAAAATCGTCGATAATATCCAGCTAACGCCAAGAATCTATGGATATCCATTCCCGATGTTGGCCTCGGCCATCCCTCAATTGCATTTTTTTTGGAGGGATCCACAGATATCCCATTTCTTGTGATGATATGGCCCAAGAATGAGACTTCTTTCAACCAGAACTCACATTTGTTGTACTTTTCATAGAGGTTCTCCTTGTGCAAAGTCTCCAGTACAGTTCTTAAATGCTCCTCATGATCCTCCTTGGTTTTGGAGTATATTAGAATTTCATATATAAAGACTACCACAAATTTGTCTACATAATCTCTAAAGACTCTATTCTTTAAGTCCATGAAGATTTCTGGAGCATTGGTGAGTCTGAAAGGCATTACTATGAATTCATAGTGCCCGTATCTTGTACGAAAAGCAGTCTTGGGGACATCTTCCTTCTTCACCCATACTTGATAATATCCCAACCACATGTCCACCTTGGAGAAGTATTGTGCTCCACTTAGCTGATCAAACAAGTCATTGATTCTTGGGAGAGGATACTTGTTCTTTATCGTGATTTTGTTAAGTTCACGATAATCGATGCAGAGCCGTATTGACCCATCCTTCTTCTTGACGAAGAGGACTGGTGCACCCCATGGTGAAGCACTTGGGAGTATAAACCCTTTATCTAGATTCTACTGTAGTTGTTTCTTCAGCTCTTCAAGCTCAACAACATCCCTTCAGTATGGAGTCTTGGATATTGGTAGCGCCCCAAGTATAAGTTCAATTAAGAACTCAACATCTCTTCTTGGAGGAAGACCAGAAAGTTCCTCAGGAAACACTTCGGCGAATTCCCTCACAGTAGGAATTCCTTCAAGGATGGTTTCTTCCTTGGACTCAATCATCTGAGCCAGATACGGGTGATCATAAGGCAGTAATATCCATTCTTGAGATGATGGAGCTAAAAGAGATTCATCTTCCTCCTGACACTTGTAAAGAATCGGGGTTCTATTCTCCATATGGAGTGTGATTTCCCTCTCCCGACAATTTATATTGGCTCTATATAAGGAAAGTCAATCCATGCCAAGAATTGCATAAAATTCCACCAGAGGGAGTATGACGAGGTTCACCGGGAAATTCAATCCGCAGATTATAACAGGGGAGGACTTACATTCATGGGATTCAATGATTTCCCCATTTTCCATACTCACCGACATCTTTACTTCCATGATTTGTGGTGGTGCTGTGATTGTTCTACTAAACTTTCGAGATATAAAAGAATGCGTAGAACCTGAATCAAAAAGTATTTTCGCTATTCTTGAATGAATTACTAGCGTACCTGTCACCACTTCACTGTCGGGGTTCACTTCGGTAGAAGTGATGGAAAAATCTCTACCTTTCTGCCTTGGAGGTTGTTGGTCGCCTTCGAAAACCCTTGGATTAGGGCACTGATTTGAAAAATGACCCAATTCTTGGCATTTTTAGCATTGAACAACGTGTTGAGGTTCGAAAGTAGCGTTCCTCTCCTCTGTCGCAACCGTGCGTCTTTCTTGCCGATAGTTAATAGCTATGTGCCCTTCTCTTCCACACCTGAAGCATTTTCTCATCCCCTTAAGGCAATTTCTAGGGTTCTTCTTTCAGCACTTTTGGCAAGTGGGGTGCTGGATCTTCTTAGCACCATTGGATTTATCCATCGGACCACCAGCATTGAAGTCCACCTTACGATTCTTGTACCTATGATACCCCTGTGATTCCCTGATATCCATGTCAACCTTGAGGGTACATCGGACAATTTCCTCATAGCTGTCAAAGTCACGGATCGCTAATGCTTTCTGCAAGCTAGGCTTCATCCCACCAAAAAAGCGGTCAACCTTGCATTCAGGGGTAAAAACATAGCCAGAAGCGTATCGTGCAAGCCTTGTGAAGTTTTCCTCATACGCTCCAACAGATTATTCATCTTTTTGCTTGAGGGAAAGGAAGTCCCTTTCCATCTTAAGTCGTATGGTGCGCGGAAAATATTTATTGAAAAACATCTTCCGTAAATCCTTCCATTCCAATGCCTCGATCTCCTCCTCAGGCTTCGTATTTTTGATCAACGCACACCATTGATCAACTTCACCCTCCATACGATAGGCAGCCAGGAGAACCTTCTCTTGTTCAGAACATTGTAGGATGTAGAAGATCTTTTCAATGGAGTTGATCCATTGTTCAGTGATCGTGGGATTGGATGATCCACTAAAAGTAGGAGGCCTTTGTCTCATGAAGCTCTCGATAGTGACTTGTTCTTTCTTAGGGGGGTTGAACGTTCCTCTTGACCCATTTTTCTATTCAATGCTTGAGTTAGCTGAGAGAGAAGTGTGACAAAGTTCACGATTCCCACTCCCATTGGATTGGGCATCTCATTAGTACAGTCATCACACTGATCTTCACATCGATTGTTAGCCCGAGTCCTCCTATTACCGGCCATTGGATGGAATAAAAGGAATGTTAGGGGTAACACATAAAGAGTAATCCAAAGACAAAAGTTGATGACTTATAAATAAACTTTCATTTACTTAACTCATGAGTCTATAGGCTTCAATCTAGGCGTTTCATGATCTACTTTCTTACATATATTCTTAGGGGCATTTTTTCCCTTAATAAGGGTTCATACTAAGATTTTGAATTTATCAAAACATATCCCATGGGAGTGTCGTAACCAAGAGTGTAGCAAGGCCCGTTTTCGTGCACCAGTTCCTGTTCGAGTCTAGCTCAAAGCGGTGTTTTCGGGTTTTACCCCTAGGATACATCTGTGCCGGAGCCGCCTCTACCTGCTCGTATCCAGACATGGATGTATTTTTATAATAAACCACTTACTCATCACTTACCAAAACATAGGGATGTTTTTATTATACTTAGTCTTGTCTCTAAGGCTTTACAAGGGTTTCCTAATCCCAAGAATAACTAAACCTATCCTCTAATACCAACTATGAAAACCCTTCTTTTATTACAAACTTAAACATGATTTATTATATAAAACATAACTTGATACAACAAAAAAGATCAATAGGTTTAGTGTATTTGGGGATTAGGACCATTACATAAAAACTTAAAACATGAAATACATCATCTTTTTTGAAAACATCCTTTACATGACCACTACATTCCCTCGTACTTACCATTGAATGGGATAACCTGAGGACATGCATAAGAAAAGGGTGAGCTATAAAGCCCAGTAAGGGAGTACACATGGAATAACATGAGGAGTACAATACATGTTAGACAATAGGCATATCAATAGAGCATAAAATAAACATGAGCATAAAGTCAGGATAAAGCATGATAATCATAACATGGAAATGTGGCAATGACACCTAACATGGAATTAGCATGAGCCAAGGCTCATTGCACATGGAGCATGAGTAAATCCTCATTGCACATAAAGAACGAGTAAACACTCATTGCACTTGAATTATCATGAGTAAACACTCATTGCACATGACGTATCATGATATTACACTTTACCCAATGCATTTGAGTGCTATAAGGGCACACCCTTCTTAAACATTTCATTTCATGCATAAGTGTTCCACATGGATCATAAAACATGGATTCATAAAACATAATCATTTATTCCACGATAAAGGAATGTGGAATTCATACATGAAACTTTTTAATAAATAAGTAAATGTGAATAAGGGTGGATACCCTTAATGGAGAAATGGGCATGTTATCCACTACACAATGGCATTGGCTTAGAAAATCGGTGCTATTTTGGCAGCGTAACGACGTGACATAAGAATTCATAAAAATGGTTGATGAGAGATAAAGGGGTTCCTCATCATATTTATATGTAATGGACAGTAAGGAGGTAATATAGATACATGTCCCAATAATTGTAATGGAATTTAGATTCATGATAAAAAATTAGTTCTTGAATGTAAAAGAAGAGAGAGAAGTTCCTTTCGGAATTTCGGCATAGTAACGGGTGTACATGGGATACATTTAATGAGAGAGAAAGGGATCTCCCATAAATCAAAAAATAATAGGGAAGTATGAGGGAGGTGTGAAACCATACCCCAACATTCATAATTGAAATTAAAAGGGCAATACAACTTAAAGAAAATTGACAAAAATGAGAAAGGAAGAAAAAACCCTTACTTGGAAGTGTGCTTCCAAAGGCTAGAGAGAGGCTTGTGAGAGGCTTCTTGGGAGCTTGGGGAACCTTGGGAGGATTATAGAGAGAGTAGGGTAGAGGTTGGACGAACTCCAAAGGCTTTGAGTGAGGAGGAAGTTGGAGCTTGGGAGGGTTTATATAGGAAAGGTGAGGGAATTATTTATTATATAGGTTTGGGGCCCCTTATATTAAATTAATCCAAACCACAAACCATCCCATGGTTTTTGCCCACGGTTTTTGGAAAAGGGAAGAGGAAAACAATATTTTATAAGGCCAAAGTCTGAACTTCTTAAAATATTAGGGTTTCTTATGTGGTGGTGAGTCACACTCCCATGGAAATTAATTTAAAAAGGCAAGGTGTTGAATAAGTCTTGAGGGGTCCATTAATGCTTTGAAAAGTAAGTCAAACAAACCCAAAATAACATTATTTTATTTTTGAAACATATATTGGACGAAAATAAAGATTATAGTATTTTATTACATCAGTATTGGGTAATTATGATGTCATAAAACACATGATATATTAAATTTAAGAAGGGATCCCCTTTAAAAGGCGGTAAGATTTCATTTTTTGAAAAATGTTTCTTTTATCTAAAAAAATTAATTTGTTCTTATATTATGTCTCATAAACACATAATATATGTGTTAAAAGTATATGGAGTATATGAAATTTAAAATTTAGTTATTGTTATTTATAACTACTTTCTAAATGGCTAGTTTGATAAGTTTTGGTGCGCTTGAACTCAGTGTTACATACTTCGCACACTATCATATTATTTGAAGAGAAACGTACCATGAAAGCTTGAGGTGTTACATTAGGAAAAAATAATATGACATAATGATGATAAAAATATATCTCAACTATGTAATAGACCAACCAATCCATCCAGTTGATGAATTTTAAAAGATCTAAATCGAGAAGTAAGAAATCACTGACCACCACCGAGAAAGCTATCGAAAGTGAACATGAAAGACAATGAAACAACTGATGTTTCCTCTTTCCAAGAGGCATCCATATTTCTATAAAAAATTAAATGAGATCCATCAAATAATTTATCATATGAACAAAATAGGTAGGTAGAAAATATTATGAGGTATCTATATTAAATAGATCATTTTCTATAGAATATGCAATAATGATTGTACCTCTCACTATTGTCGATCCCACATTAGGCAGAGATGGAAACTCATCCACTGCATTAAGGAGATTTAATAATAAGGCATGTGGATAGATCCCCATAGACATTAAATCTTCCAGATGTTCCTTCGTAGACTTCATATCAAAATATACTTGACCGTAATAGGATGTCGACAGGGCATGGAATAATCTTTTCTAATAAGCATAGTGGCTATAAGCACTGAAATTATTCACTGGTGTGGGAAAAGTCATCTGGGTGTTTCATACCTTTCCGCATGGATAAAAAGTGTAATTCACATTGGTGGACACTACTAGTGGTCTCAATGAGGCTCGTTTCTAAGATCCACCATCACCACCCTTATGATTACCAAACAACTTCCTATTATTTTCTTATCTTCCAATAAAACATCCACTTTGGGGAAGTGGACAGCCATGTAAGACAATATTTCCCACCATATAAATTTTTTCCATTATCTCCTTATCAACCGTCTCAGCTTGGGTGGTGAAATAAAACATGTGTAACCACTATAATATTTTAGTTTACAAGCCCTATAGGTATTTTTGTGATATTAGCTAATAATTCATCACCTCCACTAAAGAAAAATGAGCCATATATACAAAATAGTTGGTGTAATATGATACTGAATTATCTCTCTAATGAAATTAGAAGACTTATAAGTACATTTTATTATCCATTATTCTAGTTATAACCACTAAAAGAAAGGGTATTAAATACCAACCACTATATGTCAAAATTTTAGTTTTCACGAACCATGAAATCCCTCTAAACATTTTAGGAACCTCATGCTTGAATGCTGTTCACTTCACCTAGATAGAATTTGGTGTCACCCAGAAGTCAAAGACCTAATATATCTTGTTTAGATAGTCCTCCACCACATAGAGTTCATTTTTACCCTTAAAGGGCATAATATTATAATGTAAGGATTATAATGCTAGATCTTAATCTCATCAATATATTGGTTATGCTTCAACAACTTGGTTTTGAATGGGTGGTAAATTCTGGTCCATGACATGGACTACCCGTATGATAACCTCTAAGAGATTCAGATCTATAGGAGGATTCCTTTGAGTAGTATCTCCCAGGGAACCCTCTTAAAGAACCATTATAAGGTATATTAGATGCATGATAATATATACTAAAATAATATGAAAATTATTAAATAATGAAACAATATCAGTTTAAACAAGAAAAACATATGTCAAAACTGAGATCAAGGTCAAAACCCAACACATGAGCCACACATCCCGATATCTATATGTGAATTAAGGATTAGTATTGAAATAGTTGTCCAAGAAATCACTAAAACCTACCCCTAAAGTCCTCTCAGTGATATCTTCTATCTACCAACTTCCCTGGAGTAATAATAGCCTCTATATTATTCCAAATTTTCATTATTGGACCTAGAAAACCAATCAAACTAGGCTCCCAATCAGACTGTGGTAATACTTGAAGGGCGTTCCCGGTCCCCACAAGCACACAACTTGCACCCAAGAATACAAAAATAACTAAAGGGAATGATTTTACCAAACTAAAACAAGATACATGAAATATATATAAAGACAACCAAAAAATAAATATGCCACAAATTGAAAGAGTGAAAATGGTAGTAATGTAACCAAAGGAGAAAGATAAAACCATGGTACATGTCTATAAAATAAAAAAAGGAAAATTAAACATCAATAATATAGAAAATAATCATTTTGATATATGTTAAACATCCTATCATATCACTACCATCTGACCAAGACTATCTTACTAAAAACCACACTGGCACACTACGATACTGTTCATTTTCATAGATAAGATAAAAAAAGGTTTACACACCACCAAGGGAGTGTGTAGGGTGTGGGATAATAGGTTCGATATGACCTCACATAGGTTTTCCATAAAAGGTTTCTATCAAATGACCTCAATATTCTAAATTTAAAAGAATTTATTTCATGATATATAGTTAGACATTTTTATATAAAAAACCATCATAAAAAGTCCCCTTTTTCATAGTTCTAATTAACAATCCATGTTATAAAATTTACCAGAATATTATCAATAAACCGTTAAAATTTATCAAATAATTAATCATATAATATAAAATCCAAAATAGTATAAAACCTAATGCTCAATTCTAATCACTCTTATAATTAGGAATGTTAGGCTTGCTAGGTCACTTGTACCCAAATCAAAAACAAATAATTAGTGTGTACTCAATTGACAAGAGTCAATATATTTATAAATCAGGGATCTAAGAACACCCATGAGAGATAACCCCCTTATATTGTCAAGACCCCATTTGTAGAGCTAGTTTATCTATTATCTAGGAATAGAGGGGTACCATAAAAGTGAACTCCATTTAAATTTCTTTGTACAGGGGTCAATAAAAAACCCTACACGTAGGTACCTAAAGAACCTTGTACGATTTATGTCCAATAACATTAAAAGGGGTTATAAAATATTAATAAAATTCCAAACAATGTTTTTACAAAATGAAATCATTGAAAAACCATTTTATAATCCATTTCATAATTCTTTTAAAACACCTTTGTTTTACCAAAATAAAGGAGAAATATTCTTTTCTCCAAAAACCTTTTTGCACATTCATATCAATTAATTCAAGGACCCATAAAATTAATTTATAAAAACTATTATTATATAAAGTTCATCAATTATCCATAGAATATAGGCAACTTATGGAACCACATACCTTATACTCAGGTCACACAATCACTATGACAGAATCCACCCACCAAAAGGGAAGAATGAAATAGAAAACAAGAGGAGGTCCTAAAAAATTATTACTACAACATAGAATCATGTTTTGAAAATAAATATGTTATTATAGAGGATATATAATATCATACGTAAAGAATCACATGTTCTACACGATAACTGACAAGAGAACTGGTCTCTAGAAGACAAACACACAAGGGATCTAAAAGAGTTTTGAGAAGGATAATAACATGATTAATATATCACAGAAAAACTGAATAGAATCATCTAAATTTATAATATAAATATATAAATTATGAAGAAAATTATCTAACTTACCAAAATAGGAGAAATCAACTAGTCAAGAATAAACTTCTAAGAGAATTATGTTAGAGAGCTTACGCCAATCAAAGAAATCCCATAGATTAGTATAATATGTATTATGATCAAAGAGTGTAATTAAAAATATTAAAAATTTTATCATGGGATTAAACATATAAATATTACTTGTTTAGTTTAGAATAGTCTAAGGGAACTCCTTAGTCAATGGTAGAAGACCAAATTTTTATACCTTTGGAAGTCCCTCTAGCTAGAAGGTGGCCCTCTAAATCCACTAGAAGGCCTCCAAAGGCCTCACCACTCCTCTAAGAATAGTACACCCCATTATTGAACAACCATACTAGTATAAAAACGTATACAAACAATTATAACCAGTAATTTTAAAATGGATCATACTTGAGGTTGATTCAGTATGTTACATAATTCATTAAATCCTCATCACTTCTAATGTTTTTAAAATCATTTACTTGATTTTTCTATAGCTAGAAAAAGGGTTGCATCGATGATACATAAGAATTTTAGATAATTATACTATTACTTAAAATTAAAAAATTATCCAAATGAATTTAATTATTTGTCATAAATATTATTATCTTGAACTATTGATAAATTATTTTTACCCATTTCATTATCATGACAAATTATTTAGTGAGTGAGAGTGAATTTTTTTGTAAATATTAATTTTATAATTAAAAATCATTGAAATATTTAAATAAATTATAAAAACTGACCATATATTAGAAAACAATATAATTGGGGCTATTAATACACTCATCCAATAAAATTTTGGAATTATTTTTAACCTTACAATTTAGTTTAACCACCTCATTAACTCTTTTAACCCTTACCACAGTGACTATTTTTTATCATGGTAACAAATCTTAAAAACAAAAACTAAAGTATAATTTAATACATAATTTGAAAACACATATTATAAATATTGAATTCATTTTATAAGATTAAATTTGTAGAGGTGGTAGGATTTCCTTTTAATATAAGTATGTAAAGCGTAATGAAAACAATTTTAGATAAATGCCCCATTTAAAATTAAAAATTATTTTACACCAAAATCATGAATAAAATGAACACTAAGAATTTTATTGGTTTATACCATAAAAAATAATGTTAGATGAATTTAAAACGAAATAAAAACTAAATGTAACCTAGTAACTAATTAATTAAAAAAAGATAAAAAATAGTTCTTCTATTCGAATAAAAAATTACTCTGGATTTAAAATGTCATGCATATGTTTTCAAATTCAAAGTAATATTTTAAGATGTTTTATTTTAATCCTTAAAAATAATTTTGATCTATCCAAATGGATTTATAATCTTTTAAGGCATTATTATATCATGAATATGCTAAAATTATAGTATTTTAAAAACTAAATTTTAATTATTCACCTAATAATAAACCATTTTAGAAACATCCCAAAAAATTTACCATATGATAATTTTTACATAATGTATTAAAAAATTAAGATTATTTTGTCAAATTATGTTATACAATTTATAAATTTATATTTTAATTGAAAATAAAAAATATAAATAATTGTCATTTTTATTAAATAAAATGTTTCTATTAATATTTATATATCTTTCCTAATTTTATATCGTATACCAAGGAATATTATTTTTTTCACATTTCATATTAATAATGTATTTATGTTTAATTTTTTTAATAAACTATTATTCATATCAATTTTTTATTCTTTATATGAAAACTTCTTAACAATATATTTACTTAAATAAATATATACAAAAACCTCAAAGTGTTGAATTACCCACTCTTAAAAGAATAATGTCCTCATAATTTTAATTTTATCTTAATAAAAAATGAATGTATATTGACATTATCAAACTCTCTGATGTATATTTTATTATTATCTATAATTACCAAGTTATATATATATTTCGAAAACCCTACTTTTTAATGTGTTTCAACAAGAACACCTTGATTAACAATGGATAATTCTCTATTAATTTATCGTATTATTGATAAATTTTAGGAAATTTTTTTACCATAGATATATTAAATATAATAATGTATACATACTTGTTTTCTGATAAGTGAAATTTTATCCGTAATTTATGTATCTAAAAACTTTTCACTCTAGACTCATTTCACATTCCAATTATGAATGACTAATGTGAAATTTTCATGCATGAATCAAGAAAACTAATCTTCTAAAGGATTATATGATCGATGAAAGTATTTCAATCTATTATTTGAATCTTTTGAAATTTAGAAAATCCAAAATATTTATCACAAGTTATGATTATGAATAAACCATTATATGAAGAGAAAAAATATTTAATATCTAAAACATGAATAATAACCACCAAATATTAACTTAAATAATTCAATAAATAATTAACCTTAAAAATTTTTAATGTATTTTTTTCCAATTCAGAAAACCAATAATCAAAATGATTTGATTAGAAATTCATCCAAAATAAACATAAACATTATATCTAAACAACATTTATTTATTTATTGTAGGTATAGTGGATTATAATAGGTCAAATAAACCACACACTTAGGAACCCCAGTGGGTCATGCCTTATCCATCCCCAAAAGGAATGAAAAGCACCCACCAGACCTATTTTATTTATTTATCATAGCCCAAATACCCATTAACCCAAAATTCATTGCATGACCAAAAGGCCTATGATACCAAAGGACCGTAATATTGTTGAAAGAACCATCATGTGGATTGAAGGCCCAATGGAGTAGTCTATATCATGTTGTTTCACTAGTCAAACACCATTCCCACCCTAAGCCAGGGTCCATAAACCATGTCACCAGTCTAAAATTTTCTTCATCCCCTTCCATGAATGGATGCACTGTACTCTACTCCAATTTACTATGATAGGGAACCCCTCCAACTACAACCACCAAGAAGATAGAGGGTTGGATGACATGTGAAATAACACCCATCTCTATTTTTAGTCGCCCAACTAGATATTCCTTGCATGGTGTCCTACTACTTCATCAACATTCCATAACATATCATCTGAATAGTTCCACTGCCTGATATTC
The DNA here is from genome assembly GCA_963277665.1 of Viscum album. Lineage (NCBI taxonomy): Eukaryota > Viridiplantae > Streptophyta > Magnoliopsida > Santalales > Viscaceae > Viscum > Viscum album. The sequence continues at coordinate 609,323,305 of OY728123.1, read as the reverse complement.
AAGACTTGGAAACCCATCTATCCCATATAAGAAATATGTGGGGACAAGTGGTTTGTTTATAGTAACTATCATTCCCATCCATTTTTTGAGGTTGACCTATTGGGACCCAAATTTTTATAAATATATTTTACATCTTTGTAGATAAATATTCAACACACAATATTAAAACCCATACAAGAACCATAAAGGCTTAGTTTCACTAGATACTTGATACAAAATCATTTTATTTCATGAAGGATATTTAAAATATCCCATATATATCTTTTTACATAGTAATCTTCATATACATACCCTATTTGAAACCCATTATTCCTACCATGGGGAGTGGAAACATAATAAAGGGTGAGATCATATGCTTAGTAAGGGTGAATATGGTATATATCAATGATCACATAAGCATAACAAGAGAATAATAGTATGAGAATATTATCTTAACATTTAGAAACAATACCCTATATATCATATATCATAATTTTGATTCGTGGCATAAATCATGGAAATTTATATGACATCAATCATAATTGAATCAAATAACATGATCCATGAAAATATAACATTTCCAAAAGAATTTGGAAAAAACATGTTCATTAAAATTAGGAACATGTATAAATAGAAACAGGTTCTCCCATTAGGTTAAGAACATGAAGTCATGCCCTTGTATAATCATATGGACATAAAACCGGGTCCACACATAAACTTATGAACATTAAGTTATCTCCACACATAAATATATGTTCATTGAAATTGGTTTAATCATAAACTTATTAATATTAAATCTAGATCCATGTATAATATTTTGAACATAAAAACATGTTCACACCTAACATGATTTACTAATGAGTTATACATATTTAAAAAATAGATTGGAAGAATATATAAATATTTCCCACCTATGAACAAATGAAAATCATAAAAATATGTATCATAATATTGTAAAACACTCATCATATCATGAACCATGGAAATGAAATGGGTTCAATAAAAATTTAATCATTTCATCATAGCATAACCTGTAAAAAATAAACAGGTTTCCTAAAAATATTTTCATCAAAATAATAAGACATATATAGAAAGAATAAGGATGGTATCATTGGATCATATCCCTAGTAAATCTTATGTAAAATCAAACTATGTCACTTTAGATGAAAAGTTCCTTTAAAAGATAACTTGTAATATTTCATTATTAAAACACCATTTTCACTATGAAACATCCTATTTAAAATATATAAAAAATTCCAAAACCGTAAAGAAAAACTTTTATTTTAAGATAACCTTAGAATAATTTAAATTAATCTTATAAGCATAGATCTATCATGATGGTGGAAAATTACATTTATTTTATATAAGTTAAAAGAAAACATTATTCTCAAACTTTTGTAAAAAAGTTAAAAAATTACCTCATTTTGAAATTGATAATAAGATTTCTCTTGAAGAATTTTATAAAAAATAAATTGTTTGAAAAAATTACATAAAACAATTATCTGAGATTTTTAAAAATATTCTTGATTTTTTTAGAAAACATGGAATGGAAGGAAAATATTTTTAGATCTAAGATAAAAATAAAATTAGTTTTCTTTAAAAATGCTCTCTTAGTATCTTGAGTACATAATGAGAGTAAAATGAAAAGAATATTGTAATATAGAAAAATATATATAAGATAATAAAATCAATGAGTTTATTTATAGGTATATCATAATATTTCTTAATAAGAAATATAATTATAAACAATTCTGATAAATAATGGTATTGTAATAAAAATCCCTTACTTATTTGGAAAATTATGAATTGTAATCACCATGAAAGAATAAAATCAAATGAAAATATAAATATCTTTAATATAATTAGATTCATGAAATAAATTTTATATTGGGAAATAAATAAACCACATAAAGTAAACATGTGGTGAATATTACTTATGTCTCCCAGAAATAAAAGTGAGATTCGAAACCCCATTACCACTTTGGTATCTTTTGAATCGTAAACCCCATCAAAAGAATAAATTTAAATTTAAATTTAAATTTCATTATCATAAATTTAATAATTTTATAAAATATAAAATGTTATTTATAAACAACTCATATACAAGATAGGTTTATATCATAACATATCCCAAGAGAAGATAATTTGAGATGGTAAACCCTTACGTCAAGTTTTCCTTGTTTCGAAAGAAGCCTATCGTACTCTTTAATAAATGAAAGTTTATTATATTTATATACTAGAAAAATATATTTAGTAATATTATCATATATATTCCACTTATAAAATTTTATCATCCATTTATTAATAATTTATTATTAAAATCATCATTTTTATGTTTTAAATATTTTTATGAGATTTTCGGTTCGATAGTTTTGGTGCTTGTAAGTTGATCATGGTTCAGTAATTTTCATAATACTAATAATTATTTAAGTATAATATATATTAATTATATATATATATATATATATATTCATATATAATGGATAGAAATACAAATATGCATTACACCATTCATAGAGATGGTAAGACATACATACACATGAACAATGTTTTCACTTTTCGACAAATGGAGCGAAGGAATTTTAAATAATAATAAAATAATATAGAACCATTATTATATAAAAAATATAATAGATATTAATTAAATATTTCCTTATTACCATCCATATATAGAAAAAATGAAAAATGAATCAGGTCATTTTGTGGAGGTGGTAGTTCACATGTACACACGAGTAATGATATCACATTCTAGAATGTTGAAAGGTAAATGGTATATATGATATTATAATTAAAGAATATTAGTTAGGACATAAATATCATAGATAAACTATAAACCCATCATAACAACCATCCATTAAATTTGGTGATGAAAAAAAAATGCACAGCTCCGTGGAGACGGTAAACCATACATACGCATGAGTGATGTTTTAATTTTCCCTAGGTTAAAATAGATATAGAAAAATTGTCTCCTATAATCATAATAACATATATGTATATTGATGATAATAGATTTATTATTTTTGGGTTTTTAAATTAGATTCTTTGTAAGTATAAGAAGAATGAAATTGGAAAGATTCGGTAAAGAAGATTACCACTTCTTCGATAGACTTCCTTTAGATCTCGTATTAATGGACCTAGGGTTGGTCTTTTGGGATTACTAAAAACTCAATAAATTTTATAAATATTGTTATAATATAAATTGGAAGGTTTTAGATGATATACATGGATAAATGTGGTTGAAATAAAAGAGAAAAGTGGTGTCCCTTTATAAGAAAGAAAAAACACACACTTAGAATTAATAAAAAGACTAAAATATAATTAAGTCATTCTCAGGAAAAATGATTCAAAATGTAGATAGATTAAAAAAAGAGTATATAGGGTAATTATTATCATGAAATTAAATTTATATAGGTATAGATTCCATTTTAGTCCCTATCTTCTAGATAAACTCCTTTATTTACAAATTGTAACCTTAACCGTGGTGATGACTTTTTCGATATTAAAGGGTTATTATTTTACTTATAAATTTAAAATTGTCTCATAAGTGGAAAATATATGACATTATAGACTATATATCATCCACCATATCCTTTATCAAAAAATTTATTTGTTTTCAATTAATTAATAAAATATTATTTTCATAAAATATCATCAATTTAATTTTTGACACTATTCATTTAATTTGACACTTAAGAAATCCAGATAAAGATTTAATTAGAATATAATAATTTTAAACATACATAATATTTCATATTTTTATACTAAATTTATGTAACACAATTATTTATCCAAATTGCAATACATTTTTATGCAAAATAATTTATTTCATTTTTCTGTCAATTAAATAAATACTATGTCGGTGTTGCATAATAATTTAATATAAATTACCAGTCACTAAAAACTAGAAATAAATTAAAATAATAATAATAATAATTCATATTTCAAATAAATATTTATAACTGAACATATTTTTATTTTATCATTATAATTAAAATTTAGTGTTATTAATGTTAGGAGAGTGGCATTTTGTATTTCATTTTCCTAAAATAGTATAGAGGTCATAATCATAGAAAAATGTCACAAAATGGACATATATTTGATAGATGTATATAAATTACTAATCTAAACATATAAAATGTATAAATACATGTTTTGGGTTAATTTTGGGACCTTATCTCATGGCTTAAACCTATATTACACATTTTACCCTTACTGATGTGACAAATATTTACGATGGATACTATTCACAATGACCAAAAATAAAAGGGAAATCATTAAAAGTCTTGTAATTATATATTAAAAATATTCTATAAATTTTTCAAATAAAAAATATCTATAATTTGGAAAAAAATAATTTAAGACTAAAAGAGAAACGCAAAAAAACCATTTTTCTTAAATATGCCTCTTAAGTATAAAAATGTATTTATACAAAATTCAACAAAAAATAAATTTAAATTTACATAATTATATTATTAATAATATTGAAGAAATAATTTTACTTTGATACAGTTTTACAAAAAAAAAACCTTATACAGTATTGAAAAAAATATATATTTCAATAAAAATCACTATTTGTCATTATTCACTGGAAAATCAATCTTTTTAGAAAAAACACAAAAATTATACATAATATAATTTGGATGTGATGATTTCAAAAATAAAGGTCATTTTTCAAATAAATTTTCTATAAGTTTAATAATTGAATATAACATTTTCTAAAAAAAGAAATAAAAATCCTTTTTGAAGGAAATGTATTTTTTAAGCATAACATGCCTTTACTAAAAATTATATTATTGTTTCCAATGAATTAATAAATAAATTTTATTGTGTGAGAACATTATATACATATATATATATACATATATCATAGTTTTTTATTCTTATTCACATCATGAATTATATGTCATGTTTTTAATGGTCAAATTAAAATAATTATATTTCATGGTTCCTTTAAGATCGATGTTTCATGTCGTATAAATTATAGAACATAATTTTCTTATTTTAAAATATCTATGTGTTAAAATCACCCCCATAAATAAATTTAATACTTATAATCAAAACATTCTATCTATAATCAAATTTTTGATTTTTGAAAAATTATTTTATTAAAAACCAACATCATAAAAAGGGTTGATAAAAATTCTTCTTGAAAACAGGGAAGTGGAAATATAAATGTAATCTATAATAACACATGACTAGTTTTTCAAATAGTATAATAATCATTGTTTGTTAAAAATATACATTGAGGAAAACGTAACGTCTAAATGATGATGATGTGTGATAGAGAACATTGATGACAAGAAAGTGAATGATCATGAGACGTTAATGACCACAAATCTATAAATAAATAAGCTATGAAAATTACATTGATTCATTTTACTTGAATATTATAGGTAAAAAAAATTGTTTCAATATAATTTTCTCAGACTTCAGGAATTAGATTACCATATAGACAAAAAACATAAATAAATATACTTACATGACTAGTATGATTTCATCTTTTAATCGATTTCCACCAAAATCTCATCATTTTATCCAAACTATGACTCCTCAAGATAAATTTTTCATGATTTAAGCACTAAAATAAACTTCATAATCCTGAAAAGGATATTAATATATTCTTCTTATCTATATATATTTACAAAAACTAAATGGTTTGTATAAAGTAAGATAATATCCAATATGTATAATCATTTTTATTTAACTCTAAAATTTGGATAATAACAATAAAGGTTACACTTATATCATTTCATAAATGACCCTAAATCCTAAATAACTTAAACATTTCAGAATATTTAACCTGAAATGTGATCTCATACCTTTTACCTTACATCTTCAAATTTTTAATTGCATTCTTCCTAAATAATATTTCATGTTAAATCACATGTTAAAAATAAGTTTTATATATATCTCAAAGCAATGAAACATATTTGAGAATATCATTAATCACAATGATAAATCTCTTAATATAATAAACCTCACCAAAATAGCATGAATCCAATTTAGATAATATCCTGAAAGGTAATTCTTATCTTGATAATCAATATATCCAAAACTATTTCATTTTCAATGATTCTCTTTTCAGCTATCATGATTATCTATATCCCACCATAGAATAAAACATAATTAACATCGCTTAAAGTAATATACTAACCCAACATGTTATATAGACTTCTATATAACATTCTCCCTAAAACCCTATGGAAGATTCAAATCGCCTCAAAATCTTATCACTTAAAACATCAAAATGTGTATATTTTATTTTAAACCTATAATCAATGATAAACGTATAGACCCATGGTGGTATCCATAACTCTTATGTTGTCCTCAAATGAAAACATATATGCTTCGATAAATTACCATAATCATTATTCTTCAAATAAGACCATATACTATGGAATATTTTTTATAAACCCAGAAATAATGTAAACTCTATCAAAGATAACATTGACCACCATTTTCATTGAATAACTAATCAATTTCATGTTCAAAAATACTATCACATTTACTTAATAAATTTCAATCATCTCTTCGTCCCAACAATAAATTATTATATTACAACTAAATAAATTTTATTAATTATCAATACCCTTCAACATATGTTTTCAAATACTTAAAGAAAATATATTATGGAATAATTCTTAAATGTCTCACGATTCTTATATTCAAAATATTATTGATACCTAATATCTAAAATATAATTCTCAAATCAAGATACATAAAATATAAATACTTCCACTTCAATGATTATAAAAGAATCAGAACTCCCTTAGTCCAGAAGTTGGCCCTTAGTCTTAGGCATTATCATAGATAATGATCATTTTTCCAACACATAATAAATTGAATTTTAAATGGTGCCTTTAGATGAAATTCATTTCCCCCATCAAACTTATCTTTTTTTCTCATAAATTAATCACTATATTTCCTTTATTTCAACATATAAAGTGTAATCCCATTCTTTTCATACATTCCCTAGAGTGTTTCTTCCAATATTCTCAACATTTAATGTATTTAATATTATTTCTTCCAGGGATTTCATAAAAATACATTTTTATATTATTAATTATCTTAGGAAACAAATAAAAGTTGAGATTATTAGTCAAATAACAAGATAAATTATTAGGAATAGTCACATGGTTTTAAATTCCACCTTTTTCTTCACTTGGTTGATAATGATAAAAATCTTCCCAATAATTTTCACATTTAATATTAATACAGTTCCTCCAAATTCCAACCATTGACTAAAAAAAGGAATAGTGTCAAAAAAATAATCATAGATAGAAATAATAAAATATCATTCATAAAATGTCTAAATCACAACTCATTCATTTTAATATTTGAAACCTTTGGTTTATCGTAAGTCATTCATGATCATATCTATTAAAATCCTTTATAATGGTTTATAATGAAAATGTGAATTATCATAGGAATATTCCCTATGATTTTCAAACGAGGTGCACATTAAGGGAATAATATCCATGGAAAAAAATCACAGATGAGATATAATCAACCATCTATTTTTAGGTTTACAACCCCTCTATGCATATATTTCAAAACCACATCCTCTTTTAGTATCCGGACATGGATTTATTGATCGTAAAATCACATAATGAATTCCTTAACAAAACGTTAGGATGTTATTCCACACATAGACATATCCTCAGTATTTTTAACAAAATTATATAATCCTAATATCCAAATATTAACTAAACCATTCTATGATACCAAATACAGTGAACCAAACATTTCATACATGGATATTTAAGTTTAGTAGATAAATATTTTTTATAAAACATTAAAACCTATGAATGAACAAGAATGGTTTTTTGTGTTTGGAGGCTATATGAAAAATATTCTTATTTCATGAAAGGTATCAAATATATCTCATAAATATATTATCACATAGTATTGTTCTTAGACATACCTTACTTAAAAAATTTCTTCATAACCCAAAGAAATGGACTCTATGAATGGATGAGCTAATATACTCTATAAGGGTAAAAGAGGGAGATATCAATGATAAGTTAATAATAAAAAAGGGAATGATTACATGATATTAAAATTTTAAAACCATAACTTTAATATCATAGATCCTTATCTTGAGTCATGGAATAAATCATAGTAGTTCATTATACACGAATCATAAAGTGATTAATGAACACTATCCATTAGAATGTAACATTGGAATAATAATATAGAGAATACATGTGCTTATAAAATTTTGAACATGTATAAATATAACTAGGTTCACACACAAAATTATGTAAACGAAACTAGGTCCACACATAAACTTATAGACATGAAACTAGGTCCAGGAATAAACTTATGGACATGAAATCTAGGCCCATACATAAAGTAATGAACAAGAAAACAATTCCATTAATAGTTTAATTAACTCATGAGTTATCAAACATTACTCAATGAATTAGTGGGATATATAATTCTGGGCCCACCTATCACATAATAAAAGTAATACATATGTATTCAAGAAGATCATAAAACACTCTTCATATCATAACCCATTAAAAGGATAAAGTTTTCATAAACATATCATCATTTCATCATGGAATAACCCACGTAAATTGGTTTAATAAACATTCTTTCATCATAATTATAAAGCATATAGAGAAATAATAAGGATGATATCATTGGTTCATATCCCTAGTAAATCATATGTAACCTCAAAGGGCATATTCTTAGATGAAAATTTATTTAAAATATCAATTGAAATATTTTTTGTGGAAAAATAAATTTTCAATTTAAAATCACTTATTTAAAATCTATTTTTTTTGAAATATTAAAGAAATAATTTTCTTTGAAAAGAAACATAGAAAATTTTAAAGGAAGTTTGAAATCATAGAGTGTTAATGATGGTGGGAAATTCTGTTCACGTCATATAAGTTAAAAGAAAACATTCCTTTCACCCTTTTGTAAAAAAAGGTAAAAATGTACAAAGTTTAGAAAATGATAATAAAATTAGTTTCAAAATATTAGTTAAAAGGAAAGACATGGGTAAAAATTATGTAAAACAATAAAAGGAAACTATTGATAACATTCTTGAAAATATTTTTAGAAAAAATTGATATGGGAGAAAATGTTTTTTCGGATGAAGAGAGAAATAAAGCTAGTTTTCCTTAAAAATATTCATATTGAATATTAGGTACTTAAAAATAGGGTAATATAAGGAAAAAACTAATCAATATAAATAACATGAGGACAATAAAATTCATATTTTTTTGGAGGTATATCATAATATTTAATAATTGAATGCTTCTTTATAAACAATTGTGGCAAATAATGGGATTATAACATTATGCTCTTAAAACATTTGTAAATTTTATATTGTAAGAATCATGAAAGAATAAAATAAATTGAAAATTTAAAAATTATGAATATATGAGGATTCATGATATAACTTTTCAAATGTTTTAGTATACACCCCACAAAAATGAAACAAGGGGTGAGTAGACATATGTCTCTGAGAAATAAAAGTGAGTCTAAAAATACCTTACAAATTTTGTAACATTTGAATCATAAATTCCATAAAGAAATAACATAAAATTAAACTTTTAATTTTATTATAATAAGTTTTATTATGATATATAAATTTAAAGGGGGTATATAAAAGCCTCATTGTCATATTTCCCAAAGAATACAATTTGAGATGATATCCCTTACCCCAAGTTTACTTTGCTTCAAAAATGATCTAACCTCATGTATAATAGATTTAAATTTATTATAATTTTATTCCATAAAAATTTAAATAATTATAGAATCATATATGTTCCACTTATTTCATTCTAACACCCATTTATAAATAAATTCTTACTAAATTATTTTTCGACTGTTAACTATTTTTTATAAAACGTTCGGTTATGTAGTTTCAATATTTTTACTTTTATCATAAAAACATAATTTAGAGAATTTTTAGTATCTTTTACTTTGAACATAGATTAATCATTTAGATAATTTTCATAATGATATCAATATAAATATCATATGTAATAAATATTTATATATATTCATCCATATTGGATATAGATAGAAAAATGAAATAAATTGTTCATGGAGACGGTAGACCGTATGTATGCATGCATGATGGTTTCACATTCAATGGAAGGAATGAAAGAATTATAAATAATAACTCTCTTTTAAAAATTCATTATTATATTATAAATATCATATATATCCATTAAAAATACCCTTATTACCATCCATATAAAATTAAAATTAAAAATTAATCACATCACAAGTAGTGGTGGAAGACCACACGTACACATAAGAAATATTTTCATTTTTCAACGGATTGGAAGGTACAAAGGTAGATATCATATTATAAATAAAAAATAAAAATTATTTCCTAAAAATAAAAGTATAAACACTAAACACATAATAATCACCATATTTGAAATATGTTTATGAAGAACGAATTACACTGCTATGTGGAAACGACAGGCCATACGTATGTATGAGAAACATTTTCATTTTCTATAGAATAGAAAATATATATATAATGGTTATACCATAATAAAAATAAAATCTAAATATATTTATTATATTTTATTTATTATTTTAGGATTTGATCAACTAATTTAGATAAATTATATGATTAAATAAATTTTAAATAGTTGATAAAAACAATTAACTATTTTTTGGTAGGATTTTTTAATATACCCTCTTAAGTGACATCGGGTTAGTCTATTGGGAATATTATAAGTTATATATATTTTATAAAGATTATTATAAGAAAATGTTTCATGAGTTTTGTTGACATAGATAGATGAAGGTGGTGTAAAGGAAAGCGAGAATGAATGTCCTTTTACAAGTAAGGGAAAGGAAAGACATGGAATTTTGAAAAACATTAAAATATAATTAATTTATTCCCAAGAAAAACGATTCCCAATGGATAAATATTCAATAAAAAGATTAATAGGTATAAATATCATGATAAAATGAAATTTATATTGGTTTTAGTGTCATTTTAAAGCTTATATTTTGGTTTGACCCCTTAGTTTAAATTTTTTAACCTTAACTATAGTAATAACTTTTTCAGTATTAAAAGGTTTTAATTTTACATATATGGTCCAAATTGGCTCATAAATGGCCAAGGTATGGGAATTGAGAAAATTTATTATCAATATTATACTCTTTTAAAAAAACTTATGCTTTATAATCAATTAATAGAATACTATATTCATAAAATATCATTAATTTAATTTTTTATACTATTCAATTAATTTTATATTAAAGGCACCAGACACAAATTTAATTTTAATATAATCCTTTATCAAATCCCTAATATATCATATATATATATATACTAAATTTTTGGAATATAATGATTCATCCAAATCTTATTTATTTTAATATTTTTAAAATCATTTACATTATTTTTATATTAATTGGAAAAATATTGTTTTGGGATTGTGTAAGAATTTATTATAATTATTTAATCAATAAATAATTTATTTAAAATTAATATGATAAAAAATTATTTCATAATTCAAATAAACATTTATAACCAAAATTAACCACTTTTTTCCTTATAATAAAAATTTATATTTGTTAAAGTGAATAGAGTGACACTTTGTAGTTATCCTTATTAAAATAATATAATGGTAATAATACAATAAAAATGGAACCAATAATATATTAAAACCTAATTAAAATCTCCGATAATATCATTATTCACATTAAAATTATGTCACATAAAACCTCAATATAGTATCCTTACCATAAATATTATGATCGAACTTAGATTTATTAACTGATTATGGTATCCAAAAATATTAAAATATCCTCATATGATAACTTATTAAACACTAGATATATATATATATATATATCACATTATATCATACCAACTACAAGACCCAAACTCAAACACTAAGATATGGTGCTAAAAACAAACTCTTTCCATATAGACTTTGATAATAATGAATGAGACTCGATTGTAAGAATAAAAAATTATAAAATAAATACCCAATATTGATTCACTTATATACCTATGACATTTTAGGTTTACAGTTTTATAGAATTAAGAAAAAAACCCATTATTTAATGAACCCCCTGTCTTTATTATTTAATGGGTATTTATCCCATTATACAAAGAAGTTATTATTTTACATATATACTTTAATATCACCCAAAACAATATATACAAAAAACAACCTCCAGAAATATCATATATAATAATTTTATTTATAACTCAGACAAGTTGATACATAATAATGGAGATCTCAAACACTTAGTAAGGTTAAAAATATGAATTAACAATTGAATATCCTTATAGATCATAAAAAATCATATAGGTATGTGAAAAAAGTCAATGTTCTAAAATATAATATGTTATTTTAATACCAAAAAAAATATTTTTCAATTTCATGCTCAATAATTTCATAGAATAATCCCTTAATAAAACATAAAAAAATAATTTTGAAGAATACTTCAAAAAACACTAGTACCCATGAATGAAAAATATTTCCTTGAAAATTATCTTTTCACTCACAGATGATCATTAAAATTCCACCAATAACGAACTAATTTTATTTTCAAAACAATTGAATTAAGAATCATATTTAGTATAGAAAAATCATGTAGGCATCTTGAGACATTATCCTTACAATCACTCTCAAAATAACACTTACAAAGGAATAACCATAACAAAGAATTCTAACATGTCTCCCCTGGAAAATGTATCTTCACCCAATGAATTGGAAGGATATGTGTAACCCACCGATCATCATATTATATTTCTAAGAACTATAAAATGAATAAAACACATAGGATATTTCACTATTAATATGAAACTTTTAAAAACATTAATCATTCCTTCAGAGCATAAATAACCCATGGAAGAGAAATATGTGTCATTAAAATTTACTTATAAGATAATCATAATCCATGTATGGAAATAATGTAAATTTTATAAGTAAAATATTTCCTTATTAAAGGATATTAATCCTTAAATTATGTTTACATTAAAGGAAAAAAATTTTCATAATCATTAGAAATATGTTTTTAAAAACAATATGAAATACCATCTTTTTTTGTAGCACTTTAAATCTAAAAATTCTAAGAATAATGGGAATATTATTTTTCTTTAAAAACCCATGTGTACTTTTAATAGAATCCTGAAAATGAAACATTATAATCAATACAGGAATACATTCAAAAACATTATTTCCACATTTTTTGTAAATAATGTCAAAAGGGAGTTTCGCAAAAAGTATTTAAAAAGATTAATTTTAATAATTTGTATAGAAATTCAATGTTATTAAAAAGAAAACTTATAAAAAAATTATATATATATATATGACATAAAACAATTTTAATAACATTGAAATTAAATATAAATAGTTTAAATAGTTTAAAATAATGTTTTAAACAAATATAATTTATGAATATTAAAATAAAAAAATATTTTGAAATAAATAACATGAAAATGGTGTTTAAATATCATGAGTATAAATAGATTCATGATATTATGGAGAAATATATTGTATTTACCCCACATAAATATATAAAAATTGCATCAATCAAAACATGTCTAAAATAAAGAAGTTTGAGATTATAAATACTTAAATATTTAGTGATTCTTGTATCAAAAGACATTGAATGAAGGAATATAATTTGATTGTATAAAGAAATTATTTTCATGAAATAATATGTCAAAATAAATTATTGTGGATTTAAGAAACATTTTAAAAATAATCATGGTTCATAACATGAAACACGATTTAATGAATTATAATTGAGACCATGAAACCCTTACAAAGATCATAAACTTTAGAGTTGGAATAAATCAATGAAGTAATTAAGTGGAAAAAATTTAAATACATATAAAATAATTTGAAATAACTATAAAAAACTATAAGTCATAAAAAATGATCTTTTAATAACATGTTCAATGAATAAGTGATATAATAGAATGACAAAAGAAATTGTGTTAAGAATCCCCTTACCTTGGATTTATACTTAGTTAGATGCAATCTAATATCCTATATAATAAGCTAATAATTATTATATATATTTTATCAGAAAAATATTTATATGTATATTAAAACATTCCATATAATTATTATTTTTTCTTAACAATTGTTTTATAATAATTTTTAAATAAAATAATGTCATTGAGTTAATTGTTTAGTTCTCTAAGCATGTTTTGATTCAGCGGTTCCAGTACTTGAACATTGGTCATAGGTTAATCAAATAGAAAATGATTATAATAAAATAAATATAATTTCTATAAATTAAATATAATTTTATAATTATCCATTTTAGTCAGTTATGAAAAATAAAATATGTAGTTCTTAGTGGTTTTAGTTCACACAAACACATTGGTGATGTTTTCATTTTCAACAGATTAAAGGAAATGAGGGTATATAATTATATATCATTATATAATCATAATTATTTAATTTATTTCATATTAATTCATTTAATTTATCTTTATTTCCATCCATTTCTGGGGATAATGAAAAAGGAAATATATCATTAATGGAGGTGGTATTCTACATGTACACATGAGTGTTGTTTTCATTTTTCTATAGATGGGGAAAAGGTTCATGATGGTTATTATATAAACATAGTAATATTTTACTGAACTAATGATACTAGTTTTATTATGTTATTAAGGTTATTGACTATTTTTATGAGGTTTAAGAATAAATAATCCAGAAATAATTGAGTAAATACGATTACCTCTTCTCTTGATATCCTCATTTAGATTGAATTTACGACCTTTGGAGGAGTGGTTTATGTTTTCAAAAGGGTATCGAGAACATGACTAGAAACTATGGAGGGTAATGTTTTCAAAATTGTGAGAGAAAACAAAACTCATATATGCCTTTGGTAATGTTATATCGGGTCCCTTTTTATAGGAAAAATATCAATGGTGTTTCCTCAAATATTCAATATAAGGGACAAGAATGTAAATATAGGATAAAAAGTGGATAAAGATGGACCGTGGATGAAATTTTAAACACTTTATAATTCCAAATTTCCTCGTAAAATATTTTTTAATGGATATTTATGTTAATTAATAAAATATTTATTCACATTAAATATACTTAATGTCATTTTCGAGAATATTCATACAATTTTAATGTAAAAAATCAAGATAAAATTTATTTTGAATATAAAAACATAATTAAAAATAATACTTCATAGATATCTATAAAATGATTCGTACAATATATTTCATTCAAATCATATCACTTTTGGGGTTTTTAAAATCATTTACTTGATTTTTCTATTGCTTGCACAAGAATTGTGTCGATACTGCATAAGCATATTAGATAATTATACTACCATTTAATATTAAAAATAAATTACCAAAATAAATTTTATTTATTAAAAATAAATATAATAATCTTGAACAATTCATAATGTAGTTTTTTTATTCTCATTTTCATGAAAATGTATTAATTGATGGATAGTGACATTTTTTTAAATATTAATTTTATAATATAAAAATGAATTTTATAATCAAATAAAATGGAACAAAATGAAAGAATTTAAATGATAGGATAATATAGGATCATAATAAACTCATTCAATAAATTTTAATGTTTTAGTTATAATTTTTTATTTATATCTTAATTTAACGCTCTCATTATCCCATTTAACTCATACCAAGGTGACTAATTTTCATTATAGTAACTATTATTTATGAAAAAATAGAATGAAAATTGTTAAATAATTTGAATAATAAGATTAAAAATACGAAATTAATTTTAGTTAATTCAATTTCTAGAGTTTCTAACCTTTAATTTTAATTTATGTTTGCAAAATTAAATAAAAATAAGTTTTATTACAATTCCACTTTTAAGTATTAAAAACATTTTTCTGAAGTATAATAGACATTTCATACCCATATATTAGATTAGTTTATTACTGAAAATTACTGTTATTATAAATTTAATACCAAATAAAAACATAATGTAACCTCGAAAATACATAATTAAAAAAAGATAAAAAAATAGTTCATTTATTAGAATAAAACATTTCTTAGGATTTAAAATGTGATCCATGGGTTAAAAAATCCTCATAATATTTTTAAATTTCATATTTGAAATCATAAACATAAACATTTTTTGTAAAAAAATGTTTCATAAAATTTTAAATCGTTCTTATATCATGATGATGTCATAAAAATCATAATATTTTTTAAAAACGTATTTTCATTATTCACCAAAAAAATCAAACATTTTAGAAAAAACCAAAAAATGAAAAATAAGTTAATTTGGACATTTCGAATTAAAAAGTAAATTTAATTTAGTGAAATTTAATTATTTTTTTTATAAATTTATTATCTAAATGAAAATAAAAAATATATATAAGGAATCTATTTTATAGAAAAATAACACTTTCCATCTCAACTGTTCTTAATCTTATTTGACATAATTTTCTAATGAGTAATAATTTTTTTCACACTGTATGTCTATAATTTAATGATGTTCAACTTTCATATTAATAAAATGTTATTCAATTTAGTTCATTATTTTTTATGTCACACACTTTTCAAAATAATATTTGTTTATTTAATATAAACTAAAATCTTAGGGAATTATATTATCCCCTACTTAAAATAATTACAACCTCATGATTTTAATTTTCTCATATAAAAAATGAAAGTATCTTGATATAGTAATACAATCATATATAGATTGTATTATGTTATGTAATTTTTAAGTTACTTTAATTTTTCTTTATCCATACTTGTGAATGAGTTTCCACAAGAACACCTTCAAAACTGAGTGATAAGACCCAATAGATTATAAATCTTTTTTCATTAGTTGGAGGAATTATTTCTAATAAAGATAAATAATTTGATAAAATATACTTACATTTTTTTTATTAGAGAAATTTCATCATTAAATTATGTGTTTGATAAATTTTAACTTCTAACTCACTTCACATCCAAATGATTAATGACTAATTTGATTTTTTTCATTCTAGAATCATGAAAAATAAACATTTAAAGGATTACAAAATCCATGAAAATATGTCAATATACTCCTCACATCTCTATATATTTACCATAACCAAAATGGTTTGTACAAGTTAATATAATTAAGAAACCTTCATTTGTAAAAATTATATTAATATCCAAAACCCCATCAATTACATCCAATGTTCCACTTAAACAATTCCATAAATATTTAACCTCAAATTTTTTTAAAATAATCCAAGTCAAATTGGAAACCCAGAAATAGAATTTATATGAAAATATATTCATCCAAGATAAACATAACATTTATCTCTAAACAAAAATAATCCTTAAAAATTATCATACCAAAAAATTATTCTCATTAATCATATATTCTCCAAAAAATATTAATATTTTACCAAAATTATATTAATCGCCATAAAAAACTCATCTATACTTCTAAAAGATTACTAAATACTTATTAATAAAATAATAATGAAAATTTTAATATAAAATCTCATAATATATAATAATTTCCAATTCTTCTTAATCCTAAAATTTTCTCAATATGATAAAGCTTTATCACAATTAACTATAATAACCTCAGCATCAAAAAATTTATTAACACAAAAGGTTTTTTGTACCTTTAAAAATGTGTTCCCAATAAAATTATTACCAAATAATTAAATCACATGTTAAACCCAAGGGTTATAAATACCTCAATCATCCATTAAAACCCAATAAGAATTTCCTATATTATCATTAATCACATTATAATCCCATTTCATAAAGCCTCAAAAGGGTACTTATACATTTAATATTATGATAAACATTAGATTTATTATCCCATGATGGTATGAGAAACTCTTAAATTATCCACCTATGATAACTTCATAAACACTAATGTTATCCAAAAACAATGCTCTAAGGGATACATTAACTCCCAAGACCCATATATCAGGATCTAGTGCTAAAAAATACACTTTACATACAATATTTGATACCAATAGAAAAAACTCAATTATAACCATCCACAATTTAAAAATAAATAACCAACCTTGAGTTGTTTATATAGATAAGAACATTTATATTTGTAATTTTATATAATTAGTAAAAAAAATCAACATTACAAAACTCATGTCGTTCTCATAAAATCGACATTTTTACCATTATAAAAAGAATTTATTATTTTACATCAAATCTTCGACATCTCCCAAAAAAATAATATACAAAATATACCCTTTGATATATATCATACATAATAATTTTCTCCATAAAATAAAATAATTGAAACATAATAAGGGTGAACTCAAACAATCAATATTTTTAAAAATTTGTATTGACACTCAAAGGTCATAAGAGAGAATAAGATGATCATATGGGTGTGAGAACAGAGTCAAACTTCTTGGATATAACATATGTGTTTCATCCCCAAAAATATATTGACATTTTTTTAAATCTTAGATCAATAATTAAAAATAATAATACTATTTTTCAAGCATAAAAGAATAATCATGAACATTACATAGGAAGCCATGAGAACCTATGTAAGAAAATTAATTTTCTTGAAAACAAAATTCACCTCTAGAATATAATAAAATTCACTGCAATAATGAACCAATTTTATTAACAAAAATATTTCATTTAAGAATCATATAAATCATAGAAAGACCATGTAGTGATCTTGGGACATTATCCATATAATCACCCTTACAATAACCCTTATAAAGGAGTAAAATTCATGGTACTTATAATATGTATTATCTGGAGAATGTATCATTACCTAATGAATTAGATGGATATATCTGACCCAACCACCATAACATGAAATTTTCAAGAACCATAACATGAATATAACACATATGAGTTTGGACATTCATCGTAAAATTCATGAAATCATTCATGATTCCTTTATATCATACATAAACAATAAAAAATTAACATGATTTATGAATATTTATTTAAAACATCATCATAATACAACCATATAAATAAGGTGGATGGTATCATTATAACATATCCCTAGATAATCATAACAATAATTAATGAATTCTTCAATAGATGAATTTTTTTTAAATCATTTAAAATATGCTTTGAAAATCAAGAGGAAATATTCTTTTCCTTTTATAACTTTTAAAAAATAAAAATTCCCCTAAAAATAGCTGTAGTATATTCTTTTTAAATACCATAGAAACATATAAATGAATCCTGATAATGAAAAATTATTACAATGGGGTGAAAATTGTTTCTTGTTGTATAGGATAAAAATCATTCTTTTCACACTATTTCCATGAAATCCAAAATTGATTCATAATGAAAATATTTGAAAATATTTTATTTAATCACTTTTAAATAAATTTAATGTTAATAAAAATAACATTTATCAGACATTTAAGTGTATAAAAAACATTAATAAAAATTTTCAAAATATGGACATGGAATATAATTAGATTAAAACATTTTAAATAATGTTTTAAAGAAAAATACATTATAGATTTTAAAATTAAAAAAAAATCCTTTTAAATGAATGATATTGAGAAGGAACAAAAAATTCCATGATTATAAAGAGATTCATGATATTATATGTCTAATAGAATGTATATAAAGCATATAAATTGTATCGTCCCACTATAGAAGAAATTTAAAAGTGCCCCAACATGGTATTCCATAAGACGTCAAGTGAAACTCCCCATATGCTAGTGGCTGGAGACTATTAGAAGGGGCCTAGGGTGTGTTTTGGGTAAATAATTATCTGATTAGTTAGAGTGTAGCACAAAGGTATATATATATAAATATAAATCTCACAAGAAGGAACTAAAGACAATAACAATAGAGTAATAATTAAATAATATCCTAATAAATAAAGAGGTAGTAGATTAATAATAAATAGATAAAAAATGATTTTTATAGTCATTTCATGGATATATACAAAATTAGTACATGGGATTAAGGGTAAACATTCATACAAAATATTCTAAAAGAAATAAAAAAAACTTGAGGCTTCTACTACTAGATTCACGAGAATAGGTTAGGTCCTATGCTCCCTTACTCCATCTTAGAACTGAAAATCAAGCATCTGAAGTTGGATACTTCCCTTTATATACACATGCATTCAGGAAGTCTTATTAGGAAAAAATAGCTTACTTAGAAGGGTGTGATATATACTCAGCAGGCCACCGCCAGTATTTTCTATAATAATCTAGTCAACACATATAAAATGAGAGGTGTGCTAATAATAATAAATGGAAGGCAATAAATATATAAACCTATCAGTCCACATTCCTAATTGATACCTAACCCAGACTACTAGATTCGACCTAAAATAGATTTCTCTAATCAATGTGACATATATAATTATGTTATAATTTATAAATGGTTCAACATAAATAAGTATCATGATATTAGATGAACCCAAGAATGTGATTTGTCTTGGTAGATGCATCCTTTAATTAAATAAATTTATATTCACAGAGTTATAAGAAATAAATCTATTGAAATTATAAGATTAATCATGAGCCCATATAACACGTCCTATAATAAGAATCATACATATCACTTTGGGTTCCTTATAAATACACCTCTCTAAAGAATATTTTAATGATGAACAAATTAAGGAAACACATGTATAAGCCTCAGCCAGGTGTATTTATTACCCTATGAGCCTATCTGTGGTATCTCATATAGGCTACTATGTATCACTCATGTCCTGATGTAATATCTAGCCACTAAGCCCTTCCACAGTGTCTCCCCTATGGAATTGTTATCATTCATAAGAGGAATAGAAAATGTACAGTGATCCCATCCAATGATTACCAAGTATCACTCCCACTAATTTTACTATTTAATAGGAACTTCTATTATTAAAAATGAGAGTCCCATCTAACAAATCCTCAAGCCAAGACCCTTGAATTTACCTCAGTATAAACATGAAGTAATATTATCTATCAAAACACATGTAATTTAATAATCCAATTTAATCAGGAAACTTTATTTAAGTTGTTTAGTTCATTTAATTTAGATATTCAAGCTAAGTCATCAATCATTATGCCTGAAACATTTCCTACACATTCTCATTTGTATATTATTTATTATAAGGAATAAACACCACAAAAGGTGGTTAAAAAATTTATGGAAAGGTCATATAGGCCTTTAAGGAAATAGTCACACACAATGGGTGAGTCACGTCAAAGTAATCAACCCATGTGTTGATTCAACCCTAGATAAGACCGTATTGGGTACGGAAAACCATTTAAATTAAGTTATTATTCATTAATGAGGTGAAATCAGAGGATTATTTTGTGTGAAATAATGGTTCATAATATAAAAGCCACTACACATTGAGGGAAAAAACTAGACTACCTGCCTTATCCATGATTCACTCTCCTCATCAAGTGTTGAACCTTTAATTGAGATACAACAAGAAAATGGATGAATTGATCAATTCCCTAAAAACAGGGAAAATTAAATCAAACCAAAATATCTCAATAGGTGTGAAAATAACTTAGGAATAGATAGAATATGAGTGGAGGGATTTCCGAGATGAATTCAAGCACCCAACGATGATGGAAGCAAAGTTCAGGTGGAGGAGGAAGAGGTATACCAAGATTAGGAATGGAGATGGCCTCTCGCATAGCTGCACCTATGTGGGGAAGAAAATTGGGATCCATTAAAATGATCCTTTACCTATTTAAAAAACACACTTGGGAATATATATATATGGAATGTAATCATTACACACCATATAAAGCTCTTATTTCTTCCTCCTAGGTAAACCCATTTTACGATGTGCGTTGGTCCTAGATAGCCCTTACACATTATGTATCTAAAACACACCATTTTTTTTGATTAAACACTATGTATTAGGTAAATCATATTTATTTTTCATGTAGCCAGGCTCTAGAACCTTTTTATCACCATTCCTAAAATGTGTTGATAGGCCCTTAGTCACGGTTTCTGGTTTTAACCAAAACTAAAATGAAAATGATCCTTACCGAAAATATGGGACATTACAACCTCCTCTCCTTAGAAAATCAACCGAAAGATTCTATTATGAGGGTGGTAAATCATCATCTGATAAAATTTCTATCCAGTAAGAACATACTTTGACCGCTATCTCCTATGTTTCATCCTACAAACGGCCATGCTACCTTAAGTCTCATACTTTAGGAACTGAACTTCCATAGAGAGCATTTCTTCTCCAATCAACAATATGTATCAGACGATCCTCAAAGGATTCATCTTCCCCCATATTAATATCCTCAATGGAATATAAATTATATGGTTAAAAATGATATTGTTGAATCTACGATACATGGAATATGTCGTGCATTGTCTGGTACCTCTTAGGTAACTGCAACCGATGGACTGTTAACTGACTCTCTCAATGATCTTGAATGGATAGATATAACAAAGCAATAGCTTAACCTTTCTTTTAATCCTTATATTACCCAATCTATGTGAAACTAATAGAACGTCCTGATGTCCCACCTCAAACTGCAGTGGTCAATAATGATGATCAGTATAAGACTCGTGCTTTGATTGAGTTGTTGTGATACTTTTCTAAATCATATGTACATTCTCTAAAATGGCATGAATGAGACAAAGACCTATTAGTAATGAATTATCTTCCTATAACTATCATAGGGGTGAATGGAAAAACCTACTATAAAGGGATTAATACGGATCCATCTGAACCATTTAATGAAATTTGTTTTAGTAGGAAAATTCAATGAGAGGTATATGTCTTTTCCATGAACCTCCAAAATCAAGTAATATTTCTTGGAGCATTTCCTCTAACACCCATATTATTCGAACATGCTAACCATTGGTCTGGGGGGTTATATGTTGTACTCAAGAACACCTATGATCCCAGGTCCTTCTCTAACCCTTTCAAGAACTATGATGCAAACTCATTGTATTGGTTTGATATGATAGAATGAGTAAAAACATAAATCTTTATAATCTCCCAAATATAAAGCCTCCAAAAATCATCAACTAAGAATTTCTCTTAGATATTTATGAAATTTGAGACCTTTTTCAACATATCTATGATCACACATTCCAAATCACTACCTCTATGGGATCTCAAAAAACCCCCATGAATCCACAGTGACACTGTACCATTTCCACTAAAGAATGAAAAAAGGATATAAAAGTCTTATAGGTCTCTAGTTCTAAGCCTTCACCCGCTGACTAGGGGAATAAATCATGATAAAATATTATATAATCATATTCATACATGACCACAAATACCAATTATGTATATCTAGGTACATCTTGGTAATCCTAGGGTGAACTTCCCAAATAAAGGAATGATATTCCTATATCATCCCTCCCCGTATATCTAAAGACGCCCATACATTCCCATGGAAGATTTTGATCTTATTCCCATAAAATACCCATCTTATTGTTGTGTTCTTTCATGAGACACATTCTCTCAGGATGAGTCCCTTAGTTTCGGATAGATGTCTCATCTTTACCCATTCTAGAATGGAGGAAGTCACTGTCAGAGCTGTTAAATATGGTTTCCCATGAAATTCCTAAACTACATGGTGAATATCTAAAAACAATGTTATCAAATGAAATTCATTGTTATCCTCTTGGAAGGAATTTTTTTGAGTCTTTTAACTTAGGGAATCAGCTATTTCATTACCCTTATTGGGTATATGAGAAACCTCAAAGTCAAATGGTTGTAGGTACCCTAACCACCTGTGTTTCTAGATCTTCATGTATTTCTATGTGAAGATATATTTGTTACTTTTATTATTTAAGACAAAAATTTCCCACTCACCCATAAGATTATTCCTAAAAATGCATAAATCACGATCTAAAACTGTTAGATCATGGTCGTGTGTAGGGTAATTCCATTTGTGATGTCTTAGTTAGTGGGACCCATACAATATAACCTCGTCTCCCAACATCAAAATTTCTCTAGTTCTGATTCCTAAAGAATTATAATAAACTGTATATCTCCTTCCCAACACTTGAGGAATTAGGATCCATGCTGAATTCAATCTCCCTTTCAACTTCTAAAAGGTCGTATCACATGATTCTAACCGAATGAGCATCAAAACATTTTTAGTCGGACCTATAAGAGGAAATATTAGGTGTGATAAATCCAGAATGAATCGCCTATATATCCATCCATCCCCATGAAACTACATATTTCAAATACATTCATGGGATAATCCTAGTAAAATAAATCACTCATCTTCTCTGTATCAACATACACACATGCTTCTATAATAATATGACCCAATAAGTGAAACTTATTGTTCCAAATGTTAAAATTTAAATGATTTTCATATATCTATTTCTCTCATAGTGTTTTAATAAAAGTATCTATATGGTGGGAAATTTTATTTCTATTGCAATAATAAACCAAAATTTATTCTATGAATTATAAAACAAATGAGTCCAGATATGGGTTGAGAACCCAATACATCATATCCAAAAATACTTCTGGTGGGTTCATAAGACCTAAAAACCTAAGCATGTTCTCATACAAGTCAGACCTTCTCTAAAATGTTTTACATGGTTTGTATGATGTTCTAAAACACACCATATCATAGCCCAAACTCAAATATATTTTTGAGGAAACATTTTCTCCATCGATATGGTTAAATATTTTGCCTATATGATGCATTGGATACTTGTTCTTTTCCTCAATCCGGTTCAATCGTTGATAATACACACACAATCTAAGGGTAATGTTCGACTTCATGGTGAATAGGATAGGTGAAGCCCATGAGATTTTAGTATGTTGTATAAAACCATTTTCCTCCATGTATTCAAATTACTTATTTAGTTCTTGAAGATCAGTAGGTTTCATCCTATAGGGAGGAATGGACAGTAGTGTCACACCTAGCACTTGTTCAATGGTGAACTATACTTATCTCAATGAAGGTAATCCTGAGATGTTTCCAAGGAATAAATCTCTAAAACTATCCACTATAGGAGG
Source organism: Viscum album (assembly GCA_963277665.1). Taxonomy (NCBI): domain Eukaryota; kingdom Viridiplantae; phylum Streptophyta; class Magnoliopsida; order Santalales; family Viscaceae; genus Viscum; species Viscum album. Next base: position 609,298,433 of record OY728123.1, on the reverse strand, counting down.
GATATCTATAATCCACATTCCATGATCTATCATAAAGATAATATCCATCTGGGCTATCACTCTACCTAACCCATGACACTCGGGTTCATCTTGACTTGCCTGCATATCACATTCATCCTTATGAATATACGTGCTACCCTTGGGTGATTTAAAAGATTCTCTCTGGTGATATAAATCAACATGGTCAAGGTATGTCACTAACCAATCTATACTAAGAATTATTTCAATTATAGTCATCAGAAGGAAAAGGAAATTTCATAAGAAATGGTACCCACCTATCTCAAGGGGGGAATCCTTATACTAGAGTACAATCTCTGATCACACCCCTAATGGAGTTCTGAGAATCATCACACCACTGAAGTAATACATCACTAGGCCCAAGCATTCTATATTTTATACAGATATATATGAGTGTGATACACCTATATAAAATAGGGAATAAACTAATTTAGAGGCTACTAGAGTAGTACCATGCACTATAGATGGCCTTGGAATCTCCTCCTTAGTTGTAGGATGCATTGCATGGATATGGTTAGTCCTATGACCTTGATATGAGACTTGAATAAATTTTGTCAGTATGCTCTATTGGTTGTAAACCTCATATGACTAACTACATTGACCACATCCACTTTCTTAGCCTGATGGACCCACAGTAGACTAACTCCCAGCATGGTGTGGAGCTACTGATCCTATACTTGAATATGGGGCTATTACATATCTCATCTAACTAGATACAAGAGGTAAATATTGGTAGAAATACTATAATTGACCCATCCTACTGCAATCTCGGCACTCAATCAGTTTTCTCACACACTAGGGGTTCTTATGGCATGTCCTCACACACTGGAGAAACACCACATGGCTATCAGTACATCTCATCTAGTAATAACTTACCGCATGTGAACCCTTCAAATGATGTTTCCTATCACTATAAAACCTATCTACTTGTATTAAAGATTAACATCCATGGATCACAATACCTTATTCCCTTAGGTTATGCACTATGATGAGGTCCTGGATCACTATATAAAAAATGGTGGTCATCCATAACACATTCACCAATTATTAGATGTTATACACAATCCCATCCACAAACTTTATAACAGTAATCATCTCATCACTAGAAAGAGATGATGAGAATCACTGAAGTTTTGTGAAATGATATGAATACTCCATCACAAAAATATCTCCCAGGTGAATATGAATAAACGCGCTAACCTGATCCATTATCTATGTATGTGTAATGAAATAATCATAAGAGGCTGTATGGAAGTCAACCCAAAGAATATGTTGATGTAGACTACATTGATTGACGATATCCCACTAAATCTTGATATATTAACAAAGTATATAACTATTGAGCTGGGCCATCCACTCTGGATGCATCTCTATATTCTCAAAGATCAAAAGTGTGGCCTCTATCCAAGAATCAGAAGCATGAGGATCTCTATCCCCCCAAAATGCGGGAGGATGTAACTATTGGAATTCCCACATCCGCTACGTCATAGTAGGAGTAGGTCACAAAGTTCCCTTTAAGGATTTCATAAAGTGGAAAAAACTATCAGGAAACAAAGTAGTAGTGCCCAGTGGAACATTTGTTGGAGGTTACATACATAGAACTGTAGGAGGTATTGTGGGTGGCTTAGAGAACAACAACTATGATGTTTGTTAATCACCACCTTCCTGGTGTATTAAATGAGGACATCATGGTGTAATTACTTTAAATTTCTAGGAACACACCTCATATAAGACTCAACAATAGATAGAAAAAGTGATAATAAGAAGGAATAAGTTCAAATACTTCCTATAATGATTCACACCTCTTTGACTACTCTTAAGGTCAATACAAGGTGATTTGAATGATTAAAATGGATCATAGGAGACATAGACTACTTTCCACTACTAATGTCGAGTTAGATAAAAGGTCTCATGTCAGACAACAATGGTTTCAGTATATGGATTGTCAATTTCATGGTATATAAGAAAAATCCATTTAATTTTCAATTAGTATCACCATTTATCAGTATCCATTTCATTTCAAAACATTAATTTATTTAATTTTAATATTATTTATTTGGATATAGATATCCTAATCCAGTTAAATGTTTCACCATTCTCAAACATTAAAGTCTCATACTCTTTATAAATTTCAATTGAAACATAAAGTATGTATGATCTGAACTTTACATTCAATATCAGGATGAAATATGTCATGTACAGTGATATGATTAGGGGAACTACCATTCTCAATTTATGTAATTTCTCCCATCAAAAATTATAGTTAGAATTAATCAATCAAATAAACTAATATTTCATCCAGTAGAACCAGTGGTTCTTGCATCAATTATGAAAAAATTGGTTAATTATGGTGTGAACGTCAATATATGTGGGAATACACTATTTTGATTTATTTAGGCACTTTAATTAATCCAATTATGTTATCCATTCAATAAACATTAGTACATTTCAATATATAACAATCAAGGCACACACAATAAGAACTATCAACACATATAATGTATCCAGAAAGTAAATGTGGCATGAAACAATACACAGAATATAAGTTCTAAAGTTCCAAGTATGATTCATGATATGTTACCTATATTACATACAATTACAAAGAGAATAACCCATAAAAATAATATTTATCAATAATAATAACATAAAAAAACATGTACATCACCAAATGGTGAAATCAGAATAACTGTAACAAGCCCAAACTAGAATAGTAACAACCCACCCTAGGTAATTTGGGTTTCCCTAATACATAGGCTAGCTACTCCCTAACATAGACTCATTGCCAAATTCAATTACATCATTGTCTCTTTTCTAATACCTAAATATTTAGACCAAATTTAAAAAAAGTCTATGATACAACTTTGTAGCATTCTGCCTCGAAAGACACTAAGTGGTGCCCCGAGATAGTTGTCCATAAGACCTCAAGCACACCTCCCCATTCGCCAGAGGATTCAAACTAGAAATAAGGTAAGGGGGTGTGCATGTGGGAATACTATACCCTCATTATTTAGGGTGTAACACAATGATATATATATATGTGATGAGCAACAAAAATACGAAAATACAACAACAGTGGAGTAATAATTCAATAACATCCAGTTAAATAAATAGGATGATTATGAATAATAAATAGATTAAAATGATATTTTGATGACCATTTCATGGATATATATAGAATGAGTAGACGAGATATTGGAGAAACATGTATATACCACATGATATAAAAATAAAAAAAATACGCTACTACTTTAATCAATTGAATAAGATCCGTTCAATTATTCTATACTCCATACTAGACTAGAAAATAAAGCATCAAAAGCTGGAAGCTTCTAGTTATCTGAACCTCTAGTTCGGGATTCTTATAAAGTACCAATATTGGCCCAAGTAGGTTGTGAGATATAATGAGTAGGACACTACTAACTGTGTCTAGATCAACCCAGACTATTCATATAAAATGAGAAATGTGCCAATAATAATAAATTCATGTAAGTATATAAATAAAAATAACATTGTGTGACACTAAGGGATACTAAACCCACAACATATGCTTAGATTTAAGGTAGTGTATGTAAACAAGGATACCTATAAAAGTTTGGTAAAATGTATAAATGGTTTATCATATATAAGTGTCAAGATATGGACCGAACCCAAGAATGTGATTTGTCTTAGTGGTTGCATCCTTTAATTCAATGAACTATAATTGTTAGATTTATAAGAATGGAATATATTGAAATTATAAGTGGAATCCTGAGCCCATCCATGGAAACCCATAACATGAATCCCATTTATTGTTTTAGGTTCCCTATAAATATTCCTCACCACAGAGTTCATCCCTGGAATCCCAATTGAGGAAACCGTTGAATCACTCTCAGATTGGTGTAAGTATAACCCTCTGATTATATACTAGGTATATCACATAAAAGAATGAGTATTTTTCAAGTCCTGGTGTAACCATATACACTACTAGAAAATAAGGTTATACCAATGGTTCTAAACCGTTGGTATAGGCTAGAAAACCATTGGTATTTCCTATACCAATGGTTTTCTAAACCATAGGCTAGTAAGTCGTGAGGAAAGCCTTATACCAACGGTTTGATCTAAACTGTTGTTATATACCACTGTATTTATTGATATACCAACGGTTGCAAGATAACCATTGGTATATGTTTGTATATAATTTTTACCAACGGTTTTTAAAAACCGTTGGTATATATTGTTTTTTAAATTTCTCTCAATGTATACCAACGGTTTAGAACTTTTGGTATTGTATTTTTTGAGAATTATTATACCAATGGTTTTCAACCGTTGGTATTGTGTTTTCCAGAACTCCTTTACCAACGGTTCTAAACCATTGGTATTGTGTTTTTCTAGAATTCCAGAACTCTTATACCAACGTTTTTAAACTGTTGGTATTGAGTTTTTCCAGAACTGTTGTACAAAAACCCTCCAGTAGCCCCTCCACTATACACCTGCATAAAAAATATCACAAAAAACACATAGACTTAAAACAGTATAAAAAAACCTAAAATAGCACAAAAAACACATAAAATCATCAAACTCTTCCAAACATGTCATGTACTACAATTACCTATTTCAATCTTCATATGACAACAATCATCCGGTAGTAATTCACCTCACCCCTGCACAACCCCCCAACCAGCACAGCCCCCCCACCTTCCCATAAAATTCTAATTGGAAGAATAGTTTGAGAAATACTTATTAGAGTTGAATAAGAGTTTGAAATTTCCTCAAATCCCATTTTTTTTTCTGATCCTAGATTTGGGTATGTAATGATTTGTGATGAATTTTACATTGAACTTGTATTGTTTATAATATATGGTGAAAATGTATTTTCTTAGGAGTCTCGTCACTTATGACCCCATGAGTGAAACTACCCAACTCATGAAAAAGAGTTTGTGACTATTGTTGATGAGTGTAAATTTCAGTTGTATTCACTTAAAATGATGTCTTTTTGAAACAAAAGAGATACTTTGAATGGTTTTGTCCACACCACACCTCGGATTGAGGCAAAGATTACCCGTACACGTCACAAATGACCCATAGATCATTTTCCTAAAGTATCAACACAATCCGAATGCGTTTGATTGGTTCCCCGTATACCGGCTGTTTTTACTTAAAAGTGTATCCATTTTAAACAAAAGAAAGACACTTTGAGTGGTACTGGCCACACAATGCCTCGGATTGAGGCGGGGTTGACTTGTACACATCAAAAATGACCCATAGATCCTTTTCCTAAAGTATCAACAGAATCCAAATGTGTTTGGTCCGTTTTCCGTATGTCAGTTGTTGTTTTTACTTAAACTGTTGTCCATCTCAAAGAAAAGTTAGACACTTTGAGTGGTTCCGGCCACACCGCACCTCGGTTTGAGGTGGGGTTGACTCGTACAGGTCAAAAATGACTCATGGATCATTTTCCTAAAGTTAAATAGAATCTAAATGCATTTGGTCTGTTTTTCGTATGTCAGTTGTTGTTTTCACTTAAAATGATGTCCATTTTAAAAAAAATAGAGACACTTTGAGTGGTGTCGGCCACACCGCGCCTCTAATTGAGGCGGGGTTGACTCATACACGTCAAAAATGACCTATGGATCATTTTCCTAAAGTATCAACACAATCCGAATGTGTTTGGTTGGTTTTCTGTATATCGGTTGTTTTTACATAAAAGCGTATCCATTTTAAACAAAAGAAAGATACTTTGAGTGGTACCGGCCCCAATGTGCATCATATTGAGGTGGGGTTGACTCATACACATCACAAATGACCCATGTATACTTTTCCTAAAGTATCAAAAGAATCTGAAAGTGTTTGGTCCATTTTTTGTATGTCAGTTGTTGTTTTTACTTAAACTATTGTCCATTTCAAAGAAAAGTGAGACCCTTTGAGTGGTTCCGTCCACTCTGCACCTCGTATTGAGGCAGAGTTTACTCATACACGTCAAAAATGACCCATGGATCATTTTACTAAAGTATCAAAAAAATCCGAATGTGTTTGGTCGGTTTTACGTATTTCGTTTTGTTTACATAAAAGCACATCCATTTTAAACAAAAGAAAGACACTTTGAGTGGTACTGGCCACACCGGCTTTCGGATTGAGGCAGGATTTACTCGTACACATCACATATGACCCATGGATCATTTTCCTAAGGTTTCAACAGAATCCGAATACGTTTGGTCAGTTTTCTGTATGTCAGTGGTTGTTTTCACTTAAAATCCTATCCATTTCAAATAAAAGAAACACACTTTGAGTGGTACCGGCCACACCATGCCTCAGATTGAGGCGGGGTTGACTCGTACACATCAAAAATGACCCATAGATACTTTTTCTAATGTATCAACTGAATCCAAATGCATTTGGTCTGTTTTATGTATGTAAGTTGTTGTTTTTACTTAAACTGTTGTCCATTTCAAAGAAAAGTGAGACACTTTGATTGGTTCCGGCCACACCGCACCTCATATTGAGGAGGGATTGACTCGTACATGTTAAAAATGACCCGTGGATCGTTTTCCTGAAGTATCCACACAATTCGAATGCGTTTGATTGGTTTTCTTGTATGTCATTTTTTTACATAAAAGCACATCCATTTTAAACAAAAGAAAGACACTTTGAGTGGTATTGACCACAAAGTGTCACGACCCGTCCTCGGGGCCCGTTCCGTGACTACCCCAAGCCCGCCTTCCATAGGCCAGGGGCTGGCAACTAGCACCAAAGGCGTAAATCCCGATAACTGGGAAGGCATTGCCTTTATAAAAGTAAACAAAACACCACAGAGTACAAGCAGAAGTAAAATATTAAGTACAAAGAGAAGTTATGAAAAGTAAATGGGCCAGAATACAAACCCAACTAAAAGTACAACTACAACTGAACAAAAGTACAACAGAAAAAGACAACAGCTGGAAGAACGGAAGAGTCTCCTGGGTTGTCCTCCTCGGATCCTACCTAAAGGGTAGGTACAGATAACACTCTTTCCCGTCAACCTCCTCCATGTGTCGTCTCGTCGTGTGGTCCACCTCTAGGAACTGACTCGTCTTGTGGTCCACCTCCGGGTACCGTCCAGTCCTCGATCACTCGGCCTCTGTCAGCACTGCCTGTTGCCTGCAACCAACACAACGAGGTGCGGGCACAACCCGTGCAGGGGTGAGTATAATTATACTCAGTAGGGACCCCGAGTCCCTCAAGGTCTCACTAAAACGAACATGGATAACCACAAAGAAGATCTCAATGGATAACCTCTACTTAGGTATATGCCCATGCATATACCTAAGTTATCAAATAACCCATCTCAATCATGAGGAAAACACCAAGATCATGAAATCAATGGATAACAACTACCCAGGTATATTCCCATACATATACCTAAGTTATCAAGTGACCCATCTCAATCATGAGGTAAACACAATGGTCAAAAGACTCAGATCAAACCAGGATTTTCATTATCGAAACCGTAATTGTTGAAGAGCCCCATCTCTGGAGTGTACAGTGGTCCTGTCATGACTCTGAGGTACTTCTCACTAACCTAAGACTACTGAGGTACTCCTCTTGTCGAGTACCGCGGGCTAGCCACCCAAACACAGTAGTGCTTCTCGCCGGGGTATGCCACCCAAACACAGTAGTGCACACCCCCTAGTAGCCTGCAGAGGTACTCTCTGGACGAGTACCGCGGGTCTTCACTATCACACAGGTAGTGCTCCGTTCTCCATGGGTCTGCACCCAAACAAAGTAGTGCTCCGTCCACTGGGCTAGTCGACTCACTCCAAGTCGAGTCAGTCAAGCAGTCGTCAGGTCTCAGTTGGCTACACGGTCTCCATACTCCGCACGCTCGTCTCTGGGAGGGTCCTCTCCACGAGATATAGGTAGATACTCCAATTATCTCAAAGTCCCACGAAGAAGTATCTCAAACGACTGCCTCGTCATAGGGGTCTCAACGCAACAGACGGCGCGTCAATCGGATGCCCGGTCTGTGAGTTATTAGCCTTTTTGTCCCAGGGGCCCGGTTGGTTTCGTGAGCGAACCAACCTGGACATATCTCAACTATACCCCGAACTCTCATAGGGTATACTCATAGGGACCGTTTCTCAACGTGATCACCAACGCCGCTGACGGTTCGTCAAACGGACGTCTGGTCTGAAAGATATCAGCTTTTCCGTTCTAGGGGCCCGGTTGGATTTCGGGTGCAATCCAACCCGGCCACTATCCAACTAAATCCAAAACTCAAGAGAAGTATTCCAAAAGTTCCGTCTCATCAAGAGGAAATCAATGAGACAGACAGCGTGTCAATCGGACGCTCGGTCTGTGAGTTGTTGGCCTTTTCGTTCCAGGGGCCCGGTTGGTTTCGTGAGCGAACCAACCTGAACGCACTCTGACGGCATCCAAACCTCAAGAAGAGTAAGCCAAAAGTTCCGTCTCATCAATAGGAATCCAACAAAGTCGATGACACGTCAATCGGACTTTCGGAGCTCAAGTTATGAGTGTTTCTGCTCCGAGGGCCCGATTGGTTTCGTGAACGAACCAACCTAGCCGAACCCAAAGTCTTCCAAAACCTTGAGTGCGATATGTCAAAATGACCTTCTCGGTCCAAGGATCGCATCGCCACTGACGGTGCATTGATCGGTGGTCCGTAGCCCAGGATATGGGCAAAAGACCGAAAAGGTCTCAAAACGGGGGGGTCTGGGCACGGACCGACCCGACCCAACCCCCCTGGGTCGGCCCGAACCGGGTCGAACCGACCCGGGTCCGACCCGGCCGGCGCGGGCGTGACCCGGTCACCTGGCAGCTCGGCCGTAATGGCTAAGTCGTGCGCTAGGGGGGCGCCGCCCCCCTTGAATGGCTCGCGGCCCCGCGTGGGTGGCCGCCTCTCGCCAACGGATGTGGCCGGGTGGCTGTGTCCCGCCTTCGTCGGTCCCGCGCGATCGCGGGACGACCGGCCCGCCGCCGCGGCGGTTCTCCACGGCGGCGCGTCGGGCGCCGCCGTGCCGGCATGGCGCGCCGGCAGTTTTCTCCGCGGACCACCGGACGAGTTCCGGTGGTCAGAAATTCGCGTCATCTTCGCCAAAAGCCCTCCTGGGACCCGACCTTCATTGTGGAGGCCTCAAAATTACCTTGCGGCCTCGTTTTTCGTCGCCCGTCAATCTGCGCTCAATGATCAAATAATCAAACGGCGGCCTCTTCATGGTTTTCCGGCGCGGCGCGACGGCGCCGTGGCTTGTTCAACTTCATCGGCACGGCGCGACGGTGCCGCGCTTCTTAGCCCTTCCTCATAATTTCTGCGTGGTGCAATGGCACTGGGCCGTCTTTCACGTGCCGCAACAAATTCAAATAACAAGGGGGGGGGGAGGGTCGGTCGTGTTCGTTCGGTCCGACCTCCTCCTGTTATAATGATATCAAGCGTTCATTAAATAGAAGTCAACGAACGACAAAGAAATATTTCACAGTAAAAACAATAATCCTCAACATAAACCCGCATGAACGAACGATCCGCGGATCAACATGGAAATGGTTGGTCTGCGCCCGTCGTTCTTTTCTCAAAAGATAAGAGAACACCAATTAAATTTCCCCTACCTCGAGCGTAGCTTGAACGGAGGTTCGTCGGATGAGGATTTGTCGTGGAAAGAGATGTCGCGAAAGAAGACGTCGTCGGCGTCGCGGTAAGAGGCGTCGCGGAAGGAGATGTCGCAAAAGGAGACGTCGACCTCCGAGGAATCCGGCGTTCTTCGCGTTATTCGCATTCTTCGTGTTCTTCGATGAAGAGGATGAAGAAACTCAAGTCTCCCTTATCTTTTCTCCAAAAGCTCTCAAGCAACAAGCCTCCAACCCAAAAAAATAAAATAAGTCCCTTACTTATTTTATTAAAACAATGTAAGGTTTGAAATTCAAGAGTTTTAAATTCAAACACTCACATTAAACACACTTCATTAAAAACATAATTAATCAAAACTTAAGTTATCAAATTTAATTGTGAGTTGAGGGAGTTAAGGAATGTGAAGGGGTGGGGTTCGTGTGGGCCCCACCACTCTCATAACCTCCCATGGGATGTTGGGTAGTTACCCAACTTCCACCCAAAGCTTAAATCCACTCAGAGAAAAATAAAAATTGCAGTTAAAATTTTATTCTATCTTCCACAATTTTTATCAACCTCTCTCATGAAAATACAACTCCGGAAAAGGTGTTTCTAAGTAATTACTGGCACTACAGTTTCATCGGTTCCCTCAGAATTCGATTCCGAGCAGCGGTTCAAAAGTTAGAAATTCTTGCTTGTTCGTTCACTGAACGTACCCGAGCTAACCTTCGGAAAAATTATTCCGGGCACACCGGGCCTCGGAATCAGGAGCCTTCAGAAACTACGTTCTTGTAAAATTCCAAAGAAAATTTAAGAAAAAAATTTTCCTTGAAATTTCCGGGTCTTTACATTACTCCCACCTCAGGGCTTTACGTCCCCGTAAAACTTCAACACAAACTAGGGTCACCAATGCAGTATTGAGCACGCATATGAGCCTTCCGCTCCCATGTGCTTACCTGGAGGCTCCCGTACTTACAAAGAAATCACACACGAGGAATCGACTGTCCTCGTAGGCTCTGCTCCTGTCGATCCTCGATCCCCCCTGGAACCTCCGTGGAAGTAACCCCATCGCCATCGTCCTGCTCCTCATGGTCGATGATATGCAAAGGGTCGAGCACGTATCTCCTCAGTTGAGATACTTGGAAATCTTCGTGCACCTGGTGCAACTGAGGTGGATGGGTCAAGAGGTAAACCACCTCGCCTACCCAGCTGAGGACCTAGAAAGGTCCATTGAACCTCATAGATAACTTGCTGCCTTGGCCACATCTCCGTAAACCTCGTCGAGGTGAGACCCGTATAAGGACGTGATCGTCAACCTCAAACTATAGAGGTCTCCAAATCTGATGAGAACTGAAACTCAAAACGACTACTGCCACGAGGGTAAGGTTGACCGACTCAAGTGTGATCGGTCACACCCTTCTGTGCATGAGTTTATCCTATACTGCCTGGGGTTTCCTTTTCGCTGAACAAGGAAAACCCATTCCGAGGTTGTAGCTAAACCACAACCTTTTTTCCTAATATTGTCAATTTGTGTATGAACTGTGATTTCCCAGTCCATACTCAAACCAACGTCGTAAGGCGTCGACGCTGCCACCAAGAGATTCCAACCAAAACTCTCACCTCTTGGTTCTGACCACACTATCGGTGTAAGTGTGATTATCGAGTCTTCTCCCAAGGTATCTCCAGACGTGAGGGTCAAGTCCACGGCTTACTGGAAACTCTAGGTATGGGACATGATTTGTGAAAGCAAGGAATGATTCATATCGATGTCCGTTACTACAGAAGCTAGTAGTGGACACAGATTGTCCCTTGAATCATTTTTAGAGCCATTGGGTCCCATTCCTTGACCACATGCAGTCGCACTCTTCCTCCGCCCTCCAGCTCCCTAAGCCTGGTGGGGATAACTAAGGCGGGTGGTTGTAGCATGTTAAGATGTACACCACATTATGCTGCTCTCGTAGATCTGCCTCCACGTCTGCTGCTTCGCAGACTCATCTCTCCTTAAATCTTCCTCTTCTTGGAACTTTTAACACGCTCGAGTGTCTAAGACTGGCGCCAGTTTCCTATTTCTTACCGCACTGTGCAGTCTTCATCCGCTCTTGGATGATCTGCACCTTCTTTTCCTACGATCTGAAAGAGCTTCTAAAATTTCTCCTTTTCTGAAAAGAGAAACTCGGTCTCATCCCCTGGATGAACCATGCCCATTGTCTAATATAGTCAATCATGACATGAATGATGTATTCATGCCAGGGATGACGTCTTAAGGTCTCGACGTAACTACCAAGAGATCCAACCGTCACTCTTGCCTCTAAGGGTCGAGTGACACTATCGGCATCAGTGTGAGGTCACTGGGTCTCCTCCAGTAGAAATCTCAAAAGTGAGAGTCAAGTCAACAGTTTTTAACTGGGACCTCTCAGTATCAACCAAACAAAAGGACAGGAAATCTAACATCACAAAGATAAGTGTATTTTTATTTTTTGCAGCTCATGGTACAAAGACATGAATACAAAAACAATATGGAACTAGAAGAACAAGAGACGTATCCACTAGTTCCACTCCTGTCCACCTACTCCCAGAGCTCTACTACCTTGTCCACTGCTCGGCTGTTGCTCAAGAACTTGCCGCTGCTTCTGACTCGTTGGCTCCTCGAATGCATGTGGATCGACTGTGTGGGGGGTCGGATAGTCACGTGACAGGTGACCCTTCATGCTGCATGAGTAACACTGTCTGTTTCTGGCATGCCTAGCTCTGTCCCCACCCCGGGTTCCCCACACCACCGATCCTAAAACCCGAGATCACCCAACTGCTGGTCTGGTCCTCCTGGACCTCTGTATCATCTGTCTACTGCCCACAGATGACTCGGCTACTGATCGAAAAACACGCGGCAAAGGCAGCAGCTCCTGAACACACTTGGGGTGTAGAGCTACTAGTACAAACTCCACCCTGAAGAAAGTCTCGAAGTCTTCCCAAGTAAAGGTTATCCCGTCAAAAAACTGGAACAATTGGCTCCACCACCTGCCTGCTATTTCCTGAAGAAGGATGACAGCAAAGATCACCATGAAGTCTACAAGTGTCTCCACTAGCCTGAAGACTCTCACCACAGCCTCCAGCCAATCCTCAGCTGCCTGCAGGTCCATCTATCCCCGGAACCTGGGTGGCCTCTGGCACTGGAACTCATGCAGCGCGCTCAAGTGGCATGCATCACCTACTACTGAGGCTGGTGGCATCGGTGGCCCAACATATGGTAGTACCGCTGGTGCCTCCGCTGGTGCCTCAACTGCAATAGGTCCCTATACCGAAGCCTTGTTGCTCGGAAGGATGTCAGTATGCACATCCCTCTGGGCTCTAGCTGGTCGTCCTTGAAAAGGCATCCTGAAAGAAACAAAATGACACGGTCAAATGATTATACATGGTGATCTGACCTGGTTTGACCTGTTTTAAGGGAAAACATTTGAAAACACACACACAATCAGTGTTTTTGTGCCCAAAGTTGGAAATCAGTTGTCAGAGTCCTGGTGTATGTATACGTCAGCCGCCCGCACCAACACTGGACTCCCTGAACTAAAAACCACACTCATTACTCTTAACACTATTGCTTCACAGAAAGAAAAAATCTCAGAGTTATAAGTTCTGCATTAGAACCGACTCTTATGATACCAATTTGTCATGACCCGTCCTCGGGACTCGTGTCGTGACTACCCCAAGCCTGCCTTCCATAGGTCGGGGGCTGGCGACTAGCACCAAAGGCATAAATCCTGATAACTAGGAAGGAATTACCTTTATAAAAGTAAACAAAACACCACAGAGTACAAGAGGAAGTAAAATACTAAGTACAAAGAGAAGTGCTGAAAAGTAAATGGGTCATAATACAAACCCAACTGAAAGTACAACTACAACTGAACAAAAGTACAACAGAAAAAGACAACAACTGGAAGAACGGAAGTGGCTCCTGGGTCGTCCTCCTCGGATCCTACCTGAAGGGTAGGTACAGAAAACAATCTCACCCGTCAACCTCCTTTGTGTGGCATCTCATCGTGTGGTCCACCTCCGGGTACTGACTCGTCGTGTGGTCCACCTCCGGGTACCGTCCAGTCCTCGATCACTCGGCCTTTGTCATCACTGCCCGTCGCCTGCAACTAACACAACGAGGTGCGGGCATAGCCCGTGCAGGGGTGAGTATAATGATACTCAGTAGGGACCCCGAGACCCTCAAGGTCTCACTAAAACCAACATGGATAACCACAAAGAATATCTCAACATATAACCTCTACTTAGGTATATGACCATGCATATACCTAAGTTATCAAGTTACCCATCTCAATCATGAGGAAAACACCAAGATCATGAAATCAATGGATAACCACTACCCAGGTATGTGCCCATACATATACCTAAGTTATCAAGCGACCCATCTCAATCATGAGGTAAACACAAGGGTCAAAAGACTCAGCTCAAACCAGGATTTTCATTATCGAAATCGTAACTACTGAAGAGTCCCATCTCTGGAGTGTAGAGTGGTCCTGTCACGACTCCGAGGTACTTCTGACTAACCTAAGACTGCTGAGGTACTCCTCCTGTCGAGTACCGTGGTCCAGCCACCCAAACATAGTAGTGCTTCTCGCCGAGGTATGCCACCCAAACACAGTAGTGCACACCCCCTAGTAGCCTAAAGAGGTACTCTCCGGACGAGTACCGCGGGTCTGCATTGTCACACAGGTAGTGCTCCATCCCCCATGGGTCTGCACCCAAACAAAGTAGTGCTCCGTCCACTGGGCTAGTCGGCTCACTCCAAGTCGAGTCGGTCAAGCAGTCGTCAGGTCTCAGTCGGCTACACGGTCTCCGTACTCCGCACGCTCATCTCTAGGAGGGTCCACTCCACGAGCTACAGGTAGATACTCCAAGTATCTCAAAGTCCCACGAAGAAGTATCTCAAAGTACCACCTCGTCATAAGGGTCTCAACGCAACAGACGGCGCGTCAATCAGACGCCCGGTCTGTGAGTTATTAGCCTTTTCGTCCCAGGGGCCCGGTTGGTTTCGTGAGCGAACCAACCCGGCCGTATCTCAAATGTACCCCAAACTCTCATAGGGTATACTCACAGGGACCTTTTCTCAACGTGATCACCAACGCCACTGACGGTTCGTCAAACGGACATCCGGTCTGAAAGATATCAGCTTTTCCATTCTAGGGGCCTGGTTGGATTTCGGGTGGAATCCAACCCGGCCACTATCCAACTGCATCCAAAACTCAAGCGAAGTATGCCAAAAGTTCTGTCTCATCAAGAGAAAATCAAAGAGACAGACGGCATGTCAATCGGACGCCCGGTCTGTGAGTTATTGGCTTTTTCGTTCCAGGGCACCGGTTGGTTTCGTGAGCGAACCAACACGACCGCACTTTGACGGCATCCAAAACTCGACCGGAGTAAGCCAAAAGTTCCGTCTCATCGAGAGTAATCCAAAAAAGTCGACGGCTCGTCAATCGGACGCCCGGAGCTCAAGTTACGAGTGTTTCCGCTCCGAGGGCCCGGTTGGTTTCGTGTACGAACCAACCCGGCCGAACCCAAAGTATTCTGAAACCTTGAGTGGGATATGTCAAAACGACCATCTCCGTCCAAAGATCGCATCACCGCTGACGCTGTGTCGATCAGAGGTCAGTAGCCCAGGATATGGGCAAAAGACTGAAAAGGTCCGAAAACGGGGGGTCTGGGCCCGGACCGACCCGGGTCCGGGTCCGAACCGGCCGGCGCGGGCACGACCCGGTCGCCTGGCGGCTCAGCCGTAACGGCCGAGCGGTGCTCTAGGGGGGCGTCGCCCCCCTTGAATGGTCTGCGGCCCCGCGTGGGGGGCCGCCTCTCGCCAACGGACGGGGCCGGGTGGGCACGTCCCACCTTCGCCGGTCCCGCGCGGTCGCGGGACGGCCGGCCCGCCGCCGCGACGATTCTCCACGGCGGCGCGCTGGAGGTTTGCTCCGCGGACCACCGGACGAGTTACGGTGGTCATAAATTCACGTCATCTTCGCCAAAAGCCCTCCCGGGACCCGACCTTCATTGTGGAGGCCTCAAAATTACCTTGCGGCCTCATTTGTCGTCGCCCGTCAATCTTCGCTCAACGATCAAATAATCAAACTGCGGCCTTTTCGTGGTTTTCCGGCATGGCGCGACGGCGCTGTGGCTTGTTCAACTTCATCGTCATGGCGCGACGGCGCCGCGCTTCTTATCCTTTCCTCATAATTTCCGCGTGGTGCAACGGCACCACACCATCTTTCACGTGCCACAACAAATTAAAATAACAAGGGGGGAGGAGGGTCGGCCGTGTTTGTGCGGTCCGACCTCCTCCTGTTATAATGATAGCAAGCGGTCATCAAATAGAAGTCGACGTATGGCAAAGAAATATTTCACAGCGAAAACAATAATCCTCAACATCATCCCGCATGAACGAACGATCCGCGAATCAACCTGGAAATGATTGGTCCGTGCCCGTCGTTCTTTTCTCAAAAGATAAGAGAACACCAATTAAATTTCCCCTACCTCGATCGTAGCTTAAATGGAGGTTCGTCGAACGAGAATTCGTCGTGGAAAGAGTCGTTGCGAAAGAACACGTCGTCGGTGTCGCGGTAAGAGACGTCGCGGAAGGAGACATCGTGGAAGGAGACGTTGACCTCCGAGGAATCCGACGTTCTTCGCGTTCTTCGCGTTCTTCGTGTTCTTCCATGAAGAGGATGAAGAAACTCAAGTCTCCCTTAGCTTTTCTCCCAAAGCTCTCAAGCAACAAGCCTCCAACCAAAAAAAATAAAATAAGTCCCTTACTTATTTTATTAACACAATTTAAGGTTTGAAATTCAAGAGTTTGAAATTCAAACACTCACATTAAACACACTTTATTAAAAACATAAGTTATCAAAACTTAAGTTATCAAATTTAATTGTGAGTTGAGGGAGTTAAGGAATGTGAAGGGGTGGGGTTTGTGTGGGCCCCACCACTCTCATAACCTCCATTGGGATGTTGGGTAGTTACCTAACTTCCACACAAAGCTTAAATCCATTTAGAGAAAAATACAGATTGTAGTTAAAAATTTATTCTATCTTCCAAAATTTTTATCAACCTCTCTCGTGAAAACGCAACTCTGAAAAAGGTGTTTCTAAGCAATTACCGGCGTTGCGGTTTCATCAGTGCCCTCGGAATTCAATTCCGAGCACTAGTTCAAAAGTTAGAAATTCCCGCTCGTTCGTTCACTAAACGTACCTGAGCTAAACTTCGGAAAAATTATTCCGGGCACACCGGGCCTCAGAATCAGGCGCTGTCAGAAACTGCATTCTTAAAAAATTCTAAAGAAAATTTAAGAAAAAAATTTTCATTGAAATTTCTGGGTCTTTACACAAAGGCCCTCGGATTGAGGGGGGGTTGACTTGTACACGTCACATATGACCCACAGATCATTTTCCTAAAGTTTCAACAGAATCCGAATGCGTTTGGTCGATTTTCCGTATTCCAGTTGTTGTTTTCACTTAAAATCCTGTCCATTTCAAACAAAAGAAAGACACTTTGAGTGGTACCCCCCACACCGTGACTCAGATTGAGGCGGGGTTGACTCATAGATGTCAAAAATGACCCATGTACACTTTTCGTAAATTATAAAAAGAATATGAATGTGTTTGGTCCGTATTCCATATGTTAGTTGTTGTTTTTACTTAAACTGTTGTCCATTTCAAAGAAAAGTGAGACACTTTGAGTGGTGTTGGCCACACCGCGCCTCAGATTGAGGCGGGGTTGACTCGTACACATCAAAAATGACCCATGTATCGTTTTACTAAAGTATAAATACAATCTAAATGCGTTTGGTCAGTTTTCTGTATGTCCTTTTTTTACTTAAAAGCACATCCATTTTAAACAAAAGAAAGACTCTTTGAGTGGTACTGGCCACACCAGCCCTCGGATTGAGGCGAAGTTGACTCGTACACATCAAATATGACCCATGGATCGTTTTCCTAAATTATCAACACAATCCGAATGCGTTTGGTCGGTTTTCCGTATGCCAGTTGTTCTTTTCTCTTAAAATCATGTTCATTTCAAACAAAATAAAGACACTTTGAGTGGTATCGGCCACATCGTGCCTTATATTGAGTCAGGGTTGACTCATACACATCACAAATGAGCTATGGATAATTTTCCAAAATTATCAAAAGAATCTGAATGCGATTGGTCTATTTTTCATATGTCATTTGTTGTTTTCACTTAAACTATTGTCCATTTAAATGGAAAGTGAGACACTTTGAGTGGTGCCAGCCACACCGCGCCTCAGATTGAGGCAGGTTTGACTCATACACGTCACAAATGACCAATGGATCATTTTCCTAAAGTATAAACACAATCCAAATGCCTTTGTCCAGTTTTTTCTATGTCGTTTTTTTTACTTAAAAGTGCAACCATTTTAAACAAAAGAAAGACACTTTGAGTGGTACCGGCCACACCGACCCTCAGATTGAGGCAGGGTTTACACTTACATGTTACATATGACCCATTTATTGTTTTCCTAAAGTATAAACACAATATGAATGTGTTTGGTCAGCTTTCCGAATGCCAGTTGTTGTTTTCACTTAAAATCATGTCCATTTCAAACAAAAGAAAGACACTTTGAGTGGTACCGTCCACACCGTGCCAAAGATTTAATCATGGTTGACTTTTACATGTCACAAATTCCCCATGGATACTTGTACTACAGTATCAAAAGAATATGAATGTGTTTGGTCTATTTTCCATATGTCAGTTTTTGTTTTTACTTAAACTGTTGTCCATTTCAAAGAAAAGTGAGACACTTTGAGTGGTGTCAGACACACCGCACCTCGGATTGAAGCGGGGTTG
Organism: Viscum album; assembly: GCA_963277665.1. Classification (NCBI taxonomy): domain Eukaryota; kingdom Viridiplantae; phylum Streptophyta; class Magnoliopsida; order Santalales; family Viscaceae; genus Viscum; species Viscum album. Next base: position 609,279,985 of record OY728123.1, on the reverse strand, counting down.
ACTCTTACACGTCACAAATGATTGATCATGTATTTAATATAGTCATGGAATTCTTTAAATGGATAAAAAAAAATTTATGACAATTTGAGTTCATTTATTACCTTTCAATCATCCTTCAAACATAGTTTGGAAACATTCCTTTCCTATAATTATAGGATTCATGAAAATAATTATTATTTTTAAAAAAATATCTACAAAACATGACTTCATTATTGAGTGGTATATGAAAACTGGCCAATTGCTGTACGAAGTAAGCATCTTCCCAAATGGATTAAAACTGTCACATGAAAGACCAAGTCTCACATTATGCACGTCGGCTGCAAATTCAGGATATCAACCATAAAATCTCTTCCATGAAAATCCATATGTAGGGTGAACCAACTCTTCATTATTTTTTTCTCTCAATTTTATGCCATCTCATTTTTACGGATATTTCATCAGACATGAAAAGGTTCTGTAATCTGGGGATCAATGGAAAGTGCCGCATTACTTTTTATGGAACACGAGATGGGGTTTCATCATCTTTTCGCTTCCATCAGGAGGTTACACATTTGATACAATCATTTCTATTAGCAGTTTCCTCCCAAAATATGCTGCAATCATTCAGGAAAGCATGATTTTTTTTGAGAATCCAAGTTCATCAACTAACTTCCATGCCATATAGTGGTTTGAGGGAATATCTGTATCATCTGGAAGTAAGTCCTTTAAGAAGGTACGAATGTAATCAATTGCAGTATTTGAAATCCCATAAATAGTTTTCCTATGAAACAATAAGATTAAAAATTCCAACTTTTTCATTTTACCACATTTCCAATATACTGGAGTCGTCACAACATCATTTAATTTTTTCACCCTATCAACATCATCATTTTCATTGGACACATCATGTGTGCTTGTATCGAAATCTTATTGGTTGGACATCCTTTCCTTCTCATGATGTCGAATAAATGGAAACTGATCATATATCAAACTCTCCAATTCGGTCCTATAATTTGGATCATTAACATTTTGAGATTCCATTTTCTCTCCATTGTGATACCACACATAATAGTTTGTTTGGAAACCATATTTGCTTATATGATAGATAATTACTTCACGACTCAACCAAGGTCTTCCAACATAATTAAAACATTGGCAGTGTATGCGACCACTATCTGAATCCTTGTCAAATTCATAATCTAGAAAGATGTTCAAATTATTTTGAGAATCAGTTGAAATCCGATCAGTTTTGTACATCCAACTTCTATCCATTCTGTAAAAAAATTGCAATAAGTCATTTCAAAGCAATTCAATAATATTGAAGTTTAATAAAAAATATTTAGGTAAATGAAAATTGTTTACTTTATATAAAAGCATAACTGACACATTACTCTATATGAGAATCATATTAAGAAATACAACAAAATACAGTGTATATAAGAAAATAAGATATAGAATTTCTAATGCCTATATTCAAGGATTGCCCAGTAAGATGTTGGAAGTGGATCAAGGAATATATAATCCTTAATGGTCTTGTTGGGAGTACATGAGTTTTATACTTTAACTTCTTTAGGGAGATCAAGATGAGGAGTAGGATGAGGATTAGAGGAGTGGTGGGACTTTCCAAGGGGGGTGTGGGGTGTCCAGGGGGTGTGGGGTCACTAGGGTGGTGGTGGGGCAGTTCGGGGGGTAGGAGGTGTCCAAGGGGTGGGAGGCAGTCTAGGGGGGTCGGGGTGTCCAGGTGGGCGGGCTGTCCGCGGGGGCGGCCAGGCTGTCCAAGGCGGTAGGGGGAGTCTAGGGGGTGGGTGGGCTGTCCAAGGAGGTGAGCGGGGTGTCCAGGGGGTGGGTGGGACTGTTCGGGGGGGTACGGGGTTTTCAGGGGGGTGGGCGGGCTGCCCATGGGGGTGGCGGGGCTGTACAGGGGGTCTGGAGTGTCCAAGGGGGTGGGCGGGCTGTCCAGGGGGTGGGTGGGCTGTCCACGGGGGGTGGTCTGGCTGTCCACGGGGGTGGCGGCGCAGTCTAGTGGGGTCGGGGGTGTCAAGGGTGTGGGGGGTCTTTCTAGGGGGTGGGGGCGTCCGAGGGGATGGGGGTGTCCGGGGGGTGGTGGGCGGGTGTCCGGGGGTGGGGTGGGCGGGCTGTCAACAAGGGTGGGGGGCTGTCTAGGGGGGCACGGGCTATCCAAGGGGGTGGGAGGGATGGCCACAAGGGTGGAGGGGTTGTCCAAGGGGGTCGGGGTGTTCAGGGGTAGGGGGGATTTCCAGGGGGTGCAGGGTTAGTACTATAAATTTAGAGGCAGCTTTGGGGAATCGTCACAGAATGTTTTTTATTGGCATTTTTGGTTTTAGTGACGGTTTCACCTGCCAAAAAATGGAACGGATATAATAGTGGTTTGAACTGCCTTTATATCCTCACAATTTTTTTGTCGTGGAAGACAACTTCTAAAACAAAAAATGGTAAAAAAATATTGACCCTAAATAGTGGTGGTTTAATCCACTACTAAACAACCATTAGGCATATATAGTAGGGGTTTAAAACGTTTCTATATATCTCTTTAAAAAAACCCAACTGCAGAATTTGCAACCCTAGAAGATAAAAACAAAATTCAATACATATGTTTAAAATTATATCCATATTCACCACACCCACCTATGAGATCATAAAATCATGAAGGTTATCAACATGGTTTACTAGAATGTAAAAATTAATCGACTATTCCAGGAATACAATACATTATTAAGCCAGGAAAAACATTCGAGTGGCTATTAGATTATTAAGACATCCATGGAAGACATTAATGAAGGAAGAAGTGAACTCATTAAAAAATCTATTGATATGTACACAATCTAAAAATGGAATTAATCTATGTGATATTAGTGGTAATGCTCAAACATGGATCCAAACTTATAAAGGATTCGCTAAGTATAAATATGTTTAATGAGATTTTAGAATACAATAAAAATAGGATCTCTCTTTGTACAGTTCCAAATAAAACACTTAGAAAACATTTTTCCTATTTTATAAACATATATTTAAAAACCACTCATTTATATCATTAAAATATAAATAGGTTTCATTATTAAAAAAATCGAACGTTGGCATTATAAAAACATAACCAAATAGTCACTCACTGAGTCGACACCACCTACAAAAAAATTAGGCACACTTTATGAATACAATGATCTCTAAGAAGAACTTAAGAATAACTCACTCAAAATTCATGACCAAAGGAACCCAATACATAATCACTATAAATCCATAAGAAAATACAATACATTAAAAACCAACACTACAAACTCTATATAACAAAAGAAGAGGAAGCCCCATGATCCTAGGAAAATTCCACCATTCTTAGGTGGAATCATCATATTAGTGGTAGTATGTTGTATGTTTAGTTACAAATGATATATGAAACCAAACTCAACCCTAGTCACAGACATCTACCAATCTTGTATTAGTCATTGATTCAATATCAAATAGTGTGAATCATAAAATTTTCCAAAATCCCTAAAATAGGAAAAATGACGTGATCTTTCTAGATATTTAAATTAATGTGGAAATCGGAGGAAGAGGACTTGTATTTGGGAAGATTTTTAAAGAGTCTAACCTAGATGGAGGAGTTTCAGCCGATCAGATGACAGAACTCAGGTTAGGGTTCACCTGGGCTCCGCGGCTTCTGGAAATTGGGGAAACCAAAGTTAACACACATCATTTCACATCATAATAACGATACAAGCTCATCACATATATGTTAAATCATAACAGAAACAAAAACATATACACATCAAAATCAAGAAAAACTTAAATAATAGATAAATTTCAATAAAAATAAGGTACCAGTTAAGAAAATGCCTAATTTAGGATGGATCTGATAATATTTGGTAGGAGATTAGAAGCATGAATGGGATGGAGGAAGAGGAAGCCGACGGAGCTCCAAGATCACAAAATTTCTCCCATTTAGGGTTCTGTATCGCGAATGGGGGAGTGGATGGGCCACTGATAATTTGGGGGAAAGTTTTACCAACAGTTTTTAAAAACCGTTTGTCTATATTTTTAGGCCACACCTATACCAACGGTTCCTTTGAACCGTTGGTAAAATCTCCCCTAAACCACAATTATACCAATGGTTATCATTGAACCGTTGGTAAAAACTCTCCTAACCACATCTATACCAACAGTTCTAATGAACCATTTGGAAAATCTCCCATTTACACACATATACCAACGGTTCATTAGAACCGTTGGTAAAAGCTCCCCTAAACCATCCTTTACCAACGGTTTCATAAAACCATTGGTATGGAAGTGTGGGGAAAAACCTACATTCTAGTAGTGATAACCACGGATCCATTCCATGGTTTCTTGCATAAGGAACTGGTATCACTCATAAGAGGTAGATAAGACATGTTGTGAGCCTGTCCAAGGAAAACCAAGTATCACCACTATCATATTTACTATTTAAAATAACATTTTATAATTAATCATGATAATCCCATCTAAGTTTTATTTAAGTCAGGACCCTTGTATCACACCTAGCATAAAAAAGATGTATGATTAACTATCAAAATCCATATTATTTAAGAAGGTAATTTAATTAGGATACTTTATATAAGTTGGCATATTCATTTAATTCATTGATTAAAGATAAGGAATATAACACAGGTCCTAAAACATGGCATATCTTTTCTCATTTCCATATTATTTATTAAAAGTCAAACACACCACAAACGGTGGTTAAATAATTTATATAAAGGGAATATAGGACTTTAGGAAAAAATGAACACCCAAGTGGTGGAACATGTTAATGGGATCAACCCATGTGTTGATTCCCCTCTATCTAAGATCGCATTAGGCATGGAAAACTATTTAAATTAATTTATTACTCTTTATTGAGGTGAAACTAGATTATTATAATTTAAAAAAAGACAACATATAATATAAAAACCATAAGCATTTGATGTAAAATAACTAGACCACCTACCTTAGACTCTTAGCACTCACCTCATCTAGTGTCGACTATTGAATTAGGCTAGAACGAGATAAAATGGATGAGAATTTCAATGCCCTAAAAATATGGAAGATGAACTCATACAAAAATAGCTCCATAGGTAGGAAGATAATCTAGGAATATAAGGAATATAAGTGGAGTTCTTATCAAGACGAATCCAATGCACCCAACGACAATAAAAACAATTTCTAAATGGAAGAGGAATAGGGATACCCAGCCTAACCATGGAGGAGGTCTCTCACGTAGCTAGTCTTGTATGGGTAAGAGGAGGAGGGATCTGTAAAAATGATACCATACCCATTTAAACAAATACCTATTTTGGAATTTACATGGCATCTAAGATTCATACGCGATGTGAATATCATATTTCTTCTCCAAGTAAAAACATTTTTTATGACGTTCATGGGTTAGGAAAAAATCTTTATAGGTTATATATTTCAATTACACATTGTGTATTAGGTACACACCAAGTATTTTCCTAGTATCCATCCATAGCCACCTCTACTACCACCTTTCTAAAAATGAGTTGACCGTCCCTTAGGCCCGTTATCCATGTTTAACAAAAACTAAAGTGAAAACATACAATTCTAAAATTATAGGATATTACATAAATGAATATTCACTCATCAATCAAAACAAGTACTAAATAAGGAATTTTGAGGTGAGAAACCCTTATAACTATCATAATGCCTAAATAAAAAATGATCTAAATGAGGGAGGTTATCATGATTCTATAAAAATTTATTTACATTAAATAAAATGTATAAATATATTTTTATGATGATAAGTACATGATATGAAATAAATCATTGTGTATAAAATGAAACATGTATAAGGTAATTGAAATTTAAACCATGAAACCCATAATAAGATTGTAACAATTGAAGAAGAAATTAATCAAGGAATTGATTATTTGAAAAAAATGAAAAATGAAATATAAATTTTAAATAATATATAAAACAATCATATTTCATAAAAAAAAAATATTTTCATAACATAGTTAATAAATATATGATATAAGCCCATGAAAAAAATAGAGTTAAGAATCCTCTTACCTCAGATTTCCACCAGGCCAGATGTGTTCTAACCTCCAATATAATAAATTTAGATTTATAATAATTATTATATAAGAACCATATTTATATTCATATTACTATATTATATTCACTTATAATTTATTATTTCCCATTTATTAATAATTCACTGTTAAAAACAATATATTTTTGTTAACTCTTCAGTTATTTACACATGTTTCAATTCAGTAGTTTTGGTCCTTGAACAATGGAATTGGTTTTGAGACATATAGAATTTCAATCGAGAAATAAATGATATATATATATATATATAAACATATTAAATATAAATTGATAAATATCCATTTATGGTGGTTATGAAAAATTAAATACACCTTCTATTAAGGTGGTAGTATGCACATATGCACACACGATGTTTTTATTTTTCAATATATATAAATAAGTGAATTTAGATAATGATTTTTCATTAATTATTATTATTATTTTATTGATATAATATAAATTTGTTAAATTCATTTTTATTACCATCCTTGTGAAGTGGTTAGGAGAACAGAAAAAATTCATTTGTGGAGGTGGTAGTCTACAAGTACCCATGAGCGATGTTTTCATTTTTCAATAGATGAGGGTGAGGTAAATAATAGTTTTTATATCAATAAAATAATATTTCATTAAAATAATGATGCTTATGTTATTATGTTAGTATGTTTATAAAATATTTTCTTGAGTTTTAAGAATAAATAAAATTATAATAATTTGGCAAAGATGATTACCTCTTCTTTCGATATTATCCGTCTAATTGGAGTTATGACCATTAGAGGAGATGGTTATGGTCATAATATGAGCTTGTAAATGTGGTATGGAATGTTTTTAAATGATATTTAGCATATTATTTACAAAAAACTAAAATAATATGTGTCTTTGGAAATATTAGATTGACTCCCTTTTTATAGGAAAAAATCAAGGGTGTTTTCGCAAATATTCACAATTTAATAGCCATGAACATATTTCTAAGAAGAAAAGTGGCTCAAAAATAGACCATGGATGTTATTGTATACCATTTTCCATCCCAAATTTACTCTTGTAATTTTTTTATTTTTTAAAAATCAAATTAAAATAGAGTTTAACATTAAATATCCTTAAATTTATTTCCAAGACTATTCACATGATTTTAATTTAGAAACATAAATATAACAATGTAATTCGAATATAAACCAATAAATAATCAAATATAATTAATATGTATCTATTAAATTCACTGTAGACCATAATTTATCCAATACTTGTCACATTTAGTGTTTTAAAAGTCATTTACTTGAATGTTTTACTACTTGCCCAAATTTTGTTTCGACGCTGCGTAAGAATTTTAGAAAATTATACTATCATTTAAAATTTTCAAAAAACTATGGAAATTAATTAATTAATCATCAAAAAATATGACCTTGAACCATTCATAAATTTTTTTATCTATAATAGTATTATAACAAAGTATTAAGTGAGGAAGACTGACATTTTTTGAAATATTAATTTTATAATATAAAAAAATTGATAATCAAAGATAGTGGAAAAAAGAAAAAATGTTATAATATAGTATAATTTGTTGTATAAATATACTCACACAACAATATTTAGGATATATTTTGTGGTATTTGTGGCCTTATATCTTTGTTTAACCCCCTCGTTAACCCTAATAGCCCTTATTTTTGTGCATAATCATTACCATGGTAATTATTCTTTATGATCAAATATGAAATGAAAATAATTAAATAATTTTAATACTTTTATTCCAAATACTAAATTAATTTCACAAGATTAAATTTCAATACATAGTAAAATTTACTTTTAATATTATTATGAGAAAGACACCAAAAAACAATTTTTATATGTCACAATGCGTCCCAGTGGGGTTCGTGTCGTGACTCCCCAAGCCCACCTCCAAAAGGCTAGGGGATGGGGACTAGAACCATGTAGGAATATCACTACAATGGGAGGCATTTACTATATACCCACACACACATATCAAAGCCTAAAAAATCTAAAACATAAAAAACCCACTATGGAATAATATTCATGCATACCACTAAAACTGACCAATATAGTACAATAAGGAAAGTAAAGTGTAGAAAAGTAAACTAAGATAGAATACAAGCCCATCCAAACAAAGAGTTTGTAGACACAAAATTCCAACCTATTAACAAAAGGTATTAGGACTCCTTTCTGTATCCATAGGAAAAACTCAGCCTATCTGAACTCATGAAGAACCACCTGGTCCTTGTGCTAGTCCCGGTCCTCCTAATATTCTACCAAAATATAACATGTCTTCATAATACACAACACATGGGGGAAAAGCCCCTACAGAGATGAGTATAACAATACCTAGTAGGACATTCAGAAACCACAATGCAATATTCAAAGTAAAGGTATAGTCATCTCTACACAACTATGTGTCTACAACACATATAAAAAATGTATCCATATATACTAAAACCTAGACCCATAGTCTAGATTTTTGTTTCAACTATCGTATACCAACACTAGAGATTCAATATGAAGATTCCACAAAGCACTAATCTAGGAGAAAAAATTATTTAGTCTGATAGCACTGATGGTGTACGTTTGAGTGGTTTTTATCATCAAAAACCATCATGAGAGAGATACATTAATCAATCTAAATAGAGATATGATACACTCATTCAAGGAGAACGAACTCCACAAGTGGGGAAGATCATGATAAATAGATGATGATCACTGCTTGAGATATAGTGTATACTAGGACTCATCTTGATTCGCTTGTTAAGTATAGGTCCAGCGTTTGGAAGGATTTTCCACATCGAAAACCTGAAATTAAATATAGAACAATAATGGATAGATGATCATGGTTTAGGCCTCTCATTGGGTACTCTATACTCTGTCCAGAATGTCTTGATGAAGGGGGTCATACTCCTAGGGAAAGGAAATTATACCCACTGACCAATAGGAGAATGATAAATGGCCACCAACCCTAATGAGACTTTTTGAAGATATGATGGACAAGTAGATGAATCCATGTTGGGAGGCGTATTAAATCCTCGCCAGGAAGGGGACAGTTCCTGCCACGTGTTATCTGGGCTGGTCTGAGGTGGGGGCCTGTTATCTGCCTGAGGGTGGGGGTCTGATATCTGCCAGAGGGATGGGCTCGGTCGTGGCCGAGTTTGGTTGGGCTTCAGGCCCGCCGGGTTCGTTACATCCCACATCATCCAAACATGTTTTCCAAAGAGGTATACACGACATGTAGAAAGGATTACACAGTGTGTCCTACTATCCATGGTCCAACTGTGTACTCTATCTTTGTTTTAGTACATGGTGTCAACCTATGATTTCCTTCCTCTGTACCAGTACATAGGGTAACCCATTTATCCGATCTAGTTCTCGACATGGGGTGGGGTACATGCCATATAAGAAATCCTTATACTCCTCCCCATGTATGTGTAACTCCCAAGATACACACTGATCCTTAGGGAAGGTCCCACACACCATGGGACAAGGTTCACACATAGCGTGATGTTTTAAAGCCTCCTGAAACCCTAGCCACCACTAAGGGGTCTCCACACGCCGTGTAATCATGGATTACATGCCATGTACCGTGGAATTTTCCAAAATCCCTGGTTCGCACTTCGAACATATTTTCTGCTACTCCATCCACCATTCCAGTCATGCCTCTCCATGAAACTTCCAGATTTGGCCTCGTTCAGTCAATCCATCACCAAAATTACATGTTTTGTCTTCCAATCTGGCCGCACAACAGATTAAAAGTGTTTATTCTTTATTACCCCAAAGAAAATAAAAGAATGGAGATTCTATGATCCACCATCATCTGAATCTATTAGTGTATGTCTTAACACCTCCTTTGTGTCACACCGATCCCAAATCTATGATATCAGGTCATTTCACCATGAATCGGGTGCACAATGATCGATTTATCAGGATATGTCAATTCGTGGGCCAAGATAAGAACACCTATGACGAATGATGAATAGGGGAGAAAATTATAATTTAAACAAGAGTAATAGACCCTTAACAATTTTCTTGTTGATCAGGTTTCATTTTCATTAGAAAGAAAACATAATTCTCCATCAAATAATCATAAGATCGAACACCCAATAAAATATTGTAGAAATAAAACCCATCCCACAAGGTTATGATCAAACTGCAGATAAACCTATTCATTGGTTTTATCGTGTTCATAATGGAATTAAATAATGGGAATGTATACCCAAAATAATGCATCCTACCATTGATTTGGATCACTCTCTATCAATGATTGATCACTGTGTCACTGTGGTTGGGGGGATCTATCAAGAATGGCGTTCTTTGATCATTGATTAGTGATTCCTTCACCTTTTCATTTATAAGTTTCTCCAAATATCTCCATATAAATTATATATAATTTCTAGGGTTATGTGGATTACCATAGGTTTTATGAATAACGATTTATTTAATGGTAGTCTCTGCTGCATCAGAAAAATAATTTATCTTTCAATTATTTAGTGGGGATTACATTATTTTCGGGGTTTTCCATAGAAGGCCTATGCTAACTAAAGTCAAGTCACACCTAAGAAAAACACCCCATTAAAAACTCAACAGTGGTATCTGATTTTCAATCTTAGTTACCATTCATGTGTTATTAGAATGTGAAAATAAAATAATTTTATTTCATTATTTTATTTACAGTTATGTCCAAAAAAACATTCTTCCACACCCAATCTGCGCTGACTGATGTTAGGCCTTTCTTAAGGAAATTATACTAATATAAAAACAAAGGTGACCTCATATATCTAATATGGATGACTTTTTAAGATTTATTCCTATTTTTTAGAAAAAACACTCATGTTCTTTATTAAAAACTGAACATTTTTTAAAGAACCATTTTGAGCACACTGGGCCTCGGAATTTCACACCATCTCAGCATCTAGTCTCAGAATTTTCCCAAATAATTACTAAAAAAATATCTAGAAAATCTGAGTCATTACATTCTCCCTACCTTAGGTATTTACATCTACCAAATTAAAAAAAGAAGACTGCTAAAAAATATGTGGGTACTGAGCATGAATTTGAGCCTCCCGCTTCCATGTGATCTCATAGAGATTCTCATGCTAACATTGTGCAGACACCATGTGAATCACTCACCCATAAAGGATCCTCTCATTCTAAACCTCAATATCCTCTTGGTACTTAGAAAAAGTCTCTTCATCCTCGATATCCAGCTTTCCTCAGTTGATGATGTGCACTTGGTCATGCACGTACCTCCTCAGCTGCAACTTGTGGAAAACATCGTGTACCAAGTGAAACTTGGGGTAGCGCAAAGCAGTACACCACCTTTCCAATGCTATGCTATATCTGAAATGTGTTGATTAAAGTTGGAGATAATTTAACACCCCGGAAAAATTTATGTAACCCTTATCGATGTGAGCCTCGAAGAAATACATTGTCTCCTTCTTCAAACTCGAAATGTCTACTCCTTTAGTTAGCATAAGATTTATGATAGATATTTCTAGTATTCATCCACTCCTGAATGATCTAAACCTTCTTGGTAGTAGATTACACCAACATCAGACCAATGAGTGATGACTCTTCTGGTTCAGTCAAGAAAAAGTGGTTACTTTCAGGGTCACCCATACAAAGCCTAGATTAGTTACATACTAATAGTGGAATAATAGCTGTTATTGTATGAAAACTACCCCAGAGGTAGGTGATCCTCCCGACTATGACTGAAGTCCAACATTCATTCCTTCAGCATGAACTCTGTGACACTAATGGTCTGCTTTTTCTAGACGTCTACTTATGGGTGAAATTATGTGATAAAGAGAAACTAATTCACAAAAACCTCTTATAATATCTTCCACAACTGGTATGTGAAATGAGTATCATGATCTGAAACTATCAGTGATGGGACTCCATAGAGTCAAACTATCTCTTGCATGTATAGGCATCTAAAGCTCTCTACCGAACTCTTCACTCAGATAGTTAAGAAGTTGGCCGACTTGGTGAGTTGGTTAAAAATCACCCAGATGGCATCATGTCCCCTAGACATACATGGTAAAACCATCAATAATTCCATCAAAATTTCATCCCAATTTCATTCCAGAACCTCAAGGGGTTGAGATAAACCCACGAGAACCTGGTGCTCAGCCTTCACCATTTCCACATAAGGCATCGAAAAATGAACTCTTCCACTACGTTCTCCATCCCTATCCACCAGAACTAACTTCGGAGGTCATTGTACATATCCTACACACTTGGATGTACCTCCAAATGGGTTTTATGGAACTCCCATAGAACCTCCTCCTACAACGCCACTTGTATGACTATGCATCCTTAGAAAAGGATGACATACTCCCCACCTTGTGAATATCCACTAGGCGCTTTCCCTATGGAAATATTATCACGTAGGGTCTTGTAGTCTGTATCCAAAGGTTGTTCTTCCTTGAAATGTTTTAAGAGTTTGGGGTTAAAACCATCAAATAGAGGTAAGCTTCTTCATCTCCATCCACAAAGGATAGCTATAATGAGGTCAACATATCTGACTCCTCATTCAGCAACTGCGAACTAGATCTCCAAATGAGAGAATTTTCCACCATGGTCATCTTCCTAGGAGAATAGAAAATCTCAAAGTTATTATCTTGGAGGAACTATATCCATTTCCTTTGTCTCAAGTTCAGATCCTTATTAGAGAAGATATACTTGAAACTCTAGTTATCAGAGTAGATGATAAACCACTCACAAATTAGGTAGTGTCACCATATCATCAATGTGATGACTACCACTGCCAAATCAATATCACAGGTCATGTAGTTTTTTTCATGTGGTATCCACTAGTTCCAAACATAAGCAATCAATGCTATCCACTGCATCAGGACACAACCAAATTTTCTCTCTGATGCATCGCAGAACACTACTAACTCAATACCCTTCTACAGCAATCATAGAACCTAGGAAATCATTAATCTATACCTCAAAATCTGAAAGCATTAATTTGGGGTCAACCTTAGAGAACCATTGTGTCCCTCTCAACTACTTGGGGAGGTCACGAATCCTGGGCAGTAGATAAGTTTTATTCAGATTCACGTGGTTCAAGTGCCAGTAGTCTACACATAACCTTAATCTCTCGTATCCATTTTCAGAAAACAAATATAGGGCCACCCATGGTGAAACACGAGGTCTTACTAATCTCTTCATCTACAATTCCTCTGATGACTCCCTTAGAATGAAAATATTTGTGGTATCTATACAATACGTTGGAACTTATATCAGTGTCATCCTGTGGTATAAAGAAATTAGGAAGTATATCTCCCGATGGGGAGTTAATACTGAAACATATTTAGTAAATAAATCCCTATATTCTGCTAAAACTACTAATAAATGAATGATGATAACATATGTTGCTCTGAGGGTAAGGCTAGAAAACTCATTAGTGATCGGTTGTACCCTTGTATGAATGAGTCCATTCTGTGCTGCATGGGTTTCCTTTCCTCTGAAAAAGGAAAAACTCATTCCATCACTACGTACATACCACACCCTTCACCTAAAACATTGAATGTAGGCATGGAACAAATATAACCAAACCATACTAAAAATGACATTGTAATGCCTCTACACTTCCACTGAGAGGTTCCAAATGAAACTCATGCCTCTATGGTTTAGTTTACAATGTCGGCATAAGTGTGACCATCATGTCTCCACCGGTAGGTGGATCTATGCATAAGGTTCAAGTCAATGGTCTAACTAGAATCTCAAGGTCTCTTACAAAATTGTTGACAAGAAAATAATGACTAGTATCTGGGTATATCAATACAGATTCTAAATTATAAAAGACACAGATCATACATTGAATCATTCTTGGACCATGTGGGTATTATTCCTTGACCGCATGAAGTTGTCCCCACCACCTTCCTCCAGTTCCCTAATCAGGGCGTAGACTTCATGGGGGTGGTGGTGGTAACATGTGAATACGTATACCACCTCCTTCTACTCTCTCATCTCCTCTTCCATATCATCTACCCTATAGATCTTACTGGTCCTATTTCTGCCTCTACCTTTGGGGCTCATCCACTGTCTCCCTATCACCAGCTCGAAGGGCTGGACAATATGTAGTGAGATGTCTCCTTCCACCACATGAATAACATCACCTTGATCTTGGATGATTGCATCCACCCAGTGAGTCTTAAATAGAATAATCTATTTTTTGGGTCTTCCTCCTGTGACATCTCCCACATCTATGTTTTTTAGGCTGACACCAGCTTCCCAGTATTGAGGTCTCTATTCCTGATTGACCACTACTAACTACCACCAACTTTATCTTCCCAGCTAAGGAACTCTCAACTGCCAAATCCAGCTCTAGCACCCCATCATGGGTAGGAATGCATAGAGGGGTTAAACTTGCTTGGATGTCTCTAAGAAGACCACACTCGATGGTCTGAGCCCTGTAGTTCTGATCATGTGTCATATCCATTGACTACTTAGAGAGGTACATATGCCTTGATGAATACTCAAACAATTAAATGTCATCCTTTTAGAGCTATAGAAGCTTATGGATATGCATAACCCTCGACATATAAGGTGTTACCTCATCTCTAAAAAGGTCCTCAAACTCTGTCCATGGAAGGGTCGCATCATCTTAAGATTGGGTAACTAAAACCCACCATCGCATTATCGATACAAAAAGAAGGCTCACCACCAGAACCACCATTTGATCTGATGGTGTCTTGGCTAGATGGAAAACTTGGTTCACCACATCAAGATAGTCCTCAGGTACCTGTGTGTTAGGTCTTCCTAAAAAACTGAGGGGTCTATACTGCTAAAACTCATGATGTTTTCTCATCATGTGCTATTCATCCTTTGGTACTTTGAATACCATGTTCTTTTCTACAGGTGGTGGTATGGAAGGTGAAACACATGGAGGTAACATTTGGGAAACTAATCCCTCAATTTAATCCTTTTCACTTAGGTGGTCATCCTCATGATCAAGATGTTGAATACTTCCTAGTAAACGTTGTGAATACATCAGGTAAGAGAACAAGACGTACCTTGGTCAATGAGTATATTTGGAGGTATGAATCAATATGGACATGGAAACCAAAACCCATTCCAATGTGATGCATATACCATTATTGTTTCCTTGGAAACAATGTTCTAATGTACCGATTCGAAATGTTGGTTATCTGAGTCCTGGTGTATGGATACGTCAGCCTCTACACCAACACTGGTGTCCCTAGACTGAAAGGCGAACTCAAAATACTTAACACTTTTTCCCCAAATCAATCTCGCAGACTCTCGGTCCTAATGTAGAACTGACCAACTCTGTTACCATTCTGTCAGTTACCATCATAGTGGGGCACATGTGGTGACTCCCCTTGCTCTCCACCAATAGGTCGGGGGCTGGCAACTAACCCTGAGTAGACATATCTGTAACAAGGGTGGAATTTCCTAGGTATATGGACACACACACACATCTCTATGCCCCAAAATGAAGAAATGTAAAAAAAACTAAGGAACAAAATTCATGCATACCACTAAACCCATCCAATAGAGTACAACCGAGAAATTATAGTGTTGTAATGTAAATTGGTCTAGAATACAATCCCACCAAAAGAAATGTCTTGTAATCTACAATGTCCAACCAATAATAAAAGGTATGAGGATAGTAGTTTGTAGTCTTAGTAACACCTCGACCATTACGAACTCATAAATTACCACTTGGTCCAAGTTCTAGTCCACCTAGGACTCTGTAAAAAGGTCTTCTGTCTATAGAAGACAAGACACATTTGGGAAAATCACATGCATGGGTGAGTATAACTACACTCAGTAGGACACCCCAAAATCACAATGAAATACACAAAAAATGGTATATTCATCTATGAACATGTATGTGTCTACATCATATATGTTAAGATATATAGATATACTAGATCCCAGACATGTAGTCTCGTGTTAAGTCACTACTACCAAATACTAAAAATATAGATTTAATTTGAAGATTCCATGAAGCACTCATCTGGGATAACATACTCATGGGTCCGATAGCACTAAGGATGTCCTCCCAAGAGGTGTTTCTCATCAGGAAAAGTCATGAGAGAGATACATTGATAGATATGAAGATAGATATGACACACTCATTCTGGGAGACCCAACTCTTCAAGCGGGGAAGATCACAATACTCAAATTAGAATAACCTCCATGGCCTGTTGGGAAAGACGGAAAGCGAGGAACACACAAACAACAAAAAATGAACACACATTGGAAATAAAACCTTTCCATCAAAACAAAAGAATATGCACAGCAACCCAAAAATAAATGTGCAGAATATAAAATTTTCCACTAGAAAGTTTAACATGAAAACCCCAAAAAAGGGAAAAACCACGACACCTAGTCCTGTAAGCAGGATCCACTAAAAATCAATGAGTACATGGTACAGACTCCAAAATATGAGTGGGATCTCAAAAGTAATACTCAAATAAAATAGTGGATAAAGTTCACAAAGAAAATGTTTTATGAAGCTAGTCTGAAATGAAAAATGCAACCTGATAAAGAACTCAAATAGATTTGACCAGGTAAAGTACGTGTTCATTGTCAGAATAAAAGATTCAGATGAAAAGGAACCTGTATTAGATCATAGAACTTCATAGATAAAATTTTATCAGGATAAGAGAGTTGTGTTGGTTGTATATCAGAAAACAACTGGGTAAAAGGTTAACTGCATTGTGCCAAATATTGCGAGGAGAGCCACACTTCTACGATGAAGATATTGTTACACTTCTCAAACCACAGCTCATTGAAAACATGGAAACCCATTCTCAGATGACTCTTGCTAGATATATCTCCCTGAAAAACTTTTCCATTTTATCTTCCAAAGCTTCCACTACCTCCATTTTATAACAAAATAATCAGTTTGAAAAATTGTAACTCAAAATAGGTTATTTGACCTAAAATATAATCATGTCTCTGCATGAATTAATTCATGCCGTCCTGACCTAATTTAATTAGAAACCCTATGTTCACCATTTAATGAGACTCCATAAATACTATCCCTACGAATCTAGTCGGGATCATCACCAATCCTTTATCACTTTTGATAAAAATATATCTGCTTCCCCTACAAAGAGAAATCCAAAATGGAACTCTAACTGTCATCAAAAGCTAAACATGCATAATGACTCATGGCAGTCAATCAGACATTCAATATCTTAGAAACACCTCTGGTACCACCGTTTTCATCTGATAAAATCCTTAATGTCCTGGAAAACAACTACTCCCCGAAATTCCTAAAATCGCATTATACAACTTAGGACTTCAATCAATCCCTCTAATATCAGATTTTGAGAAAGATAGAAAGTGATGAATGTGAAAACAACCAAAAAGAAAACGCATAGTGGAAATAAAATATTTCCCTATAAACAAAATATAATGCACAGTGACACAAAAATAAATGTACAAAATATAAAATTTGACCCAAAATATTTTAACATTGAAAAACCCAAAAAAGTAAAACCCACATGACCTAGTTTAGATTTCAGTATCAACTAAAAATCAATGAGTAAACGGTAGAGACTCCCTAAAAATGGATGGGATATAAAAAATAATACTCAAATAAAACAAAGGATCAAATTTGGAATGAAAATACAGTCGGAAGCTAGCCTAAAATGAAAAACACAACCATAAAAAGAAACTAAAATATATATGACAAGGTAAAGTAGGTGTTCACTTTCTAAATAAAAGGTGCAGATGAAAAGGAACCAAGATCAAATCAAATAATAACATAGATAAAAGATGATCAGACTAAGAGATATTTGTAGGTTGTAGATCTTAAAACCATGGGTTAAAATCCTAACTGCACTGCATCGAAGATTTTGAGGAGATCCACACTTCTGGGATGGATATACTACTACAATTTTCAAACAATAGTTAAACATAAATGAAATAACCCATTCCCAGTTTTCCCAATCTGGATATATCATGCTGACATACTTTTTCACTATATCTTCCATATCATTCATTACCTCCTTTTTATAATAACTAAAACAACGTGAAAATTTATAATGCCACATAGAATTATTTTTTGACCCACATTAAAATTGTGTCTCCATGTTAATTAATTCACACTATATTGACCTTATTTAATTAGAAACTGTGTGAGATCCATTTTAGGAGGTTCCCAAAAGGTCCATGGAGTATACCATGACTCATATGGATTCACCTGCTAGGTAAAAGATCGACGTCCGATAGGATTGGTCATGTTTATAACCTGACTCTTCCTAGGGAACATGAATAGACTACGGATCCTCCTCCAGGCCTCTCAATAGAGACTCCCAACTCTCTCCAGAAAGTCTTCTTAAGGGGGTCATACTCTTATGGATAGGGAATTATACCAAATGAAATTCAGGATAATGAGAAAGGGTCACCAACCACAATGAAACTTGTCCATGATATGGTGTACTAGGAGATCTGGCAATGTAGGAAGGGGTACATGGTGTGTAGTAGGGTCACACGCCATGTCCCTTGACACCAGTTACTGGACTTGTTAAATAGACTGCGTCATTTGAACATGTCTTGTAGAAGAGGTATACATAGTGTGTAGAAAGGAACAAGCATCAGTTCTTATAATCCAAGGTCAAACCATGTACTCTTTCCATGTTCTAGTACACGGTGTCAACCTGTTTTTTCCTTCCCGTTTACCTGTACACGGGGTAACCCAAGTATTCGGTCTGGGTCTAGCCGTGTGGTAGGGTAGATTCCATGTAGGAAAGATGTGTACACCATCCTCTATCCGTTTATCTCATGAGATACATGTTGATCCATAGGTTAGGGACCACACGTCGTGTGACAAGGTTCACACACCGTTCCGTGCTTTACTTCCTCACAAAACCATTGTCACTATAGAGGGGTACCCACATGCCGTATAATCACAGATTACATGCTGTGTAGCACAGGATTTTTCAAAATTATTGGTTCAGACACCGTTCATATCCTCTACTCCTCCGGCCACCATTCTTGTTGGGCATTTCTAGGAATCTTCAACATCCAACATCATTTATTCACACCATCACCACATCAATGTGTTCCGTCTTTTGATCTAGCATTACAACGGATTAAAATGGATCATTCTTCATTCCACTAAAGAATGTCAAAGAATGAGGATTCAGGGATCCAACATTGTCCAAATCACTCCATGTCTATCTTCACACCTCCATTGTGTCACACCGATGATAGATGTATGATATTTCGTCTTTGCACCAAGAATCAGGTGTGCAATGATTGATTGATCAGGATATGTTGAGTCATGGTCCATGCGAAGAACGCCTGCGAAGAACGATGAATGGGGGGAGAAAAAATAAATCAGATAAGTTGGGCAGACCAAAATCCAGGTTCATTTTGATCGTGGTTCATTTTTGTTAGAACGATAATCAAATTAGTCAATAAATAATCATAATATCAAACACCCAATAAAATCCTGCAAAAATAAAGCATATCTTGTAAGGTTAAGATCGAACCGCGGATCAACCTATCCATTGGTTGGTCTATTATCATTGTGGAATTCAATAATGGGGAAGGAAATAAAAATATAATGCATCTTACATTTGATTTGGATCGATCTCTAGCAATGATCGATCATTGTGTCCTCGTCGTTGACAAGATCAATCAAGAACGACATTTGTCGATTGTCAATCTCTAATTTTGTCACTGTTTCCTTGAGATTTTTCTCCAAAGGTCTTCCTAGAAATTCTCTAGCATTCCCAGGGTTATGTGTCTAACATTTTTATTTCATTATAAGGATTATTTTAAAGTAAATCCTTGATGAGTCAACAAAATTATTTATCTTGAAATTATTTGACGACGATTATGTCCTTTTAAGGGTTTTCAATAGAAGATCTACACCGACTAATGTTAATCCGCACCAAGGGAAAACACCCCCATACCAACTCAATGGTGGGATTGGATTTTTAATAACAAGTTACAATTTATGTGTTATTTTAATTTGAAAATAAAATAATTTTATTTAATTATTTTATTCACGGTTACGTCCAAAAACGATCTTTCACAGCCGACCTGTGCCAACCAATGTTAGGCCTCGCCTCATGTAAATATGCAAATATTAGAACAACAGTTCCCTTAGATTTATGATGTGAACATCTTTTTAAGAGTTATTCCACTTTTTTAGAAAAACATCTCTCGCGCTTTATGAAAAACTAAATAGTTTTAAATGAATTGTTCTTGGAACATGGGGCCTCAGAATCACACATTATCTCAGTACCTAGTCTCAGAATTTTCCCAAATAATTTCTCAAAATAATATCGAGAAACTCTGTGTCATTACATTTGAATACACCTCATTTAGGAGTAAAAAAATAATTTATTATAAAATCATGTATAGAATTTAGCCTAAACTTTTTATTGGTTTATGGATAAAACAAGATTATTTTTGTGAATTTAAAAAAATTAAAATAAGAAAATTACCTTGTAAATACTTAATTAAATAATAATATCCAAAAAAAATCTTTTATTTAGAATAAAACAATACATAAGAATTTTTGTTTCATATATGGTTTTCTAAATTAAACATAATATTTTAACATATTTTATTTTAATATTCAAACATATATTTTTTTATAGAATAATGGATCATAAAATCTTATGTCATTTTTATATCATGATGATATCATAAAATCGAAAATATTTATAAAAACTATGTTTTCACTATTCACCTAAAAATTATTCATCTTAGAAAAATAACAAAAAATTACTATAAGCTAATTTTGATATTTTTATTTCAAAAATGAAGTTTAATTAATAATATAAAAATTCTAAAAATTCTAAAAATTCTAAATTTATCATTTAAGAATGAAAATTTAAAGAAAACCAATATTTATAGAAAGATGACCTTTTTATACTTATGTGTAATTGACTTTATTTTATATTATTTCCTATTAGTGTTTATTTGTTTATTTTTTTACATTTTATACTCATAATTTGTTATTTTTCCCTTACATTTTAATAATGTATTATTTACTTTCATTCACTATTGTGTATATCACGTGATTTTCAACAAGATATATAATTTAATTAATTCACGCAAAAATATTAGGGTGTTACAGATAAACCATATATATGTGTTCCATAAGAACAAATAATTTATCATTATACCATCGTATCTAAACTAAAACGTCAAAAACAAATGAGTTTCATGAAAAACTCCTTAAGACATTATCATAAACCATACAGAAAAAGAAGGAGGAGGTTATCACTATATCACACACCCTACAAAGCATAAGAAACATTTAGGTTGTTGACATAGATGAAAAATAATGTATAAAATCAATATAAACTTATATTAAAAGGATTCCAGTAATTTTTTATAAAATTTATTAAATATAAATATGTTTTTAAAACAAGGATAATTGGAAACAATTTCATAAACCCTAAAAACTTTAAAGGAATTATTATTATGAAAAATATCTATACCGTGAAGGAGGGTTTTGTATTCACATGGAAATCATTAAAAATTAATATTCTGTTCACATGTTAGTAATGAATATAAAACCAATAAAAATTATTTGTGTCAAAAATTCTAAAAAGAAACTCCATTTATTATTCTATAAATAAATTCAAGTACAATAAAAAATTACATTAAGTAATTATAAAACTATAGAGAATAAAATTTATAAAAAAATAAAAAATACAAACATGAAGGATAAATATTCATGACAAAATAGTTAAGATAAGGCCTCTTCCACTTAAAAGTAATCCTTAGGTGGAATTGTGAAAAAAGAGAAGTAAAATGGAAATAAAAAAATTAAAAAAAAATAAATAAATATATGAGAATTAAATACATGAGTTTTTACATCTTACGAATTAACAATTCCTCATAACAGAAATTTTACATAAAAAACCTTGATTTCAAAAAAACATTAGAAACTCAATAATTACCTCAGAATTCTACTAGGTCAAAAACCCTAAAAATCCCTATATAATAAATTTTTGTTTATAATTAATATTATTTAGAAACTTATTCTTTGTTGTTTAATTTTATACCATTCATTTATAATTCCTCATTACCTAAATATTAAATTTTTATTGTTAAATTTGTTATTTGACTATTATTTGTTCTATTTTCTGTACAAGATTCAATTTGGTGGTTCCAGTCCTGACTCATTTTCATGGCCTCATCACCTAAAAAATAGTCATACTGATGTGATATGTTTTTGATATATTTATAGATTTATATGGTCATTCCATGTAACTTATGTTCACTATTACCATTAAATCCATAAATATAACATTTTCAGTAATTATTGAATTAACAAAAGAATTCAATTAGTTGGGGAGTATAGTTGGGGATCTTATGAATATAGAGTAAAAGAAACATTATAAATTAATAATGTTTAAATAAATTTTATAGTATTAAGGTTTACATATTCATCCATGATTTAGCCATTATAAAATCGTTCTTGTAGGTTGTAAATCTGACATAAAATAGATCTTGTTATAATGCCCGAATGAACATGGACATGTAATAGTATAGTAATAATATCACCTTTACATAATATTATTGAATTATAAGTTTTTTTATTAAATTGAAAAATCAAATTAAATAATAATTCCATGAATATTATATAGTAAAATTATTAGAATGATGATAAAAATTACATTGAAGACATGAATCTACTCTTAAAGAGCCTATTGAAAATGAGGGTGTTGAGGAAAATTCTAGTGACTAGTGGAACCCATATTTGAGAGTGGATTTTTAGGGATAGAAATTTGGAAGTGATATGAGATAAACTATATGGAAATGTGTCTATTGAGGTTGGTAGAGGATGGGTACATTATAGATTAGTTGGGGTGACATTTTTATAAATACTAATTTATTAATATAAATTGAATGTCATGTTCATGTAAAGTGGATAAAAATGATAATTGGTGTGGATAACATAGATAATTTTTATAAGTCCCTCATATATCTATTTTTAGATAGGTTTTTGTGATATATTATGATCTTATCTGTTAATTTAACCCCTTTATCTAATTATATCCTTTACTATGATTATTAAATTTTATCATAGTAACTTATTTTTATGCCTAAAAATTAAATTTTACTTATCAGCTAATGTATAAATGAACCTAAAAAATATTAAAAACGTTCTATTGTATTTGATTTATATATTATCAAAAAATAACTTTAATAAAATTACTCACAATGAAAAAAATAGTTTTTAGAAAAATGAATTTTTAAGAAACAAAGGGACATATATTTATTTCATAAAAATGATAGTAATTAAACAATTAATTTTTTTTTTGAATATATATATAATCCATATATTTAACAACAATTTTCAAATATGAAAAATCTAACTTTAAAAAAATATATAATACATATCAAAAATAACTTTTTAACCTAAAATTTGTGGTAGCCCTTAAAAATTAAATTAGCTCTTCTTATAATTACATAATTATTTATTGAATATTTTTAATTTATTTGACTAATAATTAATTTAATTTTTTTATACATTTTATTGATATCATTCACTAATAGTAATAAATTTTACTAAAACTCATAACTCATAAATAAAATTTCATTAAAATAAATGGTATTTTCCTAAGTTATTTAGAAACTTTTATGTTTATTAAGAGATCATTTCTTTCACTAATTATGTTTCATTTAAATCCCTTATAATTTATTTTAATTTAATTATGGTATAAAATTATTATTTTCAGTTTTTTGTTTCATGTATCGAAAGTTATCGAAAACTCATATTTTATTTAAGGGTAAATACATACTAAAATCACGAGATGTAAATTCTACCAAACATAACATAATTTCAACCTAGAAATTAATTTAATCATATAAAAAATTGAGATCACTTTTCCCTCATTAATTCTTTTGATTCTTATATTTCTTCCTCACAACTGTGATTCCTTCCTAAAACATTAACTAGGTGAGTGGTCATATTTCATTTTACATTATATTTAGAATCCAAGATTCATACCAATTATTCCCCATAAGAGAGATCATTCTCTAGTTGTAAAACTATTTGGTTTAGAATATGATTTTTTCTCTACTTACTCATAGTTGATACATCAAACACATCATGTAGTTGGGAGAGGTTTAGTGTAAGTGCATGAAGACATGTTATTGTCCCCACATGATCAAGTATTTTGAAATTCTAATTATTATAAGGCTAAATTTTCTCGTATTCCCAAATATCTTAAACCTATTTCATTATGGTATTCTTAGGAATACCTTTTCTCAAAATTTAAATAAAAAATATGTATGATAAGTTTCATAACAACTCATCTATTCACTTTTTATTCATTGATATATCATCAAATGGTTTAAACATTTTCATAAATTTCTTGAACATGACATGTCCTAGAAAATTCATCTCTCTAAAATCATCCTAATAAGTCAATTTTATGAATCTATTTCTATATAGAGCCTCAAATGGTTCAATTTTAATGCCAAAATGGAAATATTTTTTATATGAGTATTCTATTAGGGTAAGGTGTGGGACCCATCCTCCTTTTAAATACATTAAAAAGGATCTCAACAAATCTTACAGAGTTTTAATAGTCCTTATATATTTGAAAAAAGTCTAAGGATTATAGGAAGTGATAAACATTAGTATCATTTTTTATTATTATTAAATGATTCTCTAAATGATTAAGGTGAATGTTAGATCTTAATATTATCCAGTGGAATTTGGTAATCCATGCAATCTTCCCACTTCATTTATGTATATACTAGAAATTTTATCTAGTGAGATATATTCTATAATAATAATGAAGAATACTTAATTTATAAAGAGATTAATTAAAACCCAAATGGAATAATACCCTATATAAGTATTCAGAAGTCTTATGATAAAATACATGGTGATTTTCTCCCTTTTCAAAATAGTTATGGGTAATGAATGCATCACCCATTATATTTCTATTGTTTTTTCTTAAATTTCTATAAAACCTAGAATCAAGACACAAACTATAACATCGTGAGTCTAGAAACATAGATTTAGTGTTTACATTACTCTTTCGGTATAAAATATAATATATCACACCATGTAGGATCAATTAGTTTAGTAGAATTTTAATACTAGATACATACTTGATTCCATTGTTAAATTCGTAATACAAATACATAGTATAAAAACATTTTTTTCATACAATAAATCAATAAAAACATCCTTATTCATATCTTGGGGAAAGAAAAAAATATAGTCTGAGCTTAGATTATTAATAAGGGTTACATTCAATGGAAGCTATAATGAGTAATTAAGCAATAATTAGTACCATATAATTGATAATAAAAACACATTCCATTAATTAAAAAAAATTAGTTCAATTAATATCCACATCTAATATTAATATATAAATCACTTGGATGATAAAAAACTAGATTTCCCAAAAACGAAATGTATAAATTCATAGATTCATGAACTTTCTATCAATACCTCATCCAATCTATCATGAATATTACCATCAAGGCCTAAACTAATTCATAACCATTAAAAATGGGTAGGAGTAAAATTGATATCCATCTAATATTTCATGCCTTTATTTTGTATCATGAGTCAAGTTGATGCATCAATAGAAAATCCATAACCCACCTCACCTTCCACTTTCACGTCAAATTAATTTCTTATATATTGAATTAACAATAAAATTAATTCAAAAAATTCTTCATAATTAAAAATTTATCTATATTGAATCAAGAATGTGTAATATTAACCAACTAGATGAAATAATCATTCTAAATAAAAATCGATCAACTGATACTATATATATAAGTTGTATATATCCAGATAAAACATCAACTTGGTATAAATAAAACTATTTAAATACAAAATACTTAAAATATATACATGGAGGAAAAAATAATTTCCAATAAAATGATAGAGCATGATAAATAATGTGATGATGAGAAATTTAATGACCAAAACACCATGAATCAATAAAGGATGAAAGTATACCATCAATTCATCTGAAATAATTATTTGTAGTAACACTAAGCCTTGGGGAAATATAACATAATTTGGAAGAAAAAAGTTAAAAATGACTTCCTTGTAACTTTATGTAAAAATGTTGTTATAAATCACTTGCATTTTCTCATTGCATTAAGAAAATAATACAAATTTATTTTAATATCTTTAGAAACTAAAAATTACAAAAATATAGATAAAAATATTTTCTTGAAAAATTTATTTGGAAAATTTTAATTTAATATTTATAATTAATAATTTCTTTTCTTGTGGTAAAGGTTGGTCAATCCATATACATTAAAAAATCTATTTTTTCACATTTATAAAATGATAAAAATAAACCATGCAGAAAAATGTTAAAAAATTTGATTTTTAATAATTTATAAAGAAAGAAAACAATTATTAAATAAGTCATTTATCAACCTTTTATGAATAAAGAATAATATTCTTGAAACATTTAAAAGAGCATAAAAAATAAAGAAAAATATTTGGAAGGAAAACTCTAAAACGAGAATTTAAAAAGAAAGTCCCTTACATGAAACGTACTTATTAATTCTTAATCCAGTAAAAGTATAAATGGAATAAAAAATAAATACCCAAAAAATAACCATATTAGATGAAAATATATAGGGTTTAAAATTTTAGGATCATATAATTTTCTCCAATTAATTATAAACATAAATAATCCTAAAATAAAATGAGATTGTAAAACAAATACCATATCTCAGGTCTCCACTTCGTCTCACATATTTGATCCTCATGTATAGAATATAAATTTATTAAATAATTCCTCAATAATTTTTTATTCATATTCAATTTTAAGGTAGTTTTAAATTAATTTTATATCCATTCATTTAATAATTCTCACTAACATCGACAACTTAAGGTTGTATATCCAATTTATTCAAAATTAGATTGTTTTATTGTTAATGGTTAAAGGTGTTATGAAATGGTTAAATTATCTACATAATTTTAAAAATATCATGAATATTATTTTTTCATCTTATACAATTTTATAGTCAACTATGTATTATGTTAATAAAAAATGATTCACATCACTTTGTAGTGGTGGTAGTCCACATATACGCATGAGAGACATTATCATTTTTCAACAGATATAAAGTTAAAAAGGTAGATGATATATTATATTTGAAGAATCATAATTACATCATAAAAATAATATATTTCTATTAATTCTACCTTTATACCCATCCATGTGAAGTGGAAATGAAAATGAATTACATCGCTATGTGGAGATGATAAGTATTAAGTACACATGAGAGATGCTTTAATTCTCAATAGGATGGAAAGTATGTGTAAAATGGTTTTTAATTAATCATAATGATATATAAATAATTTTTTAGAATGGGTTCATTATTAAAGAATGGAAAAATATATTTAGAGGATGTATATAAAGAAATAAACTTTGAAATAGTGAGTATGATGATTAGATTTTATTTGAAAGAACTCCTTCGGCTTAATCCTTAATCCTTCTAAAGATGTTCTATGGGTAAAAAATCAAAATAAATAAGGGAAGGAATATAGGAACCTTTATGGTTAGTTATTAGATGATATATAGGGGAAATGTTTTTACTAATAATGGAAGATAGAGGTCCCCTTTTATAATTAAGGGGAGGGACACACAAGGAATTACTTAAATGATTTAAATAATATAAATCCATTTTCTTATGGAAGTGGAACCAAATTTTCATATATTCTATTATTATCTGTTAAATTTAAAATTAAAACCAAAAAATGAGATTTAATCATGTTTTTTGTGTTATCAAAATACTTATTTTTTAGTTTTTACCCTTTTAACTCATGTTACTATTAACCAAAGCAATAAATATTTACAAGGGTTACTGTTCTTTATAAGAAAATAAAAATTGGACCATATTACCTAAATTAATTATTTTGATTCCAAAAATGGAATCCATTTTCCATAATTAAATGTCTAGGATTTTAATATATTTCCCTTAATATAATTTCAAAAAAAGAAATGAAAACCGTTATTAGAGAAATATTAATTTTAAGAATAATCATGATTTCATAATAAAATCAAGTATAATGTTGATTAAAATGGTATAAGTTTAATTTTATTGAATAAAATGAGATTTATTTGTCTTTAAAACAAACTCAAACCCTAAGTAACATTCGAAATGACTGATTAATATAGAACTAAAAACAATTTATATTTGTACAAAATGTCCCTTAGATTTCAAAAATGTTATGCATATATTTCTAAGTTAAAAATAAGATTTATATATTCATTATATTAATTAATATATATATATATATATATATGTATTTATTATAGAAAATATTTTTCAAAAATATTCAAGATATTCATATATCATTATAATTTCACAAAAGTGACAGTTTTTGTAAAATCATTATTTTTTCACCATTCACTCAAAAAAAACTCTTTTTGAAAAATATAAAAACATCACCCTATGAAAATTTAGATATTATTACTTCTAAGATGAAATTAATTACATACAATTAAACTTATAAAATTTAGGATTTTTTTTAAATAATATTCTTAAATAAATCTATGTGTATTATGCTATTTTTCTTTATAAAGACATGATTAGTTACTATAATCAATTGTTGGGTGTTACATTATTCTGTCAAAACAATTAATCCAAAAAAATTCGAAAATTTGTCCTCGTGAATAGATGTTATTAGTTATCAATAATAAATTCTTCATGGTCTAATATTTTATCTTATATCATCTGATTTCTCTATAATACATTCACTAATCGAGTCATCTGATTATTTCACATTTTTTCTCTGGTTTACAGATTTTGGATGGGATCATTATCATAAGATAAATCAGGTTCCAATTATTTTTACTAATAGGAGATCATTTTCATTAGTTCTATTACCAAATTCATCAATAAATAGATTTATAACATTGATTTTTTTGAGAGACTAGTTACATTCCCACATGGTAAGACACATCTACAATTCATAATAGAATTTCAAAAGGTCAAATATACCTAGAAAATAGTTTCAGGTTATTTTATAACATTCTAACACCCTTTATTGGACATACATTTTTGATAAAAAAACCCCTAATTATAATTTTAAATCATTCCTATGATTAACCATAGAACTCATTTGACTGAATTGAGATTCCTTTCTATAAATATGAATTGTTATCACTTTCACCATAATCTCCTCAACAATTTTTGGGATTAAAAGATTACTTTGACCAACTTCATATCCAAAAGTTAGTGTAAAACATATTTTTCCATAAAATGATTCATATAGTTTCATTTTAGTACTCAAATTGAAGCTATTATTATTAGAAAATTTAAACAAAGGTAAATAGTGATCCAATATACCATGGAAGTCATGTTAACACAACATCAACATATATTTCAATATTTTAATATTCTTTTCACAATTTCCATATTTCTAAGGATGATAAATAGTTATAAGATTTAGATTGGTGTCAAGATACTTCTTTTGAAACATCTAGAAATTTTATATAAACTAGGAGGCCTTATTAGATTCAATCAAAATAGGTTCACCATGAAGTCTCACTATTTCATTAATAAATATCCATGTTAAAAAATAAATAGTTAAAGCTTATATGATATTGATTAAATATATAGATTTGGTAAGGTGATAAAAAATAACCAATATGGAGTTATTCATTCTACAAGTATTTGGAAATTAAATGAAAAACAACATATTAATATCATTCCCTTTCCACATAAGAATAGTTAAAGATTTAATAACTCATTTAGAAATTTGTGTCTCAAAATTTATCGATTGATAAACCAAGCATCTTGTTACATAGTCTACAATTTTCAATTTCATATTATCAAAATATTAATTTTCCTTCAAATCCCAATACATGTTAGTTATATCATGGGGTTTAAAGAAATTTAATCTATGAGAAAACAATTATCTTTTTAGATCAGTCATGGATGGATCACATATCCTCTTTAAATTTTCAACATACCACCTTATTATATGAAGTCTTCCAAATTCCTATCATTCACAACTTTTATTTTTATTTTGAATATTATTTTCATCAATCATTGAATTTTTTATTTTCTCCAATATGGATGGTTTGGAAATCATTTGGAATAGATGTGATGGTCACCTTATTTAATGATTCCCATATCAAACTTCACAAAATTTATTAATAAATGATATTTTTTTAGTTCTCATTTAGTCTATACACCATGATATTTCATACTCAACGCATCAAACACCTTACTTTCCATCCCTGGGTGATAGTGTATTGATAAATCATAATCCTTAAGTAGTTTTAGCCATTTTCTTTACCTCATATAGAGATAATTCTGGAAGTATATGTATTTCAAACTTTTTTATCCATATATATTTCAAAAGTTTCATAATAAAGGTAATTTATCTATATCTTCAATTAAAATATTGAAGCTTACAATTCAAGATCATGGGTTAGATAATTCTATTATTGAATCTTTAACTAAATTTAATAAATATTAATATAACTCTATCATTCCACATGAGGAAACATCCGAGTTCATTCTTTGATGCATCACTATATATCAAAAATTCATCCCCTCCTAATGGTAAATTCAATATCGATACATTGACCAATCTCATCTCTAATTATTTAAACATTCATCGAATTCTATTAACCACATGAACATAACCCCTTTATATGTCACCATGGTTAATGGGTTATCTAATTAAGAAAAAATCAGAAAAAATCATCTATAATAACCTACTAATCCAAAGAAATTACACACCTCAGTTATATTTATTAGTATTGGAAATTCCAAAACTTCATTTTTCTTTGAAGGATCATTAGATGTTATATAGATAGAGACAATAAGAAAAGAAAAAATCTTCTTGAAGTTGGAATGTACATTTTCCAAATTACATATATAACTAAATTTTTATAATACTATTAATAATAATTTACAAATGTCACTTATAATCATCATATATTTTATATTATTCTAATATATCAATAATAAATAAAACAATGAATTTTTTGAGACAATATTATAATACGTTGTTTGTTATATACATAAAAATAGAGGGTTAATTAGTCAATACAAACGAAATTACAATAAATTGATTATTTCTATACCTAATATTAAATGTTGTCTTTTGATTGTATTCTTTAATTACTCACATTTGATGATACCAGGAATTAAGAACAATCTTTGAAAAATATTTATATCCATGTAGTTGTTAAAAAAATTCATCAATGTAGGGAATATGATACATTTTCTTTATAATATTGGCATTTATATCCCTATATTTTATTTACAACCATATAGACCCACTTATTTAAAATAATTATAGCGGTACCCCATAGTGAAACAATAGAACATATAAATCTTTTATCACACAACTCATATATTTGTTTCTTCATTTACACTAATTATTATATGGACATCATGTAGGGAGTCTTAGATATAGGTTTTACATTAGGGTTGCGGTCAATGAAAAACTCAACATCAAACTGGGGTGGATTTATAAGTATTTATTTAGGAAACACATTAAAATATTCATATAAAATAGTTATATCCTCTATTCTAAGCACAACTTTCCCATTTACCAGTTTCTTCAACTCTTAATCTCTAAGATTTTCATTGAGGAGTGCTACTAGAGATGGATCCATACCCGATTTAGATGTTAAAGTCTTCCATATGGAGATAAGGGATTCGACATCTCTATCCCAAATAGTAATATCCTTCTCTTTGAAATAAATTTTTGCATTATAAATTGAAATATTATCCATACAAAAGATTATGTCAAAGTAAACCGTATGTATAAAAATAATTTTTTTCAATTATGTTATGTCTATATATCATAATTGGAATAGACTAACATATCCTTATAGTAAAAATAGTTCCACTATGATCCTTGATTAATAAATCCCTTCTTATGGTGAAATGGAAATATCAAATTATCTTGGAAAGCATGGAATATATAATATTATCTAAATTTTTAGTTTTGTTTAAAGTACCCACCAACACATTTTTAGGAACTCTAACCTCAGGTGTAGTAATCATGTAAGATTGTATTTCTCCCCTAAGTCTCTTTTATGGAAGGATCCCTTGATTCTTTTGACATTATTTTAATAATACATCATCTATTTATAGCTAAAGAAATAGATATCAACAGTTCCTTTATATCCCTTTCATTCATGAGTTTTATTAAACTTTTATCCAAACTTGAAACAAAATCATGTTCCCATTGAGGATGTACCTGTGTGTTTCTTTCTATAACAATCATGTGTTCGGAATCCCATCTTCCATTTATTCTTCCTAAAATAATTTCTTTTTTCTTGGTTCTGAGATGACCTCTTCATTTATTTAATCCCATCGATGATATAATATATATAGAATTATTTTTTTTAACACATGATACTATATCATCACATGATGAAAACATTTCAGAAACTAGTTAACGTAGATTAATTTATTTATCCCCTTAAAATAAATAGTCTATATTTATTTTAAAGTTATTTATATAGTTCATAACATGCCTGGATAGTCCTATAAATTTATCCTCATACTCTATAACACTTTATTCTTCCTTCTAATTTAAATATAGAAACTTCCTCTCTATTTTAGATTCTCGTCTCGGGGAAATTATTTCTTGGATAATAACAGTTTAAATGTTTTCTATTTTATATATTCTATTTAATCATCCTATTTGTTGTTTTGGATCAATGAAAACCACTAAAACTTTTATCCCTTTAGAAAATAAACATCTAGAATAAAATTTTCCCTTTCATTACTTCCCAATGACATAAATATATTTTCTAGGGAATTCATATTTTATTCAGATGCTAATGGATTATTAGTTCCATTAAAATATGAAGGATTATGTAAAATTAATTAATCCAAAATAGGTGAATCATCTTGTGGAATAACATGCTGATTTATACAAGAGATGATATTAATTATATCCTGAATCAGCATCCCTAATATTTTCATGATCTACTTAGTTCCAACATCACATGTATTCTCTTTCTCATCTAGGTAATCCCAATATTGAATTTGGGTGTTAATCTATAAAATAATGGAATAGACTATGTTATCTCATAATCATCACGAATATTTATGCATAAAATAAAAAACCATATAATAGTATGTTCCCAAATACCATAAGTAATTATCATAATTCTTATGTTAGCTATGATCATTTAAAATCTAATTCCAAAGGTTCTTAATAAACTTCCATTGATACCAACTGTAACACCCAAAATACAATAACATAAATCCAATATTTACTTTATTACATTATTACAAGATACAAGGGATCATTCAACATATGATAAATCATGTTAGTAGTCATAGAAAACATGATACATACTTGATTCTCATATTACATTGGGAATATAAAAACCCAACATTAAAAAAATTCATGAATCCTTCAAATCAATTACAATATCTTTCTTCATTTATAGGGGAATGAAAAAAAGGTGAACTTAGATACTCAAGAGTGGTTATTTACAAAATAATCTATCTTGAGTAAATAATGCATAATCATTATTGAATAGTGGTTAATCAAAACACAATTTATTAAATCAAAAACATTAGTTAAATAAGAATCCATGGATAATATAAACCTAGAAATAATAAGTATAATATAAACAAAATTATTAATAAATTAAATACATAAATACAAACATTCATGAACATTCCATTAAATCCTTAACCAATTTAATATGAATCTTACCACCAGGGCCTCCACCAAGACATCAGTCACAATAAATCGGTTGGAGTAAACCAGTTACCCAACTAATATGGAATGTATGTTCTTTTGTCTCAAGAGAGTTATCAATTCATTGAGGAGCTATATATATCTAATCCCTTCCCATAACATTCATGTCTAATTCATTCCTCATATATTGAATGATAAATACAATTCCTTAACAAAATTACTTATAAATCAATATTTCTCCGTATTGAATCAATAATAAAAAATATTTTTCTAGTCAATGAAATAATCATTATCAATAAAATTCCTTCAAACAATACCCTATATAGAAGTAGAATATGGATGATACAATATAATATGGGTAGAAATTACATAGTTTGAATCCATTATAATTAAAATATAAATATTTAGGAAAAAATAATGTCCAATTAATTGATCAATCGTGATAATAAATTTGATCGTGAAAAAGTTATTGACCAAACAAACATGAGTCAATAATAGCTTAAATAGGACCATAAATTCATTTGAAATGATTATTATATAGTATAAAATACTTTTTTTGAATATATTATAATGTGGAGAAAAACATTTAAAATAACTTCCTTGTAAATTTTTATAAAATTGATTTTGTAAATCACTTTCAATGTTCTTTTTATTGCTTTATGAAAATAATAAATTTTTTTGTATCTTTAAAAACTGAAAAATACAAGAATATTGAGAATAATGTTTTTTTGAAAATAAACTAAGTAAATTTTAAAATAATCTTGATTCGTAATACTGTATTTGCTAGTGGGAAAGGGTGATCAGGGCATATACATTAAAAAACATTCTATTTTCACTTTTTTGAAAAGATTGAAAATAGACCGTATGGAAAAAAATTAAAAATTAATACATTTTAAATAAAATTTATAAAAATTAAAAGGATATTATCAAAATTTTATTCATAATTAATAATATTCTTTAAAAAATTCAAATAACCACAATGACGGAGAAAAATTACAGGAAGGAAAACATAAGAACAATATTTTTAAAAGAAAGTCCCTTGCATGTAACTTAATTTTTTATTATAAATATAACATGATAAGAAATGGAATGTAAACATATAAACCAAAAAAATAAATATATTATAAGAAAATATAATAGATTTAATAGGATAGGATCATATAATTTTCCTAAGGGAAATGTAAACATAAATAATCACAAAACAAAATGATATTTTAACATAAATCTCTTACCTTTGGTCTCTACTTAGTCATACATGTATGATCCTTAAATATAATGATTTTAAATTTATTAAAAACATTATTGATAACATTTCTAATTTATATTATTTTTGATAAATTTATTCCATAACAATTTTAAATACATTCATTGAATAGTTCTCACTTACATCGATATCAAAAGGTTGTTCGACCAATTTCTCAAAAATTTATTATGTATATTATTAATGGTTAAAGGTGTAATAAAATTTTTATATCATATAAATAATTTTAATACTATCTTGAATATAAATTTTATTCATTTTATTAAAATTTAAAATCATATATTCAATGTTTTAATAGAAAAACATAATTAGAATGTTGTGTGGAGGCGGTAGTCCATACGTACGCATGAGAGATGTTATCATTTTATTAATTATGGAAGGGTAAGTGGTTAGTTGATATATTATAATTTAATAATCATAATTATTTTATAAATATCATATATAATAATTAATTATACCTTTATAACCATCAAAGTAAAGAGGTGATGAAAGGATAATTACACCGCTATGTGGAGACGACATGTCACATGTACGCATGCACGAGCTATGTTGTCATTTTACATAAGAAGAAAAGAAGGTAGATTTTTTTGACAATAATAATAAAATCGTTTAGTATATTTGTGATTCTATATTAATTTTTTAAGTATTTATAAAACTTATTTATAGGAATTATAATAGGAAATAATTTTTGAAAGAGATGTGTAACATGATTTCCTCTTCATTGAGAGACCTCCTTTATCATACATATTGATCATTCTTGGGACAATATCAGGGTAATAACATGATCTAAATAAACAAGGGAAGGAAAATATTAATGGTTTTTAATGGGTTTTGTTTATTTAGAGGGATCAAATTTTGTATATAAAAGAGGATACGAGGTTCCCTTTAGTAAGTTAGGGGAGAGTGACATATGGAATTAGTTAAATATTAAAATAATATAATGACTTTTTATGGTAAATTTAGAAAAAGTTTTCTTAGAATTGATTTTTATAAGGTTAATTTAAAAATAAAAGTAACCAATTATAATTTATTACATGTTTTTTTATATCTTTAATTTTTATCCCTCAATTTTTAAAACTTTTAAATCATTTTACCCTCAACCGAGGTGATAATTATTTACCATTATTACTTTTACTTATGAAAAAATTAAGTTTACCTTATTAACTAATGTTAATTATTATTATTGAAAATATGTAATACAAAAAAAAAAGATCAATCCTATTCATTCTTATAGAAATGCGAATGCTCCCTCTCACCTCCTTTATATAGATGACATCATTATTTTTTAAAAGGGTGATAAAAGAAACATCAGAACTCTAAAAAATACTCTTACTCACTATGATGAGGTCTCTAGGCAAGTCATTGGCTGGAAAAAAATCCTCTAACTACTTTGGGCAAAAATTTCCAGCTAGTAGAAAAAGATATATCATCAATGATCTTAACATCAAAGAAGTAACTATTCCCTTCAAATACCTTGGGGTTCACATCTTTTGGGGAAGACCCAAAGAAAGATACTTATCAAACATTTTTTGGACTGGCAGTACCTAGGATAAGAAACTTATGACTATTCCTTGGGATAATTATTATAAACCTTTAGACAAGGGTGGTCATAGTATTAAAATCATAAAACTCTTTAATGAGGCCCTTCAATCAATGTTATCTTTTAACCTGATTCACAATGACTCCCCCCTGGTTGATTTCATCAAAAATAGGTTCCTTGATTGATTGAAAAGTGGTAACAAGAATTTCCTAAATGCATTCATTTGGACCTCCGTCAGTATTAATAATTTCCTAAATTCTTCCATTTGGACCTCTTTCAGAAACATATATGTCAATATTAAGACCAATTATAGATATATGGTCTCTAGAAACTCTTCCATGAGATTATGGTTGGACATCTGGATAGGTTTGTTTCATATCTCTTGGATTCCTCCTGACCATACCCTTGGAAATTTCAACAACACTATTAACAATGTTCTTAATTATTATATTGACACTCTTCCTAAAAATTTCATTCAAACTATTGATAGTTACTCCATTTCCATCTTGGATGATCTTTTTATTTGGGAAACTTCTCACAATGGGTTGATAAATTCAAAAAATTTCTTTAACCACTCCTTCCATAACTCCAAAAAATAACATTAAATGGATTAAATGTTTTGAAATGTACTATATTAAACCTTCAATACTCACTCTTATCTGGTGTCTTTCCGACAAAAGGGTTCTTATTGATTATTGTTAGAAAATTGTTTGAATTAAGCTTTGATAAAAATATTTACAATTAATATAGATAATATACTAATCATTTATTTTTTTCTCGTGATACCACCAATTCTATTTGGAACTATATTTTTGACATATTTGATTGAAGATGACTGATTCTTGACTCTATCAATTCCCTATTAAAACATTTTGTAGATATGGATAACTCCCAAAAAATCAAGAACCTGTTTTTTGTTGGGGTTTTGGAGATTCTTCAGGTGATCTGGTATGATAGAAATGAAATTATTAAAAATAATTTCTCACTCAACATTAATGCTGGTAGAATAAGGATTCTCATCACTATTCGAGAGGCTGTGTTGATTCAAAAAGGGAGCTGCAACAACTTTGTGGATGATTTTTTGACCCTGAGACGTCTTTGGGTTAATTACATTTTCAACCATCTGAGATGCACGTTTAAGGTTTTCTGGAGACAACTAATCGCATGGTGGATTAAAATCAATGTTGATAGAGCGTCTAATGGAAATAATGGACCCTAGGGCGTGGCACCATCTTCAGAAATCATATTGGTCAGATCATTGGGTGATTTTTTAGAGGTTGTGGTATTAAAACCTCTCTAAAAGCCAATATGACGAGTATGATACATGCCAAATCTTTTTACTTGCACCAAAGTTGGAACAACTTGTGGATTGAATGTGATTATAAATTGTAGTGTAGGCCATTTGGAAGGGGGGGATTCATCTAGCTTGGCCACTTACTACTCATTGGATGAATTTTATATGCTCTCTCCAAGACATAAACTACATTTCAACCCATACAAACCAAGAGGAAAATTTATTTTCATATGGTCTAACCAATAAAGGAGTTTTGCAGGACATAACCTTGATGGAGGAGATCCCAGACAACTTTCTTCCTCTACATGTAAAAGATTGTAATTTTATCCCATATTTTAGACTCATGTAATGTTTTTTTAAAATAATATTTTATCTGGCCATTTGACCAAAGTGCCACATTATTTAAAAAATAATTAAACAAAAAAATTATAGAATATATTTTTCATAAAATTTAATGTGATTATCATATCATTATAAGGTCATAAAAGTGATATTTTTGATAGAAACTTTTTCACTATTCATTTAAATATAAAATTATTTTAAAAAATATCAAAATTTAACTCTAAGATAATTTTAAAATTTTTAATTAAAAAATTAAATCCATTTCATCAAATTAAATTTATAAAAAAATTTAATTTAGCTTTTATTAACATTATTGAATAAATATATGTTCATTAGGCTGTTGTTTCTTTCAAAAAAACCAACTTACTAGAATTAAAGCTTAGATGTTACACATACTCTGTAATATATGTCTTCACATTCTCTCCAAAAAAATTATTATTGAGATCTATATACATATTTTTTATTTCAGGATGGATAGATAATTGTTAGTTATTTTAATCATCCAACAACTCATTCTTTAGTTATGGTATTAATGAGATATATATTCATTTTTTAGATCATAAAAATCCATTATTATCATGATTTAAATCTATAATATTTATAACTTTATCTTCTAGCTCTATATCCTTCTTTTGGGTCTCCTTTATCTTCACATGGATATATGGTTGATCAATCATTTTGGAAAGGTAGGATTATCCACCTCCATCAGGATTTCAAAGTCCACCATTTTAAAACCCTTTATTATTAATATCATCCAATCCTTATCATAAAAAAGGATTCATGATCCTTCCTAATCAAATAATTAGAATCCATGTTCAGATTTCTAGGGTGGTAATGTATTGAGTAGCAGAAGTCCGTGATCAACTTAAACCATATCCTTTAGTGTATCTCCAACACCTTATTTTTGAATATATACTTTTATCTATTTAAATAAGTATATATATAAGAATTTTTACCATAGAGATAATTCCTCCATATATTTAATGATAATATTACCACTTCTAGACCCAATTCACATTTTAGGTAATTTTTCTCATCAAACAATAATTGAATTGAAGAATATAAAAAAACATTTCATTTTTCATGTGTACAAATCCCAATCTCATCCTTGATGAATAATAATAAATTATAAACCATTCTATAATAAAAGTTAGTGTGAGTACAGTTTCACTGACCAAACATCTCTTATGATCTTTGAAATTTTATTCACATTCATTAGACTAAACGAACATTAATCACTTCAATGTTAATTTGGATACTAGATTTGATAGACATGATAAATTTCATAGAAAACATTAATTGTTTATAGCCAATCCATGAAATCTTTAGATCTTTTTTATAGTGTTTGGTCTCAGATAATATCTAATTAATATTGTATTTCAAGGATCCACAACTATAACCTCACATGTGATTATAAGACTAAATATTGATACTTTTAATAGGAAATTTTCACACTTTCTATATTTGGAATATAGATTATCCTTTCTCAAGGTCTTTATAGGATTATTATTCTCTTCCATGACCATTGAATATATGATAATATCATATAGAGATACTACTAATAATTCATTTTGGTGATCTTTAATGACTATATTCATAGGATATGTGAATATCATGGATAATTTTCAGGTCTTAATAGAAACACTATAAATTTATAATGTCCATATCCTATACAAAAGGATATCTTATATATGACCACCATTTTTACCTTTAATTTATGGAATCTTGATTCATGTTCAATATTTGAGAAGTAATCAGTTACTCATAGTTTATTGGAAAGGCGTCAATATGGGGTATGCGATACTTTTTCATAATTTAGATCTTTTTATGTTCATGATAATCAATAGAGACACGTTGATCCATCCTTATTTTTAACAAATAGAACTGGCGCACCCCATGGTGAATCACTTGGGTGTATAAAATCCTTATCTAGATTCTCTTAGAGTTTCTTTTTTAATTACTACAACTAAATCTAGTCCATTATATAATGATTCCTCAATATAGGCACAACAACGGGTATCTGTTCTATTGAAAAACCAACCTCAAGATTGGGGGGGGGGAAGACTATAAAACAGTTTCAAAAATACATCAACATATTCCAAAAGAATATATAGGTATTTAATATTTAATTTTACCCAACCATTTGAGCTATATGTCCCCCCTTATTAGGTAAAAACTCCCAAATAATGTAACTAACTTCCATAAAGAGTACATAGTCACCACTACATCAATAGATGATCATTGGTTGATTATGAATATAAAATTTGATTTCCAAATCCTGTAAATTAGTATATAATCAAGTTGGGGAGATCTAATCCATTCCAAAAATAACATCAATTTAAACTAAAGAAATAATAACCAGATTTATGTGAATCACATCTCTTAAAAATTAATCAGAGAAGAGTTGTATATTTCAGATTCAAATATCCCACCATTGTGAGTTTTCATCAATAATTGAATATCTAAAAACTAGGGTGATGATTTAATGTTCTTACAAAACATTATAGATATTAAGTATCAAGTAGAACCTGAATCATATAAGACATTTATTTTTTATGAGTGGAATACGAGTGTACCTTTCACCACATCATTTTAATATACCACTAATACAGTTGTGATTGTATAGGATTTTCATTTCATAATTTCTTCTAAAGGTTCCTAATGTTGGTTTCCATCATTAACAACTATCCTGGTTAAATTATTAGTAAAATTCTCATACTCCTTATAAGTAAAACATTGGAGTGTGGGTGGTGTATTAGGATTATCGTTCTATCCATCTATTTCATTGGTTTTCTTCTTTATATCTCTTTGTCATTTATCATCCAGATGACCTTCTCTTACACACTTGAAGATTTTACTTCTTCTATTGAGAAAATTCTCCCCATGCTATTTACCAAATTCTTAGTATGTATAAAGAGTAATTTTATTTACTCTTTTGGATTTATCATTTGAGTTTCCTCAAAAATCCATTTTTCTCTCATTATCCCCAAAATTATGTAAATAATGGGGGTCTTTAATTTCAATTTATACCTTGAGAGGGAATTGAATAATTTATTCATAAATACCAAAGAAATTTTTATTTAACACTTTTTGGAGACTTGATTTCAATACACTAAATAAATTATTTAATATTATTTTAGGGTCAATGATAAAATTAGAATCATACCTTGATAGTAATCCAAATATTTCTTTATAGGAACCAATGGGTTCGTAATAATTTTGATTCTTCTCCAGGAATTACCTCTCCATTTTAGTGTAAATACTTCAAAGAAAATATTTATTAATAAATATCTTCTTATTCCTCTCTCATTCAATGGAGTAAATTTTTACATATTTCCTTGTGCTCTTGATTATATTCTACCATTGATCAACTTCACATTCCAAATGATAAATTGAAAAAACAGCCTTTTCATTCTCTAAGAATTAGGGAATGAAAATAGCTTTTCTATTGTACTGATCCAATTCTTAGTTATTAGTCAATCAGAAGACACACTAATGTAGGGTGGTCAATACTTCCTGAATGAACTGATATATATATTTTTCATTCTTTGGTGTCTCGGTAGTTTAACATAATTACAATTTATATCCATATCTTGATAGAGATATATGATAAATTCCATGATATTTTCATTCCAAATCCTATTACATTTTGTTTTTTATTGTAATAACCATTGTATTATCCTATCACATTCAATGTTAACTCAATTAATCTTGATTCTAAAAATTGATCAAAATGAAAAATATTATTTTTTGTATTAATTGGTAATAATCCGAGTGTGGTATAATAAGATAAGGGAAATCAATCCTAAAGTTTCTGAAAATTATGACATCTTCATTTCAACTTATGACATTTTTAGTTCTCCTTATATCATTATTTCTGAAGAAAAATTGGTTTTCCTGATGGTTGATTGTAGGGGGTTGAATTTTGTGAAATCATTTACAAAGAGTTCACTATTTCCAAACGGTTTCCAATGGGTTTATTTTTAGAATTAGAAACACCTAATGGTTCTATTTACATGAGAGACCAACTTTTCAAAAGAAGGAACTGAAGAACAATTAAGATCTCACATTGGTCGAGAGGATTGGATTTCAGGCTCATAAATCCCATTTGGGGGGAATTATTGCCTAATTTGGGACTCTATTATAAATTTAATATATGTTTTTATATCATTCATTAATTACCATTTATTATGTCGATCACCCTTGAATTAATAATGAATTATTAT
Source organism: Viscum album (assembly GCA_963277665.1). Lineage (NCBI taxonomy): Eukaryota > Viridiplantae > Streptophyta > Magnoliopsida > Santalales > Viscaceae > Viscum > Viscum album. Next base: position 609,237,616 of record OY728123.1, on the reverse strand, counting down.
CATGTGTGGAATTTAGAATCATCTGTATATATATGTGGTTGTTCTTCAATAGGGATATCCATATGTATATGTGGTTCTCCATCGATGGTATCACTGATTAGAGATTATTTGGTTATTATTATGATGATTATTGTTTTCTACCATGCAGTGGGGTTCTCATGATTTTTTCATCATCAAGGAAGATAGGAGTTGTTCCGATATCAACATAATACCCATGAAATGGGTTTCCAACGTATCATTATGAAAGGAATAAGAACTCACATAGATTGGTTCCACATAACAGGACACTTCATACCTCCTAAAAACCTTTGATCAGGTAAAAGCCCTGTAGTTTAATATCATGTGGAAAAGAAATCAAGGCAGAAGGTTCCTATTCAATGTTTTGTATGGGAATTATGTTGAAGTGGGTAAGGGAACTAAAAAGTAATATGGATTTCTAGGTTGAATAAGTATCTACTAGGAATTTAGCCCAGAGAGAACTAGGGTTTCTTTAGGGTGTTGGGTTTTGACCTTAGAGTGGCATTCTATATATTTCATGTGTATGGGGATCAAATCCCACATAGTTTGGTTGTGAGGACCTGTGCCTATAGAGGCCTTCTGAAATTTCCTCTCACATGGGAGTATATCCATCTGATAGCATTCTGTTGGGGATTATTACTAAGAAGGATTCCCTGGTGATTTTATATTGGGTTGGGGCTTTCTCTTGAGAAGGATTCCAAGATGAAAGAGTATGGTTGGGTGGGGGTTACTCATGAGGTGGATTCCCTAGTGTGGTTATGATTGGGGATTATACAGAATAGGAGGCCTATAGGGTTATATTTCAGGTCTTATACCAAGTAGGAGGTCCATGATTAGTTGAGCCGTAATTTTTGAAGGAGTCTCATTATGGTGATTGTATAGTGACATAATTTGGACTTATACCAAGTAGGAGGGTCGTGATGGGTAAGGGATTACACTTGGAATGATTCCTTTTGGTTGGATGTTGGAGAATATTCCTAGGGAAGATTTCCTGGTAAGATTTTTCAGATTATACCATGTAGAATGCTCAAAAAGGTTCGATTGGGACTTACACTTGGAATGATATCATTGGTGTCCAGGATAATGCATATGTCATGATCACCACCAACCTCTAGGCCCACTTGAGTCATGATCACTATGAGAAACAAGAGGAAGTGGAATATTAGAGAAACAACACAATATTATTTTCCCTAGGATGGGATACATGGCCTTTAGGACCTATTCATATAGAGGCTCTCTGAATAAAGGCGAGAGGAAGATCTGAAGAAAACTTCTACGAAAAAAATGCATCTGATCACGTAGAAACTTGAATCACGAATAACCTATATTCCCACATGTGTCATGATAAATCATTCTTGAATAAGTGAAATATGATGATGTCAATGATCTGGAAAACCATATTATCCCTCCTCCACTGGTGGAAGAGACTGGGGATACAGGAGAAGAAGAAAGGGTTTTGATGCACTTGTTCACTCTCCTATTTCATATCCATCAATGTGCGACCTAATAGTTGAATATGAGTAAGATTGAAAATATCCCTAACAAAGGCTAGGGGATTACTATAGGGGTATTCCTTAAAATTGGTTCTGTGGGAAGAGAGGGGTATCTCATTCTGTGTCTCCCCATCTAGAACTAGAGGCTTTGGTTATTAGATATAACAATTGAAGGGAAGGTCCCAAACACTCATGTCCAAAACCGGGAGATACTTGACACTTCCACCAAGGCTGGGTTCTTTGTGACCATGGGAATAAAAATCTACATGAACCCTAAGGACCCTTCCCATAATGTAACACAACTATGGAATACCTCTATCTGAAGGAATGTATATCCAAATAACAAACATTCTAGTGTGCCTCATTAATTTTTTTTACAAGTATGAAGGATTAAATGGAGGATTGAATTTGGTCCAAATTACATGAGGGATTGAAAGGGAGAGGATCCCTACCATTGGTGTCTTGGAAGAGTACTTAAAGGGGGGACAAAGGTCTTAACTTAGAGAGAAAAGGTTCCTCATGCAGGGCATGAGTTGAAATGTAGGTTCTTCATGTGGGGGGGGGTAATCATTTGTGAGATGGAAATTATTTGGGGAATGGGTCACCGGGGAAAAAAACATAAGATAGGCTTTATCCTATGAAACATGAGTTTCTAAAAGTGTCCCTAGATGAGGTTCCAGTTGGTCCCAGGTTTGGGAAGGGGCATCACGTAAGTGGTTTTCCAGTAAGGGGAAAATGAGTCCTCCCACATGTGGATTTTTTTAGAACTCATAGTAAATTTTATCTACTTATATACCTAAATTACCTCTTATATTGGGTTTAAAAGGGAAACCTATGGGATTTTTAGGGACCTGGGTGTAAGGGGTGTGCGACTAGTGCTTGGGAGAATCTTCTGATTTTATAATTGTGCATATTGGGATCCCAAGGCTCCTATTTATTGGAAAGTCAAGAACCATGGTCTAAAGAGTTTCCTAACATTGGTCCATGTCCCATACACCTAGTGTAGGTGTCCCGTGAAGGGTTTCCCTACCTTTCATTGCTACGTAGGTGGTTGCATGATCCTTTTGATGTACAAGGGGTTGCTCACAGTCGAGACTGGGAAAGTCTCTTTGATTCTCATTGTGTATCCTCCTATATTTAACATTATTGTATTAATCTCCATGAAGATTTCAACCTACTTGAAAAAAATGTGTTAACTGAATATATCTCTCAAGATTGGATATGATTGAAATAATAGGGTCTTGTCTTGATGTAGAATGGGGAAAAGGTTTTGAAGGTGGTGTCATTCAACCATGTAGGGAACCTGTATAGGTCAACAAAATTGTCTACTGCATAAGTCCAATATATAGGTCTATAGTACAGATCAACTTTTCTGGTCCAGTGCATAGGTAATCAATGTCTATAAATACCATTGGCCCATATTCTAACTTCTCCCATTCCATGTTGGTTGTTTTTCTCTCATCGCATAGGTCATCTGTACATCCTTGTTTTGATTATGATTTTTTGATTTTATCTCTAATAATTTCAAATGGTATAGAAACTTGAGGGACAATACATCATAGATTCTCCTTGATGAGGATCCCAGGCAAGGCATCTAGTCGATGGGCTTGCCAATAATCATGGTCAAGAGGGCTACGGGTAGCACCTGGTCAAAGTTAATGAACAAGTCATTTCATTTTCCAAAATTAATAATTATTCCAAGTCAAAAATTTAACTTCTCAAAGTAAATATTTTATATTAATGGGAGAAATTTATTCCTCATTATTGGTTTTCAATAGATCCTATAATGGATTCTCTCAAGAAAGCTACTTCACATGCATCAGAGATGATCATGGATGTTAGGCTAGAATAGTATGACTTGGTTGAACCTACTTTTCTAGATACGGTGAAGAATTTGGTGCTATATAAATCATATTAATCATGAAGAGATTACCTAATGTTGTATGGTTATGGGATTTTGAAGGACTACTTTATCTATGTAAATCAGAATTAATTCTCAAATTCCTAGTTTGGGAGAAACACCAACTACCCTTCTACCAATGTTTCTTCTACGGGTTCTTATATTAAGCAAGGAATAGTTCCCATTAGGTGTTTCAAGCTTCAAAATAGTTTAGCTCTAGATATGAATCCATATATCCAGAAATAAAATCCCCACTATTATGAATCGACTTTCTGTGCTATGGATACAGATTAGAAGTAAGGCTCGAAGGAGGACATGGATTTCTATTTAAAAGGGGTGGTCAGTTCTGAGTGAATGTGGGTGTTCTAGGTGCACTATAGTTATATTGATTTATAAAAAGGACCTACAAGACATCCATATCCATGAAGATGTTTAGGTAAGGTAAACATATGTTTATTCGACCTCATATATCATCTTCGAACTGCTGAGCCGTTGGAGTTCGCTGAAAATTTCTTCCACCTAACACATGGTGAAGTTGGCATTAGCCTATGGGATTTCTATAAAATTTTTGAATCCCCCATTCATGGGGGAATGCATGATGATTTTATACCACTAAAGACAATGTGGGATGGTGCTGAAAGGAAACCACCTTTGCACCACAATATTTTTAAGGAGGTGAATAAATTTCAGAGAAAAAAATACTCTCCCCAAGGGTGACATCCATCCAAGAACATGAATGAAGTATTTTCTATACCTAGAAAGAGAATTGCCCACCTAAAATATTCCTAATGGATGCACCAATTTATATAATTTCGGTGCTCCTAAAACATTCTATCCTACACCAGAGAAGGGATATTATACCCATTGGGGTTATAAGGTCAATCTTGATGTTTTTATGAGGAATCATCTGGATGGATTCCTTGCAATGTGTCCTTGAACTTATTAACTCTCAGTCTGCGAATCCAATGGTGGTGTGAGGTTAATGAATTTTTTTATGTCATCCAAACAAGCATAAAAGAGGCATATAGTTTTTATACCCTTGTCTTGGTGAGATTTTACGGATTCTTGCTTCATACGCGCAACGGGATGGCTCCGTTTATAAATTCAGTTATATTTCAAGTGTTGTGTGGGTGAATTGTATCACACATTAGTTCATATATGGTTCTCAGCCCAGTTAAAGTCCCTCATATCCAGTTTCACCCATTTTTATGTTGTTTCTATAATTTAGCCTCTAATCCTAATGAATGATGAAGTTTTGAGGATATATAATGTGTCAGGAGAATTCAACTTCTTTTTAGATGTAATTCCACTAATAGGAATATTAACCAATGATAAAAAGGAAAAGGATCATGAATGGAGGTCCTATATGATAGTATTAAGAGATATTATATTGATGGATCGCATTGATAGCATAATAATTTATGAGCCCTATGCTCCATATTAATTAACCCTCCAGTTCAAATTTCCTCAGCAGTTAAGAATGTCCCCCCTATGCATGTTTTTCTTGAGAAAAATATAATGGTATCCCGATAGTTATAGATCTTTATGACCATATAGGTGTAAAAAAATTCAATCACTTTGCCTATGTCGGATGCATCAATAGAGCTGGAGTCTAGGTATACACGTGTGTGGATCTCTTCATACCCTCAATGGGTATTGATGAAAGGAGTTTACCAGGAAACAAAAAGAAAACTGCTCATTATGGTATACATAGTAGAAATGTTTGAACTGTTGGTGACCATCGTGGAGCTCTAGAACTTTTGAGGAGATCTCAGGAAAATATCATCGAGTAAGGTACCTCCTGTTCCAAGTTGGTTTTGTCATCACAAATTTGAGGAGACTCATGTTTCATCCAACCATTCTCCAATGAGAGGAAATAGGCCTGAAGAGGCTTCCTAATCAATAGGTGTCTAGTCTTCCTTTCAGTCATCCACATTAAATCCAAATTACATGATTCCTTTATCAATCTGAGATTAGCGGGGCATAACTCACAATATCAATGACACATGGGTTTTTTCCTAGAACAAAATGTGAATCCCATAGCTAGGAGATATCATATAACCCTATTATATTCACCTTCACAATGATTTGTATGAGGTGTGGATGTATATTTAGGAGATATAGGCTTTGATATATGAAACTGATAATCAGATCCTATTCTAAAAGTCAGTTTCGAACATTTTGGACAATGGAGTTATTGAGGGGGTATCTAGTAATCCTGAAGATGAATGGGATGACTACCCTTACCCTTCTGATGTATTTATCTTTTCTCCATTAACTTTTAGTCACTTTCATCCTCTTTTAATAATCCTAAGGGAATTTATTTATTTTATTAGAGGAAAAGAAGGAGGAGGAGGAGAAGAATTTGTATTAGTATCGGTGCTTGAATCATCGAGGTATGGGCACACAAGAACCCCCATTAGAGTAGTGGGTGAGTCCCTTTGGATCCAAAAACTATCTCATAGACATAAGACCATGACGGAGGAGATAGATGAAGAAATTACCCAACCATCACCTCAAATATCTATTGCCAAGAGAAATGATATGGTCCCTTTGTTGTCTTAAGAGTGGAATTGAAAGAGGGAAAAAGAGTTGGAACAACACATGCATTGTAGTATGTATTTGTGTTTTCATTCTATATCACGACTTTATATACATACTCTTTTAACCATGATTTCCTTTTATAGAATTTTTATCACTTTACTCCCATAAGGTATTTCACATAGGTCCTTCAAGGATCAAGGAGGACACCCTGAGGGAGGCACTGGCCCATGCTAATGAATCCATAATTTTGATAGATGAAGTATTAAGAGATAAATCCGCCTGTATCCTCATTCCTATAGAGAGGGGAGAGTTCCATAGTAATGTTAGATTCACACCCTAAGGTGTCATGTGTTGTTTTTAACTTTCCTCTCCTAATTATATTTCATATCTTTGTCCTACACTGGAGGGCCTTTAAACAGTCAATATTAGTCCTACTATAACTTATGAAGGGTTTGACAGGGTTCTCAAATAGCTTGATGAAGGTGATGATACTAATCCTAACTCTGTAGGGCCAGAAAATTCTGTAACTACTAAGAATTCAATATATGGGATTTATGGAAGAGATAATTTGGGTCCTAAGTAACTCGTCTTAGATACTCTTACCGATGAGGATTATATTAGAATTTATTCAATGTATCAGGAAATGAGGTATATATTTAATCTAGTTATTGATATCTCATGTTCCCTTAAAGAGTTTCAATATTTTAGTAGTGAATTAGATAATCATGAGTTTTATCATACATGAATTTCTCCAAACAAAGTTGAACTTATTTCAACTGATTTTGTACATGAAATCCCAACTTCTGTAGCTTTGATTACTAAGAACATTATCAGGGTAATTCATGAATAAGGCATCCATGTTCAACCTTCTCCTATTGCTAAGGGAGTGATAGCTAGGAATATCAAATTAGGAGATCCCTAAGAGCCTCTAATCCCATATTCTGAGAAAACATAAGAGTATGATTCTCTTCAGGAGGTTCTCTCTCTAATATTTGACTTCAGGAGTGCCGAGGAGGTGTCAATCCCAATAGTAGACCCAACAACATGTGACTTTTATTAACCATTTTGGATAATTCACTATCTTTTTTTCAATTGAACTCATAATGTTGATGATAGGTGTCACATTCTTTTTACTTCCATCAAATTTGGAGATTGAGCCTAGGAGGGGGGATTTTGTGCCAGTTCCACCAACACTGGTAGGTGAAACTGAGGCTATTTTGGAGGGAGTAGAATAAGGAGGCTCATTGAATGCAGTAATCCTGAACATTGTCTCTCCCTCCATGATTGGCTCTGAGTATGATCAAGATATGCCGGAGGATGTTTTCACTACATGCTACATTCCATGGTCATATATTTCTAAGATAATCCATAAGATGCCTCTTAAATATATACAGTTGTGACTTTACCGACTTTTGTTAAATATTTCCATGTTTGGATATAGAGGATTTGGATACAGTGTTATCCATGTAATGGTGACTTCAATAATTTAGCAAATGTTAGACGAGATGTAATCATAGTAATTCGTGGCATTGTTGGCAGGCCAGAAAGAGCAACTTAGAGTTTCTTTGACTCAAGATATGATCTGCCACACCAAGAAGGTAGAGGAGTATCATTATTGCCTCGATAAGAAATATATCAAAATGTGAATACGTCAAGAATAATTATATGATTTAAAGTAAGAGGTAGTCTAACTACACTGATCATTATCATGTTCTTTTTGACAAAGAATGTATTACGTCACTATAGAGTAGAAGAAGCTCCATGATACTGAGGAGGTTGTTGCTACACAATCATTCATGATCCATAAAGCTGTATAGAATGCTCATGCTACAACTTATCTTATCAAATCCGATGTTGATGGAAAACTATAAAATTTTGTGAAGAGGCTCTAGTATGTATATGTTATGTTGTGTGATGGAACAAAAATGAAATGGATTTTTTCCCAATCATTTTTATTGAATTTTCCCTCATTATTATCCTTACCCAACATTGAAAATGACTCATTTGATTAAATTTATTCATGTTATAATTATGACGATTAGGGTGAGAGAGTTGTCAATTTTTTTCCTAATCCATGTGTAGAGGAGGTTACATTTTGTTAAATGTCTGATATGTAATGGGGGAAGGGCCCTTTTTTTTAAAATTGTTGAAGCATCATGAATTTTAATATCATGCAACCAGGACATTGAACATGTAGTTTAACATGTTATGGTGAGGAAGTTGTTGTACATTTTATCGTCTTGTGACTAGGACTTCATTCTATACAGTTTAATGTCATACTACAAGGACATTATTGTATATATTTTAATGTCCTACAACATAGACATTATTCTATGTAGTTTAGTGACATATAGTAAGGACCATATGATATGAATTTTAATGTTATACAACAAGTACATTATGCTATATAGTTTAATGTCAAACAACAAGGAAATTATGGGGATATAATTTAAGGTATTTAGCTTTAACTTAGAGGTTAATAATTGACCATTTTCTTGATAATTTGAATGAGAATTCACCATAACTTCAGGTATGAGGAGAATAATGTTTTAAGTTGTAATCTAGGTATTTCTAGATTCGATGATTGGTATGGGGAAAGGGCTTGTGGAAATAGAGGAGTTCTCTTTTGAGGATGAATTTACTACTAGTTGACAAACCTATTTTGTGGGATACATTCTATGAAGCCAATTGAGGTATGTCACTGCATAGTCAAATATTGTAATCCACTGGATGAAAAGACTTAAAACTTCATGGGTCAGTTTTGAAAGTTCAATTGGGTCCTGTAACAACATAGTTAGGAAAATAAGTTCTTAGGAATTCTTACATTATATTACGGATGGCTAATGGAAGTTTAGGGACATTCAGATTTACCTGTACATAGATTCTGGTTTTGTAGAAGGAAATTAATTAATTATGGAAAGATAATTTCAAGTAAAAATTAGAAATAAATTGGGGACCAGGTCTTCTATGTAGGTTTGTCCGAAGCACGTAAAATTTGGTTTCTGTAGTTTTATTTCATACAACTAGGACCATAGCATTATAGAAACAACATGCAATATGTGGACTATCGGACCAAGGTCATTCCAACATACTTTGGACATGAGGGATGAAATTGTAAACCATGGTCTTGGGGGTTCTCATATTAAATTGAAAGATATAAGACAAATATTTGAAGGATGATTGTGGAAAATTTTGAATAACGAGACCAAAAATAATTTCTTAAATGCTTATGATGATATAAGAAGATTCTCTCAAGGTTGAAGTTACCACTAGTTGACAAAGATATTTTATGGGTTTCTTTATACAAATCCAACTGGGGTTTGTTACAAGATAGTCAAATAGTGGTATCCTTTAGGTGAAAAACCCAATTTTGGGTGACATTACGCATAGATTATTGGGGTTTTTTACAACATAGTCATGAAAAGGAGTTCGTAAGTATTATACATTCTACCACCGAAAGCTAGAAAAGAATTATAAAGATCTAAAAGATTCCAAGATTAAGAGTATGATACATGTAGGAGATACATCTGAGAAAAAAGTAAACGTTTTTACCGATATTTGAAATTATGTTTGGTGTCCTATTAATGGATATGATTCATATTTAGAAGGGGGGAATCAATGTTTCCTTTGTGGAACCCTTGATGATGGGGTTCAAAGTAATAGTTCATGCATAGACCATTGTTCATACACAAGATATGGGTTATTTTTCATTAACCTATGACTGGGAAAAGGACATGAGGACTAGGCATCACTATGTATCTCACTAGATTGAGATTCATTCAACACATAGTTCTTGAGGTACCATACAATTTAAAGTCATGCAGTGAAGAAATTAGCCATTCTGTGTAAAGTCAAGAAATAAGGACATTATCCAAGTAGTTTAAGGCCATGAGGTAAGGATGTTATGTGACTCAATATAAAAAAGGGAATATTGTAGTTAGACCATGTACTAGGAATCGAGTGTCACTACATATCTTGTTAGATAAATAATCAATCCCCACGTAGTTTTGGAAAGGATTCATCATTCTGATTGACTTCATGTATAGAGTAGAGGGGTTTTTTTAATATAGTCTTACACTTTTTGTGATAAACCATATTCAAATACTATATATATATATTTCTAAATCATGCATAGAAGAGTGGCGGTATTTCGTGTATTATGTTTTGGTTAGGTTAACCATTTAATGTCCGAGAATCACTACATATATCATTAGAATGAGAATCAATTCACATGTATTTCATGAGGAAATCGTGAAGTTTATTATCATGAGACAAGGAAATATGGTGTTATTTTTAAGGTATTTCAACCAATACCTTGATATCCCTCAGGAAAATTGATATGAATTACTCATCCAGGGAACTCCTTTACCAAAACTCTTAAGCCCACGTGAGCTATGCTTGTTGTGAGAAACAAGGAGTGGTAAAATATTCTTCCACGGAACAAAGGAAACTCAAGTGAAGGGTAGTGGAATTTATATTTTTGTGGTGACTGGTCTAGGAGGTATGATCTAGGTTTCACTAAATATCTCATCAGGATTTGAATCAATCCATACATTTTTCTTGTAATCTCATTTAGTTTAACATCATGTAGTGAGGATAAAGATGAACTGACAGGAAAGAGGAGAAGTGTTGTGTCTGGGCCCAAGGCTGGAAATTTGGGGGTCATTATATATCTTATGATGGAAGGAATAAATCCACACATAGTTATTGAGAGGTTCAAAATGAAGGTATGACTCGTAAACCTCGATTAGAGATTTTTTTATTACGACTGGGCCAGATATTAGGGATCTGGGCATCACTACATATCTCATTGGAATGAAAATCAAGACACACATAGTTATAAAAAAATCATGAAGTTTATCTACATGAAATGTGGATGTTGTCCTTTTAGTTTAATTTCTCTCATTAAGTATGCGGTTTATTAGAAATGGGATGAAATATTATAGTTGTACCGTGAGATAGGACCCAGACATCACTACGATTCTTTCTGGAAAAAAATCAACCCATACATAGATCTTGAAAACAGTTCCCACATAAATTAGTTTTTGACATAGGGGAAAAGGAGGGATTGAAATTTTCTATAAGTATTTTTGGTCACAAGGCATGAGGTCTAGGTGTTACCACGTATCTCATTGGTTTGAGAATCAAGCCACACTTAGTTATTGAAATGATTGTGAAGATTATCTCCATTCAACGAGGATGTAATCCATGTAGTTTTAACTCATGAGGTAAATAAGAGAAAATGTTTGGAATTATATCTATAAAGCGGTTATAGGGATGTGATTGGGACTTATACCTGAGATGGAGGCCCACATTTAAGGGATGAAAAGAATTTTCTTTGATCATGATATTTTGGAGGTTTCATAAAATTGAATGATAGGGACATAAGACATGTATCTTAATGTCATATGGTGAGGATAGATGGTGTATTTCAGTTTTGGGTTATACGACTAAGACCTTTTGTTATACAGTTTATCGTTGTGTCGATAGGATGATGATTCCAAGAAGTTTAATTTCATGCAACATGAATGTTGTTATTCTAGATCAAACAACGAATTTATTTAGTAACCATTCATTGGTAAGGGCCGTAAAAATATCTCCATCTATCGAAATCAAGGAATATGCTACATTAGAGTGGACCTTGTGTATAAAGGAAGGTCCCACCCACTTTGACTCAAGATTTGGAGGCTTCTTTCCTTATATCATATGATTTCTTATGGCCAACAAAAATTCTCCTTAGAAGAATGAGCGGAGGTGGACCTTCTTGTTAAATTCCCTCACTATACAATTCCGATGGACCTCTTGGTGATAAAAAGCGTGAAATATTTTATCATCATGTCTCCCCAGTTCATCCAGTCATTTTTGGGATTTATCATCCATGGATATCTGATCACAAATAGTAATACGGAGTGAAGGAAGTTGGGGATCAATGGCTAGGAGTGCTTCTATTTCATATACAAGTGAGTAAGGGGAACTTTTGGGGAAGTATAGGTTATAATATTAAAATCACATAAGGTATGAAATATATTGACATGAAAATAATTCCTATCATTATCCACCATCTCATGGAGTATGTTAGACATGGTCTTATTGAAGGCCTCTATCTATTCATTATACATTGCATCATAGTGAGATGAATGGTTGGATTTGATATTATATTCATGATATATATTTTCAACTAGGTGAACTATAAATTCGTGCTACTTTCCATAATTATTGTATGAGGTACACCAAATTTGATAATGATATTGTCTTTCATGAAGATAACTATAATTTGTTCCCGGAATTATTTGAGAGAAACAACATAAACCCATTTTAAAAAGAAGCTAATAGATGTTAAGATGTATTTGAACTGCATTGGTGTATTTGGACGGTATTTCCCAACAACATCCATCCCTATATAAAAAATATCTAATATTATTTGGATGTATGTAGAACATTTGGGGTTTTATGGATGAATTAGGCATGCAATTGAAAATAATGACATTTCTTGGTGAATTTTGTAAAATCCTATGACATTGAAGGCCAGAAGTATCCAAGCCTTCTAATTTTGATAAAGAGCATGTGCTCGGAATGGTGGTAACTATAGGATCCCAGATTCACTTCTTTCATAACAGTGGAAACATCTTCTACATCAATACATCTGAAAATTAAACTATCAATGACTCGTTTATAAAGGACATTCTAATGATTTGGGCCATCATAAAGTGTGATGTTGTCTAATCCCCACCATATTTTCTATTTCCTAACTCTATCTAGTGGGAGTACTCCATCTTGAAGGTAGTCTATGATGGGAATCATTCACCCAATGGTAGGACCATATGGATCAAGGATAGTTTTGAACTCACTAATCTCTTCTTCTATAACCTGAACAAAAGGTGATACCATTTGGTGATGGGAAATACTAATGAATGTTTCATCCTGATTTTTCTCTTCCAAATCTGTAGATACATTTTCTAATTCATCATCCAAGGCATACTACGATTGCGATACATGATTCAATTTTGTCTCTAAGGGGACCTCTAGGATTAAACCTTTGACATAGTCAAGTAGTGGGATTAAATCCTATATTTTAATGGTGTAATACCCATTGATAAGTTTTATTACTAACTCTCAATATCCTTTTAATTCTAGGTGGTCCACTAGTATTTGGAGTTCCTGTGCCTAGAATTCATTGAGTGCCTGAAATTATTCCCCACTATTAGTATAGGATTTTGATAATAGGAAGGTGTAAGTTAAAAATTCATTTACTAGGGAATTGACCATGATCCCTAATCGGAATTTATTGAGGTTAGGTTATTCTATTCTCCTCTCTATTGTGATCCTGGATGTGGTGTCATAAAAATTTCCCATGTTTGGGGGCATCCTTGAATAGAGAGTATCTCATCATCCATCTATTTGGTATTTAATGATTTTTTTCTATAGATGGGTGTTCTATAAGAAAATAAACCAAGTCCTGGACTTTCACTCCTTTATAATAAATAAAATCTATAAAAAACTTCTTTAGAATAATTACCCACCATTCCAGATGTCCTATAAACATAAGACAGATGAGGAAGTATTTGAGTGGGTTATCGCATGAGACTAAATGAACTTCTTTGTGATGCAGGTGGTGTCTTAGTTTCTAAACAACTAAGATTAAATAAAGGCATATCTTCTCGATGTTTGAGTAACTAGTATCAGCATTGATAAAGGTTTGATTGAGATAATAAAGGATGTTTTCATTCCCATGGTCATTCTTTTACATAAGGAAGGAAACCAGTGAACACTCTAGGAACATCACAAATAGAATGAGTGTATTTTCCTCAACAGGTGGAATTGATACTGGCAGGATCAAGAGGTATTTCTTGGGATTGTTAAATGATTTTTGACAGTCACTGGTCCACTGATATGTGACCCTCATCATCATTAGTTTGGTGAAGGTATAACACTTTATAGCAAGATTGACTATAAAGCACCAGATATAGTCCATGTTTCCATGAAGTCATATAAACTCTTTACGCTTTTTAGAAGGTGACACTATGAGAAAATATTTTATTTTCTCAAGGTCAACATCGATTCCACTATGGTGTATGAAGAAGATGAGAAATTTTCTCTAGGAAGCCCTAAAATAACTTTTTAAGGGGTTTATCTTGAGGCTATATTTTTGTAGCTTTTTGAATATGGTATCCAGGTCATAAAATTGGTTAGAAAATCACTGAGACTGAAGAACTATATTCTCAATTTAACATTCAAAAAACATACCTAGTAAGGATTTAAAGATGCAATGTATAGAACGTTGGTATATGGAACCAGTGATCTTTAGGCCAAAAGTCATTACTTGATTGAAGAATACTCCCTTAGGGGAACTGAAGGTGTTCACTTCTTCATCATCTAGGTCCATCCAAATTTGGTTTTACCCTAAATATAAATCCATTATAGATAGGTATTTATAACTAGTGGTCACATCAATCTAGAGTTATGTGATCCGAACAGGGAATTCAACTTTCAGACAGTGTTGGTTGAGATCTCTAAAGTTGATGAAAATTCAAATTTTACCATTCTTCTTCTTCATAGGGATAGTTTGGTCATTCAATATCAAATATTTTACATCCTAGATGAATTCATCCAAGACGATCTTTTCCACTTTAGCCATAATTTTGGAGGTTTCAGTTGGTTGTTTCCTTATAGAAATGTGTCTGTGTCACCAATGGTATTATAGAAAACCCATATGATGGGTGTCTAACTCAGGATCTAGGCTTGAAATCTCTATGTAATTCTAGGTGAAAATGTCCTAAATTTGGTTTAAGATGGAATTATATGCCTCATGTTCTTCTGAAGTCATGGCCACACTGATCAAAGTGGGTCATGGATCTTCATCTATACCAAGAGTTATTTCCATGAGTTCATCAATGGTGGTGGAGAATCCTTCCTCAAATGTTGGAGGGGAATCCCTAAGGTCTTCCTTCTCTTCCACTTCCTAATTATTTACCTCTTCCACCTCTTCTGGGGAAATAGGTGGTGAATGATGTTTCTCTGAGTCAGGGGAGGAGTTGATATTTGGACATCTTAAATAAGAAGAAACTATTTATGGCTCAATTGATATCATGATGCCTTTTCGATGATCTGAAGGTGAAATGAGAGATTGATAATGAGAAACATCATTTTATCCCATTTAAATAACATATTATTCTAGACTAATGGTGGAATACATATTTTTTTGAGATTGGGGGATAGAATGAATAAATTTTGATCCTAGATTTCATCACTACAGACAGAGTTGAAAACTTCCCTAGTGATGCTTGATTCAGTTATCATGAAAGAAATCACAATATTCACTAGATTTTTGATTTAATTATGACCAATATCCTTGATTTGGTTGATGTTTAGAATTTACTCTTCATTAATTTTTCTGAAATAGTTAACTGGAATCATCTCTAGACCACTTGGGGAATTGATTCAAGTGATATCATTAGTCATCAATGGATTCCCTTCCCATTGATATAATCCTACATTAATATAATGTGAATCAAATATTTTAATGGGAATTTTTCACCGTGAAATTTACCAATTTTCCATTGACAAAATATTTGAGGAATTGGTGGAACAATGAGTGGATAACTACATGTTGATGTAGCCAAGGATTCCCTAGAAGAACCTTGAAGGTTGTATTTTTTCTAATAACCCTACAATCTAAGTGAGACATGAGATCCACGAAGTGAGTCCTGAGTTAGATTTTTCCAAGTGGATTTATCATTTTTTTCATAAACAGACAATGTTAAAGTGGTTGGGGAAATTTTAGATTCATTGAAACCAAGTTGATGAAGTGGTCATATTGGAATGAGGTTGAATCCTAATCCATTTTAAATGAATTCGTGTTGGATATGAATGTCATTTATACATCCATATATAAACTGGGGCCAGATGTGTCCCAATATGATGGAATCCTCATCCAGGTATGTTAAAGAGATGACTGTTTGGAATTATTCTTCATTATTATCTACACGATACACTTCAGTTCTAATAACATCGACTTCACATTCTTGAGGTCTTTATAATACCTCTATGAGTGCTTCACAGAGGACTTTTGATAGACTCAGAGCATCCGGGATTGACAATATGGATAGAACTAGGGTTAATTGTTTAAAATATCATACTTTTAGTCCAAAGGTTTTATCTTTATAGCACAAGGATTATATAATATATTTTATTTAGGAAGTTAAGTACATGATGTCGACAGATCAGACCTCAGAAAAAGAGATGAAGGTCTTTTTCCCTATTGGTGGATTCAATCAACATGGTCTTCTCGCATGCTAAGGTTAATTTGGTGATGATGTATCCTCTAACCGATCTTCCATGATGATCATGCCAGGGCAGAACCTATCATGTGTGGGGGAACTTATTTTATCTTATTGAGCCAACTAGAGATCTCTCATATTATGTTTCAGCTACGTAGATAGTTTGAACAGGGGTGTGGTCATAGTAGTGACTTGTGGCATGACTGAGTCTTCCCCTGTATCTTTGAATCTGATGGCCTCTTCCCCCAGTTCCCTAATAAATTGTTGGGAATTAGGGTTCATAATCATGATCACCATATGAGAAGGGATCCAATAAGAGAATAAGATTAATGGAACCAAAAATCAACTCATCGTATAATAGATATTATGTCTAGTGGTTTGACCCATGTTGTACCATTTGGTAGGGTAGTAACCATGCTTCTAGGATTGTAGGCATTAGGTCTTATAATTTTAAGACATCTTCTGCATTAAAATAGGCTTTATTTCCAATTATTTCTCCTTCATATTACATCCATGTCACTCTTTGGAAGACTGGATCTCGGAGGATTGTGACACCAAAGGGGTTGTCTATCTTATAGCAGAAGCAGTCGAGGGAACATTTAGTTATTTCAACTATGTTCATAAGATAACATGTGTCTGGTTGATTGTTTTTACATCCATGTACTTACTAAAATTATATGAAATCATTCTGGTAAATTCCATTCATTCACTACCCTACTCCTGATTGTTGTAGAAACACATTCTACCTAAGATGTTTTCTTTCTCAGCTTCAGTTTCTCGAAGTCTACCATATTTTGTAGAATGTATTTTATGAGTAAACCCTCCTACATGTTATGAACCCAAGATTTATTGAAGGAGAAATAATTTGGGATAACTTCATCACTATCTTTGTTGGTTATCCTAGGATTTTTCCACATGATCAAGTTGTTATCCAATGCCAAGATGAATTTATAAGGTATTTGGTCACTTAAAAAATAATAGACCTTTTTCTTAATCTCCTCAATATATTTTCAACTCTACTCTCTTTGATCATCATGATGAGTCAGGAATTGTTTTCAATGATCAGAAGGAAAAGCTATATGATATGGTGTAGGCTTTAGAGAGGGATTAGGTACAAGGGTCATCATAATTGTAATAGTAAGAGTCTCTACTTTACCCATTATCTTTAATTGATATATGAAATTACTTGGGACTTATCTTTGATCAATGTGATTTATTCTTCCAAAATTTGAGTAATTTCAGTAAGGTCATGAAACCCTCTTGTATATTTCATAGGGATAAGTGGTATGGAAAACTCGTCATGAAGATTCACAATATATATGGGAAATAACTCTTCTTCTGGGAGTGGTAGTTTTAAAAATTATGTCACTACTTTCCACTGAGCAATGAATTTTTTAACCCCTTAATAATATTTCTATTTTCATTTTTAAAGGTCGAAGACTGTTTTATTCTATAATGTTGAGATAAACAGGAAGAAAAACTTATGACAAAAGTCTTCCTACCCCATAATTGACTAACCATTCAAGGTAGTTTATCTTACAAACGCTGGCCCTTGTAGTTATTGAATGAAGAACCTAAGTTTCACTACATTGTATTGTTCGGGGTCCCCATCATGGAATCAAAATGGGAGAAAAAATGTGTCAAATGCTACTCTGGGTCTCCTGAGGCATTAAAAATAGGAAATGGATTCTATAACATCCCAGCCCGGCTTACCATCTAACTAGTTTTCGGACTGGTAGGTCACATGGCCTCAGGTGCGTCTCCCCGTATGCCAAAGGCTACCGACTAGCAGCGAGGGTCTCAGGAGGTGAGAGTGGGGAGACTATACCCTTATATCAGAGTGACGCAGAGGTATTATCAAAGTAAATCATATTCAATAGCAGAAGCAGTAAAAAATTGAATGGCAGAAGAAAAAGATAGGTAATAACCATTTTATAAAGGCGGAAGATGCTGGTTTACAATGCATGCATGTACATATGACGATACAATTATGAAATCAAGAATCAATACAGCATGCATTACAAACAATTAAAAAAGAAAGGATAGCACAACCCGACGGTGATCCCCTGAGCATCCCAAGCTCCCTCTTGGTCCTTTGATCCTAACTCCTCAGGTAAAAACAGCATATCACACAACCTAGGTCCTGCAAGAAAGAAGGTCTACTTGGGTACCCCAGTGAAATGGCAGCCTGAGTAGGGTGTGAGATATAAATCTCAGTAGGCCGACACCACTAGTGTCAAAACCAATCCAGACAGTATATAATAAATAAATAGTGAGAAGGTATTGATAAATAAGTAAGCACTATTGCATAAGTAAATAACAACCATCTAGGTTCCCAAGGGACACCTGAAGGTTATACCAGCTTTAGCTCATTGTCGGTAAAGTAACTTGATCATGTCACCATATATATATATATATATATATATATATATATATATATATATATTCATTTAGATCATAGATGGCATGGGGTAAGAATGCCTCCAACCCATTAATAAGAAAAAAAATAGGCACGGGGTAATAATGCCTCTCATCCCTATAGGTCTACTGGCAAGGGGTAAGAATGCCTCCCTTCCATATATATATATAGAGATCGTATCTAGCATGGGGGAAAATGCCTCCCACCCATACTCATAATAAGATGGCTTGGGGTATGCATGCCTCCCATCCACAAACATACACAGAAGATGGCATGGGGTATGAATGCCTCCCATTCATAAACATACACAGAATATGGAATGGGGTATGAATGCCTCTCATCCATCACATTCATTACTCTAGCATGGGGTATAACTGCCTCCCACCTAAACAAATATTTATCACTAGGTGGACTCAGCATGTGCTCACCTTCATTATACTTCATTATGTGGCATCATCATATGCTCTCTCACAAAACAAGCATGTCTATAGTATACTACTTATTGAATTATCTCATAAGCATTCAACAAGTCATCCCATATTCACAATCAATCATCTAGCTCATTTCTATATAAGTGTCCATAAGCACGTTCATCACATGCATACTTACGGAAACTCATCTTAAGTACTTATAAAAACATCATCATCATATTTATCACATTTATACTTAAGGAAACTCCTCTTAAGTATCTATATCAATTAATTAACACATTCTGTTTACTAACATAAGTTGTGCTCAAAACGTAATCCCCAGGCGTGGTCATACCACCCTAGTCTGTTCATTTCTAGTTTAAAATTTTCCTCTTAAAGGATATGTTTATCATTCTTTAACCCTTTGATACCTTCTAGAGGAAACATGTCATATAGTCTTAATTCATCCCACTCAGGTTACCATCTTACTCAATTTTCCTAACATGGAAAATTGACCCAAACACAAGTATCATAGACATAACATTCTATTGTCTCAAAAAGGAAAGTTCACATACAAAGCATCAAAGAAGCACCACAACAATCCAGCTGGAAAGCATAAAAAGCCTATCACTACTATTTATCTTGAAGATAGTGCACCTCTGATTGAGGGGTTTTATTATTAAATCATTAGTTTAGTGACCATGGAACCCTTTTATCATATCCTGCATTTCACACTCTTTTTCAAGAAATATATAATAAAAAACCAATTTTCAAAATTAAAATACTAATGAAAATGCAGTATTAATCTCTTTAATACTTTACTTTAAATTAAAGGGGCAAGGAGAGGGATCTTACCTCTTGGTGGATCCATCTGTCCAATCCGGGTCTTGGTGCTTTCAAACTAAGAGCCGCTACTGCTTCCCCAAATAGCATATGCACCTTCACACACATGTAAGGATACCTAGACCCTATTCCCACGCAAGTGAGTCTCCTAGACTCTGGTGACTCAAAACCACGCCAAATCCTACAACACACTCAGGTGTTGGCGACAAACCAAAACGAAGACGAAACCACACCACGAAGCTCAATGCGCCCGAAACCAAACCACAGATTTGAAACCACCCAAACCGCTTCGCCTTTGGTGGCGGTTGTTGGAATGCGCATCCCGGGACCCCAAGAGAACTTCTGCACCAACCATGAAAAAGCGCAAGCCGAAAAACGGATCACCTCCAAGCCCTAGGTTTTGACCGCACCTCAACGGGTGCCGATTAAGTCAAAATAAATCCAGAAACATGGAGGAGAAGGGAGAGAGTAGATTACCATGGAGTATTGAGCGCAAAACCGGTGGAAATCCAAGGGAAGAAGGAGAAGAGGAGGAGACCGTATGGGGGGGTGTCGTGCGGCTCATAGGGGAGATCCCCTTAGCTGATGCGTGCGGGTCTGTAGAGAGAGGAAGTGAGGGTGAGATTAGTTTTTAAGTTTTTCTTTTATTTCATTTTCTATTTTAAAATTAAATAGATTATTTAAAAAAAGCACTGCATGGTTTTGGCCGCACTGTTAACCAAACCGTGTGTCGACGGTGTGGTACCCCTCTACCCAAAAGGGAGTCCCCCACACAGGCTAGGCGCACAGTTTGGGAAACTGTACACAGCCCGTGCGCAAGCCACTGCCTCTTTAAATGAGGCCGCACGGTTTGGAAACTGTGCGCTAACCGTGTTCCCTCTGCAGCTCTTTAAAAACATGGGTTCGGTGCTTCCGAAACCTCTCGGGCCACTCGAGATACTTAACGGGCCTTCGGCCATGCCCAAAAACATTAAAAGGAAGGGTTATAACCTTCAAAACCTTGTTCCGAAGCCCAGTATTCAAAATGACTGGTTCATTAATTGAAAAAGTTCAAATTCATTCGGGTTTTTGTCTGGTTCAAAATGCAGGTCATTACAACCTTCCCACCTTAGAACTTCTCGTCCCCGAGAAGCCTTCGGGTACAACATACACATCACCCAACCTACAAGGGTCGTGAAGCTTAGTTCAAACGATCACGTTGCATTCACAAACTTCCAACACACCCTTAAGCACCCATTAAAACCTACAGTGATTAAGCCACCAAAACTCGAGCCGACGCTCGTTTCCCAACCAAAACACCGAGATGGATCTTTCCGAGCCCATCTACCCAGGGACACGAACCCGTCATCGTCTCACAAAGCATCATTCCATAGGTACTTACCACCTTAGATTTTTAATGTTAAGAAACCAAATCCAAACTACGGTTCAGACCACCGTTGGAATTAACTTTCAAAGCACACCCCAAGCGTTCCCACGTCACTCCTAGAGTGATTTGAAACTGATCAAACGGTTGATTCCCATCGACCTCAAGGCCCAAGTCGAGCCGGTTGTTTATATTAGGCACCGTCCAACACAAACTGCACTCTCCTCTACCTGACAGCGTGACAGAGAATGGTATGTCGTTGAACGCAGACATTAAACAAGAACCCTAAGTCAAGCCATCTCCGGCTGACTATTTACAAGAAATCTCGGCCTAAACAGCCGACGTATTTCAAATAGAACCATAATTCCTTTCTCCAAGGAACCTCACGTTTTGAACAAAAATGTTCATCGAAGCCTACACATGACATGAAATGATGTTTCCAAGATCAAACCAAACAAGAATCCATGAATCCCGTGTGCAATGCCGAAAGAGAACCATCTGATCAAGACCAATGGCTTAAAAATCATTAGCACAGATAAGATCGACGCTCTCTTAGTGAATCTAGAATGAGGACAAGATAGGGGACATTCTCATCGCTAAACAGAATACACTAAGAGGTTTGAACGGATTCCATTTAATCATACTAGACTACTGGAAGGAAGAATAGTCGAACCTCAACTGGTCGACTTCATGGAAGGAACTCAGCTTAACCTACCAACACATCCACATGTTTTAAACTCACATGTCTCACAGGGATTCAAACACAACAAAACCTTTCCAAAAAGAATTATAGGTACTGTATCTTCTACTTGGAAGGTCACATTTACCAGATTCGATGCAACGTTCTCCCAACCTTAGGAGTGTCCTAGTCGTCGAAGGGAAAGAAGATAAACTAGCCAAGCACAAATGCGCTAGTACACAAACACTGCAAACGATTGTGTGATGCTCCTCCGCCACAATCACATCACCAAAAAAACAAAGAACTAAAACAAGGAAACCAGCGTGTCAAAACACATAATTCATTCGAAATCCATCCCGAACATTGGGACAAAACAATTATTTAACGTCGGGCCACTCTACTGAGGAGATGACCCAAAGCCACAACGAAAGTCAAAACCCAACGACCACCCATCTGAACAAGGGTTTCATTAAAAAAAAGTGTCCAACAAGGGACAACGACACTCGAACAACACCTCACGTCAGAAAACCCATGGTACAAGCAAGGTATTAAAATGCTAAGGGTGATACCAACCATGGGCTATCCCCTTACAAAGATCAAACATCGACCCTAATGTCGGTTCATGCGAAACAAAGTCTCCAAGCTCAAAATCCAATCCTCAAGCCACCACTAAAAAAAATAACTCCTACAGAAACACCTACGGTCTCGTTCCAAGGAAACTCGACAAGAATATCAAAACTACCCCTCACACTAGGGTTTCAACGCACCACCAAGGGTTCAATTACCAAGCCCTTAACATTTAATCACATTTAAACTTTAACCATTTTAATGTTTCAACTGCACACCAAAGGAAACCAGCAAGTTTCACAAAAACATCCTTTTAAAACATTAAAAATTCATAGACACCCCATATTTATCAATCAAAAGAGAAAAACAAAACCATCTAAACAAAAGGGAGACCTACTAGAGTCTCATTCTTTCCATCCCGGATTCTTCAAGAAGCAACCCTAAAGAAATTGGTCAATTTTTCTCGAACACCCCAAACCGGGTTATATCATACAACACTTTTCAACTGACCTACATAGGTCCAGTTGCACATTTAACAGTTAGCTGAAACCTTTGAATTTCGAAATTAGGAAACATTTTTCATTTAATTATTTCGTAATACAGCAAGCCTTTATATTTAATATGGGTTGCCATTTCCCAATTCATGAAGTTCCCATACACTTCATGGAGTGAAAATTGAATCCCCTTTTTATCACAACCAGATTCCAACCCAGAATTTAACATGCTCACATACAACAGCTCAAGTATATGGGTGGCCATATACTATCCTATAAAGCGCCCATACACTTTATAAATTGGCATTTGGATCCCCTTTTTTATCAAAACCAATTTAATTTAGCATTTTAATTTCCACAGCTTTACGTTTTTTATTAATAGCCTTACAAACATATTTATATCATGCTCAGAATGGTTTTAATATACGTGTTACCCCTTCTCGGTTGTAAGGCGCCCATACACCTTACAATCGAAAATTGGTTCCGGTTCATTCACAACCCAGGTATAACCAAAGAAAGACATGCCATCATAAGAAGTAAACACAGAACATGTTATATCACAGAAGCATGTTATAACAGATAATCAAGGCATATAATCACTTAAGAATATTGTACAGGAAATCTAAGCTGCAACTACATGGAATGGAACAAGCATGACATGTTAATTCTTATGTGCCTAATATGATTCATGGAATGCATATTTCATTCCATATCAGGACAAGGGTACAATTAAATGAATTTCATAAACCATAAGTAGCAGAAAAATACAACATTCAATCAAGGTAAACCCATATCAATTGTAATAGAAAATAACATGAAAAACAATTCCCAGCCCTGACCACTTAGTCATTTCTCGTACATGGGGTGATGAGTCCCAAGAATGGCTATTAGACAAGCACCGAAACTTTCTTAATCTCCTGTATACTAACCCAAAACAGTAAGGAAAAAAAGAAAAGAAACACCTATGATACCACTTTGTAACGTCCCGACCCAGCTTACCATCAAATCGGTGGCCAGACCAGTAGGTCACATGGCCTCAGGCGCATCTCCCCGTACCCCAGAGGCTGCCGACTAGTAGAGAGGGTCTTGAGAGGTGATAGTGGGGAGACTATACCCTCATTTCAGAGTGAAGCATCGGTATTATCATAGTAAATCATATTCATTATCGGAAGCAGTAAACAATTGAAAGGAAGAAGAAAAAGACAGGTAATAACCATTTTATAAAAGGCAGAAAATGCTGGTTTACAATGGATGAATGTACATATGATGATATAGCTATGAAAGCAGGAATCAATACAGCATGATTTATAAAAAATACAAAAATAAAGGACAGAAAATCCCAATGGTGATCCCCTAAGCATCCCAAGCTCCTGCTTAGTCCTTTTCTTCTAACTCCTCAGGTACAAATAGAACAGTACAAAACCTAGGTCTTGCAAGCAAGAAGGTCTACTCAGGTACCCTAGTGTAATGGCGGCCCGAGTAGGGTGTGAGATATAAATCTTAGTAGGCCGGAAACACAGGTGTCAAACCCAATCCATACAGTGTATAATAATTAAACAGTGAGCAGGTATGGAGAAATAAGTAAGCAGAATTACATAAGTAAATAACACCCATCCAGGTTCTCAAGGGACACATGATGGTTATACCAACTTCGACTCGTTGTCAGTAAATTAACCTGATCATGTCACCATATATATATAAATTCATTTAGATCATATAAGGTGTGGGGTAAGAATGCATCCCACCCATTAATAAGAAAAAAAACGGGCATGATGTAAGAATGCCTCTCGTCCCTATAGGTCTATTAGAAAGGGGTAAGAATACCACCCTTCCATAAACGTATAGAGATTGCATTTGGCATGGGGTAACATGCCTCCCACCCATACTCAGAATAAGCTGGCATGGGGTATGCATGCCTCTCATCCACAAACATACACAGAAGATGGCATGTGGTACGAATGCCTCCCATTCATAAACATACACAAAAGATGGCAAGGGGTATGAATGCCTCTAATCCATCACATTCATTACTCTGGCATGGGGTATAACTGCCTCCCACCCAGACACATATTTATCACTAAGTGGCATCAGCATGTGCTCACCTTTATTACACTTCATTATGTGGCATCAGTATGTTCGCACTCACAAAACAATAATGTTTATAGTATACTGCTTATGGAATTACCTCATAATCATTAAAAAAGTCATTCCATATTTATAATCAATCATCTAGCTTATTTCTATATAATTTTCCACAAGCACCTTCATCACAGGTATACTTAAGGAAAATCCTCTTAAGTATTTATAAAGACATCAACATCATATTTATCACATTTATACTTAAAGAAACTCCTCTTAAGTATCTATATTCTTTAATTAAAACATTCAGTTTACTAACATAAACCGTGCTCAAAACATTATCCCCAAGCATGGTCATACCACTCTAGTCCACTCATTTATAGTTTAAACACTTCATCTTAAAGGATATGTTTATCATTCATTAACCCTTTGATACCTTGTAGAAGAAACATGTCATATAGTCTTAAATCATCCCAATCAGGTTACCATCTTACTCAATTTTCCTAACATGGAAAATTGACCTAAAAACATATTTCATAGCCAAAACATTCTATTGTCTCAACAAGGAAAGTTCACATACAAAGAATCAAAGAGGCACCACAACAACCCAACAAAAAAGCATAAAAATTCTATCACTACTTTTTATCTTGAAGATAGTGCACCTATGATTGAGGGGTTTTATTATTAAATCGTTAGTTAGTGACCAAGCATCCCTTTTATCATATCCTGCATTTCACACTCTTTTTCAAGTAGCATCTAATCAAAACCTGATTTGCATAATTAAAATACTCATGAAAATGCAGTATTAAACTCTTTAATACTTTAATTTAAATTAAAGGGGAAAGGAGAGGGATCCTACCTTTAGGTGGATCCATCTATCCACTCCGGCTCTTAGCGCTTTCTAACTAAGAACCGTTGCTGCTTCCCCACTGAGCATATGCACCTTCACACACATTCAAGGACACCTAGACCCTATGCCCATGTAGGCGAGTCTCCTAGACTCTGGTGACTCGAAACCACGCCAAAAAATCCAACGCACTCGGGTGTTGGCGACAAACCAAAACGAAGACAAAACCACACCACGAAGCTCAATGCACCCGAAACCAAACCGATGATCTGAAACCACCTGAACCACTTCACCTTCAGTGGCGGTTGTTAGAACGCGCATCCCGGTACCACAAGATAACTTCTGCACCAACCTAGAACAAGTGCAATCCGAAAAACAGATCACCTCCAAGCCCTAGGGTTCGGCCGCACCTCACCGGGATTCGATTAGGTCAAAATAAAGCTAGAAACATGGAAGAGAAGGGAGAGAGTAGATTACCATGGAGGATCGAGCACAAAACCGGAAGAAATATGAGGGGAGAAGGAGAAGAGGAGGAGGCCATATGGGGGGTCTCGCGAGGTTCATAGGGTAGATCCCCTTGGCTGGTGCATGCAAGTCTGGCGAGAGAGGAATTAAGGGTGAGATTAGTTTTTAAGTTTTTCTATGATATCATTTTCTATTTTAAAATTAAATAGATTATATAAAAACAAAGCACCACACGGCTTGGGCTGCACGGTTATCCAAACCGTGCGCCGACCTTGCGGTACCCTTCTGCCCAAAGGGAATCCCTCGCATGGGCAAGGCACCCAGTTTGTGAAATTGTGTGTAGCCCGTGCACAAGCCACTGCCTCTTTAAATAAGGCTTCACGGTTTGGGCCGGACAGTTTGGAAACCGTGCGGCAACTGTGCACCTACAACAGCTATTTAAAAACATTGTTCCGAAACTTCTGAAACCTATTAGGCCACCCTAGAAACTTAACGGGCCTTTTCTCACACCCAAAAACATTAAAATGAAGGGTTCTAACCTTCAGAACCTTGTTCCAAAGCCCGATCTTCAAAACGACCAGTTCATTAATCAAAAAAGTTCAAATTAATTCTGGTTTTTGTCCGGTTCAAAACACGGGTCATTACAGATTCCCAAAGATTAGCAGGAGAATAGTTGGATATACCCATTCAGGGTATAGATTATTTTCCAATTTTATTGGTTTAAAACATTCCTCTATGGCTTAATATACGTCCATTAGTTAATCAATAGTGTTCAAGATACCTTGAGGAATGTCTAGGTGATCTTGGGATTGAATAGGTGTAGTGGCTGATAAGTCCATCTATGTCGGGATTAGTTGAATCTTCCATGGGTATCCTATAGGTCGAGGTTAGTAAGGATAAAACTGTACCTATTCTGGTTGTGTACCTAATAGATTGAACCTTCTATCTACTACTTCAGTATCCAATTATATTGGTGGTTTGCATCCTTCATTGAGTGGATTTTCCAAATATCTTTTAGTTTCTATGAAAAAACCTCTTTGGTGAGGTACTAAAAATGGGAGTAAGAGCATGAGATCTACTTATAGAACATATGCAACATTAATGATGTCCTAGAGTAGTTATGAGTTGATCATTATAAAAAATTTCATCAATTTCTTTTTCTAGGGAAGAAATTACCTCAAGTGAAAGGGGATCAACCTCTTTAGGAGATTGGTGAGGCACAATCTTATCCTTAACTTTTTCCTTGTTGGATTCCTTTAGAGGATGGTAATGAAAGAGAGATTGGGGGAATGCCCAGATTTCGAGAGAGAATCTAGATCTAGGTACATATACCCCCCTTCAATAAATTTAGTGTGTACAATATTTTGAATGGAAACTTCCTCCTTTGAATCATCCTAAAAACTAGCCTTTTGTTCTATAGGATCTGTAGGGGTAGTGTTAATGACATTCACTAATGTATAATGAATTATGTAAATTCTATTAGTGTCTTATTGAGACCACCTTTTTCAACTACATCTATATGATCTTTTCCACTCCTTTTCTGATTGTCCGAGACCTGTTTGGAAGACAGTATACCAAATGGATTCTCCAGAAAGTTGGGTCGTGCACATCCCTAAAGAGGGTACTTAATCGTTGGGTGGGACAAACATGGAATATTTTTTATGAGATACCCCCCTAAACAAGAGAATACTGACAACCATTGAGAAGGATGTTGTTGTGGTGAAAAATCCCCCACCTCTAAGGGATGGTGTTGTTCCCTTTTCACTTTCACAGCTCTTTGGGCCTATTTTGCTGACCAAGAAGGTTTGGTTAAAAAATACCCATGCCCTATGGGTTGGGGCTTCCCTATAACATTCATTATTGGTATTATAAAGACATACCTTATGATTTTATGTAGTTTTTTAGAACATGGGATGTGTGCATAATTTGGTTTGCACATGAATCAACCACTTCTGGAGATCATTGTGTTATTTCCTACCTTTTCCCTATAAAGAAATTGATTTCTCCTAAGTGGTAGGATAGTTCCAAATTCTTAGATTCCTGAGGGAAAGCATCTCAATTTCCTGATATCATCTAGACTAATGTTAGTGAGATTCTTTCATGACCTATTTTCATTGAGCATATCATCGATTTTTAATAGAGTCCATTTGTTGTAGCCGAACTGAAGCTTTGAAATTTCATGATGCCTCTTCTGGAAGGCTACACTGGTTGGGGATCACGATGAAATATAACACTCCATGTTCACCCCATCCTCTTATATGAACACCAGATAGGGCATCAATGATCAGTTGTCACAATCTTTCTAACGTGTTGAGGCATGTGTGTTAAAGGGTCCTTACTATTCCTTGAACATCGTCTATCATGAATCCAGGAGATATTCAAAGTAAATTTAGTGTTCCATAACTTCTATTACCTTGACATGAATTTTATTATAATGGTATGGTAATACTTTTTATCTCATGTGATGAATTAATTTATTTATATTAAGTCATATGTCATTCACACAATCTTCCAACAACACTTCTGGATTGTTGTATTGAGGGGTGGATAAATGAAATAATATGACAAGAATCTCGTCTTTAGATGGATATTTCCTCATGATTACCATGTCATCTTCATTTATTACCAAATGTTTCTCAACTTGTACAAACCAAAGTGGTCATTTTTTTCTGCTTTATCATAAACAACTAGATTAGTATGGAATCCCTTAGTTATATTTGGAGGCTGGTAATCCAATGGTGGGTTCATAGAATGGTCATTTCAATAGGTTGTCTTCTGAATGAGAAATAATTTCACCTGTCAACAATAAGGAATCAGACATGACTGGCCCTGTTTTCTCAAGTTCCACATGGTAGGAGGGATTTTTCATCACTAGATCGCTAAATAGATGAATGTTTTGAAAATGAAAAAAACTACTATAGAGAGATCTTTTTTAGTGAATTCCATCACGGGGAGGAATTTCATGGTGGATTACAATAAGTGGATAACCCTATTTATCTTTTATCATATATCCACATGGAGAGTTTTCATGACTCTCAATGGGAGAAAGGATCTTGAGATCGACTAGGTTATTTTCATGAAGCAATCCTTCATGGTGATGTATCCAAGTTGGACCTTCGAAATTATTGCTACATCCCTCATAATTTCGTAATGGAATTTTAGGATGTTCAGATACCATATATAATCATATTAGGATTTCAATAACTCTATAATTAATTTTAGAATCAGTATAGATAATCTCTTAGTTTTCTAGTAATCTTAGGTGAGAGTTATTTTTAGATGTCTTCTTTCGAAGGACTGGGGAAACTTGTTTGGGGAAGTGGTTTTCATGGGTCGGGATTTGTTCCCACCATAGATTGGAAGTTATGATAGGTCAATTACCTGCAATTGGAATGGGTGTGTTTCCCTGATCCAATTTCCATATGTCTTGGGTAGTTTAACCAATGACACTTCTGGAAGGGGCAAGAGGTTTGTGTTTGCTCTAGGGTGATATATTGATGAGCCACACCATTTTTGGGGATAGATCTATCTTTAAATCCATCTAGAATGAAGTTTTTCACCATTATTATGTCATGGATGGTTTTCAAAAAATAGTTAGGTATTTTTGTCTACCCTTTCACTATTTCTAGGATAAGTTTTGTGAATTTAGCAAAAGGAACATGGATATATTCCCATTCGGTATCTAGAGTAGTTGTATGTGCGTACTCATGCCATCCCTTTCCTAAAATTGTATAATAAATGTAATCATATTTTGGTGCATAGAGTTGGGTATTCCCCTATTCATTGGAGAGACATTCCAAATGACTTCTCTGGGTGCTGCCAGGTGAAACTGCTAAAATCCTAATAATTGAAGACAATTGTGTGTTCTTGCTTCAGGTTTAACACCACACATGGTTGGTGTTATCTTTGGAGTGTTGCAGGATGAATATTATGGAAGGATTGATTACTGATTGAAGGTGTATGTTCCTACTCATGTTTTTCTTCTATATTGGAATGATGATCTTTGATGGATTCTTCTGAGAGAGTCTACTAGCTAGCTAAATTTTGGTGGTCGAGTGTATGTACTTTCTCATAGTTTTCCACCAAATTTGATTTGTGGGATTGCTTGGATGGGAAATTGGTCTATTCATACTCCCAATTTAATGTTTTGTACCCCCTATGGGAAATATTTCATGCCCAGGGTTGGACGACCTAGGACAAACTGTCGAGGGTGGCACTCCCATCATGTTGTCGGTTTACTGCCGTAAAAAGTTTTTTGTGGTGAATTCTGGAAAAATATCTTTTTAAGGAAACTTGTGTATTCTAGACATGTCCATCTTTGGACTCTTTATCCACCTCTCTATGATATAGGAGGGACTAGTTTTTTCATTCTACGGATAATATCCTAAATTGGTTGAAGACGGTGATTGGTTTTACCTTATTCTGGACCATCAGTCATCAATGATCAAATTAATAGCGGGGCTTTATGAGCTGGAGTGTCATTCAAGTTGCCTCTTGGGTTGGGATTTTATATTTCTAATGATACTCCCATACCAATTCATTCCAAGACCAGTTTTGAATGCACTAAATTGGTAATTATGACCGTTACCTAGAAAATGACCCATCCTAGAAAATACTCAAGGAATAAATTTTTAGAAGTTGGAAGTATGCCATTGGATTGAAGGTATGTCTAAGAGAATGTTTCTGAAATATCAATGAAAAAAC
This sequence comes from Viscum album, assembly GCA_963277665.1. Classification (NCBI taxonomy): domain Eukaryota; kingdom Viridiplantae; phylum Streptophyta; class Magnoliopsida; order Santalales; family Viscaceae; genus Viscum; species Viscum album. The sequence continues at coordinate 609,206,514 of OY728123.1, read as the reverse complement.
AAGATTTTTTTCAAAATAATCACCTCATTTTAATGAATAGATGCATGATTGATTTCCTTTTTGTCCCTCTTTTATTTTGAGAGAAAATTGGGATATCCATGTAGGTGGAACTATTATCTTGGTTTAGTATTCACATCAGGTTCCCCATTTTTGTTTCTGACAGAAAATTGGTTCACCCTATGCTTTATTGTAGGGGGTGAATTTTGTGAAATCATCCACATCGATTTCACTATTTCTGAACAGTTTCCAATGGATTTATTTGTGGAACTAGAAACACCAAATTGTTCTACATCCATATGGGACCTGATTTCCAAAGGCAGGCACTCGTTGGGGAGTTTGGAAAATAAAACATAAAAACTCACATTAGTTGATAGGATGGGAGGTCAATATCATCACACCCTTTTCGTGGGGATTTTTACATACTCTAGGAAACTTTTATAGATTTAAGATATGTTTTTGAATCCATCATTAATTCCAAAGTATGATGTGGGTCACCCTTGAATTAACAATAAATTATTACCATGTATGGAATTTATAATTATCTATATGTATCCAAGTATTTTCATCAATGTGGATATCTATATTTATCCAACGTTCTCCATTGATGGTATCCTTTTCTATAATGATTGGTGATACTTTTTTCATTATTATGATGATGCTAGTTTTCATCCATGTAGTCTACCTCTCTAAAGTGTATCATCATCCAAGGAGATGAAAGTTATTCAGATTTCAGGATTAAACCCATGAAATGGGATTCCTATGTATCCTTGTGAAAGGAATCCTAACCCACATAGTTTTGTTACACTTAATGGGACACATAATACCTTTTAAAGCCATGTAATCAGGAAAAAACCATGTTTTTTAACTTTATACGATAATGAATCCTTAGAGGATGGTTCCTAGTCAAATTATAGTGTGGGACTTATACTGAAGTGTAATAGGAAAAATAAAAGGGATATTGATTCCTAGGTTGAGTAATAATATACTAATAATGTGTCATATAGATAATTAGGGTTCGTTTGGGGTGTTCAGATTAGACCATAGAGAGGCTTCCTACATATCCCATTTGGGCGGGAATCAAATCCCACGTAGTTCGGTTGTGGGTATCCACACATATAGAGGCCATATGAATGTTTTTATTATAGGGGATTATTACCATTTGATATTATTAAGTTGGGGATTATTACTATAGTGGATTCCCTAGTGATTTGATATTTGGATGGAGCTTACTCATGAGGACAATTCCCTAGTGAATGTGTGTGGTTGGTTGGGGCTTATTACTGATGCGGATTCCATGGTTTTGTTTTGATTGGGTATTATATAGAATATGAGTCCTATAGGATTGGATTTAGAGTCTTATATGAAGTAAGAGGCCCATGATTGGTTGGGGATTACACTTTGAATGAGGCACATGATGGTTATTTCATGGTGATATGATCAGGACTTACACGAGGTAGCAGGACCATGAAGGGTTGGGGATTACACATGGAATGATGCCCTTGTGTTGGATTTCAGATCATATTTATGAATAGGATGACCTAGTAAGATATTGGGGATTAGTCCACATTGGAGGCCCAAAAATGTTCAGTTGGGACTTATACTTGGATTGATTCTCATGGTGTTTAGGATCATGCAGATGTCATGATCTGCACTAACCTCTAAGCCCATTTGAGTCATTATTGTTGTGAGAAATAAGAGGAAAAAGATGATCTAAGAATCCATACAATTATAATTTCCCTAAGGTTGTATACAAGGGCTTGAGGACCCATGCATATAGATCACCTATGAAGTAAGGTGATAGGAACTTTCAAAATAAGATTCTCTACTTAAACACACATATGATTGTGCACAAATCTTGATCATGACTAACCTCTAATCCTAGATGGGTCATGATTAATCATTATTGAATATGAGAAATAATAAGAAGTCAATGATATGGAAAACCATATGATTTTTCCTATATTGGTGGAAGAGGTTGGTGATACGACATTAGAATATAGGGATTTGATGTAATCATTACCACTCCCATTTTGTATCTAAGATATTCACATTACACTATCCATCTAGGCATGACACAATAAGTGAAGAGTAGAAAGAGTGAAACCTCTCCCAAAAAAGGCTAGGGGATTACTCTTTGGGGGATGCACTAAAATTTGGTCTGGGAAGAGAGGATGATATCATTCCATATATCCTTTCACAGAATTGGAGGATTTTGGTATTAGAGACAATGAGAGAAGGGTGAGGCCCAAAACTTTATGTCCAAAACTGGGAGACCCATAAAACCTCTACCATGTTTGGGGTCCTCGTGAACATGGGAATTAAAATATATAAGCACCTTGAGGGCCCTACCCTTTAGGTAGGACAAGTAAGGGAAACCTATAACTAATATAATTCATTTCCAAATGAGAGACATGTTGGTGTTCCTATTTCCATATATTTTCATGTTTTGAGGTTTCAGTGGGGGTTTCACTTTGATCTCCTTCTCATGAGGGATACCAATGAATAGGATCCTTGTTATTTGTGGCATGTAAGAGGACTCAAGGGGGGGGGGGGTCATTCATGTCTTGTATTAGAGAGAAAAGGTTCCTCATGTAGGGCCTGGGAGGAACCAGAGGTGATTTTCACAAGGGGTAGGCTTGTTTGAGATGAGTATGCTTCCAGGAATGGGTCACATGGGATAAAAAACATGAGAGAGGCTTTAACTTAGACACCATGAGTTTTTTCAGGTGTCCATTGATGACGCTCACGAAGGTCCTGAGTTAGGGAAGGGACCTCATGTAGGTGGTTATCCAAAAGGATTCCTCCCATATGTATATTCTGTTTTAAACCATATAGGGACTTTAATATCCCTATCTCCCCCAATTAACTACTCTCTTGGGATACAGAGTTCTACATGAGGTGTTTTTGGAAACCTAGGAGAAGGGGTTGCATGACTAGATCTTAGGGGCTTCTTCTGATTTTCCAGTTGTGAAAATAAGGATCCCAAGGGTCTTATATATAAGAAAATATTTAACCCTTGTCGATGAGTTACCCCATATATGTACATAGAATTGGTACCCAACATAGGTGTCTAATATATGGGTGGTATATCTTTTAGTGCTACATAAGGGTCTACGCAAGCATGCTAATGTGCAGGGGGCTGCACTCAGTCCATCATTGGAAATTCCCCTTGATTATTCTGAGGGATATTCACTTATTTATCATTACTAAGCTACTATTTATAATATTTCCACCCCACTTGACAAAAATAAGTGTAAAAAATTAGTTTTGGTTCAACATAGGTTGGTTTGGGTTCCATCCTCTTATCATTCATAACCTAATACTAAAAGATAACTAATCCCCACTAGGATTCCAACTGAGATGGCCCAACAATATCATACATAGAAAATATATCATTTCATATGAGTATTCATTACATCTTAAAAAAATAACATCCCAGAACCTATAGGTTTTCTGCATTTGGATATTATAAACTTAAAAAAATAATTTTTTGAACATTTTATAACAGTTATAATAAAAAATCATTAGACATGACCCCATTATATATATATATATATATCATACCTAATACCATTATTCATAACCCGGTGACATGTAAACATAAGAAAGTTTTATCATGAATTATCAATAATGGTTGAACTTAAGAGTTTTTTATCTAAAAAAATAATTGTTCATAAGATTACCAAATGTTTCTGAGAGTTTATTCAGGGTGAATGGACATAGCATACGGTTACCACACCAAATAAAATGTGGATTACCAAATATGAATAATAACATAAAACATTGTTCATAATATAATACATGTGTAAATGGATTGTTGAAACAGGATTCAATAATCATGATAATCGATGACATAACAATGGTACATTTTAAAAAATTAGAATTTTGAATTAGTGTGTGTTATAAACAAAATCATATAAATCATAACATATTTTAATGATAACCACCATGATATTCACATCATAATAGACAAATCTAACCACCTTCAAAAAACAAAATGGACTTGGGATAACCACACAAACCCATAACATTTTGGACATGGGATAACCACCCATGTATCATCCTAAGCCCATGATAGATAATTATTTTCCCAAGGAATTGTAGGGATATAAATGACCCACCCATCACATAATGATAAATCAAATATATGGGTTCTATAATAACTTAAAATCAATCATAATCTCATCATATCTTAACTAACAAATTGGAAAGAAATGATTTTCATAAAAAATAACATATTCACATAAGAAATTTAGAGAAAAAAGGTGTATGGTATCATTTGAGAATATCGCAAGTGTAGAATAAAAATAATTAAATGATATTAACATATATGAAAAATACATTACTAAATCATATAAAGTTACATTAAATAAATTTCTTTATTTTTTTATAACATTTATTTTCCAAAAAATATTTTTTTAAACATGGATAATAAAAGTTTGATTAAGAATAACATGAAAACTTGTAATGGAAGATTCATGATACCAATGGTTATAACAATGGAAAAATGAAATAAATTTTAATCTTTTAAAAAGAAGTATTATTTTCATGCTTATGTATTGAAGCTCATATCAATAGAAAATGACTTGTATAGAAATTTTTAGAAAGTAATTCCTTTTATTTATTGGTAATGAAAATCAAGACCAATATAAAATTATTTTAAAAAATTATAAAAGAATAGTGAATGATATTTATTAAAAAAACTTGATAATATGAACATTGGGTCCTATGATTCATATCTGAAAAGGTAAGAAAATGTTGTTTTTATTTAAAAAAATTAGTGGAATTGTGAAAAAAAAGAAGGTGAAATGGTAAGAGGACATGTGAAACCCATAAATAAATATATTAAAATAAAATATATGAGGTTTTGGAGATAACTAAGAATCAATATTTTCTATTAAAAATTTAATATAAACAACCATTATTTAAAACTCAGATTGAAAAATAAACTATTATCTCAAACTTTCTCTTGGTCGAGTGAACTCTAACTCCTTGTATTATAAAGCTAGGTTTATTTTTAAAATGAAATAGAACCTTAATAATATTTACTTAAATTTATACTGATCATTTATAATTCTCTGTTACCCATAAATACATTGTTTTTTAAAATTAATATTTAGGTGTCAATTTTTCAGTTTTCCATGCATGATTCAGTTTAGAGGTTCTAGTCCATTATCTTTAGTCAAGGGTTCACCACATCCTAAACTTTCATACTGATTTAATATCTATATTTTATGTATCTATAGAGTCCCATATTCATTTCATTTAACTTATGACGATGGTTCATGTGGTACACATAAAAATACACTTTTCAGTGATTATTAAATTAAAAAATAAATTCAATTAGTTAGTGAGTATAATTTAAAATATCACGATTTTATAATTATGAAAACATATTAAATTATTAATTTTTATATAAAATAAACACTATTAATGTTTACTTATTCATTCATGTTTTAAATGTTATAATATCGTTCATATAGGTGGAAAAACAACTCGAAATGAGAACACGTTATAACAACTGAATAAAGAAGAAAACAATATTTTTTAATAATATCACTTTTACATAATATTAATTATTTTAAAAATATTATTTAGGTGATAAATCAAATTTAAGTATATTTGGATGAAAATAACACAGAAAAATTATTTTGTAGAAGATAACACTTACAATAATGATTTGAAACTCTTCCTAAAGAGACTCATGGATATGAGGGTGTAAGGATTTCTTATTGCGATGAGAGGTTATCAAAAGTGTGAGATGTTTGTGATGTAAAGAATTTATTTAGGTATAAATATAAGGAAAGGTGTTTATTGAGGTTGGTAGAGGAGGGTTCCTTTTATTGATGATAAGGATTATTTTTTTATAGATTCTCATTTCTTAATTTAAATTTAATGTCATATTCAAGGAAAGTAGACCCAAAATTAAAAATTACTGTTGGTCAAAAAATCCATGATCTACCCATTTATAAAATATATTTGGTGATATTTTATGATATTGTCCCATAATTTAAAATTTTTACCTAATTTTATCCTTTACAATGAACACTAACTTTTACCAAAGTAACATATTTTAATGTCTAAAACTAAAATTTACATTATTACCAAATTTGGAAATGATGATTCCAAATTTAAAAAAAAATTAATGAATTAAATATATAATAATGATAAAAATTAATTATAATATGTGTATTCATAAAAAATAAAAGACTATTTTTATAAAAAAAATGTATTTGTGAGAATAAAAAAAGTTATTATTATTCCATAATAAACAATAATATTTAAATGATAGGTAATTTGTTTTTATATATATATAATTCATTTTTTCAAACATAATTACTAAATATGATAAATTAAATTTCTAATAGAAACATATATAATATATAATAAAAATTTATTTTTACCAAAATTGTTTAGACATGAAAAATTAAATTAGTACTTTTTCTTGTTACTTAATTATTTCCGGGATGATGCTATTTTATTTTACTAATCCTTATATCAATTATATCAATTTATTTTATTTATACCAGTACTAAAATTAATAAATTTATCTAATATATAAAATTCATAAAGATAGTTTCTTTAAAATCAATGGTATTTTCTACAATGATTTAGAACCATTTATTTATAAGAAAAATTTATTTTCCTAATAATTATTAATTTAATAATCTTATAATATATTTCAATTTTTGATGGTATATCATTTTTATAATTAGTTTTTTATAGTATTTATCATAGAAATTGAACACACAACCTTTATCTAAATGGAAATAGAGACTAAAATCACGGGGAGTTGCAACATAATAATAAGTAACAAAAAATATTAATCTATATATCAAAAGCCAATAATGAAAGAGAAAAAAAAAAGATAAATAAGAGGGGATACCTCAAAAACAACATCGTTAAATAATCAATATTGAGAATAGTCATGAGAAGGTAGGTTCCACTTCCTCTATCAGTGATTAAATTTATAAAAAATTTTAAGGTGGGCCATTTGACCACAATAATATATAGTCTTTGAAATGTGCATACAGAAGGACTTAGAGTTCCAGAATTGAATACATTGGAATAATACAAGGGACCAAAAAATTAATAGATAATAGATAATATAATGAGAAGTAACTTTTAAATCACCATAATTTTGATGCTCGAGTTCATTCAATATCTTATTCTCACATGGTTAGGAACCTACACCCATACAAAGAATAATCAGGATATCACTCATAATTGGATACCCTATACGATCCAACTCAATCATAAATGACTCATTAATAAAGTCTAAAAATAAATTCATTCAATATGAGAGAACTCGATAACTAATATCTGGATAGAGTGGATTTATAAAATGATAATCTTTTAATGAATCACCAGATAAAATATTATGTGAAAATGAAACTAACTTAGTAAAATTGATAAGATATTTTTTAACAATTTGTTAACTTTGACAGAGATTCGCAAGTTCCACCTCCCTCTCTACCTCTAATTATTCTATAAAATTACACTGAATGAATATTTTCTTAAATAAATCCAAAGGAATACCATATTGAATATGGTATGATATTACCATCTTCCACTATTTTCTACAAAGCCCTTTGAACATATCCAAGACATCTCTCAATCTCAAGGCTCTAGGAGTTCTTAGTGACCCAAATATCTCCAATATATTCTAAAGAAACTCCATGGTCTCTTTACTAAGTCTATCACCATGTAATATATGGGAAAACTAAGAAGTAGTTTAGTATACCAGTATTCTATTAGTGTGGGGAGAGTTGACAATCATAAAATTCACACTCAAACTATAACTGATAACTGTATGATAAAAAATCCATGATAAAGATAAACTATGATAGGTTAGGTCTTTTTTTAGAGGAATAATATAAATTAATATTAAAAGAAATTACTCTATCAATAACATCTAAAACTTTAATCACCCCCAAAAAAAATTAATTTCTATCTCAAAATAAAAAATTGAGAGTATAAAATAAAATACATTAAAATAACATCACATTAAAAAATAAAAAATTATCCTTTTAAAAAATTTAAAGATTATATAATATAGTTTTCAAACCATAATAAATTACTTATAAATAATTGTAAAAAAACACAAGTCTATAATTGAAAAAATTTAAAACCTCAAAAAAATCAAACACATTCTAAAATTTCTTTAGAGATCCCTATGTTATTTTCCTAAACCAACATATTCTGTATAAAATCATTGTTTTCCACCACAAATAATAAGAAAAATACGAATAAAATAATATAATAATTCCATGAAAATTTTTATAATAAGGTATTGTTTACAATTCTTGACTTTGACACAGGGTTGGAATACTAAGTAACAATTTCTCAAATTTCACTATAAGATACTTAGAACCATGAAAATTGAATCTATATAGTTTTCTAGATCATGTGATCTAACAATGGTCTTCCATATCTTCTCTTATTTTCACTCAAAAACATAGAAAACTAAGTATTCTATACATATCGATCGAACTATATGATAAATTAATGAATAAAGATGAAAAATCTTGAGTAAAAAATTAATATCCCTTGGTAACTAAAGGTGTTAAAGGAAACCATAGTAACTAGAATATTACCTCACATATCTATCAAATTTTGAAATTCCTATCTCAAATCTACCATTACATCCCAGATAACATAGTGTGATATAATACCATTTTTTCATGAACCAACCCATGTCACTCATGAATTGATAAGCAATGATGTATTGTGATGAGGCCTGAATGGTGTTCCCAATTCCTATGGTCTATAAACTAGTTTCAAGACAACCAAATATACTTAATTTTTTATGATTCTCCCTAATAAAAGACACTAATAATTCAATCTAATTTTACCCAAACTCTTCTATGGTGTATCCACACATTTTACTCCCATGAAAAGCCAAATAAATAGTTTAAAACAAAAATGGAAACCAAACATGTAATAACAAATATAAATAACGAATTCACTTCCATCATAACCTATATGAGGTACAAAAACACTGAAAAAAATACCAAACATTATTAGTGTTATTGAATTGTAAAGTACATACTTGGTACATCATAAATTAAAAAAATAAAAATTGAACATATGATCTTTTTGTGGCCCCACGGTCACCATCCAACACTTCCATAAAACCCACTCTAAGAAAAACTGGAATGAGGGAGCCATAAAAGTCTCTCCTCAATACCAGACCCTAAACCACCAATAATACTCTATCTAAATATTCCATTTGGTGTTAGTAGGGTGTGAGTATAAATAACCCATTAGTATTTCACTAAAGATTCCACCCATTACCATTTTACCAAACAAACCATAATGAAAGCATAAAATATAGTATTTTAAAATAGGTTTTTTATGTTTTATGGAAAAAAGAACATATAAATATTGTCAAATCCATTTAAAAAACTTATATTATTCGTTAAATAATAAATTTAGACCTTTTTTAAATAGTTTATTAAAACAATACAATTACTCTTTGGAATACTGTTTTCAAAAACCCACTTTTGAAATACCGTACAATAGAATACTAATAAATCATAAAATATATTTTTCTTGAGATAAATAAATAGAAGAAAAAATATATAACTTTAAATAGTAAAAAAGTTAGGTACTAAGACAATAATATAATGATGAATTTAATACTAAGTAATTAAAATAAAATTATAACAATATAATTACATAAAAGTGAAACAAGTAGAACATAACATGATAAAATGAAAATAATGGATCTAAAAGAAAAATAAAAAAATAAATTTAGAAACATTCATTAATGTATATATAATCCTGGTAAATTTATAAACATTTAATGAGACAGTCCTAAACATACTTGGGTAGAACCATCTTTCAGCATATTAATGAAGAATATAATGACTAGCCTCCTGAATCACTCTAACTGTCTTTACCTGTGGAATTCCAATAGTTGGGGAACATATGATATATGAGGATAATTAAAAGGACTCATCCTTAAATAATACATAATCTTGAATTATGTTAATAATTCGATATTGGGGATCTTTTCAGATTTATAGTTTCAGAGAATTAGGCTGTAACTATTACATTACATCTCAAAAATTAAAAAGTATACACTTCTATTATATCCAAATTTTTTCACAATAATAAAACTAATTAAATAAAATATTATTTATTTTCTTGATATAAGTATTCTTGAATATTTCCTTTATCTTTCCCTTCTTTATACCCTGTGAAAAACATTTCAAAAACTTGGGATGAGAATAAAAATCTTAGTAGAGTTTATAAAATAAAGAAAGAAAATATTAGTACATCAATACATACAAAAAATATGATCTTTAACATACCTCATGAAATTATAATATTTATGAAAAAAACATATTAATAATAAATCAAAAGGTAACTTGTTTAATCTATATCATACATACTTTATTACATTCATAGATATATAGGGAGTTACATTTGGAATATCAATCATAGTATATTTCCTAAATCTCTTTGGAGAAACATTAAAGTTTACCTCCTTCATGTTACCCAATTCATTGGATAACTATCTTAGGCTCACCCACCCTAGGTTTATCATAGAACCACTCATATACGTAAATAATTTCCAATAACCATAACATAATCATAACACATAAAACAATCATAAAGTAAATATAAAATTTTAACATTGCAATTACGATATATCATTTCAAGATATTGACATAATAAATGCTTTCTCAAAACAATTTTCAATTAAAAAATACATAGAAAAGGTATATTTTATTTACTTTTCTTTTTAAAAACACTACAGCTTATAGAGAAATCCAAATATCAAATAATGCTCGCAACAATGGAAAGGTCGTTGTCACCATGTACATTAAAAAGAAACATTCCCTTTGTCATTTAGTAAAACAATACCAAGAAAAAATATTCCCTTTGAATGAAATTAAATTTCAAATGGGTTTATACACTATAAAAAACAAAGCCGTGTATAAATCAAAATATGCCTCAATGAAAGGAGATTGATACGAAGTCTCTTACCTTGAGTCTGACTCATCACGTATGTTCCTTGTTCTTCCAGAATAATAAACTTCAGTTAATTTATACTTGATTTAGAACCCTTTTTAAATTTAGTATTCCTTTTTAATCACTTATTACCATGTTATAAACATTACATAATTATTTATGTTAATATCGGTCGTTTTTCCAATATTTGGTACTGGAGTCAAAAATGAACTTGTTATAATTATAATTTGTCCATGTGGTAAAAAGTCCATTATCTCCAGAATTTTATTCATGATTTAAATATCATATATATTTATTATATATTTATTTATAATCTTCCATAACGTTAGGATATAAGAAATTAAAAATCACTGTTCATGGAGATGGTAAGTCGTACGTACGCATGAACGCTACTTTCATATCTTTTTCATATTTAAAGGAATGAAAACTAAATTGTACATAGGTATATTATAATTCCAGTATAATATCAAATTTTATATACATTATGTAATTTCATTAACATCATCCTTTTTATGTTCCATGTATGGAATGAATGTGTCATATCACTTTGAGTGGGTGGTAGTCCGCACTCCCACAAATTAAATTATTATATTTACCCATTATGGAAACCCAAAAGGTATTATATAAATGAAAAATACAGAACCATAAAGACAATATAAATATAATATATATCACAGATAAATACAGTTCCATTATAATGGCCAACATGAGAGGTGGTACAGAAAAATCGAACAATCATCGTTTCGTGAGGTAGTAGTTCACCATCCACAGAAACATTATGTTCTAAATCCAATAGATGGAGGTGTGTGTATGTGTAGTTTAAATATTTCTCATAAAAATATACTAATATATTTAGGATACTTTTTTTGTTATGTAATAAAATAAATTTAATATAATAAGGAGTCAATAAGTAGAATAATGGAAAGGAACTTTAGAGAAGACGTTTCCTCTTAAAACGTGTAACTCTCCACGATTTGAGCAAAAAGGCTTTCTTGAAATTTCTTCTTCCTAGGGGAAAACTTCTAGGAGGAATGATGGGGGGATTTATGGAGGTTATTAGAGTAGGTTTTGGATTAATTAAGGGGAATGAGAGGTGTTAGTAATAGGTTATAGGTGGTGGCCTTTTATAAGATGGAGGAGGGGCTCTTTAGGAAATTTTGAATGTATTATTTTATTATAAAATGATTTTTAGTTTTAAATAGTCCAAAACTCATTTAATTAGAATATATGGTTAATATAAGTTGAAATAAAATAATTCAATAATAATTGGACAGGTTTTAGATATTTTTTAATCCTTATCGTTTTTATTTAACCCTTTTTTACTCTTACTGTTTTATGAAGAATTTAACAATTTGAGAATCAAAATAGTTACCAAAACATAAAAAATATCCATTTAAAGATTCAATAATAAATTTTTATACTTCTGATAACTATTTGAATTAATATGATATTTTTTTAATTTTATAATATTTAATAACATATTTTATATTTTAAAATATGAATTATGTCAATTTTGACACTATTCATATCACAACTTTTTTACAAATCAATAAAAACTTTATTACTTCAAAAAATATCATTAATAAAAATATAACAGGAAAATATTATCCAAAAAAACTCATGGATGACATAAAAATAACCAAATTGAATTTATTTTAAAATTTATAATATCATTTATTTGAATCCTTTATTAATGATGCAATCATTGCATCATCATTGTGTCACAATTAAATTTATTTATAAATTGTATAAAAATTATAAATAAAATTAAATGATGTGGGAAATATTATTATCTTTTTATGAATAATTTATAGTCTAAGATATCACTTATATAACCACATATAAAAATTATTTTACTAAATGATACATGTTTAGGTTATATTTTCCTTAACTTTAAATTAAAAGTAATTAAATGTCATTTTCACACACAAGTGGCTCCATGGGGTCCTACAATCGACCCAAATATGCCAATGTTCGGACATATCTCATGCAATAGGGTTGGGACTTGTGTTAGGGTAATTTAATATTATTATAATATTATTTTTTTACCCTTATTTACCAGACTTATCCTTTAACCGTGGTAAATAAAATATTTACGGAAGTTACTATTCATAATGTCTAAAAATAAAAGATACCTATTTACCCAATTTAAACCTAAGGATTCCAAATATTGAATTCATTTTTCAAAATTAAAAACACATAATTATCAGAAATTAATTTTAAGTTAATTCCCATTGTCAAAACCAAAAGCGTGTTTTTAAGAAGTAAAAACTATCAAAAGATTGACAAAAGTTTATGTCCAATTTCCAAGTGAAATAACTTCCAACGAACAAAATTGGATTAAATAATAAAAATATAATCCAATTAAAATTTAAAACAAATTAAAATTACAATCTAACTATATAAATAGATTAGATTAAAAGGCAGTTTTGAATTAAAATTTCGTATTTTTCACTATTCATTAAAAAATGGACTTTATCATAAAAATACCATAATTTCATCCAATATAAATTTTTATGTCACACTTCTAAAAAAGAATATTATTTTTTCCAATATGAAATATAAAAGTGACAAAACTAGATTTAAAATGGGTTCACCTTCAAAAGGCAGTAAAACGACCTTTTAATGAATATTTGAGTATTTCATGCTTAAAATCAGATTCATTCTTATTTTGAGACTCTAAAATTTATTGGATAAATGTAAATACATTTGAAAAACATCAATAATTATATTTTAGTTTGTTCTGTTCATTTCCTTCAATACAATGGATATGCATTAACTACCATTTAAAATAATATTATTATTTTATTATTTTTCGATATAACTCAATGTTGTGTGCGACATAAGATTTCGGAGAAATATGTTGTTTTGTGTTGAGTACACTATCAGATATATAATACCCTTTAAATTAAAATTATTATTTAATTAAAAAATATTAAAAAAATATGAAAATTTAATATTTTTTATTTACCTGTGATGTTAGAATACCAGTAAATGTCTTATCATGATTAGAATATTTATAATCTATAAATCACACACTAAGGTTCCAAGGATACCCATGAAGTTAGTTATACTATGTGGGGAAATATTTATCCAATATAAATCACATATCAATCACCAGTTGAAAAAAACACATTACATTAACATCTCCTTATCCAACACCCTTATACAATATAATGAAAACCCTATACTAATACATATAAAAACATTATAAATCAAAAAAATTTACAATCACACATATAATCTGATATCATGGGGCTTAGCATAAGGCTAAAAATTATTTTTGAAAACCTTTTTTTATATAATGTTCCATTTGGGACTTGATTTTAAACAAGCATCAACATTTCTAAATATCATTTTTAAAACTATCCAAAACCAATGTTATTTTAACAACCCTTTAACAAGATACAAAATGAGGTTTTGAATTAGAAATTAGAAATATATTTCTAAAAATATCTTTTTGTAGTTCCTCTTTCAAAACCAAGTATCATTTTAAACAACTTTTCAATCATTATAAGCCAAAGATTAATTTAAAATATCATATAGATAATATACACAAAGGGGATGAATCATAGAATTCATTTTAAAATAACATAGATATAAATAAAATAATAATAACACAAAAATTCTTTAATTAAAATCCTCAAATTCTATGAATAACAATTTTATAATCAATTAAAAAATCATAAATATAATTGGTTTTATGTGAAATCATTTAAAAGTCCAAACATCATTTATATGTTGCAATTCATTAAGAAAAAACCCTTTAGTAATTTTATTAAAATGATAATATATGAACTTATTAATTATTATATCAGTAATGTTATAAACCCATGGAACTCCCTTCATTAAAAAAATTTATCATTTTAAATATTTTTAATAACTTCATAGGTTTACCCATAATATAATTATAATGAAAGAAAATTTATAAAACCTCATGTAGGACATTTTGTGTCAAGAAAAGGAAAGGCCTAGAAATACAAACCTCAATTATTGAAGAAAAATCACCATTGATTGATGAATCTATATTGAGGAATAGTATAGCCCTCACAAGCCCTAGAAAATAATGTCCCAAAATTATAATAAATTACAAACCCTATAATCAGCCACCATGTCCCATAGGGTTTACGAGAGAAGAACAAACCCAGAGGAAATGGAAGGAGGAAGGAGAAAAATGAAAACACAAAGAAACCTACATTCTTATATGCTTATAATATATAGTAAATGGATTATATTTCATTAAAAATAAGGTAATAACTCTCTTGATTAGTCCCATGAGCCTCTCAAATGATAAGCTTTATGATGAGGGACTAACACTGATAAAACGATTGGGGATACAAATATAATTTTATTAAGTTTAAAAAATTTGCACACATTCCCACCACGGAGTGTCCACCTACAACATATAATATATCATCCTAGATATCCTGAAATTTATGGGCACTAAAACATGGTCCATCACTACACACCATTTCTGATAGGGTTCCTAACCACCCACAATGATATGCACTAAGATATGGGACTCCCTGTGGCCCTCCAAAAATAGCTACTATAAATTGACCATGACATGGTAGATGATGTTTTGAGCCACATCATCATAGATATAAAACATAGATACTAGACACCCAAACTATATATTTCAACCTTCCATGTATCCCACACATAAACTTCAAAGAGGAAATTCTTATATAAAGGACTATTTTAGGTTCTCTTTTTGTTTCACTATCACAAACTACATCATGCATGTGTTTCATAAGGACATATATTAGTGAGGTCAATCACACTACAATAACCATTCCACATATCCCACCACATTTTTTCACCTAGGTAACAGTGCGATGACATGTAAGGAATTATAGATCTCCCAGAGAACCTAGAAAACAAAGAAATCTAGTAAAAAATAGGCAAAAACAAATAAATAAATTAAATAATAAGATTATGTGAGGGCAGGGTGTGATAATAGTTATTTGGATAGTGGTATTTTTTAGACCACTTTTGTCTACTATTATGTATTAGGGTTCATTATAGAATAGTAAAGGCTAGCTACCCATGATACCATATGTTTTCATTGGATGAGTTTAATATTATATGACTCTAAACCAATAGAGGAAATGGATTTGTACATGTGATGCATGAAATGAATTTTAAATTGATTGTGTATAATTATCATTAATGTTTATGTAACTAACAAAAATGAATACCTATATAATGTGATTGAAATTAGTATATTTAGAAAATATTAATTCAGATGAATTTATATGATACAAAACTAAATCATTAAAATCATGTATATATATAAAGAAATTTTATGAGAGGTAATTATATACATTAGATGAATATAAAAATGGTTAGACTAATTAAAAAACTAAAAATACTATATATTAGTTTAATTTAAAAGGGAAAAAGATGTAAATAAATTGATAAGCCAAATGGGTTCTCGTAAAATGTGGGTACATAAAAATTATATTGTATTTTACATTTAGTGTAAAGTTGATCTTAATAAGAAAAGGAACTAATATTGAGTTATATTATTTGGGTTATAATTTAATTTTTGACCATAATTTGATTATGTGTTGAGAGAAATATAGTCAGGATATATCATATAATAAATTGGTCAATTATAATTAACAATCTACATGTCATATATTTTATAACTGACATAACGATTTGAATATCATTTATATCAATTTCATTAATTTGGAATTTTAGGTATTGGATACCTAGTGTGAATTACACATTTTTTTATTTGTGTAAAGACTATTAAATAAGAGCGAATTGATAAAAATAGATGTGGATATATGTATTGGAAATGAAGGAAGAGTTTCTAAATTTTATGTGGGCATATATGACACATTTTTTAGTGGATTGGTAATATATATTTTTTTCATTAGAAAAGTTTTTTAATCCTAATTAAGAACACTATTTTTTTATATAAATGATGAAATATTTTTATTTCATTGGGAATATAGTAAATGGTTTAAGAAATATAGATATGGATAATCCAATGTATAACATTAAATATAATAATATCAAAGTAGTATTTTCAGACACCACTTTTCTTTTCATTGTAATTTTTATGTGTTTTTTTCAGGATGATGGGTTGTGTAGTTTTATTATGTTCTTGTTATGTGATCCAACTTTACAAAGGTAGGTGGACTATAAAAATAGGGGTGATGATGATGGAACCATTGATAGGGTTGGAGGATGAGAGGTTATATCATCTTGGTAAGGTTATTATTTCATATTTTGATACTCCCTTATATATTTAAGACATATCCCTGAAACCCTTCCCCATTTTATTCTTTATGAAATTGGTTTGTTTCATTACTTACTCCCTATTAAAGTTGACAAACTTACTTTCATTGGGATAAAATTCTTAGGGTCATTGGATGCTACTATATATTTTGCATTCCATGATATGATGGAATCTTATGATTTTCATATTAGGGAAATTGGATATTTTTTTATGACTTGGTAGTTTATTCCACTCATTTATTTAAAGAAAAATAAGGGAAATCATAATTTAGAGCCTATTTGGGATAATCATGGTTTATATTGTAGTAGAAACACTCATGATTTTGAGTTTTGAAGGGACATTCATGGTTTAATGTCTTTTTGGGGCACTCATAGTTTAGATTTCAGTGGGGAATTTCATAGTGTAGAGTCCAATGGTCACACTCATGGCTTATATTTCAGTGTGGACACTCATTGTATATATTTTTTTGGTGACACTTATTATTTAGAGGATTGTGGGGAAACTTATGATTTAGAGTATATTGGAGATATTTTTGGGAATGAGTTATCATGGTAGGATCTTTGGGGGATAAATTATCTCCATATGTTGCTCATGTTTTTGGGCATAAAACTTATTAATGGGGATATGGCGTAGTAGTAATGTTGGAATTGAACCGCAAAGGGGTGTCCTAAAAATCATATGAACAAAAATCAAAACCCATAGATTTTATGTTTCATAGTTTAAGGTTATGTTACAGGACCAATACATTCAACTTAATTACATGTGGTAAGGTTACATGAATCGTGAAAGGAACAAAAATAACTAATTGAGTTGAAATTATTCATTGGAATACATGGAAAGAGAATGTCTATTTTTAGGATTGTGTGAGCCTTTACTAAAATAAGTACATGTTTTAGTCTTACTGAAATGTTGCCTAGCTTGTGTCTAATGACAAGGGGAAATTGTTGAAAGATTGAAATTAATGTCATGAAAATAGATTTTTAATGAGTAAATATGAATTAGGTAATTTGTTCCCAATATTTCATCACTATCATGGCGTTTTATCTCTATAAAGGGGGTATAAAATGGGTGGTATAACATAGGTTCAAATAAAATATTGGTTGCATAAGAAATTTTCATGTGTAAGGAAATATGAACTTTCACAAATAGTGTTCTTAATAGAAGGAAGGATATGTTGGAAAGTATCAATCATATAAAAATTAATTAAAGGTATTTATATGGGATAATTTTCACATCTCACATGTAAGAGTCAATGTAAATTCTCCGTTTGGTGTTGCATGAGGCACAAAACTCAAGTTTTCTTAAAATAATATGCTTGAGTCTCCCAAGCTTGCCAAAATAATCCCAAAATGACTCTAAATGGGGAACCAAGGGGTATTAATAGGCCTCAAACTCATATAAATGTTTTGGACTATATCTCAAAAAACATGGGGTTTCATACTATCATCACTCAAAATTTATGCGATGACTTCATAAACAGATTACAAAAGTTTAGGTTTTCATGATACATCGGCATTATTCTCTAAACCATTATTTTTTACCATTGTTCCACCTTTAAAAAATTCGATCAAAATTTTGAGTATTAAAACATGAACCTTTTTTAAAATTGATCTAACAAAGATGTGGAGGTCAAATAATGCAGAAGATGAAAATGTTCGTAACTTTTTTTTCATTATCATATAACATAGGAGGTGAAATTTTACCTATTCCATATATAAATTAGGATGGGGACCTTAGAGGGGACCATTTGTTTTCACAAAACCAAATCCAATATAAACTTTTCATGGAACACTAGCTTCATTACAAACACAATTTGATATTTATCATTAGACTTCATCGGATCACCACTTATATGAACAATATTTCTATGAACACAAATTTTGTGGGGAATGTTTATCCACATTTATGAAAAATAAACTCTATTTGAAATAAATATTTTTAGTGAACAAAACTTTTAAAACTTTCTACCACCACACTAGAAACCTGATATAGATAACCTACCAGTTCATGATGATACTACATGAGGGAGGGGAATTCAACAGATCCATGTAGTAAAACTCAATGATCTTACTGAACCATGATATCAAATGATAGAAGCCCTCGTTATATAATATTTAAGAGATTAACCATTTTCTTAGAGACTTCCACTATACATGTTAAGATGTGGGATATCATACAAATCCAAGAAGTTAATTTTGATACTCAGGACCATAGGTTCATAAGTTCATTAGAGTACATGCAAGAAAATAATACTACTATAATCCATGTCATGAGGGATTACAACCTATATCTAGGTTTTACCCTCTAGAACACCCAATGAATAGTAAAAAATTAGGTACTAGCTATCATTACCTCATATCCATAATACTCTACCATGTGCCATGCTAGAATTGTGGGTATAAAAAGGTAGGACAAATGAATGATTCTTTCAATTGGGAGGAAACTTTGAGGAATAATGTTAGTTAGCCAATTGGTTTTGACTAACCGACACTAAATTCAGATATTATCTGCATGATATCAATATAAATAAATTCATTTAGAAATATTAGTATTTTTAGTATGATATGTGAGTGGTATGGAAACTATATGAGGGGTAGTGATTTATAGTCAAAATCAAACTCATCATTTTTCTCCCACTAAAGTATTCAATTGATCAAAAAATATATGTTCTGACCAATAAGAGAAAACAATGTAAATGAAATGAAAAATAATCATTTGGATGTATTACAAATTAGATTAAATATATTAAATAGTACGATTATAAACAATAAAATCTTAATTAAAATAATGCATGGAGTTATGGATAACTATCCAAAAACTCCTAAAAGGATATTATAACCAAAAATTTCTAGTTAAGGTAAGTATTATACTTTAAACAAACCAAATAGGTTTTTCGGTAACCAAAACCAAGAAGTAAAAGATCCATATAAGTAACTTCATTAACTATAAACCTATATAAAGGTATCGAGCTCCAATCCTATAACTTCTTCAACTAAATTTTGAAATCCGGATGCTCTATCCCTATGATCCTTATTGATCTCCCTGGTCGAAAACAATTCTAACCCCTAGTACTTCATCAAATAAACTTTTCAAAATATAAATATTCATATCCCTTGATGATTATTGTTCATCATGATCACATTTATATTTGGTTCCTATCCTTGAAACCTTCCCGATTACATATCATCAAAAGTAAAACAATTACAAGAGGAAAAATAAGAGTTTTATAATATAACTCATAGATGTAATATCTTAGAAATACTCTCTAGAGAAAACAGACAATAAAAGCTATCAATGAAATGAGATGATGAACACAACTTAATTCTATATTTTATAGTATCATATTTATCTTCCATTAAATAAATACATGGTCTAAATTATATATTGTTAGTAACAAATTTTAGTGGTCATATTCTGTAAACTTCAGGATTGGTTACAACTACATCAGAAAGTAGACTATATTCTGATAAAGATAATCAGTGTTCCATAAAAACACATTATCTTCCTATAGATTCAGTTTTTTATAACTCTACAATATATCACACATAAATATGAATTCAGTTCACCAAACATTAAATTATCAAAAATTATATTTTTAAATGCACAAAATCAACACAAAAAACATTAAAATTGAATCAAGGACTAATAAAAAGTGTATTTTTCTTCATAAAAAAATATAAAAAATAATAAATTTAGAAAATGTCTCAAAAATATCCTTATTTCTGAAAATCATAAGTCAAAAATGAAAAGAAATTGGGGAAATGAGTTGAGTATAACTACAAATAAGTTATGATAAGATCATATACTTATGTTCTCATTTCAACCATTCCAAAAAAAATAAAATTCTCCTATTGAAAATAAAACTTTACCCCTAATTATGATAAAATATTAAAGGAACATTAGAAATATTAAAATATATGTCGAAAAAAATTATCATTTTCTCCATGTTTTT
The DNA here is from genome assembly GCA_963277665.1 of Viscum album. Lineage (NCBI taxonomy): Eukaryota > Viridiplantae > Streptophyta > Magnoliopsida > Santalales > Viscaceae > Viscum > Viscum album. The sequence goes on along the minus strand of OY728123.1, from coordinate 609,185,323 downwards.
TTGAACTCTCCCCCTTTATGATTATCTAAAAGATAATATAGGAAAACTAATGTGAGAAATGATATTGAATAAAAGAGTGGAAAAATAAGGATATAATATTTAATATTAGAGTACAAAAACTTCTTATAACTATGGGAATAATTATCTTTTTAAGATATGAATAGAAATTCATGGGTTGAGGAAATGAAAAATCGTCTTCCCATTAAAGTTATGAAAATTATTCTTTTGATATAGTTCTTCTCTTTACAAATATGCATATTTTATTTTTCCTATAGAATGTAAACTTCCATTCCCAAGAAAATTAACAATAAATATATATCTATATTGAAGAATTAAATTTAAAATTTCATAAAAACTAATTTGGTTACCTCTGGAGATTAAATAAATAAACATAATATAGACATGAACTATAAATCAATAGGCCTTTCATTTATCTAAAAAATATGTAATAAAAATAAACATCCCAAAAGTTGACTTCCGATATTACTAATGATCTTCTTCTCATGAAGACAGTTCCAAAATATTTATCTAATATCTTCCATTGAAACATAAAAAATTATGAAAATTTTATGAAAAAAGATATCCAAAAATAAAATCAAATCAAATTTCTAAATTATAATATCAATATATTAATCAAAAAAATCCAAAAAGGGAAACTCCACCATAATCAAACAGTTATAGTACAATGAAATATATAATTTGGTAAATAAAAAAAATATTCTTTAGAAAGTGAATCATAATCCAATACATAAAGTGTGATATAAAGAAATATGTGCGGGTATAAATTATGAAAAAATGTAAAGGGGAGAAATAATTGGTGTCTAATGTATGATTTTAGCTGTAGGTACATAATATAATTTCCATTATCATAAATTATCTCTTTTACATCCAAGCCTACTTAGGTTCGAAAGTGTTCATGTAAAAAAAATTCCGCTATATGTGATGAAATTTTTTATGCTTTATAACCACAATCATCTTTCAAAACAATTATAGGTGATTTACCAAAATTGGAATTTATTTAGAGACCAAATATTCTTACAATATCCACCACTCTAAAACATTGTTTATAATGGTACAATACCTGAAAAAAATAATTTTATTAATAATATCTCCATTCGGTATATATTCTTCGAATACTGATAGAAATTATCATTAACTTCAACTATTTGTTGAGTTTCTCAATGATTTTTCCTGCTACCTATAGTAACATTTGAAATAAATATCTTTAAGCTCTCGTTATATAATTTAATATTAACCACTTAACTCTTTTATTCTTAATATAATGTTGTCTTTCCATTTTTCCCACAATTTAGTTTTATGACCTTAGTTTTCAACTTATCTAACTATAAAGTGAGTTTGTAATTTTCATTCTGTATATTATCTAACTCTTCTATTAACATAGAAATATCATCATTCTTCCTAGAAACCTTAGATTTATGTCATGTGTATCTCTTGGATATTTTTTTATAAATTTCATCAATTTTCACAATATATTCATTCATCTCATCATTAGATGCAACTTCTTATTCTACATCACCATATAACTAGGATAAATTTTTCAATGAAATTGAAAAATATCATCTCAAAGATAAATTAGATAATTCATCTATATACATATATTCCAAAAATCATACTACACTAATATGAACTTTTGTATAAAATATAGTGATATTTGAATTATAATCACTTTCATCTAATGACCAGTTGAAAGATGTGCCCTTAATACCACTCCAAATAACATTTTTAGCTGTAAAATCTTTCCTTTAATTCCATTATAAAATTATATTAGATTCATTTTCAGTCTTTTTTAACCTAATAAATTGAGGTCTAATGTGACTTGGTTTATTTCATTCCAAAAAAATCCTAGAATAATCATTCTTTCTACTATAATTTTAATTCTATCATAATTTTTATTTTTGTAATATCCCTAAAAATTATTATTTTCAAATATCAACCTTTATAATCACACATATTCACCATTTATATGTTCAATATAGATCTTATATACAAATTTCTAAAGTATTTTATAGATGAACATGGGTTCTATGTATGACCTATAGAAGCCAAATATTCATATGTTGAAGAAAGAGAAACTTTATTTTTATTCATTCTTTCTTGATATATCAATTAATATAGATTACTATTCTATGAGTATATGAAAAAAGTATAGAGTAGGATGTGTGATGTTCTTAGTATAATCAATAGTGGTTCTGTTATATTCCCACTCTATCAGTAAAATATATATAATATTTTCAAATAACTATTCATTTAAGATTTATCTTTATCATAGAGATTATAGATTTTTCACAACCATTATGAAGAATTTTTTTATATGAGAAATGGAATTACCAGGTAAAAAATCCAAACACGAATAACCTTCCCTTAGTATATCTATATTCATCTCTAGAACATTAGAATTTATGAAATGGTAATCCGACAACATTTACCAAATTTCATGAGATTTTTGATATTAGGAAACTTGAATATATATTTTCTCTGGATAAACCATTTGAGAAAATAATTTAAAATACATCCCTATCATTAAAGAAAAACTATGAACTTATTTCTTTGGAATCTTATAATTTCTAGTAATCATTAGACATTTTTTACCATTGGTAGTTATCTCATATGTTTATATATATTAATTATAAATATTAATAATATCTACCTTTGAAAATTAGTGGTTTTCTAGGATTTAGATTATCTAAACATATAATTTTAATAAAACTAGATGTAGAAAAAGAAAAAAAATATCTACTCCCTTTCTACATGATTAGTTTAGGGATACTCGATATTATTAATATTGAAAATTAAAAGTAATGTGTAGGATTTGATACTAAATATTGTCTTATAGGTGGATGATATGGTAGCTGGAAGGGGGAGAATTGTAATCGAAAAACGACTCAAAATTTTTCACCCACAGAAGTAGTCATTTGGTCAAAAATTACAATTTCTACAAAATTCAGAGTAAAAAAAGTAAATGTAGTGTAAAATAACAATTTAAAAGTAATACAACTTTACCAAAATATAAAATAATAAAATCATAAATAATGAAATTTTAATTTAAAAAATTCATGGATTTCAACATAAAAATCCTCAAACTCTTAAATGGATATTATTATCAAACACCTATATTCAAGGGGATTTTTCAATTTTAAACCAAGTTAGTAGGTGGGTTAGTTATTTTAACCAAGTTATATAGGCTCTACAATAAGAAAAGTGGTCACAACTAACCAATTTTATGGTATCAATTACCAAGATTGATTCTTATTTGACTAAATGTCGGGTTTAGGATGCCCAGTTACTGGGATCCTCTTCAATCTCCTCAATTATCAGAAATTCCAATCCCCTATAATTCATTAATGAATCAGTTTAAAATATACATATTCCTATTCCTAAAAGGTTAATTATCTTCATAGTGTAAATTAACACATGTTCTTAGACTTATAACCACATCAATAACATAAGCCCCAATGTATAATAATTATAAATAGAAAAATAATATATTTTATAAAAAATCCCAAAGATAATACCTCTTATAAAGATGACTAGAAAAATACTACTAAAATTATCAAAGTTGTGAGAAGATGTACTTGTCATGGTTACATATTTTCTAATATCTGTGTTACTATATATTTGATCAATCCTCGCTATATTTTATAGGTTTGTTTTTAATAAACATAATCAATAACATTCTACAATGTTTAGGTTTGTTTTCAAATACATTTAATGATATACTATATTTTCATAAGTGTAACTCTATATTCCAATGAACATAATGAAAAATCAATCACAATTATTTATTAATTAGTGGATGTAGTTAAACAAAACATCATACAGTAATAGAATATAAATATGCATTAAGTTCACTAGAATTTCAAACATCATCAAATAAATCTATAAAACAAAATACTAAAACACACAAGATTGAAATTGAATAAAATTCAAAAATAAATTTTATTATGACTTGTAAAAATAATGGATATAGAATAATTCTTTTAGAAAATTTCTAAACAATTTCATGCCTACTACCACATAGACCTATTTCTGTATCTCTTTAGTTGGTGGTGTCTAGAAACCAAAACCTTCCAATTACTTTATAAATATATCTAAATAATCTTGTACGACATATATATGATTGAAGGAATACCCATCGTGAGTAGTATATTTGATTTTTTTCAGTGGCCACTATTTGGTGTGGCATGCAATAAACACTCTATCTGGATAAAGTGTAACTTTTTCGCTATGTGTGGAGTAGTGAAGGGAAAATCATCAAGACACAAAAAAATATTTTAATTCCTTATTTTGGATTTTATTTAAAATTAATTAATATAGGATAGAGGGGTGACCAAATTAGTTCCTCGGACTCAACTAATATGGCCATCAAAAGTTTTAGTGGTTCATCCAAGAGAGAGGAAAGTAAATTGAATAGGGATTTAATGTGAATGATAGGATTACAAAAAACCTAATTCTATAAGTATCACATATATAGCCTTTCTCAGTGGGTGGTTATTTATTATTAGTTATTCCCACATGTGAGTGAGGATAAGTGCATTTATAATCTTTGAATATCTAGCATGTGATCACCACATCAAATTGTTCATCCAAGTAGTCGCATAAATATATCCTCCACTAGGGTACACAATCTAGAGGGATTCAAAACTATGCACCCATGGACCAATTCAATTTTGTAATTGGTGTTTTATATCATATCTTAGAGGATATGAGTTTCCCATTAAAATAGTTCCTCCAAACATATAGTTATTGTCATACCCACTAAACATCATTGGGGTGAGGCCCCTAAAGAATGAAAACACGAAGTTATTTTCCATCATGGGGTATGGTGATAAGTCCAAATTCACCCCATTAGATTAAATAATTTTAATCATTATAGATAATTGAAACATATCCATTTATGAGAGATTATATATTATTTAGTTAAAAGGTGGAGTATTGGTTGTTCACACTAAAAATATCATGATATATGACCCATAAACTCCCTGAAACTTTGTATATAAGTTTCACTATATTTTTTGGATTAATCAAATACCTTACACTAAAATTAACAACTATAAAAATCCAATGAACATCTAGTATCTCTATTGGATGATATTATATTAGAGAGCATAATATGAGATCACATTCCTATTGGTTCATTAACCAACTATACTTCTCTAATACTGTACTAAGATATGGAAAATGGTGTATTTGGGGACCATGCTAAATAGATTCTGTCATGGGTGGAAGATCCGGTAAAAATCTTAGGGTGGAATGGTGAAGGATAGGTCACCACCAGGGGAACTCACTATCCAAAGAAAAGGTCTTCTTGTAATGAAAATCATAATGAGTAACATCTAATCCATCCTGTAAAGTATCACTATGAATTTTTGGGGAAAATAATATATATAGATGAAGGAACACCAATAAAATATCTAGTTGTAGGTAAAATATTTGGGGATCTTTTAGGTTACTCTAATAATGGATCTGGAAAATCAAGTACAATCGATTTGGGAAATACCAAGAGATACAACCTTCCCTCGATCTTAGAAATCATGGGATGAGTTGTAGATGTTACTCAAATAGAGGAAGTTGTTATGGAATCTCAATTCAATGGAGATGTAATTTTATAGGAGTCGGTTTATATGGTATATATTTTTAGTCTCATCGATGGAATCTATATCCAATATTAATGATCTAGAGTCATCAGTGTACTGACATGTCTAAGTGGGTGTATTCACTGACTGAGTACTAAAATTTTTTTATAGTAATCACGATGAAGACCTATAGTACAATAAGATACACAATGATACATATTAGAGGGATTATGATGATGAGGACTACTTGGGAGGCGACATGGGGTTAGAAGTTACTTCTATGGAGAATGAGGAAATCACATCTATTGAAGGGTCACGAGGGGTCTTATTGGACTAGGTAATTCCACGATCCTGTACTATCATGATTTCTCTCTAATAAGCACTAAATTAATTTTTACCCAGTTATTAAGGAATTATTGGATGAAAAACCTTTGGAACCAACACTTCATCATACACAGAGGAGGGTATAGGTACAAAGCATAGGAAACAAAAAAGCGGGAGGAGTGTCTCTAGACTCTATGGCCTTCTCCATGGTTCTAGGGTTGTTTCCTTCCAAAAATACTGGGGAATCATAAACAATTTGTGATTCATAGTTCTCAATGCACATTAGGGTGATAAAAATTAACATACTATAGGGTATGGTATGTTTGACCAAATAATAATTTCTTCTGAATTATATTAGGGTACTCTATATTGACTCTCCTAACTTATAAATTAAAAATAAAACGCTCTAGGACAGGGATACTATGATGATAGCCTCATGGTTTCTCACCCGTATCGAGAGGTATTTAGTAGTGGAGTTGGTTTACAATGATTTAGGTCTTAAATTATTTCCTGGTGTGGTAACTAAATAAGTCTAGTTGTCTAAGGCCTCGACACCTGCAGTCAAAGGGGAAGCTGATCTCACCACTACTTTTGTAGTATGAAATATCTGAATCCATAATTTCCATCATAATCGTGGTGTTACATTTTTATTTAACACCTTGTGGTAGTTTTCATCCACATAAAGGAAGAAGTACCCAAGGTTCCAACTAGAAACATGGAATTTACCACCCACCTGGTGAGTATTAGGAGGAGAAATATCATAAAGAACGTGATACTATTGAGGAGAGACCTTCCCACACACCAGTGGAAGAGAGATATGCCTGTGTGTTCATTGATCGTAAAGAGTATATCATCACTCCAAGAGTTGATCTATAGAGAACTAGGATTTTCATAAATATATATTATATATTTTTAGATAAATATTCATTACATTATACAATAAAAGACCAGGGGACTATAAAGTTACAGTGTATTAGGAAACATAGAAATATAAACAACTGGTTCATAAGATTTCTACATTATCCCCCACATAGTTCTTCATAACCACCACCCTTCTTAGAGATATCACATGTAATATATGTCATCATAACCTGGTTAAATGAAAAATTAAAAAGGTAGATCTTAGAATCAAAGTTGAGGTTGATAAGGGATATATGTAAACATAATGTGAGTATAATGGAATGAGAACATAAAATAACATATGAAAACCATAAATTTCATATAAAATATCAAAATCTCGATTAATGGCTTAAATATTGGTAGGTCATACAAAATGAATCATAAAGAAATAAAATAACATAAACCATGAGAGTATAACATTGATATAAGATAAGAAATTTTGATATTCACATAAATATATAATATCATTTACATAGTAGTAATGGATCATTTCCAAGATTATAATAGTGGAATGGGTTCACTACCTAAACCATGATAGTAGTCAAGGTTTACTCCCAAGACTATCGTAGCTGAAAAATCCCCATACTGAACTGGTTTCACTCCCAATTTCAGTCTTATGTATCTCATGATATATTAATCTTTATAAAATTAATTGGTGATATAATTGGTCCCACCCATCACATAATTAAAATCATACAAATATTTACTAGAGAAATATAAAAAATTCAATATATCATAAATCATGAAAACAAATGGGTTTTATAAGAATTAAATAATAAAATAACCAATTTAAAAAAATGGTTTATATATATATATATTGAATCATTTTATCATAGTATAACCCATAAAAAAATAAGCGGGTTTTATAATAATTTTTTCATGGTATAACCCATGGAAAAGAGACGGGTTTCATAAAAATATTATCAACATAAAAATTAACCATTTTGAGAAATAGTTAGAATGGTATCTTGGAATAATATCTTCATTAAATAATATGTAACATAAAATTATTTCATCTTATATGGAAAAATATGTTGAAAGATCACTTGTAACATTCCTTCAGAAAAATACCCATTTCACATTGAAAATCCCTTTTTAAAAAAATAAAATTAATAAAAAAATATAAATAATTTTCAATGAAAAATAATTTTTGAATCATATAATGAAATGTTTATATAATTGATTTCTTATAGAGGTGGGAAATATCATTCATTTAGTACACATTAAAACCAATATTCCTTTTACATGTTTGGTAAATGTCAAACAAGCCTTGTTTGGAGAAAGACATTAAGATTGGTTTTAAAACAATTTTTTCAAATGTAAAACATTGGTAAAAAATTCATTAATAAATCCTTTTTAAAATTTTGAAACCTTTTTGAAATTTGTTTTTATAAACCATTGATATGGAAGAAAACGGGGTTTTCGACCGAAGTGATAAATAAAGCCCATTTACATTAAAAATATTATTTTTGAATCCTGAGAACATAAAGAGAGGAACATGAATGGAAACCTATATTCTCATGAAATAACCATAATATATGAAAATTCATGAGTTTATTGAGAGATATATCATAATATTTCATCATTGTAAGTATGATCATTAAAAATTCTGAGAAACGGTGAGATTGTAACATAAAACTATTAACACATTGGTAACTTCAAATAAGAATCCCAATGAAAGAATAACATGATTTTAAACATTTAATATATTTATAATAAATAAATTAATTATATTAAAAGTCTAATGGTCTATATATACACCTCATAAAAAATGATAAGTTCATAACATAATGTATATCCCAAAGAAGAAAAAGTGAGACAAAAAACCCTTACCTTAAGTGTCGAATTATTTTATAAACATTTGAACATCATTTATAATAAATATAAGTTTATTATAAATATATTATAGAACCATATTAATATATATCATGCCATATATAATTTACATTTGACCTTTTATTACCAGTTTATCAAAAATTCTTTGTCAAAATCACATTCCGAGTAATAACTACATTGTTTTTCATATATGTTTTGATTTATCGTTTCTGGTCACCTCATTTTGATAATGATTCCATATTATCCAAAATAATAAACAATATTTAAATATATTATATATTACGTTTATATGTATTTATATTAGTCAATTAAAGTTATAGATAGAAAGTGAAATACACCGTTCATGGAGACCGTATGTGATACGTATGCATAAACACGATTTCTTCTTTATCAGTAGATTGAAAGAAATAATGGTAAATTATATATTAAAATTACAAAAATATTATTTTATACATAACAGATATTTTTATTTAAACTTATACTTATTAATTTCTAGGTAAATCATATGTGAATAATAAATCGCATCGCTCTGCGAGGCGGTAGTCCACTGTATAGACAGAAAACATTATCATATTCGGTACGAATGGAACTTCAGAGGGTATATATGATATTATAATTAAATAATTACATTAATATTTAAAATATTATATATAAACATTAAATCCATCATTATATCGAACTATAAGAGGTGGTGATGGAAAATTAATAACATCGGTCAACGAGGAGATAGTCCGACAAACACATGATTGACGATTTCGTTTCATATTTTATAGAGGTGGAAATTTATTAAGGATATTAAATTAACATAAAAAAATATAAATATATGGTATATACTATTATTATTTTGTTATCATAGTTATAAAATATTTTAAGGAGGTGGAAGAAGAAATAAAAAACACAAGTTTAAGAATTTATCTCTTCTTCAGAGATCCTCTTTAGGTTTATACATTAATGTTTATTAGAAGGGGTTTATAACCAAAATAATTCATCTAAGAAGTGTATAGGGAATTATGGAAGATATTAGGGAAGGTATTTTCTAAACCAAAAGTCTTAAATTTTGAGAAGTAGTGGAGAGGGGGTGGACGTTTATTAGTGAGGTGAATGATACACTAGTGATTTTTTAATAGGAAAATATATACTCACATTTTATTATGTAAGAAAGATAAAAATGGTTCATTATCAAACCATAAGTGTTATATGGTAAAAATATTTCCATTATAGGTTTATTTAACAAGTTTTACGTCATTTTTAACCCATATTTCTTAGATTAACACCTGGGTAAACTAATTTTTACATTAACTAAGGTAATTAACTTTTACTGATTTTACTATTAATTTTGAAAACAAATTAGTTGAACATATAATATAATATAAATAATTATGATTAAAAATTTGGAATATATGTACCCAATTAAGTTTACATAAGTGGGAAAATTTATTTTAAATTTAAACCCACAAATGTGATTATAAAGTACTTTTCCAAAGAGAAAATGTTCAGAATTTAAGAAAGATTTTATATCGAAATTAAACATGAAATTTACTCAAATGAAATAAATTGTATTAAAATTATATAATTGAACTAATTTTATTTTTCAAAACATTTTATAAAAAAATTTACCTTACAAATTTTTTAATTGAAAAAGATATTTTCAATAAAAAACTCATTTTCACTGTTCATTGAAAAATTAATCTTTTCATAAAAATACCAAAAATTTATGTGAAGATAATTTTGACATATAGATTTTAATTTTTTTTTTCAAATATATTTTTTAAATATTTTTTAATTTTTTATTTTTTGATAACTAAAGAAAATAAAACATTTTAAAAAAATAGAATTTTCGAAATATAAAAAGACTACTAAAATTAAAGTACTTTTTATGAATATATTTTATTTATATAAACCCATTAAAATTAATATCTAAAATGTGAAAAATAATATTAATTCCAACAAGTTTAACATCTATTTAATAATTGTCAATTTTAAATAATAATATTAATTATTTTTTCTGGTTCATTAAAAAATTGTTTTTTATATAACACAAGTTATTGAAGAAATTAAATTTATTCAAAAAATAAATTTCGTTATATATCACATTGTAAAATTATAACTTCATTAAAATTAATTCCCCCTCAAAATTTATCACTATAATAATAATATATTGGGATACTCCTACCTATTCATATCTTTAGAATCTCACACATTTTCCTCTAACTTGTAGTTTCACAATAAAAAATTGACAATGTGAGTGGTATTATTTCCTATAACATTCTCAATTAAATGTAGAATCCCCATCATTTGTTCCTTATAATAAATATATTTAAATAATATTAAAACCTCTTAGTTCAATTCATATGAAGTTTAAGGAATTTAATTCTTTTGGATAGATAGATAAAACATTTCATGTAATTGAGATAGGTTTGGTGGAAGCGCAAACTGATAGGTTGACATCCTAATACGATTAAGAATTTTGAAGGTGATAATATACCTAGGGCATAGTTTCACTTTATTATTAATCTTATAACCTTCTTGCATGGATAAATTATTATAAACACCTTATCACTAACTTTAAATTCCAGATCATGTCGATGATTATCACCATAAAATTTCATTCAAATTGTGGCCACCCTTATATTTTATTGAATGGATATAACCTTCTATAAAATTTCATTATCTATCATAAATCCTAACATATTTATTTCTCTAAATTCATTCCAAAATGTCAAATATCTACATTTATTCCCATAGTGTGATTCATAAGGCACAATTTGATTACTTGTTTCAAAGATATTTATTTAGGAAAAATTAATTAGAGGAAGGTGTTAATCCCAACCCCCATTAAAATGCAGGGAACAATAAATCTGTATATCATCAAGGGTTTTAATTTTTCTATTGAACTAACCATATTTCTGAGAATAATAAATAGTACTAAAACTCATCTCTTTATCAGGATCATACTGAAGACTTTTCTAGAACATCAAGGTAGACTTCATATTGCGATCAAACATTATAAAATATAGTACTCTGTGAAACCTTAACACATCCTTAATGTATATCTAGGAAAGTTTATCAAGAGAGAATTATTTTATGATAGTGATGAAGTGTGTAATATTTTTAAGTAAAACAACTACAACCCATATAAAATTATTACCTTTAGACATTTTGGAGATCCCAATGATAAAATTAATGGTCATGATTTTCTATTTTCATTTTGGTAAGGGTAATGGATGTAACATCCCCTTAAACTTTTTCTCTCATCTGTATATTATAGAAAAACCAAGAACTGAGATACAAACTCTACAATATATCTCTTAGTCCATCCCACCATAAATACTATTTAAAATCCCTATACATCTTCATATTTCCGGGATAAATAGATAATAAAGAACTATGAACATCCTATAATGAAACCTTATTCCTATCTGGTATGGCCTGAACACATACAGGGTTAGTTAAATTTATAATTTCCTAATGATTAAGGTTAAAATTTGGAATATTTATAACCTTATTTTACAAATCTATATCTTCATATCACTCCACCTTAATCTTTACTTGGATATATAGTTAAAAATTTAGTTTTAAATGATAATATTTCTCCCCTTCCTCCAATATTTATAAATCTATAATTCGAAAATACATAAATGTTTGACATCTTGTAATCCTCATCGTAGATAATATATTACTATCCTTCTGACACAAAGAATCATTCACCTTATTAATTTTCCCATGTTAGTAACATGTTTATATTCCCTAACCTTTATTAATATCTAACCATATTCTATAGAACATATTTAAATCCTTATCCATGAATATATACTTGAAACATTTTTTATCGGTATATATGTCACACCTTCCTCCCTAAAGATAATTTTTTTTATCTTTAATGAAAAAATTATCACAACTGACCTCAAATCATGAGTTGGGTGACATTTCCTAAGAAACATCAATTTTAATGATGCATAAACTATAGCCATTTCATTCTTCATAAGAAATATCCCAAAAAATTCATGGATACATAACTATAGATTTCATTATCTTTTATTCCCTTTGAATGGATAATAATAACCTCTATAAACACTACCAAAAACTTATCAAGGTAATATCAAAAGATTTTATTCATTAAATCCATAAATATCATGGGGGAATTGGTAAGTCTGAATTACATCAATATATACTAATATTATTCATACATTGCGCAAAATGAAATATTTGGTACATCCTACTTATTGACCCTCAATTTATAATATTGATAACTGAGCTCAATTCTTTAAAATATTGAGATCTATATAGTTGATCAAGTAATTAATAAATATGGGGTAGAGGATACTTTTTCTTGATCATTATCTTTATTAGATCTCAATAATCAATGGGAGGTAACATCGATTCCTCTTTCCATTTAACAAAAAGTATAAGTTCACCCCAAGCTGACATACTTGGATGAATGAATCACTTTTAAAGGTACTCATGGAGTTTATTTTTAAATTCTAGAAACTCAATTAGGGCCTTTTTATGTGGATTATTTGAAATTAATGTTTCACCAGGTATGAGTTCTATTAAAAAAATAAAATTCATGATTTAGTGGATTAATAGGTAACTCTTCCATAAATACATCAAAAAACTCCAGCACAATAAGAATATCACCGATGTTGAGTTTATCACCAACTATTTAATATAAAAACCTCTTTTTAACAAGAAGCAAAACTCATACAATAAATATGATTTCCCTTGAAGTTTGATATTTTTCATCATGCGTGTAGAAAATAATAAGTTGGTTGTAATATTGAATTTGACATCCATTTATTGGTAATTAATGAGAAATTTATGTAGATAAATCCAACCAATCTCCTGGATAAGAAAAAAACCTTATAATGAATGACATGATTTTCATGAAGTACCTTCTCACAAAATCCCACCACATAAGAATTTTACACTTGATATGTGATAATATTACCATTAGGGTTTTTCACATCTAATTCCACATCTAATTGTTTTAGTGCAATCTTGATGCCATTTTGTAACACCCCGCCCCTAACTCATTTTCTTGAGGAGGTGGTGAGGGTTACTTGGCCTTAAGAGACATTCCCAAGGTGCTAATGGATGGCAATAAATGGCGAGGGCTCCGAGAACAATTGGGGAAAATTTTCCCTTCAGACCAAACCAACCAAACAACCACAACTAAATGATGAATGTCGATAAAACAATACTCATACATTACCCAAGACAACCAGATAATCCATAATCTCATATGCCAACACAACCCAATACAACATCAGAGTACAAATCGGAAGACTCAGCAAGAACACCACGATCCATGACACCACCACAACTCCACACCAAGCTCCAAGCTCCAAGTTCCACCAAGCCACCACAACGAACCACTAAATAAGGTTGATGCCTTTCCTTTTCCCACGTCACGGTACACAACATATGAAAAGACACCAACGTGCCAAAGCAGGGGGTGAGTACTAAAACTCAGTAGGTTTTCCCCAAATGATTTCCCTACACACTCCACTAGGATAAAACCGTTAGAACATTTATATAAAACATTTCATATAAAATAATCACATGTGCAACCATTACTATAAGACAACCATTCTCTTACCAAGCCATCAAACCCAACCCAGGATATTAAAGGAATGCCAACTGACAAGCCACAACCTTTCCAACATTTACCCATTGGCACAACAATTCAATCTTTCAAAGCATTACAAAACAAAACAATCGTAACAGTGGCGCTTCTGTCCAACCCATTTCATCCATTTACAACTAGTGGCTCTTCCTATCCACTTATCATTGATGGTGGACCTTTTGTCCACTATCCATCCCCCTTTATTATAGTGGTACTTTTCGCCCACTTCCACCCAACAATTCAACCAATCACAACCCATCATATAATCCATCACAGTCACAACAAAATCTTGTAATCAACCAATTCCATTACATGTCAATTCACTCCAATAAATCACACATTTATTGAAAACCATTTTCCATGCCAAACCCTATTTTAAATAAAACAACCCTTTTATTGAAAACCATTTCTGTCAATAACTTTCAAAAATCAACCATAGCATCTCATTTTCAAATATCTATTTTAAAATCCACAACAAAAGCATTTCACCACGGAACCCTATTTCCTCCAAAAATCCCCAAAACATCACCCAAGGGATTTTCAACCAATTTCACAGATCAAAACACAATTAATTTCAAGAAAAATAAATTAATTGTAACCAAAACCAATAATTCTAACCCAGTGGAGTCAAGAGAGAATCCACCTACCTTTAGGGTTCCTGAGAAATCAACCCACGAACAACTGCACCTCAAATCCGGCGAACGCACCACCGAAACCTCTCTAGATCCCTTCCCCTAACCATAAAAAGCCTCAAAATCATCATCCAAGGCAACCCCAACCCTAGATCTACACACAAAAACTGTATATTTAGAAAACCAAGAAAGAGGGAGAAGTAGATCTAGAGGAAAACACAAGAGAAGCAAGAGGAGAGACTTACCCAAGAAAAACCACCTTGAATCCACCTTGAAACCCCTTGAAACGCTTCCAAAACGAGTGGGATAGCACCCCTAACCCCTGAGAACCCAAAAAAACGAGTGAGGCTCGAGTGGGAGGAAGAGAGGAGTGAAATGAGACAATCCCGAGTGAGCCCGGAACTTATAACCCTAACTTTAAGTGGTCGCACGGTTAGCCCGCACGGTTTGGAAAACCGTGCGCTAACCGTGCGTATGCCACTGCCTCAAGAGCCAAGGTATGCATGGTTACCTCGCACGGTTTGGAAAACCGTGCATAGGTCGTGCGGGGCCTATTGTCTCGTGAACAAGGGTTTTCACAGTTTCCTGGGAAACCCGCACGGTTTCCACTAACCATGCTCAAACCGTGCACCCCTTAAAAAGCCTCCAAACTCATCCAAAACCATTCCAAACTCTCCCAACCTCTTCAAAAATCATTCCATGCACTTTAAATACATAAAAACGCATAAAAAAGGTCACATACCTCAAATCGGGGGTGCTACGTTCTCCCCACCATTGGACTTTCCCTCCTTGGAAAGTAGTGAACCTGCCCTTTGTCGAAAAAGCTCCGGCCACTGCTCGACCATCTCTTTCTCCCACTCCCAAGTCTCCTCTTGAATCTGACCATGTTTGCACAAAACATGAACTAAACCGATGCTTTTACCATGAAAGACTTTCTCTTGCCTATCCACAACCCGCACTGGCATGTGCACCAACGAAGCATCCGGTTCTAGCTCAATATGATCCCATCGAATCACATGGTCACGATCCGGCTAATACTTTTTCAATGGCGACACGTGAAACACATTGTGCACCCCACTAAACCGTGGTGGAAAATCCAAACGATAATCCACCTCACCAACCCACTCAATAACCTCAAAAGGTCCAATATACCTCGAAGATATCTTTCCCTGCTTCCCAAACCGACGACGTGCCAACCTAGGAGAGATCCTCAAGAACACATGATCACTCACCTAGAACGACAATGGTCATCGACGATTATCCGAATACGATTTCTGACGAATCTGAGCCATCTCCATTATCTTCCTCATCAACTTGATCTTCTCCGTAGTCTCTTGGACAAGACTCTGTCCAACCATCGAAGACTCATTCATTTCCACCCAACATAGTGGAGAATGACACGGCCGCCCGTACAATGCTTCAAATGGAGCCATCTGTATGGATTCCTGATAACTGTTATTGTACGAGAACTCAACCAATGAAAATTACTCCTCCCATGAGCCAACAAAATCCATGACACAGGCCCGCAACATATCCTCCAGAGTTTGTATCATCCTCTCGGATTGACCATCCGTCTAAGGGTGATACGCCGTACTCATCATCAAATGTGTTCCAAGGGCTTGCTGTAAGGATTTCCAAAAACGAGATGTAAACCTCGGATCTCTATCTGAAATAATTGAAACTGGAACACCATGCCTCTTTACCACCTCCCGAATATAGATTTTGGACATATCCTCCACCGTATGAGATTCACGAATCAAGATGAAATGGGACAACTTCGTAAGCTGATCCACTATAACCCAAATGGTATCGTGCTTCTTGACTGTTCTTGGGAGACCTGTGAAAAAATCCATCGCTATCTGCTCCCACTTCCATACAGGGATTGGTAAAGACTGCAACATTCCTACTGGCCTCTGATGCTCTGTCATGACCTGCTGACAAGTCAAGCATCTCGAAACAAACTCAGCCACACTTCTCTTCATACTAGCCCACCAGAACTGCGCTTTAAATGCTTTATACATCTTCTGAATTCCAGGATGAACAGCCCACCTGGAATGATGATACACCCTGAGAAGATCCTCCTGACAAGCAACTGGTACATCCATCCTATTCCAAAAACACAAAACTGAATCTCCATTCAGTTACCAACCCTTAATGGTCTCCCCGCCATTGAGTCTCGACCCCATGGTCACACACTCAGAATCAGATATCTGTGCCTCTCTAACCAGGCTAATAAAGTTAGGAATCAACAAAATCGGAAAGAAAAGATCTTTATCACCCTGTTCCTCACATTCCAACCACATATCAGCTATAACTGACATCAATTTCCACTAGTCTGATGCTTGTTTCACCACTTGAGCATATGATTTTATACTTAATGCATCCGCCACCGAATTTCCCTTACCCGGTGTGTACATCAAGTCAAAATCAAACCTCTATAGATATTCCATCTATCTCCTTTGCCGCAAGTTCAAATCACTTTGTGAGAAAAAAATTTTCAAGATCTTATGTTCTGTATATACCGTAAATTTCTCACCAAAGAGATAATGACGCCACATTTTCAAAGCATGGAACACTACTTCCAACTCCAAATCATGAGTTGGGTAGTTCTTCTCGTGCACTCTCAACTGTTGTGATCCATATGCAACCACATGATTCCCTTGCATGAGAATGCACCCCAACCCTGATCTCGATGCATCGTAATACACCATTTACCCTTTTCTTGATTCTGGAAAAACCAAGACTGGTGCTAATGTAAGATGAACCTTTAGCTCTTCGAAACACTGTTGACACTTTTCATTCCACAGGAATGGAACATTCTTCCTTGTCGAAGCTGTCATTGGTGAAGCCAAATGTGAGAAATCACGAACAAAATGCCAATAATACCCAGCTAGACCAAGAAAACTGCGTATCTCAAACACATTCTTTGGAAGTTACCACGAGATAACAGCCTCTATCTTTTCTGGATCCACTGAAACACCCCTTTTAGAAATCACATGGCCAAGAAAAAGAACTTCATGTATCCAAAAGTCACACTATGAAAATTTGGAATACAACCGATGATCCCTCAAGATCCCCAGCATTGTTGCCAAGTGTTTCTCATGCTCCACCCTTGTCTTTGAAAACACCAGAATATCGTCGAAAAACACTACCACAAATGAATCCAGATATCTCTGAAATCTCTGATTCATCAAATCCATAAACACCGCTAGCACATTCATTAGACCAAAGGGAATAACCACATATTCATAATGGCCATATCTACAACTGAAAGTTGTTTTAGAAATATCCTCCTTCCTGACCAGCAATTAATTATATCCCGACCTCAGGTTGATATTGGAGAACCATTGGGCTCCCCTAAACTGGTCGAACATATCATCAATTCGTGGAAGTGGATATCTATTCTTTATCATAACTTGGTTAAGTCTACGATAATCAACACATAGCCTCAAGGTTCCATCCACCTTTTTCACAAACAATAATGGCGCTGCCCACAGAGACGTGCTAGGCTGGATAAACCATTTGTTTTCTAACTCTTCCAACTGGATTTTCAATTCCCGCAATTCAACTAGTTCCATCCTATAAAATGGAAGTGAGATAGGATTGGTCCACGGAAGGAGATCAATCATAAAATCCATTTCTCTTACAGGAGGTAACCCAAATAATTCATTAGGAAAAACATCCATGAACTGATCCACCACTGCTGGAGGAACACTCTGCTCAACACCCTCTACCGATTCCAATGACAAAACCACCAACTGATACGATAACGTACCCACGGTTGGTTCCAACAAACTCGTTGCACCCTTCCTTTCATGCTTATCTTGTCTAAAGAGATGTCTAACGCCATCATGTGTCATAAAATCCACTGTCTACACATGACAGTCAATGTGGGCCTTAAAATCCACCAGCCAATCCATTCCCAAGATTACATCATAACCAGTCATCTCAAGCATTGAGAAGTTCCATACTATCTCATCATTTCCCATAATGATACAACATTCTCTACACAAGAAAGCTCGACACTCTCTTCGACTCAGAGGATTTTTAAGTTTCAAAACTTCGAGCATCATTTCTACCCTTAAACCCAACAAATCAACCACACGTGCATTAATAAAAGAGTGTGAAGCAGCCGTATCAAACAAGACTTGCATCAAGGTAGAATTTAGAAGAATAGTACCTCGCACCGTGGATGGTCCGGACTGATCATCCACCATAACCTACTCATCTCCAAACACATGTTTTCTACCCACACTATGCTCTTTATTGTTCTTCTGAGGCGTCGTGGTATTCCGAATATCACCATGAACCACTTTACTCTACTATCGGGGGGTATGCTGCTGCCCCCGTCCTGTCGAAGCATATGACGTCTGTGATCCCTGAGGAGTGTCATGCACACCCGATCTTGGAGAATTATGACAATAATGCTACAGATGTCCCATCTTCTTACAATTATGACATGCTTGAGGTTTTGTCGTACAATCCCTCTTGATTTGTCCTGTAGAGCCACACTGAAAACATCCCAACTTGCTCTGGGGATTCGGAGGAAGATTCATCGATCCTGTCATCGGATTATATGTTATATTCCCACCATGGGAATAAGTGTCCCTCTTCTTCTTGAACCCTTCATTAGAGTTCCCACTATTCCCCATGGGTCCCACCATGCTTCTTCCACCCGGAGCGCCTAGCAGATCTCGCTTAGCCACCGAGGCTCTATTCACGATCCCTGTGTAATCATCTATACACAGCACCGCTATCTTTGAATGGATTTCTTGCCTCAACCCCACTTCAAATATCCTTTCCTTCAACAACGTGCTACCCCCCCCCCACCTCGGGTGCAAACCGCACTAAGTTCATAAACTTAGCTGCATACTTCATGACAGACATAAGCTCTTGCTTCAAACTGAAGAAATCAGTCGTATGCTAAATTCTAAATGTACGTGGGTAGAATTATTTGTTAAAAAATTCCTCGAAGCCTTCCCACATCATACCCTGGTCTGTCCCATCTTGTACTACCAACTCGCACCACTGAAGGGAAAGATCTTCCAACATATACATGGCTAACTTCACCTTTAACTCTACCGGTGTTCCCAAGAACTCTAAGATCTTCTTTATTCTATTAAACCATGCTTCTGCCCTTTCCGGATCTGAATCACCCCTGAAGATGGGTGGATTATACTTTTGAAACTGAAACACATGATCCACATGCCTTGGTTCATCAACTTTGTTTCCACTTTCCACAGCTTGGAAAGCTTTCACTATACCTTGCACTAGCTGCTGGTTCACCTGAGCCTCAGGTGCAACCACATTCTCAGCAGCCTCCTCTGGTTGGTCTCTAAGACGCCTACCCGGTGCCATTTCTATAAATAGAAAACAAGAAATCATGAGTCTCACTTCTGAAGACATCACGAAATACTATTTCAAATCACATTACACAACACTATCACAACAAGGCTTTCCACCAGTTCACATGTGCCATGGTTCACCATTTTGAAAATCATACCATTTTTTAAATACCAAATTTATTCATATTAAAATTTCGCATTTCATTATAAATCATTATACCTAAATGAAATATGCATCCTAGAGGGAAGTCATTTCTATCATTCATGTCATGCTAATCTCATTGGCTACACCCACGACAATGAGATGTCCAATGCCTATAAGTGTCTCCAAAACACTTATGTACCCAACTCCCTAGTAACTTGAATTTCAGTATAAAAGGGTTAGATACATCCTTTTATGATATACATTCCATGTTTTGACAATCCTATGCCTCACTACCATCCCGAATCAAGGAGTATACCACAACGAATGTCAATACCAAATCCTAGAATCAACTCCAAGGGACCTAACAAATTGATACCACTTGTAACACCATGCCCCTACCTTATTGGCTTGAGGAGGTGGTGAGGGTTACTTGGCCTTAAGGGCGTTCCCAAGGCACTAAAGGCTGGCAATAAATGATGAGGGCTCTGAGAGAAATTGGGGAATGATTTTCCCTTAATAAAAAACCAACTAAACAACCACAACTAAATGATGCATGTCGACAAAACCAAACTCATACATTACCCAAGACAACCAGATAATAAATAATATCATATGCCAACACAACCCAATACAACATTAGAGTACAAAGAGGAAGACTCAATAAGAACACCACGAGCCATGACACCACCACAGCTCCACACCAAGCTCCCAGCTCCAAGTTCCACAAATCCATCACAACGCACCACTAAACGAGGTTGATGCCTTACCTTTGACCACGTCATGATACAAAACATCTACAAAGACACCAACGTGACAAAGCATGGGGTGAGTACTAAAACTCAGTAGGTTTTCCCCAAATGACTTCCCTACACACGCCACTAGGATAAAACCAATAGAAAATTTATATAAAACAATTCATATAAAATAATCACATGTGCAACCATTACTATAAGCCAACCATGATCTTACCAGGCCATCACATGCAACCCAAGCAATCGAAGGAAACCCAACCGACAAGCCACAACCTTTCCAATATTTACCCATTGGCACAACAATTCAATCTTTCAAATCAGTATACAACAAAACAATCATAACGGTGGCGCTTTCGTCCAACCCGTTTCATCCATTTACAGCGAGTGGCACTTCTCTTACACTTATCATTGATGGTGGACCTTCCATCCACTATCCATCCCCATTTATTATAGTGATACTTCCCGCCCAATTCCACCCAACAATTAAACCAATCACAACCCAGCATATAATCCATCATGGTCACAACAAGACCATGTAATCAACCAATTCCATTACATGTCAATTCACTTCAATAAATCAACCATTTATTGAAAACCATTTTCCATGCCAAAACCTATTTTCAATAAAACAACCCTTTTATTGAAAACCATTTATATCGATCATTTTCACAAATCAACCATAGCATCTCATTTTAAAATCTCCATTTCAAAATCCACAACAAAAGCATTTCACCACAAAACCCTCTTTCCCCCAAAAAACCCCAAAACATCACCCAAGGGATTTTCAACCAATTTCACACATCAAAACACAATTAATTTCAAGAACAATAAATTAATTGTAACCAAAACCAATATTTCTAACCAAGTGGAGTCGAGAGAGAAGCCACCTACCATTAGGGTTCCTGAGAAATCGACCCACGAACA
The DNA here is from genome assembly GCA_963277665.1 of Viscum album. NCBI lineage: Eukaryota > Viridiplantae > Streptophyta > Magnoliopsida > Santalales > Viscaceae > Viscum > Viscum album. The sequence goes on along the minus strand of OY728123.1, from coordinate 609,163,245 downwards.
ACTGCACCTCAAATCCAGCAAACGCACCACTGACACCTCTCTAGATCCCCTACCCTAACCATAACAAGCCTCAAAATCATCATTCAAGGCAACCCCAACCCTAGATCCACACAAAAAAAAATTGTAGATCTAGAAAACCAAGAAAGAGGGGGAAGTAGATCTAGAGTAAAACACAATATAAGTAAGAGGAGAGACTTATCTGCGAGAAACCACCTTGAATCCACCTTGAAACCCCTTCCAAACGCTTCCAAAATGAGTGGGAGAGCACCCCTAACCCCTGAGAACCCAAAAACCTGAGTGAGGCTCGAGTGAAAGGAAGATAGGAGTGAAATGAGGCAATCCCAAGTGAGCCTGGAACTTATAACCCAAACTTTAAGTGGCCACACGGTTAGCCCGCACGGTTTGGAAAACCGTGCCCTAACTGTGCGCACACCACTGCCTCGAGATCCAGGGTACGCACGGTTACCCCGCACGGTTTGGAAAATTGTGTGTAGGTCGTGCGAGGCCTACTATCTCTAGAACAAGGGTCTGCATGGTTTCCTGGGAAACCCGCATGGTTTCCACTAACCATGCTCAAACCGTGCACCTCTTAAAAAGCCTCCAAACTCATCCAAAACCATTGCAAACTCTCCCAACCTCTTCCCAACTCATTCCATGCACTTTAAATACATAAAAATTAATAAACAGGCCACATACCTCAAACTGGGGGTGCTACACTGTAGAGACTCGGGTTTTTGGCCCTGTCAGACTTTGGAATATTTCTACGAATAATTCCAGAGCTAGGTGCGAAGACGGCGTGCGATTCCGAGGCCCGGTGTGCCCGGAATTAATTTTATAAAAATATTAAGTTTTTTTATACTTTTCACGTGGAAGGGGTGTGATATCTCCTAAACGGTAGCTCAGAACGGGAATCTGAGGGCATAGTTGCGTCCGAAACGTGCCGTTTACCCTAGGCGGGGTGTAAACTTTGCGGGCGTGGGCCTGCGGTGAGAAACGCCACCAGGGGCGTTTCCGTAAATAAGTAGCAAGTTAGTGGGCGAGCGTCGGCTCGAATAACTTCTGAACGGAGTCTCGGATGGAAAATATGAGACCGTCATTGCGTTCAGAACGATGCGTTTACCCTAGGGGTGACCTTACTTTTGTTCGCATCGGGCGTCGGGTCCGAGGCGGGTTTGGCGCCGGCGGGCCGCTGATATAAATATCTGCGCCCCCCCCCCCCCCTTTAATCGTTCTTCGTCGTTCTTCGTCGTTCTTCGCCGCCACTCCGCAGAATCGAGCAAACGGAGCGCCCACGAGCTCAGAATTCGACGGCGGATGTTCCAGGAGCGCGCAGCGGAAGCTCTGGAGCGCGGATCTGAGGCAGAACGTCGGCGTTTCGCCCGCGAGGTAGGCGATTTGAGTTTTACAATCCAGGATCCCGTTTTTGTGTTGTTTTTCTTCAAATTTTCATAAGATTTGTATAGTTCGGGTCCCGAGCTTTCCGAAACATGTTTCGGATCTGAATTTGGAGCACCGGGGTGCTCCCGGTGGGTCCCGGAAGTTTTCCGGCGAAAAACCCGGTTTTCCGGCGAGACCCGCGGCAGCCATGGCGGATTCCGGCGGGTTCCGCGGCGGCACGGCGGCGACGCGGTGGTTTCCGGCTCCGGCACGGCGGAGTCCGGCGGCGGCGCGGTGGTTTCCGGCGACACTGCGGTGGTCCGGCCAGAATGTTCCGGGGGTTCTTTAAACCCCCGTAACTCGCAAACCGTAACTCCGATTTACGAGCCGTTTGCGGCGACGCGCTCCTTGCGTCGAGACGGACCTTTTGAACTAACTTTGAGAATTTTATGGTTCGGGATCGTGGCCCGGGAGTTAGAAACGTCGTATAAAATGATATTATTTTATTATTTTACGACTTCGGGCCGTTGTAACTTCTACCCGGAGCGTCTGATTGACGTGCCGTCAGTGGCGTTGAGACCCTGATGGTACGACGGACTTTTTGAGATGGTTTCCGGGTGTTGGGACTGAGAACGGGGTGCAGGCCCCTCGAGGCCGGGTTTTGGCGTTTGCGGAGAAACGCAGCTTTTGCACCAGGAGTCCGACTTTGGCGGATGAATAGTCGATACTGTGTGTTTTTCCGAGAGGATCGCAATGGTGCGTTCCGTTCGATGAGTTTCGGAATCCAGGCGTGGGCCCCACCCAAGCTGGCCTTCGGTGAATAGTACCTTTTTCACCGGGTGTCCGTTTTGGGCGAGCGAGTAGTCGATTCCGCTTGTTTTTTCGAGGGGATCGCCGTGGTGTGATCCACTCGATGGGTTTCGGGATTGTTGTGTGGGCCCCACACGAGCTAGCTACGGGGAATAGTGCCTTTTTCACTAGCGCTCCGTTTCGGGCGAGTAAACAGCCTATCCTGCGTGTTTTTCCGTGTGGAACGCGATGGTGGCCTCAGTTTTGGCTTCGGAGGTGCGCAGTGTGGCTTTGGGGCAAGTCGCTCGGGTTAGCGACGTTTGGACCAGCAGTGGTTGAGGGTTCTCCCTTGGTTCGTTCCTACGAGGGTTCGTGTGGTATCACAACCTTCGTATGGGTTTGTGATCCTCTCGATGTTATGTTTAAACTGTTAGAGTTGTGGTATCCCTCCGGTGGGCCCGGAGTGGATCCTCTAGCATCTTTACCCTAGATCGGGTTCTTGGTATCGTTGTGACCGCTTATTCACGGGCGGTGATCCCCTATCTAGCAGGTTAACCCCGTAGGGTTTATGGCATCATCGGGAATATGATCCCCTACGCGGTGGGTCGTGCACAGTGGGGTTGTGGCATCGTCGGGTTTACGATCCCCTACTCAGCATGATGTTTATAGTAGGGTTGCGGTATCGTTGGTTATACAATCCCCTACTCAGCGCTTGGTGTCGGTAGGGTTGCGGTATCGTTGGTTATGTGATCCCCTACTCAGCGCGTGGTTTCGGTAGGGTTGTGGCATCGTCAGTTCGATCCCCTACATCGCGAGTTATACCAGATAGGGTTCTGGTATCGTCGTGACAATCTTTATATGGACGATGATCCTCTATCTGAGTGTGAAGCTTCTGTCGAGCGCCAGATCGGGTTGTGGTATCCCCCAACGGATCCTGGGTGTGATCCCCTATCTGTGAGAACTACGTATGCCAGATCGGGTCGTGGTATCCCCCAGCGGACCCTGGGAGTGATCCCCTATCTGTGAGCTACGTATACCGGAGTGGGTCTTGGTATCCCCTAGCGGACCCTAGTGGCGGTCCCCTCTCCGAAGAGTTTGGTGGTTATGTTGTTTCAGTGATGCTTCCTCAGTGATGTTATCCGACGAGCGTGGTCTCTCGGGTGAGCGTCTGAGATGTTTGTTTGGGACCCGATGGAGTGTATCTCTCGGATGAGTGTCATCTGGTATGACAGTGTTCATGGTGTACTCTCCTGGTTGTGGACAGTTGCTGGTGATGAGGTCGGTACCTCTTGTGGCTTTGTGGCGTGAGCTGTGTATATCTGGATTGTTCAAGGTGTATGTATGGGCATACACCTGAGCTGAGCTGACTAGTTGTGTTTAGCCGAGGATGGTCACGAGATGGAGTTTCTCTCTCGTCTGGGTTCCCTCTGGCTGGGTTGAGCGGACTGTTTCCTTTCAGTTTCTCCCTTGGGTTTTTGGTTTTTGGGGTGCCTACTGAGTATGTTTATACTCACCCCTGCACGGGCTTTGCCTGCACATGTTTGTGTCTTGTGTAGACCACAGGCCTTTTGACGGAGTCCCAGGAGGACCCGGAGCAGGCGGAGCTTAGTGAGCGAGTTGACTGGGGTGTTTAACGGAGCTGTGCTGAGGGAGCTTTCCGGCGGGTGTTTGTGGCAGCGTTCCCCTTCTTCAGAGCAGGTTGGACGCGCTTTGTAGTTTTCTTTTGGTGGGCCCTGTTTTTTCCTTGTACTTTTGTTGTTGCACTCTGGTTTGGGATAGATTGTATGCATGCATTTACTTTTCAGTTTATTTATCTCTGCACTGTTGCATGGAGGTGTTTGTGGGTGCGTGTGTACAGGTACCATAGGCTAATGCCTCCCATGTGTGTGATATCCTACTCGGCGCTGGTCGCCAGCCCCTGACCTATTGGAGGCGGGCTTGGGGAGTCGCAGCTCGAGCCCCGTTGGGTCGGGTCGTGACGGAGTGGTATCAGAGGAGGTTCCACCTTTGGGATCTCAGAGCGTTGCTGGTCTAGCTGTGAGTTTGGTTTGGGTTGCATAGCGGCAGTGTTAGGGTGTTTCGAGTTCGGCTTTCAGGTCAGGGACTCCAGTGTTGGTGCGGCGGCCGACGTATCCATACACCAGGACTCTGATAACCTACCTTTCGACTCGGGACATTCGTACACTGGTCGCGGGGACATAATGGTACATGCATCATATAGGACTGGGTTTTTGGTTTTTTCCCTTGTCCTTCTTGAGTCAGCTCTCCAGATATACTCTTTGACTATGGTGCGTCGTGAATGTATTTCAGGATGCCACCACGATGACAGCCAGTGAGGGTTCCGCGGCAGGATTGTGCTGATGACCCACCCCGTGTAGAGGTTGTGGAGCAGGGAGTAGGTTCTGAGGTTGCTTCTCCAGGTGGTCTGCCGGTTGAGCCACCACCTATCGAGCAACTGATTGTACCGGCAGGGCAAGACGAGGTTGCGCACAGGCTGAGTGCGCTGCACGAGTTCCAGAGGCAGCGACCTCTGAGGTTTCGGGGTGATCCAGACCCCCAGGCAGCTGATGACTGGCTTGAGGTAGTCACCCGAGTTTTCCGCCTAGTGAGGACACCTCCTGATCAGATGGTGGTCCTAGCGGCGAGCCTTCTGCATGGTTCGGCCGGGCGATGGTCGATTTTGGTGACGCAGTCCCATGATGAGGAGACGCTCACGTGGGCAGAGTTTGAGCGGCTCTTCAGGGAAGAGTTCTATCCGGTGACGCTGAGGTCAGTGCGGATCCAAGAGCTTCTGCAGCTTCGACCGGAGAGCATGACTGTGTCGGAGTACTCAACGAGGTTTACAGACCTGTCGCGCTACTCCCTGGATATGGTTCGAGACCCGTTCTTTAGGGCTCAGACCATCGAGCAGGGCTTACGCAGGGACATCCGAGCAGGTGTGGTTTCCTTGTTCCTACCCACCTATGCTGGAGTGTTGGAGCGAGCACTGGTGGTGGAGAGTTTTCTGGCTGAGCAGTTTCCCCCTGTTAGTGCTGGGCACTCGATATCTGAGACTTCGTCAGTCGGATCGGCATCTGGTAGCCGACGACAGACTCAGGGGTCTGGACGTGGCCGACGTTTCAGGAGGCGACCCCAGGATGGGGGATCTGAGCCTCGGAGCTCACAGGGCTCGCAGGCCAATTTTGGTCAGCCACAGGAGAGGCGGTGTTACGCTTGCGATGGTCGAGGACATCTTGCTAGAGATTGTCCGACCTGACGTGCTGATGAGAGGGAGCCGGTCAATGGGCCGCCTTGGCAGAGGCAGCGTCTCGAGCAAGGAGGTCCGTAGGGCGGCGGACGTGGCGGCGGAGCTGGTGCAGCGAGAGGCGGTGGTAGACAGTACCAGTTGCCACCACCCCCACCCCCAGGTGGTCCATGCCAAGCTCATGGAGCTGGTGGTCGAGGGCGAGGACAGCTGCTTGACCTGGAGGCAGTCGACCCAGAGGCACCGCGGATGGATAGAGGTACGCCTTGTGTCTTTTCTACTTACTGCAGTAGTTTGTCATACACTGTTTAGTGGTACTCTTTCCTTTTGTTGCTTGCTCGAGTTTTGTTCAGGGCATTGGTAAGACCCTGAGTGGTTGTTTGTTGGTTAGCTCGCTGGTGTGTGAGACCCAGTTGAGAGTCCAGTCACTTTCCTTGTGCTTAGGGATTTTTGGGGATGAAAAGTTCTAAGGGGGGGAGGATGTAGCGACTCGGGTTTTTGGCCCTGTCAGACTTTGGAATATTTCTACGAATAATTCCAGAGCTAGGCGCCAAGACGGCGTGCGATTCCGAGGCCCGGTGTGCCCGGAATTAATTTTATAAAAATATTAAGTTTTTTTTTATACTTTTCACATGGCGGGGGTGTGATATCTCCTAAACAGTAGCTCAGAACGGGAATCTGAGGGCACAGTTGCGTCCAGAACGTGCCGTTTACCCTAGGCGGGGTGTAAACTTTGCGGGCACGGGCCTGCGGTGAGAAACGCCACCAGGGGCGTTTCCGTAAATAAATAGCAAGTTAGTGGGCGAGCGTCGGCTCGAATAACTTCTGAACGGAGTCTCGGATGGAAAATCTGAGACCGTCGTTGCGTTCAGAACGGTGCGTTTACCCTAGGGGTGACCTTACTTTTGTTCGCATCGGGCGTCGGGTCTGAGGCGGGTTTGGCGCCGGCGGGCCGCTGATATAAATATCAGCGCCCCCCCCCCCCCCTTTTAATCGTTCTTCGCCATTCTTCACCGCCACTCCGCCGAATCGAGCAAACAGAGCGCCCACGAGCTCAGAATTCGATGGCGGACGTTCCAGGAGCGCGTAGCGGAAGCTCTGGAGCGCGGATCTGAGGCAGAACGTCGGCGTTTCGCCCGCGAGGTAGGCGGTTTGAGTTTTACAATCCTGGATCCCGTTTTTGTGTTTTTTTCTTCAAATTTTCATAAGATTTGTATAGTTCGGGTCCCGAGCTTTCCGAAACATGTTTCGGATCTGAATTTGGAGCACCGGGGTGCTCCCGGTGGCTCCCGGAAGTTTTCCGGCGAAAACCCCGGTTTTCCGGCAAGACCCGCGGCGACCAAGGCGGATTCTGGCGAGTTCCGCGGCGGCGCAGCGGTGACGCGGTGGTTTCCGGCTCCGGCACGGCGGAGTCCGGCGGCGGCGCGGTGGTTTCCGGCGACCCTGCGGTGGTCCGGCCAGAATGGTCCGGGGGTTCTTTAAACCCCTGTAACTCGCAAATCGTAACTCCGATTTACGAGCCGTTTGTGGCGACGTGCTCCTTGCGTCGAGACGGACCTTTTGAACTAACTTTGAGAATTTTATGGCTCAGGATCTTGGCCCGGGAGTTAGAAACATCGTATAAAATAATATTATTTTATTATTTTACGACTTCGGGCCGTTGTAACTTCTACCCAGAGCGTCCGATTGACGTGCCGTCAGTGGCGTTGAGACCCTGATGGTACGACGGACTTTTTGAGATGGTTTCCGAGTGTTGGGACTGAGAACAGGGTGCGGGCCCCTCGAGGCCGGGTTTTGGCGTTTGCGGAGAAACACAACTTTTTCACCAGGAGTCCGACTTTGGCGGATGAATAGTCGATCCTGTGTGTTTTTCCGAGAGGATCGCAATGGTCCGTTCCATTCGATGAGTTTCGGAATCCAGGCGTGGGCCCCACCCGAGATGGCCTTCGGTGAATAGTACCTTTTCACTGGGTGTCCGTTTTGGGCGAGCAAGTAGTCGATTCCGCTTGTTTTTTCGAGGGGATCGCCGTGGTGTGATCCACTCGATGGGTTTCAGGATCATTGTGTGGGCCCCGCACGAGCTAGCTACGATGAATAGTGCCTTTTTCTCCGGTGCTCCGTTTTGGGCGAGTAAAAAACCTATCCTGCGTGTTTTTCCGCGTGGAACGCGATGGTGGCCTTGGTTTTGGCTTCGAAGGTGTGCACTGTGGCTTTGGGGTGAGTCTCTCGGGTTAGCGACGTTTGGACCAGCAGTGGTTGAGGTTTCTCCCTTGGTTCGTTCCTACGAGGGTTCGTGTGGTATAACAACCTTCGTATGGGTTTGTGATCCTCTCGATGGGATGTTTAAACTGTTAGAGTTGTGGTATCCCTCCGGTGGGCCCGGAGTGGATCCTCTAGCATCTTTACCCTAGATCGGGTTCTTGGTATCGCTGTGACCGCTTATTCATGGGCGGCAATCCCCTATCTAGCAGGTTAACCCCGTAGGGTTTGTGGCATCATCGGTAATATGATCCCCTACGTGGTGGGTCGTGCACAGTAGGGTTGTGGCATCGTCGGGTTTACGATCCCCTACTCAGCATGATGTTTATAGTAGGGTTGCGGTATCGTTGGTTATACGATCCCCTACTCAGCGCTTGGTGTCGGTAGGGTTGCGGTATCGTTGGTTATGCGATCCCCTACTCAGTGCGTGGTTTCGGTAGGGTTGTGGCATCGTCGGTTCGATCCCCAACATCGCGAGTTATACCAGATAGGGTTCCGGTATCGTCGTGACCATCTTTATATGGACGATGATCCTCTATCTGAGTGTGAAGCTTCTGTCGAGCGCCAGATCGGGTTGTGGTATCCCCCAGCGGATCCTGGGTGTGATCCCCTATCTGTGAGAACTACGTATGCCAGATCGGGTCGTGGTATCCCCCAGCAGACCCTGGGAGTGATCCCCTATCTGTGAGCTACGTATACCGGAGTGGGTCTTGGTATCCCCTAGCGGACCCTAGCGGCGATCCCCTCTCCGAGGAGTTTGGTGGTTATGTTGTTTCAGTGATGCTTCCTCAGTGATGTTATCCGACGAGCGTGGTCTCTCGGGTGAGCGTCTGAGATGTTTGTTTGGCACCCGATGGAGTGTATCTCTCGGATGAGTGTCATCTGGTATGACAGTGTTCGTGGTGTACTCTCCTGGTTGTGGACAGTTGCTGGTGATGAGGTCGGTACCTCTTGTGGCTTTGTGGCGTGAGCTGTGTATATCTGGATTGTTCAAGGTGTATGTATGGGCATACACCTGAGTTGAGCTGACTAGTTGGGTTTAGCCGAGGATGGTCACGAGATGGAGTTTCTCTCTTGTCTGGGTTCCCTCTGGCTGGGTTGAGCGGACTGTTGCCTTTCAGTTTCTCCCTTGGGTTTTGGGTTTTTGGGGTGCCTACTGAGTATGTTTATACTCACCCCTGCACGGGCTTTGCCCACACATGTTTGTGTCTTGTGTAGACCACAGGACTTTTGACGGAGTCCCAGGAGGACCCGGAGCAGGTGGAGCTTAGTGAGCGAGTTGACTGGGGTGTTTACCGGAGTTGTGCCGAGGGAGCTTTCTGGTGGGTGTTTGTGGCAGCGTTCCCCTTCTTTAGAGCAGGTTGGACGCGCTTTGTAGTTTTCTTTTGGTGGGCCCTCTTTTACCCTTGTACTTTTGCTGTTGCACTCTGGTTTGGGATAGATTGTATGCATGCATTTACTTTTCAGTTTCTTTATCTCTGCACTGTTGCATAGAGGTGTTTGTGGGTGCGTGTGTACAGGTACCATAGGCTAATGCCTCCCATGTGTGTGATAGCCTTCTCGGCGCTGGTCGCCGGCCCCTGGCCTATTGGAGGCGGGCTTGGGGAGTCGCGGCGCGAGCCCCGTTGGGTCGGGTCATGAAATACACCTTTGAAAATTCTTCAGATATGAAAGAATGGGTAGATCTATATTAAAATAAGTTATTTTCAATAACAGAGTGGATAATAAGTGTACCTTTAACCACATCATTATTTCACCCCTCATCAGAAATAGGGATCATTAGAGATTTACATTCATCCCTTGTCTTACAAAATTATTAATGTAGATCATCATCATTAACCGTTGGATTTGGGAACTACTTAGAGTAGTGCTCGTACTCCTTGAATTTGAAACAGTAGAGTGTTCGTAGTGCATTCTATAGATATTTCACTCCATTTTCATCGTTATTTAACTTATTTTGATCACTTTTAAATTTTTATGCATTATGACCTTCGATTCCACACGTAAAACATTTACTAGTCCTGTTAATATAGATTCCTTCATATTTCCTATCACACTTTGAGGATGAAGGATTGATTATCTTATTCTCTCCATGGTTCTTAGTGTTTCCATTGAACTCCATCTTTTTTATCAACACCATGTAATTGATGGGTAACTAAAATATATATTTCCACCTTGATTGCACAAATAATAATTTTCCCATATCTACTGATGTCCTTTATGTCCAATTCCCTTCATAGACTTGAAAAATTGATCAAACATTCTTTCAGATTAGATGATAATACCAGAACAGTACATCACAAGTCTTGTAAAATTCACTTAATAGGTACAAATAAATTTATCATCATTATTCTTTATCATAGGAAGTACCTTATCTATTTTCATGAGAATAATATGAGGAAAGTACTTATTACCTAATAATTTATTAATTTAATCTCATTACATGGATCCAATTTCATATGTTTAACTCATATTGTTGATAATATTCCGTCGTTGATCTACTTATCCATCCATATGATAGATTGATGAAATGAATTTTCATTATTTAATAACTAGGAAAAATAAATTCTCGACGGTATTGATCCATTGTTCAGAAACTAGTGGATCATAAGAACCACTATAATAAGGTGAACATTTCCTCATGAAGGAGTCAATGAAATTTTGTTTCCTCCTTCACTTATTTGGAATTGTTGCATGATTCATAGATTTAGAAATTTGTGTGAGAATAAAAGTGAGATTTTGGATTCCATCTCTCATAACATTTGATTTCTTAAGATTAAAATAATTTTATTATTCATTGTATTCAATAATAACATGGTTCCATTAGGTTCTATCTATTGAATAAAACAAAAATCATAGTGTGAGTAAAAATACTTATAGCGGGAAACCACATAATCATGAAGAATCACTTGTTGGATTTATAACTCATGAAACCTTATTTAAGGTATATGGAACTTTAGGTTTAACCTAATTCATTCATTATCATTATTTAAATATTTCATGATATATTTTAAAAAGTATATGAATTTTCAAAGAATTACCTCAGGAATTTCAAACCATGTGTGAAAAATGGACTGTTTTCTTGCACCAAGTGATGATAGAGTCCGGGTCAATGTACCCATTTTGGAGTTATTACTTTGGTAACTACTTTCTAGAGCCACATCCACATTTAGTATCCAAGTAGGGATGTAATTTCTTGTAAATATCTCACTCTATCCTTTACCAAAATTCGCAGACATTTTATTATACTTTAAATCATGCTTAGACTTATCCTTATACATATACCAAGAAATATACTTAGACATATCCCTTGGGATCTCTATAATGTTTTCTCATCACAGTTTCTAAAGGTTAACTAGAAATATCCTTTAATAAAAACTATAGTGACCATGGATTTTCATACAGTTATATTCCTTTTTTGATGGATATTCATTACATTGTAGAAATACGCACTTGAGGATCGTAATGGTATAGTTCCTTTGAAAACATGGAAACAGAAACAACAGGTTCATAATAGTTCTACATCATCTCCAACTTACTTCCTCATAAAATTTACCCTTATTAAGCATATCACACATAATACCTATAATCATAAACTATGGAAAATAAATCTAATAAAGAGTGGGATTCGATGCTCTATAAGGGTAAACAAGGGAAATAACTAAACATAACATGATTATAAGGTTATCAGAACATGAGAATAACATATTAAAACCATACCCTATATATGAAAGAACAAAATATTTATTCCTGGAATAAATATTGGATTTTCTTAATACATGAATCATCTTGAAATCAATGAACGCGATTTTTGAGAGAATAACATTGACTTAAGACAAGAAATTATGGTATACACATAAGAATAGAAAATAATTTCCATGTTATCCAATGATGATTTCCAAGGCTATCATGGTAGAATTAGTTCACTACCTAAACCATCATAGTTGAAAAGTTTCACACCCAAGACAATATTGGTGGGAAAATCACCTTAATAAACAAGGTTTACTCCCCATTCCATTTCTTTTTACCTCATTACATATCATTCTTGACCCAATGCATTGGAGGTAGATATAGTTCTGACATTTCACATAATGAAAATCATACAAATTTTTTACAAAAGAAAATAAAACATTCATAATATCATATTCAATGAAAATAAATCGATTTCATAAGAATTACATCCAATAATATCCCATGGGAAAAATGGGTTTCATATAAATTTCATCATTTCAACTTAGTATAACCCTAGGAAAAAGTAATGGGTTTTATTGGAATGTTATCATGGTATTACCCTTGAAAAAATAAATGGTTTTCGAAGACATATTGTCATCATAAACATAAACCATTCAAGGAAAGAATAATAATTGTGTCCTTGGATCATATACAAATTAAATCATAAGTAACATCAAATGATTTCATCTAAGATGGAAAATGATTTTGAAATGTCCCTTGTAACATTTATTGAGTAAAATACCCTTTCCACATTGAAAAGAATTTTTAAAAATAGAAATTCATAAAAAAAAATTCAAGGTAATTTTAATTGAAAATAACTTTATAAACATATAATGGAATCTTTAAATTACTAATCAATAAGGGAAACGTGAAATACTATTTATGTAGTACACATTATAAAACAAATATTCATTTCACATTATTTGTAATTCCAAATGGGTCTTGTTTGGAAAATGACATGAATATTCATTTTTTGATATTTTATAAAGAGTAAATCATGGTTAAAATTTTATTTATTATATCTTATAGATAATATTAAACATTTTTGGAAACGTTTTTAGTAATCATGGATATGGGAGAAAACAAAATTCAACTTAAGAGGGAAATCAAGTAAGTTCACATTAAAAACATTCTTTTTGAATCATGAGTACATAAAGGGAGGAAAATTAAGGGAAAATGTATCCTCAAGAAAAAAAAGGATAATAAAATTCATGATTTTCTTGAGATAAATTTTGTAACACCCCAAGATTATATAGTATGTCTCATTTTAAATTTAATTTCTTTAATAGCTTTCCATCATAAAAAGTGAATAAAATATTATTATTTAATTTTTATTGTTATATCATAGATGTTGGGAATGGCAGGAATGAATGATATTAAGTAAATTATGAAAATATAGATTACACATGTTCAGAAAATTAATTCATCAGTTACCAATTAGTGGATACCAGTTGAACATAAAGGATGTATTTTAATAAAAACTATTTTTATGCCCATAATAACAATTTATATTAATATATTATATTAATATATATTAGTTAATGATATTAATTAAATTTATATATTATATATTGAATCAAATATTTTTTCATCTATCCAAAATACTTTTAGAGGTATGAGATAAAAATAAATCCTATTTTACGCATAAAATGTTATATTTATCTAAACACAGCTTTACCACATTTTAATGGAGGACTTGTTTTTAATCTAAATTTCGACAATTTTATAAAATATATTTGAAAAAATAAGTAATAATTTTAAATAGTAATATAAAAATTTAATTTTGTTAAATTTTTTGTATTTTTCTGATAAGTTTCATTACGATGAATAGTGATGTGACCCTTGGAATAATAACCTGACCGTTAGAAAAAGTAATGTGTCTATTAAAAAAATTACCTCACCTATTTAAGTATAAATAAAATTTTGGTATCTTATAAATTAAAATATGGTATATTTATATCATGGAATAAATAAATAAATATTTTTAAAATAATAAATTAAGTATTCGTATATTTAGAATTTGTAAAGATTTATTTACTGTTTCATAATTAATGAAGTGATTCAAAATAAACTATATCTTCTTAAAATACACTCATAATTTAATATTTTTTCCTTATTATTATTCCATAATTTTATGAGTCCTTAATTAATCTTTTAATGTGTTATAAAATCAGTCATACTTTTAAAATCAGTATTTTTTGAATAAATAGTGATTTTATTTAAAAATTAACTTTCACATATTTAGAAAATTATTTTCAAAAAATATATTTAATTTCTAAATTATAAATTTTGGAAAATGGTTAGGGTGAAGTTTTCATATTTTACTCAAATACTTGATTTTTTTATGAATAGTGAAACATTATAATTTACAGTATATATACATTATATGATAAAGAAACAGTTTCTTAAGTAATTAATAATGAAAGAACCACAATATCAGACATAAATTCATTATTTTAATATATTTTATGATAATTATGAATCTATTCACAGACTTGATCCAAAATAATAAACATATTAATAAAATATTCTAAAAAACACCCCTCTCCTCCACTATAAATACCACCCCTTTCCACCTCTTCACCTCACACCATCCAAAAAATTATATTAGTCTAAATTATAACCAATACTCTTTCCAAGCCCATAAAGCATGTCCAATAACACTTGATAACATTAAAATATTAAAACCAATCCCTTTAAGGAGGTTCTCAAGGAGGATAACTCAAGAGGTAAAAATTATCTTTGTTTTCGATTATTTTCTTTTCAACTTTTTTTAACATTCCCTCACATCCCCTATCCAAAGTGAAATGATAAATCTAGTATAATTTATATACATGAAGTATATCATGTTAAAATAATATCCATCAAAAAGTTACTTTCTCTTTCTCTCTCCCTCCCTTTTATTCTATAAATAAAAACATCGTCTGTGATGTGTCAATTTAACGACATCATGGATGATGAATTTTCATTTTCCAATAAATACTTCAAGGATGGTCATAAAACCATAAATATGGTCTAAATTTTTTTTATTATACATATTAAAAAATATATATTATTTTGGAACCATTATATATATACATTATATTAATTGATAAGATGAAACTATTTCACGAAGATCGAAAAAACCCGCCAAAATGAACTAAATGATTATCATTGAAGTCCTATCTAATGAATCATCCTAATATCTAGAAAAAACATAATATATAAGACCATTAAATATTAAATATTTTTATTAATAACATATTATTCCTATTCATAATAGTTATACCCATTTTACATGAACTTCATTACTAATAAACAAGCGAACTGATCTTGAAAACCAAGGAAATGAGTACATCTAAACAACACAATTTTATCTTATAACTCTTCAAAAGGCCACAAATGAACTTAAAAAACTATAATACATAAAATAAATGTTAAATATGTTATGATTAGATTTATTAATGAACATCACTTCATTATTTAGGATATTAAGTATAAGTGCATAACACATTCAGACATAAGGTATAAGGTTTCTCATCTCACTTTTATTTCCATGAGATTTCCATTATTTTCCACTTATTTCATTTATGTGGTGTATTTATACTTCCATATGATATTTAATAAAATAAATATATCTATATTAAGGGTATTAAATGATTCATTTTATGATTATTTATTTTTTGTTAAACGATTCGATTGATTATAAAGTGGTGATGGTGTCTTCCCCAACCTCCAGTTTCATTCTGGTTTTATTTCTCCCTATATTATCCAATGTAATTATTAATTTATTTTATATAATTCTTATCATTATTATAATTTTTTCCTAACTTAGTTATTCAAATCATTTCATCTTCCTTTTGTGTTAAATACCAGTTTTACAAGGTCCCCTTCTCAATTATTTTTGATATGAAAACCCTAAAAAATGGAATGCCTCGATTTCCTACCAATTTTCATGTGTGATCATTATTATATTTTAAAAAAAAGATTATTTTTAAAAAATCTCTACTTTTTCATGACAAATAATATTTGTTCATTTTTTATTTTATAAAAACAATAATAACAAATACAAATGATTTTTCCAAATGAACTCTTCCTTGCCAAGTAAAATGGGAATTTCACTCAATAATTCATTGATGGTTCTATTAGAGTACTTTCATATATTTTGACACATTTTTTTAATTTTATTGATCTATCATGATTATAATATTACATATTTTATTGAATGTACTATGATAATTTTGACTATGGTTGTTCTATATTTATACCATTCACCATATACTCAGAATGGTTAGTGATTATGTTTACATATTGGGGAAATTTATTTACATCTCAAATGTATATATTGATTATGTTTAACCCCATTAATATGAGGAATGAATTGGAATTAGTAATTGTTGTGTGGGTACCACTATATCCCCTTGATTCATTAGTAGGTATCATGAAACAAAACAAATATGGACTTGGCTAAAGCCTTTCCCATCTTGAGAAATGGTTTCAATCGAGGCGTTAATCATTCTAGAAGTCTTTCCCAAGGCCTCGATGGTATGTTTCAGATGTCCAGAATATGAAGTACCACATTATGATATATGCAATTAATTATCCATGGGAATATTCTACTTGTAGAAAATCCATTGTTAAGATTCTTTTTCATGTGATTGTTTATATGACATTATTTTTTCAGATTTTATTCTTGCTTTATCAGGTTCAAGATTATATTATAATGGCATGTGTTTTTAGTCATTCCCTATGAATTATTTTTTATATTATCTTTTACTATGTTACTTACCCTTACTGATCATCTGATATCTCCCCTTTCATATGCTTTATTTTTTCCCAGGATGCGAAGATGTTTATTATAAATGACTTGCAGGGATAATCTTAGAGTTATATATGTTTCAAATAGATTTTTTATGTTCTTTTTTCCTTTAAAGTTGTAATGTAAAACTTATGTATGTTTCTTTTATTCCAATACTACTAAACTATTAAGTCTTTTAGGATGTGATTTCCTTGTTTATTATTTGAATTAAATAAATTAAGGCCCCAACTCAGAACAGCTGGGGATGAGGTCTTTACTGTTTGTATTAGTGGAAGTTTAGTTGAAATCTTGGAAAATAGATTTAGAAAAAATAGATTAAGGAACCTAAACATAAAATAGTCTTTGAGGATAATAATTTAAGAACATACTATAATTTAGGTAAGGTATATATTATGTGGATATTCCTAGTAATACATCCTTTTCTGGATGCTACAAGTTGATGTAGTTCTGGAAAATATGTACTTACGGGTAACAACTCTGACAAGGTGTCTCAAGACTAACTCAGAGTAACCTGGTACACAACAACATGCCTTACTGTTCACCTGGTCTCACAATATCATGGGATATTCTTAGGATAATTCACATTTTATTTACAAACAATTATGAAGGATTTAATAGTAAATATGTCTCGAATAAAACCCTGTTTATGACTATGATATTAGATACACATAAATTTTATAATTTATGTTAAGTATTTCACTAGTTTTTTTATTATACATTATGTTTCATAATTTTATAATCTAATATAGTATATAACATTGTTTAGAATTGGTACCTAAAGGAAGGAATGGAAACCACATAAATGCACATAATACAGAGAGTAAGAATGATCATTTATTCAATGAGTTTAAGTCATTATTTTGATGTGTACTCATGTATAAAATGTTCTCATAATATGAGGATATAGTATCATGTTATAAAAAAGGAGATAATAATTTTCTATGTATTTTCGATTTATATGTAAGTATGAAAACAATAGTACACTAAGAAAATGTCACATAAATAAAGAATAGAATGAAGTATTTTTTTCACATGTGATAATTATGGAAAGAATCCCTTTTGTACTTGATTAAATGTAAGGGGAATTTTCTATAATTTTGGCGAGAAATTCCACTATTCTTGTGATTTTAAGGGTAGGAAAAATTTCTCCAATGTATATTACTTCAACTACAAGGAGATGAGACACTAAGAAAATCAATATCTCAATCATCAAAAGAATATACCCACAAAAAGGATAGTGGATCATGGTCAATATTATGATACTAACATAGAAAAGGAGGGAAAATTAATATTCATCTTTCTATATTCAATAATTATGTTATTTGAGAATTTTATAAAAACATTTCTGGTTATAAGAATCATGATATATATAAGGATTTTACTACAATACTTCTTCTTTAAGGAATTGGAAGAATGTGATAAAAAACACCAGTAATTAAGAGAAATGATTTTGTTTTAGTTAATCTTTATGAAATAACATGAATTGGGAAATATAACCCAAAATATGTTCTTGATGTTGAGAAAATAATAAATAGTTTTTTATGGGATAGTAGTGGTGACCAAGAATGTGGTTTATGATTTGATGGTTTATATAACATATTCAACAACATGATATTTTACTCATAGAAGAAGGAATGTTTAATAAAGGTTTAAATGATATTATGGTATTCATATATTTAGTATAAAATAGTATAATCAACATTATTTTTGTAATTTTATGTTAAGTTGATTTTTGAATTTTCGTGACCCTCCTTCTAAATTTTTGGTCTTTGAATTTGGATAGATATATTTTTTATGAGTAATAAATTTAACTACTTATGGAATTGATTAAGGATTATTTTGATTAAGATTAAATTTTTATTTATTATATTAGAGAACTTTTGATAACCTTTTTATTTTAGTATACATTTAAAGGCTTAAAGAGCAACTTAAGAACAATATGATTTGTTAAAAGTTCTTCAGGTGTGAAAAATGCATCATGAACATCCATTTCTATTTGTAAGGGATGAAGGTAAAATAAATTTAAGAAAAACAAAATTATTATATTATTTTTATGAAATGTAAAGTAACCATGTAATTTTATTTTCTCAATTGATTATATGAATATTAATATAATCACAAAACTCTATGAAAATGATTTTGAAAAAAAAAACATTGTCTGTTTACATTTATGAGAAATCAAAGGTCTTTTAGCCAATCAAAGGTTTTGGGATTTTCGATATTTAACTTTATAACGACTATTCTCTCTATCACCCTACAATATCAAATTATGGTTATATTATTAATCAATGTCCACATTTTTACATTAAACTAACGTTTTCTAACTTAAACTCCGCATTTTTTGATAACCTTCACATTTCCCCTTCCCTCTTATTAAGAAGATATTTTATTTACCGCACTTCACATATGGATTTAAAAAAAAGTAATTTTGAAGTATATAACCATTTATTTTCAAAGTAACATTTCAAATTGTTAGTACAGAATTAATTATAGAAGGGGGGAATGTAACACCCTAAGATTTTACAGCATGTATCTTTTTTAATTTTACTTTTTTGATAGCTTACCATCTTAAAAATGATTTAAATTTTATTATTTAATTATTATAGTTATATTCTATATATTGGGAATTGAGGGAATGAATGATAATAATTAAATAATGAAAATATAGATTACACATATTTGTAAAATTAATTCATTGGCTACCAATTTATGAAAACCAATTGAACATAAAAGATGCATTTTTTAAAAACTATTTTTATGCACAAAATGACATTATATATTAATAAAATAAATTAATAACTGTTATTGAAAAACATTAATGAAATTTATATATTATATATTCAATCAAATATTTTTACATTCATCCAAAATAGTGTTAGAGGTATAACATAAGAATAAATCCAATTTTACACATAAAAAGTCAAAATTTATCTAAAAGAAAATTTACCACCTTTTAATAGTATGTTGTTTTAAATATAAATTATTACACCTTTTTAAATAATATTTTAAAAAACCAAACATTATTTTTTATATTTTAATATCAAAATTTACTTGGGTTTATTTTTTTTATTTTTTTGAAAAGTTTGTTTTTGATGAAGAGCAATGTGACGATTGGAATAATAATTTGACCTTTTGGAATGGAATGGTGGACATTAAAACAATAACCTAACCTATTGAAGTATAAATAAAATTTATCTATCTTATAAATTAAATTATGGTATATTTATAGCATGGAATAATTAAATAAATATTTTAAAAATGATAAATAAAGTATGGATATTTTTATAAGTCATAAATAATTATTTATGATTTTAAAATGAATATAGTGATTTAGAAACAATATTTTCACAAAAAAAATTCATAAGTTAATTTATTTGTCTTATGATTATAAAATAATTTTATGAGACCTTAAATAATCTTTCAAAGTGTTATAAATTTAGTTATAATTTTAATATCAATATTTTTCAAATAAATGATAAATTTATTTAAAAATTATATTTCCCATATTTATAACAATAAATTCAAAAAAATAGTTCATTTTTTAATTCTAAATGTCAAAAAATGGTTAGGGTGAAGTTTTTGGATTTTTCTAAAATACATGAATTTTTATGAATAGTGAAATACATTAATTTACGATATATAAAAATTATAAGATAAATACACTATTCCTTGAGCCATGAATTATGTAAGAATTATAACCTAAAACATACCTTCATTATTTTAATATATTTTATGATAATTCTCAATCTATTCATAGTCTTGAAGAAAAATATTAAACAAATTATTAAAATATTCAAAAAAAACACCCCTCTTCTCCACTATAAATACACCCTCACTACCTCTTCTACTCACACCATCCAAGACATGAGCCTTATCTAAATTATACCTAATACTCTTCCCAATACCCTCCCTCACATTTAAGAGATCTTGGTCTCATAAAAATACCAAAACAAATCCCCTTACAGAGGTCTTCAAGTGGTAAAAATTATTTTTCTTGTCTTTTATTTTTTTTTGGGTTTCTTATATTTTTTTATCGTTACCTAACATCCAATGTCCAGAGTTACATGATAACTCTATTATAATTTATATACATTAATAATTTTATTTTAATGTAATATCCATAATAAAAATATCTTCTCTCTCTGTTGTTTAATAAATAAAAACATCTCTTGTGATGTTTCATTTCACCGACATCATGAATGATGCATTTTTATTTTCCATTAACACCTTAAATTCTAGTCATAAAATCCTAATTATAGATAAAAAATATTATATTATATATATTAAATGTTATTTAGTCTTTTGTAATAACTCTATATATATGATATTAATTAATAAGAAGAAACTATATCGTGACTATAAAAAAACCCGGCCAAAATGGTCTAAATGATTATCATTAAAGTTATATATAATGAATAATCCCCATACTAGGAAAAAAATAATATATCATACCATTAAATATTCTATATTTTTTTAATAACTTATAATTCTAATTCTAAAAAATGAGACCCATTTTACATGAACTTCATTACTTATAAATAAGAAAACTGATCATGAAAACCATGGAAAAGAATGCTCTAAAACAATGTAATTTAGTCATATAACTCCTAAAAAGGCCATAAATAAACATAATTAAATTATATTAAATAAAATAAATTTTTAATAGGTTTTGAGTATATTTATTGATTAATCTAATTTTCATTATTCAGGATATTAAATAGAATTGTGGAAAACTTTCAGACATAAGGTAAGGGGCCACTCATCTCACTTTTATTTCTGTGATATTTCCATTATTCACCACTTATTCCTTTTATTTGGTGCATGTATACTGATTTTTTTTAGGAAATATCATATATCAATCTCTCTTCATGTTATTCAATGATTCTTTTCATGATTATTAATTTTTGGTCAGACGATTCGATTGATTACAAATTGGAAAGGGTTTCTTCCCAAACCTCCATTTTCATTTCGGTTTTTTCTTTCTCCCTCAATACACTAATGTGATTCTTCATTTATTTTATGAACTTCTTATAAATTAGGATTATATGTTCTGAAATCATATATTATGATTAGTTAATATTTCTACTATATAAAATACATGATTTCAATGTCCCATTCTCTAATGTTTCTGATATGTAAGCCCAAATAAAGGGAACACCTCGATTGTTTTCCCATTTTCAAGTACCATCGACATTATGTTTTAAGAAACTATTACATTTAGAAAATCAATAATTTTTATATGAAAAAATACAATTTTTCATTGCTGGTTTTATAAAAAAATCATGACAAGTAGAAAATATTTTTTCAAAAGAACTCTTCTACATAAATTAAAAGGGGTATTTCTTTCAATAATTACATGATTGTTTTTTTAGAGTATTTTAATTTATTTTAACACCTATGTTGAATTTTACTGATATCTTATTATTACCATCTACCATATATCAAATAGTGTATGATCATTTAGAATATGTATGTGCTATCTTGATACCATTCACCACACTATTTATAATGGTTAGTGGTTATGTTTACATATTGGGAAAAGTTATTTACATCTCATATGTATATGTTGTTTATGTTTGAACAAATTCATATGAGTAATTACTTAGACTTATTAAGTGACGGTCAGGACCACTATAGACCCTCGATTCCTTGATGGGAATTATGAGACAAAATATATATGGAATTGGCTGAGGCCTTTCCCATGTTAATATATGGTTTTGGCTTAGGCCTTAATAATTTTAAATGTCTTGGAAAAGGACTCAACAACATGTTTCAAATGTCCGACATATGCATTCCATCATTATGATATTAGTAATTAATTATCCATATGAATATTTGAATAATATAATTTCCATGGTTAAGCTTCTTTATCACGTGATTATTTAAAGAAAATTATTTACTCATATTTTATTCTTTCCATATCATGTTTATGATTATGTTCTAATGGAATGTGTTTTAGTCATTCACCATTCCTTATTGTTTATATTATCTTCAATTGTATTTCTTACACTTACTGAGCATTTATAATCACCCATTTATTTGGATTTATATTTCCCTAGGATGTGAAGATGTATATTATGAATTAATTTTAGGGTTAATCTAATATTTATAGATGTTTTTTATGGATTTTCTTTGTTTTTCTTTCTTTAAATTTGTAATGTAAAACTTATGTATGTATCTAGTTTTCCAAGACAATTAAACTATTCAGTCTATTGGGATGATAATTCCTTTTTTATTATACCAACATAATAAATTAAGGCACTGACTCTAGGAAAATAGGATCTTGTACTTTACATATGTCATATTATTTTATCATTAAAAACATAATAATAAAAAATCTCGATAAATGATGAGAATGTAACATAAAACCCATTACACTTTGGTAACTATGTATAATAATCCACATGAAAGAAAAAAATTAAATTAAACATATATTATCATGACAATAATAAAAGCATGATGTTACATGTCAAATGGGTTGTATTTAGACCTTGTAAAATAATATAGTTTCAAAACATAACATATTTCCTAAAGAACACAAATTGAGGAAAAAATATGTTACCTTTAGTCTCAACTTCATTAATACTCATTAAAACATCCCTTATAATATAACTGAGTTTATAATATATATATATATATATATATTATAGAATATTAATCATATTTATCATACCATATATGACTTACCTATGACCATTTATTACCCGTTTATCTATAATTACTTGTTGCAACCATTTTTTGGGTAATAACATCTTTATTTTTCATGTATGTTGTGATTTGTTATTTTCATTCATATTATTTTTTATCATGTTTGAATATATGGAATAATAAAAAATTATATATATATATCATATATATCTAGTCTATATTTAATTATATTAATCCATAAAATATAGATATTGAAAGTGAGATACACCATTCATGAAGACAGTAGGTTGTACGAATAGATGAATGGTGTTTCCATTTCTTTGAATGATTAAAATAATGAAATGTAAAATATATAATACTATTAAATAATAATTTTTATTTCATAAATATTACATGTATTTATTTAAACCATTTCTTATTATATTCTATGTAATGTGTATATGAATAACGAATCACATCGCTTCGTGAGTTGGTAGTCCACCGTACACAAGAATGATGTTATCATATTCCCATGGTGTTGAAATTAATAGGGTATATTTTATGTTAAAAATAAAAAAAATATTTTAAATATCATAAAAATCATTAAATTCTTCAGCATATCCATACATGAGAGGTGGTGGTGGAAAATTAATAGCATAGGCTCACAACGTAGTAGTGCGTCATACATACAATCAATGGTTTAATTTTCCATTTGATGGAGGTGGATATGGATATTGGTTATAAAATTATCATAATAAAATATAAGTATATGGTTTATACTGCTGTTATTATTTTATCATAGATGAATAATATTATATTGTTGTGTAAGAATAAGTAGAACAAAAACACAAGTATAAGAATATTATCTCTTCTTCATGGAATATATTTATGTTTATACCTAAAGACATATTAGGAGGGGTAAATAATTAATCTAAGACCCCAATAAAAGTGGATATATAATTAGGTAAGATATTTAGTAAGGTATATTCTAAAAAAACGGTTTGGATGTGTAAAGTGGAGAGGATAGGGGTGGTCTTTTATAAGTGAGGCGAGTGGTACACTTGTAATTTTTTAATAGAAAAAGGGATGCCCACATTTTTATCATGTGAAAAGGAGAAAAAATGTGACATTATAAAATATTAGAGGTATTAAGTTCTAAATATTTTGATAAAATGGATTTTTTAAATGTTTTATGTCATTTTAACCCTTATTTTCTTAGTTCCCCCCCCCAACAAACCCTTTTTACCATAACTTCAGTGATTAATTTTATAGTTTTTACAATTAAATTTGAAGAAAAGTTATGTTAATATTATTATATAATATAAATTATACTGATTAAAAATTAGGAATCTATTTTTCTAAATTTTATTCACATAATTGTTAAATTTTAATTTACTATTAAACTCGAAGATGCGACGAGAAAACAATTTTCCAAAGAGAAAATGTTCCAATGATTAAAACGTTTCTATATTAAAAATCAATAAAAATTTGATTCAAATTACCTAAATTGGATTTAAAAATATATATTTTTACTAATTTTACATTTAAACCCATTTTAATATAAAAACAACCTTACAAATTATTTAAATGAAAAGGTAGTTAATAATAAAAAGAAGTATTTTCCATTATTCAGTGGAAAATTAATATTTTCCAAAAATCCATAAACTCCAACCTAAGATAATTTTTAAATGTATATTTCAAAAAGTAATTATATTTTCTGAAATATATTTTCTAAAATTTATGAAAATTACTTTTTTAATTTTTCATAAAAATAAATAAAACATATTTTTGAGAAAGCAACATTTTTGAAACAAATAATGACTTTAAAAAAATAAACACCTTTTTATCAAAATGTTTTCTTTATATAAAACCATTATACTTAATATTTAAAATTTTATATTTCATATTCATTCCACTGGTTTAGTGGTTAAGTAATAATGTTCTTTTTTAAATAATAATATTAATAGTTTCTATGGTTTGTTAAAAAATTATGTTATTTGTAACTCCAATTATCGATGAAATTAATTTTATTTGAAAAAAATACATAAAATATTAGGGTGTTACAAAATAAAATGGAATGGAAAAAATTAGTGGATTTGAAACCGTAATCGAGGGAAGAGTCAGTTGCATACCCTCTTATAGAGTATTACAAAATTGGTGATCAAGGTAAATATCAATGTGAACCTACACAAGAACTCTAGTAACTAAAGATTATATTGTTATATTTTCTATCACCTACACCAATTTGACATTTTCATAATTTCCACCTATCTAATATGTATCTAATCTATGTGGGGCCTAAATCAATAGCATTTCTCTATTAAATGACCAATTCATTGAGTATGATCATTCCTAACAAGATGATGTTGACTTGGGTTTAGATGTGGCTATTGAAAACCAGGTGGTTTTGTCAAAATCATGGATTAACATGTAGGGACTCATCACTCGCACACTGCTGCATAATATGTTTGGATATATGAAAATAATATTCTATTATATTGTGAATTTGGGGGCTAAAGGGGTTAACTACTACGCCCACCATGGAATGATTTGTGACTTTTGATTAAGAGGTATCACAATGAGGTATGGTAAGATGAATCATTAAGGGATGAGTTTGAGGTTTTTTTATAAATCCATGAAAATGATTCACCAAGATAATTCTCAAAATAAAGGGGTTGATTTCTAGTTACATGTCCTTGTTTTGGTAATATAAGATCTATTTACCCACCAGAGGACTCAATTTGATGTTTCCAAAGTTAAATTGGTCTATGAAAGAGCCCAAGTGGAGAGAGAAGGTTTTAGTTAGAGGTACTCCATGTGAAAGAAATTCAAGGGTTACCATAGGTAGAGGCTAGGATAGAGGAGCTGAAAAGGCTATGGAATGTTACCAAATAATCCCAGTAAAGGGAGAATTAACTTGAGTTCTTAATGAATTAGGAATTTTTAAAGACATTTTTGTAACAAAAGAGAGGATCCAACCTATCTATAACACTCTCTTTATACCATGTAAAAAGATTATATATGTTCTAAATAACTACCTAAATTTTGTATTCATCTCAATCACACTAATAAAATTTTCAAAAAAAACCTCTTAGCCATATGAGTCATTTTTAGAGAGACAAGTAATGGGTAACATAATATTGGCCATATTATGTAAAATAACACAACAATGGTTGATGACATGTGTTTTTAATATCACATTGACCACTACAAGTGATCCCATGAATATGGGGTAACTAGGATAGATGTCATTAAACAATCCAAACTCTCACAATGACATTTAGAAATTCATGGGGGTGAAAAAATAAGGGTGTTAAAACATAACCTGAATAATGGGAAGTGAGACAAATTTAAATTATGACTTTTTGAGTTTTGAACTCACATCAGGATTCATAAGTATTATAGGGATGGTTTTTGAGAAAAAAAAATTGAAAGTGGGTTATACAACCATATTATCAAAAAAATTGACGAAACTTTTAGGATAACCAAGGAAAATGATTGAAATATAGGTAAAAATACATTTTTACTAAGTAAGTTTTCTCCCATACCTATTTCATAGATTGGTATTGGTGAGTTGATATTTTTTCAAGTGTTTCATAACAAAGAACAGAGATTCAATTTAGAAATGAAGGGCTAATGTGGTGATTTAAACTTAGAAGACCCAAATTGTGTTGGTTAAGGAAAAAAATATGATTGATAAGAGTTCTATAACTCTAGATATACATCGTAATTAATGGAAGATATATAATTGATATACTAAAATAAATGTAGGGTATGAGGGACAATGTTATTTCTAGATAGACATAAATTAAAACCTCATGACAGACATGAAAATAGGGATCGATTATTCCTTATGTAGGGGGGTAGAATGATTCTTGAGTCTATATAGTTTATGTTCATATATCATGGACTATATCATACTAGATTTTATGGCTATATAGCTTTGTCCCAATGAGACTATATTTTAAGGTCGTATAACATTAACCAAATGTGTCGTTGCTAGATTAATGGTCGTACAACTTGAAATTTCTCATTTGGGATTAATTGCATCTTAATTTCAATAAGAAAACTTTTACTTGATGGTGGATCATAAAAAAATATTATATGGGGGTAATAATAGATTTGTATCTAGGCATGTGATAAGAGACTCAAGAATCACTATGTATCCTATGATATTGGAATAAATCCACATGTAATTATGGCATATGAAGCCTTCACACAGATCTATATAATATTAAATAGAATAATGAATGGGCTGAATTATTCCTGTGATTTTATCTGTAGAGATATCCATTACGAGTCTAAGAGGTTTCTCAAACACTAATATAGAATGTGATTTAAACTTTTGGATGATCCCCAGATCAATGATCTAGATGTCACTATGTATCTTGTGAAACATGAATCAAGCCACACATAGTTTTATTATGGGTGATTCGGTAGGAAAATAACAAAAATAAATTTCTTGAATGATAGGTGACAAACACCACCACAAAGTGGGATTCTTCAATGGTGAGGACACCAAATAGTTATATAGATTTTAATATCATAAATAAAGTGATTGTGAAAAATTATTCTCCTAAGAAGGGGGGAATAAATTAGTAGAGATATTTTATTACAATTTATTATTAATTTAATAAACCCTATAAACCTATTATGTTTTTATTCACACAAATATATTAACCCAAACTCACTCATATATATATAAAATAAAGATATAATGAATATAATGTTTTTAGAAGGCTTGGCCCCCTCATGGGAAACCTACTCCTTACTGTGTTTGGTAAGTATCCCTAATTTATGTCTTTCTACTGTAAGAAACAATATATCAAAATCATATAGTGTTGTAATATAGTCATAACATTCTAGTCCAGATTGAATTTTAACTATGAAGTTTAACACTACCATTATACAGCAGGTGTAACCGAGATGAGAAATATATTATTGAGAGTTTGGTTACTTCAACAATAATAGATGTAGATCTCCCACAATCAGCCTTCAAGAAAATCCAAGAATATTTTCTCACTTCATAAGGATCTTATCTCAGTGTACCTCTCAAATTCAGACTCAAGTGATATCAGTTATTTCTCAAGATCCATCAGATACAGAATATTATCTATGAAATTTGGCTTCAAACTCTCTTTATCTATCCATACCTTTCTAAACTTAAACAATATTTAGAAAATTTATCACTTATTTCTTTGAAAATACCCCAATATTAGGGAAAATAATTATATAATAAATTTATTTAATTATCTTAAATAATTTTCTAATTCATCATTCTCAATTAAACATTCAATTGAATCGTAAAAAATGATCCTCTCTTATTTCCTCATTTGATTAGGCTCTCAAGAATACACCATGATCTCCTGAATATTGTTTATTTTTAATAAAACCATTTCTAAATTTAAATATCACTTATACACTTATTTTTTAATATAATCTCAAAGAAAAAATTCCAAAATTTTCAACATCCATGACTAATGTTGTAAATAATTCCCAAATAGAGAATTTATGAATTCCACTAACATATATGCTTTATTCTGCACTAAATCAAACTAAAACTCTATCTTCTTCATAGATTTTATTGTAATAAGACATATATGTCAACACTAAAACAATAACTCATCATCTCTAAAATAAATTTCCAATTACTTCAGCTAGAATTTTTTTCATTCACTAATTCAAGTGATCGTTTGATTTTAAGTACAACATAGTATCATCACATTTACTTTTAATATTTATCATCAAGAGATTATTTAAAAACAAAAAAAATCATTGTTCTTATTATTAACATTTAAAAAATATATAAACATAAATCATATATCAGCATTAAGCCTCATAGTATTATTCTCATATGAAACATCTTGAACCACATTTTAGATGGGATGTTTTAACCAATAAAGATTAACATTCAAATCCCCAATCCTAGTTTCATTAAAAATAACAATGTTTGTAAACTTAGATTTTCACCATGTAGTCTCATTTTATAATTCCCAATGTATGGGACTGACAATGAGGTAGATAGAACCTGTGAAGCTATTACACTGTTGGAATCAACTATGTGCATCAACCACATGTTTTAACTCACCACACTCATATCAAACTCATGTCACATATTAAAAACCACATGAAGTGTCTATCTAAAACACATTATAGATGAATGATCATTCATTGATTTACTATTCTTATCAACTTACATCATATGAAATACAATCAATCACATGAAGAGTTCATGACACTATAATCACAATTCAATTGACCATATGATAATATGAAATATTAAAATACCAATTAATCAAACACACACACATCTAATCATCCATATGATCAACTAACTAACCATTTGACCAAACTCAAGTATAATTCCATAAGTATCAATGAAATCCACAATTTTTTTCATAACCATTACGAGTATCCTATAATAATATCAAAAACATTCATCGACCTCGTAAACTACATCAAGTATATTGAAAAAAATAAAAAACATTAATAAATTCTTCAACATATGAAAAAGTACATCAATTTACCCATTTTATTTTTTGGGAAACATCTCTTAACTCTTCAAATAAAACTTTATATTTTTTTAGTTCCCCAAGATCCATGAGAATATTCACACAATAGCCTATCTCATGTGAGAATTTTCTTTCTATAAACAACTAGATGAGGTTATGTTTTTGGATAATTTAATCCCAAGGTGTCATGAATATTTGCCCAAGTGACATAGATGAACTCCCCATAAATTCATTCCTAAATTTTCACTATAAACCCCCCCATTCAACATTAACATTAGCTTAAAATGTAATGTTAGTTCCCCCTCCTTCTATTATGAATAATTCTATTTCTATATGACATTGAGTTGTTTCACTATTTATACCCCTTTTTTAATACAATAAAAATCATATTTGGTGTCTATTTCTACATTTCATAATGTTAGAGTTGAATTATGAACATGGAGTCTTGGTATCAATTCATAGAATGTCTCTCTTGGAATTGATTTTGTAAAGATAACTATAATCTGATTATGCAAAGAAATTTATTCAAGATTTATATCTTCGTTTCTCATTATTTATTTAATAAAATAATAAATAATGTTTATATATTTTGATATAGAGTTATTTACAAGGTTATTTTATAGATTTATTTCACTTTGATTATCACACAATATCTTCAATGGATACTTAGTTTCATCTCACAAAAATGATCACTATAAAACCATCCATAACACCAATGTACATGCATGAGTGGATGTCATATACTATTCATAAGTTTTTAAAAGTTTTGTTGATATATACTTCTTATTATACTAATCATAAATCCCACAACAATGAATAAACCCCATATGATGTGTGTTTTTTATCTATAAAATCACCTACCCAAACTACATTAGTGTATTCAAGAAGAATGAAATCTAGAATATGTTTGTAAAAGAGTTCATAATTCATTATTACCTTAAAATATCTTAGTATCCACTTTTATATAAGCATATGGGACTCCCTTAGGTCACTCTAAAATAGAGCACAAAGAGTCACAATAAAGGATATGTCTAGTCTTGAAGATATTAAATACAACACACATTAAAAAACTCTCCAAAATTCATTTTAGTCAAACATGATGTTATTCTCATATCTACACAATTTGGTTCTAACAGAAATTAGTGTTTAAACAATTAATTATTCTTACATTTTAAACTTTTTAATAAGTATTTAACATATTTTTCTTATGAAAAAATATAAAATTTGGTTTCATCTCATTTTTCAATCCAATAAAATAATTTAGTTTTCCAAGTATGGACATCTCAAAATATTCATTAATTTTTTCTAAAAAATTCATCACAAAGTTACTCTTGGTCACTAGAAATATTCATATCATCAACATACACTATAATAAGTGGGGTTCCTATAGAAATATATTTTACAACAAATTGTTATCAACTTTTCCTTTAATGGAACCCATTTCCTTTAAACACCCATCATATTTCAAGAACTAGGCTCTGGAAGATTATTTTAATCCCTATAAATATGAAAACTATCTACAAAAAATTAAACCATTAACATCGACAATAAAACTATATGGTTTTTTAATAAATACTTCTTTCTCAATTCATCATTTAAAAATAATTTTTCACATCCATTTGATAAAAATTGTAGTGATTTTGTGTAGATAGAACTAAAGAAATCCTAATTAATTCAATATATTCTACTATATAAAGGGTTTCATCAATGTTAATTCATTATATTTGAATATATCCTTTTCATACAAGACAATATTTTTTCCTTTCCACCAATTATTTCTCAATCAATTTTATTTCTAAAAACTAATTTATTGTCAATGACATTCTTATATTTTTGTCTCATGTCAAGCTCCAAAGATTATTTTTTCTCAATATTTTCTAAGTGATTATTTATATCGTTCACCCATTTAGTATTCTATACTACCTCAACATCTATTTTTATATCAACATGTGATAAGAATGTTATCTGATTTCCAATAATCATCATTATTCTTATCTGAATAGGAGAACCTTATTCTATAATAATGTTCGTATCATCAACATTTCTTTTTAGCCTCTATAACTACATATTATCACTATCCAAAACCTCTTATTTATCATCAATATTTCTTGAATGAACATCATCAAGATAAGTTATTTTCACAAATTTCTTTTCCTCATGATAGTATGAAATATACATGCTTCTTTCATCTAAAATATGAAAAAATTGCATGAATAGACTATTTTGATTAGCATTTGTTTTAAAAAATATTGGTATATAAAAAATTCAATATCTTATAAAATGTTTGTTCTAATATATGTACTCAGTACCATCAGATATGTACCCCATAAAGACCCCTTTATCTATTATGTCTTCAATCTTTCCCAGCTTTCTATATTTCATCTTCATAAATCATGGACTTACAAACACATTAAAGTATTTTAAAATTTTTTTATTTTTATTCCCAATTTCATAAGAAGTGAAATTTAACTCTAGACCCAAAAGACACAATTTTTTATGTGTAAAAATAATACGCAACCTCTCTCCAAAAATGTATTAAAATATTATTTTTAGATAATATAATATGTCCTATGTCGACAACACTCATATTCTCCATATCTATAACACCATTATGCTGGGGAGTAAATTATGTTCTAGATTTATTCTTGGTTATATTTTTTCAATGTAACATTCAATGGAATAACCTATAAACTCTTTCTGTTGATCATATCACTGTTTATTTATGTGAATTCTTTACTATTTTCCTACTTTACTTATGAAGTCTTTGAACATATTTACTTCATATGATTTTTTCTTGAGTAACATCACATTTTTTATTCATGGGAAATCATCGACAAATGTTATGAAATTTAAATCATATATTACTGATTTTTTTCTCACTGAAAAATATAAATAAATGTGTATAGCTTCCAGTCACCTTATAGTGATAATTTTTAACTTGCTGTCTTTTTTATAAGTTAACCATTCCTTTTGGAATGCTCCACACACATCATATTGTTCTATCATCAACTTGTAAAGATATACCACAAATTAACTCTTCATGATTTTCCTTAAACTATGTTTTCCCAAATGGAGATGTTTCCTATGTCATAGAGAATATTCATCTATTTTACTCATGTAGAAATAATTGGTGAGATCAATTATCAAAAACAAATTACTATTGGTTCTTTATCCTTGATTAATGATCCTTCAATACTTCTATCATTTAAGGACACAAGTTTCTTTCATAAATATAACCATAGTACCATCATAAAATAATTAACAAATACTTAATAAATATTTCCTCAGCCTTTCCACATATAAAATATCATTTTATTTAATGTTTTGAGATTTAATTTCAACTAATCTAATACCCTTAATTTTGAAATAAGAATCATTACCTAATGTTTCCTCACCACCCTCATTATTTTTAATGTTCTTCAAAATCCAGAAAAAATAATTTATATTGGAGGGCATACTACTATAAAGAATCCATGATTTGGTTTTAATAATGGAATTCTATGAAATGTTAGTAAAGCTTGTAATATCTTCTTTAGATTTTAGAGTTCATACTATTTTTTCAGCATAAGTAGTCCCTCTTTGAGTTCTTTTAATACAATTTTCTACATATTTTCCCAATTTCCCACAAGTTCTATTTATATCCTCAAGAAATTAAAATCTATTTCCTATATATAAGAATGATATTTTTGAATTTATATATTTCCTTCTCTGAACATTTGTTTTCCTCTCCTATTTATGACATCTGGTAACTTCATGTATTATTCTTGGAAATGAAATGTTGTACCAATATTTGTAGGCTTTGGTCCTAAACACTCCATAATACTAGAATTACCCTAGTAAACAATATATATTTTGTTCATAAAAATTTTCCTTCTGCCACTATCTGAAATTTTCTTCGTGTTTTATATTTTTATTATAATATTTTTTCTTATGAGATGAGGAACTTATCAATTTCTTTGTTTCTTCTATAGAAAAAGGAGATAATTTCTCTCCATTTTTCATGGATCAATATTTACTAAAAATTTTTGTTAGTACCTATATTTCTAGTTTAAATAGAATTAAATAGAGAATTTTCAGGTTCATATTTGACCTGATATTTTGTGAAAGTCATATATGATAAATTATAAGATTAAACCTTGAATTCAATATAATTTTTGAATTCCTCAATAAAGTTTTCTTAATATTTTATGATTTAAGAAATGTATAATTTCCCTTAAATTATTCTTCTTCATTCAAACCAAATACTTCTTTAAGATCTTTTATCATCTTCTCATGTTCACTATCTTTTAAATGAAATTATTTTATCTCATCAATAAGGAATACTTATTTTATTCAAAATCATACTTTTCTTTAGTTAGTTTGTTATTTTATTTCCTCATTATTTAATTTTTTATCTTCATAATAGTGTTTTTCTCAATATAGGCTGCAAGTTCATACATCAATATGTGCTCCTACTCAGTTGGTTCTGAATCGTATTCATCACTTCTCAAAGTGTCAAAGCCTTTTCAACGTGATCTATATAATTGGTAAATACCATATCAGACTCAATTTTCTATTCACTACTATATTAGTTTCATATAACTTTTTTATTTCTCATAAAATATCTTCTCTAGACTCTATAACAATTATTATTGATTAATCTATGTTTTAATGAATCTTTTGAACTTGTTTTCTAATTATTTTTAAAAGGTTTATAATTATATTACTATTCCCAATCTAGTTCCTTCTTCTTATGAGAGTTAATCTCAATGTGCCATGTGTAATTGAATTTGTAACACTTAACTAGATACATTAATTTTTCCTTGTTCATTACATCCATGAATCTCATTAAAAATGGTGAAATAAATCTTTTATAGTTAGTATAAGCCTCTTAATTTTGAATATCACATGATGTAGTGTTGACAACATTTTCTTTAATTTTCATTTTTCTCATGGCCTCAAAACCCATTATAATTTTTTATCATTTCGCAATCTATGATAATGTTACGTATTTCATCCAAGGAAAGATCTTATCTATCTTATATATATTATATATTTAGATAAAACATGTTTAGAAAATTATTCATGAGATTATTTACAACTTTTGAATATTCATGTTTTCATTCTACCCCCAAATATTACTAACAAAATCATTTACCCAAGTGAAATAATCATAAATATTTTCCTCTTCATCCATTTTTATGTCTTAAAAGATGCTTTTATATATTTTTAATTTATAATTCTTGATATTCACATTTCCCTTGATGTTACATTACATATTATCCAAAATTATGTTAATGATTAAAGTCCCATCACTTTTTGTATAGAATTTTTCTAAAAAGTATATCAAAATATCATTTTATTTTTTAACATCATTATTTATGTTTATTATATATTTCAAATTCATTATATCATTCACTTAAATAGGTATAAAACAAAATACAACAGTATCTACAACTTTCATGATGAGGGATAGAAGATATGGAAATATTATGTTCTTCCAAATATGAAATTTTTTTGTAAAAAGTACGAACACCAATATTATTCATAGATTTTGTACTATCCATTCTATGAATTTTATTAAATCTGAGGAATCAGGAATTGATACCAGTTAAATTCTCTTTGAATGAGTTAATATTCTAAGAATAAGGGGAAAATATATTGAGACTAGTTTTTATAATTTAATATTAATTAAAGCAACCGATAAATCCAACTAAGGTTTGATTCTATAAAATGTATAGAATAATCCTCGCCTATGTATATAGAAAATAAATAGATAATAAACACATGAAATTCAAATGGTTCATCCCCTTTTTGGGTATCATACTCATTATCAAGGTTGGTTAGTCTCCCAAACCATAGTTTCACAACTATAAGAAACACAAAATAATAAGAATTTATTTTTGGCATAAAATCACACCATTCTAGTCTAGTGTTACACTAAAAAATATAGTTTCACACTACCTTCATGCTAAATGTTTAACCGAGATGACAAATTTCTTCTTGATTGTTTGGCCGCTTCAACAACATGAGATTTAGATCTCCCTCGACGTACCTTCATGAATATCCAAGAAAAACTACTCTCCTATTATAGAGATGATATTGAAATTACTATCAAACCCATACTCAAATGATCTCTCTCACAACTCGAGATCAATAATATATAAAAGATTTTATCAAAATTTTATATTTATACTCTATGTTAATCTCTATATGTCCTAACTTCTATGATATTTAGATAAATTCACATATCATTCTTAAAAAACATTCGATATGTGGGAAAATTAGAATACTAAAATTAATTGTAATTTTAATAAATCAATTATGATATTATCCTTCTCAATTATTCTCAAAACAAAATAATATATCATGATCCTCATTTATCCCCTAATTTGGTTAGTCTCACAAACACTCACCATGTTCTCCTTAATATTGTTCAATTTTAATAACTTCATGTCTATAATGTAATATCACTTCTAACATTCTTGTTTCTTGAAATATAAATTATGTAAGATTAAAGAGTATTTTTTATCCATACTTAATGTCCATAATAAATCAAAAATATTAAAGTTGTGAATTTTAAAAGTACGTATGTCTTATTACTCACTAAATCAAACTAAAATTTTTTCTACTTCATAGATTTTATAATAAGAAGAAATATATCTCTATAATACATAAAACAACTAATCATGCCTAACAATGAATCTAAAATACTTCAACTAGAATCGCTGCATTATCTAATGAAAATGACTAATTGATCTTAAGAATTTTATAGTATCATCACATTCACATTTCAAATTTAATAACTAAAGATTATTTATAAAAAACAAAAGTTTAATCATGTCAGTAGACTAAAAAACCACTCAAAACACCAAATGAATATCAATATTGAGCCTCAATAGATAATTATAACATTAAATAACTTGAATAAAATTTTAGATGTGATGTTTTAACCAATAAAGATCAACTTTATAATCAACAAGTTTGGTATATTTAGAAAATATAAAGCCTAGAAACTCATATTTTCAACTAATAAACTCATTTTAAAGATCACTATGTATGGAAAGATCATGATTCAGATCGACTATGTGAAGCTACCACACTCTTGGGACCAACCATGCGAATTTATTGTACAATCGAAATAGTTGTTCTCTTACTTTTGAAAGTCACATATAAGAGACCATATGAAGGATCTATATAAAAAATTTTATAAATGAATGAATGTGTTTTGATTTACTATACTTATCAACTGAACACACACGTAATAAAATTTACCACATGAAAAGTTCAAGAAACTACACTGACATTACAATCAACTGTATTACTATATGAATGACCGAAAGAACAACTAATTGACTAAATGAATATTTTATCATCCACGTGATCAACTAACTAAACACATTATTAGACTCAAGAAAAATTATATAAGTATCAAAACAACCATATAATTTCATCACAATCTTTATGAGTATCCTGAAATAATCTCAAAAAATTCATCAACCCCATATCCCTCTTCTGGTATGTCGAAAATAAATTCGGTCTTTAGGAATCACTTCATCAAAAAATCAAAATATACTTTATTATAGAATTTCATCGTACACATAGTAATGGTCATGTACAAAGAACCAATGTTCCATATGTTTTAACTTCATGTGATAGGGACGATTTCATGTGGTTTAACATCATGAATCAAGGATTGTTTCCATCCAATTTAACATCATGAGGAAAATATGATTTCAATTCTATTTAAAATCATATGTATAATGACCTAAGATTATTATACATAGATATTACATAATTTTTTTAATATTCATTACATTACACAAACAAATGTTTGAGGACCATAATAGTTTACTATCTTTGGAAACATATAAACACAACCACTAATGTATAGGTAAACTACAACATATCCCACTATGATATTAATAACTATAACCATTTGTATACATATAATACATTATACATTTATTCATAACATAGGAAAAGGAAACGTTAGAAAGGGTGATCTTGGATGCCTATTAAGGGTAAAAATAGAAGATAAGTAAAATAACATGAATATATGGGCATGAGAACATGAGAATAACATTTAGAAAATATATCCTTCATATAAAAGATCATAGTCTTGAGCCATTAAATAAATATTGGTAGTTATTAAGTCATGAATAATAATATAACTAAATAACATGATCAATGAGATCATAACATTGGAATAACACATAGATTTTTTTCATACACTTAAGCATATAAAATCATTTCTATATTAGTTAAGTCTCATTTCTAAGTATATCATAGTGGAATAGGTTCACTCCCCAAACCATCCTAGTAGTCAAGGTTTACTAACAAGACCCTCATAGTGGAAAATGTCCCCTACAAAACCGGGTCACTGAGTGTTCCTTCCCTCTCTATATCAAGAGATAAAAATCTATAATTAATTAATTAGAGGTAGATATGGGTCCCACCCACCTTATAATTAAAACTATATTGATATGTGACAAATGATCATAAAACATACATCATATCATATCCCATGAAATGAAATGGGTTTCAAAAAAAATAATCATATCATATCCTATATAAATTTGATAGAATTAATTATCATTTTATCATTTCATCATATCATAACCTATGGAAAAAGAAGTGGGTTTCCTAAGCATTTTATCAGGGTATAACTCGTGGAAGAAAAATGAGTTTTATAAACATAATTCCATCATAAAATAAAATCATTAGAGAATGAATAAGAATGGGATCCTTGTATAATATCCCTAGTAAGTCATATGATACATAAATGTATGTCATCTTACATGGAAAATGATTTTGATCAATCATTTAAAACATATCTTAATGAAATTATCATTTACTATTTGAAATAAAAACATGTTAAGTCATCAAAAAATTTGAAAATAAAAATATTTTGGAAAAAATTAAAATTTATTACTAGTATTTAAATAAATAATGGTCATGATGATTTTATGTTTTATTATTTCTTTTCACATTAAATAAATATTCCTTTCACATTTTTGGTAAAATCCAAACAAACATTTCATTAAAAAAATTTCGTTTAGTTTTTTTGTAAAAATTCAAACATGGTTAAAATGTATTATATAAATAATAGGATAATAATTAAAAAATTAAAAACATTTTTATAAAACATGGTTGTGTTAGAAATTAAAATTTAGATCGAAGAGAAAAACAAAATCATATTTTAATAAAAAATAATTCTCAATTGTTTTAAGTACAAAGGAGAGAGAAAATTTTATTATTACATGAAAATATAATGAATAAAAATATGATAATAAATTTTTTGATTTTATTTTGATATGGATCATAATATTTTATCATTATAGATATAATCATCTATAATCTCTATAAATGATGAGATTGTAACATAAAATCATTACCATTTTGGTATCTTTGAATCATAAAACCCATGAAGAAATAACATAAAATGGAACATAAAATATATTGAGGAAAAAAATTAATGTTATTACATGTAAAATTGTCTTTATAGACACATAATTAAATAATATTGGTGCTTAACGTAATATATGTCTCAAAGAAGGTAAATTGAGAAAACAATCCTTTACCTTCACTATTCACTTCTGTCGTACATGATTAAAACACTAGTATAACAAATATAAGTTTATTATTAATATACTAGTGAATAATATTTATATATATGATACCTTATATAATTTTATTATGTCCATTTATTACCCATTTATTAACAATTCCATATTAATTATATGTTTCAGGTAATAAACGCTTTTTT
Source organism: Viscum album (assembly GCA_963277665.1). Lineage (NCBI taxonomy): Eukaryota > Viridiplantae > Streptophyta > Magnoliopsida > Santalales > Viscaceae > Viscum > Viscum album. The sequence continues at coordinate 609,124,159 of OY728123.1, read as the reverse complement.
GAATGTTTTTTATTTGTTATTTTTGGTACTCTAAATTTGATCATGATTTTATCATATCCATAATTTTCAAAATTATTTAAATATCATATATATTCAGTATATTATTATTTATAGTAATCCATAAAATTTAGTGATATGAAATGATATACATCGTTCATGGAGACGGCAGGTCATACGCGCACATGAACACTATTCCCATATTATTGTCATATTAAAAGAAAGAAATATAAATTATATATTATCATTATAGGATAATTTCTATCTCAAATATATTATATATTTTCATTAAAACAATCCTCAATACCTTAAATGTAATGTGTTAATGAATCACATCGCTTCGTGGGACAGTAGTCTACCGTAAACACCAGCAAGGCTGTCAAATTACCAAAAAATGGAAATAATTAAGTTATGCGTGAAACAATAATTCTCAAAGAATAATAATATCATAAATTTAATATATAAACAATAAATCAGTAATTATGTTCAACTATTTGAGGGTTTAATGGAAAAAATGAACGACATTGGATCGTGAGGCGGTAGTCCGTCGTGCACATGAATTATAATTTCATAACAAATTTTGGTGAAAGTGGAGATGGTTAGGGGCCATGACCTTAACATAAAAACATATAATTATATGAGAGATATTTAGGTTATTATATCATCATGGTATTATAATAATTTATGTATGTTGAGTAATAAATAAAACAAAAAATCATATTGATGAACATGAACTCTTCTTCAGGTATCCTCCTTAGTTTTTCATTAAAAGCATTAATTGGTTGGATTTATATCCAAAATATGGATTATAGTGTGATATGAGGGAATATATCAAGTGTATTTAGGATTTCTTTGATCCAAATGTCTGGAGAGGTGTGAATAAGTTAAGGGAGTGAGTTCCCTTTTATAATTGAGAAGGGGTCCCATTTTTGTAAATATTCCAAAGTATTCACTATTGGGAGGTCACTCATAACTCATGTGCATAAATAATAGATGAATAATGGAGGGGAGTTAATTTTCAATCAATAAAAATCTCCACCAAAAAATAAGCACATTTTCCATGTTATTCATTAGTATTTAAGTTTACTAAATTTTATACTTTTAGTTTTTACCACAATAACATGTATGTGTTTTTACCTAGGTAATTTATACTTTAAGAATAAAAGTGAAATTATATTTAATAGATAATTTTTACCAAATTGTTATAAATATTAAATCAAATTTATTAAATAAAAATCCTTTGTGCGTGGAAAATTAATTTTATCACAAGTGCATGTAATGCACAAAACCCCGTTTTAACCTTAATCATGTTAAGTAATTTTTCACAATTTTCACAAGTCATTATGGGAAAAAATTAAGCTGAACTTATTACATAAAATAAATTATGATGATTAAAAAAATGGAATCAATTTTTCTAAAATATATTCATACAAGTGGAAATATTTAATTTAAAAAATTAATCTTGCAAATGTGATGAGAATACAGGTTTTAAAGTGAGAAATTCTAAGACATTATAGTGTTTTTATATCAAATTTCATTATGAAATAGATTAAAATTACCTAAATTGGATTAATAAATGTATAATTCAAGTAATTTTACTTTAAAAACAATTTAAAATTTAATTTAACTTTATGAATAAAATAAATTTAAAGGTATTTTTTAATTAAAATCCTATATTTATCACTATGAATCAAAAGATTGTACTTTTCTAAATAAATTCCAATAATAAACCCTAATATAATTTTGAAATGATAATTTCAAAAATTAAGTTTATTGTATCAAATTAATTTTTTAATGTTCAAAAAAATAAATAGATATCATTTTTTGATAAAATAGTATTTTTGAAACATATAATTATTTTAAAGAAAAATAAGTACCTTTTTAAAATATATTTTATTTATATAAAAACATTATACAAAATATTTAAAAATATATAATTATTATTCATATTTCTATGTTTAATGACTAGGTTATAATGGTATTGTTTTAATACTAATATTAATAGTATATCATGGTTTGGTTAAAACTTAGTATGATGTCTAATTCAAGCTAACCAAGAGTTGAATGTAGTGGAAGATTAACATGGTGTTATGTGTAATGCATGGTATTATATGAATTTAATTTTTTCATAAAAAACATAAAAACATATGGTGTTACATTGAAACCCCCTTAAAAATAATTTTGTCCTCCAAATTCATCAATATAACAAAAACAAATGGGGATAATTATATCTCATCATATCCCTAAGTTCCCATATTGCTTCCTCATACTAGTGGTTTCACCAAAAAAACATTGACCAGGTGTGTGGTCTTATTTCATGTAAGATTAAATGTATTATCCAAAATCTCCACTGATTGTTCCTCATAAGAAAGCTCATACTCCAATGGTATTACCTTTGAGTTTAGTACATTTGAAGGGTCATGTATGTACTTATTTAGTAGAGATACATGGAAAACATCATGGACTTGAGAGAGGTTTGGTGGAAGTTTCAAATGACTGGCTACCATCCTAACACGATCATGAATTTAAAAGGGACTTATATACATAGGTCTTAGTTTCCATTTCTTCCTAAATATAATAACCTTATTATATAGATAAATTATTAGAATCACCTCATCAAAAAATTATAATTCAAGATCACAATGATGATTATCAGCCTAACTTTATTCTGAATCTGATATATCATGATGTGTTTTTGAATATCTCTAACCTTATCTTCCCTTTCTTATAATATCTTATTTATAAATTTATTTCTTTCTCAAACATTATTCCAACATGTTGGAGCTCTAAATGTCATTTCATAGGGGGATTCATAAGTAACAATATAATTTCTTTAGTGAATACTATTATTTAAATAAAACTCAAATAGAGAAAGGTATTGATCCTAACCATCTTTCAAATCCAAATAAAAAGTTCTCAAAATAATCTCTAGGGTTTGAATCTTTTCCTGTGTATGACCATTTTCATGGATATTATACACAGTGATGAAACTCAAATACATATCAAGATATTACTGAATAATTCACCATAACTTTGATGTAAACCTAAAATCTCGATCAGAGACAATGTAATGTGGTAATCTAGGAAACCATACCAGTTTCGTAATATATAGCTTTATAGAGACCCCAACACCAAAATCCTAGAGCTAGTGCCTTACTTAATTACATTTGAATTAATAAAAGATTAAAATCTTAAAGATAAAAATAGTTTAAATATTTTTGAAGGATTTATTATATACAGGTTAACCATTTACATTGGGAATAGAAGATAAAACATAATAAAGAACATAATATAATAAACTGAATCCATGAAAACTAATTCAAATTTCTCTTCTTCGTAACCTAGGGTAGGAAAAAAATAGGGTGATCTAAAATTCTCAGTAATATTTACGTACAAAATAATCTTACATTAATTAACAATCCATAATCAATAAAGCAATTTAAAAGAACTTAACACACACATCACATTTGATCAATCATATTTTCACAATATGAATCCATGGATAATATCATATTGAAAATATAATGGATAAAAATAATTGAATTATTAATGATATTCGAAATTATTGTATTTCTTGTTTCCCACACACATAATACCTTTTCTGTTAATACCATTCATAATAATGTTTAATCTTTATGCGTAAACCCCATTTAATTTGTCCAATTTGTTTTTCTCATGAGTCTATAAATGCATCAAGTGTCTTATCTATATATGGTACACACTCATTATTTAATTTCCAAAGAATTAATTATATACAGAACCATAAAATAAATTTATGAATGAAATTTAATTATCAAAATATATATGTATTTATTAAAGTATACATATTTTACATCATTTCCCGAGTTAATGAATTCACTTTCAAAGTAAACTCTATACAAAAAATTGTAAACGGCTTAGAAAATAATCATATCAATAATTCAAGAACTATGTATATTTTATATAAATGAAATTTTAAATAAATTTTGATCATAAATAATAAAAATGGGGAGTATATACTCCAAAGAAAATAAATTAGGTTCATAATATTAAAATATTCCTCAATAAAGTGAAATTGAGATGAATTTTGTTACAAAGATCATATCATTAATAAAATGAATTGATTATGTGTATTTGATGTTAATCATCCAAAAAAGTTGAAATTAAACTTGATATAATTAAAATTAATTCCACACATAACCTTAGAATGACATAATCAATGCAACTGATGTTTAACCCAATGAATGAAAATTGAGTTCGGAAATTGTGTACCACTTGTAACCAGTCGAATCGAATAACCCATAAAAGTAATAATTATAAAATGAAAGATATAATACCATGAAGAAAATTATAATAATGACATGAAATATAAAAGGGTAGTATATACACCACACATAATAAATTATGGGTCAATAAGGAATATATCTCACAGAAGTAAAACGTGAGATGAAAAAACCATACCTCACTCTTCCCTTTAGTGGTGCATACTTTATCCTCTTTTATAATGGTTTAAATAATTTTATTAACTCATTATATAAATATATTATTATTTATAACACATTATGTGATGATATTATAACATCTTATGACCCATTCATTAATATATTTCTCTATTTCTCTAGTTTCGGGTACATTCATTTTAAGGTTTCATGATCAGTTCATTTGCTTATAATTATGAATTTTCATTTTAAATGGAATTAAGACTCCATAAGTAAAATTAGATGGTATTAATGAACTTAAAAAAATTTAAATTTTACAATGTTTCATTTTTATATTTTACATGAGGATGGTTCAATTGATAAAATGTTAATGATAAATGTTTAGTTTAATTTGGCGGTTTTTCCATCCATCATGAAATAATTTTGTTTATTTAACATTATGAGTAAATATTATTTATATAACTTGAAATAATTTATAATATACATATTAAAATCTTATTTAAATAGAATAATTGTTTTATAACCATCCATGAAGGCTATAATCTAAAAAGATCAAAATCATTATTTCCAAAGGTGATTAATCAGCATAATTTGAACAATAGTTTTTATTATTTGAATAAAAGGATGTGAGAAATGAAATTGAAATGAGATAGTCCATTAAAGACATAAAAATTAATTATATTAATGATTCTTGAAATATTGGTTGTATATAAATGGACATATGAGAGGTGGATGGCTTCTTAGAGACTCAAGGAGTTTAGTTTGTATTGGGTTCAGTGCTTTCTATGGTCTATGATACTCCTTGGGTGTATAGGTAAGGGAAATTCATAGTGGCCTCATGTTAAGTAATAAATTTTATCTTTTGGTTATGGAGGTTGAGTTGGACTAAGAGGCTCTAGTAATAATTCATCAGGTAAAATGAAACCCTCCATGGGATTTGTCTTATATTACCAGAAACTGCTCGTTGGAGACCAATTGTGGTCAGATAGTGCAACAAATTTGGTGAGAAGAAAACTTCTCAAAAGATTCACTTAATCATGTTGTAATACCAGATAACACTCATGTCAACTTTGAAAGCTTCGGATCTCTTCCTTGTGGATGTATGATTTTTTTTCAAAGGGGATGCCCTTGGTCTTCACCATTTTAGGCCTCCTTAAGGCCACTTTTTGTTTCTCTTGGTTTGTGTTTTCTCACTATTCTAATAAAAAATCAACTTTTAGTAGTTATATTCAGGATTATGGAGTTATCATTACTTTATGGATGAAGTAGGTGAGTAGATAATTGTATAATAGATGAAAATAAGAGAGGTGTTTTTAGAAAATTACCTGTTGAATATCACCTCTGTAAGGGACCCCTTGAAGACATTGGATTTGGTATTTTGGTGAGAAAAATATCCCTTGTATATTTGTAAAGTTATGAGGAGATGTTTTGACATAAATTTTATGATATTAAAAGACTTTTAAGAGAAATGGTGTGGTGACTGGTGGTAGTTATACTTGAAGAGGGGTGGGTTTAAGTGATTAAATAGTGATTATTTAACATTTAAATCCAACCACAATGAGGTGGCATTAATTTCCATGAATTTAGATGATATTTAAAGGACTATTAGGGTCATGAAACACATAAACCAACCATGAAATATTTTTTTATGTTATTTTAATCATTTACCTTTTAAACATAACTCGTTTCATTATTTTACCTATACCATCATAAATTATTATTTTTACCATGGTAACTTTTTTAGGAATGAAAATAAAAATTACATTACAAACTAATTATTACCTTCTGATAAAAATATTTAATCAATTTTACCAAATTAAATTTACATAATTAGAAAAATTACATTTCATATTAATCCCATAGAAGAAATGGGAAGGTAGAGTTTTAAAATGAAAAAACATCAAATGATAATAATGTTTTTATATCCAATTCTGATGTGAAACTGATTCCAATGAACTAAAATTGGATTTATTGATATATAAATAAACTAATTATAATTTATAACCAAATTAAAATATATTTTAACTTATAAATTAGATGAAAATCTAGTTTTTAATTAAAAATTAGCATCTTTAACTATTCATCAAAAAATAAAACTTCTTTGAAAATTATCAAAAATTTAACTTGAGTTAATTTTTACAATACGCTTTCAAAAATAAATTTTGTTCTGTCAAATAAAATTTATAAAATTTTCAAAATTCCTTTTTACAATAGGTGCACCATTAAAAGGTGTAAAAATTACATTTTGAAAAATATAGATTTTTATGCTTAAAATTAAATATTTTCTTATCTTATGCCTATCAAATTATTAGAATAATTTTATTTAATATATATATATATATATATATTTCATTAATATCTATCACTAATAGTGATTAATTTAATTTATTATGATAATATTACATTGTGGTTATAAAAATTGTTTTTTATAAAAACACATCTTTTATGTTCAATTAGTTTTTTATATTCATTTATAATTAATTGGTAACCAATGAAATAAGTTTATAAACAATTTTAAACTATATTTTCATAATATAATTAATCTAATTCACATCCACCAATTTAATGGCTAGTTTATAATGTTCATGTTAAAATTATAATATTTAACAGCATATCATGGTTTCTTTAAGCACATTGTTGCGTACCATGTATGTAATTAAAGAAATTGAATTTATTTAATAAGAAACATATCTTAAAATATTGGTTTTTATATCCTTCTCTATATTTAATTTTTTCCCCTTGTTTTTTTCAAGAATATTACCTTTTAAAAAGATGTGATAGATTCTTCTTTATATCATCCTCAGGTTCCCACACTACTTCCTCCATTTTATAGTTTCTCAAAATAAACATTACCAATCATGTCATCCAATTTCCCAAAACTTTCTCTCTATTTTCAAGAATCTCAATATGCTATTCAAATTATGACAGATCATGTTCTAGTTCTATTTCTGCATAGGTGAGTATAAGAACTGGGTCTATCATGTGATTCCTTAATTTCGAATGGTCCATTGTACCAAGGGATTAGTTTCCCCTTCCAACCAAACCTTATGACACTATTCATTGTATATAATTTTATAAAGACCTAATCTTCTACTTGAAATTTCAAATCCTTTCTCCGGTTGTTAGCATAAAAATTCTGAAAGGACAATTCAAACATTAGAAGATATGTTGATATCAATCTCACATTACATTCATGGTATGTGGGATTAGTATTTACATTTTTTAGAGTTTGCCTACAATAATAGTTTTCATTCATTTATTAAAATGGAATCGTATGAAGAATTATAGGGCAATAGATTTCATATCCTTCCCTATAATTAAATTTCCCCCCTTGATTTTTTCAAGAATATTACATTTTAAAATGATGTGTTAGATTCTTCTTTATATCATCCTCAGGTTCCCACACTACTTCCCTAATAAAAATTATGAAAGGACAATTCAAACATTAGAAGATATGTTGAGATATTTCTCACATTACATTCATGGTATGTGGGATTAGTATTTACATTTGTTAGAGTTTACCTAAAATAATTGTTTTCATTCATTTATTCAAATGGAATCGTATGAAGAATTATAGGGCAAGAGATGTCATATCCTTCCCTATAATTAAATTTTCCCCCTTGATTTTTTCAAGAATATTACCTTTTAAAAAGATGTTATAGATTCTTCTTTATATCATCCTCAAGTTCCCACACTAATTCCACCATTTTATAGTTTCTAAAAATAAACATTACCATTCATGTCATCCAATTTCTCAAAACTTTCTCTCTATTGTCAAGAATCTCAATAGGCTATTCAAATTATGATAGAGCATGTTCTAGTTCTATTTCTGCATAGGTGAGTATAAGAACTGGGTCTATCATGTGCTTCCTTAATTTCTAATGTTCCAATGTACCATGGGATTAGTTTCCCCTTCCAACCAATCCTTATGACACTATTCAATGTATATAATTTTATAAAGACCTAATCTTCTACTTGAAATTTCAAATCCTTTCTCCGGTTGTTAGCATAACTCGTTTTCCTACTTCAATCTTCTTAGAAATTAGCCTAAATAGTCTTTAACTTTTTCTTTTTAAATTCAATATGTTATAGGAATATAAGTTTCCTTTCACCATATTCATCCCAACAACTTAGTGTATGACATCTATTGCCCTATAATTCTTCATATGATTCCATTTGAATAAATGAATGAAAACTATTATTGTAGGTAAACTCTAACAAATGTAAATACTAATCCCACATACCATGAATGTAATGTGAGAATGATATCAATATATCTTCTAATGTTTGAATTGTCCTTTCAGAATTTTTATTAGTTTAAGGATGTTGGGTGGTTCTCAAATAAAGCTCAGTATCTAGAGCCTTATGAAGACTCTTCTAGAATTTTGATATGAAACTGGGATATTGATCAGACACAATAGATTAAGGTTCACCATAAAGTTTTAAAACTTAATTAATATAAAGTAATTATATTTGATCCAGATTTAAATATTTTCTTATAGAAATAAAATGTTCCAATTTGGTAATTCAATCATAAATAACCCATATTGCATTATTATGTTTGGGGGTATTTTGTATCCCAGTGATGATGTACATAGTATTGTCATCCCACTTCCACATAGGACTAGGTAGGGGTTACATAAAATCTCTTGGATTTTTTCTCACATAAATTACATATTAAAAAACTAGGCATCTTGATAAATAGTCTAAAAATTCCCTCTTCATATTATTCCACGAAAATTATTCCTTCATATCCCTATACATCTTAGTACTACCAGGTGTATAGTGAAATTTAAGCTATGAGAATTACCCAAAAGTTCTATTTTAGCACAATTATTTAGGGAACACATAACTTATATCCAATTTTAATAACACTATATTCACTAAAAAATTCTCCCAACATTCTGTAATTCACAACATTAATTTTATTACGAAAATATACATCATCATATGAAGATATATTTATCTTTTCTAATAGGGATGGTTTTTCAGTCATTTAAAACAAGATAGGTGTTCCCCCTTCCTTAATAATTCCCATACCCATATTTATTGAATCCATTAACATAGGAACTATATCAATCATTATATGGGTCAAAATTCCATAATAATTCTTATTTAATGAATTTTATACCTTATTTTCTTTTCATGGGTGGTGGTGTATTGAAGAACTATAATATTTAGTAACTCAAGAAATATTATTTTCTTCATGATGATTTCTTTATATGTAAATATTCATTTAAAACACTTTTGATCCTAATATATATATAACATATTTCACCATAGAGATAGTGGATTCAAATATTTTGAGAAAATATTATGATTGAAAACTCAAGATCACAAGTTGGATAATTTTTTTCATGGGTCTCCTACTACCTTGATGCATAGGGAATAACATTATTATTTTACATATGGACACAACCTAATCCTTCATTTTATGCATCAATTTATATCACAATCCCATCATTTCATTATGGTATATTCAAAATCATAGAATTGGCCAATCTTCACTTCAATTATACAAACACTATTCACATTCCTTTCTCTATAAAAAAATAACCCCTTTACGTGTGATCTTGGTTAATGGGATTGAAATCCAGGAAATTTTTTTAATTAAATGCTAATACTAACCTGTGAAACCAATGAAATTTTGTACCTCAATTATGTTCATTGGTGTCGACCATTCTGGGACTACCTTTTTCTTCACAATATCAACATAAATTATATCTGTAGAGACAATATTTCCATTAAAAATAAATTTCCAGAGGCTAGGATTCACAATTTCTAAATTTCCCATATAATTTTTTTCTTATAAGAGTCTTAAGCATGATTCTTAAGTGATTCTTATAGTTTTCATACACTTTGAAATACACTAGAATAACATCAATGAATACCACAACAAAATCACTCAAGATATTCCTAAAATAATCAATTTATTATATCCATAAAAAATAAGGGTCCATTAGCCAACCCAAATGGAATTAATATAACCTCATAATATCCATACATAATTTGAAAAAAATATCTTCAGAATGAATTCATCCTTTACTCACACCTGATGATATCCATAATGAAAGAAAATCTTTGAAAAATATAGATCTTTGTGAAGTTGAGAAAATAAATCACTAATGAGAGGTAGAGGATACTTCTTCTTTATTATTATAGCATTGATTTCTCTATAATAAATTAACAAACTCATAAATCCATCTATAATCTTAACAAATAGAATAGAAAATCCCCATGGATAAACACTAGGGGAAATAAATATTTTATTAACAAACTCCTCTAGTAGTTTACTCAGCTCCACTAATTCTATGGTGGTCATTCTATATGTATCCTTTGATATTGTTTTTTAATTAGGTATAAAATCAATAGAAAACACAACTTCATGATATATGGGGTTTCCAGGTAATTCTTCTGGAAATACATCAATATATTCCTGTGTGATAGGTACATCCTAAATTTTAATATTACCTTATTCATTACTATATGTTGTTTTCTATTCATCCCCAATGATTTCATTTAGTAGAGATATTGGGGGGTGTATCTTTATATGAATAATACAATGAAGTTAATTATCTAATGATAATTAATTCTATATCTTCGACAAAAATCTTAATTTCCTTCTACATATAATAAATTTTTCAATCTTATTTTCTAAGGAATTTTATACTTAGGTTTATATCAAATTAAATGCTAGGTATGATGATACAAATAGTAAACAAATCATATTTATGTTTCATAATGTGGACTTCCTGAAACATCTTTAATGTAATTATCTTCCATTATAATTTTTGACCCAAAAATACTATATTAAATCAAAACGAAAATATCTAATTTATTAGAAAACTGGGTAGATATAAAAGAGCATCATGGTACAAAATAAAATAAAACATTTTCTAAATTTAGAGATATAATTAATTTTCCTGGCACTATATCATTGGGTACTTCTACCTAAGTTGTAGTAATTGCATAAGCTTGGTCATCTACCCTAGGCATCTTCTGCAGCAGATCCCCCAGATGCTTGGGATGTTGATTTTAGTAATTACACATTTATTTTCCATTGAATCATTGAATATAATTGGTTTGTTTCTTTCCATTTCATTCATGATACATATGAACCTTTTCTCTACACTTATAAGACACTCTTATTCCCTTTAGGAATTACTGTGATGCTTCTTCCCACAAATTTCACTAGTTTGAATTTTTTTCCTGTTATTCATATTTGGTGCTTTACCTTTCATATGGATATCACCTAACCTCTTATTATATTGTTTTAACTTGAATATGTATGATCTATAAAATTATTTCTCCGTTTTGATGAAACATAACACTTTTTATCATATGATGAAAATGTTTGAGAAGACAATGCCCTTCAGGGAATGGAATGGGACCTTCAAATAAATGATCAATATTTATTTTAGAATTAAATATTTATTATTTAAAATTCCAAGAAATTATTGTAAAGGAATCCTCAAACTCCAAAACACTCTCTTATTTCATTTTCTTTAAGCTATAGAATTTTTGTAATTCATAGATGCCATAAGCCAAGAGTCGGTACATTATTTTAATGCATTGGCATGATTACAAGGAATAAAATCTAGAAGGACTGATTAGATTAGAAGTCTTAGATTATATATTCCACAATGAACTCTACTTTTAAATTAAAACATATTATACAACATGGGTAATACTTTGAGAACTCCATTATTCTCCTAGATTAACCTTGCAAAACATTAATAATACCCTTCTTGGAATACTGGGAAAGAAAAACATAGAAAGGGGTGATCTCATATGATTAGTAAGGGTATGAAAAACAACAGGATACATTTTGAGTATATAATCATAAACATTGTGTCAAGGTATATAATTTAAGAATAAGCCCCATAATCATAATATTTTTCATAATAGGGAAATAATGAAAAATACCATATAAAATAATCACATTAGATAGAAAACATAACCATGGATATTATACTTGTTGAATAATCACATGAGACATCAATAACTAATATCATAAAAATTTAATGCATAATTCTTGAAATTTTAAACTTACCATCGAGGCTTTATTCCCTGAATCAAATACTATCAAGGCTTCATGAAAGGAATCTAATACTTTTAGGGAATAAAGCCAAGAATCTTATACTATTAAGGATTCAAGATAATAATCTAATAAAGGGGAAAGGCCTCATCCAGTACCATATCTATTTTGTTTCATGAATCCTACTGATGTATCGAGGGGATATAGATATTACTCCATATCACTTACTAAGCCCACTAAATTATTCATGTGAAAATGGTGAAACATGACCGACATAAAAATTTATATTATAACATGAATATGAAATGTGAATACTTTATCTATAAATCATGAATGGTATAAAAATATCACATTTATATTCAAACACATCATAAACCATTATATACAATTTATTAGATTTTATCATAATAAGACAACCTAAATTAAACATAAAATCAGACATATGATGTTGACATATATGAAATTAATCATATAAAATAATTAATGTTTTGGAGAAATACCCCTTTTATTGAAAATGTTTATTTTAAATTCCATACAAATTAAAAATAAAATATTTTCCTTGAAAATAATATTATAATATTATAAATGAATCTTCAAAAAAATTAGGCATCATAATTGCGGAAAAATATTCTCACACCATATAAATTAAAAAAATATTCTTCTGGTACTTTGTAAAAAAAGTCAAATAAAGTACCTCATAAGGCAAATGGATAAAAGATTCATTTTTATAAAATCAGACATGGGTAAAATTGAATTTAACCAATTGTAAAATAATAACAAGAGTTTTTTGGAATACATTTTTAAGAAATATGGACATGGATGGAAAATATGTCTCAATAAATAATTACATATAAAATATCTTGAATAATAAAGAGAATAGGAAATTGACCCTTACCTTGTACTTTCCATTAGTAGAGGGTGTGTGATCATAATGTATAATGTTGGAAGAATGTTTTAAAATTATACTGGGAATATATCCATAATTATGATATCATATATTATCCTCTTATATAGATTTTTTAATAATATTTTAGTATGACCATTGTTTCAGGTGATAACTATTTTGTTTACCTATACACGTTTTCTCATGTAAGTCATGTTTATTATAAATAGGATATATTTTATACATATACCAAATAATATAATGTTCATAATTATTATATTTACTCATAATATTAATTTTATAACTATTCTTGGGTGGTTAACATGAAAAATGAACCTCATCGCGTCGTGGTGACGGTAGGTCGTATGTACGCACAAGCATTAGTATCATTCCCTTAATGGTTAAATGGAATGGAAATGGATGGTATATTAATTATAAAGAATAATAATCATGTAATATTAATTATTTATATTCATTATACTCATATTTATACCCATTAAAATAAAGTATATATTGGAAAAAATTACATCACAACGTGGAGACGGTAAGTTGTACGTACGCATGCATGTTGATATTATTTTATGCAGTATGAGTAAAAATGAGGAATATGGTTGTCTCATAATAATAACAACATCTCATAACATATTATCTTTTGTATTTATTAATTTTTTATGGAAAAAGTTTAGTAAAAGGAAGTAGAAGAAGAAAATAACATTAAAAAGGTTGATAAAACAATTACCTCTTCCTCATGTATCTCATTTTGATTTGAAGAAAATGAATCTTTAGGTAGGATTTATTCCTAAATTATTGCCTCTAAAATGAATTTAGGGAATTTTGGAGGATAAATGGGTAGGTTTTGGCCAAGATAAATGGATTTTAGGTGTGAATAAAAGATAATAAGTGGTGACCTTTTATAAGAGATGGGAGGGGCACTTCAGGAAACTCAAAATCTATTAATTTAATATAAATTGATTTTTGATTCCAAATAGATCAAATTTAATTTATTTATAATATAAGGTGTATATTGGAATAAATAATCTCAATAAATAAAATTTATATATGTTTTTATTTTATATCAAACCTTATAATTTTTATTTGTCCTTAATTAGTCTATTTAATTTAATTATAGTAATTATGTTCTAAATAATAAAGAATTTAAATATTTACTTATTTAGTGTCAATTTTCAATAAATGTACCTTTTATTAAAATTTGTACCTTATATTTCTCACATAATATTTCTTAAATATTTTTATTATTTTTAAATAATTGAATAAAATGTTATTTTTATAAATTATCAATAGTGTCAATTTCGACACTATTAATTTATTTGAATTTAAATAAAATCCAAACAGAAATATAACTTCATATAAAACCATTTAATATACTCATAAAATGTCATATTAACGTATAAAATTATTGTACCACTTTAATTAATTAAAATAATATTTATTTTAAAAAAATTCAACATTATTTATGTGATATTTCTATTAATAAAATAATTTCGATTCACTATTGGGTCATCATTAATGGTAATTATTTAATCTCTAAAAATTATAAATAAATTATTATAATGTATATAATTATTTTATATTTCCATATACTATTTAATATCAATTTTATCACTTGGTTATCCCTATATTAAAATTATTATACTTATAAGGAATGAGAGTGTAACATTTTGTCACATTTTTTTATTTTAATAATATTTATATCATATTCATTGAAATGTGTCCATAAGATGATTCAATTTAGAACCTTAGCTGATGAGGGATTAATATATCCATCCAATATGATTTTTAAATGTTTTAGGGTAATTTTATAATATCATTGTTACCTTCAATGACCCGATT
The DNA here is from genome assembly GCA_963277665.1 of Viscum album. Classification (NCBI taxonomy): domain Eukaryota; kingdom Viridiplantae; phylum Streptophyta; class Magnoliopsida; order Santalales; family Viscaceae; genus Viscum; species Viscum album. The sequence goes on along the minus strand of OY728123.1, from coordinate 609,108,972 downwards.
TACCCTTAGCGGCGATGTATTTTTTTTAAAGTTACTATTCGAAATCTCCAAAAAAAATAAAAGGACCCTATTTACATAATTTGTACCCATTTATTCCAAATATTTAATCCATTTTTCATAATTCAAAACATATAACTTTCTATAATTAATTTTAAATTAATCCCATTTCAGAATGAGATAACAAGTTTTGAAAGTTTAAATATGAAAAATATTGAAATGTTTTTACAAATAAATTCAATTTAAAATTTATTGCAATGACATATGTTATATTATATAAAAACATTTATACTTTAAAACCATTCAAATATATAATTTTACACAATAAATAAATTTGATGAAAAGGTAGTTTTCAATTAAAATATATTATTTTTTTACTATTTTACAAAACATTATATTTATCAGAATAAATACAAAAATTCATCCATAGAAAATTTTTATTCTACAATTTAAAATAAGAAGATAATTTTTTCAAATACAATATAAAAAGAGTCAAAAAAATATATTTAAAATTTGTTCTCCATCAAAATGTTGTAAAACTACATTTTTTTAAAATAATTTATTTATCTAAAAAAATAAATTTTCACTCATATCATATATAGAAAACACATAAGATGAATGTTAAAATTATATTTTATATATAGATTCAATTTTTTTAAAACTATTTATAATCTCTAATTTAATGGTTATGCTTCGTATTATATTAAATAATATTATTTTATTAATATATTTTTGTTCGGTTAAACTAGGTCTTGTTTGAAATGCAAGCCAAATAATTATTGTGTATAGTGTCAGCTTAACATGGTGTTGCATAAAAATCAAGAAAGAAAAAAATATTCAAAAATAAAAATATTGTAAAGTATTGGGGTGTTACGTTCTCCCATCATTCAACAAATTTCATCCTCACAATTTAAACTTGAGATCGAAAACTAGGGGTCTGGAATTTGAAAACATCTTTATGGAAATGCCACATCAGAAAAAGTATTAATGCAACCCCCAATTTAAAATAAAAAAAGTGAAGTATGAAGGTCATCGGATATAACACATAAAAGGGTTCCATGTAATAAAAAGGACATGAAATAAAAATTTATCCATCATGTTATGGTTGAGAGTGATATAGAACATGGTTAGAAGAAAGTTAAAAATAAAAAAGCTATTAATCTATGATGATCTAAGGGACCATTTGATTCACTGTAAAAAGTAATAGGATATAATTTTTGGTTTAATGATCCTTTCCCTAGAGTTGGGAAATTAATATACTTGATAGAAAATGATCATAATGAAATATAGTTACATAAAGAGTAGAGTTTCATCCTTTAATTAATTTCTACGACAAACTCTTCTTTCTCCCCAAACAATAACAAACTTCTACAATATTTGATTTATCTTAATCTTATAGGGTTCAAAAAAAATAATTTATACTTCATCTGTCATAAATTTTAAATAAATAAAACCCTATTATACTCACTTGTACATCACGTAGGTAAGTGGTAGGTGATTCACACTTGTCACCCTTTCATTGCATGTTTAAGTCTTATGGCCTTTCTAGATACACTGGGTTGTCCCTTGTCCTACGAGTTTTCCTTTTTATAAAACTATATTATTTCAAAAAATAACCTTCTAAAATGTTTTAACCTTAAACAATAATATCCAGTGTTCAAATTAATTCATTCTAACCTTCAGACTTATCAATAATACTTCTATCCAAATTAACAATCGAAAAAGGTCTCTAAATTTCCAAAATCAATCTTAACATCAGTTTTTCCTCAAACAACATAATGTTGCTCTTATTGTCGCATACAAAATATATTATTACCTTTATTATATTAAAACCTTAATAAAAATAGTCATTATCCCAAATCCATAATGAAAAAGTATCACAGTACAATCCTTACATATCTTATGATTCTTATAAATAGAATATAATAACATAATTCTTGAATCCTATAACACAAATACATTAATTATTCCTCTTCAAATGTAGTAACAACATAATCCTAAACTTGATCCCTATTCTTCTAATGAGATATATTTCATTGATACTTCAGGAATTATTTTGCATAGTACCTCATATCATTACAGTGGAAACATTGCACAATGGAAAATTATTTCTTTTCCTTGCAATCATGAGCATGATGGCCTTTTTATGGACACTTAAAACAAACTGCTTTTTATTTTAAGCATGGATTAGGGTTTTTCCTTCCATAATTTTTACATGTGGTAAAATACTTCTTCCCCTTATTCCCATTATATTTCTCTTGATCCACTCGTCTCTTATTCTATTCGTTTCCCTTAATGTTATAAGAATCAGAAAATTTTTTCTCTACCTTGATAGAACATTTTATTATATCTTCGTATGATGATAATGTTTGAGAGACCAATAAATTATAAGGAAATGGATCTAACCCATCAAATAAATGATAAATCGTACTTATTGGGTTATGTATGTAGTCTGAAGGATTCCTTTCTAGTCTTTTGAAATTGGTGTCATAATTAGAAACATTCGCATCCCGTTTTTTCCCCAGATTCAAGAATTGTCCCTCCATATCCTCTCTCTGTTTAAAATGTAAATTCGTTTCCAAGAAAATTTCCTTAAAATCATTCCATTGTGTACATCCAATTTCATTCTCCTCTTTCATGTTTTTAATCAGTGACCATCATTGATCCACATCTCTTGAGAGATAATAAAATGTCATGACAACCTTCTCCCTTTTGTTGCTTTCCAAAGAAAAAATATATTCTCTAAAAAATTATCCATTGTTCATCTATAAATGTATTTACATCCCCATTTAATGTTATAGGATGTTTTCTCATGAAAAGTTCTAACATTTATTCTTCACGTTGTGGATTCGGATGCTTCATATGGGTAAGGTTATTGTTCATAACCTGAGTCAGCTATCCCAGTATAGTTATAAGTTTCCCATAACTAGTTGTAGCTCTAGTTACAAAATCATTATGTTGTATATGAGGGAAATGCCTACATGGATTACATGCATTTAAATTATTTCCAATCCTTCTGATATGTGTCATTTTTTAATAATGGGATATATTATATTAGGTTTTTGTATAACAATGAATAACTCTGAAATAGTAAAATAAATAACATAAATTAAAAAAATTATGCATATATACTCTCATAATCATAAACATGATTTCTTCAGGTACATATTTAATTTTAAATCCTTCATAATAATTTTTAAATAAAATGAAAATTATCCAAAGTATAACCCACAAGAGTGTCAAACCAGTTGCATAGTAAGGCTTGTTGTTGTGTACCGGGTTACCTTAAGTCATGTCTGGGACACCTTATCTGAGTTGTTACTCCTAGGTACATCTATTCCAGAACAACTTCCACTTTTAGAATCCATATAGGGATATATTAATCAGAATACCCACATAGTATCTACATTAACAAAATTATAGGATGTTCTTTTATAATTATCCTCAAAGTATACCTTAGGGATATATTCCCTAATTTAAGTATTATAAATCTAGTTTCCAAGGTTGATTCTAAACTTCCTCTAATACAAACTGTAACACCCCGACCCCAAATTCCCAAAGTCAGTGTATTATTATAATACATTGTTCATATTACAAGGAATCAAATCCCTAAGGACCGATTAGTTTAATAGTCTTGGATATTAGATTACATATATGAACATTAAATTATAATTCAAAAAATAAAATAAAACATTGATAATCATTTGAGAACATCATTATTCTCCTAGATTAACCCTCCATAACAGTCATAATACACTTCTTGGAATATAGGGAAAACAAAACATAAGAAAGGGGTTAGCTTAGATACTCAGTAGGGGTATATAATACAATGGAATCCATTTTATTTTATTTATTATAAACCTTAAGGAAAGGTATATAATTACATCATAAGCCACACAATAATAATCTTGAACCTAATATGGTAAGAATAAATAATACAATATAAAATAATCACTTGAGAGATAAAACATAACCATGGATATTATACTAGTTAAATAATAACATAGAATATTAATAACTAACCTCAAAAAGAAGTAATGCATAATGATAAACATCTAAAACTTTCTATCAAGTCACCATGACAAGAATCTAATATTATCAATGATTTATGCCAAGTATCTAATACTTTCAGGGTTTCATTCCAAGAATCTAGTAGATGGGTAAGGCCTTGTCCAAAACCATATCTATTTTTTCATGAAACATACTGATGCATCGAGGGGATATAGAAGGCCCCTCTCGTCACTGTCTAATTCTACTGCATTCCTCATATAAAAAGACTGAAAAAAACAAATATAAATATTCATATTAAAACTAGCATACAAATTGTTAATACTTTATCCATAAACCATGAATGGTATTAAAACAACACATTCACAGTAAAACATATCATAAACCCTTCAATATAATATGTTAGATTTTATCATATTAAATCATCCTCAATTAAACAAAAAATCTAAAAAAGGATATTGACATAGAATAAAATAATTTTATAAAACTATTAAAATTTCTCTTGAGAAATCCCCTTTATATTGAAAATAGTTTTTTAAAATAGTCATAAATTTAGAAAGATACTATTATCATTGAATATAATCTTGTAAGAATTTAAAGGAAGCTTCAAAATGTTAAGGCATTGTTATAGTGGAAAAATCCTCTCACATTGTATAAGTTAAAAAAATATTCTTCGCATACTTTGTCAAAAAAGTTAAACTGAGTACCTCATAAAGAAAATGAAAAAGATATTCATTTTAATACAATTTTACATTGGTAAAAATGTGTTCAAAAAATTATAAAGGAATATTAATAATTTTTTGAAATAAATTTTTAGGAAACATTGACATGGATCATAAATATGTTCTAGTAAATACCTATATATAAACAATCTCGGATGGTAAAGAGATTGCAAAATTAACCCTTACCTTGTACTTTCCTTTAGTTGAGGGTGCGTGAACTTCTTATATAATTAATGAATTATGTTATTAAAGTATACCAAGACCATATATATAATTATTATATAATATATTATCCTCTTATATCTTTTTATTAATAATATTTCAGTATTACCATTTTTTCAGGTGTTAACTGCTTCATTTTCTTATGCATGTTTTGTCATGTAAGTCATGTTTCTTATGCATTGGATGTGTTTTATACATATGAAAAATGATATTATGTTAATAAATATTATATTTACTCATAATAATAATTTTATAGTCATTATTTAATGGTTAACATGGATAAAGAATCTCATCATGTTGTGGACATGGTAGGTCATACGTACGCAAAACGTCATTGTCATTCCCCTAATGGTTAAATGGTATGGAAATGGATGGTATATTAATTATAAATAATCATTATCATGTAAAATTAATTATTTATATCCATTATAATCATCGTTATACCCATAAAAATAATGTAGTGTTTGAAAACCAAATTACACGACAACATGGAGACGGTAAGCCGTATGCACGCACGAATGGTGATATTATATATCATATGATTAATAAAAAAGAATAATACGGTTGTCCCATAATCATAAAAAATTTAGAATATATTTTATGCTGGATCTATTACTTTATTATGGAAACAAATTAGGAAAACTAAAGTTGAATAATAAAGTAACTTTGAAATAGTTGATAAAACAATTACCTCTTCCTTGCGTATCTCCTTTTTATTTGAACAAAATGACTTATTAGGTTGGATTTATGCCAAATTTATGGCCACTATAATTATGTGAGAGAATTTTTAAAGATAAACGGTTATTTTTTGGCTAAGAAAAATGGATTTAGAGGTGTGAATAAAATAGAAGGAGGGGTTCCCTTTTATAAGAGAGGAGAGGGTCACTTTACAAAACTCCAAACTATTAATTTATATAAATTTATTTTAGATTACAAATAGATCCAAAGAGAGTTATTTAAAGATAAGAAGATTATTTGTCTAAATACTCTCAAAAAATAACAATTATACATGTTTTTATTTTATTTTAAACCCTATCATTTTTATTTATCCTTAATTATTCTATTGAATTTTAACTGTAGTAATAATATTATAAATTTTAAAATGATATAAATATTTACTTATGTGGTTTCAATTTTCCATTATAGATATCAAATTTTAGACCTTATAATTATCAATTTTTAGTTTTAAAATATTTTTATAAAATTTAAATAATTTAATAATATATTTTTTATAAAATATCAATAGTTTTAATTTTGACACTATTCATTTCTTTGACATTAAATTAAATCAAAATAGAAAAATAACATCCAAAAAACAATTTATTATACTCATAACATGACATAGTCATCTATAAAATTCATGTATCATTTTAATTAATTCAAATTATATTTCATTTTATTATTTTTAATATCATTTATTTGATATTTCAAGTAATAACATAATTTTTGATTAACTATTGTGTCATAATTGATGGTAATTATTTAATATCTAAAAATTATAATTAAATTAATATTATTTAGATAATTATTTTATATTTTTATAGACTATTTATGACTGATGTTATCTCTTGGTTAACCCCATATTAAAATTATTATTCTTATAAGAAATGAGAGTGTGACATTTTGTCACATTCTTTGATTTTAATAATATTTATTTCATATTCATGGAAAAGTGTCCATTTAATGATTAAATTTATAAAATGTTTTATAAGGGTATAATTTAGTCAACCAATTGTATTTTTATATGTGTTAGGGTAATTTTATAATATTATGTTTTCTTCTAATTTCCAAATTTACCCTTTAGCGTAGTAATAAAAATTACTAAAGTTACTTTTATTAATGACAAAAATAAGAAACTATTTACATAATTTGGAACTAATGATTTCAAATATAGAATCCACTTTTCGAATTTCATAACACAAAATTTGAAGTAATTAATTTAAAATTATCCTCATTTTTTGAATGAGATAACGAGTTTTAAAACTTAAAATATCCAAAAGATTGAAATGTTTTTACACATAAATTCAATATAAAAATAATTCCAATGACCTAATTTTTATTATATGATAAAAATATAATCTATATACACTTTAAACCCATTTAAATATATAATTTAACACTATAAATAAATTTTATGAAAAAGTTGTTTTCAATTAAAATGCATTATTTTTTTACTATTCATCAAAACGTGAAATTTATCAAAACAAATACATTGAAATTAAACCAAAGAAAATTTCGATACTATTATTTAAAATAAGAAGTTTATTTTTTCAAATATAATAAAAAAAAGTTTCAAAAACTAGATTTAAAATGGGTGTTCCATCAAAAGGCAGCAAAACTACATTTTTTGAAAAATAAATCTTTTATCTAGAAAATTTAATTTGTTATTATATCATGTCTATAAAGAAAATAAGATGAATGTTAAAATTATATATAATATATAAAATTCACAATGTAGTTAATACTATTCATAACTGGTAATTTAACAGCTATGTCAGATAATATATTAAATAATAATAATTTATTAATATAATGTTGTTTCGTAAAACTGGGCCTTATGTGTAACACAATACAACTAATTGTTGTGTGTAGAATGAGATTAACATGGTGTTGCATAAAATTAAATCAATAAAAATGTTAAATTTTTTCAAAAAATGAAAACGTTGTAAAGTATCATAGTGTTACATTTTCTCTTAATTCTAATTCATTGATCATGAACGAAATATTTATCGAGGAATTTTTATTTTAAATTTATCCATTCCATGTGTTCTATTTCTTCTTCCTCTACTGTATTCAAGATCAATTACCACCATTGACCACCACTGTAACAAGCCAATCTTTTATAAATAAAATTCTCCTTTCTTGATTTATCTAAATGCCTCATCATGGAATATAGTTATAAAAAAACAAGGACTTATTTGGTTTTAAGATATCCTATTATATTTAAAAGAACATTAAGTATCATACAATTGATAATATATCCATTGAAAATTGATTAGTTGATTAGTATAAATATAGTGTTTTAACAAATCTGATTGACAAATACAAAGGAAGTGATATCCTCAACTAGTAGGATTGTACCCTAGTAATCCCATTTATTGGAGCTTATAAGAGAGATAGTATTTCTAGGGTTTTCCCTTGATCAATCCCAATATGAGATCCAACACTTAAGAATGGAAAAAACCCATTTATGGGAGAATTTCAATCTCATCAAGATCATGACCCCAACCATGTTTGCTGAACCACCCCATGAAAATCCCACCATCATGCACCTTACTCTTAGAGTGATTTCTGGGGTATTAATGGGATATGTACAAAGACCTTATTAATATTAATATGTTCCTTTATTTTTATAAAATAATGAAAAAAAATTCATTTTAATATTGTTACTTTCTAAAAAAATTATTATTAATTCAGTAAAACACAAATAGTATTTTTGTTAATATTCAAATTCAATTAATAAAATTATGAATTAATGTATTACTAAAACAAATAGTATTCTAATAAAATATAGTTATTTTAAAAAATTATAAAATATAATTGATAATATATTTTTCATTAAATCAAATGGAATTTTTTTATAAGGGTTTAGGAACTATTGTTGTCAAAAAAACCCATCATTTCTTAATAAATGTCAATGTTATTTAAAAAGTGATAATTAAAATATATAAAAAATTACTAAGACAAAATTAATATTATATTTTTAATCATAACACCTAAATTATCCAATGGTTAATTTTTCTTAATTTTATGAGATAGTCAAATTTTTGAGTAAAAATTAAAGATCATATAAATATACATTGTGTTTTATGACACCATAATGACCCAAAAGTGATATAATAATTACTATAATTAGGATAAAAGACAAAATATATTTTTTAAATTTAAAATAATATTATTTTGAGTTTTTTCAATTATTTTTTAAATACATTATGAATCCTCCAAAAACATATAATATTTTTTAAGGTTTTAAAATCATTTCTTTAAGAATATGACTCACCTCCACATAATCAAGGAAATTATATTAATATTTCTGGAATTTGTAAAAATAAAATAATTATAACCACTCCATTTTGGCTGAAACCATGGGCCAAAACCATGGTATTGTTTGTGATTTTGGATATTTTATTTTATAGCGTCCAAAACATAAATAATAAAGATATCCCCCTATTTTCCTATACAAACCACCCAATATCTCATTTATCTTCACTAAAAATCCTTCTAGAATGAACATACTCTTATATCCACTCTCTAGATATCTCCTAGGGAACACAAAGCTCTCAAGAATCCCCTACCAATCTTTTTAAGTCACACACTCATGTAAGGGATCATCACCTTCCTCTCCTTATTTAAATTCAAGAACCTTATTTCGAATTTGTCTTCTTAATTTCATTTTTTTTATGTAAATTATTTATAAAAATACATTAATATCCAATGTCGTTTATTTAAAATATATATTATCTATTCTCTCTCATTTTAAACTTCACCTAATCTATTAGTATGATGAAATCTCATAAGGGACTTATCTCTTCTCATTTCGATTCATATACTTCTTTTTATGTTATATCTATTAAGTTAAATTTTACATTAATGGGATATGATCTTCTATATTCACAATAATTTCCATTTAATTTATAAATTATTATCTCCCCCTTTTAAATCTCATTAATCATCCCATGATCCTTTTTGTACACCCATTATTATGTTGAAATTTCATAAGGGATCTTTCCCTTTCTCCTCATTATTCAAGAATCTTCTCTACCATATCTATTTTATATTCATTTCCATATAATAAGATATGTAATTATATACATCCCTTGAATTAAAATTTATTTAAAAATCATGAGATATCCCTTTCACTCTCATCAATCCCTTTTATGAATTTTTATGTAATGTTGTTATGCTGTAAAAATTTCATCTAGATTTTCAATGCCAAAACAATTATGTAGTGAATACCATACCCATTTTTTTATCAAGGGTATTCAAATTTATGCACATATACTAATTTATTAGGTACTTAAATTTATGTATTATAGATTCCTATATCATGGAATAAATTATTATGATGATTAATTCCATGTTGTATGATCTATGCGGCACACATAAGTATGAGAATGAAATGAATATGATGGGTGTGCCCAGATAGCATTCCAATTCATTGGGTAATGTTTAGTATCATGACACAACAATTTTGTATATGGACTTAACCACATTTCTTTATGGTAATTTTTTCACCATATTTTCTTGGTAGTTTTATCCTTCACCTGTGATTATGATTCAATTTTTTAAGTTGTTGCCACATTTCCCATGTTATGATTGTCATGCTATATCATGTCTCATTGTTCATGTTTATAATTAATACTATTGTTATTCCCTATTAATTTTCATATTTTCTAACATGTATTATCTTATTCATGTTATTAAATGTTTATTCTATTTTTGGGCTTCATATCTCACCCATTTCTCATGTTATCCCCTGGTTATCGTGTGCACTTTTAAAAGCCATGGAATTTTTAAAGCAAGTTTAGGATGTTTTTAAACAATTTTTCATATATCATGTTCAATATGTTATTATATATACCTAATTCCCAATGAAACTATAATTATAAATACTTTTGATTGTTTTAAGTGAAATATATTTTAATAAATCATGTATTAATATGAAATAAAAATAATGGGTTTTATAGTTGGAATTAGAGGAAAAGTATAGTAATTTTTTGGCTTAAGATTTGAACACTCTAGAAAAAGCCTTAGGGTTTAAACTATATATAACAAAACATCCCTAATGTTTTTTTAGTATAGTTTAAGTGTTTTATTGAGAATATTCATCTCTGTCTGGATACTACAAGTGGGTGTGGTTCTGGCACAGATGCACCTAGTAGTAACAACTCAGACAAGGTGTTCTGGACCTGACTAGGGGTAACCTAGTACATGAAAATATGCCTTACTTCGCACCTGGTTTGACACTCTAGGGGGATATAATTTGGAAAATCGATAATCTCATTACAAAATATTGTTAAGGCAATAAAAATATTTCCATAAGAATGTATTTTAGGAAATTGATCACGGATAATGTAGATTGAAGCCTAGAAATTCATAGGTCAAGGAAATAAATTTATATTTATATTTTATCACTTTAATTTCATTGGATTGCAATGCATTTATTTAATAGTTCTAAAATGAAATAATCATCCATAATTTTTCTTTTATTCTACCCAATGGCCAGAAATAGGAGGAATCATGTGAACAACCAATGTGATGGGCAATGTGATGATTTCCCCAACGAGATGCCTAACCCAATGAAAGTAAGAAAGAAGAACTTTATAGTGATATTCACTCAACTAAATCAGGTTATGAATAGAAACCTAGATTAGGAGGAGTTCCAAAATCATTCTAAGAGAGAAAAATCTATGATTAGGAGCTTTATGTGACAAAGGCCTCTGAATTTGAATGGATCATCTGATTTATTAATTGCATAAAAATGGATCAACTTCGTTGAGAAAATATTACATATCCTTCAATGTTCCAAACCGGAGAAGGTTATATTGGTAATTTATCATGTGGAAGGAGAATATCACCAGTGGTGGACATTGATCAAGAATACAAAGCCTGAGTAAGAGTTCAAAGTGATAGAATGGAAGGAATTCTAGAAAACTATTTTTTGATAAATATTTTTCTCGCACTCTAAATCTTAAAATGGAATGGTATTTCCCTTCCCTTGAGAAAAAAGAAGACAAGTAAAACAGGGAGTACAAGGAAAACGTCATAATACTTATGAAATATGCCTCTAACTTTTTTGTTACCCACGAATTCAATGTTGACAGCTTCTTTTGTTGGATAAATAACAGTCTACAAAAATCCATGGTGATCTGAGACTTTGATATTAAAAATGAAATTTTCTGATGTTCCCTCAAAATCGAGATGGAGATTAAAAATTCTCATGGGTGTCAGGGAAATATGAATCAGAAATTGGAGTTTAATTCTAGTATTCTGATGGATAAATATAATATTTATAAGAAATTATGGCATCCTGGTATTCAAAGGAGTGAAAATAGAACCTCGTAAATTACCTAATGAGAACTAAGAAATGATTTAGGTATGGTACCAAAGGACACCTGCTTAATATGTACTGATAGTATAAATCCTCTAATGATATGTAGGAATGGAATGCTCTAATAAACCCATATATCATTGTTTATTTCCTCAATTTTATTTAACTAGGGAACTTTTTATTCGAATTCCTTAAGACAAGGGTTTTTGGAGACAACTAGCAACCTCAAAGGTAGAAATGGTGATATTTTTCCTCTACTACTGCCGAAGTGGATCCCAAAAGTGAAGTAGTGATTGGTACGCAAGTTATTCATTCAATAATAGTGAAAAAAAATTCTTTTGTTTCTACATATTCCTTCATATCATGAAATTTTTGTAGAACTATTCAGACACCGCCCCAAATCTGGGAAGTAGGGATGTCGGTGAAAATAGAAAATGGGTAAATTATTACATCCCAATTATATAACTCCCCCCCCCCATCACAATTTATGGGATAAACTTCCTAAAGAACCATTTTATACATTGGTGGAATTTTATGCAATTTTGGGCATGTATTGACTTTACCTACATAGATCCAATATAAATTTCCATGAGAAGGAAATTACTCTATATATGGATAATCGACCCCAGATTATGTACAAGTGAAAGTAGGGGGATGAATTTTATTTAGAACTATTATTTAAAACATGGATATTATTTCCCTATGATAAAGTGTATCTATTTCAAATGATTGAGTCAATGTAAAGGATTGTCCTTAATGACAATCCTTTTGAAAGGGAATATACTAATATGTTTCTTGAGGGATTTCTTGGTCTTCCTCTCAGAAGAGAGATTGAATTTTCAGTCACTCATATAATTGGGGAATTTTCAATATCCATGTCTATATATATGATGGATTTTTTAGAACATGAGGAGCTAAAGAAACAACCAAAATAGAATCTGGATAAAGGGTGCATACACCCAAGTGCTTCACCATGGGGTGCACCAGTCCACTATTTCAAGAAGATGTATGGGTCAATGTGCCTTTGCATCAATTATCATGAGCTCAATAAGATCATGATAAAGAACAAGTATTTTTATCCTATAACTGATGACTTTTTTTATTAGATATGTGGAGAACAATATGGCTCCAAGGTGGATATTCGGTCGAGATATTATCTAGTAAGGTTGAATAAGGAAGATATACCCAAGACCTCTTTGTGAACTATGAGTTCATAGTGATTCCATTAAGACTCATTAATGCTCCATTGATCTTCATGGACATTATGAATAGTGTATTTAGAGACTACCTCAAAAATATTTGTGGCAGCCTTTATAGATGATATTCTAATATACTCTAAAAGCTAGAAGGAGAATGAAAAGAATCTGATAACTATGCTAAAGACCCTATAAAAAGAGAAGAGTTACACCAAGAAAAACAAATGTGAGTTCTATTTTAGAGAAATATCATTCTTGGGGAATATCATCCAAATGAATGGGATATATATGGATTATTTAAATAAAGAAGAAATTGAAGGATGGATGAGGCCAACATATATGAATGATATCCATATTTTCCATGGTTTAGTTGGGTATTATCGATGATTTGTAAAATAATTATCATGATTTTTAAAACCATATTACAAAGATAACTAAAAATGGAGTAATGTTTGACTGGAATGATGAATGAGAAGAGAGATTCATTGAGTTAAATATATGTTCCATCACACCACCCTTGATCACACTACCCACAAGTGGAGAACTATTCGTAGTATTCAATAATTATTTGAATAAGGGATTGGGAAATGTGTAAATGCATTATGAAAAATCCATATCCTATGCTTCAAGGTAATTGAGATTTCATGTGAAAAATGATCTGATGCATGATTTAGAGATGGAATCTATGATTTTGGAATTGAAAATTGGGAAACATTATCTCTATGGAAAGAGTTTTGAGATATATACAGATCAAGAAATCATCAAGTATATATTCTCATAGAAATAGATGAATATGAGCCAACAAATATGGTTAGAGATGATCAAGGAATATTACTGGTTAATCTACTACCATCATGGTAATGAAAATAAAGTGGTGGATTCTCTATGTAGAAAGGTTCATTCATCTTTATCAATGGTGAGAATTGATATAGATCCAATCTTCTTAGACCTGTAAAAGATAGACGTGGGAATCTTAAAGGATGTAACATCATCGATACTTTCACAAATGATTACTCAAACATCAATTTTGAAAAGGGTAAAGGACTCTCAAAGAACTAAAGTGGAAATTAAAAATAAGGTGGAATCCATAAGAATAGGGAATTACATTGAGATTAAAATTGATCAAGAAGTAATTGTAGGATTTGGTTCAAGACTATGTGTTCTGTAAAATAATGAGTTAAAGAAATAACTATTGAATGATGAACATAGTTCAACTTTCTCTATTCATACAGGAAGAGAAAATATGTATAAAGATCTTTGTGAATACTATTATTGGGAAATATGAAGAATGAGATCACTGAATATATATCAAAGTGACTGGTATGCTTGCAAGTGAAGGATGAAAGTCATATCTCTAAGGATATGATGATACCATTACCCACACCAACATGGAAATTAGAGAACATCACCATAGACTTTTTAACAAGACGTATGCGGAAATCCTGAAAAAACAATGTTATATGGGTAGTTTTAGATAATATAATAGAGACAACACACTTTATATCAATTCTATAGGACTTCTAATTGGATCAAATTTCATGGATATACATCAGAAAAGTGCAAGGACTTCATGGATCACCACTATCAATTGTATCCGATTAAGATATAAGCTTCAACTCCATGTTCCCAAAAAGTCTCCAACATTATCTAAACACCGAGCTGAACATCAGTATGGACTATTAGGCTCAAACTGATGTCCAATCTAAGAAGAATATTGAGACACTATAAAACGTGTTTTGAGTATGTTTTATAGACTTAAAAGGAGTTTGGTAACAACATATTCCTCTGATCGAGTTCTAATAGAACAAAAGTTTCCAATCAAGCATCCAAATGACTCCCTATGAATCCCTTTATGGGAAGAGTTGAAGAACTCCTACATGTTGGGATGAATTTGTGGAGCTAACACTTCTAGATCTTGAAATGGTTGAGTAAATAGTGGAAAAGGTTAAGATCATTCATCAACTTATTAAGGTCACTCAGATTTAATAAAAGAGAAAAGCTGAAAATCATATATGAAACCTATATTTTGATATTAGAGACATGGTATTCCTCCAAAAGTCTCTATGGAATAATTTGAAGAGATTTGGTATGAATGGAAATATTACTCCAAGGTACATCAGTCCTTTTGAGATCTGTGATCATATCAGAGTAGTGAACTATCGACTAACACTCCCAATGAAACTATATCATCTACATGACGTATTCCCTATATCTATCTTGAAGAAGTATAATGAAAAACCCTCACTTGTACTCAACCAATAGGTGGTACCATTGGGGAATAAAATTTACAATGAAGAGAAGCTAGTAAATATCTTAGATCATAGAGAAAAAGTTCTACAAAATAAGGCAATGTACCTTGTCAAAGTATTGTGGTGAGAGAAAAAGTATGAACAAGAAACATGGGAACCAAAGAAGGTGATGAAGTATAGTTACCCTCATATATTTTAGTGTGTGAAATTGAAATTTCTTGGTCAAAATTTCTTAAGCTGGGAATATTGTAATGACCCTAATTGTTATAAATAAAATTCCCCCATTTTTTATTTAATTAAATGTCTCATCATGAAGTATGGGTATAGAAAACACATGAACTTATTTGGTTTTATTATATATTATTAGATATAATAGATAATTAATTATCTTACCATAGATAACATAGTTTTTGAACAATGATTACATGTTTAGTATAAATATAGGTTTTTAAGAAATCTAATTGACACAGTTAAAGGAGGTGATGGCCTCATTCAGTAGGATCATACCCTATGAATCACATTTAACATGTCTTTTGAGGGAGATATAATTTCTAGGATTTTTCCCTTGACCAAGCCTATGCTAATATACAACAACTTTCGAGGGAGATATATATCATGACCCTACAAATATGAATATGTAATTTTTTTAAATAGAATAATGAATATATTTTCCTCCCATTATTGTTACTTTATAAATGTTTTTATTTTTGATCCAAGAAAACATAAATAGTATTTTTAGTTAATATTCAAATTCAATTAGTCAATTTAGGATTAATAGATTTTAAAAATAAGTAATATTTTAAAAAAAATTATTAAATAATTTTTATAAAATATAAAGGATTATTTAATTTTTATGAAGTCAAATGTAATTTCATTATAAGGGTTTGAAAATTATTATCGTAAAAAACCCCATCATTTCCCAATAAATGTCGATTTTATTTTAAAAGTGAAAATTCAAGTATTTATAAAATTATTTATATAAGAAAATATAATTTTCAAATAAAAATTTGTGAACTATCCAATGGATAATTCTTCATAATATTGTGAGAGAGTAAAAAATTTGGGTAAAAAGTAAATATCGTATAAATATACTTTGTGTGTTAGGACATAATAATGACCCAAAAGTGATGTAACAATTAAAATAAATTGGATACATGACCAAAAATACATTTTAACTCTAAAATAATGTGATTTAATGTTTATTTGATTTATTTTATAATGAAATTATGAAGCCTCCAAAACATATAATATATTTTGAGGTTTTAAAATATTTTCTTTAAGGGTGTGACTCGACTCCAATAAAAAATGGAATTATTTTAACGATTTAGAACCTTTTCCTTGTAAAATAATTAGATACAACCCCTTTTTTAAGAAACCATGGGAAAAAACATGGTTTGTTTTGTGGTTTTGGATATTTTATTATGTAGAGTCCAAAACAAAAAAAATAAAGATATCCCCCTATTTTCTTATATAAATCCACCCAGGCTCCCATTTTTCTTCACTAAAACTCCTTGGATCAGGACCATAATATACTATACACTCTCTGGAGTCCTACCGAGGATTCCCTAATCTCTCAAGAATCCCCCATCAATCCCTTGAAGTCACACACTCAAGTAAGGGATCCCCACCTTCCTCTCCTTTTAATTCACAAACATTCTTAGGAAATCAACTTCTTTATTGAAATGTTTTCATGTTTTTTTTATAAAAAAACCATAATTTCCAAGGCATTTTATTTTAATGAGTTATTATTTAATCATTCCCATTTTAAACTTCACCTAAGATGTTACTATGTTGAAACTCTTTAAGGGATTTCTTTTTTCTCATTTCTATTCGAGAACGCATTTTTATGTTATGTCTATTAAATTCCACTTTATTTTTTTGGGTTATGTTCTTACATATTCTTATTACTTTTAATTTAATTTATAAATCATAATATCTCCATTTTCACACTCATTAATATTCTCATGATCCTTTATTTACACATGTTACCATGACGAAATTTTGTAAGGGGTCTTTTCTTTTCTTCTCTTTATCCAAGTATCTTATTTAACTTGTGTCTTTATCTTCATTGAGTAATAATGAGATATGTTATTCCATATATCCTTTATTATCAAATTTATTTCCAAATTATGAGAGACCCCTTTCTCCCTCATCATTTTATTTGACGAATTTTTTTGTAACACTCTTATCCATCTGAAATTTCACAGTGATTTTCAATTCCAAAAAAAATTGTATCGTGAATACCATACCAATTTTTCTATCAATGGATTTATCTTCATACACATATACTTATTTATTTTGGACTTACTGTTAGGGTTGGTGTCCTGAGAACCAACTATTTTGTACTTGGATTACATGAATGTACACTTATTATATATTGTTCATTGTTCTATATGACTATAATATAATAATGTCCTGGAATATTTGATGCATTAATAAGGTCATGGAAAATCCCCACTATGATGAGAACCTTGAAATTATATAATAATATTCTTAAATAAAGTTATACAGTTGGATGACATACTATGATACGACACATAGTATATAGATCATCATGTGCGGGTACTCGTAAGAAGACGAGACTCTCTCTCATGGAGTTCGCACTTGGTAATCTGTAAGAAGGGAGATTATGAGAATAGACCCACCAGTAGCAATTCCTCATGTCTTGGTGTCATTGTAAATTTCTATCTATGATCATTTATAATGGTCCTTAGACTGTAATATTATCATTAACTCATGTCATGACTTGTGCACTTAGATTTGCTAACGAAAACCGTCACAAAGACAGTTGGCGGGAAGTAGGGTACATTGGGTGTGTCACGAATGACATGTTGTTAATGGATAAGTCAATGAAGGATTTGTCCCTTCCATATTTATAGAAGTAGATATCTTGGTCCCATTGATTGAAATATAACTTTCGCCCAAATTCCATGTCCATGGTGTAATGATGAGTTTATTTCTAGAAGTCAATGAATGACAGATCAGGCACATAGGTTTATGACACTGCTATGAAACCTTATTGATGATATATTGAGACAAAGGGATTAAATTACATGGTATGAATTTGTATGAGGTGACATGTCAATGTGTTGTCCACTTCGTTCTCTTGGGTTCCCTGACCTGTTGCTAGACAGTAATCTTGGACTTTTGGAAATCCCTCCTAATGCCAACGAGAAAAAGGCCTATAGGGTCACACACTAAGTGTATCCAAGTATCTCAAGTAGAATAAAGATTCTTCTCATATGTGGTTTAAAAATTATTCAAGGAATACTAACTTGTTTTAATAATGGAGGAAGAATAAAATGAAAACAATATATACATTCCATGTATTAATGATTACACACTGTGTAGTTTTAATTTTGGAAAGGAAATGAAAAACAAGTACACGTCATGTATTAAAGATTACACACGGTGTAGTTTTATGAAAAACAAGTACACATCGTGTATTAATGATTATACATCGTGTAGTTATTCCAGTTGGGCTTTTGAAGAAATAATATTTTTTTATTAAATGATATTTATTATAACCAGCATAGGCGCATGTTAAGGAATTAATGATTCAACATGGGGGTTTTCAAAAAGGGTTAATGAAATAAATAAAATGTGTAATGCGTTTATTTATTATCATAACTCTATAAAATCAAACACAATTATAAATATCCTCACAACCCCAACACTTGTCTTTTATCTTTGTGCACAACAACTATGGAGAATTCTCTCAAGGTTGAAAAAAATCATTCCTCCAAGAATTCTCTCAAGACCGAGATAGATCCTCCTCCACTGGATCAAAGAGATCTTAGGAAGACAATGCAAGAAAAGGATTCTCTACGCTAGCACCCCGAAACTCCTTTGGCGACGTCCAGATATATGTGGTGCATGTGTGGATCATGGCTAGAGAAATTCTACACTTGGCTTCTGCGACGCAACGGCGAAACACATCGGAACATGATCTGAAATACCAATGAAAAAAGAACTCCATAAAAGGTACTTCTTGTTAATTAATTAAATTAATTATAATCAACCTGTGAGGATCCACATTTATGGTTCTGGGACTATTCTTATTCTTTGTCTATTTCTATGATTCGATCCATGGAGTCTAGATTTTATCATCGTATTGATCCCGGATAGATCATTGCTGATGACAAAAAGACAAGTGGGAACATCCACCCATGAGCTTCTACTGCACTCGAAACCTTCAATTGGTATCAGAGGGAGGTTAAAATTTTTATTATAGTTTATCAATTTTCATTGATAGTTTATGCATTTATATGTAATTCAATTCAAGATAAATAGTTCTATAAAAATGAATGAATGAGAGTTGTTCTTCCTCATTAATTTCTTTATTCACATCATAGAAACAAACTTTTAATTTTAATTTTGATTAAAATAAAAACAAGGAACTCATCCGTAGGAGCATCTCTTTCTATCTATACAACATCAGAATAGACGGCGTGTAGTGAAAACTACACGTTGTGTACTTAGGTTCAACGAACTGGTACTGGTCCACCAAGCCACGCTGTGCGAATTGAGTACACCTAAGTATTTATTACACCGTGTTGACCAGAACTTAACAGTGTGTGGAAACCAGAATACACGGCGTGTATGTTGAATAAACACGCCATGTAGTCCGATCCGACCCAGGTGAAACCATGTACAAGGAGAAGTCATGTTCCATATACATGGGATTACCAGGACGGGAACCACGTAACAAGTATACGTCGTGTTAGATTAATCTACACACTGTGTACTCCAAAATTTCCAAAGTACATAAAACACACCAAATCCCCTGTCATGTACTTTGGATAAAAGGTGAAAATAGATACACTCTGTTTAATATAGCCTACACGACGTGTACTTTCTAGAGATTGAATTTCACCAGGTTTCCTCTAACGTACAAAGACCCGTACAAGGAATATGGGTGAGAAAAATCTCAAGGAAATTCAAAAAGGAATTTAAGATAAAAAATTGATTAATTATAATATCATAATTAATTGAATTCAAACATGACTTATCTTAAATAAAAGAATGATTAAAAGAATTTAAATTCTAAATATGAGTAAATGTCATTTCATTCTATGGATGATCATGATCTAGACCAAAGACCCTTTGTGTTTGTATGGTTTCATTTAAATTTATTTAATTTTAATTCGTTGGCCTACGAGCCTACTTCCAATAAAATGTACGGTTTGTATGCCCTTAGTCTCTTTAATGTAAACCCATGTAATGGAGGATCTCCCAAGCCATAGGAGATGGTTCAATATCCATATCTGAGGTGAAACCACCCCAAGATGATGCAAAGGTAGATAGGCGGGAGCTGTAAAATACGAACCATCAGGTTCAAGGTGTTTTCCCTAGGTTAGGGTTAGCCTATCAAAACTGCTGGATAAGATAACCAATATAAGATCATGATAATTCCATATTATTTTATTTCTACTTGATTGCATGGTTTATTTATTATGTATTTTTTGTCACGATCACATAAATAATGAAATAAACAAGAATACAAAGATGGAAAAAAAATAAAAATTGGACTATGTGTAAACATTATCAGAACATGGTTAATCACTTAAGAAAGTATCACTTAATATTAACAAGCATGTGATAATGAAAAACTATGCATAAAGAATAAAATTCCTCAAATACCATATTAAGTCAGACCAAGCCTTCCGTTACATGATTAAGGGAAAGACTCAATAAAACTATGTGTTTGGCCAACCCTTACTGGGACACTTGCTTTTATAAAGTAATCCCTTATGAAAGTTTTGGGTTGACATAAACATTTTACATCAAGAGGAGTATCCCTTTCTAGACTTGTTGTAAAATAGAGGCAAGTGTTTAGTAAATCCAATTCCAGATTTCAAGATTGGTAAGTCCACTCAACAGATCAAGGAACTGTAAGCTCATAGTTGCCAAAGACCTGCCTACCTAAATACCTTCTAATAGCTTGACCAACTCTTGTTTGGGTTATGTGATGGGTAATATGGATCCTTTCCACTAGAATGTCAAAGAAATTGAAAATTCTGAGCTCAATGGTGAGGGACATTGGGACTTGATAAAATAGTGGGAGGCTTAACAAAATTTATTATTTCTCATAAAATGTAATCAAGGAAGTACTGATAAATCTGCTCTTTTAATTTTTATAATCAATATGAAAAACTCATCAACTAAATTTTCTCTATGATCAATTCTGGATAAAGACAATATCCTCACTGGTAGTAACTTTCAGGAATGTTGTAGGCGCCTTCGGGTTATCCTACGCCATGAACGAAATTTTTAAGTGCTGGAGTCCTCACTTCAGGATTTTCCTGCCCAAGGGGCGAGTGATGAAGATTTCCTGGTCTATGATCAACATTTGAGTGATGCACTCGACATTCAATGTTTGATGTTATCATCAATTTCAAGTGATCTCATCAAGTCTCATGAAGACATGGATTCCTACAACATTCTCGAGAACCTTCGTGGTCTATACCAGGAGGGAGAAAGACAGGAAAGGTTTGAGATCTCCAAGGCTCTATTTCAGAGAAAGATTGGAGAGGGTGCCCCAACTGGGCCTCATGTAGTCAAGATCATTGGAAACATTGAGTGATTAGAGGTTATAAGGTTTAAACTCCCCAAATAATTGGGTACCGATATCATTCTTTCATTACTCCCCCAGATCTTCTCTAACTTTGTTGTAAATTTCAACATGAACAACATTGAGAAGTCTCTATCAGATCTTCTTATCCTTATTCGCTAAGTAGACAATGATATGAAAAGTGAAAAACCTTCTATCCTTATAGTGAATAAAAGTAAAGGGAAGGCGAAGAGCTTTAAGCCCAAATATTCTTCAAGGCCTTCTAAGAAAAGGACGATCAAAGGGGAGGCAAGAGAACAGAAGGCTATTTGTTTCACATGTGGCAAGAAGGGCCACTGGAAGAAAAACTGCACCTAGCCAAGGAAGAAAGGGGAAGCTTCAGGTGCATTCATTATCGAATGAAATCTATCTGTTTCTACTAATTGGGTATTATATACTTCTTGTGGTGATCACATCTGTATCAAAATATAGGAACCAAGTAGATTCGGAAAGATTGAATGAGGTGAGGTGAATCTGCGAGATGCTAATGGATCCAAACTCACTGTTGTAGCTGTCAGAGACTACCACCTCACATTGCCTACTGGGATGGTCTTGGAATTAAAAGGATTTTATTATGTACCCTATGTAACCAAAAACATTATTTCACTATCCAGATTATATATTGATGGATTCATCTTCAAATTTGTAAATAAATTATGCTACTTTTATAAAGAGAGCATTGGTTTTGGTAGGGAACATTTATATAACGACCTTTATGTGTTAGACTACACAAATTAAGTAATGGAAATAAATGACAATGTTAATTCATATGACTCATACCACACCCATCTTTGGCATCACCAGCTAGGTCATGTCAATGAGAAATGTTTGACAAAATTACATCAAGATGGTTATTTAAATTCTTTCAAACTAAAACCACTTGGTGTATGTCATGCGTGTCTAGAATGAAAAATGACCAAATCCCCATTTAGTGGGAAAGGTGAAAGGGCTAAAGAGCTTCTATTATTAGTTCACACAGATGTGTGTGGACCATTTCTAGTTAAAGAAAGGGGTGGGTTCTTGTACTTCATAACTTTTACTGATGATTTTAGTAGATATAGACATATCTACTTAATGAGGTACAAGTCAGATTATTTTGATCGGTTCAAAGAATACAATAATGAAGTTGAGAACCAGCTTGGTAGGAAGATTAAGAAACTCTACTCAGACAGAGGAGGAGAATATCTTAATCTGGACATCATTGATTTTTTGCGGGAGTTTGGGATTCACTCTCAACTCACTCCTCCTTACACGCCTCAGTGGAATGGTGTAAGTTCAAGGAGGAACCACACACTATTGTACATGGTGATATCAGTGATGATTCATGCGAGTCTTCAATTATCCTTTTGGGGATATGCATTACAAACAGTAGCACACATACTAAACTAAGTACCAACTAAATCAATAAATAGTATTTCATACGAGTTATGGAGTGTACGCAAAACCATATTATCACATTTACAAGTGTGCGGTAGAGAAACATTTTTTAAGGTCTCTTTAGGTAACAAACTTGCACCTCGAGGCACAAAGTGTATATTTATAGCATATCCCAAGGAAACAAGGGGATATTACCTACACAACCCCTCAGATAAAAAGGTTATAGTGTCAAGACATTCCATATTCCTTGATATGGAGCACATCTCTAAAAGAGATAGTGGGAGCGACATAGAATTCAATGAATACAAGGCTCAAAATACACAAGAGTTGGTACAAGGACAGATTCCACAAAGCCCCATGGAAGAACAATCTATTCCAGAGACACAAAAACTGTGTAGGAGCATGAGAGAGGTGATAGAACTAGAACGATATGGTTTTATTATCACTGAGTATGGTGACACATTATTGGTTGAAAATGTTGATCCTCTTACCTACAAGGAAGTAGTTGAAGGCACAGACTTTTCTAAGTGCCAAGAATCTATGAATTATGAAATGGATTCCATGTACCAAAACCGAGTCTGGATTTTGTTAGATCCTCCATTTGATGTAAATCACGTTGGTAATGAATGGGAATTCAAGAAGAAACTGGACATGGAAGGACAATTAAAAACCAATAAGGAACGACTGGTTGCAAAAGGTTTTAGACAGTGTCAAGGAATTGAATATGATGAAACCTTTTCACTAGTTGAAATACTGAAATTCATCAGAATCATATTGGCCATTTCCACTTACTGTGACTATGAAATTTGGAAAATGGATGTCAAAACAGCATTCCTTAATAGGAACCTCTAGGAAGATGTCTACATGACACAACCTGAAGGGTTTGTGACTCCAAATGATTCCAACAAGGTATGCAAGTTGCAGAAATCCATTTATGGATTAAAGAAATAATCAAGGTCATGGAACATTCATTTTGATGAATCCATAATAGAATTTGGATTTGTTAAGAACGAATGTGAGAATTGTGTCTACAAAAGGTTTAGTGGAAGTGCAGTCATTTTCCTAATAGTATATGTTGATGACATATTACTAAATAGAAACAAAGTACTTGTCTTACAGTTAGTTAAGGCATGGTTAGATAATTGATTCCACATGAAAGACTTGGGAGAGGTATCATATATTCTTGGGATCAAGAACCATCATGATAGATCCAAGAGAATATTGGGCCTAAGTCAAAGTGCATACATTGACAAGATACTGAAGAGATTCAGTATGGAACAGTCCAAGAGGGGATTGTTGCCAGTGTCAAATGACATTCATATTTCCAAAGAAATGTGTCCCCAGGCACATGAGGAAAGAAAGAAAATGGAAAGGATCCCTTATGCATCCACGATTAGGTTAGTCATATATGAAATGATATGTACAAGGCTAGATGTTGATTACGCGTTAAGCGTGGTAGGCAGATATCAAGCTAATCTTGGAGGCTGACATTAGATTGAAGTCAAGAATATCCTTAAGTATCTGAGGTGTACTAAGGATATATTCCTGGTTTATGGAGGATATGAGAAACTAGTCATCATAGGATATGTATATGATAGTTTCCAGACTTATCATGATGACATAAAGTCGTAGTCTAGATATATCTTCAGTTTGAATGGAGGTGCAGTGAGCTGGAAGAGCTTAAAGAAAGGTGTGGTGGCAGATTCTACAGTAGAGTTTGAGTATATCATAGATTTTGAGGTAGCTAAAGAAGAAGTATGGATGTGAAGCTTCATCCAAGAGTTTGATGTAGTACCTAGAAGTAAAGATCCTATCACACTCTATTGTGATTAAACAATAGTGGAGGCACTTGCAAAGGAGATAAGGTCACAACAGTGGACAATGAACATACTTCGGAAGTATCAACTATTGAGGTATTTTTCTCAGAGAGATGAAGTTGCAGTGACCAGTATTTCCACAAAAGACAATGTGGCGGACCCCTTGACTAAAGCCTTGACTCAGCAGAAACATGATCATCATGTGAGGTCTAGCGGACTAAAAGTCTTAAGTAGTTTGATCTAGTAAAAGTGGGAGTTTTTTAGGGTTCGTGTCCTGAGAACCAACTGTTTTTACTTTGATTACCTATATGTACACTTATTATATATTTTTCATTGTTCTGAATGACTATAATAAAATAATGTCCTGAAATATTTGTTGAATTAATAAGGTCATGGCAGATCCCTGATATGATGAGAACCTTAAAATATTGTAACAATATTCTTAAATAAAGTTCTACGATTGGATGACATACTATTATAGGACACATAGTATACAGATCGTCATGTGCGGGTACTCATAAGAAGACGAGACCCTCTTTCATGGAGTTCACACTTGGTAATCTCCAAGATGGGAGATTATGAGAACAAACCCACCATTAGAAATTATGCATGTCTTGGTGTCATCGTACATTGCTATCCACGAGCGTGTGTAATGGTCCTTAGACTGGATGATTATCATCAACTCATGTCATGACTCATGCACTTAGATTTGCTGATGAAAACCGTCACGAAGACAGTTGGCGGGATGTAGGGTACGTTAGGTGCATCACGAATGACATGTTGTTAATGGATAACTCAATGAAGGATTTGTCCCTTATATATTTGTGGAAGTAGATATCTTGGGCCCTTTGATTGAAATAGAACTGTCTCCCATATTTCCTGGCCATGGTGTAACGAAGAGTTTATTTCTAGAATTCAAAGAATGACAGATCAAGCACATAGGTTTATGACACTACCAGAAACCTTCTTGATGAGATACCGAGACAAAGGGATTAAATTACACGGTAATCATTCGTATGAGGTGACACATCAATGCGGAATCAACTTATTTCTCTTGGGTGACTTGACCCGTTGCTAGACAGTAATCTTGGGCTTTAGGAAATCCCACCTAATGCCAACGAGAAAGATTCCTAGAGGGTCATACACTAAGTGTATCCATGTATCTCAAGTAGAAAAAATATAATTCTCATACGTGGTTTAATAATTATTCAAGGAAGCCTAAATCGTTTTAATGATGGAGGAAGAATATAATGAAAACAAGATATACACGCCATGTATTAATGATTACACGCCGTGTAGTTTTCATTTTGGAAAGGAAATGAAAAATAAGTACATGTCGTGTATTAATGATTACACACCGTGTAGTTTTATTAAAAGCAAGTACACACCATGTATTAATGATTACATGTCGTGTAGTTTTTTCAGTCGGGATTTTGAGGAAATAATATTGTTTTATTAAATGATATTTATTATAATCAGCATGGGCGCATGTCAAGGAATTAATGATTCGACATGGGGTTTTTTAATAATGGTTAATGAAATAAATAAAATGTATAACATGTTTATTTATTGTCATAACTCTATAACCTCAAACCCGATTATAAATAACCTCACAACCTCAACACTTTTCTTTAATCGTTGTGCACAATAATTCTGGAGAATTCTCTCAAGGCCAAAATAACTCCTTCCTCCAAGAATGATCTCAAGACTGAGAGAGATCCTCCTCCATCGGATCAAAGTGATATTTGGAAGACAACGCAAGAAAGTGCTTCTCCATGCTAGCACCTGGAGACTCCCTTGGTGATGTCTAGAGATATGTGGTTCACATGTCAATCACTGCTAGAGGAAGTATACACTTGGCTTCTACGACACAACAGTGAATCACATCGGAATGTGATCAGAAATATCAATGAAGAAAGAACGCCATAAAAGGTACTTCATTTCAATTAATTAAATTAATTATAATCAATCTGTGACGATCCACATTTATGGTTCTGGGACTATTCTTATTATTTGTCTATTTCTGTGATTCGATCCATGGAGTGTGGTGTTTATCGTCATATTTTTCCTGGATTGATCATTGCTAATGACAAAAATCCAAGTGGGAACATCCACCCATGATCTTCCGCTGTGCCCGGAACCTTCACTTAAATGTATCTATTCCATATTAATTGACCTTTTATAAATTATTATGATGAATGAATCCATGTTTTATGATCTATGTGGAATTCATAAGCATGAGAATAAAATAAATATGATTGGTGCGCCCAAATAGCGCTTCATTGCATTGGATAATGTTTAGTATCATGATACATTGTGTTGGGATAAAGAGTGAAACTGATTCCTTTATGGAAAGTTTTCCACCATGATTTCTTTTCAGTTTTATGCTTGAACTATGTTTATGATTCAGTGATTTAAGTTGTTTCCACATTTCCCATGTTACCAGAATCGCTCAGCCAGAGGAAAGCCTCTGACCGTTTATTAATAAAAGAAAAGCACATCAGGTACAAGATGACCAGAACAAATACATATCATAGAAATCATACTCATCACCACCCCCTTTAGGTACTAAGTCCTCTTCTTTATTGGTTTCTCACTCTGATCTTTCATAGTGTTTAAGGAACTTGGCATATTTCCTTTTAAGATTCAGCTTCTCCAAGGCCAGAAACTCATTTGAGGATTGCATAGCCCAGTTTTCCCTCCCAACAGAAGATCTAGTGGACACTGGACTGGGAGGATAAGAGTAATATTTCTTCACTCTTCGCCATGGTGGGGAAGTCTTATCACCTTCCTCCCCTTGCACCTTCATCCTTTCACCCTGAACAAGATTACTGTACGAAGGTCGTACCACACCACTATCCTTTTCCCCGTCAATATCCAAAATATCACCCCACTTTTCCAATATTTTCACATCCAGATAACCATCCTCCGAACCACAATCCTGCTGAACCTAACTGTTGACATCAATTATAGCAAGACATTGTGGCCGGTCCATCAGGTCCATCATACCTTCCCCGGTTTTAGCATCCATTGGTTCAACAGCAGACTGTAAGAGACCACCTTCCTACCGCACATCAGTCTCCTTTTCACGCAGCATCTCCTCATTATCTAGTTCTAGAAAACTATTACCAATAGATATCATGATCTCTACTCCCCCATCAACACCAACAAGCCTATATGGAACACAAACCTCCATAGCCCCTACAACAGGAACACCCAAATCTAGTATAGAATCAGTCACCAACACTGGCTGCGAAGAACTGCAAGCCATCTCTTGCAGTTTGGTACCATAGCCAGACTCCCCCACATCCTTAGCCACATACTATCCAGAGATCACCATAACAACTGCATCACGGATCACACCCTATAAAAGAACTGGATCCTGCTGTTCCCCCACCACTTCAATTCCATTACCTTCCTCCTGAGTGCCCATCAACTCCTCAGAAGAGTCTGCATTAACCTCAGCAGCACCATTCTCTAAAGCCTCCCCCACAGCCCCTGTATTACACCCATTCAAAGACCTTTGGTCTCAAGCCGTAGAAGCCCATTGCTACTTAGTGGAAGCAACCCTCTTCAGGTGACAAGCACTCCCCTCTATAGTAGACCGAGACTCCACTGCAAGATCATGTTTCAGCCTGTCAAATACTTGCAACACCAAGGGATTCAAGGGCGCCTATATAGCCTTCACAGCACATGTAAGCTATGGTACAGCATCAACCAAACCACCAGCTTTAAAGAAAGAGGAGCCCATCCGTCCTCCCTGCCTAGACAAACCTTCAGGTGCAATAGATTCCCTCATGAAAATATATGCACTGCCATTCCTCACCACCTCTTGAACTGGCAGCATAGCAACATGAACATCACAACCTTCTCCACCCTGCCCTTCCAGCACCTGCGGTCCACCACTCCTCCCTCCATATCGGAAGATATCCTCCAGATGCCCAAACCGCTGAAATTTCACAGAGAACTTCATCCATGATTCAAAAATAACCTCTTGCCTCCAGTGGAACTCCTGCTCATCAGTAATCCAAACACACTGCACAGGGGGCCTCGCGACGTCAACCTCAACAAAAATTCACAGGAAAATTGGATGAGACATAGAACCCATTTGGTGATCAGAACAAAGATAGCGGCCAACCATGTTACCAATTGCACATAGAATTGAGGGATTTTGAAAATAAAGAGGAATACCGGGGAGGCTTACCCAAATCGCAATCGAAGAGGGATCGCGCTGCATATGAAACTCAAAGCTCCAGTGGAAGAAATAAAAAATAGAACCACCACTCATTCTTAGAGAACATGACCAGGAAACAATCATATCCTCCTCCAATCCAAAGCGAACCATGATGTGCTGCCTATCAAGTAACCTGATGACCACGTGCTCACGAAGCTCCCAGGATTTGGAGACGAACTGTGCAAACACATCCACTGAGGGCCTTTGAGTATGAAAGTGAGCCACCAGAGTGTACTTACACAGATCCGCAACACTATTATAATATTCATGTTATTCCATGATTTTTCCCATACTGGGATTTATATCTCACCCCTTTATTATGCTTTTCCCCAGGTTTTACTATGTATTTTAAAATTCCATCGGATTTTAGGAGAATGTTAAGAAATGTTTTAATAATGTTGTTGTATCCCATGTTCATGATGTTATAATATGTAACTAATTCAAAAATACACTATAATTATTGATATTTCAGGCTTTATTATGTACAATATTATGTAATAAATAATGTATTAATGTGAAATAAATATATGGGTTGTTATAATAATCTCCCTTGAGATAATATAGGTCTGGTACAACCTTTTCATTTAATCATATCCTAATTCTATAAATATCTTTTCAAGGGACTCGATCCATTTCTCTGATACCACTCAGTCAGTAGTCCCACTAAAATATGGTGGCTTCTACCACATGAAATAATCTGAAATAGGATTAGAAAAGTTATTGATTATATCTTAAGTAATTTTTTCCAATATTTTCATGATCTTGTCAGCTTCAACACAACTTGTGTCAGTTTTCTTAGTGGGGAAATCCCTACATCGTTTGCTGGTATTGATTCCCTCCATTCCATTAAGGGAAATCACTAATTAATGGCACAAACATATTTATCACGTAATCATCATTATTATTGTGCTAAGAAATACAAATTCCTATAATAGTGAAAGCATTTAAATATAATAATGAATCTTCATAGTTCTCACATTGGTTATGTTTATTTTAAAATCCCGTTCCCATGGTTTCTACCAAGCTTCCTCTGATGCCAACTGTAAATACCACAACCCCTATAGCTTGTATCCAATACCTTAATTTATTACATTGGAATAGATATAAGATTCAAATCCCAAATGTTTTAATAGTTTATTAGTTTTGAAAAATTAGATTACATACATGATACCCATTTTACATTAGGAATAGAAGATAAAACATAATACATAACTAAAACCAATAAAATCAATACTTGAAAACTCATTCAAATATATATTCTTCATAATTAAGGTAAATAAAACAAAATAAAGGTGAGCTAAAATACCTAGTATTGTGCATGTATAGGAGATTATAAATTAAATCAATAATTCATAATCAATATGAAAAGGTAGAATAACCGAACACACACATGCCATTTAATTAATTACTTTTTCCACAATCTAAATCCATGAATAATATCATAGTGAAAATATAATGGATAAAAATAACTCAATTGTTATTTAAATGCTTAATTATTGGATATCATGTTTTCTAGGAACATAATACCTTCACTTACAGGACCATTCAAAAGATAGTTTAATCTTTATGGGTAAAAACCAATTTAATTTATCCAATTCATTTATCTAGTGAGACTACCGATGCATCGAGGTGATTTTATATATATGGTCCCCATTAGTTCATACATATAAAAAAGAATTAATTATATATTTAATAATAGATTAAATTTATTAATAATTATGCATTACTAAAAAAATATCTTTATTGAGTAAACGATAGAGATTTAACATTATTCCCCCAGTAAATCAAATCACTTTCAAAGTAAACACCATTTATAAAATGGTATATGACTTCAGAAATAATAATATCCATGATAAAAGAAATATGGATATTTAAGTGAATCGAAATTTTCAATTAATGATGATCATAAATGGTCAAAAGGGGAGGTACATACACGAAAGAAAATTAATTAGGTTCATAATATTGAAACATCCCACAAAAAGTTAAATTGAGATGAAACCCCTTACAAAGATTATATCATTAATAAAATGAATTAAATTTATTTATTCACAAAAAATCCTCATTAAAACATGGAAATACAATAATAGATAACAAAAATTCGTTTCAAACAAAACCTTATCATGACATAATCAATGAAATATAACTTTAACCCAATGATTGAAAAATGAGTTAAGAAAGACCATACCACATGTAATCAGTCAAATAGTATTACCCATAAAAGTAATAATTATCAAATGAAACATTTTATACCCTAAATATAATGTTAATAATGATATTATATATCCATGGAAATTATATACACCACATATAATAAAGTATGGTTGAATAAGGCAAATATCTCACAGAAGTAAAAAGTGAGACCAGAAACCCTTACCTCATGCTTATATTTAGTGGTGGGTACTTTAACCTACTTTATAATGGTTCGAATAATGTCATTAACTCATTGTAAAACTATATTAATATTTATAATAACTTATATTATGATTTTATAACATATTATGACCCATTCATTAATAATATTTCATCATTTCCATGGTTCTGGGTGCGTTCGTTTCATGGTTTCATGATCGGTTCATTTGCGTATAATTATGGATTTTCTTGTGAAATAAAAATAAAAATACATAATTTTAATGAAATGGTATTCATTCAATTACATAAGTTTAAATGGTCCCATATTTTTTTTATTATTCATATGATTATGATTCAATTGATAAAATGTTATTGATAAATGTTTAGTTTAATTTGGATAGTTTTCAGACCATCATAGAGTATTTTTTTATTTAATATCATGTCTAAATATTAGTTAAATAACATTAAATAAATTATAATATGCCTATTAAAATTTAATTTAAACATATTAATAGTTTTATGACCTGTCATGATGGTGGTAATGGAATAATAACAAAATCATTATTCATAGAGGCAACTAACCGACCTAATTTGGACAATAGTTTTGTTTATTTGAATAATAGGAGGTGACAAATGAAATTGGTATGAGGTATTACCTTAGAAACATAAAAATCATATATATTTATGATTTAATATCTATAATTCTATGATGGATGAAGTATTATAGGATAAAATGGAATAATAATAGAAAATAAGATTGGTGTTTGGAGAAAAATACCTCTTCAAAATCACCTCCATGAGGGACACCTTGAGGACCTTGGATTTTGCCTTTTGGTGATAATAGTATAACTTAGACATGGGTATAGTGGGTAGGATGGTTTTTTGATGATATTTGATGTGATTAAATTCCTTTTATTAGAAATGGCCTGGTGAGGGGTAGTATTTATACTTGAGGATGGGTGGTTTGAAGTGATTAAATAATTATTATTATATATTTGAAGCCAACCACATTGAGGTAGAATTAATTTAAATGAATATTTTTTATCATTAATTTTTTCAAGTCTAGTTAGTTTGTATATAAATATCAACAAGCCATTAAATTTTAATTTTTTAGGTATTTTAATCCTTTATATTTTAATTTTAAATCGGTTTATTATTTTACTTATATCGTGGTAAATCTTTCGTTTTACCACGATAAAATTGTTATGAATAGAAATTACATTAAAAATAATAGCTAATTTAGAGCTTATGATTCCAAATATGGAATTAATTTTATAAAATTCAATTTAAATAATTTGAAAATTTATATTTAAAATTAATCTCGCAGATGCATCGGGAAAGCATCTTTTTAAAATCAAAATGAATTTTTTTTACAATGTTTGTATATCAAATTTAAATGTGAAACTGATTAAAATGACCTAAATTAGATTTAATTATGTATTATTGAAATAATTTTATATTTATAAAAATAAAATATAAATTAATTATATAAATAAAATTATAACAAAATAATGTTTTCAATTAGAATTATGTATTTTTTTATTATTCATCAAAAAATAAAACATCTCCGAAAATTTCCAAAATCTCACCCTGAGTTAATTTTTAAAAGAATATTTTAAAAATAAAGTTTATTTTTTCAAATAAAACTTATGAATTTTTAAAAATTATTTTTAAAATAGGACTGCCATGCAAAGGTAGAAAAATTACCTTTTTGAAAAATATGGATTCTATGATTAAAATTGGATTTATTCTTATATTAAGCCTATAAAACTTATTGAAAGTTTTTTATTTAATATATAACTTATAAATTTCTTTATGGTATTTCACCAATAGTGATTAATTAATTTTATTAATATAAAATGATATCCTTGTAATAAAAATAGTTTTTTATAGATACACATCCTTTATGTTCCATTGGTATTTTATATTAATTTCTAATTAATTGGTTACTAATGAATTCATTTTATAAACATGTGTAAACTATACCTTCATAAAATATAGTAATCCTATTCAAACCCACCAATTTAACGACTATTTTGATATTGTTCATGTTAAAATAATAATATATAATATTATATTTTAGCTTGTTTAATATCGATGTTACGTGCAACATATGCCATCCAAGAAATTCAATTAATTTAAGAAGAAACATACCATAAAATATTAAGGAAATATAATACTAAAAATATAATCCATAGATAAGAGTTCTATGATAGGTATGAAGTGTGTCGACTTAGTAAACTGATCAACTACTACTCAAATTGCATTATCCCCTTTACACATTTTGGGGAGTCTAATGAAACAATCCATGGTTACATTTTCACATTTTCATTCTGGTATGGGTAATGTACATTAAATCCCCTTATAATTTTTTATCTCAGCCTTAACTTACTGATATACCAAGCACTGAGATACAAACTAAATGATATATCCCTTCATTTCATCCCACCAATAATACTCTTTCAATCCCCAATACATATTCACACTTCCTGGATGAATAGAGAATAAAGATTCATTAGCTTCCTCTAATATCTTCTTTTTCAAATACAGTACTGATGGAATGCATACACAATTCATGAGACTTATCATTCAATCATGATCAAGGATAAAATTAGAAACATTTTTAAATAGATTTTTCATCTCTACATCCTCCTTCAACACCTATTTATTCTTCATTGGGATAGATGGTTGAACATTTAATTGAGAAATATAATATATTACCTTCCTTTATGATTTCTAGATCCATACTTCTAAAATCATGAAATATTAAATCCTTTATTATCCTCTTCATGGATAGGCTAGCGTGATCTTTTCGACTCAAATCATCATCCACCTTGTTCGCTTTCATAGGGTGGTAATGTATTGAGTAGTAATAATATTTAATCATATATAACCGACTTATTTGGTGAATATTTATATCATTCTTTATGAATATATAATTTAAAATTTTATTATTAGTATATATATCACACATTTATCCTTGAAGATAATTCCTTTGTATCTTGAATTCAAAAATTAGCATAGATAAATCCAAATCATGATTTGGTTAATTTTTCTCATGAACTATAAATTATCATAAGGAATAATATATAACCATGTTATTCTACATAAAAACACATCTCAGTCCCTTATTAGTTGCATGACTATTTATTATAAACCCTTATCCACTCTAGGGTAATGTAATCACATGTTTGCGGACTAATTTATCTTTAGTTCCTTATAATTTTCCTCACATTCATATATCCAAAGAAACTTGTCTCCTTTCCTAGTTAACATGGTCATAGGATAAGATATTTAAGATAAATTATGAATAAAAATTGATAATATCCAAAAAACCAAGAAAACTATGGATATTATTCATCATGGTTGGTCTAGGAAACTTTCAATAACCTTCGTATTTGGTGTATCTACCAAAATACCCTCTCTTACGATTATATGACCCAAAAATGAATCCTTTTGCTGCCAAAATTCACAACATGTAAAATTTTAATATATCTTATCCTTCCTTATGGAATTTAGTACAATTATCATGTGGACTTAATGATCTTATTTTATCTTTGAATTGATAATAATATTATTAGTAAACACTACCACAAACTAATCAAGGTAATGTCTAAAGACTCTGTTCATTAAATTGATGAAGATAATGAGAGAATTAGTATGACAAATAGGAATCAATATATATTCATAGATTCCATACCTTGTACTAAATTTCTTCTTGGGTATATCCTTCTTCTTGACCCTAAGTTGATGTTATATTTAATGAAGGTCAATTTTGTAAATGTATTGAGTTATATGTTGTTGATCAAAAAAGTATTCAATATGGGGAAGAGGATACTTTTCTTAAATGTGGTCATGTTCATCTCCTAAAAATATATACAGAGTCACATTAATCCATATTTATTTTTAAAAAAATGAAAAGTTACACCCTAAGGAGACACATTTGGTTTAATGAATCCATTTTCAAGGTTTTCTTATAGTTTATTCTTCAATTTTTACAACTCAATTGGAGCCCTTATATAAAGAGTATTTGAAATTGGTGTGGCACCAGGTATGAGTTCTATTGAGAACTCAACTTCATGTTTTTTGGGAAGGATATAAAACTCTTCTATAAGGATATCAAAACATTCATGTATAATTGGCATATAATTGATGTCGATTTTCTCCCCAATCATATGAGATAAAACCCCTTTTGAATCAGAATTAAGACCCACACAATGGATGTGATCTCCTTAGGAAGTTCATACTTATCTTCCCATTAATATTTGATAATTAGGTGATTATTAATATAAAATTTTACTTCCCTTTCAATAAAATTTTTGTGTGATTTATTTATAGAAATATAATCCATTCCTAATATGACATAAAATTCAAACCGAGGAAGAATGGTATGATTTTCAAGAAGAAAATTCCCACAAATGTCCACCAGAGTGGAATCCTAGACTTCATATGTGATAATCATACCATTAGAGGTTTGCACTTATAATTCCACGTCTAATTGTTTGGTTGGAATCTTTATACCATTATAAAATTATTTAAATTTGAAATAATGGGTAGATATAAATTCAAATAAGACATTAGTAGTTCTAAAGTTTATGGTAAGTGTACCTTGTAACATGTCATTATCAAAACCCTCATCAAAAATAGTAATTTCATGAGATTTCCCCTTTACAATTATATTAAGAGGTTTTTAACTTCTATCATCATCATTAACCCTTCTATTTGGGCATTTCATATCCCAATTCCCATAATCCTTGTATTTCAAACACTCGAGTGTGGGTGGTTCATTCTATATAGCTTTCCTTCAATTCAAACCATTAGCTAGCTTCTTCCCATCACTTCAGCAATCAATTGTCCGATGAACTTAACTTTTTTACTCAAAACATTTACTAGTATAATTAAGAAAACTTATAACATGCTTCTTACCACACTTTGAGCATAGAGAAAATATCATCCTCTTCTATCAATGGTTCTTAGATTTTCCTTTGAATTTAATTTTTCTATTATTATCAAAATACTGAGATTGATACGTAACTAAAACCTCCATTTCCACGTTGAAAACATAAATATGATTCTTCTCATAGATTATGAATTCTCTTATATAAGATTCCCTTTGATGGCTTGGATTTACAACACTAAATAATCAATCAACCTTAGTTTTTGGTTTGATTAAAATACCAGAAGTTTACCTCGCAAGTCTTGTAAAATTTTCCTTATAGGTACCAATGGATTCATAATCCTTTTACTTTATCTTAAGGAAATAATTCACAAACATTGTATGAATAATACAAGGAAATTACTTATTGAAAAATATTTTTTAAACTCAACCCAATCCATGCATTAATTTTCATCTCATTTCCTCTTATTCTAGATAAGATTCCACCATTTATCTACTTCACCTTCTAAATTGTAGACAAAAAAATTGACTTTTTCTTATTTTGAACACATGATAATAGAAAATATCCTTTTAGGGTTTATAATCCATTGAACATAAACTAGTGGATCATAATTCCCACTGATAGAAGGTGGATGTAACATTGTGAAGGATTCAAAAAAAAATTGTTACATCCTTTTCTTGTTTGGATTTCCACCATGATTTATATCATGAGAATTTTTTGTGAGCATAGTAATGAGATTTTTAATTACATCTCTCATAATGTTTGGTCTCTCAGGAGAAATATCATTTCATTTTACATCACATTCATAATTAACACGGTTCCTTCCATTTGAATCAATTAACTAAAACCGAAAAAACATAGTGTAAGAAATAATAATCATGATGGGGAACAACATAATCATCAAAAATAACTTATAGGATATCTAAATCATGAAAACATATTTTATCTATGATAAATTCGTTTTATCCTATGAACTTAATTGTGATCATATATTTAAATCCCTAATGATAATTTGTAATGATTTTTTGAATTTCCAAAGCGTATACCATGCGAGTGTAAAACAAAGTGTGCATCAAGGCCAATTATCATGAACCAGGTGAAGATCATGTCTAGATTAGTGATCCATTTTTAAATTTTTTACCCATATATAACTCTATTATATAGAAACATCCACTTATATTATCCAGAAATGGATGTAATTTTTTTTAAACCACTCACTCAATCATTTACAAAAAATCTAGGGCATTTTACTATACAATGAATGATCCTTAAACATATCCTTAGTATAAGTACTCAGCCTTAAAATGTTACTTAATCATAAAATTTACACAATACCATACATTATTAGACATTCAGAATCTTTTCAGGTTTATTGTTTTAAGGAATTAGGATATCTTACAAACATGACATACCACATTTATACAAGAGGATACTACTAAAACAGTATCCATTTTTTTCAAAATATGACACATTAAAACGTAAAACAAGATTTCTTTAACAACACTCCATATCAAACATCATGACTCCCTTCTTTATCTTTCCCATCCTTATATCCTATTAAAAACATTTTAAAAACTTGGGGTGAGTATAAAACTCAGTAAGGGATATAAAGAAAGAAAGTGTTCGTCAAGTGATAACATAAACACCAATAAAACCCATAATCATAAAACCTCATATGCATGGAAACATCATGTAGTTTCCTTGGGAAATATTTACCATATCAATCTTACATTCACCCTTACACATGCAATAACCTTTTGGTCAACTTCCATCTTCGTAGTACCCAATGCATTGGAGAGATATAATGGGGCTCACCTGTCATATCTTGAGCTATAATGGGCTCAACCCAATATATCTTGAGCTATAATGGGATCAACCAAACATAAATAATTTCCTAGGAATATATCATGGTAATAAAGTATCTTGGAAATTATAATAAACCACTCATTCCATAAAAACAATAATTTTGAAATTTATTAAAGATAGTTTTAAAAGGATTTTAAAAAGAAACACCCTTAAAATATAATTAGCATGAGAATTAATAGAATAGAATGGATATGTGTATACACTGTAAATAAACATTGTGTAACATAATATAAAAAAAACATTTTAACACCAATAATAATAATACCACATAATGAATAAATAAAAAGGTTAACCCAAAGAATGGAATTTGGGTTAACAATTCCCTTATCATGGGTTCTTCTTACATCAAAAGTGTTTGAACCTCCTTTATAATGGTTAAAAGAGTGTTATTAATATATTAATGAAACATATTAACGTTTATAACACCTTATATGATCATTTTACAATATCATTCAACAAATTTATAAGTAATATTTTGTTATTTACATTTTTTCAGCTGCGTTCTTTACATGGTATCCATGATCGGTTCATGAAGGATATTCTTGTCGATTGGAATTCAAACTCCAGAATTGGAATAAAATGGTATTTACATATTTACAGAACCATAAATTATACCATTTATAATTTTAAATTCTGAAATGAGGATTATTCATAATTTAAAACAATATTGATATTTGTTTAGGTTATTTTGATGATTCTTCGATCGTAGTGAACTCGTTTTATTTAATAAATTAATCACATATGTACAAAATGATTCCAAAACCTTATATAATAGATAATAAATAAATTATTATTTGTTTCAACCATAAAAATGGCTTCATTACCAGCATTGAAATAAGTAATATAAATTTAAATTACATCATCCACGATATCGGTATATCGACACATCACGGACGGTGTTTTAATTTCTTGAATGAGTGGGAGAGGAGATGAATATTGATGAGTAACATTCCATGAACATGAGAAAATACATAATATAATAGATTCTGGAGCTTTCATTCCAATTTTATTAGGGGAGGTGGGGTAACAAAAATAAAAGAAAGGAATCGTGAAATATAATAAAAGTTTAAAATCCCTTACAAAAATTTGACAGCCTAACGGCTACACAACATGGTTTTAAAAAACATTAAAAAGAGAGGGGAAAGGGGTCAAAAATCATGAAATAAAAAATAATACATTATAGAGGTAGAATAAAATATAAATAAGAACATGTTATGAAAACTTGAAGGTTATACCACATAAAAGAGAACTTGAATGGAAAAAAAATAAATAAGTAGAGAATTCTCTTACCTTGTAGAATAACTCCTAAGACTTGAAGGATGAGACCTTACGTAACATCCCAGCTAAATAAAGAATATGAAATTTTTCATATTTATTAATATTTGTAAATTAAATATTAATTTTACTTTAAAGGGGATGCTATGATCTATGGCTTACCTGATACGCAACAATGAGTTTCTTTGAAAACTTACGTTGCACACAACGATGAGTTATACCAAAAAATAATATAATATTATTATTAATCTAAATGGTAGTTAACACATAGTCATTGTATTGGAGGGAATGAATAGAACTAAGTAAAATATAATTATATATGTTTTTTAATTTTTTTTACTTTTATCCAATAAATTTTAAAGGCTTAAAATGCGAATGAAACCAATTTTAAGCATAAATACTCTAATATTCTTTAAAAGGTCGATTTAACACCTTTCAATGGAGAACCCTTTTTAAATGTGGTTTTTTTCAATTTTATATGTTTTATTTTACAAAATTAAATTCTTCTTTAGAATTGGGACATCAAAATTTACTTTTGGTAAATTTTTGGTATTTTTCTGATAAAGTTCATTTTTTAATGAATAGTGAAAATACTGTATTTAATTCAAAACTTCCTTTTAATATAATTTATTTATATGGTTAGATAATTTTTTTAAATGGTTTAAAATTTTAATTAGATAATATTTTTACAATTTAATCCAATTTTGTTAATTGGAAGTACTTTCACTTTGAATTTCGATATGAACAAGTGTCAATATTTTAATAGTTATTATTTCTTAAAAACACGCTTTTTTGTTTTGACATCGGGAATTAAATTTTAAACTAATTAATGAAAATTATATGTTTTGAATTTCTTAAATAGGAATAATTTTTGAATTTGGAATATCAAATATAATTTAGGATGAATTTTTGGTATTTTTTGAAAAACATATATTTTTGATGAATAGTGAAATCACTAAGTTGTTGTTGAAAAGCTGACATTTTCATTTAAATGATATTTTACTGCTTCTATGAATTAAATTTTTAAAATAAAACATGCATGGTTATTATTAGTAAGTAAAATTTGGTTCAATAAGATGAAAATAATTTTTGGTAAACAGTAACTTTTGACTTTTATTTACCGCGGTTAAAGGTAATAGGGTAATTCAAGTTAAAAACAATATTATAATGATATAAAATTACCTTAACACATGTACTAACCTTATTTTATGTGTAATGGATGACCATGAAAATCCTTGGGTGAGTCGTTTGGCCTTTGAAATCTATTTGGGTAAGATAATGACATTAATAACTTTTTATTTAAAGTAAAAATAAAAAATATCATAAACATGTATTATTTTGCTAAAATAGTTTTAATGTGGATTTATATAATTTATATATTGGAATATAAATATTAATTAGAAATCTAAAATTATTTCCTACATCATGGTATTTTATTTATAAATTTTATACATTAAATAAATAAAATTATTTATGACACAATAATGATGCAGTGTTTACCTCATTAATGAATGATTTGAATAAATTAGATTATAAAAATTAAAAAAATATATAAAACATGTCCAGTTATTATTGGATGATTTTATTTCGACCATGAGTCATCTTATCTTCAACTTTAATTATTTTTGGATCTTTAGAAACTCAAAAGCATTATATAATAAAATAATATTTTCAAACTTTCCTAAAGAGCCCCTCCTCCCCTTATAAAAAGCCCCCACCTCTAACCCATCACTCACACATCTCAAGCCCCTTGGATCATCCAACCTCAGCCAAAATAATCTCTCAAGATCTCACTCTTCCACATAAAATCCTTACCTTAGGCAGGAGTCACTTCGAGAAGGCCTTCTCGTTCAAACCGAAGGGAGTTACCTGATTTAAAGGTAACATCATCTCTTAAGTTCTTTTCTTTTATTTTACTTCTCCAAACCCTTAACTCTTATTATTCATTTATTTTATAAAAAAAGTATCCTCAATATACTAGGTAGTTTTTATGATAATAATTCAAACTACACTTACACACACCTCCATCTATTAGGTTAAGAACATACTGTTTCTATGGACGGCAAACTACTACTTCACGAAATGATGATTATTCGATCTTCTCCTACCACCTCTTATGGTGGAAATTATGATATCACTGTATTTATATATGAAATATATTATATTTATATTCTCTCTTTACTTCTGTATTTTTCATTTATAGCATATCATTATGGTTTCCATAATGGGTAAAAGCAATAATTTCATTTGAGGAAGTGCATACTATCGCCCCCTCAAAGTGATATGACTCGTTCATGCACTACATGGGATGTATAAAGGATGGAGTTAATGAAACTATATTATAACGATATTATAATATACCTACGTGTCATAATTTTTTTTAATCAATTAAAATACAAAATAGAAATGAAAGTAGCGTTCATGCGTACATACGACTTACCGTCTCCATGAATGGGGCATTTCATTTCTTATCTCCAAATGTTATGCACTATTATAAATTCATATATATATATATATAATAGATATATGTGATATTTAAATAATTAACGTGATTATGGAGATACTATACTTTTGACCACATGGACCATCTGTAATTATAACAAGTTCATTTTGGAATCATTTTCCGAACATCGACAAAATGTCCGATATGAACTCTAATAATTAACTAATTGCTATAGCAAGATAATAAGTGATATAAAAGAAATAATAAAACTTTAAAAATTTTATTAAGAAATTAAAAATTAACTTAATTTTATTATTCAGGAAGAACAATAAACATACATAACAATTCGGACTTGAGGTAAGGGGTTTCTTATCTCACTTTTAATTCCGTGAGATTTCCATTGTTCAGCACTTATTTCTTGCATGTGGTGTATTGTTTACTGAAATTTGATGTATATTATCATGATTATATTTATATTCAGGGTATTTTATGATTATTTTGGTGGTTATTAACTTGTTTTCATACGACTCGATTGATTACATCGTGGTAAGGGGTTTCTTATCTCACTTTTAATTCCGTGAGATTTACATTGTTCGCCACTTATTTCTTGCATGTGGTGTATTTGTTACTACCATTTGATGTATATTATCATGATTCTCTTTATATTAATGGTATTAAGTGATTAATTTTGTTTTTATTAACTTTTTTTTATATGAACTGATTGATTATAACGTGGTAAGGGGTTTTCATCTCACTTTTTATTCTCATGATATTCATGCTATATTGGTGCTATTTCATTTTGTGTGGTGTATGTACTTGTCACGACCCACCTTCACCAAAAAGGAGGGAAGGGTCAGCAGATTTCCAGGACCTTCCTTCTTTATGTTGAAGGAGAGATGATGACCCCCGAAACCCGCCTTCAATAGGTCCCGGAGTGGCGACTAGCACCCAGGGTATGGAAATTTCTCACAAATGGAAGGCATTACCCTTTTTATTTTATAGGATCGAGAGATAAGGAGAAGAAAACCCAACAACACCAAGGTAGAAGAAAAGTAAATCTAAAAGTAAACCATTCCCACATGAATGTTTCAAAATTAAAATCCACAAAGTGAAAAAAGGTGACTACAAAGGTAAGTACCAAAGAAAGAAAAAGAAAAGACGATTGCAACTGCTCCAAGGATCCGAGCTAGTAAGGTCCTGCGCGATCCCTGAAGTCCTCCTGGAAACCTGAAAGCAGTTTTATATACATAGGGTGAGCATACAAGTACACTCAGTAGGGAAAACCAAAGACTCTCGTGCACAAGTGGGGGAACGTGCTCAAGTCCCGTGAGAAAAGAAGTAAACCAAACACCTAACAAGGTAAACTATCCACCCAAGCCTCGCCAAGTCACACTCCACAAATAATTCAAGTCAAGTAATATAATATAATATCACATCGATGTTTGGGTACCCCACGCCACGTTCCCACTGGTTATAGATACATCCTATGCATCGGACCAATCCTGCCATTCTCACCGTAGTCCCACTGCCACACCTGCTTGCACACACCTGGGCCACAACCGCACGCAGTCCCACTGCCGAATCCCTCCCACACACACCTGGGCCACAACTGTCACACGTAACCACGCCTGCAAACACCTAGGCCAGAACAACCACCACCACGCCCGAAGACACCTGGGCTAAAGGATCCACTGCCACGCCCGAAGACACCTTGGCCTCATCCCGAAGATACTTGGGAAACCACCTGCCGCACACACCTAGACAACCACCACACTACCCCCGCCCGAAGGTTCTTGGGCTAATAATGGACC
The DNA here is from genome assembly GCA_963277665.1 of Viscum album. Lineage (NCBI taxonomy): Eukaryota > Viridiplantae > Streptophyta > Magnoliopsida > Santalales > Viscaceae > Viscum > Viscum album. Next base: position 609,064,844 of record OY728123.1, on the reverse strand, counting down.
TCATGCCATCACAGCCTACCCAAAGATACTTGGGCTATCCGGGAAAGGGAGCATAAAAGGAGCTAATAACCAGCCACTATGAATAGTGTTGGGAAAACACCCTCCCCCATGAAATGGGGGTGTTCGGCACTAAGTTCTCAACTTGGGTGGGGCGCGAATAAGAAACACAAAGATACAATTATAGATATAGGTAACAATCACTCACCCAAAGCTCCGGTCTTTCTAACCAGACTACAAAACACAACACAACTGCGTCCAAGTCACATGTCACGACTCTCGCCAACAAAACCCATCTGTCCCATTCTTGTTTCAAGTTCAATGAAAATGTTTAATTAAGTTTAATCACTACTGGGAAACTAGTATGCATCGGCACAAGTCCAGGAAAGTAACAATCAAGCAACAACCATAACGCCCAGACCTAGTTCTCAACAATAGAGGATCCCACCCCAATTCTTGATATAAACAAGTACCCACCCGGTCTTAAAACCCACAACCACCAAACCCATACCAACATGGGATCCCATCCCCCAATTTCACACAACCACCAAGGTTATAAAAGAACAGGGGATCCCATCCCCTCCCACATCTCCAGCAAACGTCCCGTAAGGAAACAAACCAATTACCACCACCAACACAAGCAGGGCATAGCCGGTATTTTCATATTTAAACGACTTAACACACTCCATGATTCAAATTCTGTGTGTTCTAACTGGGAGTTATCACAGAAGGGTTGATCCTGGTGCTTTTAATTTATTCATCCGGATATACATGATTAGCCAATTCACTTTTCACAGCAGGAGTTTACAACCACAAACAAGCCATTTAAAACATCAGCAGGGTTCATTAGTGCACAAAAACGACCACCAACGGCCTCTATTTTCAGGAGTCATAAGCCAGTGCAACTCAATAAGATGTTCATAGAAGAAACAACATCAAAAAATAAGACAGCGTCAACAAACACCCCCCCCCCCTCCACTCTTTCTTTATAGAATTCGTTCATTATCTTCATTAAGTTCGGTCCAACCAGTTCTACAGAAAAAAAAAAAGCACGCCCACCACGCATGATACACAAAAGAGAGAGACGAAGGCGAAATTCCCTACCTATTGATAGATGACCGACATTTAGGCCGGGTGCGGAACTTTACGGATAACGATGCGACGCGCCCGATGCACCAGAAGCTGTTTGTGAAAATCCACGATCGAGGAAAGGAGAAACCATAGCTAACCCTTAGTTTATAAGAGCCGCGGACAGTTGAGGTGAGAGTGCGTAACCGCGTAAGGCGCGGGGGTCGCGGGTTGACCACGCGGCTGGGCAGTTACAGAGGGATGTCTCTCGGGATTTTTTGGAATTAATTATGGGCTTTAAATGGTTTTAAAAGGAGTAAAAGAATTAATTTACATCGAAACTTACGTTGCGGGAGCAGAAAAGTCAGGTACTGGAAGAAGAACGAAAGGCTCGGCGAGGGGACACTGTGTCACCCTCACGGTGCCACCGTCACGGTGTCACCCTCATGGTGCCACCCTCACGGTGTCACCCTCACGGTGCCACTATTTTGGTGGAACCTCACTTTTGGAAAAGTAATGGGCCAGGAGGGTCCGGGCCATTACATTAGATACCTCATAAACGATTCTCGTCCTCGAGAATCAAAACAAACCAAGAAGGAAAGAGAGGGTCCGAACAACCACCTCGAAAGATACCTCTTAGAAGTGAATCCATGCTAACCAAAAACACTTCTCTGTCAATATCTAAGAAACATACCATGCCAAAATTCCCAGGCATGTGGGTTGGGGAGTCTCCTCCCCCATGTCAAGATATTATCCACTTTGGGCGGCACTGACTCGCCCGCACGGGTTCAATCTCATCCACCTTAATGCGTATTGATTAGGGGTCGGGTTCTCTCCTCCCCATAGCCAGGGCTTTTCACACACATCCAGAGGAAGAAAAACCAGTACATTTCATAGCCAAAAGACAAAACATTCTACCACAACAGGTACAACAAGGAACAAACTCAAAACAACTCTGGGTACTGGGTACACATCTGTGCTTCCCTCTCCCACGTACTCTCCTCAAGCCCACAATGCCTCCACAACACATGAACCAAGGGGATGGTTTTCCCACGAAGCACCTTCTCCTTGAAATCCTCGATCATCACTGGTCTCTCCACAAAGGTCACGTCATCCTTGATATCCATCTCACCACAATCAAGGACGTGTGAATCGTCATGCAGATACCGACGGAGTTGGGACACATGGAAGACACCATGTATCCTCAGTAGCTACGGTGGCAACGCTAGCTGGTAAGCCACATTGCCGACCCGCCGTAACACTTCGAAGGGTCCGATGAACCTGGGGGAAATCTTACTCCCCTTGCCGAACCTCCGCTGCCCACGCTAAGGGGATACCTTCAAGAACACGTGGTCCCCAACCTCAAACTCCAAGGGCCTCCTCATGGTATCAACATATGACTTATTTAGGTCCTCTACCGCCTTCATCCTTTCCCTTATGAGCTGAACCTTCTCTGTTGTGTTCTGCACCACCTCCGGGACAAGGATGCCTGACTCTCCTACTTCGTCCCAACACACAGGTGAACGGCATGGCCTCCCGTACAAGGCTTCAAACGGGGCCATACCGATGGTATAGTGAAAGCTATTATTGTAAGAAAACTCTACCAAGGGAAAGCATCGCACCCATGATCCTTCTGAGTCCAGAACACATTCCCATAGCATATCCTCCAATGTCTTGATGGTGTGCTCTGTTTGTCCATCTGTCTGGGGATGGAAAGCAGTGCTAAGGCATAACTGGGTGCCAAACGCATGCTGCAATCCTCTCCAGACTCGTGAGGTAAACCGTGCATCCCTATCCGAGACTATAGACCTCAGAACTCTATGCAACCGCACCACCTCATCCATGTACTTTCGTGCCAAAGCGTCCACATTACTCGACTCCCTGATTTCCAGAAAGTGAGCCGATTTCGTCAACCTATCCACTACCACCCAGATGGCGTCGTATCCCCCTTGGACCTTGGGTAGTCCCGTGATGAAATCCATCGAGATGTCATCCCACTTCCACTCGAGGACATCAAGGGGCTGCAGTAGGCCACCTGGAACTCAGTGTTCAGCCTTCACTTGCTGACACACTAAGAACTTGGCCACAAACTCTGCCACCGCTCACTTAACTCCGGGCCACCAGAACTGCCTCTTTAGTCCCTGGTACATCTTGGAAACTCCTGGGTGTACCACCAGGGGTGATTTTTGGAACTCACTGAGAACCTTGTCGAGCATCACTCCTGGAACAAACAACCTTTTCTGGAAATGCATCTGGTTCTGACCATCCTCTGTCCATCCTTCCGGAGCATTGCCCTGGTCAACTTGGTCACGCATCACTTCGCACTCCGGGTCTCCCCACTGAGACTCCTCCACTTGTCGAAACAGAGATGACTGCACTATCATCTGATATAGGCAGCCTCTGACGCTATCCATCTTCGCATCCAAGTGTAAGGCGGCCAACTCCTCCATTGCCTTCCAGGCGTCCGCCTACTCTTGAACCGCATCCTTCTGCGTCCTCCTTCTCAAGGAATCGTCCACCACATTGCCCTTGACCTCAGTATAAGAGATCTCAAAGTCGTAATCCTGGAGGAACTCCACCCATCTCCGCTGTCGCAAGTTTAAGTCCCGCTAGGAGAAGATATACCTCAATATTTTGTGATCTGTAAATACCACAAAGCGTTCCCCGATGAGGTAGTTCCGCCATAGCTTTAGCGCAAAAACGACCACTGCAAGATCCAGGTCGTGGGTGGCATAATTACGCTCGTGGGGGCGTAGCTGCCTGGACCCATAAGAGATCACCCCTTGTCGTTGCATCAACACGCATCCCAGACCCTGTCCTGAAGCATCACAGAACACCTCACAGGCCACCCCTTCTTCTGGTAATCTTAGAACTGGGGAACTAACCAACTTCTCTTTTAGATAGTTGAAGGCAGACCCGCACTGCTCACTCTACACGAAATCCAAGTCCTTCTTGGTCAGGGCTGTTAAAGGGGCCGCAACTTGGGAGAAGTTGGGTACGAACCTCTGATAGTGACCTGCCAGCCCAAGGAAACTACGGACCTCTGCCACATTCTTGGGTGCTTCCCAAGAAACAACCGCCTCAACCTTTGACGGGTCCACCGCTACCCCCTGCTCGGACACCACGTGCCCGAGGAAGTGCACTTCCCGTGTCCAGAACTTGCATTTTGACAACTTACCATAAAGCTGGTGTTGTCAGAGGACCTCCAAAACTGTCCTCAGGTGTTCTGCATGGTCCTCTTCTGACCTCGAATAGATCAGGATATCTTCGATGAACACAACAACGAACCGATCCAAGTAATCCTGTAAGATGGAGTTCATAAGCCCCATGAACACAGCCGGGGCGTTTATAACACCGAAGGGCGTGACTATGAACTCGAAGTCTCCATACCTGCACGTGAACGTTTTCTTTGGGATGTCGCTCCCTTTCACCCTCAGCTGGTGGTACCCAGACCGCAGGTCGAACTTCGAGAACCATCCCTCCCCCTTCAGCTGGTCGAAAAGATCATCTATTCTCGGAAGAGGGTAGCGATTCTTGATCGTTACCTAATTCAGCCTCCTATAGTCTATGCACAACCTGAGACCACCATCTGCCTTCTTTGCGAATAAGACTGGAGCACCCCACGGTGACGCACTCGGGAGAACATAACCCCTCTTCATCAGATCATCAATCTGGATCCGCAACTCTCGTAGCTCTGAAGGTGCCATCTGGTAAGGAGCCATCGAGATTGGTCGAGCGTCGGGCTGCTGGTCTATCCCAAACTCGATATCACGCCGAGGGGGTAGAGCCGTCACCTCCTCCGGGAAGATGTCCATAAACTCACAGATGATCTCTGGCACTTCCACCATTTCAGCATCTCCTGATTCCACTGTCAGCTCGGTCAATAAGGAGAGGGAGGGTTCCTCTCGCCTGTTTCTCCTTAGACTGCTCCGCTCGCCGGTGAAGGTAACACGTCAGCCGTCCAAGTCCAAGAACACCACCCTTATTCGGAAACAGTCGATGATGGAACACACAGAGAATAGCCAGTCGATGCCTAGGATGACATCGTATGGCTGAATCTATAGAAGAAGAAGATCCCTAAGCGACTGATGTGGCCCTATCATCAGTCTACATCCCCAACAAACAAACAACAAGTTGGTCTGAACTCCAACTAGTGTGCTAAACAACAGGGGTACCAGAAGTCTCTCCACATCTAAACCCAAGGCACGGTCTAGACTAGGTGAAACAAAGGAGTTTGAAGCTCCGGTATCGAACAAGTTGTAAGAAAGAGTGCTAAACAGACTGACCATACCTCGAACAACCTCTGACCCTGCCAGAACTGCTGCCTCTGCGGCGTGCAACTGTCCACGCCCAGCTCCTCTGTCCCTCGACTGTCGGCCACCTCCCCGAACACACCCCGGTCGAGGTCCCTGAGGAGCGCCCTGAGGTCGGCCTCCTCCTCCTACGTCTGCCCTCGGAGGAGCGGGAGCTCGCTGTCCCTCCTGCTGCTGTTGGAAAGGTCTGGCTGGAAGCTGCTGCTGGGGCGGGTGGTGGGGTTGTCCACCACCACCGTACAGCATCCGGTCCGGGCACTGACTCCGGATATTTCCAGGGCTCCCACAGATGAAGCACCGTGGTCCTGGGCCCGAAGAAAAGGGGTGAGGGCCAGGGGATCGAAACTGAAACTGCGGTCTGCTCCCTTCTGGTCGGAACCTGGAGGGTGCTGATGCTGGAGGCCTCGTGCTGACGGCCTTTCCCTTCAATGGTCCCAGCTGGATCCCCTCTTGTGACACTCCTCCTATATCATGCATCCTCTCCACCACCTCGGCCTTCCTCTGGACCTCCAAGTACATCGGCAGGGTGAAGGGGGCAACAGCATACTGGAGGGAGGGTCGGAGCGCCTCCTCTAAACGTCTTGCCCGAGACCCCCCGTCGGGAAAGAGGTCGGGAGAAAAATGTAGGAGGTCCTTGTCCTTGATCCCTAGCTCCCTCAAGGACATACTCCCCTGCTGGAGGGAGAGTATCTTCTACCTCTTTTCTGTCTTCATCGTCGAGGAGAGGAATTCCACCCAGAACTCTCTCTCGAAATCCGCCCAAGCCACCCCAAACTCTCTCATATCCCCCAGGTAAAGCGTCCACCACTGACGCGCCGCTCCTCGCATCTGGATGACGGCCAGAGGAACCCATTACTCGACCGGGGCCCGAATTAGGCCGAAATCTATAACTAGCTCCTCTAGTCAGCCTTCCGTCTTCATGTTGGAGGTGATGCCCTCATACTTCTCGAGGGCCAGTCGCTGGAAGGCCCAAAGAGTCTTCTGCCACTGGTCGTCCTCTTTCTCTTGATCATCTCTCTATCGATCGGCCAAAGTAGTCTTCAGGGCCTTGATCTCCCATACCACACGTGGTCTCCTTCCAGGTGCCATAGCTGCAAGGTAAACAAGGAATTCCTAAGCCCAAGTAGTGCAGAATATGGTTCTTAAAAATTCTTAAATTTTAATTTATTCTTAATTCCCAAGACATCCTAGAAACACAAGAACACAAGTCATTATGATTCATGTACCTTTCCTATGGTCTCTACCCTGAAATCAGTGTGGCCTCACTTGGTCGTTCGGTAGGTCCAGAGTCCTTGCATCATATCATGGGGGGCCCTAAAATCCCGTGTCCTAGCCGGTCTTCCCTGGCCTAATTCACGCGCCAAGGTCAACCAACACTATTGCATTACCATCCCATGAAATCCTCACTGTGCCTAACTCCAGACTCCATCCTATCTCTCAACCATCAGCTCTGATACCATTCTGTCCCGACCCACCTTCACCAAAAAGGAGCGAAGGGTCAGCAGATTGCTAGGCCCTTCCTTCTTTAAGATGAAGGAGAGATGATGACCCCCGAAACCCGCCTTCAATAGGTCCCGGAGTGGCGACTAGCACCCAGGGTATAGAAATTTCTCACAAATAGAAGGCATTACCCTTTTTATTTTATAGGATCGAGAGATAAGGAGAAGAAAACCCAACAACACCAAGGTAGAAGAAAATTAAATCCAAAAGTAAACCATTCACACATGCATGTTTCAAAAGTAAAAGCCACAAAGTGAAAAAAGGTGACTAAAAAGCTAAGTACCAAAGAAAAAAAAAGAAACAACAACTGCAACTGCTCCAAGGATCCGAGATAGTAAGGTCGTGTGCGATCCCCGAAGTCCTCCTGGTAACCTGAAAGCAGTTTTATATACGTAGGGTGAGCATACAAGTACACTAAGTAGGGAAAACCAAAGACTCTCCTGCACAAGTGGGGGAACGTGCTAAAGTCTCGTGAGAAAAGAAGTAAACCAAACACCTAACAAGGTAAACTATCCACCCAAGCCTCACCAAGGCACACTCCCCAAATAACGCAAGTCAAGTAATATAATATAATAGCACATCGATGTTTGGGTACCCCGCGCCACTTTCCCACTAGTTATGGAGACATCCTACGCATCAGACCAATCCCACCATTCTCACTGCAGTCCCACTGCCACACCCGCCCGCACACACCTGGGCCACAACTACACGTAGTCCCACTACTGAATCCCACCCGCACACACCTGGTCCACAACTGTCACACGTAACCACACCTACAAACACCTAGGCCAGAACAACCACCACCACACTTAAAGACACCTGGGCTAAAGGATCCACTACCACGCCCGAAGACACCTGGGCCTCATCCCGAAGACACTTGGGAAACCACCTGCCGCACACACCTGGCCAACCACCACACTACCCCGCCCGAAGGTTCTTGGGCTAATAATGGACCTCAGGCCAACACAGCCTGCCCGAAGAAACATGGGCTATCCAGGAAAGGGAGCAAAAAAGGATCTAATAACCAGCCACTGTGAATAGTGTTGGGAAAAACACCCTCCCCCATGAAATGGGGGTGTTCGGCACTAAGTTCTCAACTTGGGTGGGGCGCGAATAAGAAACACAAAGCTAAAAGTATAGATATAGGTAACAAGCACTCACCCAAAGCTCAGGTCTTTCTAACCAGCCTACAGAACACAACAGCACTGCGTCCAAGTCACAAGTCACGACTCTCTCCAACAAAACCCATCTGTCCCATTCTTGTTTCAAGTTCAATGATAATTTTTAATTAAGTTTAAGCACTACTGGGAAACTAGTATGCATCAGCACAAGTCCAGGAAAGTAACAATCAAGCAACAACCATAACCCCCAGACCCGGTTCTCAACAACAGAGGATCCCACCCCAATTCTTGATATAAACAAGTACCCACCCAGTCTTAAAACCCAAAACCACCGAATCCATACCAACAGGTGATCCCATCCCCCAATTTCACACAACCACTAAGGGTATAAAATAACAGGGGATCCCATCCCCTCCCACATCTCCAGCAAACGGCCCGAAAGGAAAACAACCAACTACCACCTCCAACACAAGTAGTGCCTAGCCGGTATTTTCAGATTTAAAAGACTTAACACACTCCATGATTAAAATTTCGTGTGTTCTAACTGGGAGTTATCACAGAAGTGTTGATACTGGTGCTTTTAATTTATTCAGCCGGATATACGTGATTAACCAATTCACTTTTCACAACAGGAGTTTACAACCACAAACAAGCCATTTAAAACATCAGCAGGGTTCATTAGTGCACAACAACGACCACCAATGGCCTTGATTTTCAAAAGGCATAAGCCATCGCAACTCAAAAAGATGGTCATAGAAGAAACAACATTAAAAAAATAAGACAACATCAACAAACACAACCCCCCCCCCTCTTTCTTTATAGAATTCGTTCATTATCTTCACTAAGTTCGGTTCAACCAGTTCTACAGAAACAAAAGCACTCCCACCCCACATGATACACAAAAGAGAGAGGTGAAGGAGAAATTCCCTACATGTTGATAGATGATCGACATTTAGGCCGGGCGCGGAACTTTACGGATAACGATGCGGCACGCCCGATGCACCAGAAGCTGTTTGTGAAAATCCATGATCGAGGAAAGGAGAAACCACGGCTAACCCTTAGTTTATAAGAGTCGTGGACGGTTGAGGTGAGAGCGTGTAACCGCGTAAGGCGCGGGGGTCACGGGTTGACCACGCGGCTGGGCAGTTATAGACAGAGGTCTCTCGGTATTTTTAGGAATTAATTATCGGCTTTAAATGGTTTTAAAAGGAGTAAAAGAATTAATTTACGTCGAAACTTACGTTGCGGGAGCGGAAAAGTCAGGTACCAGAAGAAGAATGAAAGGCTCGGTGAGGGGACACTGTGTCACCCTCACGGTGCCACCGTCACGGTTCCACCATCACGGTGTCACCTTCACGGTGCCACTATTTTGGTGGAACCTCACTTTTGGCAAAGTAATGGGCCAGGAGGGTCCGGGCCATTATAGTACTGCCTATGATTGTATTCATTATGTAATATACTTTTATTTATTTGTAATTACATCTTCATTTTGTGATCCTTCTTTCTTGTGTTGAATGTTTCATAAGTTACCAAATTGGTATGGGAACCTTTCACCCTCCTCTTTTTAAAGGACTTATTTTTGTTATAACTTTTAATTTACATCTTATAATGTTTGGATATGTTCTTGTATATCCTTAATGCTGTAAATTTTATGTCCAATTTATGATATACCTTTTTCTATCTCATAAAATCATTTCCTGGATTTTAAAGTGATGTTGTTAGGCTGTCGATTTTCTGTAAGGGAACTTCTTAACCCAATTTCAATTTTTGGGTTAAACTTTTACTTCTTGATTATATCGTGTTATAAATATGTGTGAATGACCTCTTATTTTTTCACACTTAATATCCACTTATATTTAGTGTATTCATATTTTTTACACATAATTATGGAATTGATTTATCCATAATCTAAGGATACTGTCTTTATAAGGGATTTCGTCTCAATTTACATTCCCTTGAGACTTCATTATTGTTATGCGTCAATTCACTTTTATATGGTGTATATACTACCCTTTTAAATATTAGATCTTGAATATCCTTATTCTCAGGATATTGTAATTTTTTTTATACTATTCTTCAATTATGTTTCATCAAGTGTGTCTCAAGTGTTATGAGACTCTTTAACTAAAACATCGTTTTAAAAGCTTTACAGAATTATTCTTCTAAATCATTCTCCTTAATGTCCATGTTTTCAAAATGGTTTTTATTATTTATTTATATAAAAATTAATGTTTTAAAATTTTAATTCCTTTAAAAGCTTCAAAGTGGTATGGGACACTTTGATTCAAAAATCTCTTTATTAAATGTTTTAAATGGTTTTGAAAATGGTTTGATTAAGCATTGATTATGTCAATATCCTGAAATTATATATTGTAATTGCAATGTAGAAATTTTATTAGTCAAATATTTATATTATCAATATTTTATGTGTTGTGATTTTATAATGTTACTTGAACATTTGAAGGGTGGTTACATGATAAACCAAATGACGGGTGGTTTCATGATAAACCAAGACGGGTGGTTAGGTTATAACCTCCAATGCATTGGGTATGGAAGTAATCCTTATGGATATTCCATTTAGTGATATGTGTGGAACTTGACTGTATGTTTATTCCATTTTAGTACATTTATGTCCCGAGTTACCTATACATGTTATGTGTGCTTTCTACGGGTTTTATGGTAATCTTTTGGTTATAAAAGGGTAAGAAATGATCTTTTTTTAGTAAAGAGTATTTACTACTTCATAAAGGTGAAAATTATTACTTATGATAAAGTATTCATGGATTACTTTTTGATTTGAAAAAAATAAAAGTTTCACTTTTTTGTGTATCCCTTACTAAGCTTTTTTTCTCATCCCAAGTTTTTGAAATTTTTTTCACAGGACATAAGGTGAAATAGGGTCAAGGATGGGATCAAGGAAAAGTCATGTTATCTAAGCCATGGAACTAGAAATGTTTATTTCTAATAGTTTTTAATTTATGAAAAAAAATGGATACTGAGTAGTAGTGTCTACATGTAATATTCAAGTTGATATGTAATAGTTATGGCCTAATTCTATAAAAATCTAAACTTGAAACGATCGTCAATGTAAATTCATGATTTAACTCAAGATTATATAATGTTTTAAGGCTAGGGCCTTATAACTTAGGGGGTGGAGGGAACCTTGGGAGGACTACTATGGAGGTATTAAGGTCAGATATTCTTTGAGAAGGAATTTTGAATGAATGGATTGAAGGAATGGGTTAGTATTTATAGAAAAAGTGATGGAATATTTTATTAATTTCCAAGGGACACCTCATTAGTGGTATTTGAAAAACCATGGGATTTACCATGGTATTAGCCAATTAGGACACCTCATATGTTATTTTACTGTACACAAGTCGACCAGAATTATTACATCATTAATGATGTCATTAAACTTACCGAAAACTCAAAACATTATTTTTACTATTCATAGAAAATTCAACATTTTTCAGAAAAATACCAAATAATTACCCTAACCATTTTTTGACGTGGGCAATTAAAAAATGAACTCCATATTTTGAAACTAATTTTCTAGCTATTATTAATCTAGTTTTTAAATGAAATAATACATAATTCAAAAAATAACAATATCAGTTATATAACTGCTTTTATATCACATTGAAAAATTAACCAGGATTTCATTATCTTAAAGCCTTAAGATAATAAAATAATAATACAGTTTACTATTCATTATGGTCATATTATTATTCATAAGGGTATGTTACTATTCACTAAAAAAACAACTTGGTTCCATCAGAATCCAAATAACTTACTAAACACAATTATAGATAAACATTTTTCAAAATTAAAAACATAAAAGTAGAAAAATTATGTTTAAAGGATAGTTATAAATATCAACTTAAAACAATGTTTCATGTATTTCATTTATTTTTTAAAACCTTAGGGTGTTACATTATACCCAACTTCTAGAAATTGCATCCTCACATATTTATTTACTCATTAAACAAGTTAGGGAACCTTCCCTCATAGAATTTTCATATTCCCATGTTTCTTATTCAACCATGTGGTTTCTCCACAAAACCTTTACCTGGTGGATTACCTTATTTCTCAATACTTGTTCCCTTCAATTAAGAATATTAAATGGTTTCTCTTCATAAGAAAGTTTCTCTTCTAGCTAAACTGCTTCCGGGATCAATACATGTGATAAATATGGAACATACATTCTAAACATAGAAACATGAAAACATTATGTACCTGAGATAAACTCGAAGGCAATGCTTCACAGTAAGAAAAGGGTCCAATGTTTTCCAAGATTTCAAAATGGACGAATGAATCTCAGACAAAGCTTTCCTTTCTTACCAAAACGCATCACACTTTTACAAGTAGAGATTTTAAGTAAAACATTGTCACCTACCTCGAAAGAGTAGTCTTTCCTTCTGTTTTCTGCATAAATTTTCTACCAGCTCTGAGCTAGAATCATGTGCTACTAGATCATCTTCACTTTCTTAGCCACTTCCTATACTAATTCTGGTCCCAACAACTTCCTTTCCCCGACTTCATCCCAAAAAGATGGAGTTCGACACCACAATCCAAAAAATGCCTCAAAAGGTGTCATCTGTATACTGGAATGAAAACTATTATTATAAGAAAACTCAATTGAAGAAATATGTTGATCCGTACTTCCTTGGTAGTCCATTGAACAAGCTCGAATCATATCCTCCAAATTCTTAATCATTCATTCTGATTTCCCATCTGATTTAGTATGAAAAGATGTACTAAAATTTTATTCTATGACCAGCGACTTCTAAATCCCCTTACAAAATTTATAAGTTAACCTAGGATCCCAATCAGATACAATGGAAAGAGGAACTCCATGTAACATTACTATATCTTTGAGGTGAAGTCGAGAAATTTGATCCAACAACATTGCATCTTGAATAGAAAGGATATGTGCAGATTTTGTTAGTCGACCAACATTAACCCAAATTGCATTGTTACCTTAAGGAAGTCATAGTTAGTCCCACCAAAATTTCCATGGATACATTATCCCATTTCCACTTTGGTACTGGAAAAGTCTGAAGCATCCCCTTTGGTATCTATCACTCTGCTTCAACCTGTTGACATGTGAAACATTTCATAGTAAATTCTGTAATATCTTTTTTTATTTCATCCCACCAATAATACTTCTGAAGGTCTCTGTACATCTTAGTACTGCCAGGATGAATTGAAAATGGAGAACTATAAGCTTCACACAATAAATATTTCTTCAACTGGGAATCACATGGCACAGACAACCTTTATCAAAATCTTAATACACAATCTTTATCAAGGTTAAATTCTAGAAACTTGCCAATTTTAACCAATTATACATTTTTTTATATATCACGGTCTTCCTTCTACGATTACTTAATTCTATTTGATAACGATGACTGCACTAAAACCCGAAACAAAACAAATGTATTCCTTACACCGATAACTTCTAAGAAAAAATTCATCAAATCATTCATCAAGGGATCATGATCCAAATGTAACATAGTTATTGATGCATGATGTTTTCGACTCAAGTCATCCACTACATTGTTTGATTTTACTAGATGGTAATTGATCATGAAACTATAATAATTTATCAATTCATTACATCTTCTCTTCCTAATGATTAATTCCTTCTCAGTGAATATATACTTTAGACTTTTATAGTCAGTATATATTTGACATTTGGTTCCATATAAATGATGCCTTGGAATTTTCAAATCAAAAACCCACAGTTTCTGATTCTAAATCATGTGTGGGATAATTTAACTCATGATATTTTTTTGTCTTAAATTATAAGAAATTACCTAATCATTCTCCATCAGAACAAAACCATGTCCCCTCGATGAAGCATCATTATAGATGAAAAACACACCATTTTGGGAAGGCAAGGCCAAAACTGGAGCATTCACCAATCTCTTCTTCAGTTCCAAAAAACAAACATCACATTCATAGATCCAAAAACATTTAACCCCTTTTAGTGTTAACTTAGTTAGCATGCTAGATAATAGTTAAATTTTTTTAACAAACCATCACCTGCTAATCCAAGAAAACCATGAATATCTATAAACTTTATAGGTCTTGGTCATTCATCAACCAATTTTGTTTTGGCGGGATCAAATTTCATTCCATCCTTATTTACAATTTTCCCAAGAAACAAAATATATTGAAACCAAAAATTACACTTGGTGAATTTTCTATACAGTTTCTTTTCTTTTATGGTTTGAAAAGAAACCCTTTATGTTATTCATGCTACTATTTAGTTATAGAATATACCATAATGTCATCAATAAACACAACCAAAAACTTATCCATGAACTCATGAGATATTCTATTCATAAGATCCATGAATATAGAAAGTGCATTAGTTAACCCAAAAGGCATAACTAAAAATTCATAATGACCATACCTAGTACTAAACATAGTCTTGAGGATGTCTTCATTCTTTACATTAAACTGATGGTACCCCAACCTCAGGTCAACCATCGAAAAATATTGTTCTCCGTAGATATGATCAAAGAAATTATTGATATGATGAAAAGGATACTTGTGTTTAATAGTAATGTTATTCATGGCCCTATAATCAATGAAAAGTCTCATTGAACCATCTTTTTTCATAACAAACTGGACTGGATCACCCCATGGTGAAGTGCTAGGCCAGATGAATCCTTTTTCTAATAATTCCTGAAACTGCCCTTTTAATTCCTGAATTCAATGTGGTCCATTTGATATGGGGGTTTAGAAATTGGCTTAGCATTAGGAACTAATTCAATAGTAAACTCAACCTCTCGATTCAGAATAACACCAGGAAAATTATCGAGAAAAACATCCAGGTATTCAATTACCAATGGTACATCATTAATCTGGATAGTTCCCTTAGCTTCAAAAATATGAGCAAGATAACTTTCATTTCCATCCTTTATCAGTTTCTTAGCTTCATGATATGTTATTAATGGTATGGGTTCATTCTTGTACAAATACTGAAATTCTTTATGAAAAACAACTTCTCTTTCTCTGCAATCTATTATAGCATGATAAAAATGAAATCTAATCCATACCCAGAATAACATCAAAATCTACTAGAGGCAAAATAACAAGGTTTTTAGGTAAACTCTTTCCATATAAAAGGATAGGCAGATTATTATAATTTCTTTTTTCCAAAATATTACCTCCAGGTGTTTTTACCATGGGATCTAGTTTCATTACATGAGGTTGAATTCCCAATTTTTCCGAAAATTTATCATAAATGAAGGAATGTGTAGACCCTGAATCAAACAAAACATTTTCGAAATATAAAACAACAAGAAATATACCTGATACCACCTTATTTGACATCTCAACATCTACTAAAGAGGTTGAAAATGATTCTACCAAACCCTTCTACTTCAAATCTTGTTGATTCCTAGATTGAGTAACTAGATTCAGAAAAACATTAGCAAAATGAATCAATTCCTTACAGTTAAAGCATATCACCATCAGATTCTCATTAATTTTCACATAATTTTCCTTGCACTCATGAGACATGTGTCCAAAAATTCCACATTGTAAGAGTTTCCTAGAATTTACAAGGCATTCACCAGGATTCCTTTTACCACACTTTTCACAAGAAGGTAATTTCATTTTCTTACCTCCATATTTCTTTGATCAGTTCTTCCCCATTTCCTACCAACCCAACCACTTCTTATTATTGTCATCAAGAGGAAAATATGTGTCAAAAAAATTCATCTCAACTTTTTCATAACAATGAACAAGCTTCTCATATCTTTTAAACTCTCGTAAAGCCAAAGCTCTTCACAAAAAATATTTCAAACCAGAGTAAAATCTATTAATTTTAATTTCAAAATCAAGAGTTAAATATGGTACGTAACTATACATTCTTGTAAAATTGGCTTCATATGTTTCCATAGAATCATCATCTTTATACTTCAGTTCTAAGAATTGTTTCTCCATTTTGAGTCGAACAGTTTTGGGAAAATATTTTTCTAGAAAAAAGACTCTTAAAATTATCCCATTTCAGACTATCAAGATCATATATTTCTCTCATATTCTTAACCATATATCACTATTAATCATATTCACCTTCAAAATGATAAATTAATAGTATTACCTTTTAACATTCCAAACATCCAATGACATCAAATATCTTTTCTTTAACATTGATCCATCCTTCGACTATTACTAGATCTACGGTTCCACTGAATACTAGAGCGTGTTGCCTCATAAAATCCTATACAAAAGACATGTTTCTTCACCGTTTATCATTTTCCTCTCTAGAATGGATACCACCCTGGTTTATTTCTAGAGTCAACTGATTCATTGTTGTCACAAACTGTTCAGTTCTGATTCCCACCATTTTGGGTTGCGTATTCATAAAGAAATCAGCCTCTTAGTGACTACCTACTTCATCTTACCTATTTATTCTATAAAATACCATTTTGAAAAGACATAACATAGATGAATAAACATGGTAATCTTTAAATGATATAACATTTAAAATTACCAGTGTAAAAATCATTTATTATATTATTTTAACATCATCCTTACCAATAATGTTTTCTAAATTAGCCTCTGATACCAACTATAAGGTCCCAGCCTTAAAACGCTACTTAATCATTAATTTTAAACAATACCAAACATTGTTACACATTAAGGATCTTTTTGGGTTTATAGTTTTAAAGAATCAGGATATCTTACATACATGACATACCACATTCATATAAGAGGATACTACTAAAACAGTATCCATTTTTTTCAAAATATAAAACATTAAATCTTAAGACATGATTTATTTAACAACACTTCATATAAAACATCAAGACTCCCTTATTTTTCTTACCCATCCTTATATCCTATGAAAAACATTTTAAAAACATGGTATGAGTATAAAACTCAGTAAGGGATAAAAATAAAGAAAATGTTATTCATGTGATAACATAAAAACTAATAAAACCCGTAATCATAAAAACTCATATGAATATATACATCATGTAGTTTCCTTGAGACATATTTACCATATCACTCTTAAATTCACCTTTACACATGGAATAAAATTTTGGTTAACTTCCATCTCCGGAGTACCCAATGCATTGGTGAGCTATAATGGGGACGACCTGTTATATCTTGATATATAATGGGATCAAACAAATATATCTTGATCTATAAGGGGGTGACCCAACATAACTAATTTCCAATGAAAATATCCTGGTAATAACGTTTCTTGAAAATTAGAAGAAACCACCCATTCCATAAAAACAATCGTTTTGAAATTTATTAAAGAGAGTTTTAGGATAATTTTAAAAAGAAAGTCCCTTAAAATATAATTAGAGTGAGAATTAATAGAATGGGATGGATATGTGTATAAACTATAAATACACATACTTAAAAATAATATAAACAAAAAATCCTCACACTGATAATCATAATACCACATAATGAATAAAGAATAAGGTTAACCCAAAGAATGGAAATTGTGTTAAGAATTCCATTACCTTGGGTTTTTCTTACTTCAAAAGTGTTTAAAACTCTTGTATAATGGTTAAAATAGTGTTATTAATATCTTAATGAAACATATTAATCATTATAACACATTATATTATCATTTTACTACATCATTTTACACATTTATTAGTAATATTTGTTTATTTACATTGTGTCAGGTGCATTATTTACATGGTTTCCATGATCTGTTCATGGTGGATATTCTTGTCGATTGGAAGTGAAACTATAGAATTGTAATGGAATGATATTTAAATATTTCCATAACCATAAATTATCCCATTTAGAATTTTTAATTCTAAAATTATTAATAAGTTAAAACATTATTGGTATCTTTTTAGGTCATTTTGGTGATTCTTCGATCGCAATGAACTCATTTGGTTTTTTAAATTAATAACATGTGTACAAAATGATTCCAGAACCTTATATAAGATATAATACATATATTTTAATCTGGTTCAACCATAAAAATATTTATATGAACAGACCTTAAATAATTAAAATAAATTTAAATTACATCATCCACGATGTCGGTAAATCAACACATTATGGATGGTGTTTTAATTTCTTGAATGAGTGGGAGAGGAGAACATGATTGATGAGGAATTTTCCATGAACATTAAAAAATCTAAAATATTCAATATTCTATAGTTTTCATGCCTCTTGGGTAATAGGAGGTGTGTAAACAAGAATAAAATAAAGGAATATTGAAATAGAAGAAAAGTTGACAAATCCCTTACGAAAATTCCACAGCCTAACGGCTATGAAACATTGTTTTATAAAACATTAAAAGGAGAGGGGACAGGGGTCACCCATATATAAATGAAGAATAATAAATTATATAGATATAATAAAATTAAAATATGAACATTTTACGGAATCTTTAAGATTATACCACAAAAAAGATAACTTGAATGGAAAAAACAAAGAAAGAAGTTGAGAATCCTCTTACCTTGTAGAGTAACTCCTAAGGCTTGAATGTTGGGACCTTGAGGGATTGAGGAAACATTGGGAGGACTACTAGGGAGTTAATAAGTCAATATATTAATTGAGGAATAATTTTGAATGAATGTAATGAAGGAATGGGTTGGTGTTTATAGAAAAATTGAGGAAATATTTCATTAATTTCCAAGGGACGCCTCATTAGTGGTATTTGCCAAACCATGGGCTTTCCCATGGTATTAGAAACATGGGAAACCTCATATATTATTTTACTATACACAAGTTGACCATAATTATTACATAATTAGTAAATCATTAATGATTTCATTAAACTTACCAAAAACTCACAAATATATTTTTACTATTCACTAAAAATTTAAATGTTTCAGAAAAATACAAAAAAATTAACCTAACAATGTTTTGATGTCTAGAATTCAAAAATGAACTCAATTTTTGGAAAATAATTTTCAAAATATTATTAATTTAATTTTTAAATAAAATTATACTTAATTCAAAAATTAACAATTTTAATTCTATAACTTCTTTTATATCACATTGAAAAATTAACCAAGTTGTCATTATATTAAATCCTTAAGAAAAAAAATAATAATACAGTTTATTATTCATTGGGGTCATATTACTATTAATATTAAAATTCATACGGGTATGTTACTATTCACGAAAAAACAAGTTGGTTCACTGACATACACTATAGCAACCTAAGATTATCATATGTATACATAACATTATTTTTTATGAATATTTATAATATTACATAAACACATGAATGAGGACCATAATATTTTAGTGTATTTGGAAACTTGTAGACACAAAAACTGATCAATATATAAACTATATCATCTCTCACAATGATCCTCATAACTATCACCATTCATAGAAATATCATATGTAATAAATTCCTTCATAACCTAGAGAAAGGAAACATACAAAAAGGTGATCTCAGATGATCAATAAGGTTAAACAAGGGAGATATGTAACAATTATATGAACATAAGGGTATGATAACATGATCATAAAGTTTTAAAACCATACCTCTCATATTATAGATCATAATCTTTAGTCATGGAATAAATATTGGAAGTCAATAAGACATGAATCGTAAAATAATCAAAGAAAGTGGGCTATGAGAACATAATATTAGAATATTACATAGATTTTTTGTATAAAAATAATCATAGAAAATCGTTTTCATATCATCCAAGACTCATTGGGAATGATTTAATAGTGAAATGCATTCACTCCCCAAACCATCATAGTAGTCAAGGTTCACTCCCAAGGCCATCATAGATGACAGAGTCCCATAAAAAATGAGTTCACCTCACATTCCCACCATTTCTATCTCATGAAATATAAATCTATATCCAATGCATTGGATGGAGATATATGTCCCACCATTCTCATAATGAAAAACTTTTTATGTGTACCACGAGACCACAAAACATGAATTACACCATAACCCATGAAATGAATTAGGTTTCATAAACATTTCATCATATATTAATATATAAAAAAGAGTGGATTTATAATCATTTCATCATTTTATAGTAGCAGAACCCAAGGAAAAATAAGTGTGTTTAAAATTAATTTTATCAAGGTAAAACCCATGGAATTAAAATGGGTTTTATAAAAATATTGACATCATAAAAACAATCCACTCAGAGAAACAATAAGAATGGTATATTTTTATCATATCCCCAATAAATTATAGGTAACATCAAAATATGTCATCTTATATGGAAAATTATTTTCATCGATCATTTAATGCACTTCTTGAGAAAAACATCCTTTCTGATTTGAAAAAAACTATTAAAACATAAAAAAATTGAAAATCCTTTTCTTTTAAAATAACCTTAAAATTTTATAAATTAATATTCAAAGAAAATAAAGGTCATGATGATGGGATGTTTAATTCATTTTTAAATTTTCAAAATAAATATTCCTTTCACATTTTGGATAAAATCCAAACTGTTATTTTTTTGAAAAGTGATAGGAAGATTCCTTTCAAAAAAATGTTATAAAATTCTTCCATTTTTAAAATTATCTTTTAAAAATAATAATAAAATAATAAAATATTTTTGAAAACAATTTTATAAAACACGGTTTTATATTAAATTGGATTTCTAATTGAATATATAAATAAAGTTGTATTTTCAGGAGAAAAATTATCAATTATTTTAAGTACCAAAGAGTGGGAAAATGGTACTATTACTATAATATGTCATGAATAACTAAATGAAAATAATTTAATTGAGTTTATTAATATGGATTATAATATTTTATCATTGGGGAAATAATAATATACAATCCCTATAAACAATGAGATTGTAACATAAAATCAATACCACTTTGGCATATTTGAATCATAAGACCCCTGAAGGAATAAAAAAATTAAACATAAAATATCATGAGGATAAATAAAATCATGATATTACATATCAAATGGAATTTAGATACATCTAATTAAATTATATAGGTGGATAACATAACGTACGTTTCAATGAAGGGAAATTGAGATAAAAATCCATTACCTTAAGGCTTGACATTCATCGTACATGTTTAAACCTCATGTATAATAAATATATGTTGATTATAAATATATTATTGAAAAATATTTATATATATCAAATCATATATTATTTTCTTATTACCTTTTATTACCCATTTCTTAATAATTCCATGTTAATATAATGTTTCAGGTAGTAACCGCTTTGCTTTTCGTATAAGATTTTATTTTTTATTTTTGGCCCAATAAATTTGATCTTCATTTCATTATCTTCTTAATTTTAACTATTATATAAATATCGTATATATTTATTATTTATTTATTTATAGTAGTCCATTAAATTTAGAAATAGGAAATGAAATACATCATTTATTGAGACTGTAGGTCGTACATATGCATGAATGTTGTTTCTATTTTCTTGTTAGATCAAAAGAAAGTAAAATTAAATATTTTCATTCTAGGATATTTTTTTATTATATATATCACATATTTTTATTAAAACATTTTTAATACCTTCTATGTAAATCGTGAACTAATCATATTACTTTGTGAGGTGGTAGTCCATCGTACAAATGAGTGATATTACCATATTCCCACAAAATAGAAATCCTGATGTTATATGTTATATAATAATTATATTATAATAATAATATCATAAATATCACATATAAATAGTAAATACATAATTATTTATAAATTTGATATGAGGTAAAGGAAACAATTAATGAAATCATTTTGAGAGGTTCTAGTCTCTCCTATACAGGAATAATGATTTTGTAACCCATTTGATGGAAGTGGAGATTTTTATATGTAATGACCATAACATAAAAAATATATCGGTATATGTAATATAGTTAATTTATTATATATACATGGTATAATAATAATTTAATGATGAGGATGATGAAATAAAACAAAAACAATCGTTTATGAAAGCTACCCCTTCTTCAGGTATCCTTTTTAAGTATGCACTAAAAGCCTTCCTTTGTTGGATTTCTTGTCCAAAATAAGAATTATACGATGATAGGATGGAATTTTAAAAGTGACATTGTAAAGTTCTGGTTTATCCAAATGGATTTAGAGGTGTGAATAAGTGGGGGGGGGGATTGAGTTCCCTATTTTAATTAAAAAGGGGTGAAAGTTTTTTAAATACCCACAATTATTCACTATTGGGAGGTCACTCTTACCTAATGTGCCATATAAATTGATAAATAGTGGATTTTTGGAATTATTTGGTCTAATAACAACTCTAACAAACAAAATAATATCATTTTTTATCATGTTATTTCTTATCATTTAAGTTCACTCAATTTTACAATTTTAGTTTTTACCACGGTAACTTGTATCTTATTATTTACCTATGTAATTTATCTTTTACGAATAAGATTAAAATGATATTTATTAGATATTTTAGACATAATTATTCTAAATATGAAATATAATTTCTTAAAAAAATATTATAAGTGTGTAAAATTAATTTTAACATAATCACATGTAATGCACAAACCCTTGTTTTAACCTTAGTCATGGTAAGTAATTTTTAACTGTTTTCACTAATGATTATGGTAAAACATTAATTTGAACTTATTAGGTAATAAAAACTATGGTAATTCTTAATATTGAATCCATATTTCCATATTTAATTAACAAAACTAGAAATTTTTAATTTAAAAAATTAATCCCCCAAATGCGATGAGAAAGCGGGTTTTAAAGAGAAAAAGTTAAAATGTTTATAATGTTTTTATATCTAAATAAAATATGAAATTAATTAAAATAAACTAAATTATATTAATTGATTTATAATTTAATTAATATTACATTAAATCCAATCTAAAAATATAATTTAACTTTATAAATAATTTAAATGAAAAGGCACTTTTCAATTAAAACTTGGTATTTTTCAATATTAATTAAAAATGGTAATTTTCTATAATATAAAAAAATTTCACCATCAGATAATTATTCATTATAATATAAAACATGAAGTTTATTTTAGCATATTAATTCTATTAAAGTGTAAAAAATAATTTTATTAATGTATACCAAAACAACGAAAAATATTTTTTATGAGAAAATTGTATTTTTTAAACATGTAATGATTTTAAACAAAGTTTATTACCTTTTTAACAATATGATTTATTTATATAAAACCATTATATATAATATTTTAAAATTATTTATTGAAATCCCCCTTGATAATTTTAATGTCTATGGTGTAACAGTTGCGTTTGAATATTAAGATAAATAATATATCATTCTTTTCTTAAAACTCATTGTCCTGTGTAATGAAAACTAACCAAATGTTGTGTGTAGCACAATATTTTCATGGTATTTCATGTAATGAAAGATATAAAAGAAATTTATTTTACTCAAAAAAATCATAAAAAATAATGGTTTTACAATTTGAGAAGGATGTATTCTGAGCATTTTAAAACCATATGTCAAGGAAGTATTTTGTATTGTTTAACATTAAGTGGTTAGAAAATATTCTTTGTAGTTTATAATCATGTAGAAAGGACTTGTTACATGAAATTTTACATAGTTAAAAAAAATATTTTATGTATCCTACCACCATATTTGATGTATGTTAGGTCACTCTGGCCTACATACAGTATTTTGTAAGAAACCTTGCATTAGTGGGAGGTGTGATTCACTCCTACACTAGGGTTATATATGAAAAAAACCATTAAAGTGAACCATATGAATGTTGAAGGGTACAAAACAGTTGGGATCCAACTTCATTGGTTTTATTTATAATACAATTTGAATTATAAATGATATAACTTAGTCACATTAGTGGAACTAGTGGGGGAGAACCTTCTTGTTGAATATCTAAGTCACACCATTTTGATAAATATTGAAATTGAGATATTCCAACAACCTATTTTTATCATGGGCCTATGGCATAAATTTTTGGACTAATGACCACTCATCCTACCCCAATTGGTCATATATGGATTTATGGAGTGATATAATTGAAGCATCAATGGGAAAAAAACACCTTTATACATACACCAATGAGTAAGGGTTCACCTGGGTGGAAAAATGAGATATTTTTTGATGTACTTGTAATGCAGTGGAGAGATTATAGAAATAGGTATTTTTTATTATGCTCCAATAAATTCTAAATAATTTTACATAAGACCTTATTTAATGTGTTGATATAACTATTTTTCATTTCACGATTTAAGATGTATAGTTAGATCAAATACTATAATTGACGTACACCTTTTTTTCTATAGAGGCTTGGATATTGGATCTTTTATCCATGAGAATATTGTAAGGGATCCAAATTTGAAGAAAGATGTTGGAAACTAAGGTCTTGATCATATAATAGTCATTGACCTACTTTAGGGGAATGTATTCTACCCATTTTAAAGGGAAATTAGTAGGATTAAGAATGTAATATAACTTTCATGATTTTGATAATGTTTAGGGACCCATAACATCGATTCCCAATACGAAAAGGGCCAATGGTATTTCTTTGTTTGTATATTATCTAGAGGATGATGTAAAATAACATTCATTAACCTATCATGAATTATACTTATCATAAAACTCTATGCAATCATGAATCATGGTTAGAAAAAGGTATACAAACCATCATATATGATGAGATATCTTTAAAATGGTCTAATGAGAACCATAATATTTAGTATTCACCTCTTGAAAAACATGATAATATTTCATTTCCATTGATTCATGAGAGAAGGATACTATAAAATATGCATTTATATACGACTTTCATGATGTTGGGATCATAAAGAAGATAAATTTCATTGTCTACTTGTAGATTTGTTCTCTATCTACCTAACTTGAAAGAATATTACCATGTTGGAGGTACTCAATAAATGGGATCATCTAGTTAAACACTTACTCTATTATAGGGATATTTTATATCACCCCATGTAAGTATCCAATGATATTCGAGTTCACTTATCTCTCTTTTCTATCAATAATAATAGGGATATTACTCTCTAATTAAACACACTGATGACCATACCATCATGATTTAGGTTAGAAAAGGATGTTATCATGTTTTATAGATCTTACACTCAGTCAATTTGGGACAATAAGTTATGATTCACCTTTGTTTTAAAGGTAAATTTCACTAATAACCCATAGATGTGTTCAATAAAAAGGATGAGTTCCTCTTTCTTGATAGTATAGTCACTATTAATTTTCTTGATGAACAACATGGAGTCACTATTAATGTTTATCTAGATAACTTGAATCCTAAGGGACAAGTCAATACCAGTAATGAGGTATTGTAATTCATCCTTATTATTGGTTCACCTCTAAAAATTTATGGAACGAATACAACATGAGTTTATTTGAATGATAGATGAGGAAAACTATATGGTTGTACCTATTGAGTTTTGGCTTTCATGTACTCTTAACCTATGGTCTAAAAGAGGAAACATCAAAGTTTACTTTATAGAATGAAAATTACTATTTGATAATGATAATAACCTCCTCTAGAAATTTGATATCCATGTAACACTGCACTTTGGTTGGGTTTGTAGCTAAAAAATATTCCAATGATTTCCCCATTTCAGTATTCTAATAAATGAATATGATGTTCAATTAGAATTGGATCACTACTTATAAAGGTTATTATCTAGTAAGCATCAGATGATGGAGGATATACATTAATGGTTCTATTTGTTAGATCAACTAAACCTCATGAAGAGACAAATAAGGACACCACTTCCAGAAATGTACAGGGTAAGGAAATTATTCTTAGAAGAGGGGTATTTGACATTAGCATTTATCATCATTTGAATGGGGATGTGTATACTGTGATATTTACCTTCGTTTCTCATCTAAGGAAAGTGATAGTTGAGAGAACACTTTAGGATAATCAAATAGAGGATGAAAGTTTTTCAATGGATAGGTAGCATCAAAACCAAAGTATGTGTTTTATAACACATGGTGTTATTGAATTCACCTTGATATTCCTTATCCATCTAGTAATAAGTTCCTTTCATAATCAACTTTATGGAATTTCACTTACCTTCAAAATGGGTGAAAAAATGTCCTCTGTAATTAATATTCCCTTCAAAACCACTCAACCCTCGCAAATTACACATTGGGGGAATTTCAATGATGTACTCTATTTTTCATGGGTTAAGCTTAACACCAATTTAATTAATAATGAACTATATCAATTTTTTATATGTAACCTAAATTCACCCCTCAAAGGGTTTATCTTTATATTGTGGTTGTGGAGTATGGTGAACACTTTATAAATATTTCCAATATGATTATAGGGTTGATAGGATTTGACAACAAAATTGTACATAGAACACTCCACCAACCTTCCTAGAAGGGTATTTATTATGTTATGTGCAACCCAATGATATTTTCTTTAACATTATTCAAGACAATGGTAATCACCTAGTAATAGTATGTTCCCAAAGGTTCCTTGAATGTAGTAGAATCTTCATCTGTAGGGGCCATATGGATTTTATTGTATCCATAGTATACATAAATGAAATATATGGAATAACATATAGAGGTCACATTAATTAAAAATTTGTGACTAGAATAAGAAATACGTATTTTGGTGAATGGATATTGATATTCCATAAGTTAATACTAACCTTTATTTCACATTTTTATTCATAAATGGGATAATATTGGTCATCAAATAAGGGTACTAGACCCCCTAATGATTATGGATTTCATTAAATTTTAAAATTTATCCTTGACCTATGATTAACATAGTAGAAAACTAATATGATGATGTTGGGAGAGGAAAAATATTGTTCATCCTTATAGAATTCATCTTTCACATGAACATCCCAATAATTTCATCCTAATATATGGGAAATTATATCAAGGAATGTTTATAATGGATTTGAAATTGTAAATGGGTCTTTTTACCATTACAATAATAACACTAAATCCTTCAAGAATAGAAGTTTGTGATACCAATACTATCACTATAAATGATAAATTAGATAGGGAGGGTTTTGGATAATTCAGAGATGAAATAATTACCTCTTAGGATCAATTAGTTGAATTTTCGGCTAGATAATCATTAAAATTTTGTATATATAAGCTCTAAATTCCATGTAACCTCTAGTTTCGTCATCGTCGTCATTTTTTGGTGGTAGAAACACATGTGAAATGCACATTAGATCACCCTATTCTAGGATATATCATATTTGGTAACTATTCAATGAAGAAAAATAATTCATGGATAGTATTTCCAAGGATCAAATGATATGTGTAATAGTTTGGATAGTTATTTATATCATCTTCTTATAGATATATGATGTTGGGAAGATTGATAAAGTCATATTCTATGGAACATATTAATAGGACAAGAACATTGAAATTATTTTAGTTGTAGAACATATTTTCTTCAGATTTAAAAGGTTAATCCATATGTCTCTAACAAGATACTTGTGAATCATTATCAACACGAGTCTATAAATGATAGGGTAATATCTATGGGGCCACCTATAACAGGATCAGTTGAGGCACTGGATCCTATATCCTATGGGATGTTTCTACACTTATATACTTTCACACATGTGAGAAAGGTCGCATAAAAGAGCTATAATTATCTCACTACATAGTCTCTTGTAGATATTGTTCTCTCTTAAAAGACTATTATAATCAACCTTGATACTTCCAATAGACTATAATTGGGACCAAATTATCCGAAGTGTACTTCAGGAGAATTTTTAATAGTTTATCTTATTAAATTTTTATGTCAAGGGATTATGTATAAACCCTTCCATTGAGCAATGATATCAATGAAATTCACTTTCTTTCACTGTTTTCAATTAGATAAGTCAATTAATATTATACTACATAAATTATAACTAAATTAGTATAGGAACTATTGATGGAGATCCTCCCTATTGAAAATGGTCCCTAGAACGAGATTTTTGTACCAGACTAAGGTAGATAAATATATTTTTGGATAAAAGAAATAATTATTGGATGCCTCCTATTGCTTTGGGCCCTTTGAATCAATCCACAACAAGAGGAAACGTTTTTGAAGTAATACTCAAGGTAAATTATTCCATTAATGGAAAAAAATTAATTAATGAAATTCAGTCGTATGGGGACATGGTCCACCCATTAGAAGTACTAATTTATTTGAGGTTTTATTGAATTCTATTGAATTTTAATGGCCTTAATTAAAATGGACAAGGTACTATTTATCTCATTATGGTAGACTTCCTCACATTTTTATTCTCTTGCTAGTTAACACTCCTATAAATTAGAGCATTCATGGTCCAAATGTGGCGAATGACACTAAACCCTCATATAGGAGCCACATGGACTACCATTTCCTACTAGAGGTTATCATAACACCCTCTCTCAATCTTCGTTTATTGGTTGATGGATGTAAACAAAAGAAACTCTATAAAGGGGTTATATGTGGTTATCATAAACGTCATCCCAATTAGGATAGTTTTCCCTAACAATATCATTATTAATCTATTGACGATGATCAATATATTGGGGAAAGGCAGTGATTCTATATTCTATAGAGATTATATCATTATATTTATGTATACAAGAAGTCCAAACAATACATTTACCTTTGTTTAGTATCCATTGGGTGGAAGGGAGTGTTATGATAGGAGGAGTCCAAAAACCTAAGTATTTTATTTGTTTTCATGTGTGAACTCTCCAAGGGGATTTACCTATCATGGTGAGTCCTCCACAGAAAAATACTCTCTTCCCACATTATTTAAATTTTATTATCCTATTTATTAGGTGGATTGATTATGATAAAATTTACCATGGTGGTGGCCAATAGAGAGAAACAACTAACATCATTAGATAAACAATGGAGTTCATAATTTTCCTATATTTAACTAATTTAAAATATAGACATGTGAGGTACATCATCTAAAAGGGATACCAAAAAGGATCCTTTATATTTAACCTTCTTTCACCATTAATCCCTTTTGGTTACTGTTAATGGTTTAGTGTGGATCTAACCATGAGTGAATAGCACAAATTAAAAACTAGAATGTAAGGGATGTGTTGGCTAACAACTACAAGATGGATCTCTCCCAATTAAGGAAACATGGATTATCTTGAAGACTGGGAAACCCTAATAGGAGTGACTGGAGGCCATGGTGTTATTAAATAAGGATCACTTATCCTAAAAACTTCATAGCATAGTATACAGAGATTTTAGGATCATGAACTACTTATATAGATAAAGAGTACACTCAACATGTGGCTATAGAAAATGCACATCCATCACTGGATGAACATATCTTTTGAGTCACATAATTTATACATGCATGATTGCTTAAAAACAAGGAAAAATAAATCTCCTTCATGAATACAATATGGGGGAGTGAATTTTATGATTTAATAATGTCATACATGATTCAAAGTTTTGTTACCTCTAGTCGTAACCACATCACAAGATGTCATAGAAGTATCCTCTAAGACAAAACCGGGTGACAATGTTTTAGAATACTATTATTAAATTCTAGTGGGAATTAACTTTCGGGAAAAAAATTTCTAAATCAAATGAACTAATATAGAACTTTTAGTATGTTCTTGTTGGAAGTTTTGATGACATCCACCAAAGTGAGGGAGATGTTCCCCTTGAAGTGAAATTAGGTCCACCATTAGATACTACATCTTGATGAACTCAATATGATCGAAATCTTTAGAATACACCAAATTTTGAATATTAGGGAAGTTAAAAATCACTCATAGATTATGTTAGAGGTATGTTGTGTGGTTTTGATCGAGTAGCTCCAAGATAGAGAAGTAGAGAGTTATACGTGTAAAAAACATGGCCATAATTTGATCGACTGCTATGACCTACCATAGGTTCTCATCATGATCATTTTAACTATTAGAAATAAACTCTTACTCTAAATCTATAGGTTTTATGTCAACTAACATTACTATATAGGTACCAGCACCATTGTCTCTATACTGGGTTGGTGGGTAGCCATGGGAGGGAGAAATGAAAACCTCCCCTATTATAGATCAATGGGTATCAGTTTTATCATCAAGGATGCCTCATATTGAGCAAGGGACGTGAAATTTTTAAATATTTAATGATTAAAAAACATATATCTATAGGTAGGATACCTTATTACTTTTTTGAGGGACTATTTTAGGTACTTTTAGCCCCTATTGATGTTTTTCTTTGTCTAAAAATTCTTTCCTAACCTATGGTATAGATTTATAAGGAAATAATGTTCATGAAACTAGGTATGGTTTCACGGAAGGACCTTGAAATGATGAAAACACATCCCACCCGATCAAGTACTTGTGGATTGTATTTGGGACCATATGAACTTTGATTTCTAGAAGGGAAATCCTCAACTATCAAGTGTTTTCTTCTTTGTATTCAGGTGGTGGGTCTATTTTTTTCTTATAAGGGATCTCATTAACCATGGATCATAAAATATAGTGGGTAATGTGGAATTAATTCCCATATTAAAATCTAGTATTGGCATGGTATCTCCCATATAAAAATTTTATATGTATCATAGGGATAAATTTCAAAAACATTATTATTCTAATCATAAATAGGAAATTTGTAAAGGACAATAAATACTTAAACTACAGAGGGCCTTGAAGGTGATTATATTTTTTGTATGGAGGAACAACATAGTAGTTTTTTATATGACCAAAATCTAGGAAAGAAAACTCAGTACATCGGGCTAGTGGTTGGGGATTATATCCTAGTATAATGAACATTTTCCTCTATATAGTGTTTAAGACAATAAATAGTATAATGATAGCTGAGGTACTCACCTCTTATGGATTCGGGATAGTGAACTACCACTAACATTGGAATCATCCATATTAGAAAAAGGTTACATAAATTGAAATATTCTCAACATATTTGGTTATTGGATAAATTTTTGTACATTGATGGTGATTCCTATTAACGAGATCCCTCCCTGGAGACTACCAGGTGGTAGTTCGAATTAGTTCACCTTGGAACAACCATCCTTCTAAAAAAATAGGGGAAGGAAACATCATAACACCATTATGACAGACTTCCAAAGTGGTTTTGAGTAGTGATAAAATGTTCCTTCCCCCTATAAGATCATTTTTTGGGGGGGTAAGCACAGATTGAATGTCTTCCCAATCCATCTGGAGGTTGGGAATGATGTCTTCATGCTAGAACCAGTGGATGATAGAATTGATCACCCATAACTATATCACGTTCATCAGAGAAATAAATAAATAGGTTCCTAGTATCCACAGGAGTAATAAGGGTCGTATCTTAGGTTTAGGTGTATAGATCACTATATTTGGGAATCAAGGTTATTATCAGTGTCAATGGAATCACTAC
The DNA here is from genome assembly GCA_963277665.1 of Viscum album. Lineage (NCBI taxonomy): Eukaryota > Viridiplantae > Streptophyta > Magnoliopsida > Santalales > Viscaceae > Viscum > Viscum album. Next base: position 609,033,554 of record OY728123.1, on the reverse strand, counting down.
CATCTCATTAAAAATTAGGAGTTTAAGGGGCACCTCTCATAGAATTCCTAGTGGTATTCATTCTATAGGAGAAATTTAATTGGGCCCAAGCATGAATAGACATGTAATGATAGTGATAACCATACCATTCATACCCTAGTTATTAAAGAATAATGATTCAACATTGGGTTCACCACATCTATGTGTGAGGATTTATACTAGGATATCAGGATGCATGGTTTTGTTGTGAAATGGTCTTGTATTTCATATTTCCAAAGGTAGATATCATTCCACCATAGAGGTGATGACGATGGATAATTTGATCATATGGGAGTATTGAAGGCTAGTTCATCCCACAAATGATTTTATTACAAATTCCAAGATTTCCCTATGGATTTAATACATTTATATAATAAAACCTTTTCAATTAAATCCTTATGGACATTTTTTAACTCCATAAATTTCCACATCAGTATGGAAAATTTCTTATGATCATAGGGGTTAATGTTTTGGGTATATTGTTTGATTATAAATATTCCCCATACGTAAAAATGATATAATATTAATCCCATACCACAAGTAAAACTATATCTATAGAATAAATCAAAGAAAGTGATGGATCTCTATATTTAAAATAAAAATAGGTATACAATCAAATATTTGATTCTAGTGGGGACGCCCATGGTTTATAGTTCAGTAAAGACACTCACAACTTAATCATCATTATATTCATTTCATGAATAATAGTTCAGTAGAACCACATTTAGTAAAACTTCATAAGTTACATCACTAGTTTATGTTTATGTGACTAGTAGATATTCTGGAAGAAACTATAATTCCTTAGTTATCTATTATCTAGATCATGATACTTCCAATTCTTCTCCTCCTATAAAAATCCAAAAATAACCTTAACACCAGTAAAAATAAAAATTATTAATTTCAATATTATAATACTTTGAAACTTTAACAACAGTTAAAAAATCATCATCATAGATTTATTCCATGAGATTATTCCACACTATATTACCTCTACTTCAAGACTCTTCTTATGGGTTATGATTCTCCATCTCAAATCTCATTCTCCATTCTATTTCTTCATCTTCTGGACTCTCCTTCTAAGTCATGATATTTTTTCTAGACTCGCATTCTAGACTCTTCAAACATTCTCAGTTTGATACTTCTAGGTTCACCTTATGGATCAAGAATCCTCTTAATATTTTATAGATATTAATTTTAAAAGTTTTCTATGAAACTCAAAATAAAATAAATTTATATTTTAATAATAATTTTGTTTATGATATGAATTTCTATGAAGAATATTTTGATTTTACCTTCTTATGAATTCACCTTCTGAATATATCCTACTTTTCAAATAAATAATTCCTAAGAGATTTTTTCACTTAAAAAACTATTTAACCATTATGATTCCTTATAAATTTCCTTAGTATCTTTGAGTTAGTTTTATTTTATATTCAATATTTCAAACAATTTTATATATTCTTAAACAACTCTAACTTAGCTTATGATCTATAGAAAACTATATCTCAAGATACAATGCATGATTAAAAAAAAATTCAATATGTTATTAAGCTTCCTTTGAACTTTCCTCCAGAAAGTTTCCTACATAAACAACTAATATTAAGTATATAAATATTCCATCAGTCATCTTCTAGAATATCCATCAACTTATTTCACCTTTAAAACATTCTTAACACTTAACCAATAATTCTTACATGGTTAACAAAATACAAAACACCTTCAAAAATTACATGGGTCCCTTAATATCCTAATTTTTATTTATTTTCAACATCAATAAATCATAGTGCTTCATCAATTCATATCCTTTTTGAAATAAAAATATTTATTGCCTGCACTTCTCGATAAAGAAAGGATTTTTAGTTAATTATTTCCTAGTGAAAAGGAATTTATGTCTAGTGATTTTGATATTATTACTATTAATAAACTCACTCATTTATTCAAAATTTTATAATAAAACTATCATTAGGTTCTAATTAAGGAACCTAATTTTTTTACATTTATCACTTATTGACAATATAATCAAGAGAAATATGGGTTTTGAGGGATTTCATTATATTATAAGGAAAGGAGGAGCATGATTTTTTATCCATAACATTTCAAATATATCTCATGGAATAGATTTAGTGAACATATCTACAATTTGGTATTTTGTGGAAATATATTCTAGCACGACATATCCCTTTTCAACATTCTCTTTGATGAAAAAATAATTTATTTAAATGTATTTAGATATTTATTGTTGCACTATCTTTTTTTGATGGATTAATTTCACTATTATTATGACAATAAATTCTCAGTAACTCCTCAACTTTAACCTTCAAATCATCAAACTTCTCATTCATCTAAATCATTTGGGTGAAATAATCTTTAGAAACAAAATAATCAACATCAATATTCCTAAATAAAATAGAGATTTATTTTCTTACAATACCATCTCACATAACATTCTCACAAAAATAAATTCCCTCTTGATGCGGACTTCCAATCACAATATTCTTCTACATAGTTAGTATCAGTGAATCCCACAAGGTTCATATATCTAACCTACATTTTCAAATATTACCTTTACATAATTTTAATTATAAACACTATATTACACAACAAGGATCCAAAGGTGTAGTGTCTTGGGAAAACTAGGACCACACATAACTTTTAAGACATAAAACATATATATTTATTTAATTCCTTCTTCTCTATCTTCTTATTGGTTCTTGATTTCTCATTAGTATATGTAATCAACTAAGAATATACATCAAAAAGGGGTTATCTAAAATCCCATAAAGTTAAGAAGAACAAGATACAATACAAAACGGTGATATCCTAATCATTCTCATTATAACATAGGCCTAGGATCATAAACATGATAGAAAAATTTAATAAAAGGCATTAAAAGTTTAAATACATAAAAATGAAAACTTGTGTCTTAGTGGTTAACTAATACACATATTTTTCAAAAATACTAGCATCATGTTCATGAATATTTCACATTAACTCATGAGATTAGTCACATTACGCAATGAATTGGAGTGCAGTATAATTCCGGGTGCACCAGTCACATCATAACATCAACATTGCACTATATAATTTTGGGTGCACCCAACACATCATAATATTGAAATTATCATGCATTCCACATAGAAAATATATCAATCTTGTACATTTATGATCCATGGAAAGTAATTGGTTTAATTTTATAAATCATACATTCATAATCTTTGGGATCCCAAATTAAATAGGTAATAACATAATTGATACAAGAACCATCAACATTGAGTGAGAAGTAAAAGGTGTGTTTTTGAAAGAAGTGCAGTTTTAGAAAACATTCTGTTTGAAATAAACTCCAGTGTAAAACGTTTATATCTCATAAAATGTAATATAATGATAAATAAACTATTTTTATGTAATATCTATATTGAAAATGGAGTGAAATATGGAATACCCATGGAAATAAAGCTAGGTTCGAGAATTACCCTTACCTTGTGTCTGAACACTTTCTTCAATTTAATGTCTTGTATAATCACATTATATTCAATAATTAACACATAAATAACCTTTTTTACTTGTAATTTTTTATTTTTTATTTTTTATTTTTTATGTTCTTTTATCATCCTTTGAATGAGGTATAGAGTTTAAATTCATTTTTCGGGAGTGTTCTTTTTCTTAGTTTTCATGAACAGTTCACTACACATGAATGGAAGTTCATGTAGAACATTGATAAACATATAGAATTGATATTAAATGATATTAATTATCTTTAAGAAGTTTAAATTATCTTATAATGAATTTTTTTATATACTAAGAGGATGAATCATTAGTTAAAATTTAACGATGATCATTTTAGGTTAATCTGGGTGGTATTTGGATCACACTGAACATGTTTTTTTTTATCATTTAGTATTATATATAAAAGTTGTTTCTAGAACATAAAAGGGGTTAAAAATAAATATAAAACTTTTATTTCAACCATTTAATGTTTTAATTTAAATCCTTGATGGTGTCAAAGGAAAATGGACGTGCATTTCCCACGATGTAGGTAAATTCCCACATCACGGGCGACGATTTCATATTTATTAACAAAGAGTGGGGGAGAGTATAATGAATAATGTTAAATTAAAATTATATAATACCAGTATATAAATCATACTAGATTTATCATGACATTTATATAAGGTATTTTGAGAAAAATATAACCAAAGAAATGAAATTTGAAAAGAAATTAAAAGAAAAGAGAGAGAGGAATTACCTCTTGAATTATCCTCCTGAGATCCTACTCAAGGAACCTTGGATAGGTCTTTTGATGAGACCAAGAGCTCATTGATGTGGGAGGGGGGGTATATGGAAAATATTTGGTCATAGTTTTTACAAGGATTAATGCTTCAGAGGTGTAAGAAAATGAGGTTGTGAGGGGTGAAATTTATAATGGAGGGGAGAGGGGTTTTCTCAATATTATAAACATTAATTTATTATTTATTCACAAGAAAAGAAATAGAGATGATTCTTATGACTAAATATAGTAATTAGTTCATTTTACTTTTAACTAATAACCATTTACATCATCCATGACTCAATAATTCTGTAAAAATTCATTTATTTAACATATTTCGTAAATTATCAAATTTCATTATTCACCAAAAATTAAAGTATTTCAATAAAATACCAAAAAATCATCCTATCCATTTTTTGATGTGTAGAGTCAAAAAATGAAATCCATTTTATGAAAATAATTTTCTAAATATGAGTACTTAAATTTTTAATTCAAATCATCATTTACATGGGAAAATAAATATTTTAAAATTAATACTGATTTTGTAACACTTTTAAAAATTACATAAGGTCTCATAAAATTATAATATAATCATAAGACATAAAAAACTAGTTTATTAATAAATTTTATGAAAACAAATTTTCTTTTCAATTATTAAATTGATCATTAAATATTAATGACATACAAAAATACTAACACTATAATATGATTATATCATATTGACACTTACAGAATGGAAAAATTTATTTGTACTATCATTGGTAAGGTTCTTATACACTTTTATAATTTAATATTAATAAAGGTGATATTACTATTCATAATGGTAACATTACTATTCATAGGGGTATGTTACTATCCACCAAAAAATATGTTTTTCTTATCAGACTCCAAACATCTTACTAATCTCAACTGTGTATGTCAACTTTTTTGAAATTTAAATTAGAGAAGTGGAAAAATTATGGTTATAGGTCACATATAATTTAGTCTTTAATTTAATCATGATGTGTAATTGTGTTTTCCAAATGTGATTTTATGTTATTACTATAAGAAGAAATAAATTTCATTGATAAAATTTTTTGTCGTTACATTCTTCCCCCATTTTAAAATTTCACCCTCAAAATTTTGTTTCCCATAAACATGTGAGGGTAATTAACCTTCCTCACATCCTCTAGTTCCAAAGTTGCTTCTTCATACTTATGGTTTCTCCACAACACTTTGACATGGTGGTTTGTCTTATTATTTATAATATTATCTCTTATGTCAAGAATCATTAATGGCTACTCCTCATAAGAGAGGGCATCTTCCAGTTGTACCACCAATGAGTTCAGTACATATGAGGGATCTGGTATGTAATTCCTCAAGAGTGATACATGAAACACATCATGAACTTGATCCATATTCGGTGGAAGTGAAAGAAAATAGGCCATAGATCTTATGAATTCAAGGATCTCAAAGGGGCCAATGTACTTTGGTCTTATCTTCCATTTATTTCCAAACCGCATGAATCTCTTCCATGGTGATATTTGACAGAAGACTTCATCTCTAGCATCAAACTAGAAGTCCCTTTGATAGTTGTCAGCATAGATCTTTTTCTAACACTGAGAAACTTTGATATTTTGTTGTATTGATTGAAAATTCTTAGTCATCTATTGTAAAAGATCGGGACCAAGTAGCTTTCTTTCTCCAACTTCATCCCAAGAGGTTGGAGTTCTACAATGCTTTAAAGACAGAGTTTCACTTAGAGCTATCTGAATACTCAAGTGGAAGCTATTGTGGTATGATAAATCAACCAATGGTAGATTTATATCTCATCCACCCTTGTGTTCTAGTGAGAATGACCTTAGCGTATCTTCTAGGATTTGAATAATATTTCATACTGGTCATCCGTTTGGGGTTGATAGGTCTTTCTGAAATTCAATTTAGTACTCAAAGAAAGCTGAAGACTCCTATAGAATTTAAATGTGCACCTTGGATCATGATCTGAGACAATCGAGAGTGTAACCCACGTAGTCTCACCACTTCCTTCACATAAATCTTTTTAAGTTGTTCAAGCGAGAGATCTTCCTAAATAAAGATACAGTGGGAATTCATGGTGAGTGATTCCACCACAACCCATATTTTATTATTTTCTTTGGATTTCATCGGGAGACCCATGAAAAAGTCCATAGTGACATTATCCCATTTCCATATGGGGATAAGAAAGTGTTATGTCATCCCTTTGGACTTCTGTCTCTCTAATTTAACTTGCTGAAATATCATGCACCATAAGATATACTCAGAAATCCCTTTCTTCTTGTTGTCCCACCAGAACCGTTCTCAAATATCACAATACATCTTGGTGCTACGAGGGTGATAGATAACGATGATCTATGTGCATTATCAAATATTTATTTCTTTATCATAGGTTATGAAGTAACACATAGCCTTGTTCCAAACCAAATTACTCTGTCAACATCGATATAGAAATCTTGCAGATTCCCTTCCTTTATTATATTCACCTTCTATTATAACTCTGGATCATACCTTTGTGCCTCCTTAATCTTCTCTTGGATATATGGTTTATCAATCATTTGGTAATGATATTATTTATTCCATTCCCTTATTGTTTCCAAATTCATCATTTGAGTATCCCTGAAGAGAGGGTCTTTCTCAATCCACAACATGGATAGAGTAGCAGGTACTTTTCTGCTTAGATCCTCAAATTCCTTATTTTCTTTTCCAAGATGATAGTGAATAGAGAAATTACAGTCTTTTATTAGATCTAACCATATCCATTGACTCATGTTGAGATCCTTTTGTGTGAATATATACTTTAGGATCTTGTGATCGGTATATATGTCACACTTCTCACCATAGATGTAGTGTCATCATATTTTCAAGGAAAAATCACAACTTCTAACTCTAGATCATGTGTTGGATAGTTCTGCTCATGGATCTTCAACTATCATGAGGCATAGGCTATCACATTATCATTTTTCATGAGTAAAAACCCCAATAATTTCTTTTAAGCATCACTACATTTTACAAAAAAAAATATCCACTCTTCGGTAATGTGATTACAGTTGTAGTGATCAGCCCTCTCTTCAACTCCTTAAAGATTTCCTCAAATTCATCAATCCAAACATAATTTTCCCCTTTCTTTGTTAACATAGTTATATAGATTGACAATCATGATGAATTTATCACAAAATTTATTTAGTACCTAATTAATCTAAGAAAACTAAGGATTTATATGACACTAGAGAGTCTAGGTCATTCCTCAATCACCTTTGTTTATGAAAGGTCCATAGAAATTCCCTCATTTGTGATCAAATTTCCCAAGAACATGACTTTCTTCATCCAAAAGTCGCACTTTTTTAATTTGGTGTATAACTTATTCTTCCTAAATGTCTTCCACACAATCCTTAAATGTTCTTCATGTTCCTCCTTTCTATTAGAGAATATGAGAATATCATTGATAAACACTACCACTAATTTTTCAAGGAAATGTATGAAGTCATTATTCATCAAATCCATGAAGATTGAAGGGGAATTAGTACATCTGAATGGCATCACTAGAAACTCATAAAGATCACACCTTGTATGGAAGGCTATCTTCTAAATATATTCCTTCTTCACCTTTACCTGATGATATCCCAAATGAAGATCTGTCTTTGAGAAGTATCATGCTCCTATTAGCTGATCAAACATGTCATCAATCCTTTAGAGAGGATACTTGTTCATTATGGTGATCTTGTTCAGTTCCCAATAATTGATACACACTTGTATTGATCCATAATTATTCTTCAAAAATAGCACCAGTTCACCCCATGGTGATGCACTAAGGAATATAAAACCTTTTTCCAAATTCTCTTATATTTGCTTCTTTAACTCCTCTAGTTCGATAGGATCCATCCTATAGATACACTTTGAAATATAATTTTCTCCAGGTATAAGTTATATAGAGAACTCTACCTCCCAATCTAGTGGAAGTCCAGTTAACTCTTTGGGAAATACATCATTGTATTCCCTCTCGATGGTCAATTCCCCTAGGTAGATAACATCCTTTAACATGACAATTTGAGCGAGGTATTCCTCTTCATGGGAAATCAACACCCAAACCATTAAAGGATTTTTCAAAGTATATTCATGATCTGCCTTGAATTGGTAGAGTTTCAAAGGATGGTTTGGAAAATTAAAAGATATTTCGTTTTACTGACAGTTTATATGTTCTCTATATAAAGAGAGGAAATCCATCCCTAGTATAGAGTCGAATTCCACCAAGGGAAGTTTCATGAGATTCGCTGGAAGACTCATCTCACATAATCCAATAGGAGAATATTATAACACTTGGGTTGAAATGATTGCACCAGGTTGTGTTTTTATAGATATATACACTTCATGGTTTTGGGGATTTGATTCTATAGGTCTAGTAAACTTTCATGATATAAAGGAATGCGTTGAACTAGAATCCAATAATAATTTTTCCTTTCTTGAGTGAATAGGAATTGTATCATATACGACTTGATTTTTTAGATCTACTTTTGTAATAGTAATAGCATAATAATTACCTTTTCCCTTTGCATTTGGGGGCTATTAACACTAATTACCCTCACGGACTCAAGGTTTATTGCAGTGGATTTTATATTTCCATTTCTCCCTATAGTTTTAGAATTGGACCATGGGTGTTTATCCTCTTTCCTCCACCACATTCTTTTAACTTCTCATGCCTTTTCAACACTCATGATTTTGGTGGCCTTATCTCCCACACTTGAAGCATTTCCCTATACCTTTGAGGTAATTCCCATGATGCTTCTTCTCCCATTTTTGACATGTGGGTTATTGAGTTTTCTTTTAACCTTTCTCATTAGATCCTCTAGAATAAATCTCCATCTTCCATTTTAGATCACAATTTCCATGGGACCAATATCATAACTCCATCTCTACTTTGAGATCACATCGAACAACTTATTCATAACTCCCAAAGTCTTGAATTTTTTTATCCTTTTTAAGTTGTGGTTTTCACCCCTAAAAAATCAATCAATTTTTCAATCATTGTTGATAAAAAACAAAAATCATACCTTTTAATCCTTGTGAAATTAATTTTGTAGGTAATGAAATATTCTATATCATTTTCCATCAGCTCTATGAATTCTCTCTCCATATTTTTATGAATATTTTGTGGGAAATAATTTTTAAGAAATATTATATTAAATTCTTCCCACTCCATTCCTTCAATTTCATCTCTCGGCTTGTTGTTCTTAATCAAGTCCCACCATTAGTTGGCCTCTCTATGGAGATGATAAACAGAGATAGTAACCTTCTCTATCTCATAGTATTGAATAAATAAAATGATCTTCTCCATTGATTGTCTAGATATTCTGAGACATATGGATCAGAAGATCCAATAAATGTCAGTGCTCATTGCCTCAGAAAACACTTGACCACTAGTTTCTCTATATTAGGTGAAGGAGGACATTCCACAATACTCATTTTAATATTCATAACCCGAGAAAATTGGGTAATAATATCCATGAAGTTTTTAACTCCACCTCTCAATGTATTGGGGATGGCATTCGGGAAATTGTTGTATTGTCCCTCTTATAGGATGTTGGCCCGATTTCTCCAGATTCCCACCATTTTCAAAAATAGAAAAGGTTAGAACAAAACATAAGTCAATAAGTAATGAATAATTTATTTCTTTGGGAAATTGACACTAAAATAATATTTTATGGGATCCCTATGTTTATAAAAGCTTATTAGGTGCATGTTTATTCTTACTCTCATACTAAGGTTTTCACTAAGGTTATCTAATCCTAATTCCGAAATTAACTAAATTGTTCCACTAATACCATCTTTAGAAACCCCACTTTTCTTACATTAATTTTACATCATTTAAATGATAAACAACATATTACATAATGAGTATCCAAAGGTTTAGTGTCTTGGAGAAACTAGGATCACATATATCTTTTACAACATAAAACATAGGAATTTATTTAATTCCTTCTTCTCTAACTTCTTATTGGCCATTGATTTCTCCTTAGCACACATAATCAAATTTGGATATACATCAAAAAGGGGTGAGTTAAAATCCTAGTAATATGATAAGGACATGAGATAATACAAAATGGGGTGATCATAAGCATTATCATCATAAAATAGGTATAATATCACAAACATGATAGGAAGAATTAATAAAAGGCGCGAAAATTGGAAATGCATAAAAATGAAAACTTATGTCATAGTGGTTAAATACCACCCATTTTTGTGAACAAAGATAGCATCATGTTATTTCATATTTCACTTTAACTCATGATATTCATCACATTACCCAATTCATTGGAGCCTTATATAATTCTAGGATTACACATCACATTATAACATCAACATTGCACTATATAATTCCAAGTGCACCTATCACGTTAAATCATTAACATTATGATTCATTCTACATATAACGTATATAAATATTTGACAAAAATATCCCATGGAAAGTAGGGTCATATTGACTCTTCTATATGGCCTTGTTTTCACTCTGTTTTTCAAAGCATCATGAGGTACTCTTATTGGGTTGTTAATCTGAACACTTCACTGCAATTCTGGAAAGCCAAATAGAGTGGAACACCTCTTATTGAGAGAATTAACACTGAGTAATATGGTATTATGTAACAGCCCAGGTAAATGAAGAATAATATATTTTCATATTTATTAATATTTCTGAATTAAATATTAATTTTAGATTAAAGGGGTTTCTATGTTCGATAGCGTACTCATTACGCAACAATGGGTTTCTTTGGAATCTTACGTTGCACACTAATAATATAATATTATTATTTTAAATGGTAGTTAACTCCTATTAGTTTTATTGGAGGGAATGAAAAAAACTAACTATAATATGATTATACATGTATTTATTTTTATCCAATAAAATTTAGAGGCTTAATATATGAATGAATCTAATTTTAAGCATAATTTACATTCAAAGGATGATTTACAGCCTTTTAATGGAGAACCCTTTTTAAATATAGTTTTGGTCACTTTAATACATTCTATATGACCAAATAAAATCCTTCTTTAGAATGAGAACATCATAATTTACTTTGGGTAATTTATTGGTATTTTTCTGATAAAGATCATTTTTTTAAGGAATAGTGAAAATATTGTATTTTAATTCAAAACTATGTTTAAATCTAATTTATTTATATTTTTAGATTATCCTTTTAATTTTTTTAAAGTTTAAATAGATTATATTTTTACAATTTAATCTAATGTTGTTCATTATAAGCAATTTAACATTTAAATTGTATATAATCAACTGTCAATCTTTTCATAGTTAATATTTCTTAAAAACACGCCTTTTATTTTGACAGTGGGAATTAATTTTAAATTAATTTATTCCAATTATATGTTTTGAATTTTTAGAAATGGATTACATATTTGGAATCAAGAGGTTCAAATTGTGTAAATAGATAACTTTTATTTTTAGACATTTTAAATATTTACTTTAGTAAATATTTTATTTACCGTGGTTAAAGGGTAAATCAGGTAAATAAGGGTAAAGAAATAATATTATAATAATATAAAATTACCCTAACAGGTGTCCTAATCCTATTTTTTGAGTCATATCCGACCATGGGCATCCTTGGGTCAATTTGGGGACCCCATGGAGCCACTTAAAAGTGATTATGACGCTTTATTTTAATTAACTTAAAGTAAAGGCCAAAATGAAATAAACAAATATCTTTTAGTAAATTAATTTTTACATGGGGTTATACAAGTTATATTTTAGACTTTAAATATTCATTGGAAAGATAAAAATATTTCTTACATCATGGTAGTTTTTTTATAATTTTTAGACATCAAATAAATTAAATTATTTATGACACAATCATGATGCAATATTTACCTCATTAATAGACGATTTAATTAAATAAGATTATAATGATTAAAATATTATCCAAAACATGTCCAATTCTGATTGGATAATTTTATTTAGATTATGAGTCATATTATCTTCAAGAATAATGATTTTGGGACCATTATAAACCGAATATCATTATATTATAAAATAATATTTTCCTCTTTCCTAATGAGCCCCTCCTCTCCCTTATAAAAAGAGACCACTTCTATGCAATTCCTCACACCTCTCAAGCCATTTGTATCATCCAAACTCTTCCCAATTAAGCTTCCTACATCTATCTCCTCCTCCTAGAAGACTTACCTTAGGAATAAGGCACTTCAAGAAGACCTTTGGTTCAAACCAAAGTGAGTTACCCAAATTAAAGGTAACAGTTTCTCTTAAATTGTTTTCTTTTATTTTGCTTCTCCAAACTCTAAACTCTTTTTATTTCCTTTATTTTGTAACAACAACAGTATCCTAAATATACTAGGATTTTTTTATGATAAATATTCTAACTAAACACACACCTCCATATAATGTATGAAGAACATAATGTTTCTGTGGATGGAAAACTAACACCTCACGAAACGATGATTGTTCAATTACATCTTACCGCCTCTCATAGTGGCCATTATGATGGCACTGTATTTATATATGATATATATTATGTTTATGATTTCTTTATTATTCTGTACTTCCAAATTATATCAAACCTTTATGGTTTCCATGGTGGGTAAATACGATAATCTCATTTGAGGAAGTGCGGACTACCGCCCCCTCAAAGTGATGTGACTCGTTAATGCCCTACGTGGGATGTATAAAGGATAGAGTTAATGATATTATATATGATATTGTACTGGAATTATAATATACCTATGTATCATTGTGTTTTAATTCCATTAAAATAATAAATATAAATTAAAGTAGCGTTCATGCATACGTACGGCTTACCGTCTCCATGAACGGTGCATTTCATTTCATACCTCCAAATGTTATGTACTATTATAAATACATGTACATGCTGGATATATATGATATATATGATACCCAAATCATGAATATCATTCTAGATATAATTAACCTTTTACCACGTGAACAACATGTAATTATAAGAAGTCCATTTTTGACTCAAGTACCAAATATCGACAAAATGAACGTTATTAACCTAAATGATTACATAATGATTATAACATGGTAATAAGTGATATAAAAGGAATAATAAACTTGAAAAAGGATTTTAAGCAAGTATAAATTAACTTTAGTTTATTATTCAGGAGATTAAAGAACGAACGGGTCAAGTCGGACACGAGGTAAGGGACATCATCTCAATCTCCTTTCATTGAGGCATTTTTAGTTTTATACATGACTTTCTTTTATACGATGTATAAAACCCTTTGACTTTTACTTCTATTCAAAAGGAATCTTTTTTCTACGAAGCATTTTACAAAACGACAAAAAGGAATGTTTCTTTAACGTAAGCGGTGACAACGACCTTTCCGCCGCCGCGAGTATTATTTGATCTTTGGCTTCCTTTACAAGCCGGAATGTTTTAAAAGGAAAAATAAATACAAAATACTCTTTTTACGTATTTTGGTATTGAAAATGATTTTGAGAATGGATTTATTATTTCAATATCTTGAAATGATATTTTATTATTGCAATGTGGAAATGTTATCTTTCTTTTATGCTTATGTTATGTGTTAAGATCATGTTATGGTTCTTGGGAATTATTTACGTATACGGATGGTTCTATGATAAACCTAGGGAAGGTGAGCCTGAGATAGCTCTCCAATGCATTAGGTAACGTGGCAGAGGTAAACATGAATTTTTCTCCTAAGAGATTTAGGGAATATACTATGATGGGTATTCCAAAGTAACTCCCTATGTAGCTGTAATAGCTACAATTTAAGTATGGTATGGATGCCGCAAGTTACCTTTATTATTTATTATTTCTATGTTTCTTTTATAAATCTTATGATTTCATGAGGTAAGTAAAAGAGTTCATGTTTTGTATGTATTTATGAACAAATGTTTTCATTCACTGTTTTATAACCCTTACTGAGCCTTTTATGCTCATCCCAAGTTTTGAAATGTTTTTCACTGGACTTAAAGATGAATATGGTCAAGGATGGGATCAAGGAAAATCCATTCTCTCTTTAACATGGAATTAGACATGACATTTTTTCAAGAGTTTTTATTTTATGAAAAAAAAGTGGATTCTGGGTAGAAGTGCCTACTTTGTAATATTTTGAGATGTAATAGTTAAGTCCTAATTCCCTAAAACTCTAAACCTAAAAAGATCCTCAATTTGAATTATTCATTTAATTCAATATTATGTAATGTATAAGGTTGGGTCCTTATAGTTGGTATCAGAGGTCGTTTTAGACAACTTTAGGAGTTAGAAAATTGTTAAATTATAAATTAATTTATGGTATGATTGAAATGATATAGCATTTGAATATTACCATGTTTCTTCTCCTAAGATATTTCTGTGTTAAGAATGGTTTTTCATAGAGGAAACAGAACATATTTTCTAGGAAGGCATACAGAGGGAAATGACCTTTCAAATCAGTATCCTGAGATGGTTAGAATCAGAACTAAACAGTTTGTTCTAGTGATGGCACAGTTGACTCAGGTAAAAAATGATGGTTGTTTTTATTGATGATATTTTGGTGTTTTATAAAAGTAAATAGGAGCATGAAATCCATTTAAGGTTTTTCTTGAAAACCTTAAAAGAAAAGAAACTTTATCGAAAATTCGGCAAGTGTGAGTTTTGGTTACAACAAATTTATTTCCGTGGTCTCATTGTTTCAACAAATGGCATAACTATTGATCATGCCTAAACAAAAGTTGTTGAAGAATTTCCAAAACCCCCAAATATAACCGAGATTCGTAGTTTTCTTGGTTTTTCAGGTTATTACCGGAGGTTTGTTGAAAACTTGGCACGGTTATCTAGTCCAATGACTAAGTTAACTCGAAAAGGTGTTAAGTTCATCTGGACAAAAGAATGTGATGATTTTGTTTCAGGAAATGAAAAGGAGATTGCTGAATGCTCCAGTTTTGGAACTGCCTTCTAGAAATGGTGAGTTTTTTATCTATAGTGATGCTTCGTTGAAAGGACCGGGTTGCGTCCTAATGCAAAATGATCGGGTAATTTCTTATTCTTCACATCAGTTGAAACCACATGAGTTAAATTACCCTATACATGATTTGGCTTTAGCTGTTGTTTTTTTCTTTAAAAATTTGGAGACATCATTTGTATGGAGTGAAATTTGAAATATATACTGATCAAAAATGTTTGATATATATATTCACTTAAAAATAATTGAACATGTGACAGAGGAGATGGTTGGAATTAATCAAGGATTATGATTGCACAATCCATTACCATCTAGGAAAAGCAAATAAAGTGGTTGATGCTTTGAGTCGTAAAAGTAATGTCTCATTAGAAATGCTACGTTTGGAACAATATCCTTTTGTTTTTGATTTGATGAAATTTGGAATAGAAGTTGTTGGTGCAGCAAATTATTCTATTTTGTTTCAGGTGTCAGTGAGATCATCTCTATCAGACAGAATAAAGAAAGTGCAGAAGGAAGACAGTGAGTTGCAGAAAAAGGTAGATTTGGTTCAGAAGGGTAAGTTGCCTGAATTTAACATTGATAATGATTGTGTTTTGAGGTTTGGAAAGAGATTATGTGTTCCTTGTGATTCACAGTTGAATAATGAGTTGTTATGTGAAGCTCATAGTTCTCCGTTTTCAGTTCATCCTGGCAGTAATAAGATGTACAAAGATCTTCGGGAGTATTACTGGTGGGATGGAATGAAAAGAGATATTGCTGATTTTACAGTGAAGTGTTTGACTTGTCAGCAGGTTAAAGAAGAGCGACAGTTACCGAAAGGAATGGTTCAGCCTCTTTCGGTTCCATAGTTGAAATGGGAAAATATATCCATGACTTTGTTGTGGGATTACCAAAGACATCTCGAGTTAATAATGCAATCTGGGTTATAGTTGACCGATTGACTAAATCTGCTCATTTCCTTCTTGTTAGAGATACTTTGTCTCTAGATCAACTTGCTCGGTTTTATGTTAAAGAGATAGTATGGTTGCATGGAGTTCCCCTCTATATTGTATCTAATCGTGATCGTAGGTTCACTTCTAACTTTTGGAAAGGCCTTCAGAAGTCCTTGGGTACGGAATTAAACTTTAGTACAACTTTTCATCCCTAATCAGATGGGCAGTCAGAATGAAAAATTCAAACCTTGTAGGATATGTTACGTGCTTGCTCGATGGACTACCAGGGAAGTTGGGACCAACATATTTCTTTGGTTGAATTTTCTTATAATAATAGTTTTCATTCCAGTATACCGATGGCTCCATTTGAGGCATTATATGGAAAGCATTGTCGAACTCTAGCTTTTAGGGTTGAAGTAGGTGAAAGAAAACTGATGGGACCAGAATTGGTAGAAGAGATGGCAGAGAAAGTTCAGTTGATTCAGAAGTACATGAGAACAACTCAGAGCAGATAGAAAAGTTATGTGGATAACTGGAGGAAGGATCTTTCTTTTGAGGTAGGTGATCATGTCTTTCTCAAAGTTTCTCCTTGTAAAAGTGTGATGCGTTTTGGTAAGAAGGGAAAGTTGAGTCTGAGGTTAATTGGACCTTATGAAATTATGGAGAAAGTTGGATCAGTTGCATACATAGTAGCTTTACCTCCAAGTTTATTTCAGGTACACAATGTTTTTCATGTTTCTATGTTGAGAAAGTATATGCCAGATCCATCTCATGTTTTGAGCCCAGAGGTAGTTTAGTTGGAAGAGAATCTCTCTTATGAAGAACAACCAGTCCAGATTCTAGACCACAGAGAGCAGGTGTTTCGGAATAAGTTAATTCACCAGGTAAAGGTTTTGTGGAAAACCCATATGGTTGAAGAGGAAACGTGGGAATCTGAAAATGTTATGAGGGATAAATACCCCCACTTATTTTGATAAGTGGATAAAAATTGCGAGGACGCAATTTCCAAAAGGGGGGAAGGATGTAACATCCCAGGTAAATGAAGAATAAGTGATTTTCATATTTATTAATATTTGTGAATTAAATATTAATTTTATCTTAAAGTGGTTGTTATGTTCGATAGCATACCTGATACGCAACAACGGGTTTCTTTGGAATCTTATGTTGCACACTAATAATATAATATTATTAATTTAAATGGTAGTTAACTCCTAGCTGTTGTGTTAGCGGGAATGAAAAAAACTAACTATAATATGATTATACATGTATTTATATTTATCCAATAAAAGTTAGAGGCTCAATATATGAATGAATCTAATTTTAAGCATAATTTACATTAAAAGACCGATTTACCGCCTTTTAATGGAGAACCCTTTTTAAATCTATTTTTGGCCACTTTAATACATTATATATGACCAAATAAAATCCTTCTTTAGAATGAGGACATAATAATTTACTTTGGGTAATTTTTCGGTATTTTTCTGATAAAGTTTATTTTTTTAAAGAATAGTGAAAATGTTGTATTTTAATTCAAAACTATGTTTTAATATAATTTATTTATATGGCTAGATTATCCTTTTAATTTGTTTTAAAGTGTAAATAGATTATATTTTTACCATTTAATCTAATTTTGGTCATTAGAAGCAATTTCACATTTAAATTATATATAATCAACTGTCAATCTTTTGATAGTTAATATTTCTTAAAAACACGCCTTTTGTTTTGACAGCGGGAATTAATTTTAAATTAATTTCTGCCACTTCTGTGTTTTGAATTTGGATAAATTGATTCCATATTTGGAATCAGAATGTTCAAATTGTGTAAATAGGTAACTTTTATTTTTAGACATTTTAAATATTTACTTCAGTAAATATTTTATTTTCCGTGGTTAAAGGGTAAATCAGGTAAATAAGGGTAAAGAAATAATATTGTAATAATATAAAATTACCCTAACAGGTGTCTTAATCCTATTTTTTGAGTCATATCCGACCCTGGGCATCCTTGGGTCGATTTGGGGACCCCATGGAGCCACTTAAAAGTGATTATGACACTTTATTTTAATTAACTTAAAGTAAAGGCCAAAATGAAATAAACAAATATCTTTTAGTAAATTAATTTTTACATGGGTTTATACAAGTTATATTTTCGAATTTAAATATTCATTGGAAAGATAAAAATATTTCTTACATCATGGTATTTTTTTATAATTTTTATACATCAAATAAATTAAAGTATTTATGACACAATAATGATGCAATATTTACCTCATTAATAGATGATTTAAATAAATAATATTATAATGATTCAAATATTATACAAAACCTGTCGAATTCTGATTGGATGATTTTATTTCGATTATTAGTCATCTTATCTTTGACCATGATTATTTTTGGACCATTATAAACCGAATATCATTATATTTTAAATAATATTTTCACTCTTTCCTAAAGATCCCCTCCTCTCCCTTATTAAAAGAGACCACTTCTATGAAATTCCTCACACATCTCAAGCCATTTGGCTCATCTAAACTCTACCCAATTAAGCTCCCTGCATCTCTCTCCTCCTTTTAGAAGCCTTAACTTAGGAATAAGGCACTTCAAGAAGTCCTTTGGTTCAAACCAAAGTGAGTTACCCAAATTAAAGGTAACAGTTTCTCTTAAATTGTTTTCTTTTATTTTGCTTCTCCAACCCCTAAACTCTTTTTATTTCCTTTCTTTTGTAACAACACCATTATCCTCAATATACTAGGATGTTGTTATGATATGTTTTCGAACTACACTTACACACACCTCCATCTAATGGATGAATAACTTAATGTTTCTGTGAATGGAAAACTAACGCCTCACGAAATGATGATTGTTCATTTACATCTTACCTCCTCTCATGGTGGACATTATGATGGAACTGTATTTATATATGTTATATATTATTTTTATGATTTCTTTATGCTTCTGTACTTCCCAATTATATCAAAACTTTATGGTTTCCATGGTGGGTAAATACGATAATCTCATTTGAGGAAGTGCGGACTATCACCCCCTCAAAGTGATGTGACACGTTAATGCCCTATGTGGGATGTATAAAGGATAGAGTTAGTGATATTATATATGATATTATACTGGAATTATAATATACCTATGTATAATTATGTTTTAATTCCATTAAAATAAGAAATAGAAATGAAAGTAGCATTCATGCGTACGTACGGCTTACCGTCTCCATGAACGGTGCATTTCATTTCACACCTCCAAATGTTATGTACTATTATAAATACATGTACATGCTAGATATATATGATATATATGATACCCAAATCATGAATATCATTCTAGGCATAATAAACCTTTTACCGTGTGAACAACATGTAATTATAAGAAGTCCATTTTTGACTCAAGTTCCAAATATCGACAAAATGAACGTTATTAACTTAAATGATTACATAATAATTATAACATGGTAATAAGTGATATAAAAGGAATAATAAACTTGAAAAATGTTCTTAATAAAGTATAAATTAACTTTAGTTTATTATTTAGGTGATTAAAGAACGAACGGGTCAAGCCGGACACGAGGTAAGGGACATCGTCTCAATCTCCTTTCATTGAGGCATTTTTAGTTTTATACATGACTTTCTTTTATACGATGTATAAAACCCTTTGAATTTTACTTATATTAAAAATAAATCTTTTATCTACAAATAATTTTACTAAATGACAAAAAGAGATTTTTCTTTAACGTAAGAGGTGACAACAACCTTTCCGCCGTCGTGAGTATTATTTGATCTTTGGCTTCCTTTACAAGCCGGAATATTTTTAAAAGGAAAAATAAATACCAAATACTCTTTTTATGTATTTTGGTATTGAAAATGATTTTGAGAATGGATTTATTATTTCAATATCTTGAAATGATCTTTAATTATTGCAATGTGGAAATGTTATCTTTCCTTTATGCTTAAGTTATATGTTAAGATCATGTTATGGTTCTTGGGCATTATTTACATATATGGGTGGTTCCGTGATAAACCTAGGGCAGGTGAGCCAGAGATAGCTCTCCAATGAATTGGGTAACGTGATGGAGGTAAACATGAATGTTTCTCCTAATAGATTTAGGGAATATATTGTGATGGGTATTCCAAAGTAACTCCCTATGTAGCTGTGATAGCTACAATGTAAGTATGGTATGGATGCCGCAAGTTACCTTTATGATTTATGATTTCTATGTGTCTCTCATAAATCTTATGATTTCATGAGGTAAGTAAAAGAGTTCATGTTTTGTATGTATTTATGAACAAATGTTTTCATTCACTATTTTATAAACCTTACTGAGCCTTTTATGCTCATCCCAAGTTTTGAAAAAAATTTCACAGGAGTTAAAGATGAATCGGGTCAATGATGGGATCAAGGAAAAGCCATGCTCTCTTTAACATGGAATTAGACATGACTTTTTTTCAAGATTTTTTATTTTATGAAAAAAAAAAGTGGATTCTGGGTAGAAGTTCCTACTTTGTAAAATTTTGAGATGTAATAGTTAAGTCCTAATTCCCTAAAACTCTAAACCTGAAATGATCCTCAATGTGAATTATTCATTTAATTAAATATTATTTAATTTTTAAGGTCGGGTCCTTATATATTAACACCAAACTCTCTATCAAGGATCATCTTAAGCATCTTGAGGTCCTTCTAGAATAGATTGCATCAATCATCAATGACTATGATTTTATAAACCAAGATGAAATGCTATTGTGGGACAGGTCTCAGAGTAGTGTGTTGGACTCAAAATCATTATAAAAGAATTTTATGTTGGGTTATTACTAGTGGATTGGTGATATGAATAAAAAATGGCTACTCCCATCTAGATTTAAC
The DNA here is from genome assembly GCA_963277665.1 of Viscum album. Lineage (NCBI taxonomy): Eukaryota > Viridiplantae > Streptophyta > Magnoliopsida > Santalales > Viscaceae > Viscum > Viscum album. The sequence goes on along the minus strand of OY728123.1, from coordinate 609,012,516 downwards.
TTCTATGGAGACTTTTTTATAACAAAGTTCCAATAGATGATAACATTCAGAGGATTGAGATATATCTATGCTCGAGGTCTGTTTTTTGTCACCAGCATCATGAGGATGTTGACCACTTATTCTTTTAATGAAACACCACTTCCTCCCTTTATAAAGTAGTTCTCGTCTTATTTGATATGATTTACCCCAATATGGTTTCGATTCTGGATTTCCTATATGCCCTGTTGGGAGTCGATCTGTCTAAACAACTTAACGAGCTGCTTCGGGTTCCTTGTGCTGAATTAATTCACTCTATCTGGAGGACTTGAAACAATATTTTGCATCTCAAGGCATTATTTCATGAAGTAATATCTCTTTTAGAAATTTTCAAGGCCATTCTAATGGTTAGCTATAGGATCAGCGACCAATGAAACAACTCGATAAGTGAGCTAATAATATTTCATTGGCTAAAAGTTGCATGGTACTTCCCTAAGAACAAGGGAAACTATAGGTTTTGTGGATTAATCCATTAAATGGATGGTTAAAATGTAATACTGATGGATCCTGTCAGGGAAATCTGGGACCATCATGTTTTGGGGTAATTTTCAGGGACTCCCAAGGAGATGTAGTGGAGTGCAATTATGGTCCTTGCAGACACATCACTGCTTTGGAAGCTGAAATATAGGAATTTATTAGAGTAGTTAATATGGATATCTAAAATAATTTGAATAATATCTAATTTGAGTCTGATTCATCTATGCTAGTACAGGTGGTTAGAGTGGGTCAGAGTTAACTTTCATGGAAACTGACAGGTAAATGGATCAACTGCTTTGAAAGGATAGACACCATGAATTACTTTGTCATGCATACTTTTTGGAAAGTAAATTATATTTTAGTTGGGATTTCCAATAGAGGTATATTGGAAGAAAGCAGCCTGAGGCTGAATGTTGTGTCGAATGACTTGATGCATTTTCTTGTTCGGGATAAATGTGAAATACCATCCTTCTGGATTGTGTAACACTTTACTTTTTCAATATTAGAGCATCTATGCACATTTTTCTCAAAACAAAAGCCCACGAAAAGGAATGTTTTTTATTTAATAAATCATAAATTCATAAACCTTTGGTTACAAAATGAAATAGGGAATAATATACTTGATACAAGAACTATTAACCTTGAGTGAGAAGAAAAAGGTGTGTTTCTGAAAGAAGATTTCTTTTGGAAAACATTGTGTTTAACATAAACTCTATTGGAAAACATGTATATCCTATAAAACATAAGATAATTATGAGGAAATTACTTTTATGGAAAAATCATACTAAAAATTGAGTGAAATTGGTAAAACCCGACAAAATAAAGTTGGGATCGATAATTCCCCTTACCTTGCGTCTGAACACTTTCTTCGCTTTAATGTCTGATATAATCACATTAGATTCATTAATTAAAACTTAAAAAACATTTTTTACATGTAATTGACTCATTACAATTTTATTAAGTTCTTTTATGGTCCTTTGTATTATTTATGGAGTTTAAATTCTTTGTTTGGGTGTGTTCTTTTTCTTAGTTTTCATGAACGGTTCACTTGTACACATGAATGGAAGTTCGTGTAGAACATGGACAAACATACATAATTTCTATTACATTCTATCAATGATATTCCAGGAGTTTAAATGATCTAATAATTAATTTGTTTATATAACATGATGATGAATCATTAATTAAAATTTAACGATGTTCATTTTAGGTTAATTTGGGAGGTTTTTTGATCACAACAAACACATTTAGTTTTATCATTTAGTATTATTTATAAAGGTTGTTTCCAGAACATAAAATGGTTTAAAAATAAATATTAAAATATATTTTCAAACATTTAATGGTTTTATTGATATCCTTCAAGGTGTTGAAGGAAAATTGAAGTACATTTCTCGCGATGTAGGTAAAAAAACACATCACGTGTGATGAATTCATTTTTCTAAACAAAGGGAGATCGGGATGAGTATAATGAATAATCATACATTAACATGATATAATACCATTATATCAATAATACTGTAGTTATCAGGACATATTTATAAGGGAATTTTATGATAATAAAATAAAAGAAATAAAATTTGAAACGAAGTTGATGAAAAGAGAGGGGAATTACCTCTTGAATTCTCCTCTTGAGATTCTCCTAAAGGCACCTAAGATTGGTCTTTTGAGGATACCAAGAGCACCCGGATGTGGGGGAGGATCTATGAAATATATTTGGGAATAATTTGTACAATTATTTATTCTTTAGAGGTGTGAGTAAATGACGTTGTTAGGGGTGGTATTTATAGTGGAGGGGGAAGGGTTTTCTCAATATTATAATCATACTTTTATTATTTCTCTACAATATAAGAAATGGTAATGATTCAAGTGACTAAATATAGTAATTAGTGTATGTGAGTTTGAAAAACTATCTATTTACATCATAAATGACTCAAGCATGATGTATAAATTAATTTATTTAGCATATTTCGTAAATTATCAAATTTCACTATTCACCAAAAATTAAATTATTTCAAAAAATCCCAACAATCCACCCTAAATATTTTTTGATATGTATAATCCAAAAGTGGATTACATTTTATGGAAATAATTTTCTAAATATGATTAATTTAATTTTTAATTAAAATCATCATTTACTTGGGAAAATACAGATTTTTAAATTAAAACTGATTTTGTAAAACTTTGGAAAATTACTTAAGGTATCATAAAATTATTATATAATCATAAGACATAAAAAAACCTAGCTTATGGATACATTTAATGAAAATAAATTTTATTTTATGTTAATAAATTAATCATTAAATTTTCAAGACTTACAAAAATAACAACACTACAATATAATTATATCGTATTGTCACTTATAAGATGGATAAATTTTATTTATACAATCATTGGTAAGGTTTATATTAACTTGGACGATTTTATATTCCTAAGGTCCATAGTACTATTCATAAGCATAAATTTTTCTAGTCATAGGGGTATAATACTATTCACCAAAAACAATGTTTATCCTGTTGGACTCCAAATATCTTACTCATCACAACCGTGTATGTCAGATTTTAGAAATTCAAATAACAGAAGTGGAAAATTAGTGTTTGGAGGTCACATAGAATTTAGTAGTTCATTAAATAATCATGTTTTATTGTGTTTCTTAATGTGATTTTATATGACTACTATAATAAGGATGAAATTTTACTAAGAAACGTTTGGTTCTTTATAGTTCAATTATTTATTTATTTTATACATGGGACCATAACTCAATGTTACTTTTTTCTATCCAGTGATTCTATTGGTAGGTTTCATGTATGATTCATTCATTTAACTTTTTTATCTATCATGTAATGTTACTTCATAAAAAATATCTTTCCATGATTCAAATACATAAATTACACATGCAATCATCTTCATGAAATCATTTTTATTCTCACTTTTCCCACACATATCTATTCTTGGTTTTACACATACTTTTATGGGTGTGTATACTTATTTAGAGACTTCCATTCCAAATTTCTTGAATAATTCCTCTACATAATTCTCATGATATGAAAATTTATATAAATATTCTTTAAAAATTTTAATCCTATAATGAAAATAATCTCTATAAAAATTGACATATAAAAATGACTATTCATTTTTTTTGAAAATTACTCACAAGAATACTCACTACTGACTGGAAAAGGTACATCATCAAACAAAAATAATAATAATAAGAGTGATTATTATAATTTCATTTATATAAATGTTTTCATTCACCTTTTCTTTTTAAAATTTCATTTTTTTTAAGTAGTTAACTTGTAATGAATTACAAGATCTATGAACCTATTTTTACCCATACATGGATTCATCCAAATTGTATACCATAATTCCACTATTATCAATAACTAATACTTCATATTTCTCATTAAAAACTACTCTTTCAATATCTCTATTTTTGAATGTAGATTCCAAATCCCTTTAAAAAAATTATAATGTATGTGTGTTGCAACATCAAGAAAAATCCTTATTGTTTAATGTATTGTAGCAAGTGGTGTTATGATGTCATTGAGTTATTCTCAACACTTTAGGTGAATTAGTGGTTGGGTATATTAAAATAAATTAATACTCTTTATCTATTTACCACATATACCTATTAGGATCTCAATAAATGTTCTCTCTTTATTTTGTTATTCAAATATACTAAATCAAGTACAGGATGGAGCACAATTTTTTAACAATGTAAACTACCCAATAAGATTATCTACACTTTTTTGGGTATAGTGAGGACCAGTACACGAATTATACACTATTATTAGATACTAATTAAAATGTATTTTTTTGAAAAAATATTGATCCTAAGTGAGGTTCCATGAAATTTAAGAGGGGGTATCTTGATTCCCTTGATTAATGATTTCCTAGTCTAACTATATCTCCTTTATAGATCATTACACTCTATGTACAGATAGTCTTGAACTTATTCAAAGTCTTTACAATATGAATAATGTTTTTCACCATATGTGAATTTTGATGAATATCACTGTGATGCTTTGTTATTATTCCTTTTATCCTACTTTAATAATAGTGTGCAAGAATCACTTTTCTTATTCTTCTTCTTCTTCATCTCTTGTATGTAGAGTAGTGCAAAAAAACCTTCAACCTCATCCTAGTATCAAGATGAAAAGATTATCCACCCTTATATTCATATTGTTTAAATGATATATGTTGTAATTTCTTCTCATTTTCTTCTATCTTATTTCTTAAGTTAAATTAAATATATTTTTATATATTTTTACTGTTATTTCAATCTCTTATTATTGAGTGAAAAAAATATACACATATTATTATCTATTCTTTATATGTGTATATTCATTCTTCATCTAATACTAGTTTGTCGGTTTTTTCTTCAACTGATACATTTTTATATAAGAACGTATTTTTTCACTACCTCACCTCTTATGGTACAAGTCTATCTTGTACTCTCAATCTAGTACAATCTCTATCCAGTATATTCTCTATCCAATACCACTCTGTTTGGTTTCTATACATCTATGGTCTCTCCATCTGGTACCTCATCATATTGTACCTCTCTATTTCATACATTGACTCAAAATATAATTAATCTCATGATTCATGGAAAACCCCTCAATTATACACTTCACTTATTAAAAAATCACATCCATAAAAATGATTTCATAACACTCTTTCTCATTAATATATGGGCATCATTTCTCTGAAAATTGATGGTGTATCATGAAAATAAAATTTGAATTTCCCAATCTAAATTTTAATGTCCTAATATACTCTTTATTCGATTCACTAACTTTAAAGATTCTATATAAATTGGTGTCGACGATAGTCATGAGGAATTACTTAATTATCATCATAAAATATCTCTCTAAACCTTCCTAAAATATCACTTAGATTCAATATATTTAATTTTTGATTATTGAATCATTTAATGTCTAACTCAGTTTTTTCACAATTCATCTCTTCAAAAAATACATTGTAAATATCTTCAAAGTATTATCTAATATATCATTTTAAGAACTAATCCATCTCGTGTAGAGATCCTCAACCCTCTATATAATTTCTTTATTCGTAAAATAATTTTTAGTGTCATATATTGGAAACTTATCTATGATCTGTTTGCTCAGAAACCTTTGTCTGTTAACATTCCATGGTACCTCTATTTGAGGAAATTGGCACCATGATCCAATGACTAAAAAATCCATGTCCAATAATTTATAAAATGTTGTTCGATTATTTAGAAGTATCTATATGATAACTTTTAGATCTCTATATGATGTCTCAGAAACCTCTGTATAATAAAATTTCTTTGAAACCACGGTATAATTACTTATTTAACTCTATCTAATGACTCAAATATATTAGTTTGATCATTTAAAAGCTCTGTCTGGTCATGTGTAAATCTTTATCTGATAACCTAGAAATATAAATCTGATAACATAGAACTGTCTTTATAATGAATTTTTTCAGTGGAATCAAAAAATTCATCGACTATACTTCATATTTCTCTCTATATGATATAATTATTTTGGCCACATTGGTCCACTAAACAAAGTTAAATATCACATAATATTATTTTTCTTCCAATATTAAACTTTAATTATAGCCACAAGGTATTTTAATTTTTAATCAATAAGGAATACATCATTAAGACTAAAAAAATATTATTTATCTGAACATATCTATCTGATGTAACTATAAATTCAATTTTCCAAACATTCTGTCATGTCTTTCATTTTATCACTGTACCTATATCTAAAAAACTATGTCTAGAAACATTATATGGTTGATTCAACTTCATTATGTTGTTATAAAATGATATTCTCCAAACATTAAATAACTTGTTTGAGTCATTAGAATCATATCACCATCATCATAAGAAACATAAATACTTCAAATAATCCTTCACTTTCAAGTAATGAATATATTTAAAATATTCGAAATCCAAGAACACCATTTATCTACTTACAAGATAATAAGACTTGATAACTTATTATACTCTTCAATGAACATAGATATTTATCATTCACAATAATAACTTCATCATCAACTTATAAATTTAAAATTAGAGTTATATCATCATCGTATAGTGAATTTTTGTTAAAAAAATAGTACACACACAAGGCCCATCAAGGCAGGCCGGGGGAAACAGGGATATGAAGTCCTACAATAGTGGAGACCAAGGGAGTACCCTCTATTGATATTAACCAATGTTTGTTTGGAACCTTGAAGGTTTTGAAGAAATAATTTCCCCGATCAGGGAGTGTCCAATGAGGTTATATAATCTGTTACCTTATTCCCCTCACGCCAGGTGTGAGACACTTTGGTATTAGTGTCAAGGATACTATGGAATTTTCTAATGATATAGACAATTGACCAAGGGGTAGCTACGAGGCCATGAAGGGCATTTTGGACTAGCATATAGTTAGTCTATACTTCCTATAGATCCAAACCCTTCTACCTACAAATAGTGAGACCTGCTAACATAGACTTTGCCTCTTCCATCACCGGAGAGCCCTGACCCAGATGACTAGAAAGCACTAGGATGCCCCAACCAATGTTATCACGGACAATACCTCTACCACGCATGGTTCTGTAAATACATGATATATCGGTGTGGATCTTGAATCCATGTTAGGGGGGATTCCATCTAAAATAGGTTCCAACATGAGGACTAATGAAAGGAAGGGTGTCATTGGACACCTTTTTGAACCACTACAAGGTTGGAGGATCCCCCCCAATTCCTTCCTTACTAATTTTCTAATCGTAATAAAATAAATTAAATCCATATATTTCATTTACAAAAAATTAAAACAAATTAAAACAAATAAAACACACACAATTATGGGAATAACAATCTACCTCTTTGTAATTTTTTACAATACCTTTAAAATGTGTATGTCAATATCATAAGAATTTTTTCTTTCTCTACCAATTTATTTTCAAACATTCATTATATTTCCCCCTCAATTTATATTAAATAAAAATTACTTGGGAAAATGCTATATATTCATTCTTAAGAAATGAACCATCAATTATCCCATTCTAAGTTTACATGATCCATGCATGGTGTAGAAAATAATAACATTTGATTTAGAAATCAAGGTAATCACTTATAAAATATAATGATACAAAATGAGGAAAAAATAAAAAATATTTTCTTCAAGGGATATTTTCATATATTATAGGCTGAATATTACAATTGTGATATAAAACACTAATAGAATAAATCGACCTAAAAATCCTACACTCACATCAAAAAATAGATTATAAATATTTGAATAAAAAAATTATGATTGATATCATATGTACACTTTTATTATTCTACATTTCTTAGGTCATTAATTTAAAAAAAATATCTCTATTTTTGTTAAGCTTTTATTTTAGTTATGAACTTTGAGAGATAGGAAAATCATACTTCTTCAATAATATGATATTCAAGAACCTTACAAAAAAATAATTTTCTATGAGGTAATGATTCTATAAGCTTCATCAAGATTATCTATTTGTCTCCCTCTCAAGGGGACATTAGTCATGGTCTTCATAATACTTAATCTCTCAAAAATATAAATCTCATGAGTTTTTATCCCAATAATAGATCCAAATTCATATTATTCATTTTTCTATCATGTGTTGACAATAACCACTTCAACTACATCAAGTGTGATCCTCATAAGATTTCTCAGTACAAAAATTTATGAATCATTACAAGATGATTAATTATTTAAATATAGTTATCTAATATTGAAAACTCATCTAGTAATTCACATTATCCACCTAATATCATTATTCACCTTCAATTCACTACATAACAGTAACACATAAAATTCATAATGTTTAAGGGAATAAGGTGGCTCTTTTTTTCTTCTCAATGTGAACAGAAAGGATGAGATTTTTTTTAACAAAGTTTGTCTATTTAATCCAATATTAATGATTGAAAATGAAAATTATAATTCTTACATGGGAATCATATATATTATCACTTATTAAATTTTATTATGTGATAATTTTCTCTTCACAATATCCTTTAACTAACTTCAATCATCTGGTGAAACATTAATCTTCTTAAATAGCAATTCTTGTGCTGAAATTATTGTAGAACACTATCTAAGAGTGTCTCCATCTATAAAACACCTCACACATTATACATAATTATAATAAGGGTTAAAATTCGTTTAAATACTATAATGTAATTCAAATAATTTAAATGTCACTTCTATTTCTCCTTTTGTATTTTCTTTTTCTTATACCACTTCCATCATTCTTTTCTTCATTATACCTACTGGACAAATTTATAATATATCATTAGGGTTATTGGAATCCCTCTTAGAGTATACAAAATGATTCTTCTGAGTACCATTATTTATATAATTTCTTTTGAATTTATCACTCCTCCTTAATGTCTTGGATCTAGTATCCAAGCACCTTTAATTTCTTTTCTTTGATGTCTTTTTGGGGGATTTTTGTCTTGCAATAGTCTTTTATTCCAAAGGAAGATTAACATTTCTTAAGAAAAATCTATATTCTTGTCTTACCATCATATTTTGATACATGATGAGGTGAGGATTCACCAATATTTTGACCACAATTAATGTATACATCATAAATAATTACAATCATTCCAAATCAATTTTAAGTATATAGATTTTTTTAATCAGTGGATGTTCCTTCTTCACCTTCAGATTTCTCCCCATTGACATGAGATTTATTTAGAATTTTTCAATTGGAGGATTGAACTAAAAATATAATACAAATTTCTTAGACCTGTTATAAAACTAAATTTGACCCAAAAATCTTGATCTTCTTATATCTACTACATGTTGTCTATAATTTCTAGTAATTTGGCCAAGTTGGTTTTTAGTTTTCTTCCTAACTTGTTTGTTTCTTTATAGATAAATATCTTGAATACAGCTTTTCATATTCACCTTAGTTATAGTGGTATAATCCTATCCACATTTATGTATCTGTAATTATGAATATTTTTTATTCCTAATTTGTTCAAAAAAATAGATTTTGATAAAACATTATTAAAATATATGCAGGGTGCCTCTTTTTTCATTGCTCAATGAGATAGATCATTTTAATATTTCAGTATATTATTATTATATATTATATTTTCTTTATTATAAGTTTCCTAAATTGATAATTTTATAGAAAAAATAACTTTCCCCTTATTTATTGAAGACTAAATAAGTGTATTTTAAAGATCAATTTTTTAGGCTTCTAATTCTAGACATCTCATATTGAGGGTGTTATTTTGATCTTCAATCATAACCACCTTCTATTCAAAATATTTCTTAAGTTTCTCATCCTATTCATCATGAATCTTAACCATGTATTGTAAAAATCAGTTAATATTTTTATTTTTATAAATTTTATATTAAATTGAAAATCATTGACATCAATGATGTTTTTAAACTTTTTTCCAAGTCAATAGATATTATCTTAAATAGTATAATTAAATCCATAATTTTCATAAAATTATTTGATCTATTTTTTTCAAATATTTGTGAACTTATTTTAAGATCCATATTTCTTATCTCAAAGGATTTAATATTCTTTTATAATTTTGTGCATATTATAAATTTTTCATTTAAATCATTATCCATGTTTACTAATTCACTTTCAGGATGGGTGATCACTTCTTTGATGCTTTTAAAGACTCCTAAAACAATAGAGACTTTTTATTTAGGAATAAAATTAAAAATACCATTTTATCTACTAATAGATACATCTTGTGAAGTTAGAGATAGTTTATCATCACCACTTATTCAAGGTTCTTATATTTTAGGACAACTTGCGTATGAATTTTCACATACTTCATGACCAATTTACCTTAATAACATTCAGGTAGGAATTTTTTCTTTCTCCTTGATAGTAATTTTTACCACATATTATTCAATTTCCAAACCAAAACTATCTTATTTTTTCCATGGCCTAGAGAAACTGAGTTTTTTTCTTCCTCTTGACTCAATATGGATATCTTATTCAACTTTTTTTCTGTTTCTTTTTATAATCATTGTCGTGATATAAATATAACTCTACTCTAAAATAAATTAATATTAACCAAAACCAAAAACCATTGTAAAAAATGAAATAAATTCAAATATTAAAAAGAAAATAACTTGTAATCATAGAATCAGAGAGATGTGAACCTTATCTCTAATACAAATTATTTAGAAAATATCAATATACTATCAACACTAAGGGGTTGGGGGAAGGGAATAAGTGTTGGGGAATTTTAATTAATTTATAGCTTTTATCTATTTACCTCTTAGAACCATTAGGATCATGATTCAATTATTATATCTTCAGTTTTCTATTTATGTATATAGTAGTCACTAAAGGATGGAACAGAATTTGATTACATGGTTTACAAAACAATACGAGTAGCATGGTCGTTTTTGTAAAGTGGTGATTAGTAAACATATTAATCATTATAATGAGATACTGATTACAGTAGTTTGGATCAAAAAAATATTGAACCAAAGTGTGTTTCCCAAAAATTTAAGAGGGTAAAGATTCCAATTTCCCATGACTTGTGATTTTCAAGACCAATAACAAGTCCTTTTGGATATTTGTACTACCTTTTTAGATGTTTTTCAACATATTCAATGTATTTTTGAAACTAATAAAATAGTTCACCATATGTGACCTTTTTTTAATAATATTAGGATTTTATTTTTTTTATTCCTCTTTTCTTAGTTGTAGAGTAGAGTGAAATAAACTATTTTTCTTTTTATCCCCTTGTATGAAAAATAGTGCACACTGCATTTTTCCTCTCTACAAGAGAAAACTAAAAATATACTCCTACCTTTTGTGAAAAAGATAACCATAGTACTTTATTCTCTATTTATTCTCTCTTCTTTATTACATGCAATTAAATTTCACAACATATATTTCCACTATTAATTCATTCTCTTCTTCTTTAGTGGAAACAATCAATATTGGTTCTTCTTTATTTGGTTTCAATGTCTGGTTCTTCTTTATCTAACACCAGTTAATATGATGCTTCTTCATCTGATACTTATCCACCTGATAAAATCTTTCTTTGGTAACTCATCTTTTCTAGTACCTATTATTCAAGTAATATTTGTTTGGTAACCTATCTATCTACTACATTCTCAATTTAGTACAACTATACTCGTTAAATATCCATCTCGTACCTCTCCATCTAGTACATCTTTATCTCTTACATTGACCCAATATAGAATTAATCTCTTGATTTTTGGATAATAAATCATTTTGATACTTCACTTCCAAAATAATAATCGTATCTTCAACAACTCATTCATAGTTTTCATGCTATCATTTATAAAGGAATCATTTCTAAAAAATAAAAGGAGGGGTATAAAGATAAAATATGAATTTCCTAATATAAATTTGAATGTGTTACTTTTCTATATCTGTGACTAAAAAACTTCAATTCTTCTATGTAATTTTTTATCAATAATCTTCATGAGAACATCCTCAAATATCAGTTTCAATGATCTATTCAAACGTTCCTGAAATCATAGATTAAATCATGAACTTTCCTTCATGATTATTGAACCATTGAAAATCTAACTCAACATCATCATAATGTATGTATTTTAAAAAATAATTTTTAAAGATCCTAAAACCTTTATTCGATAGACATTTGTAGAAAATTCTCTCTCTAATGAAGAGATCATCAATCCTTTATCTAATGAATCTGTTCAGAAACCTGTACCCAATGTCATTTCATAGAAACCTCTATCTGATCGCCTTGATAAAAAACCATTATATGATAACATTTCTTGGAATCCTCTATCTGATATCTAAAATCCCATATCTAATGATTTATAAATCTATGTAAAATTATTTGAAGATCCCTATATAATCATTTGGGAATATATACCAAATAACTCAGATCTCTCTTTATGGTGACACATAATGATATGTCCAGTAACCTTTCCCTGAAACCGATATCCAATGACTCAGAAACCTTTATCTGACTACTCGGCAATATGTACCTAATAATTTAAAATACTATTTATGATCTTTCAGAAATAACTTTATGATTAACCATGAATCTCTGTCTGATAACTCAAAACTCTATGTTCAATGAATTCATTTTGTTAAATCAAAAAGTTTATCTAGTAGAATTTATATTTCTCTTCATCTGATACAACTTTTCTAGGATATCTTAGTCTAATAAAATTATATCTGTTTGAGAGAGTTTTTTATTCTTAAATAATCATAATTAATAACAACCATAAGTCATTATGATGTTTAATCAAGGTGGAATGCATCACAAAACATCAAAAAAATATTCCTTATCCAAATACCTTCTTTTTATGAAACTTTGAATACAACAAGAAATAATAATTTGGCATATCTTCATCTGGATCACTATTTCTATTTCTAGAACACTCTATCCAAAAACATCATATGGGGTATTCAATGTCAATATGTTTTTAGCAAATATACTTCTCCAAAGATCAAATTACATGTTTAATATATTGGTATTAGCATAGAAAATTTCATAAGAAACTCAAAATATTTAAATAATATTTCACCTTCAAGTAATAAATCTATTAAAAATATTCCAAAGGTATTAAAAACATTTACCTTATTCTAATATAACATTAATTGAGAGAATATTCTTCTATTAAATTAACTTGTATTAATAATTATTCATAATTATGACTTATTCATCACCATCTTCATTTGACATCCATGGTACACATTATTTATTAACATGCTTCGATACTTCAACCAACCTTTCAATAAATTTATTCCTTACTATTTCTATAATATATTTTCATAAACATGAAACTTGGATACTTTAACCAAAATTAGAAGAAACTTATTCTTTACTACTTCTCTAATCATATTGACATTAATGTAATCCTTTTATTTCATTAAAATCTATTGAAACCTATATAAAAAAACAACACACATAACTATAGGGTAAATAGGTGGAATATTATCTTCAAAGCGTACACATTTCACGTGGTAATAACTTTTTTATTCCAATATGGTATTTTTCTTTAAAATATTAAATTTTTCATTAATATTGTTTCATTATACCCTCTTGTTTCCAATAAAAGTTTTCATTCTGGTGTTGGGGAAAGATCCCAAGTGTTATTATTTAAAATTTAATGCATTTCCACATTAAGAGAATTTATTCACTCTTTATTTTTTACATCCTTAGAAACTAATTGTTTTCTAACTTATGAGGTAAGATCATTTTGATTATCAAGCCTTGATTTTCTTCTAGTTGTTTTTTTCTAATCTTCCAATTATATTTTCAATTTAAACATTATTTTTAGCCTATAAATCTTTAGTTTTAATCTTATAATGGTATCATCATAATAATTGGACTAATCAGACTTAGTATGAACTTGAATGGGTCCATAATCATCTTTATTTTCACTAACATTTTTAGAAATCTAAATGTTATCTTACTCCAATTCATAAAAACCACTTTCATGTTTATCTCTAAATATAGTATTATTTTTAATAAATTTCATATCATAAAAATATAACATCTAGTGTTGTATTTTATTCCAATATTTGAATCCTATATTATTGGGTTGGTATCCCCTGAAAATTATTTCTTTATCTTTTTTTATCAATCTATTTAAGATCACAATTTTCCGTCATCATAATGAATGGACTTCCCAAAACTTTGAAATTTTTCATAGTAGGTTTCTTCTTATACCAAATTTCATAAGATTTTACATTTTATTCATGCCTTAACATGAATACATTTAGAGTAATAACATGCATACTTATAGATTATCTCTAAAATTTTGAGAGTTTTGAATTATGGAGGCATAACTCATCCCATTTCAACCAAGAATATATTTTTAATTTATAAACACCATTTTATTGGGGTATATAAGAATAAATATATAAATGTTTGATATAATTCATATCAATATAGGTTTCATAATAATTTTTCAAGATATCCATTCCATTATCAGTTCTCAACTTCTTAATATAAACTCCCAGCACTTTCTCAATATATCTTCTAGAAATTTCAAAAATCTACACCACATTGGAATTCCATTTTTTGAATATCACATGATCCATCCTAGTAAAATAATCAATGAATGTGAAAAATAAAGATAAACTCTAGTGTATTGATGTCACATTGTCCTATGTAAATCATAGTGCATTAGTTATAGTGTAATAGTGGGAAGGATTCCCACTATTTTGTGATTTCTGTCTACCATGTTCCCATTTTTATCTTTTTAAAAAATAACTCCTATTTCTTAATTTAATTTCGGTATGTATCTCACCACACATTCCATTGAGATTTTTCTCTATTTACTTTGGAAAATATGGCCATGTTTCTTATGTTAAATATTATTTTCATATTTTATAGTCAGATAACAAGAGTTTCTAGGATCACTAATTTGCAATATGTTATTCCATGGTCTTTCACTAATATTTATAATTATTCTATATTTATATAATTTTATGGTAAATGATTTTATTATAAACTTTACTTTATTATCACCATCAAAAAAAAATCTTACACTAAAAAATTCATGTTTAAAACCTTTCGAAAGTTAAACATATTTGGATTTAAATTTCTCATCCTCAATATCAATTGTAAAATAAATCCTCTAATTTTAAAGGAAATTTTTTCCCAAACATAATTCAATATTTAATATATTCTTTCATATTTTTTAATATTTTTTTCTCATGTGAGATGAATAACCACTATTCAGAATTCATTTTCTTTTTACTTTCATAGGTTTTTGGATCCACCTCAATAAAATCCAACTCTCATCATTATTCTTTTTCAAAAACTTCAAAACTCCGATAATATAATTTTTTTTCCAAAGATGTTATTCATTAAATAAAAAGAAAAATTATCACATTGATAACATTTTCAATAAATTTCATCCTGACCATAAAATATTTTTTCACTTGAAAGTCTCAAATAACTTTTATTCAAACCTTTTTTCTTAACATAGTTACTCATCATATTCTTAATTTTTGTCCCTATAATTCATTCATTCATTGACTTTATGGAAATTAAATGTTATTCCATAAATTATATTATTTTTTACCATAGATTCTATAGAAAAAAATAACCTTAGAAATTTGATATTCCATATTGAAATGATATTTTTTTAAAACAATTTATTGTTATCTTGTTCCTATTTCATTTTTTTCTTGAGGATTTATTCCTTATTATGTTATAAAAAACATCAATTGATTTAGAAGTGTATCTCTTATTTCTCTTATTATCCTAAACATACCCAGTTTTAGTTTTAGAAACATATTTAGTAATCTTAGAATAAAGATGAGCATATTATAAATTCTTATGTAGGCTTACACTATAAAAAACATAAGATGATTTTACCTAAACTTCCAAAATATTATTGTACATTTTTCTAATATTCTTCAAGTAACATTCAACTTAAAGATGCATTGATTCTCCCTTAATTAAATATTATTCCATTGTAGTTTATTTTTAATCAATATCCTTTAATATTATGAATTGTTATATAATTATCACTTTTAGTTTCTTAATTTAATCAATGTAGTAAGTATCATTATTGAGTAATTTATAATCACCATAATTTTTTATCCATTAAAATATTTAGTTTTTTTAAATCAATCTTGAGTTTAGTATTTTGGATAAGAAATTAATTAAACTCGTATTTCAGCATTTTCTCAGTGTAATCTATTTCTCCTGCTTCATAACTAATTAAGGTTTATTTATGTTTTCCAAAAAGAGTAATATTGTTTTAAAATTTTCAACATATTATTCATTTTATTTAAACGCTATTATATAGTTTTTACCATATATTTTTATTCGCATTCTTCTTCTTTCCCTTCAAGTGAACCTCTTATGACTCTCAATAGTTTCCAAGGCCCTCTTAAATTTTTTTACTTCATCTCTTCTTCTGAAAACCGTCATCATTCCCATTTTTATCTTAATAACCAACTTCAATTTTGGATAATATAGTGTAATGTGCCCAATTACATTACATTTAAATAATTTTATTGGTATTTTACTATTGTACTTATCAGTTCCTTTTATGAAGTTCATTGACATATGAGTAATTATCTTCATATACTTATCATCATTTTTTATCATGTTTATATTCACTTGAGTACTCATGTTACTCTTCATTACTTTTAAACTTTTTCATGGGTTTTAATTATTTGATCTATTTTAATTTAATATGAAAGAATTATATTTTGTAATTCATCAAGACATAAGTCATTTATATATTCCAAAGAAGTAATTTTGACATCAAATCTACTATGGTTGTCTCTAATTAATTAAATGAAAATAGTTGAATCTTATAATGTATCTCTAAAACATTAATTTATCAAAATATTTATTTAAATATTATAAATAAATTGTTAATATTTTATTTTTCATCCGCCATTACATCTTCAAACTTTTGTCTTTATATTTGAAAAATATCTTCCTTAACATTGAGATTTTTAAAACAATATTTTGATATATATACCCAAAATCTTTGTATATTTATATTTCTATCAAAATTATATATAATTTTTCTGAAAACTACACTATAATTTTATTCTGTACTTTTCAATCAACCTCTAAATTCTTTTTACCAACATAATTCAAGGAATAATATTTCTCAACTAGTGTAAAACCCATAGTATTAGCATCAAAAAATTCCAATTAATGCGAACATAGATAAGGATTCATCATTATCTAACATACATTGAAAATATTTCCATAAAATATAGGTAATACAATAATATGGATATAATTTATATTCTTAATATTCAACTTCAAAGATAATGGATATCTTAGGGGAAACATGTATTTTCTCAGATTCCACTTGAACTACCGAAGAATATGATGTAACATTGAGAAGTAGGGTTGAGTTAGTGTAACTATTAATCTAATTTCATTTATCAAATTATAAAATTTAACTTATTAGATTCTAAATATTTTTATTCTTCATGTTTTACTCTTACCTATATAAAATTTAAAGAAATTAACCTAATTCATAGAGGATTTTTTTAAGGATCACCATTGACATGGGTGATTGTTTCTTTATTGTGCTTGGGATAGGTCTAATACATATATTTTATCACTAACTTGATTAAGTGAATAAAAAATGTGAATTTATTATCTTTAACCAAACAATATCTCGTTATAGTAGTCTCTTTACTATTATTATCTCAAATCCATTGACTTTACAAAGTATAAAAACATAATGAGAATGAAATGTTACCTTTAAGTTGATTCTAAAAATAATAATTTATCTCCCTACATAACTTAATACCATAACAAACAAATACATTATAACCCATTAAATAAAATCACATTATAGATGTTATATAGGTTTTATAATATCACTAGTCCTTCTTACCTTCTTCAAAAATAATAGGGTTTGAATTCTCAAAGTCCAGAATATCAATGTTTGAAATCATAAATTATTAATCCATGAATCTATTATTCTCAAGAAGATACTGTATAGCCTCTCTTAATCTCATAAAAAATAACTCCTTTAAATATACTCCCCTTTTTTATTCTTAACATTTATCATGGAAACTCCCATAAAATACCACAATGCATTCTTTGAGAATTTCTTGAACCTTTTAATTTACTGTATTATAGATAAAAAACATCTCATTAAATTATTAAAAAATTATCTATCACATACAAATAAATAATATTGAATTATATATTAATAATATAAATATTTATTTAATTAATAATAGTTAAAAATAATTATAGTTATTAAAACATTACCATATGTAAACATAGGATATTTTGGAACACACTATGCCTCTACAATTCTCCAATATTCAGATCGTGATGCTTCCACTTTATATTATTCTTCCAGGTTTCAAGATAATTATAATAAAAAAACATATAAAATTATCTTACATACTATAAAATGATCAAGAAAATTCATTATGTCATTGAACATTATGACAATTTTTAACTTTCACGTCAGTAGAAACAGTCATCCTCACTTACTAATTTCATAGGCTTCTCCCTCACCTTATTTTCCCTATTTTTGGAATCAACATCCACTTAATGATGTATCTTATAGACTCAACTTCCACATTATATTGTTTATACCTATATACTCACCTTCCATACATTCGAAAAATTATCACTTTGATAATTACATATTCATTTTTGGACATAATATTTCATTTCCTCAATTCTAGTTATAGATTTTAATGATGTTTTATGGAACTATATGCAAATCATGGTTCTATATGAATAATAACGAATTTTATGAATTTAAGTTCATTGAAACATTTTATTATCTTAAATTTTTTTAAATTCATCTTATGAATATCTCAAAATTTTCAAATGAATAATTTCCACATAAGTGGTACGTTAAACTTATATATCCATTGGAACCTTCAATTTTCACATATATATCCCCAGTATCATTGTGTTAATATAATGTCAAGATTAAATATATTTAACTACCTTTAATTATTCTTATATATCTCTATCATACCTTCTAAACTCTATTTAACAACATCTCGGGATATAGTATATCTTCTGAAATCAATTCAACAGATTCTGAAGCTTTCACCACACTATCATCCAATGTTTTTTGGACAAACAAAGATCATCTTATATAATATTAACTTATGGATATCAGCCTATGGAATTTCAAAAACATATTTCACCAAATATTAATTCTTAAAAAATATCCAAATATTCATGCATTTCATAAAATATATACAACACACCTCCAACAGTTCAATTGGTTCTTCACAAAAAAAATATACTATTAAAATTTATCTCAAACAAGACAATATAAATAATTTACAGACTAGTCCATTCAATGACTGAATTATTCCCAAGTATTTATGACATGCTAAAAATAGATGATCTTAATATTTCTTAGTAACACCTTAAATTGTTAGATTCATTACTATAGATAATTTAATCACATGAGGAAAATTATGTCGCAGTGATTTAATAATAAAGAAAAAAATTATAACATATCACCGCCAAGAGATGTATTATCTAAATATAAAATTTATTAATAAGAACTAATACACTAATGATTAAATTTTCATGGATTATATAAATTATAATTGGGATCACTTTTTTATGAAATATAACCAAAACATAATAATTTGATGATAAATTGAATTTATCGGTTTAATTTTATTTTCCTTTTGTTCTTCCTCATTCTATTAAGTTATTTTTAAATACACTTATAGATAATATAAATACATATTGAGTGTTTAAACAAATCACATTATTTATATACCTGCTATAATTACACCCATAATTATTTGGGAATGAGATAGTTATATGGATAAATAATTTACTATTAACTTATTTGAATGTGGGAAATTAATTGTACTCATTGTTTTTATATTAAATAATAGGATAATAACTTGTTACCATTTTGTTTTAAAATAAAATAAGTTCTAGGGAAAAATGTTATTTATATATATAAGGTAGTAGGGTGTTCATTTCCAAAATCTTATTAAAATATTACGTTCCTTCTCCAATGAAATTTTATCTCAGTGCTTTAATTTTCTTTATCCTTCTTGGAATTATAGTTTTATATTGCCTATATTTTAATAGTTGTATTTCCGGGATATTACTGAATAGTTTTGGATAAAACTCATATAAATATATCTTCTATCAATATTATTAGTTAAAAATGTTTATCTGGATATCATTATTAAACACTTTTCTTAATTTAATAAATTAGTCTAATCTTATTTATATCCATGTCCCAATTATATCATATATATTTGTTATGTTTTTACATCTATTGTACTTACAGAACAATTGGAATATTTTATCATTCCAATATCCTCTAGGTAATACTTAAATTCTATTTTTATAATGATATTGTGTGCATTAAATAAATATATAATATAATTTTTATATTTCAATTTTTATATTTGATATAACATAATCATATGTGAAATAAACATATAGCATAGAGTGATATAGTGTTTGGTGTATATCACATGATAAATAGAAGCATATCACATGGTTTATTATGTATTTAATGTAATATCTCACATAAAATCATCTAAAAATTCAATGAATATTTTTAAAATAACCTTCTCTATATTATGTGATGATATATATGTATTTTAAATGAATAATAGTAAATTTTTTATAATTAATGATTTGTATTCAGTTAATATCATATGTTTTTAATGCTGGGAAATTAATAGTGTTTTTGAAAAAATAAATGTATTCATTTATACCCTTTAAGATTGAATGTACTACTAAAATAAAAGATGAAAAACTATTAATTATGGTATCTAAATCCAAACATAAGAAAATTATAAGCTCTCTCTATTCTTGTACTCTATTTACACTATGGTTTTAGAGATTCAAGTTGTAAAATAAATCTTAACAAGAATTATTCTTAGTGATTGATACAATAGGTTTACATATTTAAATGTGATAAATTATATGTCTTCATTAGTTACTAGTTTTTATTTAACCCTTTTATTGACAATTCGACATTAAATAATGTAATTTTATTATTTTATCCATTAATCTTATAAATATATCTTGATAGATCTTTTGAGATTGCATTTTTTTATTTTTTTCTATTTTTTGTCCATGGATAAGTCCATAAAAATGCTTTAATTTTATAAAATATATTTACTTGATGTTTATAAGAAGTTTTCCAGTCTTTTTAAAATTATAAAATTTAAAAAGAATAAACATGTCGTAGATAACAATATTTCAATATCAATGTCCATGATTTGTGAATGGGGAACATTGATTAATCATAATCATTGATCCCAAATATACACACAATGATATGTGGTATTTCTATTTTTGATATTCCTAGATCACATTGCTTCCCTCAAAACGTGTGTTCTAGTTAGGAATCACTATTTATGAATATTTTCCAATAGAATTGTTTGTGGGAACAAAAACACCCAGTGATTCTATTTCTAAAGGGACCTAATTTTCAAAGGTAGGCACTCGTTAATGATTTTGATGCACGATTCTTAAGAGCTGACATTGGTCGAGGGGATGGGAGGTTAGGCTCATCACACCCTTTTGAGGAGAATAATTGCCTACTCCAAGATTCTATTATAGATTTAAGATATGTTTATGAATCCTTATTAATTTACTAAGAGTAATATAGCTTTCCCTAGAAATTTGAAATCAATTATTAGCATGTATGGAATTTAGAATCATCTGTATGTATTTTAGTTTCTTCATAAATGGAAATATATGTATGTATTAAAGGTTCTACATCAATTTTATCCTCTCATATACTACATATAGATTATTTGGTCATTATTACCACAATACGGGTTTTAAAGACACTCATTGGGGACCTATAGAATTTATGGTCATCCAGGAAGACGAAATTCACTCTAGAGTTTATTTTTATCTAGGGAGATAGAATTTGTTTTTGATCTTGGGATCAAACCCCTAAAATGAGCTACCTATGTATCCTCGTGAAAGGAATCGTAACCCATGTAGTTCGGTGCTTCTTAAAGGGATGCATCATACCTTTTAAGGTCAAGTGATAAGGAAAAAACCATGCATCTTAATGTCATGTGGTAAGGAGATCTAGGCGGTAAGAACCTAGTCAAGGTTTAGTGTGGGACTTATACCAAATTAGCCCAAAGAACCTGGAATGGATATGAGTTTCCAAGTTGGATTAGACATAGTTGGGGATATGACCTAAAGAGAATAGTGTTGATTTGGAGTGCTGGGTTTGAACCTCAAGAAGACTTCCTATGTATCATATTTTGATGGGAATTATAATAACCAAATATTGATGTATATGTAAATTAAATTTATTTTGAATAATAATTAATACATTAAACAAATAGATGCCCAAAGACCATACTGGTTTAGTGTCTTTGGAAACTTGGAACAGGTTATTCAATCTTGGTGAAAGATATTCAACATCTCCCATAAATATCTCCCATTTAGTTTTTTTACCTATAACATTTCATTATATACTAGGGAAAACAAAATATATGAAAAGGTTGAGGTAAAATGATCAATAAGAGTAATCATGGAAAACATTATTCAAAACATAAACATAATATTGTAAAAACATGAAAATAAATTTTGAATATCAAAATATTGAGTTTTGAAATAAATATTGGAAGTTCATATAGATTAAATCCTAAAGGAACATTAATAATGATAACATATATTTAGAAAAAAAACATGAACTAGTGGAAAACACATAATCTTAGAAAATAATTTTCATATTATCAAAGGCTCATAGCCAAGACCACTAGAGCGGGCAAAGTCCATTACTGAATCGTGTTTACTTGTCATTCTAGAACTGTATTACTGAACCAGATTTACTTACCATTCTATTTATATCTATCTAATGAGATATAAATATTTACTCAATTAATTTGAGGGATATATAGGTCCCACCCATCTCATAATTAAATCATTCTTACATGTGCCACAAAAACATAAACCATTCACAATAGCATGTCCAATGAAACAAAAAATGCATTTCTTAAACATCATTCCATCATAATCAAAATAAAATTTATGGATTTGATAAAAATAATTCCATCATAAAAACAATAAAATAAAATTAATAATTATGATATAAACATAAACCAATTTAATCTTATATGGAAAATAAATTTTATAAAATATATATAATTAATTCTTGAGGAAAATATCCATTCTTCTTTAAACAATTTTCTTTTCTCAAAATGCCACAAAATTTTAAAAGAAAATAATTTAATTGAAAATACATTGTAAATATTGTAAATTAATATTCATGTGAATAAGGTTTTATTGATGTTTTATAATACATTCATGCTATATAAGTTAAAAAAATTATCCTCATAATGTTTTTCGGAAAAGTGAAAAAATACCTTGTATCAAATAACGAAAACATATTCCCTTCATACTGCTTATTAAGAATTCAAAAATGGGAAAAATTGAATTTATAAAATTGTAGATGATTATAAATAGTATTGAATATTTATGTAAAATTTATGTGTATGATAAATATACCCCAGTAAATATTTACATATAAACAATCTTGGATAATAATGAGATTGCGAAATTAACCCTTACCTTACGTCCAATATCCTTCATATGTATCTGAACCTCTTTTATAATGATTTAAATACTCTTATTGACTTATTACACAATAATAATAATTTTTATTTTATTATATATGATTATATTATCCTCTATTTTTTAGTAACATTTCATTATCACTCGTTATTCATATATTAACTACATTGCATTCTTATGCAAGTATTGTCATCTAAGTTTATGTTCCACTTATTAGGTTATAGTTTAATCATTTATAGTATGATATTAGTATAATATATATAATATTTATTCATTAAATTCCTATATATAATCATTTTTTAATGAATATCATGTAGACTAAATCTCATCGCATCATGGAGACGGTAAACCATAAGTACACATGAGCAACG
Source organism: Viscum album (assembly GCA_963277665.1). Lineage (NCBI taxonomy): Eukaryota > Viridiplantae > Streptophyta > Magnoliopsida > Santalales > Viscaceae > Viscum > Viscum album. The sequence goes on along the minus strand of OY728123.1, from coordinate 608,988,603 downwards.
ATATCAGTCACTTAATAGTTCAAAGGTATGTAATTTGATGGTATATTAATTATAAAAAATAATTATAATTATATATTAATTATTTAAATCCATTATACCCCTCACTTTACCCATCCAAATTATCTATTGTAGAATAAAAAATTACACCACGACGTGGAGATGGTAAGTTGTACGTATGGACACATGCTGATACTGTTATTAGTTGGATGTATAAAAGGAGGTATAAGGTTGTAACATAATTATAATAACATCTCATCTTGTACAAGATACTGGATTTATTAATTTATTATGGAAACAACATAAGAAGAGGAAGTGGAAGAAGAAAATAATTTTGAAATAGATTATAAAACAATTACCTCTTTCTCTAGTATCTCCATTTGATTTTCACAAAGGGTCTCTTTAAGATGGATTTATGAAAACAATTTGGTATATATGAGGAAGGGATGGATATTAGGATCTTATTTGATAATAATATGGGTGATCCAAGTGGATTGAGAGGTGTGGGTAAGTGGGTATACATGGTCACCTTTTATAAGAGGGAGGAGGGGCACTTTAGGAATGTCTTGAAATATTATTTTATTATAAACTTATTTTCAAATTATGATATCTAAAAAGTAATATTGTTCTAGGATAAGATGATTATTCATCTAAATCCTTTCATACAATAGGTTTTAGATATGTTTAGGTCAAAAATGTAATCTTATCTTTTTTGCTTTAATCTTTAGGTAAATAAATTAACTCTTACCATGTCTTCTTGAATTTTTACACTATATGATCAATATAGTTACTATAAAATGCCAATATAAACTCAAGTGTATCATTAATTAAATTTGAATCATTATATATTTTAGTTGGATGAATATTAGATTTTTATTATTATTATATCATTTAATAAAATAGTATTTTTTTAAAGTTATTTATGTCAATTTTGACGTTATTTAGTAATTGATTATTATTAATGTTATAAAAATTTAATTTTTTTTGAAAAACCTACATTAACTAAAATATAACATGTAATAATCATCCAAAAAAATTCTTGTATGGATTCAAAATTTTCAAATTACATTTTTTTTTAAATTTATAATATCATTTATTTGAGTCATACATTAATAAGGTAATCTCTGCATCATCATTAGGTCATAAATAAATTTATTTATTTAATGTATAAAAATTATAAATAAAATTCCATGATGTATGAAATATTTTTATCTTTATAATGAATATTTTTAGTCAAATATATCAATTATATAACCCCACCTTAAAAAAATTGTAAATAGATACATGTTTATGTTATATTTCCCTTTACCTTAAATTAATTACTATAACACGCCATTTTTACACCCAAGTAGGTCCCAAATGCCAAAATTTCGGACAAAGGATTTTTTGGGTCACAAATGAATCATATAATATGATTATAACATGTGTTATGGAAGTTTTATGTTATTATAAAATTATATTTAACCTTATTTACCTAATTTACACTTTAATTGTGGTAAATTAAAATAATTACGGAAGTTACTATTCATAATGAATGAAAATAAAAGGTACCCATTTACATAATTTGTATCATATAGTTAAAAATATGGAATCAATTTTTCTAAATTAATAACATATATGCTGCATTAATAAATTTAATATTAATTCCCATTGTCAAAACCAAAAAGTAGGTTTTTAAGAAGTAAAAATTATCAAAAGATTGATATGTGTTTATGTCCAATCTAAATGTGAAATTACATCCAATGAATAAAATTGGATTAAATTATAAAAACACAATAAAATTAAAATTTAAAACTAATAAAAATATAATCTAACTATATAAATTAATTATATGAAAATGAAGTTTTGAATTAAAATGCAGTATTTTCACTAATCATTAAAATATGAATTTCATCTGAAAAATACCAAAATTTATGCCAAGGAAAATTCTGATGTCACACATATAAATAATAAGTTTATTTTGTAAAAAAATTTATAAAATTTTAAAAAAATATATTTAAAATGGGTTCCTCATCAAAAGGTGGTAAAACTGCATTTTTAGAAAGACACTCATTTTATCCATAAAAATGAATTTGTTCTTATATAATGTCTATAAACCATATAAGATAAGTTTTAAGCATTAAATTGAATATATTACATATATATTTCACTAATAAAATCCATAAATATTTATTTCATTATTTTATAGTCTCACTTATTTTCATTTAAATAGTTTTTTTAGAAGAAAGTTAATACCATTCGTACCGATTATTATAATGACTAGGTTATAATTTTTAGTTAAAAAATATACATGGTCTTGTGTGAAATTATTTATATCAAAAGAACTTGAAATTGTGTGTAATAAAAGCCAAGAATAGTGTTGCGTACACTCCAAGATAATATGGTGTTGTGTATAGCACACGCTAACATTAGTGTAGCATACAACACAATACATCAATGAAATAAAAAAGGATTTATCTTATAAAATCTCTATTTGTTATATTCTAACCCCCTTAAAATGAATTTCATTTTCTATATTTGTTAGAGTTATAAAAGGATTACTACTTGGAATTTTCTTACATAGAAACCCACATCGTAAAAAGGAATACTAAAACTTCATTTTAAAGAGGAATGTTAGAAACAAAATGGTTAAAAAAATTAACTCATCACTAGGTTTCCAAATATGAGAACATAGGTGGGAAGTGAAAATATGGATATGGAAGAGAAATATAACCATCATGTTTCGATGGATAGTTATAGAGAACAAGGTTTGGAGAAAGTTAACAACAAGAAATAAATAAATTTGTGATGATCTAAGGGGATATGTGATTCATTATAAAAGAAGGTGCTTAAGATAAATATTTTGGATTTCAAGATCCTTTCCCTAATGTTGAATAACATTAGAAGAAATAATTACTTTATTTCAATACAATATCACCATTGGTCATTGCTTGAACAGTTTCCACTTTATCTTTAATTCAAAGAAATGATGTTGAATTTACCATTCTTGAAGTGTTAGGAGATCACGCAATCCAAAAATAGAATGATAGTTCATTCCATATGTCTCAAAAAAAATCTTCTCAAATTTTATCAAACATGCATAAGTCCATATATGGTGAGATAATACTTTATTCTAGAAAACTTAATTTGATGCTTAACTTAAATTTTCCAAAAATTTGATAACCATACAATCCTTCTAAAAGATATAAATCCAAAACTATAGAAAAAGGTTCAAAAAAATGGCTTTAAATTTATCCCCCATATATCATAAGTTATCTTTAGTTGGACACATTCCAAAAATGATAACACCTTCATCATGTATTCTCTTGAGTCATGTTAAGAACCTGAATTATCAGATATCCATATTGAAAACATGCATGTTTACTTGTTAAAAAACATAGTGGATTATTCCTTATGTACCAAAAAGTTGTATACACCATCCATGATAGAACAACCCTATTGTCAACAATTCCATAATTAGTTCCCAAAAAATAAGCATCATCCAATTTACTTATTGAAATCAAATATATCTTTATCCAAAAATCATTGTCTTAACATAAGGGATATATTAAGGGTTATGTTTCCCTTAATTATGTTGTCTCCAAGTATATCACCTTACCCTTAAATAACTTTTTGTATCCTTGTAACTATTCAACATATCTTTTCCAATCCTTAATGAAAAAAATATACTGAAAACACTTATATATATCATGATTCATATAACATAATCTTTGAATTCCAAAACAAATAAACCTCAATAATACAAATTTATTGTTAAACCATTTTCCAAGATCCATCATCTTTGTCTTTACTAAGATATGAATCATGTCTAAAGGTTTTTCAACCTTAATATTCTTAGGTTTAATATAAACAATAATGTAAGAACATCACATGACTTTCAAATGTAATTTACAATCTCCTTATCCTGATCATTATGACCAATAATCATACCATCATCATGATTCTCTTCATCATGCTTCCACATCGGAAATATATCTTCATAATTCCCACACTTTTCACATCTGAAACATTCAATGGTTAAATATGTTCTATGTCGTTCTGGTTATGGACTAAGACTATAAGGAAAAGTGTGAGAAATACATATCACTGATTATAAAAACAAAAGGTAAATTAAATATAATACTTCAATCTATGATATCTTAGTCTCAACCCTAGGTTGGTCATGATTATCAGAACAACCCTAGGATAGTAACATATACTTGACTTATCCTTAGGAAATACCTAAACATATTCATACAAATATCTCTAGGGATCTCACTAATTTATTCACATCCAAGATTCCAAATTTTGAATAAACCTTCACTCTGATACCAACTCTAAAAATCCATGCTTGACGTACATGGACATTACATTTCTTTTTTGAAAAACTTAATACATTACACAAATAGATTCCCAAAGACTATATCAGTTTAGTGTCTTCGGAAAATCAGAACAAATTCATCTATATTAGTGAAAGATCTTCAGCATATCCCAAAAATATATTCTCCTTTAGTTTTCTTACCTATAACCCTTCTTTATATCATGGGGAAAAGAAAACATATGAAAAGGGTGAGCTTAAATTATCAATAAGGGTTATCCTGTAAAACATCATAAAAACATAAACATACGAATGTAAAAATAGTAACATAACTTTTCAATATCAAAATCTTGAGTTATAAAATAAATCTTGGTAGTTGATAAGGAATAAATAATAAAGGAACAATAATCATGACAACATTTTGGAATAAAACATAAACTTCTGTAAAACACATAATCATAGAAAATCATATCCATATTATCCAAGGCTTATATCCAATACCGTCATAGAGGACAAAGTCCATTACTGAACTGGGTTTACTTACTCTTCCAGCCCTGTATTAATGAACCTTATTTACTTATCATTCCATTCATGTCTATCTCATGAGATATAAGTCTTTATCCAATTAATTTTAGAGGTATATAGGTCCCACCCATCTCATAATGATATCATCATTACATTTTCCACAAAAACCTAAACCATTCACCATATCATAACCCAAAGAATGAAAAATGGGTTTCTTAAACATCATTCCATCATAATACCTATAAAATAAATTGATTTCATAAATATAATTCCATCATAAACTCAATAAAATTAAATTAATAATAGAGATATAAACATAACCCTATATCATCTTATATGGAAAATAACTTTTATAATATACTTGAAATTAATTCCTAAGGAAAATATCTTTTCTTCTTCAAAAAAATTTCATCTTCTCAAAATGCCACACAATTTAAAAAAAAATATTGAAAAAAATATTGAAATATTGTAATATAATCTTCTTGGAAATAAGGTGTTGTGGAAGCATAAAATTACACTCATGATGTATATGTTAAAAAACATTCTCCTCATACTTTTTCTGTAAAATTCAAAAAGTCACTCATATCGAATAACGAAAAAATATTCCACTCATACCATTTAGTAAAAATTACCAATGTGCAAAATTTACTTTAAAAAAATTTAATAATATAAATATTATTACTTATTTAGGGAACATGTATGTGGATGATATATATACCCCAGTAAATATTTATGTACAAACAATCTCAGATATTAATGTGATTGAAAATTTTAACATTACCTTAGGTCTCATCTCCTTTATATGTATCTGAACCTCCTGTATAATAATTAAAATAATTTTATTGGATTAAACTATAATAATAATAATTTTATGATATCATATATGATTACATTATCATCTTTTTGTTAGTAACATTTCATTTTCACTAGTTATTTGGATATTAACTGCTTTATATTCTTATGCATGTTTTTTTAGATAAGTTCATGTTCCAATTATTAAGATATAGTTATCTAATTTATATAATTATATTAGTATAATATATATCATATTTAATCATTCTATTTATGTATATACATTTGGTTTAATTAATATCATGTAGAATGAATCACATCGCATCGTGGAGACAGTAGGTTGTACGTACGCATGAGCAATGATATCATTAACTTAATGGTTAAATGGTATGAAAGTGGATCATATATTAATTATAAATAATAATTAAAAATTTATATTCATTATTTACATCCATTATATGCGTCATTATACCCATCCAAATTAATTCTTGTTGAATAAAAAATTTCACCATGGTTTGGAGACGGTAAGCCGTATGTACGCACGCATGGTGATATTGTTACTCATAGAATGGATAAAAGGTGGTATAAGGTTGTACCATAATTATAATAAAATTTCATAACATATAATATATGTTATTTATATATTTATAATGTAAAAAACATAACAATAGGATGTATAAGAAAAAATAATTTTGAAAGAGGTGATAAAACAATTACCTTTTTTTGAGTATCTTATTTTGATTTGCACAAAAGGACTCTTTAAGATGGCTTTATACTCAATGTGTTGTATCTAGAAGGAATTTAGTGATGTTTTGAGATTATTTTACAATAATTTGCGTGATCCAAGGGTCTTGAGAGTTGTGAGTAAGTGGGTAGAGGTGGTGGCCTTTTATAAGAGGAAGGAGGGGCACTTTAGGAATTTCTTAAAATATTATTTTATTGTAACTTTATTTTTGAAATTTATTACCTCAAAAATGATATATTTCAAGAATAATATGAGTATGGGTAGAAATACTCTTACTCAATATGTTTTATACAATTTTAGGGTACAAATTTAACCATATCTTTTGGCTTTAACCCATTGTTAAATAAATTATGTCTTACTATGTCTTCTTGTATTATTACACTAAATAGTCAATATAGTTAAAATAAAATTCCAAGATAACCTCAAGTGGATAATTTATGAAATTTTTAACATTATATAATTAATTTTGAATAACGTTAGAATTTCATGAATATTTTATCATTTAATAAAATAATATTCATTTTAAAAACTCATTTATATCAATTTGGACACTATTTAGGAATTTATTTTTTTAAATATATAACAACTTGATTGAATAAAAAACGACAATAAATCAAATATAACATCTCACAATCATCTATAAAATAATTTATGGCATCAAAATTTTCAAATTACATTTATTTAAAAATTTATAAAATCATTTATTTGAATCCTTCATTAATAATGTAATCATTGCATCATAATTGTGTCATAAATAAATATATTTATTTAATGTATAAAAATTATGAATTAAATAACATGATGTAGAAGATATTTTTATCTTTATAATTAATATTTATATTCAAAGGGATAAATTATAAAACCACACCTTAAAATTGTTTTAGTAAAAAGATACATGTTTATTTTATGTTTCCCTTTACTTTAAATTAATTATAATAACATGTCATTTTCACACCCAAGTGGCTCCCAAATGCCAAAAAAAATTGACCTATGCTTTTTTTGGGTTTCTCATTACTCATAAAATAATATTAGGACAGGTTTTAGGGAATTTTTATATTATTATAAAATTATTTTTACCCTTATTTACCAAATTTTCCCTTTAACCATGGTGATAAATATAATTACTGAAGTTATTATTCATAATGTCTAAAAATAAATGGTACCTATTTACATAATTTTGACCTTATGATTCCAAATATTGAATCCATTTTTCCAAATTCAAAACAAATAATTTGAATTAATTAATTTAAAATTTATTCCCATTGTAAAAACCAGAAAGCGGATATTTAAGAAGTAAAACCTATCAAAAGATTGATATATATTTATGTCTAATATAAATGTGGAATTAAATAAAATAACCAACATTGGATTAAATTATAAAAACATAATCCTATTAAACTTTAAAAAAAATTAAAAATATAATCTAACTATATAAATAAACTAAATAAAAAGTCAATTTTGAATTAAAATACAGTATTTTTCACTATTCATTAAAATATGAATTTTATAAGAAAAATACCAAAATTTAAACCAAGGTAAATTTTAATGTCTCGATTCCAAAGAATAAGTTTATTATTTCAAATAGAACTTATAAAAGTGTAAAAAAACTATATTTAAAATGGGTTTTCCATCAAAACGTGATAAAACATCATTTTTAGAAAAATGCTCATGTTATCCACAAAATTGAATTTATTCTTATATAATGTCTAGAAAACAAATAAGATTATTTTTTAACATTAAATTTAATATATTAAATATATATTTCACTATTAAAATCCATAAAGAGTTATGTTATTATTATATAGACTCACTTATTTTCTTTTAAATAGTTTTTTAGAAGGAAGTTAGTACCATTCATACATGTCATTATAAAGACTAAGTTATAATATTAAGTTATCACTTATACTCGATCTTGCATGAAATTAATTCTACAAAAAAATTGAAATATTTTATAACACAAGCCAAAAATAGTGTTGTGTATACTACAAGATAATAAGTTGTTGCTTATAGTACAATCTAATATTGGTGTAGCGTAAAACACAAGACATCAATGAAATTAAAAAGAATATATCTCATAAAATATTGGGGTGTTATAGGAATCAAAGACCTTTTATTTTGGTAAGTCTCATATGGAAATATGACTCTTTGAGAGAAATAGTTCAGGGCATACCCTTAAAGAGGATTCCCCTATAACAGGGTCTATGAGATATTTCATAACTCATAGAGATTTTGGGAGGATTAATTTGGGGCCTAATCCTAAGGAGGATTCCAGGATTGAGTGAATTAGGATTGGACTCCTGAGGAGGATGTCTAGTGAGATCGGGCCCTGGGTGAAGGATTCATACGTATCCCAATTATGGTAGAATCAGAGTTCTCATATTTTATTTCTTCATGTTGATTATGAGGATATTGGGATCATTACAAACCTCTAAGCCAGTGTGAGTCATGCTCAGGGTGAGAAAAAATAGATTTGAATGATTCATCAAGACACAACTTTCTTCTCCACTGATGGAAAAGGTAGGGAAAATAGAGAAATAGGTTGTGGTAATGAACCTTCCCTCTCTTCACTATACATTAGACTAGGATCCAATGTAAGGAAAGAGTGAAGGTGAAGGAAGTATAGAGGAGTGAGACTACAACTAACAACCTGAAAGGATAAAGGGTTACTCTATTATGGATACCCTAAAATGTGTCTCTTAGTGAGGAAAGAGGATCTCACTTCTTGTTGAATGGAAAATAATGTCTGACCATCACTATTCATACCCAGACTTGAGGCTCTAGGTATTAGAGACAAGGAGGTAAGGATAGAGTCATATCCCTAGAATCTGAGACTGGGAACTCCCCAACATTTTTCTTAGGGTAACGGTACACATGACCATATATATATAAACCTATAGACATCCAGATGACTCTAAATCACTTATAAGACAAATTTGGGAAACCCCTGACCGTAGGAATACAGACCCAAATAGAGAACATATTGGTGTTTCACTATCCAAGGTTGTGTAAATCTAGGTATCTTATTGGAGGTTTCAACATGATCTATTTTAGGAAAGATATACATAGAAAGAGAGGCCCTACCATGATCAGTTTAAAATATGTCCTAAAGTATATATCATATAGGTGGTCTACAGAGGTATGTCCCGTAGGTATGCCACGTAGGTATATCACATAGGTCCTAAGAGGAACTGAAAAATTCTTAACATAGGAAGGATAAGTCTATGAAAGCCTCATATGAAATGGGAAATGTATTACAAGGAAAATAATAATTTGGTGAATTTTTCACTTAAGCATCTTGGGTTTCCCATGATGTCCTTAGAATAATCCTTCTTAGGTCTTTTGTTACAGAATGGGACTTGTGTAGGTGACTTCTTCTTATGGAAGGAGGATCATAAAACAAGTATATTGTATATTAGACCCTAAATGGACTTTTATCATGTTTACCCATTTTAATTACATTTTCTATCATATTTTATAGAGATACCAAATAAAATTCTGGGGACCTGGGCAATGGAGTTGTTTAATGAGCGCTTTGAGAGTTCTTCCAACTTTTTCAGTTCTTGAAATGGGGAGCCTAAGAGTTTTATTTATAGGAAAGTATAGGACCAAGGTAAAGGGATTTTGTCTGCCTAGGTCTTGGTCATAGGTCCACTATGTAGCACTTCCGTGAAGGGGAGTAAAAATTACACTCCTGCGTAGGTCCCCAATGTTGGTCCTTGGTGTAAGGGGGATTCAGCTTCTAAACTACACCGGTAGAACCTACACTGGCCTCTTGCTGAATAGGTGTTCTACATAGGTATACCACGCTGTGAGGCTAGTTGAACCACCATGGAGAACATAATCCTCTCACATGAAAATATAATATACTCCTTCCTTCATAAATACATATTTTACTCAAATATATCATTTAGTGTCTTAGTGAGGTTCACATCCTAAATTCTATGGATAAGTGCATATAACACATTTCCTAATGTCAACAAAATCCCTCACATAGAATTAGATTCATTTGGAAAAATAATAATCTTGTTCTAAGTTAACATCAGGGCACTTTGACACATTCAATCATCAAATTGTGGGTTATGGAGCTAATTCAATCTTATAACAAGGGTCAATTTTTTTCCTAAGCCAAGGGGATTGGAGAGCATAGTTTGACTCTTACTAGGTTCGTATGGACAACCCTGTAATCTTTTTGTTTTTTTCATCACCCTAATTGTTTACCTATGATCAATATGGAGGAGACTTAGCAAGTTGGATCTGTCTTTTTCTTAGGTAAAATTTTTTGTGTTTCATCCTAACAAGTTTTTTATTTTATCTTTTTATCACTAAATATTTTCTAAACTATACAGTGTGTAGGTATTGCGAGCTGAGACTCGACTTTTATCTAGGGTTCCCTTTGTGGGTTTTCAAATATGTGAGTGTTATGTATCTTTTAATGGGCAGTTTAATGTCTTCCATGTTGGACTAATAAAGATAATGTTTTAGGTTGAATAGCATCGACCATGGATTTTGAAATTAGAACTCAAAGAAATCTTATATGGTTTGGAATGTCCAGATATTTCCTTAGATAATTCCAAGGGGAATCTTAAATCATGATTTTTATGGTCCCTAGTTCTAAAAAATTAATTATAATAATAGATGAGGTCTCTTCCAAGAATTTAGTTACCACGATTTGAAAAAAAATGTTGAGGGGATATATTATGTAGGTCCAAATAAGTCATATTCTACATAGACAAATACTGGCATCCTTTGGCTGACATTCCCATTATGTGGGTGACTTATTCAAGACTAACTGAGGAACATACTGGATAGTCAAGTAATGGAGTTCCTATTAATTTTGACATTCTATTACTAAAATACAAATGGTTTTATGATTTATATGTCTCAGGACCACAATGGGTGGATTTTCAATGGAATGATGTCAAAGAATAAAAGGAGTCATCTGTGATATGATAGGCCATGAATGAGAAGAGACTCCTACACAAATTTGATTTGTGAAGGAAGGAACTTTTCTTAGAAAGTGTATTTATGATATTATGTTGTGAAATTTAAATTCTAGCATCAAGGACATTATGTTGTGTATTTTCAAGTCATGCAGTAAGGATATAATGTTGTGTAGTTTCAAGTAATGAGGTAAGGAAATTATGTTGTGTAGTTTCAAGTTGTGGAGTAGGGACATTATGTTGTGAATTTTAATGCCATTAAGTAATGAAATTTGGGGGATGTGTAGTTTAAAGTTGTATAGTATGGACATTAAGGGGATTTAATTTAATTTCTTTATCTTTTACTGAAGATTTCATGGTTTTCTAATTCTTGGTGATTTTTCTAGAAATGTTCTACCACATTCATTTATGGAAATGGAGAATTTTCAGTTGTGATTTTTGGATTTTCAAATCTATAGAATGACATGGGAAAAGTGTTGATGGCATTTAGTGGAGGTCTCTTCCAATAATGAATTTACCACTATTTCAAAAACTAGGGCACGTACTGCATAGTCAGGAAAAGGAGCTCTCAAGGATTCTGACATTCTATTTTCTAAAAGACACTAATTGTTTTTGGATATTCAGATCTTCCCAAATATTGAGTTTGTTTTATGGATAAAATTACATGAATAAAAAAGGGGTATTTCTAGTTGTGATTTCAAAATAATCGGAGAAATATTCTCTCTATGAAGGTCTATACCAAATGTAAGAAGTATGGTTCCATTATTTTTTGGTCATAGGACTGAGACCATAATATTATTGGAATAATGTATGATATGTGTTCGAATGGCCCAAGGTCAATTCAATATACATTGAACATATGAATATGGAATATTTAAACCACATTCATGGAATATTTCAGGTCAGTAGAAAGCATATGGGAAAAAAACACAAAAGATGACAGCTTTAAATCATGGGTTCTTACATACCATCATTAAAGATTAAATGGTAAGAAGTGGCTTCACCCAAGAAAAAAGTTCCCTCTATTTGACAAAGAAATTATGGGGGTTATATTATGAAGGGCCATCTAGGGAATGTTATTCATAGCCAGAAAGTGGTATCCCCTGACTGACAGGCCCATTATATAAGAAAAGTTTATGAAAGGCCAACTAGGGCACGTACTACATTGTCTAGGAAAAAGATAACTCTCATGTATTATACATTATGTAAATAGAAATAGTAGAAATATTATGAAGATCTGAAATTATTTCATGATTAGGAGTGTGATGTGTGAAAGGGGGATTGTCTAATTAATAAAGGAAGTGTTCGGATTGATACTAGCCATGAATTTAGAGTCCCATACACAGAACTAACTAATATTTATAAAATGGGGCATCTATTTTTTCCTTGATGGGTTCTCTAAGGAAAGGGCCCAAAACAAAAGACCTTCTATATATTTTTATCATATGCAGGAGAGGGGGAATTTTCATTATATCCCATAGTTGATACTAGGAAATGAGTATTTTTTTCATTGTGTAACTCAAATGGGATGAGAATCAATCCTTATGTAGTTCTCTGAATATCATGAATTTTAATGTCATTTGTTGAGGTCTTTATCTATATACTTTAACGTCTTGTTGTGAGGACGATGAAATATTCGATGTGAAAAGGAAGGGGAATTGTGGGTACATATAGTTTTTTTTCATGTGGTAAAAAAATATAGTGTGACATTTATGGTCTTACAACTAAGACAATTGATAACCAAAAAATTAATTGAGACTCCTTATTTATGCATATAAGCTCTTTACCTAATTCCTAATCCCATGTGAGTTGTTCTCTATGTGAGAAACAAGGAGTGGAAAAGGTTTCTTATCCAACACAAAGATAACACAAGTGAAAGAAATGATATGATGATTAGGTGGTGGATGAGCTTGGGTATAGGATCTGAGCATCACTACATATCTTGATGAAGAAAAAATTGGCCCACACATAGATCTTGAAATTTTTTACGATATCAATCATGTTTTTGACATGGGGAAGATAGATTTTTACAATTTCCATACTCATAGTTGGTATTAAATCATGAATTATAGGCATGACCATGTATCTTATTGTAAAAATAATCAACTATCATGTCCTATAAGTGATCCCTATGCATATCTCACCTATGGATGGGGAAAATTAAGGGGTTTTCCCCTATAAAATCTTGGTTGGTACCATGTTTGGATATCTGGGAATCACTACATATCTCATTGGGATGAGAATCAAGCTGCATGTAGTTCTTGAAATTTTCCCTATGTAGGTTTGATTAATACATGTAGGGAATTAAGGTTCATTTTATATTATTTTTTTGGACCCATGATTTAATATTTAGGCTTCACTAAGTATCTCATTAGTATGATAATCAAGTCATATGTAGTTCCTGAAGATGATTCCCCAAACCAACTAAATTTTGATGTGAGGAAGGTGTTTTTTTCAATCATGGTTGGGCCTGATATTAGATATCTAGACATCTCTATGTATCTCATTGAAATTAGAATCAATAAATACATATTTCTTTTTAGGAAATTTATCATCATGAAGCAAGGATGTAAGTGACCTAACATGAAATAAATATTGTGGTCGGACCATGGGATAGAACATAGTTGTCATTATGTGTCTTTCAAGGGGAAATAATTAATCCACACATAGTTCTTGAAAATATTCATGTATAGATCTGATTCATACACATGAAGTAAATTGGATTAATGATTAATTGTATCTGGAAACTGGAAATGAGATCCATGCATCACTACGTATATTGATGAGGCAAGAATAAATACACACATAGTTCTTGAAGGTTATCCCTATATAATTCTGATTCATACGCATGGGGGTTAAGGTACTTTTTCAAAATTGAAGTTGGACCTGATATAGGATATATGGGTGCCACTGCATATCTTTTAGGTGAGTGAAAACACTTTCCTTCCAGATTGGCTATGAATCGTCAGATGTAGGCTAAGTTTCTTTGAAGTCATCTAAACTCATTCAAGTTTTGAAGAGGTGACATGATAAGGATGTGTCGAGTATTCTCATTATCAACTTCGATGTTATTATAAAATACAAAAAAAAACTAATACATTTTACCAAGGTTAAAGAAAATTTCAATGGGTTCATCTTCAGACTATGTTGTAGACGCTTGCTGAATATGGTCTCCAGGTCATTCATCTAATCAGAACATTTTATGTATTTAACCACCATATCATCAACATATCATTCAACAAATTTACCCAAGATAGGTTTGAATACTTGTTCCATTTCACATTGATAATTCACACCATCATTATTCAATAAAAAGGGCATTTCCTCATAGAAAAATACCCCTTTAGGGGCTCTAAAGGCTGTAGATTCCTTGTCTTCTAGGGCCATCCAAATTTGGTTATACCCATAGTATCCATCCATGAAGGATAGATTTTTTTATCTAGTCGTTTAATCAATCAAGAGTTCTGTGATTGGAACTAGGAAGTCATATTTGGGATAATGTCCGTTGATATCTTGAAAATCAATGAAAACTATGATTTGGTCATTATACTCTTTCACTGAGACAATAATGGATAACCACTTTGGATTTTCCACCTCTTGAATGAAATTGTCTTTAATAATATTGTCAACTTCATCTTCATGCTTGGATGTGTTAGTCAGGTGAATTCTTCTTGTTTTATGTTTATATACTTGATGCTCTTCTGGGAAACCCAAATGATGGGTGGCCACCTCAGGGTCAAGTCCTGGAATCTCTGTGTAATTCTAGGAAAACAAATCCTAGTGTTGCCTCAAAACGGAATTATACACCTATTTTGATTCTCGATTCATGGAAACACTAGTCAGAGTGGTGTGTACTTCATCCTATATACCTAGATTTATTTCTCTGGTTTCATCCACAATGTTGGATATTCCTTCCTCAAATGCTGGTGGGGAGTCCTAGAGGTTTTCCTCCTCTTATTCTTCTATATGTGTTTCTTTAGATGCATATTCTTTAAGGGTAGGTGATTAAAAAATACTTTCAGAGCTAGGGTAGGAGTCGATATTCGGATATCTTGAAGATGAGGCAACCATCTCGGACTCAACTAATGATGAAGGGTCTCTTTTAAGTCCAGAAGGGAAGATGATGAGATGGGAATCAACATCCTTGTTTTTTTCCATGAGTGCGAAAACTTATTCTAGATTGTCTGATGAAGAAGAGACTTGTTGAAGCTTGATGAATGGAATAAAGAAATCTCTATTTAGGCTTTCATCACCTCTTGTTGAATCAATGATTACCCTAAATTATCAATATTAGTTGCCACAACTAACATTATGGAATCCATTGAACGAGTGCATGGATCTGGGAAAACCATTTTAAATTGATTAATGGGTGACATGTAATATGAACTGAGATTCTTGAATGGGATATCTGATATCTTTTCCAAACCATCCAGATCATTTATTCTTGTAACATCATTTGCGATGGAATTTTTCCCTTTCTGTGAAAGAACTCCACATAAATATACCGATATTCACAAGTTTTTAACGGGGCCTTATCACTATGAAACGTACCAATATGAAAATTGACACAGTATTTGAGACATTGATAGTACGATGAAAGAATAGTCGCATGATGATGTAGCCAAGGTATCCCAAATAGAATGTTGAAATAAATGTCCTACCAGACAACCATGAACTCTGAAACAGATATGAGATCCTCAAATAGAGCTTTGATCATAATATTGTCAAGATTTTCTTTCTCATTTTTTTCATAAACCTGTAACATTAAAGTGGAAGGAGACAAATGGGATTCAAAGAGGCCCAATCAGTGAAGTTTCTACATAGTAATGAGTTTGATGCATAATCCATTATAAATTAAGGCTCATTGGATGTCAATATCATTAATCCTACTAGACATGTAAAAGGTCTTCAGGTTTCCTTGTACAAAAACATCCTCATCCTTTTATGTGAAAGATATGACTGCTCAGAATTATACTAGGTCATTATCTATATGGTAAACCTCTGCGGTAGCAACCTCAGTTTCAAACTCTTGAGGGCTTTAAAATGACTCAATAAGTACTTCTCGGAGATCATTTGATTGTTTTGGAGTAAACAGGATTGATAGATTGGTCATTACTTGGGCAGTTTCTTCAAAACATCGTACTTTTGATCCAAAATTATAAATTTTCTAGCATGGAGATACTATTTTTCAAGTCCCTTAGAAGTCGATTCTCCTGATGTGGAAGGACCATTTTTTGGGGTAGAAGCAAGAAATACTTCATCCCTTAATGGATTATGCTGGATAGGTCTTCCCACTCACTGAGAAGGTAGTGTTATAGCCTCAAATAAATCTTCCAAGATGATCATGTCAGGGTAGACCCTGTTCTATGTGGGATAATTCTCTTTTTCTTTCTGAGAAAACTCAAGAGCTCTCCCATGAGTTTTTTCTGAATAAATAGTTTGAGTTGTGGTGTGGTTTGAGAGATGGATTCTAGCATAACCACATCGTCCCCTATATCCTTGACCTTGATGGCCTATTCCACTAGTTCCCCAATCAAGTATGGGGAACTCATGTTCATAATCAGAATCCGCATTTTCATAGGGATCTGTTAAGTGAATAAAATTAATGGAACCATAGATCAATTACTCATCTAATGAAAATTATTCCTAGCAGTTCGATTCTTGTTGTTCCATTTGGAAGGGTTGTGCCCACTCTTTTGAGATGGTTCAAATGAAATTCGATAAGGTAAGGGAAAAAATTGTCCTTGAAAAAAAAATCTTCTTACTCTTCCTCCTTATTCTTCCATCCATTATTCTTCTTTTAGGAATAGGATTTTGTTGGAGATGGATTTTCTTTAATGTAAACGATAGGATATACAGTTGTTTGCTTCAATTTTGTTAGTAAAATGGAATGTGTTTGGTTTATTTTTTCTTGATCATCCAATCATTGAATTTCTGAGCATTTTTACATTTGAATTTTTTCAATTCACCTTCCTCATCTTTATTAGTAGTAGTAACACATGCTATCTGGGCTGGTGAATTTTTCAGATTCAATTTCCTAGAGTCCACCATCTTTTATAGGATTTCCTTAAAAACAAAACACTGCTGAATGGGGTTCCCCAATATCTTAAGGAAGGGGAAATAGTTTTTTAGGTCATCAAATACTTCTTTATTATGTTTCTTCATCCCTCAATGATATGATGTATCCAGGGAAATGGTTATTTAGAATTGAATAGGCCTTGTTTTTAAACTCCTCAAACTATCTCCACCTTTGTTCTTTGTTATCATCTTGACAAGGAAGTCATTATTATTGATACTTGGGATGTGGATCCCTATGGTATGATGAGGGATTTAAAGTAGGAGTGGGTATAGGTGCCTGCTTAAGTATGAATATAGAGGCCTCTTCTTTTCCTTCTCTTCTTCTTGTTGTTGTTGTGATTACTCAAAATTTGGATCTAGTCTCTCTTATAGAGTTTTCCACTTATTGAGAAATAATATCCAGATCCTTAAACCTACTTGTGCATTTCATAGGGATTAATTTTGTGTGACTCTCATCACAGAAATTTTCATCACAAATGGGAAGAAACTCTTCCTGAGGGAGTGGTATATTCAAGAAGTATTTTA
Organism: Viscum album; assembly: GCA_963277665.1. Lineage (NCBI taxonomy): Eukaryota > Viridiplantae > Streptophyta > Magnoliopsida > Santalales > Viscaceae > Viscum > Viscum album. The sequence goes on along the minus strand of OY728123.1, from coordinate 608,970,704 downwards.
ATCCTTTCCAATGAGCAATGAAATTTCAACCTCTTTCATTCACCCTTTGTTTTCGATTTATGATATTGAAGACTTTTTTCTTCTACAGTGTTTAAAAGAACTATAAAAGGAATTTTTGATGTATATCATCCCATCCAGTCATCGATAGAGACTACAAACTTGTATACCAGATGAAGGATGTCCCCTATAGTGATTTTACAAAACATTTGAGTTTCACTGCCTCTTGTTTTTTAGGGATCCCCATCATAGGATCACAAAAAGATACAAAATGCATCAAGTGTTTCTCTGGATCTCCGAATCCATTGAATATTGGAAATGTGGGATTCCCAATGTTTATAGGAGGTGGGCTCGGATCTACCCATTCGATATAAACCTTATTTTATGGTTGTCTTAGTGCATTTTATCCATCAATAGATTCCAATTGAGTCTATAGTGACTCAATGGTGTTAGTGAGAATTCAAGGAAAATATGGATGTTTCGAGACCTGTACAAGTACAACAGCTAGAGCCTGAATTGGTGTGATGATTGGAAAAACCACTAGTGGTGGTGCTGATAATATTCTTCTTGGATAACCCTTGAGGGGAATGACTTTAAGGATGTGGTTAACCCTGTCCCGGTTTTTTTACCCAATTGAGGGAAATAATTATCCATATTAGTAGTTGCAACAAACCCTATTTTCTGAGGAATTCTTACTGGTAGTGCAAGATGATATTATTCTTGTGGAGCATGTCTGGTAGGAATGATTCTTCATAGTAACTGTGCATTGAGTCTTCTCAACTCCTTTATCTCCTCCTCTTTCTAGAAAAATATTCCATCCAATGAAAGGGATTGAACTTCTTTATGGAGAAGGTGATATGTAGTCCAACCTTTGACTTTTCCCTTATTAGGTTCCTTTTGAAATGGAGGAAGTAGAAAATTTGAGGGGACACATTGATTCTAGAAAAGCCTATGATTTCTAGTGTGCACACCTCCTTCTTCTTCATCAGTGTGGACAATATTATACACAAGAACTTAATCCTTTAACTCCCATGAAATGGAATCATTTTTATAGGATATTTTATAATATCATTATTGAGACTTACTAACACTTAATATTTTTTTGGCATTCTATCCATGTCATGGTGAGATCACCTTCTTCTCCATTATCCAAGAGAATTTGTTATCCAATTTTTTGGTTCCCTGGGAACTGTTTGGTGGATAGTAATCTAAAGGAAACCCTCGGATAATTCAGTTGTACATTCATTTTTAATCTTATTCCCTAATCAAATGAAAACTAACTTCCACTTAGGAGAGGATTGTGAATGTGAAAAATACCCCTACCCTACGGGGTAGGGCTATTTTTATTCTTCTTTCTCAACCATTTGGACTCTATATAGTGGCTTTTAAGGTTGATTTAAAAAAATCCCCTACCCCTCTGGTCTAGGGTGTTTGTTTAACTATTATGGATAATATCAGCGCAGATTCTCTTCAGATTTTACGAATTATTGTCAAAACGATAGTTGGGTGCATTATATATAACTCACTGAAATTACATGTTTCAGAATATTGTTGTCCTATTTCAAACATTTGTGCAATATGAGGGTTGGAATCCTCTAAGTATGAGGCTTTCTCAATGTTTTCAGATTCTTGATGCAAAAGTATCTCAATATCTTGATCTCTTTGGGCTTCACTTTGGTGGATGTCGATCGAGGATTGTTCTAACTGAGCGTCTCTTTGGTCATGAACAGAATTGGTTTGTTATAGAAGTCCTGGGAAAATAACATAGAATGAGACCACATTAAGTGGGCTTTGCTAGTTTTGTATTGTAGTGAAATTCAATTCTCTATGTTCACCTCATCCTATAATATGAACACCATATGGGGTTTCTGTGATCAATTTTTCTAACCTCATTAAGGAATTGAGGCACCCATGTTGAAGGGTCTCATGTTGATTCTTGATCGTTGGATATTGGGAAACCAGGAGAGTTTCCAAGTCAATTTGGCACTGCAATCCTTCTATTACCTTGACATTTCTTTGATATTCATAATATGGTAATACTCTAGCTTTCAGATGATGAATATTCATCCATATGTTAGGGTAGATATCATGAATAAAATATTCTTACAAAATTTCTATAATGTTGTATTGGGAGGTGGCCAAAGGCCATAACATGACTGGTATTTCACCCTTAGCCAGTTTTTTCCTCATATTCAACATATCCTCTTCATCTTTTTCCAAATTTTCCTCAACCTAGTCTGACAATATTGGGTGCTTCCCGATTTTTTTACCACATGAAATGGGATTAGTTGTTGTATCCTCTACTATATTATAAGTAAATTTCCCAAGGGAGGTTTGGATAATGACCGTTAACTTGGGATGTCTTCTAGATGATAAATTATTTTGCTTTCCTGTAATAAGGCATCACACATGACTAGACTTATGTTTATAAGTTCCTTAAGATAATAGGACTTTCTCAGCACTACATTTTCAGAAGTAGAATTCTCTTGACAATACGAAACACTACTATAGATAGAAATTTCACAACGAATTCAATCAAGGGGAGGACCACCGTGGTGGATTACAGTAAGGGATAAATCCTCTTTCTCCTTGGTCTTCTATCCATATAGAGGGTTTTCATGGATATCATCCAAATATAGGTTCTTGAGATTTACTAAATTGTCCTGAAGAAGTCCTTCATGATGAAGGGTAAGATGATGACCTTAAAATCTACCACTACTACTATCATAATTTGGTATTTTGAGGGTAGGATCTTGACCTACAATAGATAAATGTCTGAGGGATTCATGAAATCCAGCATTAAATGGATCCAAATCTGGAATTATCTCTTGATTTTTTTAATGTGTTTGATAAGACTACTTTTTGGATGCCTTCTTACATGCAGTTGGGGCCACTTGCTGGGAAAATTGGTTATCATAGGTGGGTGTATGTGCCTTCTTTGGAGTGGATGTCTGAATAGGATGATTATCACCAATTATAATGGGAGTGTATTCTTGATCACATTATTCGTATGATATGGGGTAATGTGCTCCAAAACCCTCCTAGACTGGAACTGAGGTGTGTATGTGCTTCAGGATGGCATGCTGATGAGTCATCCTCATTATGGGGACAGAGTTATGCGTTCATCCCTCTGGTACTACTGACGTTTCCATTGAGATATTCTGGAACGTTTCTGGGATATTGGTAGGAATTTGTGTTATCCCTTTAACCATTACCAAAATTCAATTGGTGCATTCAGTAGTTGGAAAAGGAATATATGTTCATTCCACTTCTATAGTAGGTGTATGTACCTACTCTTGTCCTCTCTTTCCAGTCAATGGGTACTAACAATACTCATGTGTGGATCTAGAGAGTTGAGTCTAACCCAATCTTGTCATTAGAGCTTTCCAAATTACTTCTTAGATTACTAAAAGATGAGATTATTGGCGGTCTTGGTAGATTCTAGCACGTGTGTGTGTGACTATTGGCTATTTTCCACCAAACATGGTTGGAAGAATTCTTTAAGTGAAGCAAGACAAGGCTAATGGAAAGCTTGGTGGGTGGAGGCAGGTGTTTGTTCATGCTTAGAAATTACTGCCAGATTTGGTTGGAAGGCTTCCTTGAATGAAGTCGGACGAGTCTGATGACTAGATGAAAGATTGTATGTAGTTGTATGTGCCTACTCATGTAACTCCAACTGATTTGAATGGCGGGGTTAGTGTTGTACCAACAGATGAGTCTGCTGGCTGGAAGAATTAATGTGGATGGGTGTATGTGCATGGTTATTGTTTTCCACCAAACTAGGTTGGTGGACTTCTCTAGAGGGGAAAAGGTAGTAACATGCTCCCTGTTACCTAGTTTTTTTCCTTAGTGGTTCGTCTTGTGTGTCTGGGTCTAAGGGACATGTTCCGGATATCCAAATATTACACCCTCATTATGGTTAGGGTACTCTGCCACGTGGTGTTGGCAGTAGCGATTGTTGGCAGAAGCCCTTGGGACGGACCCTAGAGACTTTCGGAAGAGGTCGTAGGTGGACTCTTGGTCGACCTCCCAGGAATAGGGGAGGATTGATTATTTCATTCTGTGGATAAGATCCCAGAATGGTTGAAGATGGTGGTTGGCACCGTCTACTTCTGGACCACCAGTCATCACTGGTCAGATGATTGGGGTTATTCTTGATCTGGAGGGCCTATCAGGTAGCATCATAGGTTGGGATAGTACTGTGTTCACATTAATCTCATACTAGTGCATTGGATAACTAGAATTTAATAATTTGATTTGGTGATGGAATCCTTCGAGAGAATGAGGATCCATCTTGAGCTGCAATTGAGGCATTCACGAGTGCAAACTTGAAGGAAACCATTTTGAATGAAGGGAGTTCTTGGAATGAAGTGCATGCATATATGAAAAATAAAAATAAATAACTCCATAAAAGTAGAATATTTTAAATGAACACATGCCTAATTTTTTCCCTTTTATTTCCCTCTATTATCAATTGATAGGGTCCTGACAGATGGGTAACAATATCATCTTGGTTAAAGATTCATGTTGGGTTCACCTTTTTTTGTTTCCCTCAAAACGTGTGTTCTGGATGGGAATCACTATTTCTAAATGATTTCCAACAGATTTTTTATGGAATAGGAAACACCAAATGGTTATATATTAAAAGGTACCTACTTTCCAAATGTAGGTTTTCATTAAGGATTTTGACCCATGTTTCTTAAGAACTCACATTTGTATAGAGGATGGGAGGTTGGGCTCATCACACCCTTTTGAGGAGAATTATTTCCTACTCTAGGAATATATTATAGATTTATTATTTGTTTATAAATCCTTATTAATTTACCAAGTTTAATGTAGGATTCTATGGAAATTTTCAATCAATTATTAGCATGTGTGGAATTCAGAATCATCCGTATGTATTCGAGGTTCTTCATAGATGGAGATATCGTTATGTATTCTATATTATATGTCATTGGTACCCTATCATATACTATATAGATATTCTTTGGTCATTATTTTAACAATTATAGTTTTTAAGAGACTCAATGGGGAACCCTGGAATTTCTGGTCTTCTTGGTAAACGAATATAGAACCCACGTTGGGTTTGCCTTTTTTGATAAGGATGCAACCATATAGTTTAACATCATGTGGTAAGGACATCTAGGTAGAAGCACATGAGACTTATCCCGTTTGGTAAGGACTCTGTAAGTGCATCCAGGAGACCCGGGATCAAATCCAGGCAGAGAAATTATTTCTGGGTACTATAGTAGTACTATAGAAGTACTGTAGCAGGTACTGTAGAAGGCACTGTAGCAGGAACTATGCAGTACTGTAGAAGGTACTGTTTGGCACTGTAGTAGCCAGGAATATGCCCCTATTTGTGCATCCAGGCCACCGATTTGTTCCCCGAGTCCTTTAAGGCCTTCATGCCACCCAGGACTTCAGGTCAGTAAGGCCTTCGGACCACCTCAAGGCCTTTGGGGCACCTTAAGTGCAGATGAAAACTCGACGACCTACAAGAAACAAGCTCTATAAAAAGGATGATCAAGGAGAATTCACCACAGAATAAGCTAAACGGATTTCAAGAATGAGAGGGTATGGCACCTACCATCGGGAAAAGCATGTGAATTCATGGGAATTCCTATCCAAATATCTATGCGAAGGTGGAGAGATGATTTCACGATGAAGATGCTGGGGAGGAGCAGTTCCAAGTTGTTAGTCTGGGTTATATGTAATGTTAGAAGCCTGTGGGAAAATGAATTCTTCTAAGGCCTACGGGCCATATAATACTTACACCTAAGAGACTTGTAAGGGTTCCACCTCACCCCTTGAAATGTGGATTATCAAAATTAATAAAAAATGAAAGCCTTCAAGCCATTGGAGGAGGACATCTAGGCGGAAGGTTCCTAGTCAAAGTTTGGTGTGGGACTTATACCGAAGCATACCAAGGAACCTGGAAAGGATATGTGTTTCCCAGATGGATTATACCCTACTAGGAATATGACCCAAAGTTAACAAGATTGATTAAGAGTGTTAGGTTTGATCCTTAGGGTGGCTTCCAACGTATCTCATTTGGATGGGAATCAAACACCACATAATTCGGTATGTCTCACAGGGACATAACACCCTTTGAGAGAAATAGGTTGGGGATTAATCCTAGAGGCTGCCCTTTTAATAGGATCCATGATATATTTCCTAACACGTGGATATTTAGGGAGGCTTAATTTAGGGATTACTCCAAAGGAGGATGTCTAGATTAAAGTAATCAGTATTGGACTCCTAAGGAGGATGTCTAGTGAGTTTAAGCCCTAGGTGAAGGATTCATACATATCCATGTTATAGTGGGACTGAGGGTTCTCATAGTTCATTCCTTCAGGTGGATTGTGAGGATGTTTTTTTCATTACAAATCACTAATCCCACATGAGACATTATCAGTTTGAGGAAAAAGATTATGTGAATGATTCAACAAACCATGCACTTTCTACTCCACTAATGGAAGAGGTTGGGAATACAGAGGAAGAGGTTGTGGAAATGATCCTTCAATCTATTCACCTTGAATTAGATGAGATTCCATTTTATGTAAGAAGTTAAGGTGAAGGAATTAGAAATGATAGAGACTAAAACCTCCTATATGATAAGCTAGCGGCTTACACAAGGATGGATTCCCAAAAATGTGTCGTGTAGTGAGGAAAGAGAATCTCACTCCATTTGGAAGGGAAAAGCAAGTTTGATCATCACTCTTCTTATAGGGACTGGAGGGATTAGTTCTTAGAGAATATGAGGGGAGGATAGAGTCTTCTCATGAGAATCCGAGACTAGGAACTCCCCAACATTGTCCTTAGGGGAAGGTTCCACGTGACCATAGATATATAAACCAATAGGTATCCTGAGGATCCTCAATACCTTATAATAAAAATTTTAGAGTACTCTAACCATAGGAATACATAACCAAATAGAGGACCCACTGGTGTGCCACTTGATGAGGCTGTGTAAATCTGTGGGTCATGGTGCAGGTTTCAACATAACCCCTTTTTGAAAAGGGTTCCAAGGAAGGAGAGGCCCTGCCATGAGTGGTTTAAAAGAGATCTTAAAGGATAGATCACATAGGTTTTCCATGTAGGTATGCCATATAGTTATGCCACATAGGTCCTAAGAGGAGCTGAAAATGATTAACACGTGAAGGATAAGCCTTTGAAGGCTTGAAATTCCTAGGGAAATGGACTTCTCGGACAACAGAACTTGGGTGAAGATTTAACTTAACCACCTTGGGTTTCCCTTGATGTCCATAGAAGAATCACGCGGAGGTATTTTCTTAAAGAAAGGACCTTTCATAAGTGATTCTTCTAATTGAAGGAGGGTCCTCATACAAGTATATTATATTTTATACATTGAAGGTACTTTCATCTTGTTTATCCCTTTTAATTCTCTCTTATCTCATGTTTTCGAGAGATTCCTAAGAAATTTTGGGGGACCTCGGCGAAGGAGTTTTACAATGAGAGCTTCGAGAGTTCTTCAGACTTTTTCAGTTCTTGAAATAGGGAGCCCAAGGGTCATATTTATAAGCAAGGAGGGACCTAGTAAAAGGGTGTTTTCAGAGTAGTTATTAGGTTTAGTTCCATAGTTTATCTCTTCCGCAAAGGGGTTTAAACATTGCACTTCCTCATTTGTCCCTATCGTAGTTACTTGGCATAGGCAGCTACATCTTTTAAACTATACTGGCAGGACCTATGCTGGACACTTATTTCAAAGGTGTGCTGCACAGGTGTACCACTCATTGGGGATGGTCGAACCACCTTGGAAAACATACTTCTCGCACATGGAAATCAAATCTACTACTTCTTCCATAAAGACATATTTTACTCAAACTTAGCATTTGGTGTCTAAGTGAGGTTCACATATTTAATTCTGTAGAGAAGTGCATGGAACACATTTCATAGTGTCTAAACACATGTATCATAAATAGCAGATCACAGTGTGGTTTTGATATTGTATATATCTATCTATAGTATATTATAAAAGTGGGTTTTTAAATAAATTCATGATTTGATATGGATATATCACTATCCTTAATTCAAAATTAGGGGAGTCAAATTTCTTGATATCAATTATATATTGTATCACCAAAAGTGGTATAAGGGTATCATAGTATTTGATATGTTCAGCGATTAGGGATATCAAAATAATCATTTTTTCAGTTATATAAGTATGTATATGTCAAATGCATTAAGAGTAATGTATCACCCCATGCTATATAGTGTGTTTTTAAATTTTATTTTATTATCATTTGTATAATGATTATATAATTTATAAATTTAAAAGTGAATAAATTTAAATATATCTATTTAATTTATATATTGTTTCTAAAGTAAACAAAATTATTAATTGTTAATAAAGTTTTATTAAATTTTTGTGGTATTTTCATAAATTAGTTTTAATATTCAATGTTAATGTTAAAGGGTCTTATGTTTCATGATATTTTGTGTATTTTGTTAATGTAAAGTGTTTATATTATAGTCCTACATAATATTATATTATGTTAATAATTTATAAAATAAGAAAAATATAAACACTTTTTTAACATATGAAGGGTTCACAAAGAATAATATGAATTGTTCATACAAATGTATTATTTTGGGAATCTATTAGAACCATCAAAAAATGATTTTAGTGTATTGGATTGACATATAAACAAATTTATCATTTCTGATATTAAAAAATGTAAATGTTTTATATTTTTAGTATGAAGTGTTCATAAGGATTTGAAATTTAAATATTTCTTGTTTCATTAAATCATATATTTGAATATGTATGAATTTATACATGCACACATGCCACATAAAAAATATGAATATTTAATATTTTTCATATAAGTAAACTGTTTATATTTATATTATATGGAATATATTCTTTTTAATTAATTATTTATTTTTTATGTTCTTATTTTATGGAAATATTCATTAAATATCATGTCTAAATTTTTTAATAGTTTATTTTTTATTTATTATCCTTATCATGAATATAATTTTTATATATTATTTTTTTTATTTTGTTTAACATTTTTAAATTACTTCCATAATATAAATACCAAACATTTAATGAGTTTGATAATAAGTTATTATAGGAGATTTAATTTATTTAAACTAGTATTTTTTGTTTTAGGTAAGTACAAATTAATATTTTTTTGTAAATATTATTATAAATTTTTAGTTAAAATCCAATTGATAGGATAGGTAACACTAGGGAATTGGATTATGGATATTGGTAATTTTTTTCAGATGTTAACTAGGCTGGTGCCTATGGTTATATAAACAAAAGTTTTTTTTAGCAATCTATCACATTATATAATATTTTTAAAATGATTTATGTTTATTATAACATTTACATGAATGACTTTTCGTGTACCATTTTTCATAAGATAAAATTTATATTCTAACATGATGGGAATATATTAATTTTTATGATAAATAATATATTTAAAATGTAAATCAAATATAATAATTCATAAATATAAATGATGTGTGAAAAGAAATATAATATATATATATATATATATTGATTTAAGACGTTATGATAAGATATTTGATAAATCCCTTCCAAATAGTAACTTTTAGATTCCTTATGAAGTTGGAATTCACCAAGAACTAAATCATTAAATATGAGGGAACCAAATAAGATTAGTTTCCCATGAATTATATTTTTTATGGTAAGAAGTATATAGGTTAGCCTAATTGGATTAGTGATATGATAGAAACACAGATCCACCCTTCTAACATCAAATTTAGAATAATGAATGTATATCTAGAGTCACCCAATGATGGAGTATCTGAGAAATAAACAGCTCACCTCGATTTTTATCATCCAAAAAAGATCACTTCAAAGTAAAAAATAAGTGATATACCAAAAAAAAATCTTCACACACACTCTTAAACATAAGGAATCTAATGTGGTTCTATATATAGAATATGACAATGAAGAAACCCTAAAATCTAATAAAAAGGAAGATAAATAAACTCTCAATTTATATATGGTCTCAATAACCACTACTCTTAAAAGAAGGATAATTAAAATGATTATAAAAATTATAGTAGGGGCCTCCTATTTATACAAAAACATTATATCAACCAATAAATTAATGTATATCATATTTATCAAAAATATAGAATATTTTATTTTATTACCCAATTAAGGTTACTCACAGTTGTATGAACATATTTTTTTTATTGAAGAAAAAATAAACTCCACCGTGTAACTATAACCTACCACTGATTATAACATTCTCCAATACCCAAAATTACCCCAACAATAATCATTTAGTTTTAGTAATTAACCATCTGCAACTACCTCACCATTTCTCTACCTAAAAAATAATCGTGTCTACCAATTCTACTATAGAAAATGGAATTGTGATTGAAAAATCAGATTACTATATCTAACAAAATGTTTTGGATAAACTTAGATATGTGACCATACATGGATTAATCTTTAATTGAAATTATGTTGATAATATTAATAATATGTATTAGGGTAAGATGTTATCAACTCAACAATCAATGTGTTACATATCATAAAATTGATGTGATAGTTTACCAAACTAATTAAATGGTGAGAGAAATTAAAAAAACTAAATAATTAGGGAAATATATATCATTTCATACTAATATATATAAAAAAATGAAACATAATCGCGTCTTATTTTGTGTTAGTGTAATAAATAAAATTCCACATTATATACTTGTAAAACATGATATTTTCCAGACAAATACTTTTATTATAGATAAAATGATAGTAAATAAAACATTAAAACTTTCATTGAAATAAATTATTTAGAAGGAATAGAAAAAAAATAAAAATATTTCTTAGACTGGAATAAATATTTATGAAATTTTCACAAATAAAAGGAAGAATTAAATGTCTTCAAGAAACCACTTCATGAGGAACCTATTGTAATGACCCTCGACATTTGGTTATGAACTCTAATTAATTTTTAGATCATGGTATAATTTTGGGAATCTTTGGATGTTTTTTTTTTGAAATTTTAAGATTAAGATAGGTGAAGGGGGAGAATTTTGAGGTGGTACATCTAGTAATTAGACTTTAAATTCCACAAAGTACCCAATGGAAATGTATTGAGTACTTTCTAGGTAGTCTAGCAGTGTAGGTCCACTGGTCTGAAAACTAGGTAGTCTATGTACTTGCACAGCACATGAGTCTCAGTCCAATTTTTAAGGACTCCTTAAGTGCATCCACAAGACCCAGGTTCGAAACCAGGTGGAGGCATATTTCCAGGTACTGTAGTATCAATGTAGTAGGCATTTTAGTATTCACTCTAGCAGGAACTATAGCAGGCACTGTAGGAGTTCAGTACGAGTATTGTAGCAGGTACTGTAGCAGTCACTGTAGAAGGTGCAATTTAGTACTATAGCGGCTAGAACTATTCACCATGGGCCACCAGTTTCATCTTGGAGTCCTTAAGGCCTTCAGGCCACCCAGGCCTTTGGGTCAGTATGGTTTTTGGGCCACCTTTAAGGCCTTCGAGCCACCTCAAGGCCTTCGGGACATATGATTAGTCCAGTTACCCCAAACAGACTCTACAAAAAAGGAGTAGCCCCAGAGGAGGATTCAAAGAAATTGTACTCACCAGAGCAGAACCAAATGGATTTTCAAGAATGAGAGGGTATGACTGTGCCATCGGTACCAGCATGTTCTTGTAAGTGAAGCCTAGCCATACATACATTCAAAGGTGGAGAGCTACAATCACGATGCATATGCTGGGGAGGGGAAATTCCTTGTAGTTATAGTCTAGTTTGATTCCCTAAGACCTTCGAGTCAAGTAATCTCTTAAGTCTATTGGCCATGTAATCTCTAATCCTACGGTCCTTATAAGGGTTCCCCATCATCCCTTGAAAGGGGGGTTATCAAAAATCAATAAAATTGAAGTCCTTTGGGCCATTCAGACTATGGACTTGCATTGGGGGGTTGATGAGCCACTAGGTGGATGGTGGGTTATGGCCCTATACCTTACAATCTTCTAGTATATCTTTCAAAAGGGTTAGTTTTGAACTATGATGGTAAAGATAATTGGTTCTTTGCATGTGTTACCTTAGATTTATCTTTCATTTGTATGAAATTTGATAAAATTTGGAGTCCTAATTCCCTATATTTATTCTATAACATTAAAAAAATGACCTAAAATTGAAGATATTATTATTGTGTTGGATATTCCTAGTTAAGTGTTTCCTGAATCTTATATTTCTATGAGATGGTGATGATATATTTAGAACTATGTCGATCCAATTCTCTTCCACTTATATTGTTTATTATATTCATAAATCATTTAGTTCAAGGAGTTTCTAGGATCATGTTCCTTGAGCAGATTACTTATCCTCATTGATGCAAGTAACATTTTATTTTTCTTCTAGATTTGAATTTTTTTATAAATAATTGTGGACTAATTAATGATTTAATAGAATATATGGTTTTTTGGTCTAAAAAATTAACTAATTATTATGCGATGGATTTACTAACATTTATTGAATAGTAAATATGACCCAATAGAGATGGATTAGTGTATAATTGAGTTTAAAATGTTTTAAATGATGAATTAGTAAGATGATAATAGATATATTATGTGTTAATTAATTGGGTAGTGATGTTTTGATTTAATTTGGTTAAATATGGGAAGGAAATAAAAAAAATGGGTTAATTGGAATGAATAACACCAAACACAACTTAATACATTATTGTAGTGAGAATATGGATTTTTTTATGTTTTAGTGGATTATTTTAAATTATTTAATGTTCTAAATGATTGATATTTCTAAACTAATGAGTATATCCATGTGTTAATATGGGGTATTCAATGGAATGAAGGTAACTAGGTTTCCTTGGGAATTAACCCTATTCTTGAAGGTTAATATCTATTTATGGTAAATTGAATAATGAAATGTTTATGATAGAAATTAGAATTTTATTGGTTAAATTTAATTATTAACTATAGAAAGGTTAAGTAAATAACCTTGACTTGTAATATAAAATATTTAGGACTTGGGGGGTGGGGGTTCTTGATGTGTATTTTTATGATGAAATCATAGGAATTGATGTTGTAAATAAACTTTTGATTTATTCAATATTTAATATGTCATTAAAGGTGGATAAGGTGACAACATGTGTTTTCATGGGAAGAAATTATTATTTTATTCGATAATTAATGTCATGCATGAGAGGTTTATTGTTGGTCATTTTGTATATTTTGATCCATAATTATGGAAACATGTAGGTAGTATATAGTGGAATGAAATGTTATATTTCAGGCTATGAAATGGTTGAACATAAGAGGTTGAATGTGTGATGTTTAAAGATATGGCATGATTGACCTTGGTAGGATGGATATTTGATATGACATGATATGGAATGGTTGACATTGAAAGGTTATATATTTGACATTCCTTGTTATGGAATTGATGAACATAATGGATTAGATACATATAACATTAAAATTTGAAATATCATTAATGTTATAGATTTGATTATTTTATATGCATAGTTAGGCTTGGTCAAGTCTAAGGTTCTCATGATGAGATATGAGCATATATTCTGATCCATATGTACTGGTATTGGTTGAGGATCATATGAATCATTTAGATGACTTGGATACACTTAATCCTTTATTTTATTTCAGAAATTTATAGTAATAGAATAATTTTATCATCAATATGTAATGACCTAATGTTTAATCAATGAAAATTCCCTTCTTATTTTCATATAGTATAATCATATGAAATCATAACTCAATGAACTACTAACTACTATGTTGCCTTTAAACATAATATTTTCAATTCTCTATTTTGAATTTCCAAAATCTGACGTACATGGTTGTGATTAGTAAGATCTTTGGAGTCTGATAAGACAAACGTAATTTTTAGTGAATAGTAACCAACCCATATGAATAGTAATGTTACTCTTAAGAATAGTAACATGACCCTTTTGAATAGTAAATAATCCTTTTGAATAAGTAACCTTACCAATGAAATTATAAATAAAATTTATCCATCTTATAAGTGAAAATATGATATAATTATACTGTCGGTATTCTTGGGAGTCATGTATATTTAATTATAATTTTATGATTAATTTAATAATTTAAAAGAAAATTTATTTTCATACAAAGTATTCATAAATAATTATATTTATGTCTTATTATTATATTATAATTTTAAGAGACTTTATCTAATTTTTCAAAGTGTTAGAAAATAATTTTTAATTTTTAAATTTGTATTTTTCAAGTAGATTATGATTTTAATTGAAAATTAAATTTCATATATTCAGAAAATTATTTTTTTTACATGGAGTTCATTTTTTATTTTTACACATTGAAAAATGGTTGGAGTGATGTTTTGGTATTTTCCTGAAATAGTTTATTTTTTGGTGAATAATAAAATATGGTAATTTGTTGTATATATACATTATATGTTAAATACACTATTTACTTAGTCATGGATGATGTAAGTACCTTGGGTTTGAACTAACAAGCACATATTACTATTTATTTTTAACAAAAATCAATATTATTTCTTATCTTGAGAAAAATAATAAAATAATAAATAAAATATTGAGAAAACCCTCCTCTCCTCCACTATAAAAACCACCCTCACCCCCACCCCACTTCTCTTCACTCCTCTCATGCCTTGTCCCATGTCTAAAGTCTGATAAAATATCTCCCTATTCCCCTATCTTACATCCATAATCTCATGGTCTCTTCAAAAGAAAAAATCATCTCCCCTAAAGAGGTTCTTAAGGAAAATATATTCAAGAGGTAAATTCCTCTTTCCATTTATTTTACTTTCATTCAAGTTTCATTATTTTCTTTTTCATTCCTCACCTCCTTTCATCAAAATGTTATGATAAATATATTACCTTAAATGTACTATAATTTTTTTATTATAAAGGAATAATTAATCATCATCCCTTCTTTCCCCTCCTTTTATACTAGGAATGAAAACACAATATGAGATTTGTTAATTTCTCCCATTCAAGGACAACGGGTTTCCAATTCCTAATTCCATCTTCAATTCTTTTCATGTAACCATTTTTTTGCTTTAACCATAAAATAATATGTATATATATATATATTATATCTAATTTATGTTTCCTGAATCTTTTGTACACATGATATTATTTTATAAATAAAAATGTGTTCAATGTGATAAAAAACTCCAATTAACCAAAACAGTTATCATTGAAGGTTTATATAATGATTCATCTTCACTCCAAATAACCAAATGAATTTTATAACCAAGTAATCTACTATATTATCATTATTAACATATAACTTCAATTCTAGACATCCATTCTAATCTTACATGTTTATCCTTACATGTATATAAGTAAACCAATCATGAAAACCAATGAAATAGACAATGAAATTGAACATCCTAACCCATCAAAAATGTCGTGAATGAACTATATAAGGTTATAATAAATTAATTAAATAAGTAATAGGTTATTGAAATATTAATTAATTAATTTAATGTGGTTATCAAGTAAATTAATATCATGGTAAGAACACCTTCGGACTTAAGGTAAGGGATTCTACCGGAACCTCCATTACTCCTTCAGGTTACTCTATCTTTATTTTTACCCAAATAAAGTTATCTGTTATTTTTATGTAAATCTTTTAAAAGTTGTGTACATGATCTAAAATCATGTATCAATATCTATTAATTATTCTCCTTTAGGTATATACATGTTTTTAAGTGGTTCCCTATTCAATACTTCCTGATAAGAAAACTCATTTTAAGGGAACTTCCCGAATTCTTAACCAATTTCAGGTGCACTCTATCATCTATTTTAAGACACTACTATTTTTATAAAAATAGCCTTTTTCTTTTTAAAACCATCTTGTTTAACTTCTATTTTTATATTAAAGAACATTCCCTTTTCAATTTTAATGGTACTTTAGTATTTTCCTTAAAACCACACTAAACTGATTTAATACTAACATTTCATAAAGAATCTTCTTACATGTTGTCACATATATATATGAAATCACTTACCATGATATATGCCTATTTTACCTTATCAATTTCCATGTATTTTTTAATTCCTTTCTATCATGTACCCTTTTATGATACACCCATCTATTATTCTTTATGACTTGATTATGAAATCAATATCTTTCCATGGGTACTCTTATGTTTATGTAAGATTGATCATGTATAATTATATATGTGGAAATAATATTCATGAACATGATATGATGGGTGCACTCAGATAGTTCTCCAATGCATTGGGTAAAGTTGAGTCTCATGAGATTTTTTGTGCAACGGTATTAGCAGTTAGCCTTGACTCATGCTACCATGTGAAACAGTCTTGGTGGTTATCCTTCACTGGTGATACTTTATGTGCAATGATCCTTGACTCGTGATAAAGTTATGTTTTATGTTGTTTCCACATTACTATGACTCAACTTTTATATGATCCCATTTTTATATGTTATGATTCCATATCTTCCATTCATTTTTATATCATTATGTCATTTCATCTAACCAATGTGCTAAAGCTTTATTCTTGTGTTTAGTCCCTTACTGGGAATTTTCGCTCATCCCTTTTTCATGTTATCCCTAGGTTATGAAATTTATATGTATGATCAGAATGGAAATTAGGATCTCTTTATAAATATTAAATAAATAAATGTTATATTTAGTACCATGTTTTATGTTTTATGTTTTATGTTTTATGTACCCAGTCTTTTAAGAAACTAAACTTTACGATCCTTGGCTTGTAATATGATTCTTTACTATGCTTAAAATAATTTAATGAAATGTATAAAAGAAAAGAGTGTTTATAGTTGGTAACAGTGTATGGTCTAGTTATTTTTGGATTTTAGTAATATAAAACTTTAGTGAGATACTTAGAGACCAGACTCAGTATATCAAAATATCCCTAAATTTTGGTCAGTATAGAGTAAGTGGTTTATTAAGAATATGCATCCATGTCTGGATACAAACAAGTGGATGTGGCTCTGGAACAGATGTATCTAGGGGTGAAACCTGAAAAAACGCTTTGATCTAGACTCAAATGGGAACTAGTGCACAACAACCAGCCTTGTTTCACTCTTAGTTTGACACTATCGGGGGATATGCTTTGGTAAATTCATAAGCTTAGTATGAACCACTATTAAGGGAACAAAAAAATAAGCCCATATGAATATATGTTAAGTAACAAATCAAGGATAACCTTCTTTGAACACTAGGGAATCACAAGTTAGGATATAATTTTCTTTTAATAGTTTATCCTTGTATGTTTAAAGTTTCCTTTTTATGTTTAATAGCTAAGTATTCAATCCCTACAATTGAACATTTTGTTTCTTAGTTAATGGTGGGAAATAGAATAACACATGTCAATAATCAATGTGATAGGGAATTTGAACAATTCCCAATTGATATTCCAAATATTATGGGAACGGGTTCTCAAAACATTATGACAGTGCTTGCTCAGCTGGCTCAAGTTATGAATAATAAATTGAATAATGTGGAACACCCTCCTCCTCCAAGGAAAGAGAAAGTTTTCATAGAATATTTCACAAGGAGAATTCCTCTCATGTTTAGTGTATATTATAATCCTCTCCTCATGGAAAAGTGGATTAAGTCTATTGAAAATATATTCTCTATCCTCCAGTGCTCAGAAGAAGAGAAATTCATACTGGCAGTATATCATTTTTTTGGGTAAGATGATCAATTTTGGACAACGATCATGAATACTTTGTCCTAGGAGGAAATTAATTCCCTAGATTGGGAGAAATTCAAGAAAATGTTTTTCAATAAATAATTTCCCTGAACCCTCTATCTCAAGATGGAAATAGAGTTTCTCGGACTTAAGAAGAAGGGAGATTAGCCCATTGGGGAATATGAATAAAACAACACATGGATTGAAAGATATTACTTTGGTTTTTTCTTAAGCACTGAGAGAATGGTGGATCACTTATTTAGTGGACTAAAGACGAGTCCAAAAAAAGAATTGGCCATTTGTGAGTTTGAAGGTTATGAAGAGATTGTTCGTTGGGCCCTCGATTTTAAAAAGGATATTGGAGACACTCAATAGTCTCATGGGACTAGTGAAAAAAGGCAGAAAATGGAGTCTAATATATGTGGTTTGGAAAAGAAATATCATTATGGAAAGAATATTGAACATCGCACATATCAAAATTGTGGGAAGAAGCATCCTAGGAATTATTTAAAGGGAACCAGGAATTGATTCAAATGTGGAAGAATGAGACATCTTGTAAGAACTTATGGGGGGTATGAAGAATCATACTAATTTGGAAGAATAAAGGAAGGTTCATATTAATTATCAGCCTATAGTGCAGTGTTACAACTACAAGGAGCATGGTAATTATGCAAACAAATTACCTAAGACAAGTTTTGTTAGAGGAAATAAACAATAACCTCCAAGGAAACAAGGAAGGGCTTATTCTATCACAATTATTGAGGTGGGGTCATACAATGATGTTGTGACAAGTAGGCTAGTATTCCATTAAATAATATCAAATGTACTATTTGATTCTAGTTCTATGCATTCTTTCATATCTTGAATGTTTAGTATAACTATACATACACCACCTAAAAATATGGAGTTTGATTTATCTATGAGAATAGTAAATGGAGAAATTACTTTATCCAATATATATAACTCCTCACAAGTTAACATTTGTGGACTCAACCTCCTAAAAAATCTTTCCAAACATCCTTTAGTAGAGTTTGATGTTATCTTAGGAATGGATTGGATATATTTTTACAAATCCAATATCAACTGTTGGGAAAGGTAAATCACTCGTCACAACCCAAAACATCCTCCAATTATTTTCAAGTGTAAGTAAGAAGATGAATCTCCTTTAGAATCATTTTCTCAACTGTGGATATTACTTATTTATGTGAAATCATGTCTAGATAAAATGATTGAGATAAAGGAGATGATACTTCCCAAATATATGCCCATCGCAAGGGATTACACTGATGTATTCCCTGAATAATTTTCTACTCTTCCTTTTGATCGAGAGGTTGATTACTCAATTGAACTTATTCCTATATCTCTGCTGATATCAAAGACACCTTATAGAATGGACATTGTAGAGCTGGAAGAGCTGAAGAAGAAGTTATAGGAGATTCTAAATAAGGGATTTATATGCCTGAGTGCTTCGTTATGGGGTGCACCAGTCCTCTTCATCAAGATTAAGGATGAATCAATGTGCCTCTGTATTATTTATCATGAGATCAATATGATCATGATATAAGAACAATTATCCCCTACCATGGATAGATGAATTGTTCGATCAGCTTCATGGGGCATGTTATTTCTCTAAGGTGGACCCTTGGTCAGGATATCACCAATTAAATGTGAGGAAGGAAGATATTACCAAGACTTCCCTTTGAACGAGGTATGGACACTATGAGTATGTATTGATTCTCTTCTAATAAACTAATGCTTTGAAAATATTTATGGATTTAATGAGTAAATTCGTAAAATATTACCTCAATAAATTTGTGGTAGTCTTTATCGATGATATTCTGATATACTCCAATATCAAGGAGGAACATGTAGCGCATTTGAATACTGTGTTGATGAATTTTTTAAGGGATAAACATTATGAAAATTATAGTAAATGTAATTTTTGGGAGGAAGTATCATTCTTGGGTCATGTTATCACCATAAAAGGGATATCTTTGGACCCTTCTAAGACAAAGGAAATTGAAGAGTGGCCTAGGCCAACATCTGTAATAGAGATCCACAGCTTTCTCGGTCTATCCAAGTATTAAAAAATATTTTTAAAGAAATTATCATGGTTTTTAAACCCAATTACCAAGATGAAATAGAAGGGGGTGAAGTGTTTTTAGACTCAAGAATGTGAGGAAAGCATTAAGGAGCTCAAAAATATGCTTATCACTACGATTGTTCTCACACTCCCAATAAGTGGAGAAATATTTGTGGTGTACAGTGATTATTCAAATAAGGGATTAGGTTGTGTACTGATGGAAAATGATAAAGTGGTAGCTTACACCTTGATATAGCTGAAAATCGATGAGCAAAACTATCCTACGCATGATCTGAAGTTGGCAGTTCTGATCTTTGCTTTGAAAATATGGTGGCATTATATCTATGGGGAGAAGTGTGAGATTTATACTAATCATAAGAGCCCCAAATATATATTCACATAGAATGAGATTAATATGCACCAGTGAATATGGTTAGAGCTCGTTAGGGATTATGAATGCTCAACCCACTACCGCCCCAGTAAGGCAAATAAGGTAAAGGATTCTCTAAGTAGAAAGGATCTTGCATCATTATCAATTATAAGAATTGATAAGGATCCAATCTTCTTAGATTTTCATAGGATGGACATGGGAGTAATTAAAAGAGGAATATCATAAATCCTTTTTCAAATGGATTCTTAACCATCCATCATGGAGAAAATAAATGATTCTCAAAGAAAAGATGTGGAAATTGTGAAAAGGTAGGAAGGTATTAGAAATGGAAATCCACTGAGATCAAGATTGACAAAGAAGGAGTTGTAGGATTTGTTTCACGATTATTTTTACCATATGATCCAGAAATAAAGAAGGAGATTTTGAATTATCTGCATTGCTCAACCTTCTAAATTCACCTTTGGAGCACAAATATGTATCGAGATCTCCTAGAGAACTATTGGTGGGACAATATGAAGAAGGAGGTTGCAGAGTATAAATCAAAGTGTCTGGTATGTCATAAAGTCAAGGTTGAAAGACCAAATTCTAAGGGGATGGTGCGACCACTACCCATACCAACATGGTAGTGGGAGAAAATATCCATGGAATTTGTCACTGGATATCCAAGGACATCCAGCGGAAACAATGCAATGTGGGTCATTGCAGATCATCTTAGAAAGATAGCTCACTTTATCTCAATTCGAGAGGAATTATTATTGGATCAACTAGAATGGAAATATATTGAATAGGTGGTAAGTCTTCTTGGAGTATCACTATATATTGTATCTCATAGAGATCTGAGATTCACCTTGATGTTTTGGAAAAGACTCCAACATGCTCTAAGCACTGAACAGAAATTAAGTACAGCCTATCATCCTCAAATTGATGTCCAATCTGATTGAACTATTTAGACACAGGAAGAAATGTTGAGAGAATGTTTTGTGGACTTCAATGGAGGATGGGACCGACATCTTCTACTAGTTGAATTCTCTTACACCAATAGTTTCCACCCTAGAATCAGAATGGAACCATATGAATCCCTTTATGGTAAAAGGTGCAGAACACCAACATTGTAACAACCCAAGATTTTATAAAAAAATATTCTTTTTAATTTTATTAAAGTCTTGTGTTGTACGCTACACCAAAAGGAGCTTGCACAACACGCATCCTTGACTTGCCTTGCATTACACGCAATCGCAACCTTCCTCGATAGCGTGTGTGGTACGTAATACTGAGTTTCACGAAACAATGATATGCTATTAAAATATTATTGAAACTAGCCGTTATGAATAGTAATAACTACTTTTTAAATTTTAGAAATTTTAACTCTCAAAATGGACTTCATTTTTGGATTCGGAGTATCGAATTTAGCCTAAGGTGAAATTTTGGTACTTTTCGGATAACTTTCATATTCTGATGAATAGTGAAAATTACTAAATTATAATTAAAAACAACTTTTTTTAATCGAAATAATTAATAGTGATAAATCATTAATTTGAGTGGTTTTAAAGTATATTTAGAATATATTTTTACAATTTAATACAATGTTGGTCATTGGATGTAATTTCACATTTAAACTAGACATAAACAAGTGTCAATCTTTTGATAGATTTTGTTTCTTAAAAACACGCTATTTGTTTTAACAGCGGGATTTAATTATAAAATTAATTAATGCAACTTATATGTTGGGAATTTTGTAAAATAGAAATCATTTTTGAATTCGGAATATCAATTATAGCTTAGGGTGAAATTTTGGCATTTTTCTGAAAAACTTCAATTTTTGATGAATAGTGAAACCACTAAGTGGTAGGTTAAAAACTGAATTTTGCATAAAACTTAATTTTACCGCTTCTGTGAATGAAATTTCGAAAATCTGAGAGACACGGTTAATATCAAGGACTAAAATTTGGTTCAATGAGATGAAAATAATTTTTTGGTGAATAGTAACTTTTTACCTTTTTTACCGCAGTTAATAGTAAATAGGGTAACTAAGGGTAAATATGATATTAATATTACCCTAACACATGTCCTAATTCTATTGGACAAGTGTAATTCGACCAAAAACAAACTTAGGAATAAAATATGACCATTTAGGCCCACTTGGATTAGATTAGGACATTTATTATTAATTTATTTAAAGATGGGTTAAAATAGTTAAAATCAAAGTTTAATAAGTAAATCATTTTTAATATGGGGTTATACATAAGATAAATTCTATTGTAAATATTCATTAGAAATCTAAAAATATTTACTACATGATGGTATTTTATTTGTAATTTTTAGACATCAAATAAATTAATTTATTTATGACACAAAGATGATGCAGTAATTATCTTGTTAATGAAATATTGACATAATTGATGTTATAAACACCAAAATAAATGTAATTTGAGACTTTTTATGAATTCCACTAATTTTCTAGGTTACTATGATATATTAATGTTGATTTAATCAACTTTGTTCGAACATATAATTCTGTTATGACTTTCACAAAAATAATATATCAAATAGTGCCAAAATTGACACAAAATAGTTTTTAAATAAAATATTATATTATTAATTGTTATTTTATTCCTAAAAATCTAAGGTTCGGCCAAATGACTTAGATAAGGATATATATATTAATAATAAACAATTTGGGGTTCGTTTGGCATGTTATAGTAAGTGTATTAACCATATAGTGAAAGAAAATAAAAAGACACGGTAAAAGTTAAATTATTTAACTTAGAGTTAAATCTAAATGATAAGGTTAAAATAAGAACCTAAACTTGTCTAAATCCTATTGGTTGATAGGATTTCGACCCATACGCACTTTAGCTTCGAAATAAGACCCTTTGGAACCATTATAAACCGATTTTGACTTTAATATAAAATAATATTTTGAGATATTCCCAAGGTGCCCCTCTCCTCCCTTATAAAAGGGCACCTCCTCCCCCTCCTCCTCACACCAAATTGAGCACTCAAGCTCGGCCAACCCCTGCCATTTTCTCCTCTCCACTTCCCTAGAATAATCCTA
This sequence comes from Viscum album, assembly GCA_963277665.1. Lineage (NCBI taxonomy): Eukaryota > Viridiplantae > Streptophyta > Magnoliopsida > Santalales > Viscaceae > Viscum > Viscum album. The sequence continues at coordinate 608,947,471 of OY728123.1, read as the reverse complement.
GAGGTCCTGGTCTTCTTCAAAGACCAATCTTAGTTCCCTAAGTGGAGGATTCAAAGAGGCGTTCCAAAGAAGAGGTAATATCCATTACCGATCTTTTCAATTTCTTTCTTCTTCAACTTCTTCTTCTTTAGTTGTTTCATTACGAAGTAATAACATCAGTATCACTCATATACTGATATGTTATTATAAGTATGAAACAACCCTATTTCACCATCTATCCATCCTATGGAAAAAGAAATCACCGCGCGTGCGTACGTACGGAATACCGTCTCCACGCCGTGGTGTAATCTATTTTCCACCACCACCTTACATGGATGGGTATAATGGTGTAAAGAATAACTATACATAGTTATTACAACATCATATTGATTCTGATATATTGTATAATCCACTTCAATTCAATTCAATATTTATAGAAATGATATCATCGCTCGTGCGTACGTACGGACTACCGTCTCCACGACGCGATGAGATTCATTCTCCATGTTAACCATTTAAGAATGATTATAATGTATATATAAGAAATAATAATGAAATATATGACATTATAAAGCTACTGGATTTATGTATATATATACATATGTATGTCATCTACTTACTTCCATTTCAAGACAATAAGGAAAGGAAAACAGCGTTCATGCGTACGTACGGACTACCATCTCCATGAACGGTGTTTTTCATTTTATTTATCTACCTATTATATATATATATATACTGAATATATATGATATATAAATCATATTTTATATTCTGGAAGTGAGTAAATCATGATATAAGTAATAATGATGTCAAGAACAACAAGTCAAAACACCTACGATAAATGGAACGATTTTACCCAAAACGCTTCTTTAACATGGAATTTACAAAAGAACGGGTAATATAATGTCATAAGTGAACCATATATGATATCATAACAATGAATATTATTCTGTAATAATTCAATAACATGATTTAAATCATTATACAGGAGGTTCGGACACGTACAAGCAAGTCGGACCTAAGGTAAGGGAAATATCACAATCTCATTTTTATCCGAGATTGTTTATTCGTAAGTATTTACTGGGGTGTATTTTATCATCCACATCCATGTTTACTCAATATGTAATATTATTTCCATCCACCTAAAATTGTTTAAATCCATTTTTACCCTTCGGTGAGTTTTTAGTAATACGTATGAAAGGAATCTTTTGTCGTTTTTCGTACGAGGTACTTTTTGACTTTTCTGACAAAAGTACGAAGAATGTTTTTTTTAACTTATACGGCACGAACGGATTTCTACTGTTTTATAAAGCCTTATTTTCCTGAAGCTTCCTCTAAAAGATTTCATGACTATTTTCAATAAAATCTCTTTCTTTTAAAATTGCATGATGTTTTGTGAAAAGAAATTGATTTTGAAGAAGAAAGGATATTTTCCTCAAGAATTCAATTCAAGTGTTTTATCAAAATTATTTTCCATCTAAGATAATAAAGGGTTCTGTTTCTATCAATATTTTTACATTGATTTGACTATGTTGTGATGGAATTATGTTTATGAATTCCTTTATATTATATGAATTGATTTATGATGTCATGATGTTTCAAGAATCCCATTTTTGTTACATGTGTTATGCGATGATGTATGTTTTATGATTATGTGGCACACATAAGAAAGGATTCATTATAAGATGGGTGGGACCTATATCTCCCTCCAATGCATTGGGTAAAGATTTTATATCTCATGAGATAGACATGGCTGGAATGGTAGGTTATACCGGTTCAGTGAAACAGGACTGAAACGAGGGTTACTCGATTCAGAAAGGGACTTTGTCCACTAAGATAGTCTTGGAAATGAGTCTTGACTAACAAGAAATGATTCTCTATGATTATGTGTGTATGCCACAAAGTTTCATGTTTTAAGTTATGATTATTGGGATTTCATTTCACTACTATGATTTATCCCATGTTATGAAATTATGCTCTCTTTTGCAGGTTAAGATTTCCAAAAGTTATGGTCTTATGAATATGATGTGATTGATTTTTCTTTTGTATACCCTTACTGAGCATTTGAGCTCACCCTTTTATGTTTTCTTTTCCCCAGGATATCAAGAAAGGTTTTTAGGTAAAAAAAAAGGGAAGATATTTATGGGAGATGTTGAAGATCTTTCCCCACGATTAGAAGATTTTATTCCGAGTTTCCAAAGACACTAAACTATTACGATCCTTGTGTGTGTGTTTTTGTTATGTACTAAGTATTCCGCAAAAGTAATGTAATGTCAATGTACGTCAAGATACGGGTCTCTACAAACATGTTGGGATGAGGTTAGTGAGAATAAGACTCTATGACCTAAAATGGTCGAAGAAATGGTGGAGAAGGTGAAACACATTCAGTAGCACATCATGGCTGCCCAATGTCGATAGAATAGTTATATAGACAATCATTGATGGGACCTTGAGTTCAATGTTGGAGACATGGTATTCCTCCATATATCTCTATGGGATAAGTTCATGAGATTTGGGAAGAAAGGAAAGTTATGTCCCATGTACATTGGACCCTTCATGATTTATGATCATGTTGGAGATATATCCTATCAACTAGAACTTCCACCTACCATGTCTATAGTACATAAATTCTTCCATATATCCCTCTTTAAAAAGTACATACCTGATCCTTCACATGTACTGTCTTTAGAGGTGGTACAGTTGGAGAATGTCCTTTCTTATGAGGAGAAGCCAATGAAGATATTGGATCATAGAGATAATGTTATACGCAACAAGAATACTCACTTGGTCAAAGTAATATGGTGGAACCATAATTACGAAGAGGCAATCTGAGAATAAGAGGAGGTAATGAAGGAAAAGTACCCACACCTGTTTACGACATAAAATTAAAAAGGAAATTTTAATGGTGAAATTTCATAAGGTGGGAAAAATGCAATGACCCAAATTTTAATCAATGGAGATTACATTATTATTATCACATAGTATAATCACATTAAATCAGAACACAATGAACTACTAAGTACTATATGACCTTTAAAAATAATATTGTCACTTCTGTGTTTTGAATTTTAAAAATCTGGCATACACAGTTTCGATCAGTAAGATGTTTGGTGTTTGATAAGAAAAACCTAATTTTTAGTGAATAGTAAAAAACCCTTATGAATAGTAATGTTATCCTTATGAATAGTAATATGACCCTTATGAATAGTAAATCATCCATGTGAAAAACTAGCCTTATTGAGGAAAGTATAAATAAAATTAATCCATCTTATAAGTGAAAATATGATATAATGATAGTGTTGGTATTTTTGTGAGTCATGTATATTTAATAAAAATTTATAATTAATTTAATAGTTTAAATGAAAATTTATTTTCATAAAAGGTATTCATAAATAATTATTTTGATGACTTGTGATTATATGATAATTTTAAGATACCTTAATTAATTTTTCAAAGTGTTAGAAAAGAAGTTTTAATTTTTAAATTTCTATTTTTCAAATAAATTATGATTTTAATTAAAAATTAAATTTCACATATTTTGAAAAAAAAATTCATAAAATAGAGTTCATTTTTTATTTCTATAAGTCATAGAACTGGGGGGAGGAATTTTTGGTATTTTTCTGAAATACTTGAATTTTTTGTGAATAGTAAAATACTGTAATTTGTTGTATATATACATTATATGTTAAACACACTATTTATTGAGTCATGGATTATGTAATAACCTTGGGTTCAAACTCACATGAACATATTAATATTTTTTTTCATGTTAATAAATATTATTTCTTGTCTTGGGAAAAATAATAAATTAATAAATTAAATATTGACAAACCCCTCCTCTCCTCCGCTATAAAAACCACCATCACACCCTCTTCTCTTCACTCCTCTCAAGCATTGTTCCTTGTATAAATTATACTCAAATATATCCAAAATCCCATATACAATGTCTACCATCCCTTGTTCTCTTCAAAATACCAAATCCTCTCCCCTAACGATATTCATAAGGATTATATATTCCATAGGTAAATTCATCTTTTCATTTCTTTTAATTTCTTTAATGTTCCATTCATTTAATTTTCTTTCCCCACCTCCTTTCATCCAAATGTTATGAAAACTATATTAACTTACATGTACATGAATTTTTTTATTATAATTGAATAATTCATCATCATCTCTCTTTTCACCTCCTTTTATAATAAGAAATAAAATGCCATCTGAGATGTGTTAATTTCTCACATTCAAGGACGACGAGTTTTCAATTTCTACTACCATCTTAAATTTTGGTCATTAAACAAGTTTTATTGCGTAAAAACCCATAATATATGTATTATGTATAATTTAATTTTTTTAATCTTTTTTACTCATGATATTAATTTATAAATCAAAATGTTATCGATGTGATCAAAAAACCACCAATTAACCAAAACAGTTATCATTAAAGTTTTATATAATGATTCATCATCACTAAAAATAACCAAATTAATTTTATAACCAATTAATATAATTTATTATCATTAATAACTTATAAATAAAATTCTAGACAACCATTCTCAACTTACATGTTTATCCTTACATGTGTATAAGTTAACCAATCATGAAAACCAATGAAACAAACAATGAAATTGAACATCTTAACCCATCAAAAAGGTCATGAATGAACTTAATAAGGTTATAATAAATAAATTACATAATTAAGAGGTTCTATACATATTAATTAATGAATTTAATTTGGTTATCCAAGACATTAATATCAAGGTAAGAACACTTTCATACTTAAGGAGAGGGATTATACTCGAACCTCCATTATTTCTCCAGGTTTCTCTATCTTTCTTTTTACCCAAATTAAGTTATTTGTTATATTTATTTACATATTATGAATTTTTTTTACACGATACAAACTAATGTATTAATATACATTCATTATTCACTTTCATGGATATACGTTTTTTTAAGTGGTCCCCTCCCCAATACTTTCCGATAAGCAAACCCGTGTTAAGGGAAGTTCTTGAATTCTTACCCAATTTCAAGTGCACTATATCATTTTCTAAGACAAAATTGTTTTTAAAAAGTTATTATATTTTTTATGAAAACCTTATTGGTTTACTTTTGGTTCAATATAAAAGATCATTCCATTATTTATTTTATAGGCTCTTTAGTATTTTATTTAAAACCGCACTAAAATGTTTTAACACTAAAATTTCATAAATACTCTTCTTATATGTTGAAAATTTTGTTTGAAATCACTTAAAATTATATATTATTATGTTACCTTAAAAATTTCCATGTATGTTTTAATTCATTTCTTTCATGTATACTTGTATGATATGCCCATCTATTATGCTTTATGACATGATTATGATACTCATTTCCTTCCATGGGTACCCCTATGTTTATGTATGATTGATTATGTGTGATTATATATATGGAAAGAATATTTGTGATAATGTTATGATGGTTTCAAAAAAATATTACTCTAATGAATTGGGTAAATTTGAGTCTCGCAAGATGTTATGTGCAATAGTCTTGGCGGTTAGCCCTGACTCGTGCTACCATTTTGACGATCTTGGCGGTTAACCTTGACTTCTGCTCCTACATGTGAAATTCACCTTGAATCATGCTAAATTAATGTTTATGTTTCTTCCACATTACAATGATTCCATGTTTATATGATCCCATGTTTATATGTTATGATTCTATATAGTCCATGCCTTTTATATCATTATTTACTACCTTCTACACCATGTACGAAAGCTTTATTCTTGTGTTTATTACCTAACTGGTATTTTTAACTCATACCCTTATTCATTTTATCCCCAGGTTATCCTATGAATATGTATGAGCACAATGTATTTTAGGATCTCTTTTTGATGATTAAATAATGAAATGTTTTATTTAGTCCCATCATTTATGTTTTGTGTACCTAGTCTTCCAAGACACTAGACTTTACGATCCTTGGATTTTAATATGATTCTTTACTATGCTCAAAATCATGTAATGATGTGTAAAAAGATATGGTTTCTATACAATATATTTATATTATTACACAAAAAAATCCTTGAGATAGGAGGGGTTGTAGTGGTGTACACTGAGAAGTTTATTCTCACTTACTATTTGTACACTCCTAATGTGTATACTGTAATGACACAAAATTATATTAACGAAATTTCCCTTATTAAAATTATTTCATATTGTATAAATCACAAAAAATAAATTATATTTCACAATAAAAACTTTATAAATGAATAATTGATGAAATAAGATGTATTTATAAAAATTAAGAAACCCAAACCAATGAAATAGTAACGTGACATTTTGAATAGTAATATGTCCCTTAGGAATATTACACCAGCCAATAGAATCATAACCTCACCTATGAATGTATATATAAAATATTGGAATCTTATAAATGAAAATATGATATATTTTTATCTTGATATAAGAAAATAAATGTTTTAAAAATAATAAATTAAGTATTTCTATTTTTATAAAACATAAATGTTTAATTATAATATTATAATTAATTTATTGACTTATAGAAAATTTATTTTCTTAAAATGTATTCATAAATTTATATTTTATTATCTTGTTATTATAATCTTATATTATGAGACAACAATTAATTTTTCAAAGTGTTATAAAATCAGTTGTAATTTTAAAATTGGTATTTTTTAAATAAATGATGATTTTAATTAAAAATAGCATTATTCATATTTGTAAAATTATTTTCATATAATTTGGTAAATTATTTAATTCTAACTGTTGAAAAATGGATAGATTTATTTTTTGGATTTTTTTCTGAAAAAATGAATTTTTAGTGAATTGTGAAATATAGTAATTTATGGTACAAGCTAAATATATGAGTTGTTTAGTCATGGATGGTATATGAATGATGTAATAGCCTTTGTTTAAAACTCAAATACACAATTTACTATATTTATTCATAATAATCAATACTATTCGTAGCCTTGAGCCATAATAATAAAAAAAAGAATTAAATAATAAAAAACACCCCTCTCCTCCACTATAAATACCACCCCTCACCATCTCTTCTCCTCACACCTAAAAATCTTTGATTATTGGATAAATTATACCAAATCCTATTTTGAAGTCTCTCCCCCACATCCAGGTTCTTTTGGCCTCAATAAAAGACAAAACTCAGGAGCCTCAAGGAGGTTCTTAAGGATAATATTTCAAGAGGTAAAAACCTCTTTCTTTTTCTTTTAATTCCTTTTCAATTTATTTCTTTAGTTTCTTAATATCCTCACATATTATGGTCCAATAGAAATGATAACTTAATTATCTTAGATATTATATATTTTTATTATGTTAATGTAGCAACCCATCATCATTTCTTTTCCCCTCTATTTTTATCCTAAAAATGAAAACATTGTCTGTGAGGTGTGGATTTAGCGCCTTTGAGGATGACAAGTTTTCAATTTCCATTAACGGATTCATGGTTGGACATAAAAATATTTTTATGGTCAAAATATGTTATAATATGTGTATTATATATTATTTAATATTCTTGAACCAGTATATAGATACATAATAATAATTAAAAAAATGAGTTTGTGATGATTGAAAAAATGCCAAAATAGTCTAAATGGTTATTATTAATGTTTTCTCTATTGAATTATCCTCACATATAAAAATAAATATTTAAGTATATTTAATATTATTGAAGTTAATTAATAACATATAATTTCAATTATAGACTTATATTATCATTTTTCATGATTTTCCATAAATGTGTACAATTGAACTGATCATGAAGACCAAGGAAATGAACACTCTCGAATGATGAAATTATATCTTATTACTCATAAAAAAATTCCATAAATTGACTTAATAAATTATAATAAATAAAATAAATTTAGAAAAGGTTATAAATTAATGAATTAATTAATTTGATTTGATTATTTATGACATTAAGTAAAGTGATGAAATCATTCTGACACAATGTATGGGGATTCTCAAACCCAACTCCTTTTCATTGGGTTTTTCCTATTTCATGCAAACTTTTAGTGCGGATACTCTTTTAATATACCTCACATATAATTTCATTTTCCATAACATTCTTTTTCTGGGATATATATGTTTCAAATCCGATTTGTGTGAAAAATGCAACAATTTTTTCAAAGGAATTATTCCTTTTTTTCTTAAAGGGGATCCCCGAGAGTGGCCTTTTAGAACCCTCCACACTCGAGAACCCCCCTCCCCATGAAGAGATCATCCAGAGATGCCACATCTAAGGAGGATCTGTTGCCATCCGAGATGAAATTACATCCCACAGGGTAACACACAAAGGAATTATTCCTTCTAAAGAACATATTGACTTCTCTTGATATGTTTTATTATTCACTCAAGATTGATAATTCTTATACAAATTCTGTTACTCCCTTTTTATTTTGTGAACCCAAAAATTTATTCAAGAATGTATTAATTATTAAATTCTCATGAAACTCATTTCCTTTTCATGAGTTATTTTATGGAAAAGATATATTTACATTCTATATAGAATGTGTGATTATGTAAATGTTATGTTTGGTCCTTATTTTCCCAAGAAAATAAACCATTGGATCCTGGTTTTGTAACACTATATTACTTTTTATATTTAAATTGATGTAATAGTAATGTAAGAAAAGAAGGGTCGCTATATTTGGTATCAGAACAAGGTTTAATTATTTTTGGATAATAAGACTAGAGCACTTCAATAAGAACCCTAAGGATAATTATAGCACTATGTATAACCTTGATTAAAACATAGGGAATAAAAAATTCATATATAACTTTAATTTAAAATTTTATCCTTCTATTTTAAAAGAATTTTTTTTATATTCTTATTAGCTATGTATGAAATACCTCAAATGTTACTTTATTTTAATTAGTTAATTACAGGAAATAGGTGAAACTATGCCAAAAATAAATGAAACATCCAAGGTGATAATTTTCCTAATGAAACAAGAAATATGATAATAACATGTGGTCAAAAATTCAGGACATTAATTTTTCAACTATCGCAAGTTATAAATAATAAATTGAGTCATGTGTAATTCCCTCCTCCTAAGAGAGATAAAGTTATGGTCGAATCCTCCATACGTCAACAGAATCCTAAGTTTAGTGGATATTTTAATCCCCTCCTCCTAGAACAATGGATTAAATCCATTAAGAAGATATTCTTTATATATTAGTCTCATAAGAAGATAAATTTGTTCTAGTGGTATATTATTTTATTAGTGAAGAATATTATTTATGGATAATGATCAAGAACACAACATCCTATGATGAAATTTATTCCATATATTTGGAGGAATTCAAGAAAATATTTTTCAATAAACATTTTCCCTGAACCCTGCATCTCAAGATGGAAAGGGAGTTCCTCAGACTGAAGCATAAGTAAGATGAGTCTATTGGGGAATATGTGGAAAACATTAAAAGGATTGCATTATATGCCTCCTATTTTTTGGGAACACTGAAATCATGGTGGATTTCTTCTTTAGAGTATTAAATCTGAGTTAAAAAAAGAGTTATGGATTCAAGAAATTCATTGATACAAGGAGATTCTATGTTATTCCATTAAGGTTCAAATGTAGGTCAGAGACTCTTAATGGTCTCATGGGATCAGTGATAAAAATATAAAATAGATTTTAAAATGAGTGGATTATAAGATAAATACCTTGATGGAAAGAAAACCCATCATCCCACATGTCCAAATTTTTGGAAAAATCATCATGACAATAGTCTAAAGAAAACTAGGAAATGGTTCAAATGTGGAAGAATGAATAATCTATCTAATAATTGTCGAAGGGATATAAAGAATCCCACTAATGTGGAAGAATAAAGTAAGGTTAATATCAACACTTGGCATCTAGTGTAGTGTTTCAACTATAAGGAACATGTAAAATATGTGAATCATTTCACCAAAATAGGGGTTATTGGAGGAAATTAACAAACCAAAAACTCCAAGGCAGCATGAAAGGGAATATTCTATCACTACTACTTAGGTGGATCCTTACAATGATGTGGTTACAAGTACTCTAGTTATTCATTCAAGAATAATGAACATACTATTTCATTCTTATTCTCTGTATTATTCCATTTCTAGAAAGTTTAGTAGAACTATTAAAACACTCCCTCAAAATTTGGAGTTTGAGTTATCTATGAGAAAATTAGATGGGTTAATTATTACATCGAAAGTATATAACCCCTCCCTAGTTAATGTTTTTGGATTAAACCTCCCAGAAAATCATGTCATACTTACTTTGGTGGAGTTTCCTGCTATATTGGGCATGGATTTGATATCATTATACAAATCCAACATCGACTGTTGGGAGAGGGATATCACTCTTCACATCCTGAAGTATCCTCCAATTCTATATAAGTGAAAGGATGAGGAAGAATCTCCATCATAATAATTATCTCAATTTTGGATATTATTTCCTTATGATAAAACATATCTAACCCAAATGATCAAGAAAAGAGATGATAATTCTCAAAGAAATACTCATTATGAGGGACTACACTAATTTTTTCCCAGAAGAATTTCCTAGTCTTCCTCCTAACCGAGAATTTTAGTTCTCAATTGAACTTATTCCTAGATCTCTTCCAATATCAAAGAAACCTTATAGAATTTCCATCGTTGAGATGGAATAACTGAAGAAGTAGTTATAAGAGAATATAGAAAAGAGTTTTATACACCTGAGTGCCACATAATGTGGTACACCCAACCTATTTGTTAAAAAGGAGGATGTATCAATGATCCACTGCATTGAATATCATTATCTCAAAAAAATAACCACAAAGATAAACTATCCCATTCTAGAGATAGATGACTTATTCGATCAATTACATGGGGCCATGTATATCTCTAAGTTAGAAAATTGGTCAGTATATCACCAATTAAAGGTAAGAAAATAAGAAATTCCCAAGACCGCCTTTTGAACTAGGTGTGAACACTATGAGTTCATAGTGATTCCCTTAAGACTCTATAATTCTCCAACAATATTCCTGGAATTAATGAAAATATTCTCTACATATTACATTAAAAAATATGTGGTTTTCTTTGTTGATGGTATTTTGATATACTCTAGGAGAAAGGATAAACATGGAGAGCATTTAAATAATATGTTGAAAACATTAATAAAGGAGAAACTATATGAAAATTATAGTAAATGTGAGTTCGTTGTGGGAAAAGTATAATTATTGGGTCATGTTATCACAAGTAAAGGAATATCTATAGAGACTTCCAAGACAGAGGTAGTCGAAGAGTAGCCTAGAAAAAAATCTGTAACGGAGATCTATAGTTTCCATAGTCTAGATGGGAATGACCAGATATTTTTGAAAGAATTTCATAATTTTCAAACCCATAAACCAAACTGACTCAGAAGCTATTAAATTTATATGTACTAGTGAATGTGAGGACTACTTCAAATAGTTGAAAAAGTGTGTTATCACAACACCCGTACTCACACTTCCAACAAGTGTGGATCTCTTTATGGTGTATATCAATAATTAAAATAAGGGATTAGGTTGTGCTTAATGAAAAATGATAAAGAGATAGTATATGACTCAAGGATGTTGAAAATTCATGAGAAAAATATCCCACACATTATTTGGAGTTGGTGGTTATGATCTTTATATTGAAAATGTGGCAGCATTATCTCTATGGGGACAAGTGTGACATATAAATTGATTATAAGATCCTAAAATATATATATTAAAATATAAGGAGATTAATATGTTCCAATTAGGATGGTTAGAACACATTATGGACTATAACTCCTCAATCCACCAACATTCTGGTAATGAAAATAAGGTGGAAGATGCACTAAGTAGAAAGGATCTTATATCTTTATTGATGATGATAATTGAGAAGGATCCAATATTCTTAGACCTACAAAGGATATACGGGGGAATCATTAACTAAGGAACATCATCAATCCTATATCAAATTATTTCTCAACTATCCCTTATAGATAAAATAATGGATTCTTAAAGAAATTGTGAGGAAATTTAGTAAAAGGTGGATGCTATTAAAGAAGGGAAATCATCAAAATTAAAAATTTATGGGGATGGAGTTGTAAGATTTTGGTCTTGACTATGTGTACCATCCAATCCAGAGATAAATAAATACCTTATTAATGACACACATAGCTCAACCTTCTTTTTTAACATAGGTAGAATAAATATGTATCGAGATCTTAGAGAGAACTATTGGTGGGACAATATGAAGAGGGAGATCACTGAATATATGTCAAAGTGACTATTGTTTCAATAAGTGAAGGATGAAAACAAATCTCAAGGGATGATGTAACCATTACTCATAATAACATGAAAGTGGGAAAACATCACCTAGACTTTTTCACCAGACATCCAAAAAAATATGAAGGAAACAATGATATATGGGTTTTTGTGGATAATCTCACAAAGACAAATCACTTTATCAAAATTCAAGAGGACTTATCACTAGTTCAACGTACACAAATATATATCAAATAAGTGGTGTGGTTGTATGGAGTACCACTAGCAATTTTTTCTGCTCGATATTTGATATTTACCTCTATGTTTTGGAAAAGACCCCAACATCCTCTAAACAGTGTGTTTAACTGTAGTACAACCTATCATCCTTAAACTGATGGCTAATCTGAGAAAAATATTCAAACATTTTAAGACATATTGAGAGAGTGTTCTATGGACTTAAAGGGAATATAAGACCAACACCCACCTCTAGTTGATTTCTTCTAAGAAAAACATTTTCCACTCGAGCATCCAAATGAATCCATATGAAACCCTTTTATGGGAAAAGATATAGAACAAAAGTATGTTGGGATGATGTCAGTGAACATAAACTACTAAGACCTGAAATGGTTGATAAAATGGTAGAAAAGGTGAAAATAATTCATAAGCATATTTGGATGTCTCAATGTTTATAGAAGATCTATGTATACAATCATCGATGAGGCTTAGAGTTTAAGGTTGGAGGCATGGTATTCCTCTGCATATCGTTGTGGAAGAGGATCGTCAGATTTGGGAAGAAAGGAAAGTTAAGTCCTAAGTACATTGGCCTATTTGAAATACTTATACATGTTAGAGCTGTGGACTATAAATTATTTCTTTCACCAACCATGTATCAAGTACATGATGTATTCTATGTATCCCTCTTGAAAAAATACATATCGGATCCCTCACATGTGCTGAATTTAGAGGAGGTACAATTGTAAAATGATCTCTCTTATGAGAATCAACCAGTGAAGATATTCAACCATAGATGTAATATTATATGCAATAGGACTACTCATATAGTTAAAGTGCTATGATATAACCACAATTACAAAGAGGAAACATGGAAACTGGAAGAAGCGATGAAGGAGAAGTATCCTCGCTTATTTCCCCCTTAATTTTTAAGATGAAATTTTGAGGGATAAATTTCATAAGCAGTGAAGAATGTAGTAACCTAGAATTTTATCAATGAAATTTACCTTCTTATAATTATTTCATATTTTATGAATCATAGTAAATCACATAGATAACACAATACAAACTTTATAAATGAGGAATGGTTAAAATATTATGTATTTATTAAAATTAATGAACCCAAACCAATGGAATTGTAACGCGGCCTTTGGAATAGTAATATGTGCCTTAGGAATAATTATCTAGCTAATATATTATTATACTATTCTATGAATGTATATATAAAAAAATTTCAACTTATAAGTAAAAATATGATATATTTTTATCTTGATATAAGTAAATAAATGTTTTAAAAATAATACATTAAGTATTTGTATTTTTATGAAACATAAAAATATATTTACAATTTTATAATTAATTTAAATAATTAAAAGAAACTTTTATTTCATAAAATTTATTTATAAATTAATATTTTGTTATCATATGGTTATAATATAATTTTATGAGACCTTAATTAATTTTTCAAATTTTTATAAAATCATTTATAATTTTAAAATTTGTATTTTCGAATAAATGATTAATTTAATTAAAAATTAAATTGCCTATATTTATGAAACTATTTTCAAAAAATGGACTCAATTTTTGAATTCAATGAATTGAAAAATGGGTAGTGTGAATTTTTGGGTTTTTTCTAAAAAAAGTTGAATTTTTTGTGAATAGTGAAATACATTAATTTCGAGTATAAACTAAAAACATGAATTTTTTGAGTCATGGATGACGTATGGATGATTTAATCTCTCTTGGTATAAAATAAAATACACTAGTTACTATATTTAGTCTCAATAATAAAAACTATTCATAGTCTTGATCCAAAATAAAAAACAAATCAAAAAACACTCATCCCCTCCCCTATAAATACCACCCCTCACCACCTGTTCTTCTCGCACATCAAAAGCCTTGAATATTGTCCAAATTATGACTAATCATCTTCCAAAGTCTCTCCCCCACACCAATGATCTTTTGGTATTAATAAAATAACCAACTCAGAAGCCTCAAGGAGGTTCTTGAGGAGAATATTTCAAGAGGTGAAAACCTCTTTATTTTACATGTAATTCCTTTTCTATTTATTTTCTTTTCTTTTCCTTTACTCACCTACCATGGTCAAAGTGACACAATACCTCCAGTATAATTTATATAATGGAATGTTATTGTGTTAATGGAATAACCTATCATCATTTATTTTCCCCTCTTTCTTTATTCTAAAAATGAAAACGTCGTCCATGAGATGTTAATTTATCTCCCTCCAGGACAATAGGTTTTCAATTTCCAATAATTACTTCAAGGTTGGTCATAAAACCATTTTTATGGTTAAAAAAGATTATAATCTGTTTATTATAACATATTTAATTTTATATAACCACTATATATACACATAATATTAATTAATAAAACAAAACAAGTTCCTTATGATCTAAAAAATGCTAAAATAATCTAAATGGTTATCATTAACATTTTATCTAATGAATCATCCTAACATCTAGAAAAAATGATATAAAATTACATTTAATATTTTTTAAGTTCAGTAATAACATATAATTTTAATTATAGATAGCTATTCTCATTTTACAAGATTTTCCATACACGAATACAAGTGAACCGATAATGAAAACCAAGGGAAAAAACACCCCCAAATGATGAAATTGTATATTATAACTCTTAAAAATTCCTTAAATGAACTTAATAAATTATAATAAATCAAATCAATCTGAAAAATGTTATGAGTAATTAATTATGGGATTTAATTTTATTATAAAAGGCATTATGTTAATGTAAAGAAAGCATTCGAATATAAGGTAAGGGGATTCTCAAACCCAACTACTTTTTCATGCGGTTTTACTCTTTAAATCCAAATTTCAATGTGGATTCTATTTTAATATTCCTTGAATATTATTTAATTTTTCATCCATTTTCTTTTCTGGGATTTACAAGTTTCCAATATGATTTCATGAAAAAGTAAAATATTTTTCCAAAATAACTATTTGGTCCAAAGAACATTTTGAATTCTCTTGAGATTGTTTCTTCTTTACTTAAGATTAATGATTCTTATACCAAGTATATTATTCCGTTTTTATTTTGGGAACCATATTGTTTTTTCATGAAATTATTCTCTATGAAATTCTCATGAAACCCATTTTATTTCCATGGGTTATTTTATGGAAAATGTTTATTTACGTTCTCTGTGGAATGCAGGATTAGGAAAATGTTATGTCTGGTCCTAATTTTCCCAATACACTAAACCTTTGGATCTTAGTTTTGTAACACAATTATATTTTTTATCATTAAAATGATGTAATAGTAATGTATGAAAACTAGGGTCGCAATATATACAGATTGAATGCAATAAATTTTAGGTAAATGAAATAGAGATTTATTTTCAGCAAATGGTTACTAGAGCCACATGGATCCTAATAATAGGGTTTTGGAGTCTTTAAAGTAGGTTTTATGCATTAATTTTTAAAGTATATTTATTTATAATATTTAAATTTTTGAATGTATGAATTGCAATTTAGTCATATTTGGTTATACGAGACATTTGAAATATTGGAAAATAAGGCTATTCACGCACCTCTATAATAATTGTTTAGTAAAACCATTGGTATAGTGTTCCTAGAAATAATATATAACAATAATTTGAAAAACAATTGTTATATATAAGACTATGCCAATGGTTTTTTCAAACCATAGGTATACGCTATCCTATACCAATAGTTTTTATGAAATAATTGGTATAAGTTATTCACTTAACACCATTGGCCTCCCCTCCTCCCCACCCCACCCACAATCCCTAATCTCCATTCACTCAGGCGACAACCTCCCATTTGTTTTCCTCCGGTGATCACCCCTTTTTTAGGGATTTTTTTTATTCTTTTATTCTACAAATTCACTTTAGTGAGTTCTGAATTATTCATCTCTTCTGCTGAGCATTATGTTCATTTTTATCTAATTATGAAAAAAAATTGAAATCCTGTTATGTCATAATTCTTGCTGATTATTTGAAAAAAAATGTTAATTTAGATTAATTTTTTAAATTATTTCATAATTAATATTATTATTGTAGATATATATGTTTTTTAATTTTTTTTATTTTATAATTTTATTTAAATTTAATATAATTTTTTTATAATATTTATTAACTGATTATTTAATTAATTAATGTACTAATTTGATGTTTTTGTTAATATATAAGGCGTTATTATATGTCCTTTGATTATATAGAATAATTTATGGGAGATAAAATGGGTACTTTGGTGGGAAGATAGGATAAAAACTATGTTTCTCATCCATGTGAAATTGGGTATGATATGATTTAAATTATTATGTTTTATTTTATGAGGATATGTTGCTCTCGTAGAGTAAATAATTTGGGGATGTGGTTCTCCCATCGAAATTGAACCATATAGACATGGATCTCCCATGAAAATACACCCCAATGATATAGAAATTTAATAAAAATAAACTATGTTGATATGTTTTTCCCATGAAATATAACACAAAGATATGATTATCTAAATTATATCTAATGTTTATCAACCTTATATCTTTTGGTACATACCCATGATTATTATTATGGATATTTATTAGGATATATTCTCTTAATACAACTTTATTTCATCTAATTCTTCTCACCTAATCTGATTATTCATTATTATTTTTGGTAACTTATGTTCATCATAATGATAATTTTGATTAATAATTACTTTACGTTTTATATTAATTATATATGAATAAGAAATGGAATTAGAAAGGTATTTTAATTTTTTATAATTATTTCCATTATCTATAAGGTGATATTTTATTTGAAATTATTCTTTCCATTTAGCCCAAAGTAGATTATATATGAATGAAAAATTGATCATTTTCTCTTAATATTAATAAATCCTCATTAACATTTTCTCTAAAAGAAAATTATCCTCTTCATAAGTTAAATAAAATTACATTTTATGTTTATATTTCATTAAATAATAGGACAAAGATTTTTCATATGTGTTTTAAAAGTAGATAACATTCTTTTATTCAAAGAGGAGAAAAAAATTCTTTACTTGATACTTTTATTTTTATTAAAAACTAAAATATTACTTTAATAGTTTTATTTCAAAATAAAATATATTATTTTATATTATAATGTTTAAGAATGGGAAATTTAGTTTAATCCTAGGAGAAGTTATCTTTTTCAAAATATTTCTACACTCTATGTGTATATAGACCCAATTTACCTTGATGTTTGTATTTAGAAGTTACTTTTTGAGTCATTTGATGATAATTGGATATTATTTGGTCTTATGGAAGCATAAATTTGATACATTTTTTATTTCCACATGGAGATGGGTAATTTTTTCTGACAAAATTTTTATAACATTTTACATATAATACAACTTCAGGCTTCTATCTCCTTTATCACCAGTTGGATATATTTTTTTTATTTTATGAATCTTAGATTCTAGGTTTTTTTGGACTGGATGATCATTTATATTTATAAAAATTAGGTAGGTTATGAATGTTGTTAAAGAAGGAAGAGAATATATAATAATAATAGATGACTGTGTGAGCTAGGGCTACCACATCATGTTCCCTTATGGTGTATAATAATTGTAATATTTCCCTTCTATATTATATTTTATTTCATGTACTTATTCATTATCATATTTATTTTAGGGAAATTAATCTAAAATAATGTTTACCTATCCTTATCATACTAGTATGGTTCATCAACCTGGACAATCGAGCAGGGGGGGGGGGATACTAGAGACAGACGAAGCACTCGTCGCACCTGTTCACATCCAGACCCATCAACGAACATACCATGTATGAAAATATGTCCTCATATGCTTTAAAATATAAGTATATTCTCACATATGCCTCCATAATCATCTTATTTAGGATCTACTTCTCATATACCATTTCCAAATCCAATAATATATCCTCATCCCTTCTATCCAAATCCAACCATATCTACTCCAACTCTATTTATTACTCTTATCCATCTAGGTTTTGATGATTTTTCTCCTTTAGCTTCCACTCCACTACATGTTGATCACCCAGTGCATGAATTGGAACAATCACATACTTAAAGGGATAATAATCCATAAAAATATATCGATCCATCATAACTTAACAATCATCTTATATTATATTTTTTATAAGTGTGTCAAAATATATAACATCTTTTTTTAGTTGTACTATGAAAAAAATCTACTTTTTTATATTATATTATTTATGGGATCATCAAATAAATTCTTTTTCTGAACTTGTATGGGTGAATTGTAGAAATTTCATACAAAAATAATGGTATATTTAAATTAATACAATCAAATAATAGTTAAAAATTCCTGAAAATGTAGTAGTTTAATGGAAACTTTATCTAGGTACAATGATATCACTCCATTGTAACTAATATCATGGATGAGTATAGGTAATAAAATAAAATTGAAATCATGAGAAGATATATGGGTAAGAAATTGTTATAAATTTATATCTATATTATTTTTTTATTTATACAAATTGGAATATTTCTCAAATAATCGATTTATCTTTCCCAACAGTCAAACTACTAAGGTCACATAATTGATGGAACTTGTGGAATTGTGGTGATCATATAATCATGAGTTATATGTTTTTTGAAAGAGTATAATTGACTAAGAGTTATAGGGTATACCGATATTAAATGTATATAGAATAACATTTTACCAAGAAATGATTATATATTTAAGAGTGTTGAGTATAATTTATTATTAAACATTAATGGTTTGTATTGAAAATATAATTCTAATTAATTTTATTAATTTTTTTTCAGGATGCATAGAAAAAAAATAACAAGGATTATTGGATGTATATGAAAACATTGGGGAACACTAAAGTGAATGAGGATGAGATGTGTCATGTAATTATTATGACCAACTGAGTTTTACTTGGAACTAAGAAAATTGAATGAAACCAGATATTTATTAAACATAAATAAATAAAAGTTAATCAAAGTAAGTAGATACAATCAAAACTTACACAATAGACTAAAGAATCATGTACCTGATAGAATAACACCCACTAAAACCAAATAGAATCAATCCTAATCTGAAAAAATAAACCTTATATAATCAAAATTGAAGAAATAATGTCCAATGAAACCCACTCTAAAATGAGTTAGACCAAACCAAACCAAATTGATCAAAACAATATTGAAGAAAAAATTGAGTTTAATATATTTAAATGTAATAAAACCACAATATAGTTAAACTAATCTATTATCCTTTTCTTAATATAACAATACATGCATAAACTAAATGATTCAAATTTAAATGATCCACACTAAAGGTATATCATATCCTATGATATAGTAATCTTCTTCATATTGTAGATTATGATCCAATACCTAATCACAACCTACAATATACATCACATTCGTGCCTTCAGAAATGATATGTGTGAATCATAGGGTTTAATTCAACATATATTAGTTTTTGGAATTATTCTTCCCAATTCATTGAAAAAAGTTAAATTTTAATTATATTTGTTTTTGTATTCCATAATAAGTATGATTTCTAGTGATATAGTTTTTTTTAATTAAATTAATCCCTACTTATATATTAAAAATTATCCCGCTATGTAGTTGAATAGGATTTGATTTTTGGTTTCCTTACAAAACAAATGAGTAAGAAATTGATTAGTACTAGTACTCATAGATTGTAGTGAAATTCGTGGTACATGTTTTTATTGATTATTGAAAATGAGTCTCTATGATTTATTTTATAAAATAGTTAATTTTTTGTTATATGAAATAAATTATTAAAACATTTATCCAAACATGAAAATTTTGTGTTTATTATAAGAATTTCTAATTTTTGAACACATTATGATAACTTTTGAATGTGTGTGTGTGTGAAGGAATGGTAGAGTATAATATTTATCCAATATTTGATAACCATGGGTACTTAACTACACTAGAGTAGATATATGTAGATGAACTATGTTAATAAAACTTTCTCAAACTCATATATATATCATTTAAGCTGATGAGAATATGCCACTATATTCCAAATATAGTTCCATAAATTCAACCCAATGACTTCTTAATGAGGACATATGTCCTAGTAATATCTCATGTTATCCCCATTTCAATGAATGTGGTTTAATGGATCTATGACATGTGTGTTACATGTGAGATTTAATCTCAGTACCTACTTTAGAGAATTAGGTTTAATGGATTTTTTGTTTTTCAATCCTCACAAGGGAACTTTTCATACTACACCATTGTTATTCCAATTATAAGTTACCTTACTTTAATATATTTGACCATGTCCTTCTTCAACGTTGTTCAAAAGAACATGGCAGTGTGTCACCCTCGCAATTTTAACTAAGTATCTCTCATTGTTGATTATTTTTGGATTAAAACTCCACTTTCTTTCATAAAAATGTAAGAAAATATAAAATAACACATACATAAATTCACATAAACAACACTTATATAGATTGTACACTCCTAATAGCACATGTCAGGCTCAACCACTCTAACTCATCCCCCTACCAAGTAGTGCACATCTGGTATCACACCCAAGAATATGCTAATATTAATTTAATCGTATTAATAATTTTTCATCATATATTTTATTAGGAATATAACTCATTTATTTTATTATGAGTATAAAAAAAATTAAATATGACATGTCTGGTTCCTTATAACATCCATTATAATATGTATTATATCCTTGGAAACATAATTTAAAAAACATCTTATATTGTGGATCATATAGAATTCATATCCACTTCTGGAAATACACATCAAAATAGAATTCTTATTATTAAAAAACATATGAAAATTCAATTTAACTCTATAAAAACAATAACTCCACTTATAATAGAACTTATAAAACATATAAATTAATGAAAACATCCATTTCTATCTTTATTCACCAACTAAATTCATAAGGGGGTCTATTACGTGGGTTAAATCTCTTTTAAAAAATCCAACACATGGAATATCACCGATCCAATAATGGATCACTTAGTTAGAATCTCCCTATCCTATAATAAATCTATCATTGAGATTCTCACACAATCTATAATGAATCTCTTAGTTATAATCGAACCATAATCACTTAAAAATCTTGTCCCATTAAATAAATCTCTCCCAAAAAAATTATAAACTTTCTAGATTAAATCATCCCTAACCCATTATCAATGTGTTACTAGTTATCATTCCCAAAAAATTCAAACAATATAATAGGAGTATTTTTATTTCTATAAATCCCAACCCATCTATAATATTGAGTGAAAAAATATAAGCTAAAGTATCCCATATCTCTTAACTAACTCAAAATTCAAAAAAATTATGGACATTCTATAAACTTCTAGAAAACATTAAAACCTCTTGTAAAAAAACATTAGAAAAATATAACATCATGAAAAAAATTCAATTATAACACTATAATAAACTTCTTAACAACAACATAATCAACATATTTACTTCTACTAATAGTTATTCTTTTAAAACCTATAAAAATATAAAAAATCTTAAATTCCTCATTGTTATGTATCTTGAATAATCTAAATGTGGATCTCATCTATCTGGTAACCATCCTATTCAAATTACCATTCACCATGTCTTCTAATAATGTTATATATGTTCTTGTTAATAATTATTTTTATTGTGTCCACAAATCCAATAAAGAAACTTCTTGTTACAATACTCCAACCTCATTAATTTTTCTTATAATACTGCTATAAATAATATCACTCTTTTTAGCACCTATTTATTAAAAGATATATATGGATTTATAGTTAATTCTACTTGTGAAACCTTTGTATATAAAAAGAAATGTTCTTTTATTCATGTATTTAATTAAATTATATTCTTCTATCACATATAATTTGTACGGTATATATTCTTATCTCTAACCCCCTTCATTTTTATTTGATTGATTATCATTTTATATAGTTGATTTTGGTTATTAATTATCAATTAAATATTCGGTAAAATGACTTTATTTTGTTCAAAAATACAATATTACTGAATAATTTTTTTCTATATTAAATTTCATTGAAGAGGGTTGTATTGAATATTGAAGGTTGTGTACCTGAATAAAAATTGTTTTTATGGATCATAAAGAAGAATTTGGGAGCATGGTACATAAATAGACTCAACAAAAGATTATTAGTTTTAATTTTTCAATTTAAAATTTTAAAATATATTTTTTAAATAAATAAATAATATATATTTTAAATAGTGTTCTTTGGAGGCCCCCTATGACCATGAATCCCACAATATTGGGCCAAATGATTATGTATACAATGTATTGAGAGATGAGAAACATGGGAGAGTACACAATTGACCAGCAAAGAGTATTTCCCCTAAAATGTATTATCCCACATTAGCTTCTAGTTTTAGTAGCACTGAGTTGGAAATAAATTTTTTGGTGGTAGAACAGGATAATATTATGGTAGAAGTGGCTAAAGAAATATCCATACAGGAACATGAATGGAGACAAACAGCCAGTGATGATTTTCTAAAACTTATAAGAGCCTTAATTCCATCAATTCCATCATATACCTTTATGGTTTGAGATACATAAATGTCGATGATGTGTTACTTGATGAATTAAGTGCGGGTGTTGATGGTCCTAGTGGTGGTGGGGGTGATGATGTTCTTAGTAATGGTGATGGTGATGATGATAGTGAGTATTATGATATGGATGATAGTGAGGATGATGGTGAGGATCACAGTGATGATGAAAATGATGAATATGAAGACGATGGTGATAAGGGAGATATTGATCCCCTCAATTATTTAGTTGAAATTAAAGAGACATGTTTGGATGGTGTTTGAGGACTAAAACTGACTGATTGTGTAGATTTTGTATATATATATATATGCAATAGTATTGTAAATTATTTGAAAACTATAAATAATAATATGGTTAAATTATAATTATACAATATTTTTACTACATTAAATGTGTAACAAGGTCTATATTTTGTTTACAGGTTCATTGTTTATAGGTTCTTGAAGAGGTTCTGGATGGGTTTATTGTGGTTGATGGGTAGTTAAAGCTATACCAACAGTTCATAGACCCATTTTTATATATCCCTATTGGAAAAAATTCCATACCCATGGTTTCATGAAACATTGTTATGCATCTATACCCATGTGTTTTAGTAAATAATGGGTAATTAAAATTTCACATGGGTTATACATATGGTTTCAAAGTAAATCATTGGTATAGCCCTATACTAATAGAATTATAGCCATTAGTTCAAATAATTATTCATATAGGCTATACCAACAGTTATATGGAATATACCAACGGCTTTAACTAGTGGATATAGGGTATGTTTCCAACAGTGGTGGGAATATTTGTATAATGATTTATTAATACTGAGTTAATGTTGATGTCTTCCACTATTTATTGATTTTATGATGCTTATTATGTGTTTATGTAATGTGATGGACTATTAAAGGGTATAAAAATCCTCAAGTAGTGACTTTATATCCTTGGTGATAGTCACTAGGCTCTAGTTTTCATGGACAGTACTTGGGGACATATGTTATTTCACCTCAATATTATGGTCCCACCAAGGTGGGATGTTAAAAAATTATATCATAGTAGTTTATTTTCTTAATTTTTGATATTCAAAATTTGGTAGGTCTGAGAGTAAAAGTCATCACTTGGTATGGAAGGTATAAATTTTCACCAAACAATAATAACAATAGAATAAGTCAAATTTTCATATGGAGTATGGGATTATATTAGAGATATTTACCAATAAGATTTTGGGGTGAAATACAAGCTTTGTAGGGGGTGAGTAATGGGTATTCATGAATCATATTGGCACATAGGATATTAAATGAATGTGAGTGTGTGTGTGGTTTTTATTTCTTTGTTAATTGATTGATCATTTTATTTTAGTTAAATGATTAAATTATTAATAATCTAATCAACAATTTCCTAGTTATGTTATTAAAAATGTGCCACTTAAGTAAAATTAAACTTATGAGTTTGATGAAGTTGTGAAATTTTTTATTATTAATCATTTTGTACTAATGTTATATGAATTGAATTATGAAAATAATTTTTATGTGTTGAAAAAAGTACATTTGTAATTATAATAAAATATTTACTTGACATGGTAACACGATGTATAATCTGAAGTGGCTTGTTTAAGTGGTAAAATTCTATAAACATAAAGGGAAATTAGTTATGGAATTTAAGAAATTAAAAGTTATTTATAAGTAACTATGAAAGATTTAATGCATCTACTATTTATTAATTGTGTACTTGATTCACTATTTGTATTATTATTTTCTACTTTATATGAGTTTAAAATGTGGAAAAGGGTGAAGAAAACCATACCTTATTTGGAATTATTGATCCCAATATAATTTTTTAAATGTTGAGTTTTTTGGAGGTTTTTGGGACTGAAGTGATGTTTCAAAGGATATAAACTTTAGTTATTTGAGATTGGAGTAAATATTTTTAATTCCTTAGATTTTTTTAACATAAAAATAATATTCAAAACCATATAAAGTTAATTCTACTATGTGGTGAAAAGTTTTTTTAGGTGTTTGAAATTTTTTGAAATAGTTTTGATGAAGTTCATAGAATAATTGAAGAAGTTATCATTTCATTTAAATAATTTTTGAATTTTGGAGTTGAACTTGAAATTCATCTATGTAAATTATCTTATGTCCATATGCATGATTATATATAGTGAATATGTAAGATATTGTTTTAATTGAAGCTTGAAAATGAAAAAAAAACATGTGATGTGTAATAATTTCATAACAATGAATAATAATTTCTTTCTCTTGGGAGATTAAATGTTTCTTATCTCATCACCATAGATACATAAGTTATATGTTTTTTAAAATAAACATATGATACAATTATAATATGTAATTTATTTCATCCTTGAGAAATTAAAAGTGGAAAAGATTAATATATTACATGAAAATATGAAAGAAATTCAAGAATGTGTAAGATTTTTTAGTGATATGTTTTAAGTTGAAGACATATATGTAATATGATGTCTTCCTCATAATTAGAAAATTGGTAATGGGAAACATCTTACATAATAATACATAAGAATTTTGGTGAATCTTAATATATTGATATTCCATATATAATATGTTCATGAAGAGAAATATAGTTATGTTATAAAGTGAAACATCTTATATAATTTTTTAGATATTTATTCTAATACATAAGAATATTGATCTCACACTATTGATGCATAAGAGGTTTCAATTTTTCAAAAATATGGTTTCTCCAATTGTTAACAGGGAGTGAAAAAATTTTACAAGAATTATTTTAAAATTTTAATTTTTGAATATTCATATAGAATTATGATTTTTTTATATGATATTTAATATGATCTATTAGAAATTACATTTCACAAATAGAGTTCTTGATTCAAGCTATTGGAAAATAATGGTTTTCACAATGAAGGTTAGTATTGTGACATGACCATACAGTTGATAATAAAATATTAAGTGTCTCACATTATGATTAAAACCCATGGGAAATACTACATTTTATTATTTGAAGTTGGTAATAGTGTTCACATCATGAATAAGTTTATTACTTCATAATGTACAAAGAAGTTTTGTTTCAGTTGGGAATAACTACTTGTCCATAAAGTGATGAATATAGTTGTTCCATGTGTTATTACTATAACTGACTCAATAGATCTGATGACTAAAATAGAATAAAAAATAAGATGTGAGAACAATTATAAGAGGTTAAGAGTAGTTTAATATAGTTACATGTGTTTATTTCAAATTATAAAATTGAATTTTGAAGAGGTAAATTGATGTTTTTGGAATATAAAATAATTAAGGTGTTTCATAAAATATCACAGGATTCAATATTAACTAAAAATAAATATATATTAATAATCTAATATAAGTAATGGATTTTTAAGATAAATACACTTTTTTTAAGTATAATAAAAACATGAACTAAAATAAGTAACAGAAAGACAAATGTAGGAAGTCAGATAATTTTGAACACTTTCTTAGCTTTGAATTATCATTAACATTTATGTATCCATGTGGGAGGTCTTTACAAAATATGGATACATATGTGTAATGTGTATACAAGGATAAACCCTAATATTTTTTAATCCTTATGATGAATCTATTAGACTATATGGTCATTGGAGAATTCAAATCATGTTAAGGATCGACCTTTTTATTTAGAGAGGAAATCCTTATAAAACTATTATGGGGATTCTATGGGTGTTCATTGGTTTATTGGACATCAATATAAATTTTCACTTTAATAGATGGAAATTGTTGTTTATAAAAGAAAAATAAAAGGGATTGTAATAATTGATTCACTTAGCCTCTCAGTGATTCCCACTGATCTTGACGGTCCTTTTCAAGTGGCATGAGTTCCCAATTCCATTTTTTTACCATCTTCTATTTATAGAGAAAGTTTTCCTCTTTGTTTAGATATTAATTCACTAAATTTTTGTTTTTAATATATATAAAATTGATTTAGTGAATGATAATTGGATTCCTGATTTTTATGGTAAATATTACAACATATGAAAATATCATATGATACCTTATAGTTTTTCAATCATTTTGGATATTTTTGAGGCTAAAACTGATGGATGTATTACTTATGTTAAAGGTGTTTCTAAGAAAATAAATGATATGAAGAACATGTAAAATGAATATCGGGCTAGGATTAGAATATCTCCATCTCTTTTAGAGAATGATTTTTCAAATGTAAAAAGAATTTCAACAGTAAAAATCATATGATATGATTTGTAAAATATTTATAAAGGAAATAAAAATGTTAATAAATCAAAATTATAGTTTTAGAGGGTGATGTATGATGGAAAAATAATTATTTATGATAAAATAATAGATAAATTATTAACTCAATAAAATTAAATAATGATAAATTTTAAAGGTTTAGGTGAAACAATATATTATACAATGATTTTAGATAAGATACTATGTATTTTTATAAATAGGTTTAATGATAAAGTCACAACTGCTGAAAATGTGATATGGGTACAGTTTAGAAAAACTACATAGAAACATTATTGCATATGGAATGTGAAAAAGGAGTGTTTTAAAGATGAATTCCATGGATGATGTGGAATCTTCCTTAAAATATCTGATAAAAGATAAGAATAATTAAGTTAATGAAGTTAAACCTAGTTGTTCAAATTCAATATAAGAGGTAGATATAATGTTAGATAAATATTTTTCACTTATCACTGCAAGTGTGAGAATATGTAAAGGGGGTCTTAAGGTAAATATCCCAATTATGTGTTTCAACTATGTATTTGTTATATATTTCAAAAGAAATTATTCAAATTTTAAAGAAGAATATTCCAATGAATATGACGCTGACAGGGAAAGGATAATAATGTAACAAAATTTAAAAAATCTATGTTTTAATCAAAAGGGAAGAATATAAATTTATCTAAATTTTGAATGAAAAATATCTTATCAATGTTTTTAAATATTAATTTTAGCAAAGATGAAGATTAAGTAGATACTCACAAAAATGATGATTAAGAACTACTTATTACTGAAGTGGGTGGTGAATATTTCACTCGTGGGGAATGTACTGATGTTTGGATTGATAAAGAAACTAATATGGTATTTTATTAAAGAGATAAATCAAGGAGTGTCTTTCGAAGATATAAAAATTGGATAAGTAGATAAAAATTTAAAGAAATTAAATCTATTATCAAGAAAAAAATATTCTACCCATGTTTTTGAAGAATTACGTATGATAAAAGTGATTAAAGACTTAATGAAGTTTCATGAAAAATATAATAATTTAAAATCAAATATAGGAATAGGTAATTAAAATAATGGAGGGGGATCTTGATATTTTTTAATAAAAATTCATAAATTATAAATTGTAATTGAACAAGAACAAATCCAATTTTTCTAATTATATTAAAGAAGTTGGTGAAAAATGAAAGAATAATTCTTTTAAAGGTGATAAAAGTTTATATAATGATAAGAGTCAAATTGAAAAACTACTATCACACTAAATGGGTGATAATGATCATAGAACTGTTGATGTAATATCTGAGTTTAATATACAGGTTAATAAAAGCATGTTTTTGTAAAAATAGAATGATTCTAAATAATATTAATATTATCGGGAATACTGAATTGAATGAAAAACATATATAAGTGGTGGTTTATAAAAAGTACAAAAATAATTATATTCCAAATGAGAAAATTATGGAATTCTAAAAAACTTTGGTTTAGAAAAAGGATCCATTATTTATGGTAAAAATAAGGAAGAAGTGCAGGTGCCAACATCATGAAAAAATATTATTTTCAAAGGTAAGTCTTTTTTTTACAGATGATATTTGCACTATGGAGATTTTGGGAATATGGTATGAAATTATATTCAATTAATACTATTTATATAATATTATATGGTTTAGGAGAAACATTTTGAGGGTGAGTGAGCCTACTCAATGTTTAAAAGTTCAAAGAAAAACTAAAAAATCAAGGATATAGGTTGAGATTAAATTTAAACCATTGTAAGAAATCTATTAAATGTTTGATTATCATGGTCAATTTTCAACAAATTATATCACCAACCTATCATCTGTATTGAATATGAATTACAATCCTCAAAATACTCAAAATAAGAAGGAAAAGGATTTTCTTTTTAAATTTTAACTTAATGTATAAAAAAGGGAATTCCCATAAATTAGGGATAATGGATTTTCTTCACATATTATAAGAGATTTAAATATATTGAATGAAATATGAAATTTTAAGGAGGATCAGTGATCTTTTTAAATGATGAAAAACTTAAAATCACTGGAGATGGTTTTACAGTTATTGGAAGAGTAAATTTAAAATCCTAAAAAATATATATGTTAACAGGATAAAAACAAAATGTTATTTTTATCTTGGTTATGTGATGATGAAAATTAAGTGGTTTTAAAAAAATATGTATTATTATTAAAGAGTTTTATATAGGGATGTGTGTTGACAATAGGATAGTGAATAATGGGTAAATTGTTTTTGGTTGGTGATGCAAAAAATTAAGGATACTTAAAACTGAAAGAAGAAACTAAATAATGGAATCTAAGGCTTGGTCATAATTTCAAAAATAATGAGATAAATTTTACATGAGTATGGAATTTTGGTGATGTGGATATGCTAAAAAAATGATGTGAAATTTTTTTTCTATACTAATCAAATGGGGAAATTATTAATTCTTTATACAAGAAAGTTGAGATTCAAACATCACACCAATTAGAGCTTATCCATTCAGTAATTTATGGGATAATTAGGAAGTAATAAAAAATTATATTTAAGTATTATATTTAATTTATTGATGAATTTTGTCATATCACTATTATTTTGGTTATGAATCATAAATCAAAGGCTTTAAAAATGTTCAAGATTTTTATAACAGGTGGTAAAAACGATTAGTGATTTACCTTGAAAATGATCCCGATTGGTAATGGAGAAGATTACACTAAAGGAGTTTTTAAAGAATATCTTGGGTAATATGGATTTCACATTGAATTCATTGAACTTATACATTCCAAAAAAATGTTATTGCTTGATGGAAGAACAAAATTTTGGTGGAGATGGTTCAAACCATTTTGATAGAGCATGATACATCTAAATATATTTGGAGGCACACGTTTTGTGTGGTAGTTCACATTAAAAACTACTATTTATATAAAACAAAATTATATATTTCACTATATTATATGTATTATAATAAGTCCCCATATCTAAAATATTTGATATTTTTTCTTACTCTTTTTATAATCAAAGTGAAAGGAGAAAATCATACAATGTTTGATAAAAAATTAGTTGATGGAATCATCATTGATTAACCTTTAAATAGAAGTGGTTAAATATATTAAAATAAAAAAATGAATATATTATATACACCTAAATTAATGATTTTGTTATAATCAATGAATTATTTTAATTATAAATAAGAAAGTACCAAAAGTGGAGATGATGGAGATATTTTTGTTGACAAGTAGAAATAATTTTCTGAAAATAATTTTTGTTTTGATGAAATTAGAAATGAATATAATGATTTAGATATGTCTAGTGATGAATACAAACATCTCTCACCTTATCTAATTTTGAGAAAGTAGGAGGAGGTATAAATGTTTTTTGGAGAACAAAGATAAAAAAATTAACTAGTATAACTTTAAATTCAACAACACAAACCTCACAGTTTTCACATGTTGAACCAATAGATTTGAATGATGAGTTGAATCATCATGATTGGGATGATATATAAATGAATTATTTGATTATATTGAGAATAATAAAACTTGGTATTCAGTACCCAATCCTATAAACTTTATTTTTATCAGAACAAAAGGGTGTTTTGAAATAAGATGAATGAAAAAGGATAGGTTGTTAAAAACAATTAAATGCTTTTGAGAAAAGGGTACTCACAAGTTTAAGGAATTTATTTTGATGAGAAATTTAAAAAAGTTTTGTAGAATATAAATCATTTTTATATTTATAATTATTTAAGAATTTATACAATACAATATTTTCAAAATGGATGTCATATCTATCTTCTTCAATTTTGAATTATAAAATGAAGTATATTCTAAGATACCTAGTTTTTTCTTTATTTGTAAAGTTGAAATTCATGTTTATAGGTAAAGTAAGGCTCTATATGTGTTAACAAATCCACAAAACCATGGTATTCCAATTTACATACTTTCTTGAGTAGTTTAAGTTCAAGAAATGAATAGTTGATGAAAATATATAAATTAAATATGATAACAAAATATCACTTATTAAAATTTTTTATGTTGAGGGAATCATTTTTACTGGAAATATAAGGTGATTTGGAATATATTTATTTATAAAATAATAATTTGTTTAAAATTTCCATTCATGGATAAATAGAATACTTTTTGGGTTTAAAAATTTATCCAGAGGAAGATCGCATATTTATTTATCAAGAGATGTATGATTTGAAAATTTTAAAGAATTTTTTCATAGATGACTCAATACATGTATCTACACCTATATTATTAGAAACAAAAATATAAAATTATGAGAAAGGAAAAGAATTTTACCCGAGGGAA
The DNA here is from genome assembly GCA_963277665.1 of Viscum album. NCBI lineage: Eukaryota > Viridiplantae > Streptophyta > Magnoliopsida > Santalales > Viscaceae > Viscum > Viscum album. The sequence goes on along the minus strand of OY728123.1, from coordinate 608,915,947 downwards.
TTCATAAATCTAATTGCATTTTTACTTTATTTAAAAAAATTATGGTTAAATATAGTGTATGTTGTTACATAATGTGTTACATATCAAAGTGAAACAATGGAGTATCATTTAATATCTAGAAAGAGGATACAAGGGTATATGAAATTAACAAATGAATATGGTTTTAAGTATGAAAATAATGGAAAGCATAATCTGTTTGGGTATTTAGATGAAAAATTAGGATAAAAATTTTGTTTATAGAAGGTATATATATTATATAAATTTCATTTTGGGTGAATTTTGTGTATTTTTAATAAAAAATAAATGTTATATAATTAATTTTGAAGTATAATATATTTTTATTACTCAATATAAAACCCAATTGATGTGGATGAGTACTCAATTGGATAATCACCAGGTAAAAGTAAACTTGTAACTACTTGGGGGAAGTGATAATAAAAGAGTTATAAATTTATCAATAAATATTATTCATCATTAAAAATCAAAGAAAATTGATATGAAATATCACTTAATAAAATATTTTTGAAATAAAAATGCATTGAAGATATAATTTAATCTACAAAAGATAGAATATAAGATGTTTTAACTAAACCACTACCAAATGATTCATTTCAAATATGGAACTTGATGATGTAAGTTTAACCTAATTTTTCCCAATGATAAGGTATAATGATATTTTTCCCATGAATCACCTGTGTTGTAGGTTTAATTTTCATAGGGGAGAGAGAAAAATTAAATCTCCTAACATTAATTCATTTATATATTTATAAACTGTATTTACAAAGGGGAAGTGAAATATTTTAGGGGGAATATATTGATATATTATTTACCCATTTTTGGAGAGATATATTATTTAAGTAGATCTTGTATTTAGTGAAAATTATTAAAAATTTTAAAGTTGTATGGTTGGTATCTGGGTTTGTGAGTCTATATGAACTTTTATAATAGTTTTTTTAGTGATTCTATATTTAGGAATTTGTTATATATAGATTATAGGGGAATATTTTTTAAGATGAATAAATTTTGATTCTCAATCGATATTGAGTGATTTCAAAGGAAAATAAATGTTGATTTTTTTAAAAAAACTATCAAGAGGACCAAGAGTTTTAAATTGGTGAATTAGTGTTAAAATGTTATTAAATTCAACATATTATTTTTCAATGTTCTTGTTTCCCATATCGAGTTCACTCACGTAAGCCTATAATTATTGAATTATTATATGTTCCTTAATTTCCAACAAATTTCAAAGAGAGTATTATTGAGACCAATAGTTTTTTGTAAATGTTAAGTTCTTTTGAGATTTTTGAGACCTAAGTGAAGTATTAAAGGAAATAAAATGCATCTATTTGAGAATTGAGTGGCTATATTTAATGTGTTGTATTTTATTGTCAATACATAAGTCATATTGAAACTCATATAAAAAAATCTATTATGTAAAGTGATAGTTTTTAATGTGTTTTAATGTGTTTGAAATAGGTTTAGATAATTATAGATAATAATTGAAGTGGTTTTATTTTTATTTGAAGAATTGTAAAAAAAATAATTGAAGTGTAAATTCAACTACTCTGAATGGCCCGAAGGCCTTCTTTTTTATTTTATTATAGATAATACCCTTTTTAAGGGTTGAGGGGAACTCGTAAATGACCTATAGGACCAAGGAATAAGGCCCAACATGACCCTCAATACATGACCCAAAGGCCCAGAGACATACCATGCCCAATTCATGACCCATAGGCCCAGCCCACTAGAACTGCCCCTCCCCAGCTTCTTACATCATTGATCCCCTTAGCTCCCCACCTTGCGTTTCTAATCGGCTAGCATTGCCTCGTACAAAGCTGCACGGTGGCTAGTCCCGATGGCGTCTTCCATACCCTCTCATTCTTCCAATCCGGTTAGCATTGCATATGGTGGCTACTACTCATGTTGCTCTGATCCTCTTCTAGGGCATGTTCTGTGTGAACTGGGAAACTCCATGGTCTACGTCACCCAAAGTCCCTATGTCCTGAAGGCCTTTGATGACCCGAAGGCCATGGAGACCCATAGTCCCAAACTGGTGGCCCGAAGACCCAAATCGAGTGAATAGTTTCGGCTGTTATAGTACCGAATAGTAACTGCTACAGTGACTCCTACAGAGCTGCTGCAGTACCCTCGGAAATTCGCCTCCACCCGGTTTGGAACACGGGTCTCCTGTCTGGGGAAGAGTAAATTTGGCTAAGTAAATCACCATAAATACATACATAAGATATTTTTATGTGAAATATAAGACTCTTTCATTTTATTAATTATTTTTTCTAACTTAGAACTTAAAATTTTTAGGTAAACATCTTATATGAGAATAAGTAAGAATTTCAAGAGTACAAAATAATTTTTGGTGATGTGTTTTGTAACGCCCCGACCCTAGTTTCCTAGAGTCGGTGCATTATTACATAACATTGGCATGATCACAAGAAAGATCAAATCTCGAAAGACCGATTGGTTTAGTAGCCTTGGAAACACTAGATATATTCATAAGTTTTACATTACATCATAAAATCAAAAACTACTACAACAACATAATGTTTCCACAGTCCACACTACAATCCCCTCATAATATCCCTGCAGGTCATTCATAACTTACATCTTCACTTCCTGGGAAAAATAAAACATAGAAAAGGGGTGAGCTCAAATGCCCAGTAAGGATAACAATATAGCGGAAACTTTCATCAATAAGAATAAACATTTAAGGCAATGTATAACTAAAACAAAAGCCTTTTAAACATGAACTTTCAACATGGTATGGCATAAATAAAATGAAATAATGCCATTTACTTATTCACATGGATATTCCACTAATCGAATAATCACATGCAAAAATAAATAACCACTTTCATAATGTTGGAATGCATAATGCCAGACTATCATAACCACATAGCCAAGGCCTCGTGCCAAGACTACAAATAAGATTTTGTCAAGGCCTTGTGCCAAGACACTAGTTTGTCTCATGAGACCTACCGATGCATCGAGGAGCTATAGCGGGCTCCACCCGTCACTTATTAAGTCCAATGCATTCCCATATGAAAAGGTTTAAACATAACATAAACATTCGTATTAAAACTAGCATACGAAATGTCAATACTTTCACAATAAACTATGAATGGTATAAAAATAGCACATCCACAGTCAAACATATCACAAAACCTTCAATACAATATAGAAGTTTTGTATCATAATAAATCAACTTCAAATAATCTTAAAATCCATCAAAGGATGTTGACATAGATGAAATCAAAATTCTTTTTAAAGAAATATCTCCTTTTATTTTGAAATCATTTAAGATCCATATAAAATAAAAAATTTTCTTTGAAAATATTCTTATAAGCTTGTAAGGAAAGCATTGAAGATTTTATAACGGCGTAAAATAACCGCACCCGCCGTATAAGTTAAAAAAACATTCTTACCTCAATTCTGTCGAAAAGGTTAAAAAGGACCTTGTTTTGAAAACGACGGAAAGATTCCTTTATAAACCTCTTATAAAAAGTCAAAAAAAGGTATAAATGACTTTAACCCATATTCTTGTAAATAGTAAAAATGTTTTGAAATACATTTTTAAGAAACATGGATGTGGATGATAAAGAGATCCCAGTAGATTATTACATATAAACAACCTCGGATAATGAAGAGATTGTGAAATAACCCTTACCTTGTACTTTCCCTTGGTTGGGGTAGGTTAACCTCCTGTATAATGGTGAAATAGTTGTTATTAAATTATACAAGAATCATATATATTAATATGATATCATATATGATCTTTTAACATTGATTTGTTAATAATATCTTAGAATTATCGTCGTTTCGGGAGTTAACTTACTCATTTTCTTTTATATGTTTTGTTACATAAGCCATGGTTGTTGTATCTTATTCATATCCAGAATGATATACAGTCCTTAAACATCATTTTTAAATCATCAAATGATAATTATACTTGAATGGATACGATGGAGAATGAATCTCATCGCGTTCGTGGAGACGGTAGTCCGTACGTACGCACGAGCGACAATATCATTCTTTTGATATTAAAATAATATATAAATGGATGGTATATCATATATACAGAATCATTAACATGTTATATTTATTATTTACATGAGTTACACATCATTATTATACCCATCCAAATAATATTATATTGAATAACAATTACACCACGACGTGGAGACGGTAAGCCGTACGTACGCACGTATGGTGACATGTTATTCAAAGGGTGGATAGAATACTGAATATGATTGTACCATATTTATAATAACATCACAGTATATGTGAGATACTGGAGTTATTATTTCAGAATGGTAAGAACAAAGGAAGAAGAAGTGGAAGAAGAAATGAACTTAGAAAAGGGTGGTGAAATCATTACCTCTTCTTCGGGTTCTTCCTTTTGATTTGATCAAAAGGGCTCCTTAGGTTGGCTTTCTGATCAAACTAAGGCCTCTAGGTTGTATTGAGGGATGTTGGGAGAGTATTTGGGCAGAGTTTGGCCGAACCAAAAGGCTTTGAAGGTGTGAAGAAATGAGAAGGAGGAGTGCCCTTTTATAAGAGGGGTGAGGGGCACTTTTGGAAAAGCTAGAAATATTAATTTATAATAAATTCATATTCGGTTTCAAAAGGCTCCAAAGTTGACTATTCAAAGTATGAGGTGGGGATAGGTCGAAAACAACTCATCCAATAGAATTTAGACAGGTTTGGGTACTTATATTAACCTTATCTTTAAGTATTAACTCTAAGTTAATTAGTTTCACTTTTACAATGTCTCTTTGTATTTTTATATAATATGGTTAATAAACTTACTATATACATCCAAGAGACCCCCAAGTGGTCCATTAATGATTAACCTATCATAATATAAGTCTCTTGGCCGAACCTTAGATTTTTAGGAATTTAATATCAATTAATAATATAATATTTGCTTTAAGAACTCTTTTATGTCAATTTTGACACTATTCAATAGTTGATTTTTGTGAAACTCATAACAGATTTATTACTTCGAACAAAGTCCATTAAATCAATCCTAATATATCATATTATCCTAGAAAATTAGTTTAATTCATTAAAAGTTTCATATTATATTTATTTGGGTATTTATAATATCAATTATGTTAATTTTTTACTATTTTAGTAATTACTGCATCATCATTGTGTCATAAATAAAATAAATTATTTAATGTCTAAAAATTATAAATAAAATATCATTATGTATGAAATCTTTTTAGCTTTCTAATGAATATTTATAATCGAAAATCCAACATGTATAACCCTATGTAAAAATTGTTCTTCTAAAAGATGTAAGCTTATGCTATTTTTATTTTTATTTTAACTTTATTAATATAAAGTGTCCCTACCACATACAAGTGGCTCCAAGGGGTCCCCAAATTGACCAAAGGATGCCCATGGTCGGGTATGTGTCCACCAATAAGGTTAAGACACGTTTTAGGGTAATTTAGTATTATTATAATATTATTTTTTTAACCCTTATTTACCGGATTTACCCTTTAACCATGGTAAATAAAATATTTACCGCAGTAATTATTCAAAATGTGTAAAAATAAAAGTTACCTATTTACACAATTTGAACATCCTGATTCCAAATATGGAATCCATTTTCCTAAATTCAAAACACAGAAGTGGCAGAAATTAATTTAAAATTAATTCCCGCTGTTAAAACAAAAAGCGTGTTTTTAAGAGATAATAACTATCAAAAGATTGACACTTGTTTATGTTCGGTTTAATTGTAAAATTATGTCCAATGACCAAAATTATATTAAATGGTAAAAATATATTCTAAATATACTTTAAAACCACTCAAATTCATAATTTATCACTAGTAATTAATTTGATTAAAAAAGTTGTTTTTAATTAAAATTTAGTAATTTTCATTATTCATCAAAATATGAAAGTTATCCGAAAAGTACCAAAATTTCACCCTAGACTAATTTCGATATTCCGAATCCAAAAATGAAGTCCATTTTGAAATATAAAATATATATGATTTCAAAAAGTAGGTATTACTATTCACAACGGCTAGTTTAATTAGTTGTGGTGTGTGTTAGAACTCGAGGTTGCGTACAACACACGCTATCGCATTATTCGAAGGGAAACGTACCGTAGAAGCTTGGGGTGTTACATTCTCCCCTCCTTCAAATAATTGCGTCCTCGCAATTTCTAGGGTATTACTGCATAAAAAGACTCGGGTGGTTCTTCATCATAAGTTCCTCGGGTTCCCACGTTGCCTCTTCCATCTTATGATTTCTCCACAAAACTTTTACCAGACGCGTCGTCCGGTTTCTCAGTACTTGTTCTCTTGTATCAAGAATCCTGACGGGCTCTTCGCAATAAGACAGATCGGGTTCCAGTTCTAATTCCTCATAGGTGAGTACATGCGTTGGGTCAGGCATGTATTTTCTCAACAGAGATACGTGGAACACATCGTGAACTTTGGAGAGACTTGGCGGCATTGCCAATCGGTAAGCTACAGCCCCAATTCGTTCTAGAATTTCGAAAGGTCCGATGTACCTGGGACTCAATTTACCTTTCTTACCAAAACGTATGACTCCCTTCCACGGAGATACCTTTAGGAAAACATGATCACCGACTTGAAATTCCAAATCCTTCCTTCGATTATCGGCATAGCTCTTCTGCCTACTTTGAGCTGCTTTGATGTGATTTTGGATTACCTTCACCTTTTCCACCGTTTCCTCCACCAGTTCTGGGCCTACAAGTTTTCTTTCACCAACGTCATCCCAACAGGTTGGTGTACGACATCTCTTTCCGTATAACGCTTCATATGGTGCCATTTGTATACTCGAATGGAAGCTATTGTTATAGGAAAATTCTACCAGAGGTAAATATTGATCCCACATACCCTGAAAGTCAAGTGAGCAAGATCTCAACATGTCTTCTATGGTCTGAATAGTCCGTTCTGATTGTCCGTCTGTCTGAGGGTGGTAAGCAGTGCTCAAATGAAGTTCAGTATCCAGGGATTTCTGAAGACTTTTCCAAAATCTTGAAGTAAAACGGGGATCACGATCAGAAACAATCGATAGGGGTACTCCATGAAGTCTCACAACTTCATTAATATATAGTCTTGCTAGACGTTCCAGGGGTAGATCTTCTCTTATAGCAAGAAAATGTGCTGACTTGGTAAGACGATCAACAATCACCCATATTGCATCATTCCTTCTAGGAGTCTTTGGTAGCCCCATGACAAAGTCCATCGTAATATTGTCCCATTTCCACTCCGGTATGGGAAGAGGTTGCATGACTCCTCCAGGCTGTTGCCTTCCAGCTTTCACTTGTTGACAAACCATACACCTTGACACAAAATCAGCAATCTCCCTCTTCATGTTGTCCCACCAAAAATGTTCCTTCAAATCTCTATACATTTTGGTGCTCCCAGGGTGTATAGAGAAATTGGAACTATGAGCATCATCCAGAAATTCCCTTTTTAGATCAGGTATATTGGGAACACAAAGTCTCTTCCCGAATTTCAAAATTCCATCTTCATACACAAAGTCTCTCAATCTCCCATCATTCACAGCTTTAATCTTCTTTTGGAATTCGTCATCATCGGTCTGAGAACTCTTAATCCTTTCTAGTAAAGATGGTTTGGCAACCATTTGAAAAAGCATTGATGTTTCACCTTCCCTGGTTATTCCCATGTCCATTTTCACTAGATCCATGAAAATTGGATCCCTTTCAATTCTCATATTGTTCAAAACTCCATGGTCTTTTCTACTCAAAGCATCTGCCACCTTGTTTGCCTTCCCCGGGTGGTAGTGTATCGTACAATCATAATCCTTGAGTAATTCAAGCCATCTCCTTTGCCTCATGTTGAGTTCTTTTTGTGAGAAAATATACTTCAAACTCTTGTGATCAGTATAAATCTCAAATTTTTCACCATAGAGGTAGTGCCTCCATATCTTCAAAGCAAAGATCACAGCTGCTAACTCAAGATCATGAGTAGGATAGTTTTGTTCATGAATTTTCAACTGTCGTGATGCATAGGCAATAACTCTATCATTCTGCATAAGGACACAGCCAAGTCCTTTCTTTGATGCATCACTATAAATAACGAACCCATCATTCCCCGATGGTAGAGTCAATATAGGAGCATTGACTAATCTTCTCTTCAGTTCTTCGAAACATTCTTCACACTCTTTTGTCCAAACAAATTTAACCCCTTTACGTGTGAGCTTCGTTAATGGGTTTGCCAATCGGGCAAAATTCTGGACGAAATGTCGATAATAACCTGCCAAACCAATAAAACTACGTACCTCAGTTATACTCGTAGGTGCTGGCCATTCTTGGATTGCCTTGGTCTTAGAAGGATCAACAGAGATTCCATCTTTAGAGACAATATGGCCAAGAAAAGAAATCTCCTGAAGCCAGAATTCACACTTGCTAAACTTTCCATATAATTCATGCCTCCTCAGAGTCTTCAAGATAATGCGCAAGTGATTTTCATGATCTTCGTAGGTTTTGGAGTATACCAAGATATCATCAATAAATACCACCACAAATTCATCGAGATACTCCTTGAAAACTCTATTCATCAGATCCATGAATACAGAGGGTGCATTAGTCAATCCAAACGGCATTACAGTAAACTCGTAATGCCCGTACCTGGTTCGAAATTCTGTTTTCGGAATGTCTTCCTTCTTCACACACAACTGATGGTATCCAGATCGAAGGTCAATCTTTGAAAAGTATTGAGCTCCATGCAGTTGGTCAAATAAATCATCAATACGAGGTAGGGGATACTTGTTCTTTATCGTTATAGCATTGATCTCCCTGTAGTCGATACATAACCTCATAGATCCATCTTTCTTTTTAACAAAAAGAACAGGGGCTCCCCATGGAGAAACACTAGGGCGAATAAATCCCTTATTACTCAATTCCTCTAGTTGTTTCTTTAGTTCGACTAACTCTACAGTGGCCATTCTATAAGGGGTCTTCGATATAGGCCTTGATCCAGGAATCAAATCAATAGAAAACTCAACTTCTCGTTCTGGAGGATGTCCAGGTAAATCTTCCGGAAATACATCTACAAATTCTTTCACAACAGGTACATCCTCTATTTGAACATTCCTTTCCTCACTGACAGTTATTTCATTCTCTTCCTCCCCAATAATTGAATTAAGTTGAGCTACTGGGGGTGGGTCTAAATAAGAATTAGGTGGTGACGATTCTGCTCTAAAAATAAGGTGTTCCTTATCATTATCATCAAGAATCGTAACCTCTTTCTTCTTACAATAAATCTTCGCATCATAGTCCGAAAGCCAGTCCATACCGAGGATTATATCAAACTCAATCATAGGTATGACGATGAAATCAGCAGATAAAGAAAATTTATGTGCTCTAATGGGGACTGATTCACAAAACTTTGTTGCAACGATACTTCCCTTAGGAGTTTTAACTGACAACTCCCTTATTAAATCAAATTGGAAATATCTAATTTTCTTAGAAAACTGGGAAGATATGAAACAATGCGATGATCCAGAATCAAATAATGCATTTGCTAAACTTGAGGAAACCATTAAATTACCTGCCACCACGTCTTTCGGAGTTTCTACCTCAGCAGTAGTGATAGCATAAGCCTGGCCTTGATCCCTTGGCCTTTTCTGAGGTAAGTTCTCCTGACGCTTAGGACATGCATTTGCATAATGCCCCATCTCCCTGCAATTGTAGCACTGAACGTTGGTAGCTTCCTTCTTCCCCTTGCAATCATGAGCTTGGTGGCCTTTTTCACCACACTTGTAACAGACTCCCATTCCCTTCAGGCAAGCACCGGGGTGTTTCTTCCCGCACTTACCACAAGATGGATATTCAACCTTTCCCTTCTTCCCCTTATTTCCATTCCCAGATTGATCAGCAGGTCTCTTCTTCTCTTGCTTTGCTTTAAAGTCATAAGACTTAGAGAATTCCTTTTCGGTCTTGATAGCACATGAGACAATGTCTTCGTACGACGAAAAGGATTGTGAGACTAATGCTCGACGGAGAAATGGTTTTAACCCATCAAAGAAACGATCAATCTTACTTCTTGGGTTGCGAATATAATCTCCAGCATACCTCGCTAACCTTGTAAAGTTAGCCTCATACTTTGTGACATTCTCATCCTCCTTTTGTCTCAGACTCAGAAATTGCCTTTCCATATCTGCTCGATGGTCGCGAGGAAAGTATTTTTCTAAAAACAGATCTTTGAACTCCCTCCATTCCATGTTTGATACTTCATCATCTTCCTTCATGTTTTGAATCAATGACCACCATTGATCAGCATCTCCAGTGAGGCGGTAAACTGCCATGGTAACTTTTTCCCTTTCACTACTCCCCAAAGCCTGAAATATTTTCTCTAGGGAAAATATCCATTGCTCAGCTACTAAGGGATTTGTACTTCCATTGAACGTTGGTGGTTGTTGTCTCATGAATCGATCTAACATTGATCCTCCACGCTGCGGATCAGGGTGCTCCATACGGGTAAGGTTATTATTCATAACCTGAGTAAGTTGTCCCAGTACGGTGATTAGCTGATCAGCACCAGTTGCATCACCAGCCCCACTATAATTATCTTGAGCAGGAGGGCAATCCCTACATGGAGTGCGTGCATTGATACGGTTTCCATTTCTTCCACTAGGCGCCATTTCTAAACAATGGCATAAACTAGATCAGTTCATGAATCAAAATACATAATCCCATACTTATAAAACACTTAACATAAATTGAACTATCTATGGATATAATCCATAATCATAAATATGTTTTCTTTGAGGAAGTATATACTCATAAACCCTTCATAATGATTTGTAAAGAAAGTGAGAGTTACCCTAAGCATATCCCCCGGGAGTGTCGTAACCAAGAGTGCAGCAAGGCCCGTTGTCGTGCACCAGTTCCCGTTCGAGTCTAGCTCAAAGCGGTGTTTTCGGGTTTTACCCCTAGGTACATCTGTGCCAGAGCCGCCTCTACCTGCTCGTATCCAGACAGGGATGTATTGCTCGCAAAACTCACAAAGTCTCTACAATACCAAAATTCTAGGAAGTTCTTCTATACTAATCCTCAAAGTTCATCTTAGGTCTACGTGCTCTAATCAGAGTTTATCTAAATCTAGCTTCCAAGGTTTGTACTAAACTTCCTCTGATACCAACTGTAACGCCCCGACCCTAGTTTCCTAGAGTCGGTGCATTATTACATAACATTGGCATGATCACAAGAAAGATCAAATCTCGAAAGACCGATTGGTTTAGTAGCCTTGGAAACACTAGATATATTCATAAGTTTTACATTACATCATAAAATCAAAAACTACTACAACAACATAATGTTTCCACAGTCCACACTACAATCCCCTCATAATATCCCTGCAGGTCATTCATAACTTACATCTTCACTTCCTGGGAAAAATAAAACATAGAAAAGGGGTGAGCTCAAATGCCCAGTAAGGATAACAATATAGCGGAAACTTTCATCAATAAGAATAAACATTTAAGGCAATGTATAACTAAAACAAAAGCCTTTTAAACATGAACTTTCAACATGGTATGGCATAAATAAAATGAAATAATGCCATTTACTTATTCACATGGATATTCCACTAATCGAATAATCACATGCAAAAATAAATAACCACTTTCATAATGTTGGAATGCATAATGCCAGACTATCATAACCACATAGCCAAGGCCTCGTGCCAAGACTACAAATAAGATTTTGTCAAGGCCTTGTGCCAAGACACTAGTTTGTCTCATGAGACCTACCGATGCATCGAGGAGCTATAGCGGGCTCCACCCGTCACTTATTAAGTCCAATGCATTCCCATATGAAAAGGTTTAAACATAACATAAACATTCGTATTAAAACTAGCATACGAAATGTCAATACTTTCACAATAAACTATGAATGGTATAAAAATAGCACATCCACAGTCAAACATATCACAAAACCTTCAATACAATATAGAAGTTTTGTATCATAATAAATCAACTTCAAATAATCTTAAAATCCATCAAAGGATGTTGACATAGATGAAATCAAAATTCTTTTTAAAGAAATATCTCCTTTTATTTTGAAATCATTTAAGATCCATATAAAATAAAACATTTTCTTTGAAAATATTCTTATAAGCTTGTAAGGAAAGCTTTGAAGATTTTATAACGGCGTAAAATAACCGCACCCGCCGTATAAGTTAAAAAAAACATTCTTACCTCAATTCTGTCGAAAAGGTTAAAAAGGACCTTGTTTTGAAAACGACGGAAAGATTCCTTTATAAACCTCTTATAAAAAGTCAAAAAAAGGTATAAATGACTTTAACCCATATTCTTGTAAATAGTAAAAATGTTTTGAAATACATTTTTAAGAAACATGGATGTGGATGATAAAGAGATCCCAGTAGATTATTACATATAAACAACCTCGGATAATGAAGAGATTGTGAAATAACCCTTACCTTGTACTTTTCCTTGGTTGGGGTAGGTTAACCTCCTGTATAATGGTGAAATAGTTGTTATTAAATTATACAAGAATCATATATATTAATATGATATCATATATGATCTTTTAACATTGATTTGTTAATAATATCTTAGAATTATCGTCGTTTCGGGAGTTAACTTACTCATTTTCTTTTATATGTTTTGTTACATAAGCCATGGTTGTTGTATCTTATTCATATCCAGAATGATATACAGTCCTTAAACATCATTTTTAAATCATCAAATGATAATTATACTTGAATGGATACGATGGAGAATGAATCTCATCGCGTTCGTGGAGACGGTAGTCCGTACGTACGCACGAGCGACAATATCATTCTTTTGATATTAAAATAATATATAAATGGATGGTATATCATATATACAGAATCATTAACATGTTATATTTATTATTTACATGAGTTACACATCATTATTATACCCATCCAAATAATATTATATTGAATAACAATTACACCACGACGTGGAGACGGTAAGCCGTACGTACGCACGTATGGTGACATGTTATTCAAAGGGTGGATAGAATACTGAATATGATTGTACCATATTTATAATAACATCACAGTATATGTGAGATACTGGAGTTATTATTTCAGAATGGTAAGAACAAAGGAAGAAGAAGTGGAAGAAGAAATGAACTTAGAAAAGGGTGGTGAAATCATTACCTCTTCTTCGGGTTCTTCCTTTTGATTTGATCAAAAGGGATCCTTAGGTTGGCTTTCTGATCAAACTAAGGCCTCTAGGTTGTATTGAGGGATGTTGGGAGAGTATTTGGGCAGAGTTTGGCCGAACCAAAAGGCTTTGAAGGTGTGAAGAAATGAGAAGGAGGAGTGCCCTTTTATAAGAGGGGTGAGGGACACTTTTGGAAAAGCTAGAAATATTAATTTATAATAAATTCATATTCGGTTTCCAAAGGCTCCAAAGTTGACTATTCAAAGTATGAGGTGGGGATAGGTCTAAAACAACTCATCCAATAGAATTTAGACAGGTTTGGGTACTTATATTAACCTTATCTTTAAGTATTAACTCTAAGTTAATTAGTTTCACTTTTACAATGTCTCTTTGTATTTTTATATAATATGGTTAATAAACTTACTATATACATCCAAGCGACCCCCAAGTGGTCCATTAATGATTAACCTATCATAATATAAGTCTCTTGGCCGAACCTTAGATTTTTAGGAATTTAATATCAATTAATAATATAATATTTGTTTTAAGAACTCTTTTATGTCAATTTTGACACTATTCAATAGTTGATTTTTGTGAAACTCATAACAGATTGATTACTTCGAAAAAAGTCCATTAAATCAATCCTAATATATCATATTATCCTAGAAAATTATTTTAATTCATTAAAAGTTTCATATTATATTTATTTGGGTATTTATAATATCAATTATGTTAATTTTTTACTATTTTAGTAATTACTGCATCATCATTGTGTCATAAATAAAATAAATTATTTAATGTCTAAAAATTATAAATAAAATATCATTATTTAGTAAATCGTTTTAGCTTTCTAATGAATATTTATAATCGAAAATCCAACATGTATAACCCTATGTAAAAATTGTTCTTCTAAAAGATGTAAGCTTATGCTATTTTTATTTTTATTTTAACTTTATTAATATAAAGTGTCCCTACCACATACAAGTGGCTCCAAGGGGTCCCCAAATTGACCAAAGGATGCCCATGGTCGGGTATGTGTCCACCAATAAGGTTAAGACACGTTTTAGGGTAATTTAGTATTATTATAATATTATTTTTTTAACCCTTATTTACCGGATTTACCCTTTAACCATGGTAAATAAAATATTTACCGCAGTAATTATTCAAAATGTGTAAAAATAAAAGTTACCTATTTACACAATTTGAACATCCCGATTCCAAATATGGAATCCATTTTCCTAAATTCAAAACACAGAAGTGGCAGAAATTAATTTAAAATTAATTCCCGCTGTTAAAACAAAAAGCGTGTTTTTAAGAGATAATAACTATCAAAAGATTGACACTTGTTTATGTTCGGTTTAATTGTAAAATTATGTCCAATGACCAAAATTATATTAAATGGTAAAAATATATTCTAAATATACTTTAAAACCACTCAAATTCATAATTTATCACTAGTAATTAATTTGATTAAAAAAGTTGTTTTTAATTAAAATTTAGTAATTTTCACTATTCATCAAAATATGAAAGTTATCCGAAAAGTACCAAAATTTCACCCTAGACTAATTTCGATATTCCGAATCCAAAAATGAAGTCCATTTTGAAATATAAAATATATATGATTTCAAAAAGTAGGTATTACTATTCACAACGGCTAGTTTAATTAGTTGTGGTGTGTGTTAGAACTCGAGGTTGCGTACAACACACGCTATCGCATTATTCGAAGGGAAACGTACCGTAGAAGCTTGGGGTGTTACATGTTTGATGTTTAAGATGTATATATAATTTTTTTTCTACATCAGAACAAGAAACTCAACAATGAGAAAAATATTTAGTGAGAGTACGTAAGAATTTCCATGACACATAATATATCGAAAGTATATATGTAATATTTTTTTGATGAGTATTTCAATTTTTCAGAAAAGTTAAACATCTTATGTAATATGTAAGATGGTTATTATAATATATAATAATATTGATCTAACGCTAACGATATTTATTATGTTTCACTTTTCCAAATATATAGTTTCTCTAAGAGAATTCATGGAATTTTTAAATTTAAGTGGAATTATTTTAGAATAATGATTTTTTATATTTAAGTAAAATTTGAAGTCTTATGAATCAGTTTATATTTAATCTAATATATCACTATTTAAATAACATAAAGGGTGTTTTTTATACAAGTTATTGGGTTAAAATTATTTTTCTTTTGAAACTCAATGTCACGCCATAACCTTTCTTTTGAGAAGAAAATACCAATCTTCTTGTGATGTAATGAATAAACACGGAAACTTTACTCTACATAGATTCATGTTGGTAAAAGGGTGTGGACCGAAAATAATTTTTTGGTGTTATGAATTAAGAAAAAGGTTTTTCTTCATTTTGGAATAACTATTTTACCAAGACATGATGCATTAAAATGCATCTTGTGCTATTAATTTAACCACTTAGATAGATCCAATGATTGAAACAGAAGAATAATAAGAATGTATCAAGAATAAGGATAAGTTGTTTTATATATTTTAATACAATTACATATCTATATTTAAAATTAAAATTTTAAATTTTAAAGAGGTAAATTACTAATACAGGAATATAAAATATTTTTTATGTTGTAAAAATATTTCATGTATCGATATTCACTAAAAAATATGTAGAAATTATCAAAAATAGTGAAATTAAGAGGAAGAATAAGATATTTATGGCTGTATAAGTAGTAGAAGAAGAAACATAACAGATATAACTCATGGAATTTGGGAAAATTTGAAGACTTTTTTACTATTGAGAACTAATATATATTTATATATCTATATGGGTTCACTTTACACAGTTGGAAGAGTTAAGCGTAATGAGAGTTCAATGATAAAACCTATTTTTTGTAATAAAAAATATATCACCATTGGACTATATATCCTCAAGGTTAAATTCGATCATTATAGGTATTATCCTTCTTGTTTTGAGTGGACAAACTTGTAAAAAATCTATTTTGTCTTTTGTCAGTGTGAATGGATGTGTTGGAAAAATATATAAATTATCCCCATAATATATGGCGATGGTTATTTTTAAATGAAACTTAAAAGGGAATTGTAATAATTGATCCACCACCACCCAATTGATTTCCATTATTATTGAGGATCCTTTTCCATTATAAACATAGAGTATAATCAATATATGGATTTCGAGATTAATAAAATTATATTTCTTTCATTTTCTGTTATGTGAAATAATGTGTGTTAATGAATAACTTAATTGTGAAGTGGTTATTAAATTTTCTTTGTATTATTAATTATTATATTTTGTAAATAAAGTTATTCTTTTTTTTATTTATTGGTTTTGGATTTTGATAAATACATAGGAGCAAGATAGTGTGGATAGTGTTTAATAATTTCATTTTTCAGGAAAATATAAATTATTATAAATTATTTTTGTAAATTTTAAATTTTGTATAAAGTGAGGTTAATGAATTAAATTATGTGACATGGAAATTATTATTTTTATTGATCATGAATCATTGGAAAAATTGATATTATAAGAGGTATTAATAGTTCAATCTGTATGATTTTTCATTTAATTATTCCTTGAGCATGAAAGAAAACAAGGGTTTCTTATTTTAGAAAAACCTTGAATAAATTAGAACCATTTATTGAGATAATTAAATTTATATTATCATTACATGTGTATTTTGTAAAAATATTATTGAAAGTGAGTCATTAGTTTTAACATTGTAATTTTTTTTTGAACTTGTCTGATTCTTATAATGAACATGAAATAATTGAATTTGAGAAATTGAATTCAGAATGTTGCTAATGTTTTTTACTATTTAAAAAGGAATTCTTTATTAAATGATATGTATTGTTTACCAACATGATGAATTTTATTCCTCTTTGTGATTGTTTTGAATCATGTTTAAGTTAACATAGATTTTGAATCATTGTAGATGAAAATATAAATAGTATAATTCTCAGAAGATCAAGATTTTTGTAATTTTATTAGATTCTAAACTATGATCATGATTGGAAATGTATGAAAATTATTTTCTAAGGAATTACTTTAAGAATTATTTATGAGTTATTTTTAAATTATGGTATTTTAATGGAGAATGTATATTGGTGTATAAATTTCAAAGTTTTCTATTCAATAATTTTTTTTCTAAATGTTTTGGGATTAAATTTATAATATTTTGAAAGACAAAGTGGTAGTTGTGTGTTAAATTAGTAATACGAATGTTGATTAAGGTATTAATATGGTTTTGAATTTTGGTGATAATGTTTTGAGAAACATGGTGGTGATATTATGTTTTTGAAAATTTTATTTAGATTGATTTTTTTTAATATATATGATTTTAGAACAATTGTTCAATTTTATGATGGGTATGTTTTTTTTATATTAAATAATCAATAGTAAATGTTAATGATTACATTATTAATTAAATATCATTAATATATAAGGATTCACCATATCACTATGATACATTTTAGAATGTAATAGATAGTTTACAAGA
Source organism: Viscum album (assembly GCA_963277665.1). Taxonomy (NCBI): domain Eukaryota; kingdom Viridiplantae; phylum Streptophyta; class Magnoliopsida; order Santalales; family Viscaceae; genus Viscum; species Viscum album. Next base: position 608,898,262 of record OY728123.1, on the reverse strand, counting down.
TTAATAATATTATTTTGGGGTGAATAACCTTGTAGGGGTTTCTAGAATTGTTTTATTACTTATTGATTATAATAGGTTAAATGAACTAAAACATGATAAAGTTTAAAAGTAAGAAATTGGATTATTAATTGATCCAAAATAATTATTTTATATCATTTTTGAGGAAGGAATTTCTATTTTGATTAGTTTTGGAAATTTGTGGTTTATGTCTTTTAATTTCCACTAGGTGTCCTAAAAATTCTTAACAATTTCATGTGTAGATTGTTGGATACTATGTGTAATTTTTAATATAATGAGTGGGAGTTTGGTTGAAATAATTGATTGATTAAATAAATTAGTAATTTTATTCTTATAGAATTGAATTTTTCTTATTGTTCATTTTAGTTTTAAATGTTACAAATTTCAACTTAATCATTGTTGATTAAATGAATAGTGATATTTTGATATACCTATATTATGTAAAGGGGTGATAAGTGAATTTTTTTTGATTTTTTTGTTAAGGGGTTTCTTTATGAATTTGTGTTATTCAAAAGGTGAAATTGGAGATCTATGTCCATAAATATGTTATCTCATGAATGATAGAGGTTAATTTGATGTTGTGGGGTTTTGCAATGGGTTAGTGCATTGAGCCATGTGTGTTGGTTTATAAATATGTGTTAAGAATAATATTTAGTATTGATGATATAGAAATTGAATGAAATGTGTTTTATGTTTATAATAGTGTAAGAGGATTATAAAGATTTTTATAGAATTAAATATGAATAATTGGGGGAGGAGTTTATAAAATCTAACTAACATGTTTAAATTCTTGTTTGATATGGTGAATTCATTTATATTTAAATGGAATGTAAGATAAATTACATTGGAAATAATTGATTATCATGAAGTTATTATAATATTTTCTGTTTTTTTCTTTCCAAATATGTTTAGTGGGGAAATACTTAAGTTAGGATATGAAGTAACCATGATTTTTGTTGTGTTTATGTGATATTTTAAGCAGTTATATTGTATGTGTTTGGCATGGGATTAGATAATTAATTCAATGGTTTTAAAATAAATTATTAATTTGATATAATCTAGACAATTTTAAAGTAAATTTTTCTTTAATGATATGTTTTGATTCCAAGGAAATATGTGTGGTCATAATAATTAATGGTAGACATGTTTAATTAACAACTCTTGTGATATAGGGATATTAAATTGTGAATTGTTACATTCAATTACTATTTTTAACATTCACTTTTTATGTTCGTAACATTCAACCCATAATAAATAATTGGGGATTATAATTCAGGAAACATGTTGAAAGTTGTACTCCATGGTTAAGTGGGACCTTATTCGGTGATGTTTTACATTGATAATGGTTTTGTTGTGTAATGTGTTTTGTTTTGATTTTAATATAAAATTAAATTTTGAAATGAATATTATTTGTTTAAAATGATTTTTAATGGAATATTTAATTGAGGTTAAATGTTTTATATTGAGTGGTAATATATAAATTTTGTTTTTTAGATCCAATATGAGGATTGTTATGGTGTAGGAAATATGAGAAGTGGTGGTTGTAGGTTCTCGGCCCAGCGGAAGTGCGTTGGTGGGTGTACCCAACATTAATTTTTCTGCTACCAACGATCAATCTGAGATCCTTCATGATAATAAAATGTATCTTTAGAATAGAAGAAATAACAAAATAAAGTAAGGGATTCTAGAAACCATAGAGAGGATCATCATATGTTGATTATAATTAATTTATTTAAAAGAAAAGAATTACCTTGATGGAATTCTCTCTTCATTTATGTTTCTGGTCAGGATCTGATGTGATTCATCTTTGTGTCATAGAATCCAAGTGTAGGATTCCTCTAGTGGTGATCCACACGTATTCCATGTATCTCTGGATATCATCCAAGGGATCTCTGGGTGCTAGCATGGAAGATCCTTCGCTTGCGATGTCCGCCTTTGATCGCCTTGAGAGCCGCTTGCATAGCGCTCTCCTTGATCCGGTGGAGGAGGATATCTCTCATAGCTTGAAATCAATCTTTAAAGAAAAGAATTCTCTCTAACCTTGAGAGATTTCTCTAGATCCATTGTGCAGAACCCCGAAAAATGGCTTGGCTAATGAGAATTATATAATTAGGGTTTTAATTACTTAGATTAATAAAATGAATTAACTACCCAAAAGAATGTATTTATTTCCTTTAATTATTAGTAATACACCATGTAAAATAATAACAATTGACAATTATTATTACTTGAAATGAGTCCAGTGAATTACACCTAATATTATTTAATGAAATAAATAATATTATTTCTCACAAATCCCTAGAAAAACTACACGGAATGTATATTAATATACACAGCGTGTACTTTCCATTTTCTTTATTTCCTATACCATATTTATTAGACCTTGAATAATGATTATTTCTTTCTCAAATAAATATCACTGCATTACTCGCTAATAAATATATTATTTCTCCCATAATATATTCTCTCGAATAACTAGTGTCAAAAAAATGCGATTAGGCATCCTAGAATAATTATTAAACCACAATTGGGAATAATATTTATTCAACTTGTTAAATTAATATTTAACTGAGATACTTGGATACACTTAGTGTGTGACCCTCTAGGTTTCTTTCTTAGTGTCATTAGGGGGATCCTGCCTAAAGTACAAGGTTGGTTTATAGAAACATGCCAAGGCACCCATAGAGAAATAAGTTAACGCCGCAATGACGTGTCACCTCCTACAAACACTTACCATGTAATGTAATCCATTTGTATCGATATCTTGAATCAAGCAGGTTACATGCCAGTTCCATCAACTCATGTGCTTAATTATTCTTTCATTTACTTTCCAGAATTGAACTGTCCCATTCTTACTATAACCATGGATTTATTTAGGCTATATAAATTCCATCAAAGGTCCTGAGATATCTATTTTCATTATAAAACGGAAGGGAAAAATCCTTTCTCACATTATCTATTAATGTTTTATTACTCATGATTCACCCAACATATCATTCCTTAATATGAATAGTTTTTCATCATAGTTTTCGTCAATACATCCATGCACGTGAGTTGTAATACCCATTAATAATAATCTTAAATTCTAAGGATCAATACACATGTTTGTAGATAGGAACATACAATGACAATACGAAATGTGGATTTCTTACTCGTGGGTCTCATTCTCATAATATCCTCCTCGATATTACCAAGGGTGAACACTATAAGATGGTGCCTCAAAGTTTTATGAGTCATCACCCCTAATGACATGTATTATTTGTGTCCCTCAAATTACATCACCCGGCCATAGAACATATATTCAAGAACAGTGTTATGGAACTTCTAGGTTCTCATCATAGTAGGGATCTGCTATGACCCTTTAATGAAATAGTTATCCTTAGGACACTATCACATGAATTGTCATGCATAAGAATAATCAAGATGTGATAAGGTATTTATTAATAAATTAAGTACAAAGTAGTTGGTTCTAGGCCACCAACTCCAACAGACTCCCACTTGGACAAGAGCCAACTACTAAGAACCTTTAACCCTCTATCTCTCACATGATATTTGTTCTTCTCATAAGATATGGATTTAGTCATGGGGTCTTCCACGTTCTCTTAAATGGACACTCTGATCACTGCAACTTCACCCATTTGATAGAAATCCCTCAAGAGATGATACTTCTGAAGTATGTGCTTCATTCGTTGATGTGACCTTTGTTGTTTTGTAAGAGCCACCATTGTAGTATTATCACAATACAATGTGATAAGATATTTAATGGTAGGCACTACATCAAGATCTTAGACAAATTTATGAATCCAAATGGCTTCCTTGGCTACATCAGAAGCCGTTATATATTCAGACTCCACTATAGAATTAGCGACAACTTGTTTCTTTGAACTCTTCCAACTCATAGCTCCTTCATTGAGATAGAAAATATATCTCGATTGCGACTTTAGATCGTTCAGATATATCTGAAAACCATAATTATCATACCCTCTGATGACAATCTCCTCTTCTCCTCTATACACTAGGAACATATCCTTAGTTCTTCTCAAATACTTAAGGATAGTCTTAACATAAGTCCAATGTTTTTCTCATAGATCTGCTTGATATCTTCCAACCATGCTTAGTGCATAGACAATATCAAGCCTATTACATAACATGGAATACATGATGGATCCTATATTCGAAGCATATGGGATCTTACTCATTCTATATTTCTCATGTTGGGTCAGAGGACACATTTTATTAGAAAGATGTAGGCCATGTGACACTGGAACTAATCCCCTCTTAGATTCTTCCATACTAAATCTCTTTAGTATCTGGTCAATGTATGTTCCCTAACTTAGTCCAAGCAGTCTCTTGGATCTATCAAGAATGATCTTGATCCCTAGAATGTAGGCTTCTTCAACCAAGTCCTTCATGTAGAAACACTTGTTCAACCAGTCCTTAACTGACTGTAAGACTGGTACATCGTTTCCAATAAGTAATATGTCATCAACATATACAACTAGGATAATGACCGCATTCCCATTAAACCTCTTATAAATACATGGATCACATTCGTTCTTAATGAAAAAAAAAATCATTTATGGGTTCATCAAATCAAATGTTCCTTGACCTAGATTTTTTCTTTAATCCATTAATGGATTTCTAAAACTTGAAAACTTATTTTCCTTAACCTAGTGTCACAAAACCTTCTGGTTGTGTCATATAGGCATCTTCTTGAAGGTTCCTATTAAGGAATGTTGTTTGGACATCCATCTTTCAAATCTCGTAGTCATGGTAAGCTGCTATGGCAAGTATGATTCTTATGGATTTAAACATGGAAACTAGTGAGAAGTTTTCATCATAGTAATTTCCTTGACATTGTCTGAATCCTTTATCCACTATCATTTCTTTATAGGGTATAACTTGACCTTCTATGTTCATATTTCTCTTGAATACCCATTTGCATCCAACAAGATTTACATCAACTATCTCATCGACCAAAACCCAGAATTGGCTCTGATACATAGAATCCATCTCAGAATTCATAGATTCTATCCATCTTGCAGCTTCTGGTCTTTCTACTACTTTTTTGTATGAGATAGGTTCTTCATTTTCCAACAATAATGATTCACCATCCTAAGTGACTATGAAACCAAATATCTCTGGTTCACTTACCTCTCTTGAGCTCATGCGCAGTACTTGTGTTTCTGGAACCTCTTCCACAGGGATGTGTGGAACTTGCTCTTGTACTAACTCTTGTGTATCTTGAGTATCAACTTCTTCAAAGTCAATAATGGTCCCACTATCCTTTTTGAGTATGTGATACCTCTCAAGAAAGGCATCTTTTCTAGCTATAATCACTTTCTTGCATGAAAGGTTATATAGGTAATATCCTTTTGTTTCCTTGGGATATCCTATAAAGACGCACCTCGTTCCCTAGGGTGCTAGTTTGTTTCCTATGAAGGCCTTAACAAACACCTCGCATCCACATACATGTGTGTGCGACAAATGGGTTTCTTTCCATTCTATAAATTTGAAGGAATTCCACTTGTCGCCTTAGTTGGTATTTGGTTTAATGTGTATGCTGCAATTTGTAATGCATATCCCCAAAAGGATAATGGAAGATATGAATGACTCATCATTGACCTCACCATGCCCAACAAGTGCAGTTTCTCCTTTCACTAGCACCATTCCACTGTGGTGTATAAGGAGGAGTGACTGAGATAGAATCCCAGACTCCCATAGAAGATCTATGAACTCATGGTTCAGATATTCTCCACCTCGATCTGATAAATGTTTCTTTATTTTATTACCAAGCTAATTCTCTACTTCATTATTGAATTCCTTAAATTTCTCTAAGTACTATGGCTTATACCTTATTAATTAGACATATCCATATCTACTCAAATCATTATTAAAAGTAATTAAGTAAGAATATCCACCTCTATATTTTACTATAAATGGTCCACACACATCCATGTGCACCAATCCTTGAAGCTCGGTGGCCCTTTCACCCTATCCACTGAAATGTGTCTTGGTATTTTTACCTTTTAAACAAGTGGGACATCTATCTAGTGGTTTTAGCTCATTAGAGTCTAAATAACCATCATGGAAGAGCTTTTTCAAGTGCTTATCATTTACATGATCGAGACTATTATGCCTGAACTAGGTGATGTATGAGTCATGTGAGTTTGTTTCGTTATCGATTTCCAACACTTGGTTTTTGTAATTTAATATATAAAAATCATTATTTAAATGCGCCATACCATAACATACATTGTTCTTATAAAATAAAAAACCCTTATTTCCAAACTTGAAAATAAATCCATCCATATCAAAACAAGATACATAAATTTTGTTCTTGGTAACACTAGGAACATAATAACAGTTATGTAAAACCAAAAGAATTCTAGTTGGTAATGAGAGATGGTAATCGCTAATGGCTAGCGCAGCTAGCCTAGCGCTATTGGCAGCTCGAATATCCACCTCTCCTCTAAAAATATTTCTAAATCTACTTGGTTTCTTCATTTGAATACATATGTGATCCCCACAAGCTATATCTAATACCCAATGTGTAGAAATTGAAAGATTATACTCAATAACAAACACACCTTTAGCATCCCCATGCTTCTGGGTGAAGTTCATCTTCCAGTGGCTTGGCTTTCCACATGAAAAACATATCGCCTCTCATTCCTTTCCCTGCCACTGGATCTTCCCCTTCTTAGAGGGATGGTGCTCAGGGGATTTATATCGTTTATGAATACTTATCCCCTTTTCCTTGTCCTTCCTTTTCTTATTCACCATAAGGGCTTCAGGTTTTTCACACCCCATGTACTTATCTACCTGGAAAATTAAGGTCAGAAGTTTCGATAGACTATTCTCATTGTTTCTCATGTTTTAGTTGATAATAAAGCTTGAGAAGGTCTTGGGCAGTGATGATAGGATGAGATCTGTACGCAACTCATCTGGGAACTTAATCCCTAAGATGTCCTGGCATTAAATGTAGCCAATATTCATGACTACATGAGGCCTAGCTGGCGCAGCCTCTTCAATAATAGTTGTGTACAAATCATTGGATATCTCATGTCTCTCATGTCTCGCCTTCTCTTGATAGAGATCCTTAAGGTGAGACATCATGTTATATGCGTCCATGTTTTCATGTTGCTTCAAGATCTCATTAGACATGGTTGATAGCATGAAACATTAGACATCTGTGGAATCATCTATATGTTTCATATAGGTGGATAGTTCCTCATCGAAAGCCCCTTTTCCAGGCACAACCAGAGTAGACTCTTCCAGTACATTCAATTTCCACTCATGGAAAAGGATGACACGTAAATGCCTCTTCCATTTCTGGAAATTAGTGCCAGTGAGAAGGTTTTCCTTCTAGAGTATGGTTCACAATGATATGTTTGAAGTCATTTTTCTTGTCGTTTCTACAAATTAAGATGATAAAAGGTTTAGTACTTTATCATGATAAAACGGAGACAAATTAATAAATTAATACTTATTATTCTCCCACTATTTTATCGAAATATAATAGATCTCACCATTGACTTTGGAATATTTTGTTTCCTGAATATTCTAGTGGAAAGGATATGTATTTCCCTTCGCATTACCCTAACTAGGGTTGTTCAAGAAACTTTAAGGGTTTTAGGTAGGAATTCTAAATTCCAACTGCATTAACTCGCAACTCCTTGATCTGTTGAGCGGACTCCCCAATCCTGAAATCCTTTTATTTTGGAATTACTCAACATTTGCCTCTTGGTCATACCAAGTACTATTGTGGGAGTCAACCCTTGATGTGAACCAAGTCAATTAAACCTAAAACCTTGAATTGGAATTCCCCAATAATTGAAAGCACTGAGACTAGGGTTGGTCATTCACTTGTAACTATGGTTCGATTCTAACCAAGATTGTGGAAGGCTATGCCGACTTAATATTTTATTTGAGGGATTTTATCCTTATATGTAAATTTTCATTTTATTATATTTGATTTCATGATGGTTAATATTAAGTGGGATATACTTAAGTGATTAACCATGTCTAAGATGATATTTACACATAAGCCGGTCTTATTTTAGTTCCATATTGTATGCCTATTTAAATCATTAATTGTGTGATCGTGAAAACACACCCACAATAAATATACCATGTAATTTAGAGAAATAAAATAAATGGTATGATCATGAGCTTGTTCTATTGGTCAGTTTATCTAGCGGTTGATAAAATAACCCAAGACCTATGGTAGAAACACCTTGAACCTTTCGGGTTCATTTTTATAGCTTTTCACATGTTCACCTTTGTATCTCCTTGGATTGGTTTCACCTTGGCTCCTAACATGATTTTCCTCCACTAGCTTGGGAGCTCCATCCATTACATATTCTTTTATCTCACTCACAAGTGAGGGGTAAAACGTAGTTTTACATAAAAGAAACCTTGGGCATGCAGGCACTACATATTAATGAGGAGAAGGCTCGAAGACCAACAAATTTAATTTAAATAAATAAATTAAAATAAACCATTCACCTACAAAGGTTTTTTTCTAGCTCATGATCATCCATACATGCAATTATATTTATGCATAAATAAAACTAGCATTCAATTATTTAATCATTATTGTTTAAGATAAATCATGCTCGAATAAATTAATTATCATTAATTGATCAATCCTTTTATCTTAAACCCTTTTTTTAATTTCCTTGAGATTATCATCCATCATAATTTCAAACAAATAAATTCATTTAAAATTATCTTTGTATGTAACTTGTACCTTGGAGGAAACCCCGTTAATTCTCGTTCATAACTACCCAAGGAGTAGAAAATAACATTACACAGATGTTAAATTAAACACACATATATATATAACACCTATAACGTGTTGTGCCTCATCTTTATGCCTACACTATAGTACACATCTCAAGTTTTTATATAATATAATAATAAATTTTAATAAATCTTCATAATTTGGATGAGTACACGACTTGTAGCTCTGACTACATGTTGTGTACTTTTTGTTCACTGTCCATCTGAAGTACATGCCTAGGGACATGGCGTGTAGATGTAATTCAAAATTATTCAGAGTATATGGCGTGTTCAGTGGTACACACACCATGTAGTATCCGTGTTACATGGTTTCTATCCAGGAAATCCATGTACGGGGTACACGGTCCTTCCCAAACCCAAAGCGATTACATGTCGTGTCCAATGGGCTACACGACATGTAATTTGGAAACCATGTGCTACCTGTTTGTGGTCAATACACAAATTCCTAAAGACTTAGATAGGATCCATTGACATGGCCTAGTTTGGAAGACCAGTCTGATGCATTGAAACTAGACTACACGACGTGTATTGCCAAATAAACACCGTGTGTTCTGGTGTTGTATGGCCAGAAACTTTTGGCACCTTTGAATGAGATCCTATGTTTTATTTTAATCAAAATTAAAATAAAAAATTGTATTTTTAAGGTGAATGATAAACAAGATAGGAGGAATAGATCTAGAGATTTATATTTGCAGAACGGTTAAATTTAATTGAAACAAATAAATTATTAAATGAATAAATCATCAAAGAAAAAATAAATAATTATAATCAATGATATGACCCCTCTGATACCACTTTTAGGTTCCAAGCACATCTAAATCATGTTGGTGGGTGTACCCAACTTTTATTTTTCATTAACAATGATCAATCCAAGATCTTTCATGATAAAAAAATGCCAGATCTTCAGAATACAATGAAGAACAAAAGAAAGGAAGGAAGTCCTAGAACCATAGATAGGATCATCAAATGTTGATTATAATTAATTTAATTAAAAGGAAAGAACTAACTTGATAGAATTCTCTCTTTATTGATGTTTCTGGTCACGATCTGATGTGATCTGTCATTGCATCATAGAATCTAAGTGTATGATTCCTCTAGTGGTGATCCACACGTGTTCCAAATATATCTGGATGACACTGAAGGGATCTCTGGGTACTAGAATGGAAGATCCTTCGCTTACAATGTCCGCCTTCGATCGCCTTTAGAGCCTCTTGCAAAGCACTCTCCTTGGTCCAGTGGAGGAGGATCTCTCTCGTAGCTTGAGAGCGTTCTTAGAAGAAAAGAATTCTCTCTTGTCTTGAGATCTTTCTTTAGATCTGTTGTGAAAAATCCTAGAAAATGGCTAGGCTAATGATAATTATATAATTGTGATTTTAATTACTTAGAATAATAAAATGAATTAATTACCCAAAATAATTTATTCATTTCATTTAATTCATAGTAATACCCCATGTCTAATAATAATAGTTGACTATTATTATTACTTGAAATGCACCCAGTGAATTACACCTAATATTATTTAATGAAATAAATAATATTATTTCTGAAAAATCCCAAGAAAAACTACAAGGTGTGTATATTAATATACACAGTGTGTACTTTTTATTTTCTTTATTTCTTATACCATATTTATTAGACCTTGAATAATGAATATTTATTTCTCAAACAAATATCACTACATTACTCGCTAATAAATATATTATTTCACCCACTATATATTCTCTCGAATAACTAGTTTCAAAATAAATGTGATCAAGCATCCATGAATAATTATTTAACCACAATCGGGAATAATCTATATTCAACTTGTTAAATTAATAATTAACTGAGATACTTGGATACACTTAGTGTGTGACCCTCTAGGCTTCTTTCTCAGTGGCATTAGGTAGATCCTGCCTAAAGTCCAAGGTTAGCATCTAGCAACATTCTAAGGCACCCATAGAGAAATAATTTAATGCCGCAATGATGTGTCACCTCCTACGATCGCTCACCGTGTAATGTAATCCCTTTGTCTCGATATCTCAAATCAAGCGGGTTTCATGCTAGTGTCATTAACCCATGTGCTCGATTATTCTTTCTTTGACTTTCTGGAATTTAACTTTCCCATTCATTACCATGGCCATTGATTTATTTAGGCTATATCAATTCCATAGAAAGGACTAAGATATCTACTTTTGTTATGAAAACAGAAGGGGAAAATCCTTTCTCGCATTGTATATTAATGTTGTATTACTCGTGATGCACCCAACATATCCTACCTTGCTGCAAATAGTGTGTCGTCAAAGTTTTCGTCAATACATCTAAGTGTGCACGTTGTAATACCCATTAATAATAATCTTAAAGTCTGAGGACCAATACACACGTTTGTAGATAGGAACATCCAATGACACTATGAAATGTGGATTTCCTGCTGGCGGGTCTCGTTCTCATAATGTCCTCCTGGATATTACCAATGGTGCACACCATTAGAAGGTTCATCAATGTTTTATGATTACTCACCCCTAATGGCCTGTATTATTTTTGTCCCTTAATAATATCATCCGGCCCAAGAACATATATTCAAGAATGGTGTTATGGAACTTCCAGGTTCTCATCGTAGTAGGGATCCTCTATAACCCTTTAATGCAACATCTATCCTTAGGACATTATCGCATGTATTTTCATGCAGAAGAACAATCAAGATGTGACAAAGTATTTATTAATGAATAGATTACAAAGTAGTTGGTTCTAGGCCACAAACTACAATAGTGGTGGCATCATGATTTTTGGAAATTTTGTTCAGTACCTAAGAAATGAGTGGGTGTAAACTGGATTTCATGAGTTGGAAATACAATTTAACAATATTTTTTAATATAGGATCTGATTTACTTGAGTTATGAGTTATTATTTAGGAAATTTTTATTCATATATTCTTAATATTAGAAAATTTTATTAGTTTTTTATTATATATGAATATTCCTATGGTGGGAGTCCTCATATGTATATATCTTAGTGGTGTAGGGTTTTTCTATGTGGATGTTTGGGAATGAGAAGTGAATTGAGATCATATTGATGGGGTAATTTACTAGAGATACTCATGATGATTCTTTGTGATGAGAATCCAAATATGGGTATTTTTTACAAACTCTTATCGATATGGGTTGAAGTTTAAATAATTTTTATCCCTTAGAATAATTTTGGGTTTGTTTTAAAGTTTTTTTGGGTGTTTGAGGAAAATAAAGGATAAGTGGTAAAAGTTTGAGTTGAAACATGCTAGAATTGGACCTGTAATTCCATTAAACAACTGGTGGTGGGGAACCATGTAACCATATGGTAAAAAAGTGTTAAATTTACACTAGACCAGCTAAGGAGTGGCCAATGGACTTTCAACATGGGATTTTGGGTTTTTTCTAGGTAAATAGTGTGCTCTATGCCAATTTTTTTAAGATGTATAGTTATATATTTTCATTTTCATAATAATTGCCTCTTAAGTTATGATTCTATTAATTTAGTGATAATTGGGTTGAAATTTTATTCCCTTTTGGAGAAATAATTCCATCCAACCATTCTCTAACTTTAGGCTTCGATTCAAGATTTTTTTTATGATAAGATTAGAGAATCGATTGGTGTGTTGGATTTTTTTTCTAAGAGATACATGAATCTTCCATTTTTATGAGAAGGTAGTGATATCTTTATTAGTGTGGGGATATAATTATATTACATTTTCTTTTATTTTATCATATTCATGAATCCTTGAGTTTTAAGAATTGTTAAGGGAACATACTTTAATCATATTTCTTATCTTCATTAAGGAAGTTCATCTATGATATTTCTTATTAATTTATAATGTGTTTATATATTAATTTTTGAATTATTTATGATTATATTATTCTTAAGTGTTTCTTGTCTTCACAATGGAACTAATCATTCAGAGATAAATTTATAAAGATTTATTTAATGGTAAATGAAGAACCTAGTGGATGACGATGAGTGTGGTATTTTTTTCAATAGTCAAAAAACTCAATAGATGTTTATGAGTCTTGAAAAATAAATAAATTCAAAAAAAATGTTAATGGTGAATAATTAGCTTTTATTGAAAGAATATTAGGAGGTGTTTCAGAAGTTACACTATCTAGAACATGGGGTGAGTTTGGATCAACTTATAAAAGTAAACACTATCAGCTATTGTGAGACTGGATGAATAATAAAAATAACATATGATGATATATTATTGTAATTAAGATTTTTTATCTTTTAGCCGTATAAATATGGATATTCGTGGGAGAAACTTGTTATATATTATCATTTTTGAGATGAAGATTACATATGAATCTATGAAAAGTGCTGAATTTTGATGAAATCACTATTAACTACATGCTCATATGGGAGTTAATAATAATTTATCCTTGAGTTTGGAAAGTAAATAGTTTCACTTTTGTGATCATAAATTAGTTGGTAGAAGATACCTTTGGAAGTTACACTTAAAAAATTTATAAATAAAAAATATAGGATGAATACATATGAATTCCAAAATCACCACATCTAGAATATTTTAATAGTAAAGTTTATCAATTAGTAATTCAAGAAGTTATAAAACTTGTGTCTAGATATAACATGAAACATTAGAGATAAATATTATAGAGTTTATGAGTTTATAAGTTAGTTGATTTGAAGGGGTTTTAATTGTGTGTTGAAATCGACAAAGAAATGAATCTTACATTGGTATATAAGATATATTTATGCATACTAAATATAATTGATTAAGTATATTAATGATAATTAGAAAATTATTAGATCACGATGGTGATATTTATGAGTATAAATCTCTTTCCTAAAATTATTTAGTTAGGAAAATTTTGGGTTATGGGGATGTTTTAGAAGATGAATTTAAAAGTGAATGTAGACAATTATATGATGATATTTCAATGTAGCAATAATTATGATTGTTTTAGAAAAATTCATGTTTCGTTATTAGTCTAGAATATATAGTTTTTTATGAAAAAGGAGGTGTATCATAAAAATAAATGGGTAGAATAATAGGAAAATTTATTGCATGTTCACACTGAGATACATAAGAACAAAAAAATAATTATATAAAAGTTAACTGTTTGAAGTGTTTATGATTTTATAAAGGCCAAAGTTTCAGGATACCCATATTGAGTCTATCTAGAAGGAGAATCCATATTATAAAGCAATTAATTATATAGATTATCTTAGAGAATTTTGAATTGGATATAAATTATATAATCTGAAGCAGAATTTGTGAAGACACAAATTTTGGTTAGTCAAGAATGATGTCAACTTTAGTTTATGTAAATCCAAAAATTTAAATTCAATGCAATTGAAATTTTATAATCCGGATAAATATCTAGAAAACCAAAAATATGGATACTGATGTGGATTAATAAAATATTATTAAGTACTAACAGTCATAAACTTTTATGATCAAATGATGGAGAGATCAAAAGTTGAACCAAAATATGATTTGTTATAATCTAGTGTCAAAATGATGTATTAGAGAAATGAAAGTACCACACATGAATCTCGGGAGGTAGGTTATATTTAGTTCAATGTTTCAAAAGGTTTTAGAAGATTGAGTAATGTAGAGGAAAATGAATACATAGAGGGTGAAACTGAATATTAGAGACCCTAAAGATACCAATTTATTTCACAAAACATTTATGTGAGGTCAAATTAAACTGTTAAGATGTTGAGTTAAATGTAAAAGATTCCAAAATCATCAATTTTATTTCATGAATGTAGTGTAGTTTTTTTTATGACTTTCAGATAGTTTAATCATCTTTTTGTATAGTATTTGATGAATTCAATTTTTGATATTATTGGATTCATTGAAGGTGGTTGATAAATTTTTAAAAATGGTGAAAGACATAGATCATAGTGGATAGATTTATCAATGATGTTTTGTATATAAAATGGTATTTTTCATTAAGAACTCATTGTTTCTACTAATGAATAGTTTTAGAAGTATCGACGAGAGGAATTATCTGTCCTATAAGTCCAAAATATTTTGTGGTTCAAAGAAATTAGGATCTAGGACATGAAGTTATGAAACATTAGAAATAATAATATGGTAATTAAGAAACCATGTGTTGTATATAGGATATTTCAAAAGTTAACCAAAAGTTATTAAGTAATTCAAACATTCAATGGAAAGTGACATAAGTTTCTAACATTGATGTTTTGAAGAAGAACAATTTTTACAAATATAAGTTACATAATTTAGTGAGTAAGGGTATCTATCGTAATGCTGAATAACATATGGTAGATCGGTTACATGGAGAGACTAACATGATAGAAAATTTTTCTTATTATATATTAAAAGTTTAAGATTCTGATTGAGGAAGAATATAATTCAATTAATGTAGTGACATCATAGTGCAGAAGGATAATCTTATTTGGGAGTGGTTTAGAAGAACCATTGAAGACTAGAGTTTACTAGTATAATCTCATCCCAACCAGTTGAGAGGATGAAGACTATAAATAATTATTATAAATAATATCTAAAGAGATATTTTGGGGTTAAGGTTCAAGCATCCCCATAGGTTTTGGATGATAACTTCCCCATATATAGCATGGGTAACACCAAGGTCATGATGATACCTACACTGTTTTAATCACTTATTATAACAGTAAAAAAACATTGTCTTGGACGTGAACCAAAAACAATAATTAGTAGGTACCCACATTGGGAATGATCCTTGTAAAAATTTCACATGCTACTATCACTTGTGTATTTAATTCTTTTCATGTGGTGGTGTGTTTGGGTAATATATAAATCGATCCATACATAATAACTAAGATATAGGTTTGATTAACTAAAAGGGAATGAACATTTATGTTATATAAATTGGTAAAATTGTTCAATGTTGATTTACCCCTATAAGTGTGACGGCACTGTCCACTAGGAACCTCAAGTGGTATCAATGTAACATCATGGTTTATCTTTCATCATAATACTGGTCCTTGATGTTGTTCATAGGTTTATTTATGGGTCTAAGGATGACCTGAGCATTCAAAGAAGTTGAGGACCTGAATCTGTAGATTTCCATGATGTAAGAGGTTCATCATCCATCCAATGGTTATCCATCATCTCATTAGTGGATTGGATAGAAGTTATAGTGTTTCCTCTATAGAAATCGACTATATGGTTCTATCTCAATTTTTAGGACAACATTGGTGTAGAATTGTAAATTTACCCCTGGAACTGATGTTTGTTTATTTTCTATCCTTTCTAAAACTTAATTCAACACACTCAATCCTTGGGAGCCACTTATGAAATTTTAGATCTCCTAAATTCACATATTAGAAGATCAAAATTCCATCTTAATCAATGAACCTATTACAATATGTTTTTCAATTCATGGGATTTGATATCTCCTCTTTTCTTGTTCCTTTCTTCCTAGAGGCTGTAACAGCCTTGGGAGTTGTGGAACCTATAATCATTGATGTGAAATAGTGGTTCTAGGATCACTTGCTACCTCTTTAGTGATAAATCTGACTTGATTAGATATACCGCATTAGAGGGTAATCATCTAATATTCCTTTCATTTTTATCCAATAATTTCTAAGTAGGTGTTTCTATGCTTTTCTTTCATCTTTTGATTCATTGTTTCTTGATAATTCACAGACGTGTGCTTAATATTCTTAATTTATGTTCTAGGAAATTAATCTTGAATTGACCCTTGAAAGCATATTTGATCCTATTATTTATTATTTTAACATGTAATAAATATAATTGATTATGTTTTTGATCCCCCTCAAAGTATATAATTCTTAAACTCCATTTTTGTTTAGATTTATTTTCAAATATATTTTCAAATTTGTTTTGATGAATGTTATGGATTATACCTATTTTTATTTTTATTGTGAAATTCCTTTATTTGAATGGAATTAGATGATTCATTTAC
Organism: Viscum album; assembly: GCA_963277665.1. NCBI lineage: Eukaryota > Viridiplantae > Streptophyta > Magnoliopsida > Santalales > Viscaceae > Viscum > Viscum album. Next base: position 608,881,532 of record OY728123.1, on the reverse strand, counting down.
TATTTTATAGATGATTTTAAAAACATGATTTATTAAATTACCATGGGGATTTTTTCAATGAATTTTACCTTCTTTATAAATAATAGTTCTTTAGAGATTTAAAATGGTTGATTTGTTCATATGAAAAGGGTGTATGACCATGTTTTCAAATGAATTCAAGAATTTTGAATTCTAAAACATCCTTTATGAAAAACTTTGGGTTGTTTGGAATTTAATTTTTTGTTTAAATCCCCATTTTTAATTTTAATTATGATTCATTAAAAGAAGAAGGTATTTTTACCCTATTGAATATTGATTTTATATAAATTATTTGGTTTGAAATAAATGATTCTTGATGGATCATTTGGTACCTTATGATTATCCCCTCTTATCATAATCCCTTGATGAGATTTACTTGACTCTTATGGTACCCATTTATTTTTTTGATAAATGGGTTATTCAATTTGAGGGAGTTGGGGGTGAGAGTGATTTGTGTAACTGCGTATGAGATAAAATTTTGAGGTCATGATCCCATGTTGTTACATATTAGGATCCCCTTTATGATCCATGTGATTGATTTCCTCACTCACCTCTTTTAAATGGTTATGGGGACCAAGGTAGTTATATTAGATGACCTAGATTTATGCTACTCTAGTGAAGTCACACCCCAACTTGTGAATACATAGATAATAAGAAAGGTTTAGGCTATAGAGCTCTGGCCAAGAAAGTGGGCTTGTAATAAATTTTTTTCCTTGATACATGCTTAATATTTATTTAATCCTGATGATAATTCATGATTTTTAAATTAGATAGAATTTAGTGCAATCACTATCATATATAGGGTATACCACTGACATCATCATACCTATTACTCGATATACAATAGCATTCATTTCCACCACTTGGCACTGGAGTTTTCATTCATGATTGATTACCTTTTTTTATTGATCTTATTATCGATATGATGCACCTTAATTCTATTTTATTGTCTCTTTTATAGACCATTCATATCTGGTGCATTCCTGTATTGTTTGTTTTATTAGACATTATCTTGTGAAATAGTTTAAAAGGTTTTCAAGAAAATTTTTGGTTTTAAAATGGAACAGTGGCTTGTTTTATTCTGTGGTTCCCAAAATGACATTGAAATGTTTAAAATTTTGTTTTAAAATTAGCATTATTGTAATATTATTTTTATGGATTTAATTTTCAATAATGAAATGTAAATCCTTGTACTCTCTTTAGTGTAATCCCTCTTAGAATATTTGGGTTTCATTATGAAATAACTATGTAGACTCTTTGTTGAAATTCTACTAAGATTTTTTATCTCACAACCTACTTGTACCATTTGGTGTTTACAGCCTTCATATTTCTATAAAAGGTTCTTGTGTTTTATTTTCCTTATTCTTCGGGGTTTGTTCTTTTTCATTGAAGGGTGGGTGAAATGGGACGTGGTGGGTGGTTTTGGACCAAAAATAGAAGGGTTGTGGTTTTTTTGTTTCTTATTTTTTACTTGGATTTTTATGTATCATATCACTGTATCATGAGGTGGTTGTTTTAGCTAATATATTTGATGATGTTTCTAAATTGTACCATTGATTATTGTTTTCGTTTTCTAGGAAAAAATAATTCCTCAAGGTTGTTTCTTGATTCTCGAGCCTATATCACTAAACCATGGGGATCACGAACACCCTTCGAGCTAGTGATGATTGGTTAAGATTCTGATTTAGATGGAATTTCAGGATGGTTTGTTATAATCAAAGACATGTTTCCTCTAATTGTAATTATTTTCCCACCATTTTTTTAAGATATTTATATAAAGTTAAGTGTTATGGGAGTTTTTGAAATGCATCATATAGATAATAAGGAATTCATTCATATTTATTCAATCATGAATATTTTAACCAAAACTATGAAAAATAGTAACAAGAGGGAGGATAAGAATTTAAGGAAGATGACATCTCTGAAATAGAAAAAATAGGATACACCACAGCATGAATGTATTCAATATAGTAAGCGTTATATTAAATCTATTATCGATTATCCTCTTGGATAGTGAAATTCAAGTTGAATATATTATATGGATAATTAATCTATTGAATTATTTAAAGGCCTACACATTTATATTAATGATTAGTAGAATAAAGTTCCTAATGAATTTTTTGAAGGTTTGGGTGTAGTGGAAGATACTTTAGTGGGTGTTAAATTTAAATTTCTTTTAATTTGGTGTTTTCCAAAACCCAGAGAGATTATATTTCACGTTAAATTTATAATTAATTTATTTAGGCTGGGAGGAAATGATTATATATTGTTATGATCTTTTCATAAATTACATTATTGATCTTCTGAAAACCCTTTTATATTACCTTCAATATTCTATAAGGATTCAACTATATAATCCCTATAGTGGTGACTCACATGTTCTCCCTTTATCTCTAGGAAATTCAAATTGATTTCTAGGTGCTAGCATGAAGAGTCAAATGTCATGAATTATTTTTCTTGATCACTCTAAGATCCTTTGGGATCATTGGATTTATCCTCATTTTTTTATAGTAAGAGAGGTAGAATTAGAGAGTGAGAGGGAGAGGGAGATAGAGATAAATAGAGGTAATTATATTGTTAAAAACGATTCTCAATTGTCAATTTTTTATTAACCCTACATAATAGACAAAACCATTTATTTGTAGTGATAGGGTTTAGGTTAAAATATTATTTAATTTCATATCATCCCTTAAATAATTTAATAATATTTATTAAACCTCATTAAATATAATAATAATAATAATAATAATAATAATTTTATTATTTTATTTCACATTCTAACTTTCTCAATAAAAAATATTATTTTATTGGAATGTAAAATAAAAAATTCAACAGAAACGATCTTGGTCCATTCGAACTCCTTTTCATTTATTGAATAACCAAAAAAACCTTTTATTAATAAATAAATATATTTATCCAGAAGACATAAAATAAACATTTAACAAAAAAAATAAATATATTTGATTCAAAATTCAGAGAATTAATATTTATTTAATTTATTATATTAATAAAACTTGAATAAAATTATTCCTCATCCTTGAGAATAATATTTATTCCATTAATTAAATTCAAATAGAATTTAATCTAGATCAATTAAAAAAATTATTTTGTGACCCTATATCATTATTTCTCATTGGAATTAGGTATGTATATCTAATGTTCTAGATTACTATCTAGAAATGGGTCAAGGAACCCAATATAGAGAACATAATGTCACAACACCAACAACCACATATGAAACCTCATTGTGTAATATAATCCATTTTTCTTAATATCTCGTCAAGAAGGTTTTGCATCTGTATCATCAACCTATATTCTGGATATTTAATTATTTTATTATTTGAAATTAACACATCATTACACCATATCCATGGAATTTAATGTGATAGTTTTATTTCTATCCAATGTACAAGATATTACCTTCCATAAAGATAGAAGGGAAAAATGCTTCCTTGAATTTTCCATTAATAACATGTCATTTGTGACACACCCAACATATCCTACTTCCCACCAACATATGGGGGGATGGTTTTTGCTGGTAAATCTAACTGTGTGAGTCATGATATGTGTCAACGATAGTCGTAAATTCTAAGGACCATTACATAGACTCAGAAATTGGAATATCTGATGACACTAAAACATGAAAAATTATTTCTAGTTAGTTTGTTCTCATAATCTTCCATCTTAGAGATTACTAAGTGAGGACCTCATTAGAGGAAGCCTTATACACTAATGAGTAATTTCACCTGATGTTTTATATACCATATACCTTATCATAGTACGTTATTTGACTGTAGAACTTGTTTTAGGAATATCATCTTATAATTTCAAGGTTCTTATTATAGTAGGAACTGCTATACCCTTTTTCGTTATGACATATACTCTTAGACATTATCACATAAATGTATGAGATAATATATTTAAATTAATATACATATATTTGAATATATATTTAATCTTAAGTACAATATGTCTTGGTTCTAGAGAACCAACTCCAAAAAACTCTCACTTGCATTATATCCAACTACTAACGACTGATCAGTTTTCACATGTGAAAATATGATTCCAGTGATTATGGATACCACAACTTGAACAATCACGTTTCCATGGATATGGTTGGAAAATACACATGTCTTTGTGGAAAATATATTTACTACAACTTTACTATATTCAGAAAAATCTCTCCAAGTATTGATATAACAAAGTATCCACCTTTTGTTCCAAAGTTAGAATCCTGATTATTATGTTAGAATATACAAAGTGAAACAAGAGGGGGTAAATTGTGTCATTTAAAAAATCTTCATCACTTCTAGATTTTAACACCCACTGTGATTTATATGGATAAGCAGTGTCTTCTTTTATGTGACAAGAATATCCAACGGATAAATAGAAATAAAGAACACATTTTTTATAGTGGTTTGGGGCACAAATATCCTCTAGTCCACTCTACCAATCACTATATTTGTGAGATTGGTAAATTTCACTAGAATGGTCCTCTTATCAAAAGACCATGAATTCACAATTGAGTAAGGGAAGTTGAAAACATTACAATTAGTCTAATAATAATCCTTCTGGCTCTATAGCAGAGAACCGGTTATCCAAATTATAGATCGAGAAGATGATACTCTACCGTAAATTATAATGATCAGTTGAACTATAATAAATCAAAATATTGATTTGAAAGGTTTTGGTTGTTCTTCCCAGTTGCAACAGCAACAACTGACAGATGATAGATCTTCATCTTCAGAAAAAAAAAATATCATCATGAATAAATCAGACTGAAGTGATCCATGTGGAAAAAATGATCTTCAATAAGATGGAAACATAAACATTAGTATTAATCTTACAGTAGTAAAATATTGAACATGAATATCTTCAAAGTGTAGCTTATTTCAGAATCGGTCATTCATTGTGGAAGCACTATAAAAAATAATTTCGATAATATAGTCGTATATTTGAATTTCATATCACACACATATTTTTCAAGAGATGATATGAAGAAATATATAGAATATATAGCTTGATTCAGAATTATAGATCCAAATTAATAGCCTAGTTGATTGTGGAAATTCATATTACAATTGACCAAGGGAGTCATAACTTCCCTTAAGAACAAGTGTGATTTTCTCAGAAGAATACACTTCATTGAAACAATCATAATGATCCTTGAATTAGTCTTTAAATCTGACTCTATGATTATAGAAATATTAGATTAAAAATGTGGCTTAAAAACTTCTTCATTGTAAACACAACATAGGGTTGAACTACGTAGCGTAGGATTCATTCCCATAGCATAGGGTTATTTTTCATAGAGTAGGGTTCCTTCGCGTAGCATAGGGTTCCTTCGCATAGCATAGGGTTCCTTCATGTATCATAGGGTTCCAATCAACCTATGGTTTTTTAACCATACTTTCATCTTCACATAACATAGGGAACAAAGTTAGCATAGTAATGATAGTCCATACATTCACCTTTTTAGCACAAGATTCCAAACTTAGCAATGATTATCCATACATTCAAATTCCCGAATGTGGGGCTGATGAATAGAACTCCCAATATTCAAAGTAGGGTTTCTCATCCATACATTTGACAATTCTCCAAACATAAGGATGCTAATACAAACACAAAATGTTTAGCATAATTTAGGTTTGATACCATACACAAGAGTTATCTTTTCATCGAAACGTAGGGTTGATACCATAAGTTTATCAAATGAATGTAGGGTTTTGAAATAGAATTTCTAGAGTAATTCACTAATTATTAAATTAATTTAAACTGAATATAAATTACAGATAACTTACTCAAGAAAACTTCATTATAAAATAGACTAAGGGTATTTGTGATCATCAAAATCATCATAATTTATTGAGTTTTGTTGAGACAATACATGCCCAAAACTCTCCCCCCTTTTATGATCAAAAAATCCATAACATAATCCAAAAAAATAAATAAAATATAATATTTGTAAACATAAGAAACTAGATAGAGAAAATATTTTACTATTTCAATTTCATATTATTATTTTGATAAAAGAAAAATAGATATGGGTAAATTAAAAAATTTATATAAAATTTTGTGATTTTCTAATTTTCTCCCATAAAAATATTCTCAAATATTCTGCCCTTTATTAAAAATATTCTCCCCCTTTCTTAAAAATATTCTTCCCCTTTTTGGATATCAAAAATTTTATTTGAATGAATAAATTAGTTACACCAAATTTAATGTAGCACTGAACTACAAATGAATAGTTATAAAAATTAATAAGAGAAATAAATTTAGGATTTTCAATTATGTATTGAACATAAAAGAAAATAAACCTAAATAAGAATAAACAAAATTGTATTTAAAATGAATTCAAATGTTTTCAAAATATAATAGAGTACAATCCATAGCCAATAAAGGTTCATTAAAATAATGGAATTTGATCAGAATCAGCATGTGTAGAAGGTTGATCAGGATTTATAATGGCTTGGACAACACCACTAATATCACTAAGCTTTAAAGAAAGATATGGAAATGATTTTTGAGGAATTCTAACCACTCCTGAAGTAGCTTCATAAAATCATTTCTAATATTCAAATTTTCCACTAGATTAACCTTTATAAACTCATTTATATCTTCCTTTAACTGAATGAATGAATTCAAATTATCCTTAACATAATTAAGAACTAATCCCAACAAAGATTCCTTAGAAGAATGTTTACAACCCGATGCCTTTGATTATTTATAAATACACCTAAAGTAATAATATAACACTTAAGAGTGTATATACTATCATTGAAATCATAAATCAATTACATAATACCTTCAAACCATCTGATCAGGTCTGGCGGTGTTTATTGAGAGGAGGTTGATGCTTGATTGATTTCTGTGATAGATTAAAATTCTATCCCTATCATCAACTTAAGATCCTAAAAATCTAACTTCATGATAGATTCATATCTTAATAAATTAAACTCTCTATAAATTTTTCTGGTAACCTCTTAAAGATATCCATGTGAAATAATATTTTCCTTTAATTATCTTAGATGGATCTTTTAATCCTCAAATTCTAATCTCGACACTGTAGTACATTCAAACTCTTAAAAATTATTTTTATCATCTTCCAATTTTTATCAAAGAAAAAAAAATTGAGCCTCCAATATATTTATCTTTATGACTAAGGATTCATCATGACAATAAAAATATATAGGAGATTGATCTCTAGATTTTCCAACTCCAACCAAAGCCAAACATGGCACAACATTTCCTTCTAATCTATCTCTCAAGGTAAATCCTCCCATAACATCAGAATCACAGACAATAAGGGATTGATATTGATGATCATGAACATTTTATCTGGGGTGATCATGACCATGATCCTCTTTCTCAACATTCTCTTCTATTGGATTATCACACTCAACTCCAACAGCGGCTTCATATATAGTCTTTGTAATGTTGATTATTATTCTTCTTTTTGGAACAAGAAATTATTCTTTCCAAGATTAGGATTGTTCATCCAGTCTCTATCTATCATATCCAACCAAAGGAATCATTCTTTTCTCTCCTTGAGTATTTTTCACAAGACTTTATTGTTGTTCTACACTAATAGGCAGAAGACTGTTGTAGGAATTTCTCAACACAAATCACAACTTCTTAAAAATCCCAACTTTTATAATGTTGTTGTGATGGCATGTTTTACCAAATAACTACTAATAATTTTTATTTTTATTCACATAAAAAATGAAATAATCCTTCTGTAGGGATAATATCCTATATTAGAATCCTTGTGGAAGCATTGGTTTAGATACCTTATCATAAACTAATAAAAATTGAACTTGATGTGGTTAATGAAAAAAAATGATATACATGTCAATATAAAGGACTTTCTCTAGCTCATAAGTCCTTGGAAAATCTTATAATGAATGAATGTCATCATAACTCAGTATTCAATAGTGTATTCTTTTTTCATCACTTTCTTGATAGTTTTGGTTCCAAAAAACAAAAATTTAACGTCCTCTATCAAATTGTTTCCATTACCTATATTCTTTAAATCAAACTGAAACTCCCCATCATGAGAAAAATATAACAACTTGTCCATTTCCCCATAAGAAATATAAAATTCATAATTTTTAATCTTAAAGATAATAGTATCTTCATCGAATATGAGACTGAATGAAGCATTTCTAAAAATATCATTTACTTCAATTTCATATACTACAAGCATGTTATCTTCTCCAAAATCATAAACCGTACATTGAAATATCATTGCTTCCTTTTGTGAAATAATTTTATAATCTAAATAATCCAAATTGATTACCTTTTCATGGATCATTTTTCTATATTCCCCTGAAGCATAAGTAGCCGCATCCAACTTATAATCTTCAGATCATCGAGATGTTATAATCTATAATGGTTTTGAGATTAAAGGGATTATAGGTGTAGGGTTTCAACAAATGGGAATTGAAATAGTGAGAGAGATAATCTATAAACTAAATATATGTGTATGAGAGGACAATGAGAGTGGTAGATGTTGATGGTTTTCTTACGCTAATTGAGAATGTACTCATTATGTTATTAATTTAAAAAGATCAAAAAATCTTTTAAAATATAATTAACATCAAACTAAACAAAATAAAGAATTATAAAAGTTTATATACAAAATATAAAATATATAAAATATAAACATAGAGCTTAAAATAAAATAAAACATTCATTTAAAAATTAAATAATCCCAACTCCCCTTAATCAAATCAAAACTTTCACTGGGAAGTGCTTTTGTGAAAATATCAATAAATTTGTATTTGGTATTAACAAATTATAGTGATATATATTTTTTAAGGACAAGATATCTTAGAAAATGATAACTTATATCAATGTGTTTATTTATAGAATGAATTATAGGATTTTTTGAAATATTTATAGCACTAGTATTATCACATAAAATTGGTATACTATTAAAATTTAGTCCAAATACAATAGGGTTTTTTTCATAAACAATACTTGTGCACAACAACTTCCAGTAGACACATATTCTTCCTTAGCAGTTGATAGGGACACTAAGTGTTGTTTCTTAATCAATCATGAAAATAAATATTTTCCAAAAAAGTGACATGTTCTTGAAGTGTTTTTTCTATCCAATCTACAACTTCCAAAATCAGCACCTGAATATGAAATTAAATTAAAATTAGATGTTTTGGGGTAAAGAAGAGGTTGAAAATCAGTTCCTTTTAAATATCCAAAAAATATATTAATAGTAGTAAGATGGGACTCTTATGGATTTTATTGAAATCTAGTACAAAGACATACAGAAAACATAATGTATTCTCTTCTAGTAGTAAGATATAACAATATTCTAATCATAAATCAATATAACATGTTGTCTACTAGCTTTCTAGCTTCATATAAATAATTTTTTGTATTGGTAAAAATGGGAGTTGTATATGTCTTTCTATATTCAAGTCTAAAAAAATTTATTAAATCAATAACATATTTACATTGATTTAAAACATTTTTATAATCTGTTTAGTAAATCTAAAATCCTAAAAAGAAATTCAGTTCTCCCATATTACTCTTTTCAAAGTCATTTTTCATTAATTTTGAAAAATCATTATAAAGGTTTTTATTAGTTGAACCAAAAATAACATCATCAACATAAATTTGAACTAATAAACTATTAGAACAAAATGTTTTATTAAAAATAGTTGGATCTTTCAATTCAAAAGTAAATCCATTTTTAAGAAGAAAAGAATTGAATCATTCATAGAAATCTCTAGGGGCTTTCATAAGACCATAGAGAGCTTTAATATGTTTAAAAAATAATTTGGGTTTTGAAGATTTTCAAAACTAGGGGGTTGTTCAGCATAGAAATCCTCTATTAATAACCATTTAAAAAGGAAAACTTAACATTAATCTAATATAATTTAAAATTCATATGAGATGTATACTCTAAAATTATTATATCCTTTTTCTACTAATCTAGATTTATTTCTAGTTGTCATCCCAGGATCATCTGGATTATTTCTAAAGACCCACTTAGTTCCTATAACTGGATAATTGGTTGGTCTTTCTATTAGTTCCCAAAATTCATTAATTTTGAATTGGTTTGGCTCTTCCAACATTTCTATCATCCAATTATCATATTATAATTCCTTTTTAATAGTCATAGGTTCTAACTGATATAAAAAATAAGAAAATTATGCTAGATTTCCTACATTTATTCTAGTTCTAATTCCTATGTCTAGGTCACCTATTACAGTTTCTAGAGGATAGTTCATGAAAGTTCTAGACTATCTAGGAAAGATACATTAAGAATATTTAGTATCATGTTCTTCTGAACTAGACTGAATTTTATTAATATCATTTTTAAAATCATTTTTTGGGGTTTCAATTATCATGTTTTTAAAAGAGTCAGTGACTTCATTGGCTTGATCATTTTCTTTAAAAAATGGTCTATTTCACCAAACATAATATGAACTAATTATTCAACAATTATTTACTTTCTATTAAACACTCTATAATCTTTAGAGGTAGTAGAATATCCAAAAAATATTCCTATAATAGATTTTGGATTAAACTTATGTAGATTGTCCTTAGTGTTCAAGATATAAACCTTTTATCCAAAAACATTAAAGTGTTTTAATTTGTGTTTTATTTTATTCCAAATTTCATAGGGTTTATTTTTTAAAATAGGACTTATTAAAACTGTATTCATGATATAGTAGGTTGTTCTTAAATATTCTTCCCAAATATAGGTAGGAAGATTGCTTTCATTTAGCATAGTGTTGTCTATTTCTGGAATAGTTTTTTCTCCTTTCAACAATTTTTTTTTTTGAGGTTTTCTTGGTGAAGAGAATGTGTGTTTCATACCCATATTTGGGAAAAAATAATTTAATTCTTGATTCTAAAATTATCTACCATGATCATTTGTTAATGAAATAATTTTAAAACCTTTTTCATTTTGAATAATTTAAAAAAACATTAAAAAATAGTTAAAACATCACTTTTGAGTTTTGGAAAATAAACCCAAGTAAATATATAATAATAATCAAATAAAACATAAACATATAATTTACTATCCAAACATTCTACTATTGATGGTCTAAACAAATCATTATGGATAATTTCTAAATTTTTGGATGTCGAAATTTTGATAATGGATTTGAAATAAGATTTTTGCTACTTTCCTATTTGCATGCATTACAGAATCTGTCATTGTCAAACATAAGACTAGAAATATCAGAAACTAACTATTTCTTAGATAATTTATATAAATAATATATATTACAGTTTCCAAGTATTCTATATCAAATCCATATTTCATATGTCTTAGTAGTTAAACAATTAACTTTTTTTTTTACACAAGGAATTTAAATCCAATTTATTAACATTATCAGTTCTAGGTGATTTGAATTGAAGAAACTTATCTTTAAGAAAAGTGTATGAATTGTTATAAAAATAAACAAAAAATCCATCATCACAAATTTGATAGATACTTATCAGGTTTTGTTTTAATCCTTGCACATAAAATACATTTTTCATTGAGATAGTCTTTGGATCTCCAATAGTTCCAACTCTAACAATTTTTCCTTTGGCATTGTCAAAAAAATGTGACTAATCCTCTATCCATTTGAGTCAATGTGTGAGAGTTTATTGAGTCCCAGCTCATTTTCCTGGAATAGAAACTATCCATATACCATATTTATTTTCTTTTTCTTTGACCTATTTCCTACAAAAGTAATTAAACAAATTTTTTTTCCAACCCATGTCCTTTGGGTTCAACAGTGTTAGCAAGCAATAATCTGGGAATCTAAATCAGATATATTTTTCCATAATTTATATCACTTTCTAAAAATAAACTTTTAGAAATAAAGGCTCTTTTAAAATAGCTAATTTTAGGATTTTTCAAAAATTAATTATTAGTAACATGGCCTTTTCTTCCACAATAATAATTGGTATCATTTTTAGAATTGGTCATAAAATAGTTTTTATTCAATTGTGATTTTTCAACATTACTTAATACTCCAAATATTTTCGTTTTAATGAAATTATTTCAAAGAATTACATTTAAAATATTTTCCCTTTTATTAAAAACAAGATAAGAACTTTTATATGATTCAACTTCATCCTACAATTCTTAAATCCTTTTTTCATGATTGATATTGTTTGATGCAGAGCAATTGAATTTTTAAACGACCTCTTGATGTTGTTTTATCAAGGTATATATTTCACCTAAAACATTATTATTAATGTCTTGTAATGATGTGTGATTATTTAGAAAAGAATCATATTTTTATTCTAACATAGAATAGTATGCTGCTAATTTATCATTTGAGCAACTACCAGATTCAGAATAAGAAGAGTAATAAGTTTTTACCTTTTCTTCTTCAGCCATAAAGAATATATTAGATGTTTGATTTGATTTTCCCTTATATGAATTATACATTTAAGGGATTTTGGTGACTTTAGATACACTCCATGTATATTTCATTGCTCGTTTTATTTTGTGCTAATAATAATTATTTTGTTGGTATCTCTTTTATGACCTTTTTCTTTCATCTTTCAGTTGAGGACAATTAGGTCTGATATGACCCAATTTCTTACTTTCATATCATAGAACTTATCTTGGTTATTTTTCATCCTTTCTAAAGTATTTTCTGAATCCTCTTCTCTTTTAGTAGAAATGGTTGGAATTTCTTTCTAGCTGAGCCAATTCTATTTCAGAATCTGAGAAGTCTGAATTTTTCTCTACTTTCACTTCTTGCTTTGATCTTATGTTATGCTTCTGAGATTTCACCTTTAGAGCCGTATTTTTCTTCTTTAATATAATTTTTTGATATTCTTCTTTATCCTTCATTTTTGCTTTTTACATCATTATTGTCCCAATTAGTTCTTTCTTTGTCAGATATTTGACAAGAGATGATTTGATAATTTCAATTGATATTGCATTCCATTTAAAAGGTTTTACTCTTAGTACATTTAAAGCTTGATTAGATTTCTTGATGGGTTCTCCTAATATAGTTATATTGGTGATAATTTTTGTAATACTTCCATTAATATTCATGATTATTTCTCCATCAAACATTCTAAATGTGTCAAACATTAGCTTAGCGGTAGCATACCTCATTTGTCTAACATTATTAGTTCCATCATAATTAACTGCAATAGTTTTCCACATCTCATGGAAACTTGGAAATTATGATAAATGATTGAATTCATCTATTCTAAACCCACAAATAATAGAATTCATTACTTTATAATTGATATCATACTCAGATTCTATTTCAGCAGTCCACATTTCTGGTTTCTCGGGAATCGTATAAGAAGTAATGATTTTTTTGTAGACTTGGAATCCAAGATTTTTCATATAGATAATCATTCAAGATTTCTGGATTCCATAATTATCACCATTAGAATATATATCATGTACCATTGGAATTCCTTCTCTCATATTAGTCATTAACGTATTTGAATAGGCCTTATAAATTTAGCTTTATATATATTATTTTTTAAAGATATCCTCTGATATGAATTGTCAGGTTGGATTATACAAAGTAACATAAGTAAAGGGGGAATTGTGTCTTTTCAAAAATCTTCCACGCCTCTGGATTTTAACACCCACTATGATTTATAAGGATAATTAGTGTTTACTTCTATATGAATATAATATATAATAGTTAAACATAAATAAAGAACTAAACATTTTATATTGGTTTGGGGCACAAATATCTCCTTATCCAATCTATTAATCAATCTCTCTACAAGATTGGTAAATTTAACTAGAATGGTCCTCCGATCACAAGACCATGAATTCACAAATGAGTTCAAGTATTTGACACCTTTACAATAAGACTAATAAAAAATAATTTTGGCTCTATAACAGAGAACCGGTTATCCATAGCTTAGATTGAGAAGCTGTTACTCCACCAAAACTAAGTATGAGTAGTTGAAACTCTGAATAAAAAGATTTATTTGAAAGGTTTGGGTTTTTCTTTGAAGTTTTAGTAGCATAAACTTATAGATGATAGATCTTCTCCTTCAAAAAATAATATCTTCAAGAATAAAGTATCTTGAAGTGATGCTTATTTCAAAAAATGATTTTCAATAAGATATAACCCTAAAAACAGTAGTAATCTTACAGTAAAAAAATATTAAACATGTATATCTCCAATGTGTAGCTTCATTCAGAATAAATCATTCATTGTAGAAGCACTGTAAAATATAATTTCAATAATAATATCATATATGTGAATTTCTTATCACACACATATTTTTAAAGAGATACTTTGAAGATATATATAGAATATATAGCTTTCTTTAGTATTACAGATCCAAAAGAATAGCATGATTGATTGTGGAAATTCAAATTCCAATTGACCAAGGGAGTCTTAACATCCCTTAGGTAGAGGATTGATTTTCTCTAATGCAAGTGGTTCTTTGAAACAATCATAATGATCCTTGAATAAGTCTTTAATTCTGACTTGATTATTACTGCAATATCATATTAAAAACGTGGCTTAAAAACTTTGTCATTATAAACACAACATAGGGTTGAACTGTGTAGTGTAGGGTTCATTCATGCATCATAGGTTTTGTTCACGTGGCATAGAGTTCCTTTGCATAGCATAGGATTCCTACCAATTTATGGTTTCTTAACCATACTTTAATCTTTACATAACATATGGAATAAAAGTATTATAGTTATGATAATCCATACATTCACATTTTTAGAACAAGATCCCAAACATAGCATTGATAAACCATATGTTCAAATTCCTAAATGTAGGGTTGATGAATAGTAATCCCAACTTCCATCATATGGTTTCTGATCCGTATGTTTAATGATTCTCTAAACATAAGGATACTAATCCCAATGCAAACTATTTAGTGTAACATAGGGTTGATACCATACACAAGTGCTAACTTTTCAGAATAACGTACGGTTAATACCATACGTTCATCTACCGAACGTTGGGTTTTGAGATATCGTTTCTGGAGTAATTCTCTTGAAGTTAAATTAATTTAACCCGAATATAAATTCCTAAAAACTCACTCTATAAAACTTAATTTGAAAATAAACAAGGGTATTTGTGAGCATCAAAATAATCATAATTTATTGAGTATTTTTTAGACAATACATTCCCAACACTGATATCCTGACTAAAACCATAGTCAAATCTTATCATAAATTCATAAATATATTTTTTTTAAACCAAAATTGGAATGGAATGATCCTAAAACTACTCCCAAAGTCGCATCACAATCATCAACATAATCAGAAGTTGTAGATTTGGTAACCAATGGCTATAATAGATTTTTCTAGATATTACATTATCCATTTTCTATGACACTAGATAAAAAATTTAATCTACTTGAAGAAAAGTGTTCAATTACCTTGCTTACTAGTATTCCATATTATCCAAACACCATGAACTCATCTAAATATACTTTTCCATGCATTGTCAGATAGTTCTTATTTAAATTATATAAAATTATTTTGGATCTATGTTCTATTCACATACGATTCAAAATCCACTAGTAATATCAATGACTTGTACATATCATGAAAGATGAGATAAATTAATAGCATGTAATACTTTGAAATTATATTAATCTCAATAATATATTCATATTCTCATGCATGTTCTACAGAAAGGATTATATACCAATGACAATTCATACTTGAATTGTTACAAATTGTATTTTTCAATACATTACTAATATATATACTATGACTAAATTGAGAAACCCTATAGATCTATTTTGTAGATCATGGTCCATAAAACACGATTGTTGTTTTAAGTCAGACTTGGAGAGACTTATTTTCTTAGTCTTAACAAACTTTTAAGAAACAACATTTTTTACCATATGTTATCAACATATCTATATTGAAATGTTATACTACACCCACTAAACAGATTGAGTGAAATGTCACTTATTCATTTCCTATAGAATATTATATGATCACTATGTATGATTTATTCATAAATAAATTTATGTAATATTCATATCTTATTGGAATTTATTTTTATCACCAAAAATTTGTAGTTTTTAATTCTAGACATATACCATAAGTTCCCATTTTGTTCATGTCATATATAAATATTCTATTAGGAATCCTCCAAATGAGGTGACCTTGACAATCAATATCCTAATATGATGATCATAAAATAATTATTTTGAAATATATAAATCAAAATGACTTTTCGTGATGTTTGGAGTACAGGTTTTCTTAGAAACTAAACCCCTCAACAAATAATCGTTAATTTTTCGTACATTATTATACTTTCCATGTCTAGTTTCTCTAAAATACTCACCAGAAATATCATGTCATAGAAACATTCTAAATATGGAATCCCAGAATCTTGATATATGGAGACCATTACTTGAATATATCGATACTACTTTACCATATCATATTACCATTTACTTCTGCATTGTAAGAATATTTATTCTGGAATAATAATACATGTATCACCCATTGTCGTGAAAATAAACCACCTCTTTGGTTATAAATTATTATATTGTATGTGTTTCTAAAACTAATACTACAACTAATCTCTATGGAGTCTTATATTACTATTCCAACTCATGTGCATCCAGAACCTTAACTCATAGAATTTAAGTCTTATCCCACTATCATCAAATATATATATTTCATTTCTCGAAATTTAGTTGATCATGAATAGAAATTTATATCCCCAGTATCTATATGATCATTAACTCAGATTTACCTTAGAAATTTACTTTCATTTGTAGTAAAACCCATATTTTAGAAAACATTGTTCAACAAACACATGTGGTAGTGTCTTAATAGGTTATCATTATATCATTATTGATATTATATCCATTATAAAATTTATTTGGAATCGGGTTTAGTTGTTGTTCTTCTATTTTCAAAATATGTCTTAGAAGAAATAATGGAAGATTTTCAATATATATAAGTCTCACCATTGTTCTTCCCTTTACTTCCATCATTAAAATCGTGTGTATAAGAAAATTTGAGTTTTAAATTACCTTTACTTCACATGTATGATCAATAAATACATGGATATTATATTATATGAAAATCCTTCTGAGAGATTTTTTCAATATTTACCATGTGAAATCATTTACTTCACTAAGAATTTTTAAAATTTATAAAAGGAATCTCATGAAGTATATGAAGTTATGTTTAGCTTTAAAATAATTACCAAGACCATGTTGAGCTAAATTTAACTTATTTTTAATGTTTCATTATGTATAAATGTTTCTTTATAGAAAAATGATAAGTAGTTTGTTTTTATACCTAGTATCTCAGCACAATAGAGACTAAACACCATTTATGGCATAAACAAGTCAAATACATTCTTTTTTATTTTATGAATAATTATCCTACCACAATTGGTTAATACTTTTATATTATATATTCATAATTCGTTACGATGGATATATTTGATTCAAGGGATACTGAACCAATAGTTAAGCATTAGAGTATCTTATCAACATTTATTCTAAATGTGAAATACTATCTCGTTTTATGTATATGGATGCTGAGACAAATGTTTTATTAACACTCAATAAAAAATTGAATCATTTCTTTTTTTCAATGATATGTAGTAAAATCCCTTTGGCTGGCATAAGAATCAACCTTTCACAGCTCCTTTTGAGTTCACTCTATCACCTTTCTATTCTTCTTATTTTCATTTATTCGAATATATGCATGTTTTCAGAATATTTTATTTAATATAAAAGTGGTGAATAGAAACTCGATGAATATACCATAAGTAGATGAAACTACTCATGTCTTCAATATATTGTAATTTATTTTTAATTTTAAAAAATTTCACATAATAGGAAAATAGATTCCTTTTCATTATTATTCCCAAAAATCATTTGTATCTTTAAGGGATGTTATAAAGGATATTTTGGATTTATTTTAGTGATTATACCATCAAAAATTTATTTTAATCATTTAACCAAACTGTGGGAGAAACATTTTTCAATTAATATTTATCATCTTGTTGATTTACGGAAAACATTTTCCTAAGTGACTCATCCATTTTGTTTATACAGGCTTAGAAAAATAAAGATAAACATGATTTTAATGATAATAAAATAAGATTAATGGATAATTAATTATCCAAGTGGAAACCTAATTTCACTAACTTATCAATATACCCCAACATTTTGAAAGCACGGTCAATAGCTAGATTCCATTCTTCCAGTTTACACTATTATAGTGCATTGAAAATATTATTTATTTCAGGACTTTATTTCTATTTTTCAAGAGATTATAGATGAGATATTATGGTGTGATAGTTCATGTCCTTATGTTATATCCTTAACTCTCTATAAATATAAGATATCATAGTACAATGTAAATAGAAAGTATCCTAAACATATCTCTGGTAGGAATCCTGATCAACTTCACTCACATATTAGAGTGTAATAACAAGAACAAGGGATTCCAAAACATAACAATATTGTTCTAATAATAATTCAATGCATAAATTATTATAAAGTATCTAGAAATTTGAATTTGTAAGGAAATACCCTAAGGTAATAAATTATTGTATCGGTTTCTTGGTTTTGATTTCTATTTTATACAGTAATTGAAATATATGATTAGTACTTTTCTTGATTAAAAAAATATGTGAGAAACAAAAATAATTAGTTTTATTAAATCCCCCACTATTTTATCAAGTCCAAGTATCCATCCCCATTTAACATAGAATATCTTGTTTCTTGGAAATTCAAGTGGAATGGATCTATCTTCACCATCAAAAAAACCCCAACGAGGTTTAATCAAGCTACTTAAAGGTATTTAGGTTGGAAATTAATTGAAAATTGTGGTCTTGCAGCTCCTTGATCCATAGAGTAGACCCTCCAATAATGAATTAATAGACTTAGATTTTATCAACACCTTCCACCAATTTAAATCATGTCTAGTGAGGATACTTATCTCGATGTAAGATGGTAAATTAAACCCATAACCTTTATAAGAACTCCATGTTAAATGTAAGTGTCTCAAAGAGGGTTGTTCATACACATAGTTCTAAGGATTTCATTCTTAATAAATTATTGTATGTTCAAGTACAACGTAATATATATTTCATGGATTTAAATTTGTTATGCATAAATTTTATCTCATTTTATCCTTTACATAACTTGTTAATACTAAGTGTATTTTACATAATTTATTAACCATGTTGGATAAAACATTTACACTTAATACAATAATTAAATTCAAAATTTTCATATTAATCCATTTATTTATGGTATAGTGATCTTGCATCCACAAAATTAATGATGCATAATATAGAATTAATTAATTAATTAATGACCCAATCATGATATTATATAACGATTAATTTATCAAGTGATAACTAAATTAACCTTTAACCATGGGGAAAACTCCTTGTACCAAACCTTGTATGAGTTATAGAATTCCGCATTCCCACCTGTATATCACACGGGTTGGCATCATTTCTATTCCATTATGAACCGCCTCCACAAAATTTATAATACTCAATTAATTACAAGCATTTATAACTCACATGTAAGTGATAAAATCAAATGATTGGTTAATGGGGGTCATATAAATATCCATCGACATGAAGATCATATATAATAATATTGGGATGAATGACTCACATCCCATAAAATTTAATTTAATATTAAATAATCTATAACCCATGTAAAAAATTAAATTAAAACATCTAACACGTCAATGGGTCTTTTCCAAGCTCACGAATGGTCATACATGAAACGTATACAAGAAAGTGAATCGGTTAATATTAAGTTCTTTTTATTTTTATTATTATGATAAAAATGATTGCATTAATTAATTAATTAATTAATTAATTTCCATTTCTATTAATGAAAATATGAATTATCTTGGAGATGCCCATCATAATGGAATTCGTGGAAAATAAATGGTAGAACTGATTATCACATATTATTACAATAAATTATTTATACATTTTAATTATACTTTAAAACCATTATTAAATTGTAAAACAAAAATGGTTCCAATAAATAGATTAAGGTTTTAATGATACAATTATAAATTTAATGTAATTTGATTCAGTCCACAATTGTGAGAGTATAGAGAGTGTACTTATGAGTTACACTCCATACATTTAGGTTATTGTGTATCTGGGTAACATGCATGGTGATTTACCATGTAAATCAGATAGACTAAATATCACATACTACCAGTTACATGCTATACGTTCTAATTGTCATGTGTTTGTGTAACTCACATAAGGAATCGACATGTTCATTGAATGTGGTATTACACAACATGTACAATTTAGTTACATTCCATGTATGTCACATTTCATATTTTTTATTGCCTCATTGAATATATTTTTGTGTACGTCAGACTTGGGAATTAATGAGTTAAACATTGTGTACACCGGATACAAGTCGTGTACTCCATTAATGCAATAATATATCAGTATCACGTATTTTTTACTATGTATAATGACAAAACAGGTTAAGTAAATTTCTCTGATAACACTTGTAGACTACACGGTGTTTACTCATATTACAAATCATGTAATCTAACATGACATGTTTCAAGTTGGATCAGTCTACAAGTGGTGTACAATGATTGCACCATGTGTAATTATTTCCCACTACGTCATGTATCCCACTACATGGCCATTTTTATTTCACTTCGGTACATGACATGTACTCTAGTAATACACCATATAATCCCATGATATCTTTCCAGATTCCTTAACACTTTCTGATGGAATCTCTGATCGTTCATCATCTATTCTTACACTTAATAAATTTTGAATATTGAATGATGAAATTAAAATTTTCAAAACATGTTAATTCAAATAAAACTAAATAATGAATAATGTGAAATAAAAAATTCAACCATGATTGTGAATATTGATCAATAATCAAATAAATGATTAGTAATTTAAAAAGTGGATACCTTGATACCACATGAAGGTTTGGGGAACATCATAAGAGTCCTTGTAGGTATTAAATTAAAATTTCTTTTAATTTAGAGTTTTACAAAACTTAGAAAGGATATTTCACATTAAATATATAAATAATTTATTTAGATCATGAATAAATGATTAAATCATCTTAGGATCCTTTCTTCAATGATGTTGTTTATATTCTGAAAACCCATTTAGATTACCTTCATTTGGTTATAAGGATTCTTGTAATGGATTCCTCTAGATGTGATCCAAACATTTTCATATGGTATAGGAGCAATGTCATTTGATTTTTGGGTCCCATAATGCTGAATCAAATGTATTTTATTGTTTATCATGATTTCTATAAGATCCTTTGGGGGCAACTTCCCAGGTTTTTGAATGGTTCAAAATTCCATGGTAAACTTGAATTTTGAGTTTAGTGGTCAGAACCAAATGAATTATAGGATTAAAAACCCAATTTAGTGTGTATAAATTCTCAAAGTAATTTTTTTCAGATGGGTTTTAAGGATCAGTGAGTGGATTGAGAGTCTGAATTTGTTTTGGAAGTCTCGAGAATTGAAATTCTTGTTTTGAGAAAGGCGGACTAGGGTGCACAGTTGGCGCACAATTTGTCTAAATGTGTGGAATATTTTTCAAAGGGTAATAGTAAATTGAAACCATGAAACCCATATATTAATGAATACAAAGGAGTGTGGGTGTTCATACTCACCCACACAATTGGCACACGGTTGTTCAAACCATACGGGCAGACCATGCGAAGTGTATGTCCTCTTGTATAGTGAGCACCACCCGGTTGGCGCGTGTTTTTCAAAAAAATGAAACAACCATATATATTTTTAAAGAGTCCAAAATGATATTTCCCCTTTCTTCATTAAGTTTTATTCTCCTCTTTCCTCCACCCACACACAACACCTCTTCTCCAACAGGTATGGAGCACTCCTCTCTTCCCTCTTCATAAGCTTTGGCCTCCTTCTTCCATCCAAGCTCTGATTCATGACCCATTGGGGGCTATGGATTCCTCTCATTAGGTAATTCAATTATATTTTTATATTCCTCATTTATATTGACATATGGAATACTAAATCAATGTGAACTCTTTTTCAATATTTTTAAGGCATTTGCCTAAAACATTTTTTTCTTCTAATAAGGCTCGATTTAGAGGTTGATATTCGATGAGCATGCGCTTATGAATATAAGGTATGAGGTTACAAGATTATAACTTAATTTTATGGGTTCCATATGGTTCATTATTAAATATTAATGATGTTTTGTCTGAGATGAACATTTAATTAATTAATGATTACTTTTAAATTGATTAATTTATGTTATGGGATGTTGTTTGGAATTCCCTAGTCTAATTAAGTATATTAAATATGGTATGAGGTTTTGAAAAATTATGAAAGTTATTATAGTTTCTTATTTTAAATTAATTAAATGTGATGTTATTACACTAGTTCCATGGTAACATGATGTTCATGACCCAAAATATTGAGGTGATTTTGATCACCAGGATTGAGATGGCGTGGTTTGTTCAGAATAGTATGTGGATTGATATTCATGGGGTGATGTTGATCACCTGTCTAAGGAAGCATGGTTTGTTGGGATTCTGGTGATGAGTTCATTAGGTTGAGGTAATGGACCATGATACATGTTATGGTGTTGACCATCAGGATTTGGGAAACAAGTTTGTATGTGGAAACAAGGTTGTCGATAGGTGTGGCTTAGAAATTTTTGGTGATTACTACTCACAATTGTTTCCAATGTTTCCATTGGAGTCATGTTCACATATATAGGAATAATTTTATTTGGTCTTAACCACTCCTTGTGGGTGAAGACCTCCATAGATATAGAATATTATGGGATAGTGTTGAACATCAGTTATAGAGGAGGTTCTCACCATATAAATCCATGGCTGATGTTGATAGAGAATCAGAATATGGTGTTGAGACCATCAGTTGGGGTTTGAAACTCTCTTTTATAATTGAGGTAGATGGGTTGGGATTATTGTGAGATTGATATCATTGTGCCTCAAGACATCGGGTTATTGAGCCGAAAGTGATTTGTTATATATGGGAGGACAGATATCGCTATACCTTGGAATGTTGGGTTGTTAAGTAGATAGTGGTATTCTTAATAGATTTCTAAGGTACCTAGGATATATAGATGGTTGTATCATTAGGATGTTGGTTACTTTATTGGTGTCAGGTGAGGTTTCTAATGGCATGAGTTGTCGGTGATATATTTATGTGAGGATCCCAAGGGCTCTCTCGGTGTGATATTCTTCTAGGGATGCCTGGGTACTAATCCACAGGTATATTCCAATTAAAATATATCTTTGTAGATATTTAAAGTATGAAAATATATATTTGGGGGAAATCATTTAGAGATGTACTGATGTAGGAAGAAAAAAGTAAATTTTTACTTGTGGCTATTCACTACGAGAAAAACATCTTTTTACAACAGGTTATTTGCGATGAGACATGGGGTATCGTTTCAAAAAGTTAGGCGATGTTTGGCGCAGTTTGCATGCCAAAGCATGGGAAGGGTATTTACGACAGGGAGGCACCTCCCGTCACAAATACCAGGAGGAGGTAAATACTATTTGTGACGGGATGGTGTCATGTTGCAACAAGGGTGTTGGCAAGTCACTATTTGGGATGTGACCCGTCACAAATACCCTTTTAACCACCGATAGTAATTAATGATGTCAAAGGTATTTATGATGGGTCCCATCACAAATACCCAGTGACGGTAAATACTATTGGAGATGGGATGTTGTCTCATCGCAACAAGTGTGTCGAAAGGTCACTATTTGTGACGGGACTCGTCATAAATACCCTTTTAATTATTGGTAGTAATTAATGCGGCCGAAGGTATTTACAATGGGTCCTATCCAAAATAGTACCGTCGCAACTAATCGAACCTATATATACCCCCCATCTATTTTTTCCTTCATTCCCCTCAATTCAAACTTTCTCTCTCTCTCTAAACTCTAATTTCAGAGTGAAAATTTTTCTGAGTTTGTTTTTTTTACGAAAAAGTTGTAAATCTATCTATGCCTATAATAGATCAAGTTTAAAGGTATTTATTTTTTATTTAATTTAGTATTTATTTCATTTTTATATTAATTTTAATTTTTGTTGATTATTTGTGTAATTTCCCAGTTTTGGAAGCCACCCAAAGGCACCCCGTACCCGGTTGGTCACATGGCCTCAAACACATTTCCCCGGACGCCAGAGGTTACAGGCTAGCAGCGAGGGCCTTGGGTGTGATAGTGGGGAAACTATGCCCTCATTGGCAGAGTACATAGCAGAAGTAAATAAATACATACAATATCAGAAGCAGTAATAATGACATACAATAGTAATAGCAGAAAACTGAAAGTATAAACTGGAGAACATATATAAAATGATGCATGATACATATTTCTAGGAAAAATGCCAAACAAGTCACAATGCTGAAATAAAACAGTTCTAAACCAAAGGGAAAAAGAAAGAAGATAAACCCCTCAGCATCGCAAGCCATATCTTGGTCACATTCTCTCCAACTCCACGACATATCAAGTACATGAAGTAGAAGGGTGATTGCCCTTATCTATACCTGCAACGATATAATCTATTTGGGCCCAAAAGCATGGCCCAAACAGGATGTGAGACTAAATACCAATAGTCAACCACCTGAATATTTGTGCCTAAAAGTCAGTGAATATATGGCAGGTAAAAGTGCAGAAAATAGAAAACAAGAAAGTACTCAGTAGTAAACAATCCACATTTTCAATATCAAGCAACAATTATCCAAGTAGATAAACACAAACAGGTAACCCTTTGGGAAGTACCCATAGCCTATCCCCTATGGTCCTACCCAGCAACACAAGCAAGAAGATAACACAATGTAACCCTCTGGGAAGTAATCACATCCCATCCCCTCTGGTCATACCAAACAAGTACAAGAAAACCTCTGGGCACTACACTCAGTCTAACCCCTCTGGTTTATCTTAATCATAGACTCTCTGAGGAAGCAATCACCTTCAATTCCCCTTATAGTCTAAGGTTGTCAAGAAATATCTGAGGAAGCACTCACAGTCAATTCCCCTTATATCCCCAAGGTCGAGGACTGTTTGAGGAAGCTCGCTCGGTCAATTCCCCTTATAGCCGATGTTATTCATAGTCTCTCTGAGGAAGTACTCACCGTCAATTCCCCTTATATTCTAAGCAGTTCAAAATAATTCAATGACTCTCTGAGGAAGATCACTTGTTCAATTCCCCTTATAGTCTAAAGTGCTCAAAGACTCTCTAAGGAAGATCACTCAGTCAATTCCCCTTATAGTCTAAAGTTCTCAAAGACTCTCTTAGGAAGCTCACTCGGTCAATTCCCCTTATAGTCTACTACATCAGGTTCTCATGGACCTGTGTAGGTCGACGACCATAGCAATACAATATGGAAAAAGTAAACCTACAGAACTACATGGATAAACACTCTAGATCATGTCAATCATATCAGAATACAAACTCTCCATCCTACAGCAACAGGCATAGAAAATAGGCAAAGCAGTCAAATTGGCTAAATAGGACAAAACATTCGTAAACAGAACATGCATGGGAGATACATCCAAAGCATAGCAATCAACCCTATTCACATAAAAATAACCTCTACTCGCACACACCAGCAAAGTAAGAAATTAACAGGGTTAAAAATGGTAAACACACAATACCCCATTCATGGTTATTGTTGATTTTTCACATAAAATTCAAAGACCTTAAATCGAAAGGCACAAACCACCTACCTCGCAGGTTTTGACGAAAACCCCAACAAACGAAGAACGCACAAGAAAAATGGGTTGATTCTTCAAGAACCCACCTTAGATCTCTTCTCCTAACAAGTACAAGACCAAAACTCATCAAACTTTTCATCCACACACTTAGATATACCCATAACGGGCATAGATCTAAGAAATCGAGAGAAGAGAAGAAGTAGATCTAAGTAGATCTAAGAAACCGAACAATAATGAAAAATAACATCTACATACCTCAAGAATATGGCTTCAATTTTCCTATAGAATCCTTTGAATCGCTTCCGGAATGATAAGAGAACCTTTTTTGATATTAGGAGAAGCAAAATCTTGAGTTATGGCCACTTAGGAGGAAAAACGAGCCACCTAGAGGAAAAAATGTGTGAGATCCACTTTTTAGGATCTCACTTAAGTGCCTACATGGTTTGTTCACATGGTTAGACAAGACGTGTTCTAACCATGCATTATCCACTGCCTCGAAAGACCCTCCACGCACGGTTTGGCCGCACGGTTAGGTAAATCGTGCGCTACCCATGTGACTTCCCATTTTCCTCAAAACTTCATTCTAAGTTCTCCCGACTCTCTCATTCATCACCATTAACTTTATAACCATGAAAAGAATCAAATAGGGTCCATATACCTAAAAAGAAGGTCTGGGATCTTACAAACTTCCCCCCTTAAAGAAATTCGTCCCCGAATTTCCCTAGCAAGTCGGCGTAGAATAAGAAACCTCGAACAGCTCCAGCCACTGCAAACCTACATCGGCCTCCCTCTCCCAAGTCTTTTCTTGTAATCGCCCGTGCTTCCATAGAACTCGTACTAGAGGAATAGAACGGCCATGGAGAACCTTTTTACTTTGATCAACAATCCATATAGGGTGATATTTGAAAGATGTGTCCACTTCCAACTCAACCTCCTCTGGTTGGAAAACATGAGAATGGTCTAAAAAGTAACATCAAAGCTGAGATACGTGGAAAACCTCGTGCATATCCTGGTACCTCTGAGGTAACTACAATCGATATTCCATCAGCCCAACTCTCTCTAATACCTCAAATGGCCTGAATTACCTTGGAGAAAGCTTAAAATGTCTTCTAATCCTCTTGTGTCCCAACCTCGGTGTGACACGCTGAAAAACCTTATCCCCGACCTCGAACTCTAGAGGTTGTCCCCGTTGATCAGAATAAGACTTCTGATGATAATGTACAGTAGCCATCCTCTTCTGAATCATCTCTTTCTGCTTTGTGGTCTCCTGAACAAGACGAGGTCCTAGTAAATCTGCCTCTCCTACCTCCAGCCAACATAAGGGTGATCGGCATGGCCTACCATACAAAGCCTCATAAGGTGTCATCTGAATAGTTTCTTGAAAACTATTGTTTTAGGAAAACTCTACAAGAGGTATATGCTTCTCCCAAGAACCTATAAAATCCAGAAATCATGCTCGGAGCATGTCCTTAAGCACTTGAATTGTATGCTCAGACTGTCCATCTGTCTAAGGGTGGAAAGTTGTACTCAAAATTACATGTGTACCCAACGCCTTCTAAAGCCCCTGCCAGACCCGATAAGTAAAACATGCATACTTGTCTGAAACGATGGAGTGTGGAACTCCATGAAGATGTAAAATCTCTCTGATGTACAACTTCCCCATATTATCAACACTGAAGGTCTCCTTGATTGGAAAGAAGTGAGAAACCCTCGTCAGTCTATCAATGAAAACCCAAACTGCATCATTCCATCGAGGTGACCTTGGTAAACCTATCACGAAATCCATCATGACATCATTACACTTCCACTCGGGAATAGGCAACTGATGTAGAAGCCCTAATGTTCTTTGATGCTCCGCCTTCACCTACTGACAGGTGGAACACCTCATGAAGAAACCAGCAATATCTCTCTTCATACCTTACCACCAATACTGATGGTGTAGATCACGATACATCTTGGTGACACCAAGATGAACTTCCCAAACTAAGGAATGAAAGTCCCTCATCGTCACCTCGTGTATATCTGCTAGCACCCATACGCGCTCCTGGAAACACAAGATCTCATCCTCACCTACGGTCCATCCAGGAATAGAATCCTCTCCTAACACACTCTCCCTGAGGACTAGGCCTTCAGAATCTGATAGCTTCCTCATTCGAACTTGATCAAGAACAGTAGAGGTAACATCTACAAAAGAAATAAAAGTATGCCCTTGTCTGTCGTGAACCTCCAAATGCATCTCAGATAACAGATCCATAAGATGCCACTCACTGCTGGCCTCCTGAACTGCCTATATCTGAGTCCTCCTTCTCAACGCATTAGCCACTGTGTTTCCTTTCCCAAGTGTGTAGGCAAGCTCAAATTCAAAATACTTAA
This sequence comes from Viscum album, assembly GCA_963277665.1. NCBI lineage: Eukaryota > Viridiplantae > Streptophyta > Magnoliopsida > Santalales > Viscaceae > Viscum > Viscum album. Next base: position 608,853,443 of record OY728123.1, on the reverse strand, counting down.
GGTACTCAACCCACCTTCACTATCTCAAATTCAGATCACACTGAGTGAAGATGTACTTGAGACTTTTATGGTCAGTGAAAACCACAAAATGCTCTCCCAGAAGATAATGTCTCCAACAGTGTAGGGCATGAACAACAGCTGCCAACTCCAGATCGTGCATTGGGTAATTCCTCTCATGTGGCCTCAACTGCTGAGAACCATACGCAATGACTCCATCTCCCTGCATAAGCACACCTCCCATCCTGATACCTGATGCATCGTAGTAAACAGTATAGCTCTTGCCCGGCTCTGGAAAGACTAGTATCGGTGCTGAAGTAAACCTCCCTCTCAGCTTCTAAAAGGCTGACTCACAAGAATCTATCCATAAGAACATCTCACCCTTCTTAGTCAGGTCCATCAATGGTGCTTCTAAGCATGATAAGTTCTGTATGAAATGCCTGTAGTATCCCGCCAGCCCTAGAGAACTCTGCACCTCAAAAACGTTCTTTGGCTTCTCCTAGGAAACAACTTCCCTCACTTTCTATGGGTATACTAATACTCCTATCTCTGAGATAACATGACCCAAGAAGTGAATATGGTCCATCCAAAAGTGGCATTTTGAGATCTTAGCATATAACTGATGCTCTCTCAGTGTACTCAAAATGATATCATGGTGTGTGGCATGGTCGGGTCGAGTGTGAGAGTACACCAATATATCATCCAAAAAAAACAACCATGAAGGAATCCAAGTATGGATGGAACACTCAGTTCATTAGTGCCATGAAAACTACTGGCGCGTTCATGAGACCGAACAGCATAACCATATACTCGTATAGACCATACCTACTCTGGAAGGCTGTAAGAGGTATATCAGATGGTCTAATGCACAAGTGATGATAACTGGATCTCAAGTCAATTTTTGAGAACACTCGTGCTCCTCAAAGCTAATCAAAGAGATCATCAATCCTGGGAAAGGGATATCGGTTCTTGACCGTCAACTAGTTCAACTTATGATAGTCCGCACAAATTATGAGGGTGTCGTCTTCCTTCTTCGAAAATAGGATAGGAGAACCCCAAGGAGAAATACTGGGTCGGATGAAACCCTTTTCTTATAACTCCTCCAACTGCTTCTTCATCTCCTACAACTCTGGTGTATCCATCCTATAAGGAGGAATGGAAACTGATGCCGCCCCTGGAACAAGCTCAATAGAAAAGTCTACCTCACGCTCCAGAGGTAAACCTGAAAATTCCTCTAGAAATACATCTCTGAAATGATCCAACACTAGAGAAAAGTGTAACTGTGAATTCCCCTTTTCATCCAGATATAGACTAGCAATCTGGGTTGTAACTCCTCCTAAACCATGATGCTCTGGACCCGCTCTTCTCTCCTGGACATCCCATTCGCCCCTATGAAGAAATAATACACCCTCTGGTGATGTGAAACTCACCCTGCAGCGATAACAGTCAACGAATGTCTAGAAGGGAACCAACCAGTCCATTCCAAGAATGACATAATAGTCTGTCATCACTTGGACATAGAGGTCCCATAGAAAGTGACACCCACCAACCTCTAGAGGGCACTCCTTACACTGACGCACACTAGATGTTCTCATCCCCAACGGAGTGTCTAGCATCAAGATATCAATAGAATAAAATATGCATAGACCAAGGCACTACACGATAGAAATAAATATAAAGCTATGGGAATCCCTTGTTTAAAAAAGAGCAGAAGCTAAAATTGAGGCTACAAAGATTGTACCTCAAACTGTAGAGGGTCTGGGATCCTTCTCCTGCTGGGTCTAATCCACTACAAAAGTTTGTCCTGCACCGTGGCCCTGTGACCCAGCCTAACCACTCTGAGCTGATCCACCCTATTGTCGCTGAAAACTGGGCGATTGAATACCACAGCCATGACCTCCAACTTGTCATGAGCGGCCGGAAGGACTCCATTTTCCTGACTACTGAGAAAATGGTGGTGCTACTCCTGAATGGGGAGTCATAGATGAACCCCTGTCACTAGTTTCTGGTGAGAGGAACTGACAAAAGCGCTGAAGATGACCCATCATGCTGCATGATCAGCACTCCACTGGCTCTCTCAGGTTACGTGGCCTCGTATGGTCGCTCTCCCATACTGGTAGCACACCACCTGACTACTAGAAGATGCATCCCACCTCTGATACCACTTTGTAACATCCCGGTTTCGGAATCCACTCAGAGGCGCCTCGTACCTGGTTGGTCACATGGCCTCAAACGCATTTCTCTGAATGCCAGAGGCTGCCGACTAGCAGCGAGGGCCTTGGGTGTGATAGTGGGAAAACTATGACCACATTGGCAAAGTACACAGTGGAAGTAAATAAATACATATAAGAGCGGAAGTAGTAATAATGACATATAGTAGTAACAGTATAAAACTGAAATTACAAATTGGAGAACATACATAAAATGATACATTATACATATTTCTAGGAAAACTGCCAAAGAAGTCACAATACTGAAATACAATAGTGCTAAACCAAAGGGAAAAAGAAAGTAGATAAACTCCTTAGCATCGCAAGCCATAGCTTGGTCCCATGCTCTCCATCTTTACATCATATCAATTACCTGAAGTAGAAGGGCGCTTTCCCTTATCTATACCTGCAACAATATAATCTGTTTGGGCCCAAAAGCATGGCCCAAACAAGGTGTGAGACTAAATCCCAGTAGACAACCACCCTAAGATCTGTGCCTAATAATCAATGAATATATGGTAGGTAAAAGTACAGAAAACAGCAAACATGAAAGTGCTCAGTAGTAAACAATCCACAGTTTGAATATCAAGCAACAACTATCCAAGCAGATAAATACAAACAGGTAACCCTCTAGGAAGTACCCACAGCCTATCCCCTCTGGTCCTACCTAGAAACACAAGAAAGCTTCTAACACAAGGTAACCCTCTTGGAAGTAATCATAGCCCATCCCCTCTGGTCCAACCAAAAAAGTACAAGAAACCCTCTGGGCAGTACACTCAGTCTAGCCCCTCTGGTTCAGCTTAAGAATAGACTCTCTGAGGAAGCACTCGTCGTCAATTCCCCTTATAGACTAAGGTAGTTAGGAACTCTTTTAGGAAGCACTCACGATCAATTCACCTTATAGCCCCAAGGTCAAGGACTCTCTGCGGAATCTCACTCGGTCAATTCCCCTTATATCCCAGGTCATTTATAGACTCTTTGAGGAAGCACTCACCGTCAATTCCCTTTATAGTCTAAGAAGTTCAAAATAATTCAATGACTCTTTGAGGAAGATCACTCGTTCAATTCCCCTTATAGTCTAAAGTGCTCAGAGACTCTCTGAGGAAGCTCACTCAATAAATTCCCTTTATAGTCTAAAGTGCTCAAAGACTCTCTGAGGAAACTCACTCGGTCAATTCCCCTTATAGTCTACTACACCAGGTTCTCACAACCCTGTGTAGGTCAACGAGAATAGAAATACAATATGGACAATGTAAACCTATGTAACTACTTGGTTAAACAGTCTACAGAATGTCAAGCATATCAGAATAAAAACTCTCCATCCTACAACAACAGGCATGGAAAACAGGCAAAATAGTCAAACTGGCTAAACGGGACTAAACGGTCGTAAACAGAACACGCATAGGAAATACATCCAATGCATAGCAATTAACCCTATTCACATACAAATAACCTCTACTCGCACACACCAACAAAGCAGAAAATTAACAGGGTTAAAAATGGTAAATGCACAATACCCCATTCATGGGTATTGGTGATTTTTCACATACAATTCAAAGACCTTAAACTGAAAGGCAAAAACCACCTACCTCGTATTTTTTGACAAAAACCCCAACAAATGAAGAACGCACAAGAAAAATAGGTTGATTCTCTAAGAACCCACCTTAGATCTCTTCTCCTAACAAGACCAAGACCAAAACTCATCAAACTTGTCATCCACGCACTTAAATCTACCAATAATTAGCGTAGATCTATAAAATCGAGAGAAGAGGAGAAGTAGATCTAAGTGGATCTAAGAAACTGAACAAAAACGAAGAAAAATGTCTACATACCTCAAGAATCTGGCTTCAATTCACCCAGAGAAGCCTTCAGATCACTTTTGGAATGATGGGAGACCTTCTTTGACCTTAGGAGAAGCAAAATCCTGAGTTATGGCCACTTAGGAGGAAAATGAGCCACTTAGAGGAAAAATGTGTGAGATCCACTTTTTTAGGATCTCACTTAAATGTATGCATGGTTTGTTCGCACGGTTAGACAAACCATGCGCTAACTATGCGTTAGCCACTGCCTCGGTAGACCCTCCACGCACGGTTTGGCCGCATGGTTAGAAAAACCGTGCGCTGCTCGTGCGACTTCCCCTTTGCCTCAAAACTTCATTCAAAGATCTCTCGCCTCTCCCATTCATCACCCTTAACTTTATAACCATGAAAAGCATCAAACAATGATCATATACCTGAAAAGAAGGTCTGAGTTCTTACAAGTTGTAATTAAATTAGATTTAAATTGTTTTTTGATCAGTATTTATTTATAATAATAAATTGAAATTATTAGTACTAATTCTTAGTAATTAGTAGTAATTAATAATCATTAACAATAACTAGTAATGTATATAAATAATTAGCGGTAATTAGTAATAAGTAGTTGTAATTTGGAGTAATTAATAGTAATTAACGCTAATTAGTAATAAATAAGGGTAATTAGTAATAATTAGTAGTAAATAGTAATAATTAGCAGTAAATAGTAATAATTAGCAGTAAATAGTAATAATTAGGAAAAAATAGTGATAAATATTTAAAATTAGTAATTAATATTTACAATTAGTAATAAATATTAATAATTAGTAATAAATAGTGGCAATTAGTAATAAATAGTAATAATTAGTAATAATTAGTAATAAATAAATAACAATAATAAATAATAATAATTCGTAATAATTCGTAATAAATAGAAATAAATACTAACAAATAGTAATAAATATTAATAAATAGTAATAAATATTAATAAATATTAATAAATAGTAATAAATAGTAATGAATAGTAATTATTAGTAATAATTAGTAATAATTAGTAATAATTTGTAATAATTAGTTAAAATTAGTAATAATTAGTTATAAATAGTAATAATTAGTAATAAATTGTAATAAATAATAATAAATAGTAATAGTAGTAGGAAGAGATGCGTCAGCAGCAACAGTAGTACGAGGAGGATATGCGTCAATGGCAGCAGCAACAGTACTAAGAGGAGGAGATGCGTCGATGGCAGTAGCAGCAACACGAGCAGATGGAGTACATGTGTTACCTGACTCGTAGTTTAGGGATGGAGTTTCCTCCACCAACTCCTCCCACTCCTCCAGCTCCTCCAAAAGACTATCCCTCCAGTGATTTTTTTATTATATTAAAAACATTTGAATTCAAGATTTGTTGCAATATGAACTATTTACAGTTTTTGTCTTTTATATTGGTGCGAATATTGCATAATTTATTTTTTTTATTTTTTTTATTTTTACTATTTTATTATTTTATTATTTGTTATTAGTATTATATTTTTTAATGTTTTTTTATTTTAATAATAATAATGATAATAATATTTTATTATTTTTCTATATTTTTTTGCGAATATTGATAATTTTAATATTTATTATTTTTTATTATTATTTTTATATTATTAATATTATTTTTTCATTAATCATAATTTTATTAAATACTTTTTTATTCAGTATTTGCGACGGGACCTTTTGTGACGGGACCCCGTCGCAAATCATTTATATATATATTTTAAATAGGTATTTGTGATGGGAAAAAGGGCTCGTCGCAAAAGGATTAGGTATATATAACATATAAAAACAGAGAACTATTTGTGATGGGGTGACGGGCTCGTCGCAAATAATTTTTGCAATAGGCTCATTGTAACAAGTTTTTATATATATGATGTATATAATCAGAGATCTATTTGTGACGGGACGGTTTTCCCATCACAAATAGTATTTTTTGTGACGGACCCATCGCAAAAAATACTATTTGCGAAACCGTTTTCTACAACGGGCTATTTGCGACGGGACCTCATCGCAAAAGCTCATTTGCAACAGGATCCCGTCACAAATAGCCCGTTTCAAATACCTCAAATTCCATTATTGATTGAGCATAATTGGAGAGATATATTTATTTTTACATGTGTGTTTTTTTTATTTATTTACCTATGAATACACTATATAATTATTGATGTAATAAATTAACACATTGGTGGTGGCCTACTGAGTTCATACTAACACTCTACATAGGCCCCTCGGGATTCATATTGACTTTATGGTTTTAAGTTGAGGTCACAGACTGGGTTTATGCTCTGGACCACAGAGGTCATGGATTTACTACAGTTTCCTGGGATGGATGGAAGTGGATGAGGTGGTTCCTCTATATTGATTTGGACCTTATTTTAGGTTCATATATATGTACTTATATGGTTGGCCAAGAGAAACTATTCTTGTATTTTTATGACTTGTCATGAAATGTGAATTTATCTAAAAATAGTACGATGATTTTGGGTCATTTTTACTTCTTCTGTTGAATATGATTTTATTGTGTTTATTATGTTATTTCTATTATTAGGGTCCTTCTTTAAACAGGTTATATATATATATATCATTATTATTATCACCACTTTAGGGTATAGTCTCTCTGCTATATTCTAATTTGACCCTCGATGTTATTCGGTACCCTTTGGATTATGGGGATTCATGCCTAAGGCCCAATGTCCAACTGGCTCGAAGCATAGCTAAAGTGTTAGACCAGGTCGGCATGCTATAAATGGTATCTAAGGAATTTACTTTCCTTTTTGTCTTACTATTTGGGTTATAGTAGACTGAAAACTAGGATGTAGTTGGAATTGGTAAAAGATCTCGTTTTTGGGTGCTTGTAGCCCCATGCATGGGGAAAAGATTAAGTATCCAGGGGTGGGAAATTGATGTTGTGCTTTTCACTTTTATAGCTAATTGATTTCCACCTCGAGTGGTATACTTGGTTGTGATGATATGGTATTATAATATTTTGACCCTTGGGCTGGTATGGATGGGGAGAAGTATTTATGTATCACGGAAGACACATAGGGTGAAATGATATGTGTGTGTGTGTGTGTGAATCTATATGTGTGTGTGCCTATGAAAAACTTAATGGAAACTTAGAATTCTCTAAGAGGGTTTGGGATGTTTAAAGTGTAAAAAAAGCTTGAAAATGTTTTTCGATATAGCATTATGGTTGTATTCTACTCATCTAGCCCTGGTATGTGGTTCATGGTGAGACTGATATGATATTATATGTGTATATGATATATGGGATAGAATTTTTTATGGTTAGGCATGAGAAATGAAAGGAGGTGATCCATTTAAAATTTTAACAAAAATATAAGTAGCTTTTTCCTATATATCCTTTTAGTGGCATTCTACTCATCCACCCTAAATTGATGGTATCTTATGAAGATGACATGTGACACCTAACTCTGATATAGGTAGTAAATGGTCCATGGGGCTGGATGATATATGATACCTGAATCTGTTATGGGTAGGTAAGGGGACATGACCCCGGATGTCAAGTTACATGGTTATGGAAGGGCAGTTTAAGGGTGGTGATATGTGAAACCTATTACATATTTCTATTTATACGGTACACAAACACACAGACAGATATATATATATATATATATATATATATATATATTACTTTTATGTAAGTTTAACCATGGTGTTTTTTCTTCAACATGATTTAACATAGATGGATTCTTCTATATCGTTAGAAAGGTAGAGATATGGTGAAACTTGAGCATGCATGAGATAAGGTCCCTGAGAGTTCATATGAGGACCGTGAGGGTTGGGATGATCATCATCCACTTGTAAATGTGGGGTTTCTGTAGAAGATGGAATATTTTGGGCCATGGATAGATGATCAGCTCAGGGTGATCTTAGTTCGTGTTATAAAATGCATTCACGGGAGAGCTCAGGGAACTAATTAGTCCATGTCTTATCTGACTCATGAGTTCTGGTCTCTATACCCACCATTATTTTAGGTTGAGGGTGAACTTAAGTAAGAAAATAACTTAAATGATTCAATATAGATTATTTTTGACTAGCTTGAGACCCCACCATGTTGTATGGTGAACTTCTCTATTTACATGCTCAGAGGACCAAAAAATCACTTTTGGGACATATAGGTGCAGGACAGTAGACATGAGGTAGTAGTATGGAATGATTTTGAGATCATTTTCATCAAGATATTTTTCCTCGGGATGTTGAGGGTGGATCATTCTCATGATTTAATGAACCTAAATTAGGGAGATACATCTGTTATGGAATATGTAGTGAATTGTACAGAACTATCCTAATTTTTACCTCCTATAGAGGGTGACAAAATCAATAAGGTGTGACATTTAAAGGATAGTTTACAACACATCATTAGAGGTTAGGTGAACATATTCGGTCTGAAATTCTAGTTATAGGTAGTGAATTTAGATCTGATATTTGTGGTAAACTTGATGGATCGGTCATATTTGAGATGGGTGATGGCATCAGGTGATCTTAGTGGTGATGCTTCAGGCAGCCGAAAGGGATACCATGAGTAGTCTCAATAGGTAAGTCAGGCTATAGACTTAGGTAGATTACCAAGGTGTGGTTCTTTGATGATGTTCATCAAGTTTCCGAAGTTGGGACAATATCAAACTTAGTGTGAGCGGGCTCCAAAGGAGTATCATGCATATGGATTGATGAGGCATCTAGAGAGGTTATGAAGGAATCATTCTCAGATAGTTGAGATCTAGTTACTAGGTCAGAATCAGATATCTAAGGTAGGATATAGATCTTTACAAGGATATGTTAGCTGAGATTTTGATACACACATAGGTCATGATATGGAGAGAGAGACCCGGTAGTGGGATTAATGGCCGGCAGTTGGTGTAGCTCTGCAAGGAGGTCGGGCCTTGGGTAGTCGGGCTTTAAGATAGGTGCATTCTATTGATTTTTAAGGTTTAGAGTAGGTCAAAAATACAAAAATGGTTATAGGTATTCCTTTTTTGGGGCATGGCCTTCTATTTTTATGCATGTCCAGTTTTGGTGAACGAGGTGCAAATATTGTATTTGGACTAACCACGCACTATTTAGTATATAGGAATTAGGTGTGATTCATGTGTTTATGAGGTTATTAGGCATCATAACTATAAAGTTATTCAATATATATATTAGGAAATTTTATTTTTTATAATTATTTATGATGAAAGATATTTGGTCATCTAATGAGATGTAGGTTTTGATGGGTATCTTGTATAGCAAGGGTATCAATGAGCATTTTATGAGATGAAGTAATTGATGGGAATCATGTATCAAGTGGGTGTAATTTATAACCAAATAAGTTGTATAAATTATATTATTTCATTGGAGTACTTTTATGTGAAGGGAAGGTTGGTGGAACCTTCAGAATATTTTATTTTTTGGTTGGTAAGTGACCAGGTTGGTAATTACAAAGGTGGGTAGTTCCACAATTATAATTGACTATGGATAATAATCAGGGTAAACTTGTTTTATTTTTATGATATATTAATTTTTAGTGCCATCCCATCATGACACCACATATCTCTAGGATAATAAATAATAATGTCCATAGGTTTTAATGTTCTAGGCTTTTGAATGGGTTGAAATTATAGGATAAACATGAATTTTGAGTATGGTGGTTATACCAACATGAATTTTTAGATTTAAAACCTAATTCAGTGAGTTTTAACACTCCAAATATTGTTTTTTGTATTATTTTTATGGTTTAGTGATTTCCTCAATATTTTTAATGGGTTTTTTATGTTTTGGGCTCTTAAAGCCTAGTTTTGTGAAATGCTGACTCCAGTACATTGTTGGTTGATGGTTTGTCTAATTGTGAAGCCCAAACCATGTGGAATTTTTCTCAAATGGTAATGGTTATATAAAATTGCGTGTCCCCCTATAGGAAAGGATGCACTGAGGTGTGTTTGAATCATCCACATGGTTGGCACACCGTTGGTCAAACCTTGTGGCTAGATCGTGTGTGGTGTCTTTCCTCTTAGACAGTGAGCACCAAATGGTTGGCACATGGGTTTCAAAACCATTCGATAACCATGAAACCTTTTAAACATGAAAAAAATTCCTTTCACTATATTTAATTAGGATATTCTCCTATTTTCTTCTCACACACACAACACCTCTTCTTTCCAACAAGTTTAGATCACTCCTCTCTTCTCTCTTCCAAGGCTTTAGCCTCTTTCATCTGTCTGAGCTCTGATTAAAGATTTGTTCATGGATATGGAATTTTATCAATGTGGTCTTCAATACTATTAATTATATTACATGATTATCTCTCTATATGTAATGTTAAATCCATGAAATTTTATTTTCCCTATTTTGAGGGCCTTTATCTAAAACTCTATTTTAGTTTTATATGTCTAAAGTTAGAGGTTAATATTCGATGAGTGAGTTTCTATGAGTATATGGTAGGTGGTACCAAGTTTTATTCTTAATTTTATGGGTTTTATAGGGTTCTTTATTAAGTAAACATGTTGTATTCTCCAAGGGAAACCATTAAATGAATACTTATTTCTTTTTAAATTGATTAATTGATGTTATGGGATGTTTTTGGGAATTATCTAGTCTAGGTAATTATGTTTAACCAGAAATTTTGATTTTTAATAATTGAGAAGGTTATGAAAATTTTTTGTTTTAAATTAATTAAATTTGTTATGATTTAATTAGTGAAATGTGAATGTGAAAGGCATGGGATTGGGTATTGAGGTAATGTTGATCGTTGGGATTGAGATGACATGGTCTATCAGGATGAGGGAATGGATTGAGATACATGAGGTTATATTAATAAAAAAGTAGAGGAAAATGGTTCATCGAGATTAGGGTTAAATACTATTCAAGTTATGTGCATGGACCATGGGACTTTAGAAGGTGTTGACCATCAGGATTTGGGTGACAGGTTCACAAGTGGAAATAGGGTTGTTTATTGGTGTGGATTATGAATTTTTGGTGATTTAATCTTGCTATTGTTTGTTAAAATTTCCATTTGAGTCATGTGCACATAGATAGGACTCATTTTATGTGGTTTTTCCACTAGTTGTGGGTGGGGGACTCATTAGATATTGTTACATAGAGGATAGTTATGATTATTAGTTATGGAGGCAGTGCTCACTATAGAAATCCACAGTTTATGGTGATGGACCATCAGGAGATGATGTTGATACCATCATTTGGGGGTTGAGGCTCACCGTTATACTTAAGGTTGATGGGATGAGATTATTATATGATGTAAATAATAATTTCTTGAGATATTAGGATATTGAGATAATGATGATTTATTATATACTGGAGGATGGATATAATCATTCCTCGTGATGTCAGGATGTTAATTCTATGGTGACTTTATGAATAGAGTTCTAAGAGACATGGGACATATTGATAGGAATGTCGTTGGGATTCTATTTTCTTGATTGGTTGAATTTGAGGTTTCAGATGACATGATGTTCCAATGATATATTTGTGGAAGTGTCCGGAGGGATCTCCAGGTTTGATATTCTTCAAGGGATGCTTGGGTACTAACCCACGATCCCTGGCCACTAAAAATATATCATTGCAGACATGTAAAGTATGTAAATATATATTTGGGTGAATGAATTCATAGATGTGATGGAATAGGCTTAAGTAGGTAAATTCTCACTTGTAGTTATTGACAATATGTAGAGTTAGTTAGTTATTTTTACGTGTGGGTTACTTCTTTTTATTTACATATGCATACATTGTATATGTATGGATGTAAGAAAGTCACACATCAATGGTAGCCTACTAATTTCATACTCAAACCCTACATGGGTACCTAGGGATATGTTTAGAATTTATTGTATTGATATTTTTTCAGGGGTTGAGTTCATGCTCTGGAACACAGTGATCACGGATCTACTACTTTTTTTTGGGATGGATGTTAGTGAACCAAGTGTTTCCTATGCATCGATATGGACCTTATTTTGGGTTCTTATATATGTACTTATATGGTCATCCATGAATGAACTTGATTTTCTCTTTTTGCATGACCTATCATGACATGTGTATTTATATAAAAATGTTATGATTCCATTGGTATTATTATTACAATCGCTGTTGAATATGATTTTGTTGTTTTTATTATGTTTCTTCTATTGTAATGGTTCAACTTTTTTATTATATATATATATGGAAGATTATTTTTATCACCACTAGAGGGTATGGTCACCCCATTGTAACCTAATTGGACTCTCGCTGCTAATCAAAAGCCTTTGGCATTCAGGGATGTGCACTTATGACCCAGTGGTCAAATGACCCAGAGTATAGAAAAAGTGGAAAATTGGTTTGGGGGACTATTTTAGGATTGAAGGAGTTCTTCTCATTCTTGACTGGAATAGAGGATTAATTCTAGATAGAGAGACAAAGAGAGAGAGTTTCAATGGGTGGAATAATTCTCTATTCTCTATTTTTTATTATCCCTATCCAATAAACAAAACAATCTATTTATAGTGATAGGGTTTAGGTTAAAATACAATTTAATTGTATATCATCCCTTAAATAATATTTTATAATTTACAAAACCTTATATTATTTACTAATAATATAATTACTATTTTATATCATGTGTTATAACTTTCAAAATAAAAAAATATATATTATTTTAATGACTTATAAATTAGTATTTATCACCAGACATGATCCTGGTCTATTTGAATGACTCCACATTTATTTAATACTTGAATAAACATTTTATTAATAAATAAATATCACTGTTTAGAAAACAAAGAATTAATATTTTTTAAATTTTCAATAAAGTGAATAAATATTTTTTATTCATAATATGATGAATAGATATTTATTTAATTTATGGTATCAAGAAAACATTAATAAAATCATTCCGTTGTATTTAGAATAATATTTATTCAATTAATTAGTTTCAAATTGAATTTAATAGAGATCAACAGAAACACTTAGTGTGTGGCCCTCTAGGATTTTTTCTTATTAGCCTTAGGTAGGTATGCCTAAAGTCTAAGATTGTTATCAATAAATTGGTGAAGGTACCCAAAAGAAAGAAATTAATGTCCCAATTTTGAGAAGCACATATGAATGCTCGCTGTGTATTGTAATCCCTTTATCTAAATATCTCTTCACGTGTGATGAAAATTTGTGTCATCAACCTATATGCTCGATACATTTTTCTTCAACTATCTAAAATAAACATGTCGTTACACCATAACCATAGAATTTAATGTGGCGGTTATATTCCAATCAATGGGACAAGATATAGGTTTCCATTAATATGTAAGGGACAAATACTTTGTCAAATTATCCATTAATAACATGTCATTCATGATACACCCAGTGTACCATACTTCCAGCCAATATATGGTGTGAAGGTTTTGGTCAGTAAATCTATGTATGTGAGTCATGACATGCATAAATAATAATCTTAAAGTATAACTTAAACTACACATTCTCATATGTCGTAATATCATATGAAACCAAAACAAGAGGAGCTCCAATGGATGGGTATTTTCTCATTATCTTCTATTTTTTGGATTGTTAAGTGTATACTCCATGATAAGAAGCCTCGTCCACTTATAAGTACACGCACCTCACTGAATATGTACTATATTCCCTATCATAATACTTTATCTGACTATAGAACTAGTTTTAGTAATGTTTTCATATAATTTAAAGGTTCTAATCATAGTAGGGAAATGCTATGTCATTTCTCAATGTGACACGTACTATAGGACATTGCCCTATAAACGTTACAAAAAATAACAGTCAAAATGTGTTAATAAATTTAATGTAATATTCATATATTAGAATATATATGTAATGTTAATTAAAAAAAAATGTGGTTTTAGTGCACCAACTCCTACATTTTTCACCTTAATATTTGATATTATTTGGGATCTACTATAATAAAATCATAGTTGATAGTAGATGCAATAACTATAAAAAATAATTGGTAGCATACTTTCAAAAGTATGCATCTCTCATTAAAGAGGTGAAATCCAAGTGTAAATCTATAATTATTAGCAGAGAAAAATTATAAATGAAAGAAGATTCATTACTGTTTATGGATAGATAAAATTTCAATGATAAGATCTATAAACTTGAAGCTAAAATTGATGTCAATAATTTTCAATTAGTTTTAAAGGATAAAAGATTGACCGAATGTGAAGAATTCATACAAGATAATTTTTTATTTCATCGTCATTTGATTGATAAAATGAATAAATAATTAGAAGAGAGAAGAAGTTATGTTGAGGTTATGAAAAACTCTCTCACCTTAAATTGTTTTGAACTTAAATTTAAATTAAGAAATATGGAAGATGTTCAACCTAAAACATCCCAAAATTCTAAATGAATTATTAGTTCCATGGATTTTTTTGAAAAATATCATAATTATGGAAAGACTAATTTTTGGAGAAACATTATCTTGAGTTTATCTAAATAAAAATCTAATGCAAGATTACAAGAATAAGTAACCCTAAGTTCTAAAAATTATGTGGGTAGTAATTCAGTTTCATTCAATAGTATAATTCGCAATTCAAATTCTAAACTGAAGTGGGAGGAGAATAATAATTTTAATCCCACCACATCATTAAAATTATAATAAATAAATAAATAAAGAAGTGATTCCCAACATGTTTTCTAAAAGGAATTAGTTTTTACTCAAGAATAGAATGGTGTCAAATCCGTGATATTAAAACTCAAAGGAAGAACGAAATATTTATTGGATATTTTTGGGGATATCAAAACATTATACATAATGAAAAATTTTATTTTAATTAAATGTAAAATATTTAAATAGAAAATATATATACATTAATGGGGGTGGAAAGAGAAACTAGATTAAATCCTAATAATTTCATCCAATTTACAGAGGAGAAGGAAAATATATTTAATTATAATAGATTTGAATATCTGGATGCATTTGGTGGTAACTGTAACAAGAGTGGTAATTGTAATGATGATTTTTGATTTAACCGTACTAAAAATGATTCAGTTATTACTAATGGTTAAATCCCACAAAAGGTAAATATAAAAAAAAAGATAAATAGTGAGTCTTCCTTAGGACTTTAGCAATATGAAGATATCAAATAAAACTACTACAGTATTAATGTAAAGGAAGATTCTTGATTCGCCACTAAATGAGGCTAATATTCATTTTTAATATATATAATATTCATGCACTTTATTATTCATAAACACCATTTTAGTGCATTTTACACTTTGAACATCATTTCACATTATGATTGTAATTACTTCTTAAAATCAACTATTATATGGTAAATTTTTTAACATCATCTAAAGTACCCAATAATCTTGATTTTACTTTAATATTTAATTTTCACGTTTCTCATTATATTGGTAATAATTCATACTTGTGGAGTGTTGGAAGATTCACATTAGAAGACCACCAAAATGGGATTTCATGCAAACAATTATGGAGAAGTCAGATTGGACACCATCCCACTGATGAGAATTTGGGGCACATCATACAGGCCCAATGGAGCCCAAATTTCGGGGGAATACAGAATAAATATAGAGGAACAAATCAGTATTCATGATCCAGTGCTAATTCGGCTTCCATGATGGTTATTAGGGTGGACCAATTTAGATATAAAAGTCTGGTCACTATTCTGTGGCCCATAAAATCATCACACCAATTTAATCATATCTCAAAAACCACATATTAATTTGGGATGAAATTTTACAAAGAGATAGGGAAAATCAGGAGATTAATTTTTTTCTTCTATGTCCCACCCCAATTCGGCCATCTAGAAGGTATTACAGGTGCCTCTGTTTGGTGGAAGCAAACTAGCTGCAACTTCAGGTCAATGGTGGAAAAGTCTCATCTCCCTTAATTTCCACCACCCTAGGCCTACCATACTCAAGTGTTATCCTTTATAATGTTTGGAGCTCGACCCAAGACTCTTGAAATTCCTATTTGAGGTAGTGGTGGTAGAGGGTTTTATCATCTTTTGAGCTTCCCTTAATTGTAATTTTATGATGTGATTTTGTTGTCTCAAGTTTGTCTTTCACATGTAAGTTGTTCAATTCACTTTAGTTTCTTAATAAAAGTTCTTCTTATCATCTTATTCTATTTTTCTTAATATCACTTTGATACAGTTGGTTCAAGGTTTGAATTTATTCACACCAAACCTTGTAAAATTATCACACAATAATGGATTGATCATTATTTCATTGTTTTTTTATTTCTCTGTTTCCTCCCTCGTGAGTCTACTTCCCGCTTCCATTGAAACCATATAATCAATGGGGTCTAAACCACTTATGGGTTGATCCAAGGGAGTATAAATGGTTTGGATTGGATTTTATTTATCACCCCATTAATTTATAATCACTTCCTTCAATTTATATTTTTATTTGATGATTTTAAAACTTCTTCGTCCTTGTTGAATTTTAAGGCCACATACTTCAAGTGCTAATACAAACCTTTACCTTGCACTAATGGAAAGATGATCTTTCCCAACACTTCTATACCAACGGTTTGTAAAAACCGTTGGTATAGCTACCATTTCCCAACGGTTCACCAAAACCGTTGGGAAATCCATAGATTTCTCCACCTTTCCCAACGGTTTGCCAAACCGTTGGGAAAGGGTGTGTTTTGAGCCTCTTTCCCAATGGTTCACCAAAACCGTTGGGAAAGAGTGACCTTTACCAACGGTTCACCAAAACCGTTGGGAAAAAACACCCAAAAAACCAACCTCCGGCCTAAAAAACTCAACCCACCCCTAACCTATCCCAATGATTTTGAAAACCGTTGGGATAGGTTCTTTAATTTTTTTCCAGATCTACTAACCGAGAACATTATATAAATCAAAATTTTAAATGATTATGATAATACATATTAATATTTATGAAATTATGTTTACAAAAGTGATGTTAGCTTAGTGGTTAAGTCGTTCAATTATAAACGAGGGTTCCTGGGATCAAATCCCAGCGGATGTTTTATTTTTGGAATTTATATACCAACGGTTCCATTACCGTTGGTATAGATTTCATATTACCTATACCAACGGTTTACAAAACCGTTGGTATAGGTCTATACCAACAGTTTTTGGAAAACTGTTGGTATAGACCTATCCCAACGGCTTACTTGGCTACGGTTCTCCAAACCGTTGGTATAGGCTATACCAACGGTTTGGAGGCCTATACCAACGGTTCCAAACTGTTGGTAAAGGTTAGTTTTCCAGTAGTGTTGGAGTGATCATAAATTTGATCCTCCAAGTGTATAGGTGATTATTATTATGTTGTGTTGATATAAAATCAGTAAGTGATGAAGTTTTTTTATCTCCTTAAATGAACTCATCTCAAATATAATAAATTGAAATAATTGAAAAGGGAATACGTCCAATACACCCCAAGTGACAACCAATGTTCAAATCATTCTTTTAAATTGAATTAACTTAAGTCTATTTGAGTTCATTTAAACCTATCTTAAATCAACCCAAGTTGTCCACTTCATATCCAAAAACAATCCATAGAATTTACGTGTATGTAGGTTACTTATTAGGTATCTAAGGATTCAACAACCCAAGATAAACTACAAGGACCGTTCTACCTTCACATCTTGGGTAAATTTGAGCGTGAATCAATTATACACCAATTAAGAGATAATTCTATTGTTGTGGGAAGGGATAAATCGTGAAAATTTGTAGTAAATATATTAATATTAATGTTATATAAGT
This sequence comes from Viscum album, assembly GCA_963277665.1. Lineage (NCBI taxonomy): Eukaryota > Viridiplantae > Streptophyta > Magnoliopsida > Santalales > Viscaceae > Viscum > Viscum album. Next base: position 608,835,689 of record OY728123.1, on the reverse strand, counting down.
TTGTTGGAAGAAAAAGTTAAACCAATCTACTAAGTAAACAAAAGGATCGGTATATTGGAATACTTAATTGAAGAAGAAGTTGAGATTCATGAGAAGTTTCCAAAAGTATGAAACTTAAGTACTTATATTAAAATGAATGGAAGATGTGAATATCATGTAAAAAATCTTTAAAATTTCATGATACTATTATCAATATAGGATAACCTATTAAATAAAATGAAGATAACATCAAGGATTTCATGTGATAAAAAGGTATATGTGAAGACTAAATCTTCACAAGGGGAAAAAGTTAAACATGATCTCAATTTGTTTATGACCATGTAACATGATTAGTTTTAACTATCAAGAAATATTCATGGAAAAAAATAATGTTTGTTACTTTTTATTGGATGTGAAAAATAAATCTACACACAAATTTAATGTTTAAGTTTAAATGATTAATATCATGCTATTTAAAGATATTGGTGTTTCAAAAATTAGGGGTGAAAGAATGAAGATATCTCATAAATCTAGATATTGATTAACAATATGTTCTAGGTTGATAAAAATATATAAAAATTATCACTCTTCCTAAGAATAAAATAATAAAATAATTTATTCTAATACATTTTTCACTTAATTTCATAGTATAGGAAATTAAAGGTGATGTAATCCATGAAGAGAATTTAAGAATAATTAAAAATATATAAAAACTTAGAAAAAATTGATATCCATCACAGTGTATATAACAAAAAATTGAATTAACTAGAATAATTTAATTGATAACATCGACAATGAATAAGATAGACAGATTTTACCCCTTTATGTGGAGTTGAAATTGCAAAAAATCTTGATATACATGCCTAATGAAGAACTACACTTTTGTGAAGTATCAGTTCTAGGGGACCAGAAAGTTTAATAATTTGAGGTGAAATAGGCTAAATTTCATACAACTATAATATTGAAGATCCTTTACATTACTTTTATGAATAATGGATTATGGAAATTATTGTTCTCTGGGATGATGATATTTTATATATTAAAATTCTAGAAATAAAATATTCTATCTTTGAAGAGGTATATAGAATTTATACTCATGTTATTGTGTGACAGATCAATTTTAAAACCAAAGGGGGGGATTTATTATTGATTTGATGACCAAGAAAATATAACATCAAAAGGGTAGAAACCTACTTTGTGTTTTAATGTTTTTAATCTATTTATTGAAATGGATATTGTATATTAATTGAAAATATTTTGAATATCCCCTTAAAGAATATTTTTTATTTGGTATCATGTGATGAACTATTTATAGAAAGCATTGATATTTAAGTGAGCCACTATTTTTTTATACATCAAGAATTTATTTATAAAACTTATTGATTATTAATTAATATCTCGTTAATATAAGAAAAGTTTAGCCATCTTTCCTCAAGTAAATTGGGTTATACATTCAATAAAAATGATGATATGGGGGAAGATATGATATTTTAAGTCATGGTTGAAGTATAATATGAGTGTGACATTATATTACTCAAAAATATCATAGTAAATGGATGAAGGAAATATTGGATTTATTATCAAAAAGGGAAATATAATCAGGAGAGAAACATGAGGAAAAAAAGGTGTCATCATTTAATTTAGTTTCTATTATGTATTAAAAAATCAGAATGGGATATTGATGAACCCAATGGATTATTATTAGTATTTTAATTGATTTCAATAGTTTAGGAACCTAATTAATATTGATTATTTTTTAATATTTGGTAAATTCAATTAATAATGAATGATAAATATGAAGACTGGATTTAGACTGAGAGTACATCAAGAGGTGTTTTGAAAGTTTTACTATTCATAACATAGGGAGAGCCTATATTTACATTGTAAGTAAACATTATAGGAGATTTTGAGTTTATATGATTGATCTAGATAATGAAATATGATGTGTTATCAAATGTAATGGATTTTATTCTTATTTTTCATAAATATAGAGATTTTAAGGAGAAGCTTATTATATTTAATTATTGTTGATCTAAATAGAAGATTGAATCTATGATAGGCATTTAAAGTTGATGAAAAACTACCAATTATAGGTTAATTATATAGTTTGTGAGAATCCATCTTTTTTTTTAAATATATATATTTTCAATTGGATGATAATGAAAGAGTTGGAAGAAGTTTCATCTAGATTTTATATTTATTCAAGTTACACTTAAAGAAGATAGAATACATGTAGATGAATTATTTAATCAAAACATCTAGATTATATGAAAACTAAATGTAATTCATTAGTAATTAAAGTATTTTCACAAATATCAAGTGGAAATTACATGAAATATTCAAGATATAAATCTTTGAAGTTAATAATCCTGAAGCTAGTTGAGTTAAACGATATTAGACTTGTATGTTGAAATCAAAAATTGAAATACTCTTATATATACAAGTAAGATATTTGTATACATAAAAAATAAATTTTCCAATGTATATTTATAAAATTTAGTAAATTACCAAATCATTATTGTGTTAAATATGAGAAACAATATCCTATGTAAAAGTCATCATTTAGAAAAAAATGTGAGGATTAGGGAGATATTCCCAAAGATGAATCTGGAAGTGAAGTCATATGATGATACACTTATCATTTAATGTGAAAAACATTTTTATTGTTTGATAAAAATTTATGTTTCATTCCGAGTTAAAATTGGGGAGTATTACTAAGAAACAAAGTGAAGTATATTGAATATATAATAGATTAAGAAATAGATAAGTCCATGAGTGTTTAAAATGATATATATAAGAATAAAATGTCTTTATAAAAATTTAATTTATTTGAATCTTATAATATTTTTTAATGGAAGATGTTACAGAATACCAATATTGTTTCTGTCCAGATATTGAATCTATAAGTTGAAGAAAATGGTGATATGAATGCTCTTTGAGTACCATGAACTATAATTCTTGTTTGGAAGTTAATTTGGATGTTGTGAATAATATAATTCATAGTAGTCAAGAATTTTTATAACTTTGGTTGATGTAAATTTTAAATTGTAAGAGTAATGAATGCAAAATTGATTGATCTTGATGAATTTTAAGACAATTGAATCAATGAAGACTGATGTGGATCAAAGAAAGCTGAAAAAGTTCAAAATATTAGGATTTATAGTTATTGAAATATGAGGAGATATGAAATTGAACCAAAAAATTTGATGTTATAATATTGAGTTAAAATGAAATATTAGAGAAACAGAAGTAAAACATTGAAACATTGTGAGTAAATTCAGTCTGAATTAGTAGTTTTAAAAGGATATAGATGTTTGAGTAATGAAAATGTAAAGGTAGAATCAAAACATAAAGAATAATTAGATAAAGTACTTAAATTTATAAAACTAAAAGATTCCAAGAGACTTTATATATCATTTATGTGAATTTAAAGTAATTGTGACAATTTTTGAGATGGAATATAAGGATATAAAAATCACAAATTTGAAGTTGTGATTCAAAAAAAAGATTTTTGGAATCCATGATGATAGTTGAAACCAAGTTTTTTAGTGGATTTAAAAAATTAAAACATTGATATAATATTAGTCAATGAAGGATATTGAAATACATTTGTGATTATTGGAAAATATGAAATTTCAATACCATATTTATAAGAGTAAAGTTGGCTATATAAAGAGAGGGTTTTTGGAGAAGTTGGTGTCTCTATTGTTGAAATTTTTAGAAGTATATAAAAGAGATATTAGATGATATATATGTTTTAAAGATCATATATGATGGATAATTTAGGATCTGGAACGTTATGTTATGATGAATCAATAAGAAGACTCCAATAATTATGAAACTAGAAGTTACAATGAATATATTCTAGAAGTTAATGGAAATTTATTTAGCCAAAACTATGTTTAGTGGTAACATAAAAAAGATTCCAAAGTTAAATTACCTAAAGAAGAGGATATTAAAGAAATATATGTTCCAAAATATAGTGATTCTATCCATCTATCTTAATCCTGAATACAGTTCGAGTCCCTGATTACTTGTCAAGACTAACATGAATGTATATGTAATAGATTATCCAATGGTAGTTAAAGACTCTGATTAAGGAAGAATACATTATAGTTAATGTAGATAAATCCTGAATAATTTGTGAGATATTATTTAGGAGTGTTTAAGAAAGACCATTGAAGACTGGAGGGAACCGGTATAATCCAAGACCAATCAGTTAGGATGATGAATATTATCAAAAAGAAATATAAGGAACCTATCCTGAGATATTTTGGGGTGAAGGGTGATGCCTCCAAAAGGTTCTAGAATGATAATTTCTTGCACTTATAGTGTGTGTAACACTGGGGTTCAATACAATAATTTACCCAGTGTATTCAATTATGATAATAGTGAAAAATAAGTTTCATGGACCCAACCCAAACATAGCAAGGAGCAGGTACCCGCATTGGGACCAAGCCTCATAAAAATTTTGTCTAATATTTTCACATATTTATATAATGCTTTGAATGTGGAAGTTCGTATTTATAATGTATAAATAGATCCATACATCTTAATCGATACATTGGATTGAATAACTAAATGAGGGTAAAATTTTATGTTTGAATAATTTGGTAAAATTGGACAATAGTGATTCACCCCCCCCCCCCACCCCATATAGTGTGATTACATGACCCACTGGTAATTTCAATAAATGTGACCCTAAAGTGATGTATTAGGGTTGAAATTAAATTCAACCTTTTTAAAATGATGAATTGGTAATGTGAAGAGCAATATAATGTGTGTCAATTAATTGGATAATAATGTAATGATTTGTGATGGTTAAACATGGACAGAGATTTGAAAATAGTGGGTCTATTGATGTGACTATACCCAACACAACATAATAAATTCTTGTATTGGAAAAATGGATTGGGATATATGTTTTAGAATGATTTTAATTTCTTTTAGTGTCTTTAATAATTAATTTTTTTATTTTAATGAGTATATTTTTGTTTGAATATAGTGTATTCCCTTCAAAAAAGGTAATTATGTATCCTTGGGAATTAACCCTATGTTTGGGGGGTTAGTTTGTGTGTATAGTAATTTAATAATGATATGTGATTGTTGGAAATGGGAATTAAAATGGTTAAATTTAATGATTAACTATGGAATGTTTAGGTAGTAAACCTTGACATGTAATATGATATATTGAGACTTTGATGGGGTTCTTGATGTGGTTTTTTACTGAAATAATGGGATTTTAGCTGGAAAGAAACCAGTGAATTCTTATTGATTGCATGCACTGTGTAAGGTGGATAATTGGACAACTTGAGTTTTCATGGGAAAAATGTAATTTAATTTTGTGATATAATTAATGCATGAGATATTTATCAATAACTTTATTATATATGTTAGATCCATGATCATAAACATGTATATGAGCCCTATGGCGAGATGATATGTGATATGCCACAATACCGAAAGGTTGACCATAAGAGGTTTAATATGTGATATTCCATAATATGGAATGGTTAACCATAAGAGTTCATCTATATGAGAGGAAATTATATAGAATGGATGAAATTGAGAAATTAGATATGTGATATTCTGTGATAATGCATGGTTAGCCTGGAAGAGTTGGATACATACAATATTCATAGATTGTGTGGCCTTGAGGGTCCATATGTGATTGTACCATGTGCATAGTTGGTCTTGGGTGAGGCCATACTTTCATGATGATCTATGAGTGTATCTCTTGATCAATAGGTACCAGCATTATTTGACCTAGGTATGACTAGTTCGAGTGATTTGTATACAGCTAATCCTTTGTTTCATTACTATAAATGATAGTAATTGAATCATTTTGGATATAACCTTTAGATTAAAAGGGTTGTTATGGTTTCTACTATGGATTTCATTCTCACTTACAGTACATAAAAAACATGCATGAATATAGATTACATGAATAGAATTTATAGTGATAGAAAGAGGCCTACACATATAGGAGTTGGTTTATATAGACACATGGAGATTAGTTCATGGGATTTTGGAGTCTTCTAGAGTCCATCTTCTTTACTTTTATTGTCTTAATTTTTACTATTCATATTTTTTATATATGACTTACCTTTGAGTTTTTCATGTATATATGACATATACAGTTGTTTGGGTATATTGTTTCATGATTATTGAGTTTTTATTAATGTATTACACTATATATTAATGTTTTGTTTCTTATTACATGTTTATTTTTCATAATGGACCATTATAGGTTAAATCTCTCCCAACATAGTACCTTTAGATCCTCAGTACTATTCACTAGCCTTTGGTTATTGAGGAGTGCACAAAAGGCAATTTAGAATTTTTACTTGGGAGTGAAATCACAGTGATGCATGGCATTACACCTATTGAAGAGATATTCAAGTCGAACATTATTCTCATAGTAAATATAAGATAGATTATATGAAAATTTTCATATTAATTCTATTTTCCATGGATCTAAAATTATAAAAGTAGTGTGAGGATATGGATTCTTTCATAATCTTAGAAAACCAGAAAATTATCTATCATGAGAAAATTAAACAAGTAAAAATATGGGTTTTTCATAGAATGACATTGTATGTACTTGGAATGCATCACACAATTGAATTGTTTTGTAATTATTGGCATCCATTTTTATTATGTGCTTCCTTTAAAGTGGTTTAGTTGATTAAAATATGACGTTTTGTATGAAAAAATAATTTTTTTTGATAAAATGGTGAAAATATAATTTCCACTTTAGTAAATAATAAGATTAAGAAATTAACTTCTTCATTACATATATAATGGGGTGTTTCCCTTGGGTTAGTATTTTTCTAGATTTTAATTGAAATTTTAATTTTTGGTGGCAGTGGAATGAATTCAATTAAAATATTAAGATGTATTCAAATATATTTTCACATAAAAATTTTAATAAATTCAAAGATTAGAATAATTAACATAGATAATAAGGTTATAATATGATCTCAACCTAGAGATCACCATAAAAATAGTGATTCCATCTAAGAACAAGGAATTGATAGTGACACAGGTATGGTTCTTTAATCTGACACCCATATTATGTTTTTTTAGTAGTCTTATCATCTAACTATTATTCAATCTTATACTATTTAATTATAGGAATGTTAAAAAAACCTATTAGAGATTAAATTATAATTATTAAAAAACATTAGAGTGACAAAATTCAAGTAATTGATTGAGGTAAATTTTAGTTACATGTTCAATAATCAAAAAAATATCACTAGGATTGAATGGTATTAAATTTAAATTTACATTCCATGAATTTAAATTTCTATTTTATTATCTTAATATATTTTTATTCAAATATGGTTTAAAATGGTTTTATTTTTTTTTAGTGAGATAATATATAGAATTTATTTTGGTACCTTTTTTAATAATATTACCAGAAGCATTATCCTATAATGAATTAACATTCGAATGATATACCATTTTATATATTATGATTAGAAAATACAATTATGTTCATTTTTAATCAATCATCATTAATCATTTCTATAAAAACATGGTCATATTTTATGAATAAATTAAAATTAACCATGTTTGTCTCTAAAATTGTTGATAATTATAATTTTTCGTCCAGAATAGAAACTTGAGTATTATTTCATGATGAATATTTATATAACATTTTACAATTTTCCAGAATAATCAAATTTTCATCTGCATATTAGAAAAGATACAAAAATAATCATTATATAATATAATTGGTTGAAATTCATTGGGTGTGTTAGGGGAATCATCAATGAAAATTAGATATAGGGAAATTATTTAAAAACATCTATGAAAAAAATATTAAAACAATTGTTTGTATTGTTTTTTGTTAAGAGTTTCATCTTATAAATGTTATATATTATAAAATATTTAATAATATTACCATTGATATAATATTTATTATTAGTCAAATAAATATAATAATTATATATATATATACAAGTGTGTGTGGTTCTGTGTTCCTGAAAATAAAAATATAATTTTTTTTGGATGGTTTCTATTTTTTTATAAATAAATAGCCTATTTTACTCAATTTTTAATGAAAATTTTAATGATAAGGTTTTAAATTACATTATAAAAAATTGGAAAAAAAAGTTTCATATTTTAAATAATTTTACACTGAAATTGATTTTCATAACCAAGTCGGAGTGCCATCCAACCGAACACCCAACCGAGCCTGTGGCATGGACCGAAGGGCATTCACGATCCCCAAGGGATAGAAACAATTGATTGGGTATCAATAATACACATTTGGAATGATTTCTACCATTTATACATTCACAACAACCAACAATAATAAGAATCACAATAACTGATAACCACAAAAAAATGTGGTAAAATAATTTTTAAACTCAAAGTTTTACAACTTTAACTAAAAAACGTACTAAAATAGAATGGGAACAACAAGACCATCCCAAAAATATCAATGAAACAAGAGGTAAATCACTGTACATTCACCACCATCAACACCTAAAAGAAGTGGAACACTACCAACCATATCTAACATCACCATTGTGATACATCTTTCCATTACCTGGGTCATACATAATAAAGTCTGCATACACTCAAAGGTGTATGTGGTGTGTGAGACAAATCTCAGTAGGATTCCACCCAAGCGAAAGATTGCATGATATAAGATTATAAGATAAATCAACATACACATTTCAATAAGAATATTTGAAAATTTTCTGTGAAAAGGTTTTAAGGATAATTTTCTCAAGAAACACTTTTTGAGGAAAACCTTTTTCACAAATAATATTTCTTAAAATAAAAGTGTACACATGGTCTATTATATGTCAATGTCTAGAAACACATCACATGGTTATTGTGTAACAAGATATAACTATGGGAAATACCTATAGGAAACTATCATAAGTGGGACCCTATTAACTTCATACCTCGGTGATAAAAATCCTCCAACTAAACTACCAACAGCATCCTCATGCATGATCCACTAGACGGGAACACATCCCAAGGTCTAGTGGTCTCCATACCATTAGACAAAACCAATAGTGTTCTCATACATGATCCACTAGAGGGGATACCATCCCAAGGTCTAGTGGTCTCCAATCATATGACATGTGTTTTTATTATTTTATTTTGAGTCTTTCAAGAAGAATATGAACCTCAGCCACTTCTATATCAACTAGCATACCAGTTCTGGTTCACCCACCAAGATATTTGGGATTCCCTTCATGCTCAAATTCCATTTCACATATCACATAAATCATAACATTCACATACAAATTTCAATCATCATAATCACATAAGGAAATCACCACTTGAACATTTTCACATTGATCCACAATCAAAATCCACTTGGAAGCCCCCATTTTCCATAAGAAAAACCACTTTCCATTTTACACTCACACCAAAACAATTTGGAAATACATTTCTCACCTCATTCACAATTTATAAAACCCATTTGGAAACACAAAAAGAATAGTACATATGGAATCCATCCATTTAAATGGAAAAATCCCCACCTAAATTCATACTCACATCAAAATCATTTTATAACATGCTTCACATCACTTTCATAATTTAAAGACACATTTTAGGTCGAAAAAAAGAATCCAACGTGTAGAAAAACACATTTACCATAGAAAATAAAATTTCAACACATCCAGACCTTTAAATCTATTTGAAAACACATTTCACACCATTCACACAAGTCATAAAACATATTCATGAAACAATACAATAAAGCACACAAGAAATACAACCAATTTTCTTTAGAAATCCGATTTTTGTCACATATGCATCTAAAAAATTTTAAAAAACATGTTTTTAACCACACAAATAATCCATAAAAACATTTAAACAATAAAGAAATAATTCCAAACTTGTATAATAATGTAAAATCATGTAACCTCCAACCTCACACTTGTAACTTCCAGAATCCAGTCTGAAACAACAATATCTCCACCATAAGACCCTATAATGGAAAGATAGAACAATAAACATCATTATTTCTCCCAAAATCTCAATATTGGACCCCCATTAGGTTAAATAACCCACTAGTAAAGAAGAACTCAAGAAAAATGGAATGCAAACCCTAGAAGAAGGAAGAAATCATGAGAAAAAAGAGACATACTTGATACTTCCTTGAAGTTACAAGTATAAAAACATCCAAATATTGTATTTAAAAGGCTTCAAAAAGGATAGGATGAAGTTAACATGGATACAAATCTCGTATTGTGTGGATGAGAGGTGATTGAGGGTTAAAAATAAATATGGAAGAAGATTAAATTTCCATTTTTTAATTACCTGGATAGGTCTCACGACTATCCTACATGGTTTTCCAAACTGTGTGGTGATCATGTGTCCCTCACTGTCCATGTTGAAAAAGAAGCACAATTAGTCTTAATAGCTTTCAAAACTATGAACCAACCATGTATTCACCACTGTCCACAATGAACATTTTTCGCATGTTTTCTTGGCTGAGGGTGCACAGTTTTCCAAAACCATTCACTACCTAATGTCAAGCCCAAAATCTACATTTTCACCAAAAACACAAGGAGAAACCCAATGATAAATAGATGAACAAAAATAAATAATATATCTCCTCAAAACAAAATCATTAATGTAATAATCCCCCCCCCCATGAAAAAATTTCACACTTAGAAAGTCAAATCGATGCATGATAAGAGAAACAAAATGGTTACTCGTATTAAATGTAATAATTCCTCTCCCATGTCTCATTCTCATCACTACCATGCTACCGAAAAACTAATACCAATAGAATATAATTTCCATGAAGCAATTTCTCTTGAGAATCCTCAACACATATCATCCTTTCAAACAACAACAAATCAGGCTCTAATTATAAATCGTCCCAATTCAACACATGATATGGTTTGGGGTTATACTTTTTCAGCTAAGAAACATGGAACACATTATTGATTAGAGTTAATTGGGAGGGACGAAATCACCCTTAATCCACCTTACCAACTCTATTGATAATCTCAAATGTTCTGATATACCTTAGTGTTAGCTCCCCTTTCTTACCCAAATGTTGGTGACCCAAGTGAGGTTCCACTTATAGGAGCACCCGTTCACCCATAAAAAACCCCAAATCTTAATGCCTCTAACTGGAAAAGGACTTATAATAGCTCTATACTATAAACAAACACTTCCTGATCAACTTAAATTTTTCAGACATTTCCTGCACAATTCTTTATCCCAACAATGAGGTCTCACCCACCTCAACCCAAAAAAAGGTGACCGGCATGGATGACCATAAAGAGAATAAAATGGATCCATTTGATTATATGATAAGTAATTATTGTTATATGAAAACTCAACCAATCCCAAATAGATATCCCAAGACGCTTTAAAATCCAACAAACATGCCCAGATAAATTCTTCCAAAATCTGATTCATCTACTCCATTTGACCATCAATTTGAGGATGGTATTTCATGATAAACTTGATGTGTGGCCTAATCACCTTCTAAAGGCCTTCCTAAAATGGAGAGGTAAAATAGGACCTATCTAAAATAATTTCCAACAATAAACCAAGAAGCCTCATAACCTTTTGAACATACAACGGACCCAGCTCATCCACCTAGTTGAATCCCTAATTGGAATTAAATGGGATGATTTTTTCAGATGGTCAATCATTACCCAAAAATAATTCCATCCCTGAGGAGTAAAAGGTAATACAAAAATAAAATTCATGGTGATATATTCCCACTTATAGGTAGGAATATGTAGTGGATGAATCCAACTAGAGGGCCTTTGGTTCTCTCCTTTAACCTACTGATATGTATAACACCATGATACAAATTCAGCTATTTATCTCCCCATAGATGCCACCAGAACTGCTGAAAACATCATAAAACTACTTGGCAGCACCAAGATGAACATCCCACTAAGATTGGTGGCTATCCTGCACCACCACCTTCTTCAACAGAAAACTGCACCATGAAAAGACCTATAAAACAAAAATCACCCTTAGGATACAATGACTATTCACAAGTCACCTATGCATCATTTAAGAACTTCATTCAATGATGAAATATCTCTTCACTTGGCTGTTATTTCCAAATCAACTCTAGAAGGGAAGGTTTTAGTTGAACACTATCCATGAACACACCTCTACTGTATTCCTTGGTCATTAGATGCATCTAAGTGAAAAGACCCTTCAACATCCACTCATCACTAGACTCTTCAATGATTTCACTAGAAATTTCCTACTCAAGTAATCTATAACCACATTTCCATTTCATGGGGTATAGAATATATCAAAATAGAACACCTAAAGATACTCAAACTAATGATGCTTCTTTAAATTGAATCATTCTTGGAGAAAACGTAGGCTAAACTATTATGATTTGAATAAAACAAAAACTTCTCCTGAAAAAGATAAAGGTTTCGTGTCTTGAGGGAATACATCACTACATCTAACTATAGGTTAAGAGATGAGTAATTCTTTTCATGTGGATTGAGTTGTAATGAACAATAAGGCACTACATGGTCATCCTGGATCAACACACACCCAACACCCATACCTGATGCATCACAATAGACCACATATCTCTTTCTAGCTTACATAAAGATCAAAACAGGGTTTTTGTTTAATTGTTGCTTTATCTCCTCAAAGGATGCATGACACTCTATGGTCTATTCTAAATTTACCCCTTTTCTAGATCTTTGTTTTCATGGATGAAGAAATATGGGATAAATCTCAAATAAACCACCTGTAATACCCTACATAGCCCAAAAATATCTTGATCTAAAAAACATTCTTTGGTTTTTCCCATGACATTACTTCACTAATCTTCTCAAGGTCCATCGAAACCCCTCATTTCGATATCTCTTGACCCAAAAACTTACCCCCTGATCCAGATGTTTAATTATCAAGATTCACATAGAGATGATGATCCCTAAGGGTTCCCAACACAATTTAAAAATTCCGCTCATTCTCCTCCTTGGTCCCTGAATAGATCCAGATTTCATACAAAAATACCACGACAAAAGAGTAAATATACTAATGAAACACCTCATTCAGAAGCTCCATAAATAATTTTGGAGAACTTTTCAACCTAAAAGGCATGAACAAGTACTCAAAATGGTTGTACCTACTTCGAAAGGATGTTTTCGGAACATTATGCTCTCTAAATCTAACTCGGTTATACCCAAAATTAAATTCATGCATGGAAAACTGCCTTTCCCCCTTAAGTCGATCAAAAAGTCACCAATTCAAGGAAAATGGTACTTTTTCTTGATTGTTACCTTGTTCAGATTCTGATAATAGATACAAAAACAAATAGATACATCATCCTTTTTCTCAAATAGAACTAGGGTGGACCAATGTGATATGATCAGGAAAATGATTCCTTTATATTTGATGTCATCCATCTGTACCTTAAATTCCATCAACTTGGTGGGGTGATATGGAATGAGGGAAGAGATATCAGCTATGTTCCCAATTCCAAATCAATGGATAAATCCACATAATTCTTTGAAGTATAACCTGAAAAATCCAATGAAAAATATTGTGGAACCCATCCATCATATGAGATAACTCACCCTTAGGAGAACCATCATCATTATAGAATGCAAGAGAAAATATATGAAAAATGATATTTCCCAATTACAAAAGTGGTGGTCCATCACATCCTAATATCGAATCCCATTCATCTTAAAAAAATAGATGCTTCCATCAGTTTTAAGAAAACTTACTCTCCACCTATAATAATCAATGTGAGCCTCTAAACGCACCATCCAATCCATACCAAGGATCACGTCAAATAGGTCCATTTCCAAAACCATAAAATCCCATTCCAACTCAACCCCTAATATGATGAGTGCACAAGACAGATAATTGAAACCTTTATATCTATTCTTACCAAGTGGTATCACCAACTCCATCACATATGGAGTAACCTCGGTTGGAAAATTTAATACTTCCACAAGATGGGAAGAAATAAAAGAAACCAAAGAACAAGTATCAAACAGAACAATAGCTAAAGATGATGCAATAATAATAGTACCTTGAACTATCATAGGCCCTACATTTGATTCCACTAGCACTCATTCCATGACATTAAGTTGACTTGTCTCAGTCTAACCCTAAGAATGACCATTGGCCTGCAGCTTTTCCCTGAATTGAATCTACCCAGAAGATGATCCAACCCTGCCATCATGACCTGTGAATCGAGAACCCACTATCCTGGATGGTTTTGAATAAACTGAAATCCATTCTAAAGATATATATCCTTAACAACTCTTATATGGGAACACCAACTTGCATAATCACTACATGTGCCCCATATCTATGCAATGGTGGAAAGTTCTGGGTGGATATGGAAACAAAGATCGCATGTGACCTAACTTCCCACATTGATGTCACATGACTAACCCACCTTCATAATCCACAAATGAATACAACAACGAATTATAGCCTAAAATACCACCTCCCTTATTCCCACACTCGTCCTGCTTCCTCTTCTTCTTAGATGAACCACCACTACCCACTGCTGGCACTGTACTGGAGAAACTAGACTTGACCTTATTATCAATTTCTAGAAACATGGCACGATTGATCGCCTCAGAATAAGTATTTATCTTGAACAAGAAGACTTGAGATTGTATTTCCATTCACAACCACATCTCGAGGTCATGAGACTACAACTACTCATTGGGAGTGACCTCATGTGTGTACTGAACTAACTCTTCAAAGTGTTTAGCATACTGCAGCATGGTCCAATCACCCCAGTAATTCTATGAAAACTACCTGTACTAAGAGAAGGAAAAAATATCAGGACAATACTGATCATTAAAGACAACCATGAAATCCTTCCAACCCATCTGGTAAATCTTTTTATACTGCACCACTGAGTCCCACCACTTCTGATTGGTACCTTTCAAAAAAAATGAATCAAACTTCATTATGAACACCTGAGGAGTATCAAGAAACTATAACATCCTTTCTATCTTCCCAATCCACTCCTCTTCATTACGGAGTTCCATGCTACCTTGTAAAGAAAGAGGAATGTTCTTTAGTAACTCTTGATCCATGTCATATCTAGGACCTAGTTCAGATTCTCTAACCTAAGAATGACCAGAGACCACTCCCTAACCCAAATCATGGATAAACTGAACCACTAATTCCAATAATCTATGATAGATTGGTGAGGGAGAACTCTCTTAGGCCTCTTCTTGTGATCACACAGGAAGTCCCTAGAGAGGAATCTTTCTAAAACAACAAACAACCACAAGGAAATCCCTCAATATAACTATTTTGAAAATTCTCATCAACAAAAAAAATACCAAAACTTTAATAAATCAAAACATAACCAAATCCATCACAATAATAATGCCTACCAAATCACTCCACCCCCACCAAGTGTTCATGTACAGTCTGAAGCTAGTATGTCTCACCAGGAGGAGAAGTCAACCCAAATCCTAACATCCCATGATGACTCGATTCATATCATAAGGTGTGTTGGATAGATACCCCACTCGCAACCATAACCTCAATCCCTGACAATCCTAGATCCATTCCATCCAGACTCATCCCAAATAACCTAAAACAAAAAGTGTGTGACCTACTCTCAGGACATTTTTTTCATGAACCAAGCCGGAGTTTCATCCAACCCAACAACCAACCTGATACATGGAATGGCCCAAAGGGAGTTCATGATCTAAAATGTATAGAAAATAGTTCTTTGGTATCAAAAAATACACTTTGAGAATGATTTTACCCATTTATACAATCATAAAAACTAACAATATTAAGAATCATAACAACTAATAACCACTACCAAACAAGGTACAAATACTTTCAAATTCAAGGTTTTACACCTTTAACTAAAACAAACGGTAGTGAAATGGAATGGTAACTACAGGACCATCCCAAAAACATCCATGAAACAATATGGATATCACCCCCAAGAAACCACCATAAACACATGCAAGAATTGGAACACTAGAAACCAGATCCACCATTTCCACCATGATACATATTTCCTTTACCTCTGTCATACATAACAAAATCTATATACACCCAGAGGTTTATGTAGGGTATGAGAAAAATCCTAGTAGGATCCCACCAAAAAGAAATATTCCATTCTATAACATTAAAATACAAAAAACATACAAATTTCTATAAGAATATTTGAAACATTTCTAGAAATGTTTTTAAGGAAAACTTTATCAATAAACACTTTTTAAGGGAATTTTTTTTCAAATATAATATTTCATGAAATAAAAAAATGTTCACAGAGTCTACTATATGTCGATGTTTATAACCACATCACATAAGCATCATGTCATAAGAGAACACCATAGAAAATCACTATAGGTAACTAGTACACATGGGACCCTTTTAACCTCATACCTTAGGGATCAAAATTCTCCAATTAAACTACAAACAATATCCTAATGTAAGAGGCACTAGTGGGGAACACAACCCAAGGACTAGTGGTCTCCATGTAATAATCCAAAACCAATTGCGTTTCCAGGAATGATCCACTAGAGCGGATCCCATCCTAAGGTCTAGTGGTCTCTGATCATATCACACTTTTTTAGTATTATATTGCCAATCATTCCTAAAGAATTCAGGCCTCATCCACTTCCAAATCAACTAGAATACTAGTTCTAGTTGGTCCACCCAGATACTTAATATTCTCTTCATTCCCAAATTCCATTTCACATATCACATAAATTTTAAATTTCACATATCCATACCAAGCATCATAAAAACATAATTAAATCACCACTTTCACATTTTCACATTGATATACAATTAAATTCCATATGGAAACCACAATTTTACATAAAAACCCACTTTCCCTTTCATATGGACACCAATTCCATTTGGAAATACATTTCTCTCCACTTTCACAATTTATAAAACCCATTTTAGAATTGAAATAATAAGAACACATATGCAATCCAACCATTTCCATGGGAAAATAACCTTTCAATTTTAAACTCACATCAAAATATTTTTATAACATACTACACATCACATTCAAAATTCTAAGATACATTTAAGGGGAACAAAAAAGAATCCAACATGAAAAAAAACTATTTCCCATGGAAAATCCTATTTCAACACATTTCCACCTTTAAATATCTTTGAAAACACATTTCACACCTTTCACACAAGGCATAAAACATATTCAATAAACACAAAAACAAATCACAAATAAAACATTTCCAATTTTCTTTAAAAATACCATTTTCATCACATGTGTATCTCAGCCTTTTAGAAAACATGTTTTTCACCACACAAATAATCTATATAATGCATTTAAATAATTAATTAAGAAATCAAAAATCATTTAATAGTGTACAATCATGGAACCACCTACCTCAACCTTGTAAAAATACATAATCTAGTGTGAAACCACAACCGCTCCACTAAAATACCCTATAAAGGAAATATCAAAGAATAGCCATCATGATTTCACCCAACATAATAATATTGGACCCTCATTGGGTTAAATAACCCACTATAAAAGAATAACTAAAGAATAATGGAAGGGAAATCATAAAATAAGGATGAAATCATGATAAAAGAGACTCACTTGATGATTCCCTAAAGTTTCATGGATAAAACCACCAAGTATTGGATTTCAATGGCTCTATAAAGGATTGGAGGAAGATCCCATGGATAAAAATACCATATAGGGCGGAAGGGAGGTGATTTAGAGTTAAAATCAAAGAGGACACAAGAGTATTTTTTCCACTTTTTAATAACCTTGATAGGATTCACCGTTAGCATGTATGGTTTTTCAAAATATGTTGTGAATGTGCATATCTCACTATATAATAATAAAAAGATTCATGGTTAGCCCACACGTTTTTCTGAACTGTGCACTAACTATGTGGTCATCACTATCCAAAAGGAATATTTTCTGCATGGTTTTCTAGGCGAGGGAACAGTGTTTCTCCAAAACATGCGCCAACCATGCACGGCCTACTGTTAGGCCCAAAATATCCATTTTCACCAAAAAATAAATGGGAAACCCAAGGATAAATGAAATACCAATAATAAACAAAAATAATGCCTCAAATAATCACAAATGTGGCATTGATGACATGTTAAATCATGAAATTTTAGATGGCACCTAGTGATGATTCAATGTAATTATACATTTTTGATTACTTATTTATGAAAATAAGAAAAGTATTCTTTTGATAAGGATGATTTTCATTGAAAATTTTTTTAATGACTTGTAAAGTGATTATTTACGTATTAATAATGATCTCATTTAATAATATATTTTAGGATTTGTATTAAGATAATATATAATGAAATATTTATAAATTATTATTAAAGGGGATTGCTATTCATTAAATAATTTCAATTATAAAATATATGTGTGAATAATTTATGGTATCATGATTAAATAATAGTAATAAATGAAAAAGAATAAATCATTAAGTCAATAGAGATTTTTCATATGATATTTTGGTGACTTGAGATGTAAATTTTACATTTATTATAATGGGACACTCTTTGTCTTATGGTATAATTAATTTGGAAAAACATGTAACCTAATTAGGATAATTTTTATTGACATTAGTGGGAATACATATTAAATTATTTATAAAAATAAAAAGTTTTCTTATAAATATATGAATATTTTAGATTTTGAAAGAAAGAAATAAGTAATTTTATTAATAAATAGAAAATATTAAAATTCTATTGGTGACATAATTATATGAAAAGGTGATATCAAGTGGTGGTGACTTAGTGAAGGTATTTCACATATATATACCATTTATTAATATAAAATTTATATAATTAATTTTGGAATATATGTTTCAAATTCTAATGATATAATTCATTTAAATATGTATATGGATAAATTTCATGAAAAAATATGAATATTCTTATGATAAAGAATTATTCACATGATTTGGGAATGAATGTCTCAAAAATGGATCAAAATTCTTGTAAAGTTGAAAAATAAAGAAATTATTAAAACTATTAATTTAGTTGATGATTTTATTGAGTTAGTATGGTATATAAAATATGTTGATGGTGTAAGAATATTATTTTGGACTACTCATAATGATATGTAAGAAATGATAAAACCTGAATATAGATATAATAATGTTAATGAAATTGTAAACTGAATAATTTCATAACAAAAATGTAATAGTTATTAGATTTCAATGAGATAAAAATAAGGAAATTTGAAATATACAATGGCATTGTGAACATTTAAGTGGATATTTTCATGTGACTAATAGATGGATCATTATTTTGGTGATGTGATTTCCATGTTTTCTCCTCTTACTTTGGAATATGATGAATTATAGTGAATGGTTAATACTAATGTGAGCATTATATTATGGATATTACTCTAATACTCACCCACTAAATTTGGTTTGAATAAGATGATTATAACTGAGTACTTAGATCAGTATCCCATTATTTTTGGTAAAAGCTGGTGATGACTTATACATGTATATATTATTATTCACCCATATTTCTATGATAGATATTATTAATGAAACATGGGGTTAATATAGATCATGATTTACCTATGTTTATACACTATTTCTCTTCTATGAAACTAGGATTGGCGTGACCTAAGAAAAATGTACATCAATATTACATCGTTTTTGAGTAAGATACAATAAATTACACAATAATTCACACCCTAAAACATTAAATTATTAGTATATTTGGAGTCTTTACACATAATAAACTTATTTTTGGATATATATTCAATATCTCTCACAATATTCTTCTCTCATAGTAACCTTATTGTACATAACCTACTTCAAATATTTCTTTGTATCCTAGGGAAAATGGAATATTAATAAAGGGTGAGCTTAGAAGATCAGTAAGGGTAAACATGGGAGATATAAAATTATGATAATATGAAAAAATAATATAAGAATAATGTTATGTGATCATGATCATAATTTAAATTGTTTAAATCAAATCAGTTATAGATCATAAATCATTAGTCATGAAATAAAGCATTATCATTTCAAAAGACGCGAGTTATAAGAATGAGAAATCATCATTAATAAATCATGATCCACGAGATCATATAATAATAAAAATAACATGTTATAAATGTTTTTTAAAAACCATAATCATATAAATTCATTTCATTAGTCAAGGATCACTATCAATACCATCATCACATAATAGACAATGTCCAATAAAAAATAGGTTCACCCCAACCTCTTTTAGTTCATGGAATGGGTTCACTAAAATTTATCTTCATATTATCTCATGATATATCAATAATTACCCAATTAATTGGAGGGATTTAATATACTCACTCATCAAATAATTATAATTATATAAATTAGTTCCACATGATCATAAAACATTCATCAATTCATTATATCATAACTTTGGGAAAAGAATTGGGTTTCATAAATATTGCATCATAAAATAAAAATAATCCATATGAAGGAATAACATGGTTTTTAATATTTTATTATATACCTAGTTAATCATTAGAAAAATAAAAGGATGATAACATAGGTGAAAAATACATTTAGAAGAACATTTGAATCTTTCTTTGAAGACATGATAAAAGTGTCATTTTCTAGTAATAAACGTTTAATTAAAAAATTGCATAAGGTTAAGAAAAGTATATTATTTGAAAATAAACATAGAAATTGTAAGTTAAGCATCCAAATAAAATAATTTTCATGGCAGTGATAAAATTCATTCGGGCAAAAAATGTTAAAAAGAATATTACTTTTACACTTTTGTAAAAAGTCATAAATAATATTTTCAGAAAAACTATAAAAATTAAATTTTAATACTTTGAAATGAAATTATAGTATGGATGAATACGAATTTAAATAGTCACAAGATAATAGAAAATAACATTCTTTTAATCATTTTAAATAATATAAACATGTAGTAAAACGTTCATCATCCAGAGATGAAATAAAGTAAACTTTTCTTAAAAACATTTTTTAATTGTTCTAAGTACCAAATAGAGGAGAATTGAATAAAAAACTGAAACCCCCATAAATAAATAGTTTGGATTATATATGGGTTTTAAGTATAATTTTAACATAATTTCCCTCAATGGTAATCTAACATATGAAATCCCTAAATGAAAAGAGACAGTAACAAAAACCCTTACCTCAGGTCCTGAATTTCATCATATACATTCTCAAGACCCTATATAATAAATTTATATTTATTACAAATATATTAAATTTATTTATTCATACTTATATTAAAATATAACATTCCCTTATAATTTATAATTACATTTTTATTACTAATTATTTATTAAAATCAATAATTTGGGTGTTTACTATTCCATTTCCCATGCATGTTTTGGTTTGATAGGTTTATTCCTTTAAACTTGATCATTATTTAATTGTATACAGAATATTATTCATGTTATATGTGTCATATTTATTAATTATATATACTTTTTTAATCATTTACATAATTTGGTTATTAGAAATTAATTACATCTCTTCATGGATATGGTAGATAGTACGTACGCACGATTAATATTTTAATTTTCCTAAAAATTGGAAAAAAAGAAAGAAAAATAATAATATATCATAATAGAATAATTAATATATCATATTTATTAACTAAATCCATTAATATGACCAACCATGTATTTATGAAATGAAAAATTAATCACATCTCTTTGTGGGGGTGGTAGTCCACACGTACACATAAAAAATGTTATGATTTGTCTTAGGATGGAAAGAATGTATAAATTTTTATACAATTAACATAAAAACATTTAATTATATTAATCATACTAATTTTTTATTTTAAAATGGTTATATAATATTTATATTAGGTTAATAAATAAATATACTCAAAATAGATCGATAAATATAGTTACCTATTCTTTAGTAAACATCATTTGGACTACACCTAAAGCCTTCAAATGTTGGTCTTTTTAGAATAAAAAAACACTCTAAGACATGGGGAGGGAAGTTAGAAATATATTTTTTTAGTTATTGATAAATCCATAGGGCTTAAAGTGGGTTAATAAGTGAAGTTAGGGGGTTCCCTTTTATAAGTGAGTTTGTTTGAACTCTTGTAAATACATAAAACATTAAAATATAATAAAGTCATATTCAAGTGAATGTGGAACCAAGGAAACCCTAATTCATATATTATATACAGGTGGGTTGAAATAACTTGAAATAATAATAATTAGCCAATTTTAGAGATATTTTATTTCTGATTTCTAATTTTTACCTCTCCCCTCATTAATTATTTTAAACCTTACTGTATAGACAAAGTTTTAGAAAGGTTACTACTCATAAAGAAAAAAATTAAATTAACCAATTTACCATATTTGGAAATTATAATTCCAAATATTGAAACTATTTTATTATATTAAATTACTTTCATGAACTAACTCAATCCTTCCCTTCATTAGACACCCGATCTGGTTCACAACAAGGCCTGAAGGGTGTTCCCAATCCTCACGTGCTAGCATAAGTTTCTGGGCATCAAGGAATAACCACATTGGAATGACATCACGAAATAAATAATTAAGAAAAAAATATGTGGAAAATAAATAAAATTTATTCATGATTAATTAATATTTTGGACTTCCATGACACAAATTAAAAATTAGAAAATAATAAACTAACAAAAAAATATAAATGCATTAAATAGTATGAGAAAATAAAAACCTCCATCACCTCTAGAATCCCTATACTATATGTAAAATTCACCCATCAAATTACTTTTATTTGGATACAATTAGGTATAGTAACAATCTATCTGTATAAATTAATAAGTTTCCTAAGTGGCGAATGTGATAAAAGAGACTACAATAAAAATAAACTAAAAACCTACCTTCTTCTGGTTATTAAAGACATTATCCAACTAATATAACCCTAAAACCCCATAGTTGGTAATAACTAAACTTAAATCTATAACTAAAAAATATAAAGATAAAGGTGTGAGGAATAAACTTCTTAGGGATTCTAGTTAACTAGTCTTTAAGTAAAAGAATTTAGAAAAATGATCCTTATTATGGTAATTTGAAATAAAATAAAATCAAAAATAGGACTTCATTTATTCAAAGAAAATCACATTTCATTAATATTTTATAAACCCTCGGTTTAATTTTCTTTAAATGAAATCAATAGATAAGAAAACTTTTTACAAACAAATTCCATTTTAATTAAAATAACCAATTGAAGAATAAATATGTAAACATTATTTAAAAAAATTATTTTTAATAAACTTTAAGGAAAATGTTACTAAGAAGTAAAACATGGTATATAAATGAAGGTAACAACAATGAAAACACATGCCACCATGAATGAGAAAATAAAAAGTTTTTAATTATGAAAAAATCCAAAACATCAAGTGAGGAGAGCTTATATATACTCAGTTTGGAAGTATCTATCAGCCAATTGATTTGGTCGAAAATATATAACCAACCCATCTACTCTAAACTAGCCTCACTGGTGGCACATTCAATCGTAAACTTTCTCTACTATGGGGGATCTAGTATATCTCATTAGGACTTAATATAAATAATTTCTCAACTCCCAATACGATGCCTATCATCCAATGGTAGTAGTATAGGGGAGGTTAGGAAGAAAGAACAAATATAATATCTTGACCATAGATTAGTATCACACCACTTAATCCCACATCCCAACATCATCCATGTGTAGACCACCTATAAACTATAGGGATTCTATAGTGGTGTTCACTTTTTATAAACACAATTTAAAGGTACCTACCTAGCCATCACTAATAAAATTCATAATCATTTTCTATAAAAAACATATTTCTTTAAAATGATAATTCTAAACCCAAATAAATCATTAATATGTGTATTTAAGGTGTAAAGTAAGCCTTATCATTTTGTTTTGAAAAATAAAACCCACATAAGTACCAAATTATAACTAGATTTGATTTCCCATTTAAATATTTGAGGTTCCACTTTCACCATTAAAATCATATAAATATATATATATATACATATTCTATCCATTACACCAATTCATATTTTCACATATGAATTTTTACATATAAGTGTATATATATACATACATTTGTATATGGGTATAACCGCTTAGAAGGTTATCAAAATATTTATAAGACTCAAACTTTTAATTTAAAACTATATTTAAAATAATCCATTAATACTTATCATTTCAATAATAAAATGTAATGTATAAAAAATGGTTGATATAATTATCACTTTAAGGTTCCCAAAAAATTATGAAAAAAAACTATATAAGAAATTTCTAAGGGACATTTGGGGTTTTTTTCAAAACTAGCCAAAAGTATTTAGATGTTGTCAATTAAAATTGGAGTGTAAAAAATGTCTAGAATGATTTTACTTTCCAAAATAATTCTAAAATTTAATAATATCCCTTTAAACCAAAAAAGTCATTAAAACACAAGAAAAACAAGGTTCTCTAATTTTAAGCCCTAAAACAAGGGGAAACATAACTGGAACTCACTACCTTTGAAAATTACAACACCATTTCACATCAATGGGGTCTGTAATGCTATAGAAAACAAATAGAAATCCCAAAATCCCAAAATATGTATTTAAAATTGGGATAAAGAATATGAATGGAAGAAATCCTGCTCAAAAATTATGGAGAACTCATTTCCTTCCATAGTCATGGCTAGAAAAAGCCTCAACTGAGACTCACTAACAATGTACATAATGGAACAACCAAAAATAACTCTCAAAACCTCTTAGGGTTCAGAAATGGAATGTGAGTAGTAAAGGAGAAAATATAAATTGGTGTAAAGGGAAGGAAGATACAAAGGGAGACTTACCCTAAATAATTAGAACAAAAATTCTAAAGAAAATTGATGAGATCAGGATGGGATGGATGGGAGGAGAGGACAAGGTGTGTCTCATACTCCCGGGGGTGCACATTATGAACAAGATGAGGGGTAGGGGATTGGGTGTGATTTAAGGGAAAGGAGGGGAATAAAGAATAAAAATAACAAAATAATTAAAATAATTTTTTTTAATGACTGATAATCCCGCATAGTTTTGCCACATGGGTTGAGAAACCATGAACCAATCATATACCCAAAATGGAAGGATTAGGTCACATTACCCCAGTAGGGTGCATGATCAAAAAAACCTTTCAAGGCCCATTATTTCAGCTCAACTCAGTTACAAAATCTTTTGTCAAGATTTTGACATGGTTTCCTTTAACCGTGCACCGACCGTGCATCTATCAAAAAACATCAAAACTTTAAAATTATAAATTTTATTTCCCCAAGATTCAAGAATTATGCTAAATAATATCAATTAATTTAAAATGATTAATAAAATAGGTGTAGGGTTTGACAATTCTCCTATAACATCCTGACCCGGCTCACCACTAAACCGGTAGGGTGTGATATATAAATCTCAGTAGGACAGGATCACTAGTGTCCACCCCAAATCCATAAATTTAATAAATAATTTAAATCGTGTGAGAGCATGCATAAATAAAGTAAGTAGTATAATGTAACTATATACCCAAGTACCTACTTTAGCCCTCAGTTGGTGTAATAACATGTATTATATATTTTTCATGAATACACATTAGTAATTACACAATAATTTTCATTTATCAATTATTAAAACCTCATTAAATTACATAATTCTCCTGATCCGGCCTAAGCCCGACATCCCCCGTATAAGTCACTCACCACAGATGTCTCTAAATACCATCTATGTAATCAACGTAAAGACTGAATCCAAGCATGTGATTTGGCTTGGATAACTCATTATAAGATATTTAATTTAATCTTACATATACTATATTCGATCCCATCCTCTAAAAATAGTGATTCGCTCCTGGGTCCTTCCACTAATAGTGATTCACCCAATTCATTGATAATTATGAACCCTTTCTCGCATTGAATTAACAAATCATAATGTCACAATAGTTTTCATTAACCAATTAATTCATTTCATGTATGACCAATTGGACCCATAGTCCAATGTTAATTAATGGGTGTATAATATCATGTCTATCACCCTCGTGGGTATTTGTAGTGTCAGTCCTTGTCTCACAAACCATGAGTATTTGGAGCATCAGCCCCTATCCCAAAAAAGAATATTTGTATACAAGCTAGGTGTAGAATGGCATGTCTAGACCCTCGTGAGTATTTGGAGCAACAGTCCCTGTCTCACAACCCATTTATCAATAAAACATATATATTTATAATTGGTGTAGAACGCCATGTCTAACACCCCAAAACCATCCATTAATTAATTCATAAATTAATTAATCTAATCTATTAATTAATTCAACAACTAATTAATAATATAAATCACCCGTCAAATAAGTCAACAATTAATTAACCACTCAACATCTCAATAGTTCATAATTAATTAACAATTAATTATTCTTAGAAATATAACTAAATAATTAACTCATCATTTAATTATAATAATTCTTCAACAAGTCTGAACCCGTCCACTCAAACAGTGATTCATCCAGGACTTAAACAATTTATATGCACGTCATAATAATCACAAAACATCTTGAACAAGGCCCAGATATTTAGCAACCATCTTACATAGGATATCATTTTTTTAAACAACTCCATCCTAAACAACTTAAGGTATGGAAAATAAACATGCACCCAAAGGTATTATTGGCCAATAGTCATAACAATCAATTAATTCAAAATCTTAAATCAATTCATGAAAATTAATTAATTCAAAAATTAATTAATTAAATCATATCAATTTAAAAGTTCATCAATTAATTAAATATTTAGTATTTATCATGTAATAATTAATATATCCCTTAATTATTACTATTTTACGATTTATATTTTGAAAATGTCAAAATATTCAATATTCATAATATTTAGTAAATGACATTATCATCATCCAACGGTTTATATTTAATCATAATTTAAAGAAAATATAGCAGTTCCATAATAAAAAAACTCATATTCTCAAATTATTTAAAGAAGCAACTAATTATTAAATAAAGTGAAAGAGATTTGGGACCCTACCTCGGGGTGGAACCAAAACATGTTGCACTTCATCACACATCGGCAACCAATCCCGAACTGGTCCACAATCGCACGGGCGCACACCTTCATACATATATATCTATGTGTGTGTGTGCGTGCGCATTGTCTATGTTGATCAAAAAACAATATATTAAACTGGTACCCAGAATTAAAGAAGTAGTGACAACTGCACCTCTAAATTGGTACCAGGGACTCATAAAAAAATAACAGACATTAATTTAATTGGTGCAAAACCAAACAGCGGATTTTAGAAGCTTACTTGAACCAAAATATTCAAAGAGAATCGAGCTCATCCACATCTCCCTTGGCGGAGGATGCCAGAACATGGACCAAAGGGACCCTAAACATCAAGTGCATATCCTATTGGAGGAATAACACAATAAACAGGTATTATACCAAAACCCTAAAATTAGCCAAAACCAAATCAGGTGCTGAAACAATGTCAAATTGAAAAAGAAATGATAGAGAACCTGAGATAAGACCTCACCTTGATTAATCGGACCCTAACCATGAAGAAAATAGGAGGATTAATCTGCGGATGGTGGACACTGAATGGGGGGGTCGCGCGCTGTGAGAGCTTCGCTCGAGGTGTCGCACTGCTGGTGCAGGTTATCCAGGGGTCCTGCACACCTGGTGATGCTCACACCACAAGGTGGAGGAGGTCCAGAGAAGCTATGGAAGAAGCTGGTTATGCGCTACAGTAATTCTCTTGAGGTCTTTTTCCAGGTGAGCTTGTGTGGCTACTGTATGGTTCGTGCTACAGGGGAAAGATGCCTTAGGAAAGCCAGATATAGGAGAGGGAGAAGAAGGTTTCTTGTTGAATCTCTTGAATCGTGCATAGAGGAGGAGAAGCAGGGGGTCACGCCTCTTGGGAGAAGAAGAAGAACCGGTGGGAGGGGGTCACACCTCTATTGTACAGTGCCTCCCCCTTTAAAAAAATAAATTTTTATTATACTAAATATATTAAAAATAATAATAATAATAATACACATAATAATAATATTAATGATAATAGTCACAATATTATTATTGTCATTTCCATTTATTTTATTAAAACCAAAACATCCCCATTTAATAAAAATTGTACTTTGATAAACCCCATAATTAAATTCCATTTAATTTATTCAAAATAATTTATGATAATAATAAAATCTATTATTATTACAACCCCTTTCAACATTTATTCCTTTCCAAAAAGACCCAAAATATATTATTATTATTATTATTAATTATAAAACAACCATAATAATTTAATAATAATAATAAATATAACCATAATAATGTGCATAATAATAATAGTCATAAATCATTGTTATTATTTCCATAAACCTTCATTTATTAAGACCATAACTCCTAATTAACCCTTCTTAAAGGAAAATGTTTCTTTGAAAAGCTCAAAAGACACGTTAAATTCTTTTAACGTTTATTTAATTAAATAAAAACAATAATAATAATAATAATAACATAATCATTATTATTATTCCAAATTTCATTTAATTAAAATAAAAAACAACCAGTTTATTACAATAACATTAATATGATATTAATGATAAAAATACCAACTCATGACCTCCATTTAATAGAAAATGGTTCTTTAATAATTCTGAAACTCTTCATTTAATTAAAACAGTTCTTTAAGAAACCAAAAATCCACATTAATTTATTCAACTGTTATTTAATTAATTCTTTTTTATTCATTTAATTAAACAACCGCAATGATAATAATAATAACTTTGTCATTATTATTATTAAAAAAAATTAATTAATCACAATATCTCATATAATCTTATTTAATTAAATTAAATAATTTATTAAACAAGGTAAACTGTACTAGTTGGACCGCAATGGTGCACTCCTTGTACAGATCCATTTAAGTGGAATTTTTCAGATACGATGCTCTTGAGACTCATCGGGACACCCACTAAAATTAGAGGTTAATTAAGCAAGTCCAAAAATGACACCTTTAGGTGTTACAACACTCAGAATAAAATTATGGAGCTCGGTTTAAAAACCAACTCGTAGATAAACCAAAAAAAATTGAAAACCCTCATTTTTTAACCCGATTAAAAAACAAAGGACTTTATAATCTACCAACCATAAAAACTTCTCATCCCCGAGAAGCCATTGAGAACCACTACTAAAACAACTAACCTACCAAGTTCACTTAATCTTGTTAGAACTGGTGTGTTGTGATTCCAATGCCAAAAGCACCTTTATCCCATAATAAGCCTAATGGGTAAGCCTTTAAAACTATATACAAAGCTCACTTTATAGCTTAAACACTGATACATACCTTATATATGAGGCCATTACAGGGAGTTCTTCAATGAAAACGGTTGAATCTAGATCAACCTATAGAACGGGTTGCACATGATTCCCTGGAAAGACATCGCGAACCCAAAACCCACATTCTCTATTTATATAATGATGTGCCTTTAAAACTATTCCAAAACCATCCACATGTATAACGAAGTCCTTACCCGGCCTTTGGTGAAATTTCTAATTCAAGTCATCGCAAGGCTATTTTAAAAACAACTGTGCCCCAACACGAATAAAGGAGTATCCCAAAGAAACCACACATCCCGCATACTACCCAGATAACAACTACTCATCAAGCCCAACAACATTTAAACTATAGCACGGTGTAAGACTAATTCTATCATAGTGTCTCCATGATGATTTCAAGATAGGGGACATGCTCTTCGTATTTAGAAGAGAGCACTAAGAGAAAACCAAGGTCATTAAGAAGATTAGTAGAACTACTACTGAAATACTCTATTCTAAAAACCCAACATATCCTGTTGACACATTTACTAAAAACGATGTGATACTACCCACCTTAGGATTGACCATGATGTTGAAATAAAATATCAGCCTCTCACAAGCGTGTTGTTCTAGAACACTTAACGCTTGTGTGTTACATTCCTCAAAACACGATCACCATGTCAAACATTGATCATAAAAGTCATAGAATAAACCTATTGGCATGCCATAACACCCAATTACCAAGAAGTACTTCTGAGCAGTGGGACAAACTTACTTTAACAGCCTAGAAAATTCTAAGGGCACTACCTACCATGGGTTAATCCCTTACGAAACATAAACATCGACCCTCTCTCTTGGTCACACAAAGCTGAATTCACAAGGTTCAGAATCCCCTTTTTCTTTTTAGGAATTTTAATTAATTCATTTCAACCTTTTAACACACAAGAACTTTTTTACAACACGTCACTTGGTTTTTAAAATAATTCCCTACAAAAAAATAGGTATACTATCACAAACATCCACTTTAATCATTTAAAATTCAGTGTCACTCAAATATAAATAGGAAATTTTTCATCAAAATTCCTTTTACCAAAATGGAGACCTCTGAGGGTCCCATTTATTCAATCTGGGTTCTTCAAAAAGTAACCAAACAGCAGTGCATTTCAATCAAAACTCAACAGTTTTACATTTCTAACTATTTTTAAATATACTATGGTTATATAAGGTTCAAACACATGTGTGGCCATCTACCAATTAATAAGGCACCCATACACCTTATCACTGGAATTTGGCTCCCATTTATAACAATCAACATTCATTTAACATTTTAACTTTGGAATCCCTTTCACACATCAAAACATCTTTAGCATGTTATAATAAGTGGTAACATAACATCATGTTATTACACAGAAGAATGACACAATTAAAAAAAATGCTAATAACTGAGGCATTATGGCATATAATCACCCAAGAATATTAAATCTATCACTGAAACTTGCTATCTACAGAGGCATACTAAATCAGATCAAAATATGGAATTACACCCAAGGCACACAATCCAAATTAGTAGGCATCCTACTAATGAAAATACATGTCATGTTACATGCATGGCTTGTGAATATCTACATGCATAAGATGATGTATTCATGAAACTTCCTTTCCCTGTCAGGCCAAGACAAAAAAATTCAAAGTTCTCAAAATCAATAACCAGTCGAAAATACACTAGTCTCTCAAGGTGAAATCATATCAACCGTAACCTAAAATATTATAAACATCAATTTCGAACCTTATCCACTTTTTATTTCCCGTACATGGGGTGATCAGTCCCAAGAACGACTATTAACTCAAGTGTCAAAACTTTCCTAGTCTCATGTCTACCAACCCAAAACAGAATGAAAAAAGGAAAAGAACCTCCTTTGATACCACTTTGTAACGTCCTGACCTGGCTCACCACTAAACTGGTGGTCGGACCGGTCACCACATGACCTTAAGTGCATCTCCCCATATGCCAGAGTCTATTGACTAGCAGTGAGGGTCTATGGATAGTCAGTGGGGAGACTATACCCTCATATCAGAGTTCAATAATAGACTATGGCAATAAATTGTGGAAATAGTCTAATAAATGATAAAGTGGTGGAATAAAAATAGTACTTATTTTATTAAAGTGGTCAACGCCAATTATACAGCAGATGAATGCATGACATGCTAATGATACAAAATGAAAAACAATGAACAAAAATATCATGATTTACATTCAAATAAAGAAATAGATAAACACTAACTCAAAGCCCTGGGGATGTCTCCTCGAGCATTCCAAGCTTCCGCTCGGACCTCTACTCCTATTCCCCAAGTATATACAAACGACACAATACTACAACCAAATAGAATCTACTTGGGTACCCCAGTGTAGTGGCCTCCTCAGTAGGGTGTGAGATATAAATCTCAATAGGCTGGCACCACCAGTTTCTACCCCAAATCCATAAATTTAATAAATAATTTAAACCATGTGAAAGCATGCATAAATAAATCAGTGCAATGTAACTATATACCCAAGTACCTGCTTCATCCCTCAGCTGGTTTTTGAACTTGTATTAAACATTTGTCATGCATACACAATAGTCATTACACAACCATTTTCATTTTTCAATTATTCAAACCTCATTAAATTACACAATTCTTGTGATATGGCCTAATCCCGACATCCCCAGTATAAGTAACTCACCACAGATGTCTTTAAAGATTATCTAAGTAATCAAAGTAAAGACTGAGTCCAAGATTGTGCTTTGGATTGGATAACGTGTCATAAGATATTAAATTTAATATTTCATATACTATATCTAAGCTGGTCCACTAAAAATAGTGATTCTCTCCTGTTTTCATCCACTAATAGTGATTCACCCATTTCATTGGTAAGTTTGAACCCTTTCTCATATTCAATTCACAAATCATAATGTCATTACAATTTTCATTAACCAATTAATTCATTTCATGTACGACCAATTGGACCCATAGTCTAATGTCAATTAATGGGTGTAGAACATCATTTCTATCACCCTCGTGAGTATTTGGAGCGTCATTCCTTGCCTCACAATCCATGGGTATTTGGAGCATCATTCCTTGTCCCATAAAGAATATTTACATGCAATCTGGGTGTAGAAAACCATGTTTAGAACCCCATGAGTATTTATAGAATTAGTCCATGTCTCACAAACCATTTATTAATCATACATATATATTTATCATTTCTCTAGAATGCCATGTATAACACCCCAAAACCATCCATTAATTAATTCATAAATTAATTAATACAATCCGTTAATTAATTTAACAACTAATTAACAACATAAATCACCTGTCAAATAAGTCAATAATTAATTAACTACTCAACATCTCAATAGTTAATAATTAATTAAAAATTAATTATTCTTATCAATCCAAATAAATAATTAACTCAATATTTAATTGTCCTAATTCTATAACAAGTCTGAACCTGTCCACTCAAACAGTGATTCATCCAGGACTTAAACAATTTACATGTACATCAAAATCATCTCAAAACATGTTGAACAAGGCCCATATATTTGGAAACCATCTTACATAGCATATCATATTTTTAAACAACTCCATCCTAAACAACTTAAGTCATGGATAATAAACACACACCAAAAGGTATTATAGGCCAACAGTCATAACAAATAATCAATTCACAATATTAAATCAATGCATGAAAATTAATTAATTCAACAATTAATTAATTAAATCATATCACTTTAACCAGTTCATCAATTAATTAACCATTTACCATTTATCATATAATAATTAATATATCTATTAATTATTACATGTTTTTGATTTATATTCCGAACATGTCAAAATATTCAATATTCACAATATTCAGTAAATTCCATTACCATCATCCAATAGTTTATCTTTAATCATCATTTAAAGAAAATATAGCAGTTCTATAATCAAAGAAACTCGTATTCTCAAATTATTTAAAGAAGAAACTAATTCTTAAATAAAGTGAAAGAGATTTGCGACCCTACCTTGGGGTGGAACCAAAACATGCGGCACTTCATCACATGTTATCAACCAATCCAAAAATGGTCTATAGTCGCACGCGTGAACACCTTAATGTGTGTGTGCGTGTGTGTGATTGTGCACGTTGTCTACATTGATCAAAAAAATTCAATATATTAAACCGGTACCTAGAATTAAAGCAGTAATGATCAACGTACCTCTAAATTGCTACCATAGACTCATAAAAAATTAAAAAACCTTAATTTAACCAGTGAAAAATAAAACATCGGATTTTAGAAGCTTACCTGAAACAACATATTCAAATATAATTGAGATCATATTCCTCTCCCTTGGCGGCAGATACCAGAACATGGACTAATAGGTCCCTAAACATCAATTGCATATCCTATTGGAGGAAGAACACAATAAACTGGTATTATCCCAAAACCCTAAAATCGTCCAAAACTAAATTGGGTGCTGAAACAGAATCAAATCGCAAAAGAGAAGATGGAGAATGTTAGAGAAGACCTCACCTAGACTAATCGGACCCTAACCATGAATAAAATAGGAGGGATAATTTTTAAATGGAGGACCCAGAAAGGGGGGGGGGTCGCGCGCTGCAAGATCTCCCCCTGGGGTATCGTATTGCTGGTGAAGGTCGTCCAGGGGTCCTGCACGCCTGGTGATTGTTGTGCAAAAAGGTGGAGGAGGTCTGGAGGAGCTGCGGAAGAAGCTGGTCGTGCGCTATAGTGATGCGCCTGAGGTTTTTCGCCAAGTGAGTTTGTGCGGCTGATGTATGGGGTGCGCTGCAGGGGAAAGACACCTTGGGAAATCCAGCCATGGGAGAGGGAGAAGAAGGTTGCTTGTTGAAGCTACAGCATCATGCATGGAGGAGGAGAAGTAGGGGATCACACCTCTAGGGAGAAGAAGAAGAACCGGTGTGGGGGGGGGGGGTCGCGCCTTCCTTGTATAGTGCCTCCCCCTTTTAAAAAGAATAAATTATTATTATATAAAATATATTTAAAATAATAATAATAAAAATACACATAATAATAATATTAATGATAATAGTCATAATATTATTATTATAATTTTCATTTATATCATTAAAACCTAAACACCCCATTTAATAAAAATTTTACTTTGATAAACCCCATAATTAAATTGCATTTAATTTATTCAAAATCATTTACGATAATAATAAAAGCTATTATTATTACCACCCCTTCCACCATTTATTCCTTTCCAACCAAAACCCCCCAAAAATATATTATTATTATTATTAATTATAAAACAACCACAATAAGTTAATAATAATAATAAATATAACCATAATAATATGCATAATAATAATAATAATAAATCATTATTATTATTTCCATGAACCTTCATTTATTATGACTATAACTCCCAATTAACCTTTAGAGACCCGTATCTTATCGTACATGGACATTACATTACTTTTGCGGAATACTTAGTACATAACAAAAACACACACACAAGGATCGTAATAGTTTAGTGTCTTTGGAAACTCGGAACGTAAACTTCTAATTGTGGTGGAAGATCTTCAACATCTCCCATAAAGATCTTCCTTTTTATACCTAAAACCATTGTTTATATCCTGGGGAAAAGAAAACATAAAAGGGTGAGCTCAAATGCTCAGTAAGGGTAAACAAAAGAAATATCAATCACATCATATACATAAGAACATAGCTTTTGGAAATCTTAACCTGCAAAAGAGAGCATAATTTCATAACATGGGATAAATCATAGTAGTGAAATGAAATCATCACTTAAAACATTACTCATTGTGGCATACACACATAATCATAGAGAATCATTTCTTGATAGTCAAGACTCATTGCCAAGACTATCTTAGTGGACAAAGTCCCTTTCTGAATCGAGTAATCCTCGTTTCAGTCCTGTTTCACTGAACCGGTATAACCTACCATTCCAGCCATGTCTATCTCATGAGATATAAAATCTTTACCCAATGCATTGGAGGGAGATATAGGTCCCACCCATCTCTTAATGAATCCTTTCTTATGTGTGCCACAAAATCATAAATCATACATCATTGCATAACCCATGTAATAAAAATGGGATTCTTAAACAACATGACATCATAAAACCATTCATATAAGATAAAGGAATTCATAAACATAATTCCATCACAACATAGTCAAATCAATGTAAAAATATGGATAGAAACAGAACCCTTTATTGTCTTATATGGAAAATAATTTTGATAAAACACTTGAATTGAATTCTTGAGGAAAATATCCTTTCTTCTTCAAAATCAATTTCTTTTCACAAAACATCATGCAATTTTAAAAGAAAGAGATTTTATTGAAAATAGTCATGAAATATTTTAGATGAAGCTTCATGAAAATAAGGCTTTATAAAACCGTAAAAATCCGTTCGTGCCGTATAAGTTAAAAAAAACATTCTTCGTACTTTTGTCGGAAAAGTCAAAAAGTACCTCGTACGGAAAAACGACAAAAGATTCCTTTCATATTCTTTACTAAAAACTCACCTAAGGGTAAAATTGGATTTAAACTATTGCAAGTTGATGGAAACAATATTACATATTGAGGGAACATGGATGTGGATGATAAAATACACCCCAGTAAATACTTACGAATAAACAATCTCGAATAAAAATGAGATTGTGATATTTTCCCTTACCTTAGGTCCGACTTGCTTTGTAAGTGTCCGAACCTCCTGTATAATGATTTAAATCATGTTATTGACTTATTACAGAATCATATTCATTGTTATGATATCATATATGGTTCACTTATGACATTATATTACCCGTTCTTTTGTAAATTCTATGTTAAAGAAGCGTTTTGGGTAAAATCGTTTCTTTTATCGTAGGTATTTTGACTTGTTGTTATTGACATTATTATTACTTATATCATGATTTACTTACTTCCAGAATATAAAATATGATTTATATATCATATATATTCAGTATATATATATATATATAATAGATAGATAAATAAAATAAAAAACACCGTTCATGGAGACGGTAGTCCGTACGTACGCATGAACGCTGTTTTTCTTTCCTTATTGTCTTGAAATGGAAGTAAGTATATGACATACATATGTATATATATACATAAATCCAGTAGCTTTATAATGTCATATATTTCATTATTATTTCTTATATATACATTATAATCATTCTTAAATGGTTAACATGGAGAATGAATCTCATCGCGTCGTGGAGACGGTAGTCCGTACGTACGCACGAGCGATGATATCATTTCTATAAATATTGAATTGAATTGGAGTGGATTATACAATATATCAGAATCAATATGATGTTTTAATAACTATGTATAGTTATTCTTTACACCATTATACCCATCCATGTAAGGTGGCGGTGGAAAATAGATTACATCACGGCGTGGAGACGGTATTCCGTACGTACGCACGCGCGGTGATTTCTTTTTCCGTAGGATGGATAGATGGTGAAATAGGGTTGTTTCATACTTATAATAACATATCAGTATATGAGTGATACTGATGTTATTACTTCATAATGAAACAACCTAAGAAGAAGAAGTGGAAGAAGAAATAAAGATGAAAGAATTGGTAACGGTAATTACCTCTTCTTTGAAGTGCCTCTTTGAGACCTCCTCTTAAGGCACTAAAATTGGTCTTTGAGGAAGACCAGAACCTCTAGGATGTTGCTAGGGAAGTGGAGAGGATAAATTGGCAGGGTTTGGCCGAGCTTGAGTGCTCAAATTGGTGTGAGGAGGAGGGGGAGGAGGTGTCCTTTTATAGGGGAGGAGAGGGGCACCTTAGGAATATCTCAAAATATTATTTTATATTAAAGTCAAAATCGGTTTATAATGGTTCCAAAGGGTCTTATTTCGAAGCTAAAGTGGGGATGGGTCGAAGTCCTATCAACCAATAGGATTTAGACAAGTTTAGGGTATTATTTTAACCTTATCAATTAGATTTAACTATAAGTTAAATAATTTAACTTTTACCGTGTCTTTTTGTTTTCTTACACTATATGGTTAATACACTTACTATAACATGCCAAACGAACCCCAAATTGTTTATTATTAATATATATATCCTTATCTAAGTCATTTGGCCGAACCTTAGATTTTTAGGAATACAATAACAATTAATAATATAATATTTGATTTAAAAACTATTTTGTGTCAATTTTGACACTATTTGATATATGATTTTTGTGAAAGTCATAACAGAATTAAATGTTCGAACCAAGTTGATTAAATAAACATTAATATATCATAGTAACCTAGAAAATTATTGGAATTCATAAAAAGTCTCAAATTACATTTATTTTTGTGTTTATAACATCAATTATGTCAATATTTCATTAATAAGATAATTACTGCATCATCGTTGTGTCATAAATAAATTAAATTATTTGATGTCTAAAAATTACAAATAAAATACCATAATGTAGAAAATCTTTTTATCTTTCTAATGAATATTTATAGTCGAATTTATCTTATGTATAACCCCATATTAAAAATGATTTACTTATTAAACTTTGATTTTAACTATTTTAACCCTTCTTTAAATAAATTAATAATAAAAGTCCTAATCTAATCCAAGTGGGCCTAAATGGTCATATTTTATTCCTAAGTTTGTTTTTGGTCGAATTACACTTGTCCAATAGAATTAGGACATGTGTTAGGGTAATATTAATATCATATTTACCCTTAGTTACCCTATTTACTATTAACCGCGGTAAAAAAAAGTAAAAAGTTACTATTCACCAAAAATTATTTTCATCTCATTGAACCACATTTTAGTCCTTGATATTAACCGTGTCTCTCGGATTTTCTAAATTCCATTCACAGAAGCGGTAAAATTAAGTTTTATGCAAAATTCAGTTTTTAACCTACCACTTAGTGGTTTCACTATTCATCAAAAATTGAAGTTTTTCAGAAAAATGCCAAAATTTCACCCTAAGCTATAATTGATATTCCGAATTCAAAAATGATTTCTATTTTAAAAAATTCCCAACATATAAGTTGCATTAATTAATTTTATAATTAAATCCCGCTGTTAAAACAAATAGCGTGTTTTTAAGAAACAAAATCTATCAAAAGATTGACACTTGTTTATGTCTAGTTTAAATGTGAAATTACATCCAATGACCAACATTGTATTAAATTGTAAAAATATATTCTAAATATACTTTAAAACCACTCAAATTAATGATTTATCACTATTAATTATTTCGATTAAAAAATTTGTTTTTAATTATAATTTGGTAATTTTCACTATTCATCAGAATATGAAAGTTATCCGAAAAGTACCAAAATTTCACCTTAGGCTAAATTCGATACTCTGAATCCAAAAATGAAGTCCATTTTGAGAGTTAAAATTTCTAAAATTTAAAAAGTGGTTATTACTATTCATAACGGCTAGTTTTAATAATATTTTAATAGCATATCATTGTTTCGTGAAACTCAGGATTACGTACCACACACGCTATCGAGGAAGGTTGCGATTGCGTGTAATGCAAGGCAAGTCAAGGATGCGTGTTGTGCAAGATCCTTTTGGTGTAGCGTACAACACAAGACATTAGTGAAATAAAAAAAAAGAATATTTTTCATAAAATCTCGGGCTGTTACATTTTACCCCCCTTAAAATGAATTTCGCCCTCGAAATTCGTCGGGGTTATAAATGGTTTACTATTCGAAAGTTTCTTTAATAGAAACCCACATCGTAAAAGGGAATACCAAAACTTGGCTTTAAAAACTAAAGTATGAAATGTAACGATTACCCAAATAAACTAATCACTGGGTTTCCACATTGGTGAAAATATGGATATGGAAGAGAAATCTAACCATCATGTTCTGATGGAGAGTGGTAGAGAACATGGCTATGGAAAAGCCAGTAATCACAAATCCATAAATTTGTGACGATCTAAGGTACCATCTGATTCATCAGGTATAAGAGAACTAGGACAACATTTTTGGTTTTCAAGATCATTTCCCTAAAGTTAAAGAATTTGAATTAGAATAAATACTTACTTTATTTCGGTACAATCTCATTGTTGTTCGTGCCTTTAACAATTTCCACTTCATCTCTTAAATAAATGAAGTTGAATTTGTTATTCGTGAAGTGCTAGCAGATCATGTGATAG
Organism: Viscum album; assembly: GCA_963277665.1. Taxonomy (NCBI): domain Eukaryota; kingdom Viridiplantae; phylum Streptophyta; class Magnoliopsida; order Santalales; family Viscaceae; genus Viscum; species Viscum album. Next base: position 608,796,274 of record OY728123.1, on the reverse strand, counting down.
AATGATGGGTCATTCCATCTGTTTCAAACAAAAGGTTAGAAAAATTATATACATAAGTCGATCTATAGTGAGATTAATCACATATGGTTTCTAAAATGGACTTATACTTCATATATCATACTGCTTAATATAATAAAACTAGTTTCTACTAAACAGGGACTTCCTGTAGGTCAGTGGTAGGTGATAAAGGCCAGTCGCACTTCGGTTGTGGGTTCGATTCCTACAGCCTTGTCCGAAGCGATGGGCTGTCGCCCGTCCTGCAGGTTGTCCTTTTTCTAAAACTACGTTACTATAACATCCCATCAATAATATCGAAAATCTTCTATCCTTAAACAATACTAACTTATGTCCAACATAATCCAGTCTAATCATTAGGCTTATACATAATACTGCAGTCCACTCTCATAATATAGTGAAATCGATTACCAGAGATTTAATACTGTCGTTGATCCCCACATATCATAAGATATGTCTTGTTGGTCACATTCCAAACATTCAAAGTCCTTAATCGTGTATTCTCTTGAATACCTTAGTGAAAACATGAGTGCAGTTAAAAGTTAACACTTTCCACATACCAAAATTCTCAAAATTCTATATACTCAAACCATGATATCACTTAGTCCTTATATCAATCATGAGCTCATGAATACTATCAAACATTTAATTTTCTCCTTATCCCTTCATTATGCGCATATCATCTACATTCCAAAAATATCTGAATAACCTTTCATGGATACTGGTAACATTAATCATATACTTTCAAAACACAAGGAAAGACAACAGTGTAACAATCCATAGATGTCTCTTTATTCCAAAATTACACATGATAAACATGTAATCATGCCACTACATTCTCAAACCATTGACCGAGCTTCAAAAATTCTTTCACATATCATTTGTAGTCTCTTCATCATCATCCACATAAATACTACCCATATGACCATACTGATTCTCTTCATGAGTCTTTCCCTTAGAGCATTTGTTTTCATAATGCCCATACATTCCACATTTAAAACACTTAACCATTTTTGATGTCTTAGCAATACCATTATCCTCATCCATGGTGTTAACCGACCCTTTTCCTTTGCACTTACTTGCTTTGTGTCCTTCTTTTCCACACCCAAAGCATCTTCCAGTTCCCTTGAAACATTCTCCTTGATGCCTCTTCCCACATGATTTACATAGGGGAAATTGAACTTTCTTTCCTCTATGATCATCATGAAACTCCATCTTTCTCTTATTAGCCGAGTCAGGAAACTTACCAAAGTTTACTTTATTGATCATATTATGAGATTTCTGATTCGGCATAATAATGATGTTTGGACTTCCAAATCCCATTTCATTTGGTTTCTCATAAAGAATATCATTCCATTGTCCATCATATCCTCCATTATTGTGAATCATCTTGTTTCCAGCCATTTTCTAAAACCCAAACAGAATAGTGTTAGATGCAAAAATCGTAATAAAGGGGGAGTAACTTAAATATCTATCATCTTTGGTTTAACCTAATATCGTTACCATAGTTCTAGAACTATATCATATACGTATACTTATCCTTAGGGGAATCCCTAGACATACCTTAGAAATATCTCTAGGGATCTCACTAACGTTTTCGCATCCTAGTTTCCAAAGGTTGACTAAACCTTTCCTCTGATACCAACTGTAGAGACCCGTATCTTATCATACATGGACATTACATTACTTTTGCGGAATACTTAGTACATAACAAAAACACACACACAAGGATCGTAATAGTTTAGTGTCTTTGGAAACTCGGAACGTAAACTTCTAATTGTGGTGGAAGATCTTCAACATCTCCCATAAAGATCTTCCTTTTTATACCTAAAACCATTGTTTATATCCTGGGGAAAAGAAAACATAAAAGGGTGAGCTCAAATGCTCAGTAAGGGTAAACAAAAGAAATATCAATCACATCATATACATAAGAACATAGCTTTTGGAAATCTTAACCTGCAAAAGAGAGCATAATTTCATAACATGGGATAAATCATAGTAGTGAAATGAAATCATAACTTAAAACATTACTCATTGTGGCATACACACATAATCATAGAGAATCATTTCTTGTTAGTCAAGACTCATTGCCAAGACTATCTTAGTGGACAAAGTCCCTTTCTGAATCGAGTAATCCTCGTTTCAGTCCTGTTTCACTGAACCGGTATAACCTACCATTCCAGCCATGTCTATCTCATGAGATATAAAATCTTTACCCAATGCATTGGAGGGAGATATAGGTCCCACCCATCTCTTAATGAATCCTTTCTTATGTGTGCCACAAAATCATAAATCATACATCATTGCATAACCCATGTAATAAAAATGGGATTCTTAAACAACATGACATCATAAAACCATTCATATAAGATAAAGGAATTCATAAACATAATTCCATCACAACATAGTCAAATCAATGTAAAAATATGGATAGAAACAGAACCCTTTATTGTCTTATATGGAAAATAATTTTGATAAAACACTTGAATTTAATTCTTGAGGAAAATATCCTTTCTTCTTCAAAATCAATTTCTTTTCACAAAACATCATGCAATTTTAAAAGAAAGAGATTTTATTGAAAATAGTCATGAAATCTTTTATAGGAAGCTTCATGAAAATAAGGCTTTATAAAACCGTAAAAATCCGTTCGTGCCGTATAAGTTAAAAAAAACATTCTTCGTACTTTTGTCGGAAAAGTCAAAAAGTACCTCGTACGGAAAAACGACAAAAGATTCCTTTCATATTCTTTACTAAAAACTCACCTAAAGGTAAAATTGGATTTAAACTATTGCAAGTTGATGGAAACAATATTACATATTGAGGGAACATGGATGTGGATGATAAAATACACCCCAGTAAATACTTACGAATAAACAATCTCGAATAAAAATGAGATTGTGATATTTTCCCTTACCTTAGGTCCGACTTGCTTTGTAAGTGTCCGAACCTCCTGTATAATGATTTAAATCATGTTATTGACTTATTAGAGAATCATATTCATTGTTATGATATCATATATGGTTCACTTAAGACATTATATTACCCGTTCTTTTGTAAATTCCATGTTAAAGAAGCGTTTTGGGTAAAATCGTTTCTTTTATCGTAGGTATTTTGACTTGTTGTTATTGACATTATTATTACTTATATCATGATTTACTTACTTCCAGAATATAAAATATGATTTATATATCATATATATTCAGTATATATATATATATAATAGATAGATAAATAAAATAAAAAACACCGTTCATGGAGACGGTAGTCCGTACGTACGCATGAACGCTGTTTTTCTTTCCTTATTGTCTTGAAATGGAAGTAAGTAGATGACATACATATGTATATATATACATAAATCCAGTAGCTTTATAATTTCATATATTTCATTATTATTTCTTATATATACATTATAATCATTCTTAAATGGTTAACATGGAGAATGAATCTCATCGCGTCGTGGAGACGGTAGTCCGTACGTACGCACGAGCGATGATATCATTTCTATAAATATTGAATTGAATTGGAGTGGATTATACAATATATCAGAATCAATATGATGTTGTAATAACTATGTATAGTTATTCTTTACACCATTATACCCATCCATGTAAGGTGGCGGTGGAAAATAGATTACACCACGGCGTGGAGACGGTATTCCGTACGTACGCACGCGCGGTGATTTCTTTTTCCGTAGGATGGATAGATGGTGAAATAGGGTTGTTTCATACTTATAATAACATATCAGTATATGAGTGATACTGATGTTATTACTTCATAATGAAACAACCTAAGAAGAAGAAGTGGAAGAAGAAATAAAGATGAAAGAATTGGTAACGGTAATTACCTCTTCTTTGAAGTGCCTCTTTGAGACCTCCTCTTAAGGCACTAAAATTGGTCTTTGAGGAAGACCAGAACCTCTAGGATGTTGCTAGGGAAGTGGAGAGGATAAATTGGCAGGGGTTGGCCGAGCTTGAGTGCTCAAATTGGTGTGAGGAGGAGGGGGAGGAGGTGTCCTTTTATAGGGGAGGAGAGGGGCACCTTAGGAATATCTCAAAATATTATTTTATATTAAAGTCAAAATCGGTTTATAATGGTTCCAAAGGGTCTTATTTCGAAGCTAAAGTGGGGATGGGTCGAAATCCTATCAACCAATAGGATTTAGACAAGTTTAGGGTATTATTTTAACCTTATCAATTAGATTTAACTATAAGTTAAATAATTTAACTTTTACCGTGTCTTTTTGTTTTCTTACACAATATGGTTAATACACTTACTATAACATGCCAAACGAACCCCAAATTGTTTATTATTAATATATATATCCTTATCTAAGTCATTTGGACGAACCTTAGATTTTTAGGAATACAATAACAATTAATAATATAATATTTTATTTAAAAACTATTTTGTGTCAATTTTGACACTATTTGATATATGATTTTTGTGAAAGTCATAACAGAATTAAATGTTCGAACCAAGTTGATTAAATCAACATTAATATATCATAGTAACCTATAAAATTAGTGGAATTCATAAAAAGTCTCAAATTACATTTATTTTGGTGTTTATAACATCAATTATGTCAATATTTCATTAATAAGATAATTACTGCATCATCGTTGTGTCATAAATAAATTAAATTATTTGATGTCTAAAAATTACAAATAAAATACCATAATGTAGGAAATATTTTTATCTTTCTAATGAATATTTATAGTCGAATTTATCTTATGTATAACCCCATATTAAAAATGATTTGCATATTAAACTTTGATTTTAACTATTTTAACCCTTCTTTAAATAAATTAATAATAAAAGTCCTAATCTAATCCAAGTGGGCCTAAATGGTCATATTTTATTCCTAAGTTTGTTTTTGGTCGAATTACACTTGTCCAATAGAATTAGGACATGTTTTAGGGTAATATTAATATCATATTTACCCTTAGTTACCCTATTTACTATTAACCGCGGTAAAAAAAAGTAAAAAGTTACTATTCACCAAAAATTATTTTCATCTCATTGAACCACATTTTAGTCCTTGATATTAACCGTGTCTCTCGGATTTTCGAAATTCCATTCACAGAAGCGGTAAAATTAAGTTTTATGCAAAATTCAGTTTTTAACCTACCACTTAGTGGTTTCACTATTCATCAAAAATTGAAGTTTTTCAGAAAAATGCCAAAATTTCACCCTAAGCTATAATTGATATTCCGAATTCAAAAATGATTTCTATTTTACAAAATTCCCAACATATAAGTTGCATTAATTAATTTTATAATTAAATCCCGCTGTTAAAACAAATAGCGTGTTTTTAAGAAACAAAATCTATCAAAAGATTGACACTTGTTTATGTCTAGTTTAAATGTGAAATTACATCCAATGACCAACATTGTATTAAATTGTAAAAATATATTCTAAATATAATTTAAAACCACTCAAATTAATGATTTATCACTATTAATTATTTCGATTAAAAAAGTTGTTTTTAATTATAATTTGGTAATTTTCACTATTCATCAGAATATGAAAGTTATCCGAAAAGTACCAAAATTTCACCTTAGGCTAAATTCGATACTCCGAATCCAAAAATGAAGTCCATTTTGAGAGTTAAAATTTCTAAAATTTAAAAAGTGGTTATTACTATTCATAACGGCTAGTTTTAATAATATTTTAATAGCATATCATTGTTTCGTGAAACTCAGGATTACGTACCACACACGCTATCGAGGAAGGTTGCGATTGCGTGTAATGAAAGGCAAGTCAAGGATGCGTGTTGTGAAAGCTCCTTTTGGTGTAGCGTACAACACAAGACATTAGTGAAATAAAAAAAAGAATATTTTTCATAAAATCTCGGGCTGTTACATTTTACCCCCCTTAAAATGAATTTCGCCCTCGAAATTCGTCGGGGTTATAAATGGTTTACTATTCGAAAGTTTCTTTAATAGAAACCCACATCGTAAAAGGGAATACCAAAACTTGGCTTTAAAAACTAAAGTATGAAATGTAACGATTACCCAAATAAACTAATCACTGGGTTTCCACATAGGTGAAAATATGGATATGGAAGAGAAATCTAACCATCATGTTCTGCTGGAGAGTGGTAGAGAACATGGCTATGGAAAAGCCAGTAATCACAAATCCATAAATTTGTGACGATCTAAGGTACCATCCGATTCATCAGGTATAAGAGAACTAGGACAACATTTTTGGTTTTCAAGATCATTTCCCTAAAGTTAAAGAATTTGAATTAGAATAAATACTCACTTTATTTCGGTACAATCTCACTATTGTTCGTGCCTTTAACAATTTCCACTTCATCTCTTAAATAAATGAAGTTGAATTTGTTATTCGTGAAGTGCTAGCAGATCATGTGATAGAATGACGGGTCATTCCATCTGTTTCAAACAAAAGGTTAGCAAAATTATATACATAAGTCGATCTATAGTGAGATTAATCACATATGGTTTCTAAAATGGACTTATACTTCATATATCATACTGCTTAATATAATAAAACTGGTTTCTACTAAACAGGGACTTCCTGTAGGTCAGTGGTAGGCGATAAAGGCCAATCGCACTTCGGTTGTGGGTTCGATTCCTACAGCCTTGTCCGAAGCGATGGGCTGTCGCCCGTCCTGCAGGTTGTCCTTTTTCTAAAACTACGTTACTATAACATCCCATCAATAATATCGAAAATCTTCTATCCTTAAACAATACTAACTTATGTCCAACATAATCCAGTCTAATCATTAGGCTTATACATAATACTGCAGTCCACTCTCATAATATAGTGACATCGATTACCAGAGATTTAATACTGTCGTTGATCCCCACATATCATAAGATATGTCTTGTTGGTCACATTCCAAACATTCAAAGTCCTTAATCGTGTATTCTCTTGAATACCTTAGTGAAAACATGAGTGCAGTTAAAAGTTAACACTTTCCACATACCAAAATCCTCAAAATTCTATATACTCAAACCATGATATCACTTAGTCCTTATATCAATCATGAGCTCATGAATACTATCAAACATTTAATTTTCTCCTTATCCCTTCATTATGCGCATATCATCTACATTCCAAAAATATCTGAATAACCTTTCATGGATACTGGTAACATTAATCATATACTTTCAAAACACAAGGAAAGACAACAGTGTAACAATCCATAGATGTCTCTTTATTCCAAAATTACACATGATAAACATGTAATCATGCCACTACATTCTCAAACCATTGACCGAGCTTCAAAAATTCTTTCATATATCATTTGTAGTCTCTTCATCATCATCCACATAAATACTACCCATATGACCATACTGATTCTCTTCATGAGTCTTTCCCTTAGAGCATTTGTTTCCATAATGCCCATACATTCCACATTTAAAACACTTAACCATTTTTGATGTCTTAGCAATACCATTATCCTCATCCATGGTATTAACCGACCCTTTTCCTTTGCACTTACTTGCTTTGTGTCCTTCTTTTCCACACCCAAAGCATCTTCCAGTTCCCTTGAAACATTCTCCTTGATGCCTCTTCCCACATGATTTACATAGGGGAAATTGAACTTTCTTTCCTCTATGATCATCATGAAACTCCATCTTTCTCTTATTAGCCGAGTCAGGAAACTTACCAAAGTTTACTTTATTGATCATATTATGAGATTTCTGATTCGGCATAATAATGATGTTTGGACTTCCAAATCCCATTTCATTTGGTTGCTCATAAAGAATATCATTCCATTGTCCATCATATCCTCCATTATTGTGAATCATCTTGTTTTCAGCCATTTTCTAAAACCCAAACAGAATAGTGTTAGATGCAAAAATCGTAATAAAGGGGGAGTAACTTAAATATCTATCATCTTTGGTTTAACCTAATATCGTTACCATAGTTCTAGAACTATATCCTATACGTATACTTATCCTTAGGGGCATCCCTAGACATACCTTAGAAATATCTCTAGGGATCTCACTAACGTTTTCGCATCCTAGTTTCCAAAGGTTGACTAAACCTTTCCTCTGATACCAACTGTAGAGACCCGTATCTTATCATACATGGACATTACATTACTTTTGCGGAATACTTAGTACATAACAAAAACACACACACAAGGATCGTAATAGTTTAGTGTCTTTGGAAACTCGGAACGTAAACTTCTAATTGTGGTGGAAGATCTTCAACATCTCCCATAAAGATCTTCCTTTTTATACATAAAACCATTGTTTATATCCTGGGGAAAAGAAAACATAAAAGGGTGAGCTCAAATGCTCAGTAAGGGTAAACAAAAGAAATATCAATCACATCATATACATAAGAACATAGCTTTTGGAAATCTTAACCTGCAAAAGAGAGCATAATTTCATAACATGGGATAAATCATAGTAGTGAAATGAAATCATAACTTAAAACATTACTCATTGTGGCATACACACATAATCATAGAGAATCATTTCTTGTTAGTCAAGACTCATTGCCAAGACTATCTTAGTGGACAAAGTCCCTTTCTGAATCGAGTAATCCTCGTTTCAGTCCTGTTTCACTGAACCGGTATAACCTACCATTCCAGCCATGTCTATCTCATGAGATATAAAATCTTTACCCAATGCATTGGAGGGAGATATAGGTCCCACCCATCTCTTAATGAATCCTTTCTTATGTGTGCCACAAAATCATAAATCATACATCATTGCATAACCCATGTAATAAAAATGGGATTCTTAAACAACATGACATCATAAAACCATTCATATAAGATAAAGGAATTCATAAACATAATTCCATCACAACATAGTCAAATCAATGTAAAAATATGGATAGAAACAGAACCCTTTATTGTCTTATATGGAAAATAATTTTGATAAAACACTTGAATTGAATTCTTGAGGAAAATATCCTTTCTTCTTCAAAATCAATTTCTTTTCACAAAACATCATGCAATTTTAAAAGAAAGAGATTTTATTGAAAATAGTCATGAAATATTTTAGAGGAAGCTTCATGAAAATAAGGCTTTATAAAACCGTAAAAATCCGTTCGTGCCGTATAAGTTAAAAAAAACATTCTTCGTACTTTTGTCGGAAAAGTCAAAAAGTACCTCGTACGGAAAAATGACAAAAGATTCCTTTCATATTCTTTACTAAAAACTCACCTAAGGGTAAAATTGGATTTAAACTATTTCAAGTTTATGGAAACAATATTACATATTGAGGGAACATGGATGTGGATGATAAAATACACCCCAGTAAATACTTACGAATAAACAATCTCGAATAAAAATGAGATTGTGATATTTTCCCTTACCTTAGGTCCGACTTGCTTTGTAAGTGTCCGAACCTCCTGTATAATGATTTAAATCATGTTATTGACTTATTAGAGAATCATATTCATTGTTATGATATCATATATGGTTCACTTAAGACATTGTATTACCCGTTCTTTTGTAAATTCCATGTTAAAGAAGCGTTTTGGGTAAAATCGTTTCTTTTATCGTAGGTATTTTGACTTGTTGTTATTGACATTATTATTACTTATATCATGATTTACTTACTTCCAGAATATAAAATATGATTTATATATCATATATATTCAGTATATATATATATATAATAGATAGATAAATAAAATAAAAAACACCGTTCATGGAGACGGTAGTCCGTACGTACGCATGAACGCTGTTATTCTTTCCTTATTGTCTTGAAATGGAAGTAAGTAGATGACATACATATGTATATATATACATAAATCCAGTAGCTTTATAATGTCATATATTTCATTATTATTTCTTATATATACATTATAATCATTCTTAAATGGTTAACATGGAGAATGAATCTCATCGCGTCGTGGAGACGGTAGTCCGTACGTACGCACGAGCGATGATATCATTTCTATAAATATTGAATTGAATTGGAGTGGATTATACAATATATCAGAATCAATATGATGTTGTAATAACTATGTATAGTTATTCTTTACACCATTATACCCATCCATGTAAGGTGGCGGTGGAAAATAGATTACACCACGGTGTGGAGACGGTATTCCGTACGTACGCACGCGCGGTGATTTCTTTTTCCGTAGGATGGATAGATGGTGAAATAGGGTTGTTTCATACTTATAATAACATATCAGTATATGAGTGATACTGATGTTATTACTTCATAATGAAACAACCTAAGAAGAAGAAGTGGAAGAAGAAATAAAGATGAAAGAATTGGTAACGGTAATTACCTCTTCTTTGAAGTGCCTCTTTGAGACCTCCTCTTAAGGCACTAAAATTGGTCTTTGAGGAAGACCAGAACCTCTAGGATGTTGCTAGGGAAGTGGAGAGGATAAATTGGCAGGGGTTGGCCGAGCTTGAGTGCTCAAATTGGTGTGAGGAGGAGGGGGAGGAGGTGTCCTTTTATAGGGGAGGAGAGGGGCACCTTAGGAATATCTCAAAATATTATTTTATATTAAAGTCAAAATCGGTTTATAATGGTTACAAAGGGTCTTATTTCGAAGCTAAAGTGGGGATGGGTCGAAATCCTATCAACCAATAGGATTTAGACAAGTTTAGGGTATTATTTTAACCTTATCAATTAGATTTAACTATAAGTTAAATAATTTAACTTTTACCGTGTCTTTTTGTTTTCTTACACTATATGGTTAATACACTTACTATAACATGCCAAACGAACCCCAAATTGTTTATTATTAATATATATATCCTTATCTAAGTCATTTGGCCGAACCTTAGATTTTTAGGAATACAATAACAATTAATAATATAATATTTGATTTAAAAACTATTTTGTGTCAATTTTGACACTATTTGATATATGATTTTTGTAAAAGTCATAACAGAATTAAATGTTCGAACCAAGTTGATTAAATCAACATTAATATATCATAGTAACCTAGAAAATTAGTGGAATTAATAAAAAGTCTCAAATTAAATTTATTTTGGTGTTTATAACATCAATTATGTCAATATTTCATTAATAAGATAATTACTGCATCATCGTTGTGTCATAAATAAATTAAATTATTTGATGTCTAAAAATTACAAATAAAATACCATAATGTAGGAAATCTTTTTATCTTTCTAATGAATATTTATAGTCGAATTTATCTTATGTATAACCCCATATTAAAAATGATTTACTTATTAAACTTTGATTTTAACTATTTTAACCCTTCTTTAAATAAATTAATAATAAAAGTCCTAATCTAATCCAAGTGGGCCTAAATGGTCATATTTTATTCCTAAGTTTGTTTTTGGTCGAATTACACTTGTCCAATAGAATTAGGACATGTGTTAGGGTAATATTAATATCATATTTACCCTTAGTTACCCTATTTACTATTAACCGCGGTAAAAAAAAGTAAAAAGTTACTATTCACCAAAAATTATTTTCATCTCATTGAACCACATTTTAGTCCTTGATATTAACCGTGTCTCTCGGATTTTCGAAATTCCATTCACAGAAGCGGTAAAATTAAGTTTTATGCAAAATTCAGTTTTTAACCTACCACTTAGTGGTTTCACTATTCATCAAAAATTGAAGTTTTTCAGAAAAATGCCAAAATTTCACCCTAAGCTATAATTGATATTCCGAATTCAAAAATGATTTCTATTTTACAAAATTCCCAACATATAAGTTGCATTAATTAATTTAATAATTAAATCCCGCTGTTAAAACAAATAGCGTGTTTTTAAGAAACAAAATCTATCAAAAGATTGACACTTGTTTATGTCTAGTTTAAATGTGAAATTACATCCAATGACCAACATTGTATTAAATTGTAAAAATATATTCTAAATATACTTTAAAACCACTCAAATTAATGATTTATCACTATTAATTATTTCGATTAAAAAAGTTGTTTTTAATTATAATTTGGTAATTTTCACTATTCATCAGAATATGAAAGTTATCCGAAAAGTACCAAAATTTCACCTTAGGCTAAATTCGATACTCCGAATCCAAAAATGAAGTCCATTTTGAGAGTTAAAATTTCTAAAATTTAAAAAGTGGTTATTACTATTCATAACGGCTAGTTTTAATAATATTTTAATAGCATATCATTGTTTCGTGAAACTCAGGATTACGTACCACACACGCTATCGAGGAAGGTTGCGATTGCGTGTAATGCAAGGCAAGTCAAGGATGCGTGTTGTGCAAGCTCCTTTTGGTGTAGCGTACAACACAAGACATTAGTGAAATAAAAAAAAGAATATTTTTCATAAAATCTCGGGCTGTTACATAACCCTTCTTAAAGAAAAACGTTTCTTTAAAAAGCTCAAAAGCCACATTAAATTCTTTTAACATTTATTTAATTAAATAAACACAATTATAATAATAATGACATTATTATTATTATTATTCCGACTTTCATTTAATTAAAACAAAAAACAACCAATTTATTACAATATCATTAATATGATATTAATGATAAAAACTCTAACACGTAACCTCCATTTAATAATAAATGGTCCTTTAATAATTCTGAAAATCTTCATTTAATTAAAATGGTTCTTCGATAAACCCAAAAGCCTCATTAATTTATTCAACCTTTATTTAATTAATTATTTATCATTTATTTAATTAAACAATCGCAATAATAATGATAATAATAACTTTATTATTATTATTATTACAACTTTATTTTAATTAATCAAAATATCTCATATAATATTATTTAATTTAATTAAATAATTTGTTAGACAAGGTAAAATGCACGGGTTGGACCGCAACCGTGCGCTGCCCATACAAATCCATTTAAGTGGACTTTTCCAGATATGGTGCTCCTGGGACTCATCGGGACACCTGCTAAAATTATAGGGTAATTACACAAGTCCAAAAACAACACCTTTAGGTGTTCCAACACTCGGAATAAAATTACAGAGCTTGTTTTAAAAACCGACCCATAGATAAACTGTAAAAAAAATTGAAAACCCTCATATTTTAACCCGGTTAAAAAACACGGGACTTTACATCTCCCAACCATAGCACTTTATATCTCCAAAAAACATTTGGACAAAATGCTTGATTCAAAATAAATGATTTCCAACCCCCACACTAAGAATATTATATGGAAAACATAAATTTAAGTTAAAATTACCTCTAATGTTTAACAATTTGATCCAAAATATAAAAATTGGACATAAATCAATTTCCTAATTCCCCTAACTAAAAGAACAACAAAGGACCCTAACACGAAGGGTATTCCAAAGAAGGAAAAACATTGATTCCACAAGTCTCCAAAGAAACACCCAAGGAACAACTCAACAAAAGGGACAGGATATAAATAATTAAAAGATAGGTACTAACAAACCATCATTTAACTTTTAACTGTAGTTTTGGGCAGTTGGGGAAAAATCACATAATGAGTCTCCAACCACACAACACTACATAAAATCAAAACTAAGTGCCCCCAAGTTCAAAATAACTAAGGTTCCCAAAAAAATTATAACTTCCCTAAAGGTTTATCCATGGTGGTATCCCCATAATATACGAATCCCACTCAAAAACTAAATCTACAAGATATATGATTATTCAATGGAATAAAAAAGATAAATATTATTATAAGGAATAAGAAAAATCAATATAAAATAGGGGGAACATGAAAGACACCAAAAAAAGGTGGATTCATAAATATCACAACTAAAAATCCATAAGTACAATAATGAAATACATATCTAAAAACTTGGTATAATCCTCATTTCAAATAAGAAAAACTAAGGTGAAACAATAAAATAAATCAAGGAATTACTAGCGTTATATCGAATGAAAAATGCTTGAAGAGGAGTAACTTATACTAGCCTTAGAATAGAGGTGGGAGAGTAATCCATATGGGGTGTCATAATCGATCCATCAAAAATAGATTGAATTCATTCGAATAGTTGAAACATCAGCTAGGGTAAAACCTATGATAGGGTAATACCTATCTTGGTCATCTTTGAACATACCCAATACTTCAATTCTCCAACCCTTCAGAACAAGACTGTAAGGAAAGGATACCATCCCATCAATAAATCACTAAGATAAGTGGCCACTGATAGAAACGTATCACCATGTAAATCATTAATACATAGAGAGAATTCATGGATAAACCCAAAGGGATATATAAACCAAGAGTAACTTGAAAGACAATATAGAAAATAAATATGCTCAATAAAGACAAGTCTCAAAAAATAGATAATTCCCACCAATCTAGAGATCGATTACATCAAGACCATTATAGGAATTAATCCTAGAGGAAGACACTCACCCCCTTTCATCCAAAACATTATAGGATATTCAAATTTCTAAACCCACTCCAATTTTGAAACATAAAATTTATCATTTATTAGACCAAAATTTTATTCTGAAAGATATTTAACATTCCAAAAAAACCTATATCAAAATTTCCTTTAAAAATCAAAACAAAACCAAAATTCCAAAATATTTTTGAAAACCTATTTCTAGTTTTAAAACCTTTTATTACTCTTAAAATAATGTTTATATTATAAAACACCTTGATAGATTCATAAAGAAACTTATAAAAATTAATAAAACTCCACTTTATTAGTTTTAAATAAAATTTTACCCATTTGAAATGAAATAAATTTTTATTTACTAAAAAATTCATTAGAAATAAAAAATGGAATTTGACCTTGGATTTATTTAAGAAAATTAATTTATTTACATTTAAAACCAATATATCATTATTTTAGAACCTTGATTTTAAAAATTAAAACCCATACACTTACCAAAACAATAAAACATTCTATAATCAATACCTAATAAAGAAAAAAACACAAAATTTCAATAGGGGACTATTTTTAATTTTTAGCTTGGCTGTATAGCATGGTGAACCATGTGACAACTTCCAAACTAGATCTAGGAGTCTTTACAGACCATGTACTTAGGCTACACATGGATTTCTAGGACCTGAGAGTTCACCAGGTACCGCCATTTGACTCACCTTATCATCCCCAAATTTCCAAAAAATTAATAAATTCACAAAACAAAATACTCAAAGCCCGAATTTCCATAGAAAATATGGGTTCTAAACATGAAATAACTATAAAGTCTCTTCATTTACATACCTTGTGAGTCTTTAAAGTCCTATATTCATCTACCATTAAATCCCAAATAACAAAGTTAATTACAAAACCGATTCCTTTTAAGTAACCTAGTCTTTGATACAATTTTTTCATGAACCAAGATACTAGAAATAAAGAAATCACCACTTGTTAATGATTTCTCCACATAAATAATTATGAAAACAAGAAGTGTAAATTAAATAGAATTTTTTCCTAACTCATTCGTACGTAGAAAATTCACTCTGAAAATAAAAAAGTAAGAAACAATAAACTAAAAACAAAATCTATAAGCAGTAAATATTATGAGCATAGGAAACCCTCCCTCACACCTAATATCCATCTCTTACAAGACAAATATGCCCACAATATTCCTTTTCTTTGGTCAGTAGCTGTTATAGTAACCCTATTTCTATAGAAAAAAGTAAAATTACTATGTTTCCAATGTGATAAAAGAGACTAAAATTAAACTAAAATACAAATAAACCTCCTTATGACTTTTTAAGTCACAATCCAAATAATATTACCCCAACTCCCATTGGAAGGGAATAAATAAGTCAAAACCTACAAATAAAAAAGATAAAGATATTGTTTTGAGAAATAAGATAAGTAGAAATCCCGGGTAATCACTACCCAAGTAAAATACTTTAGATAAAGAATCATTTTTATTCTTGTTTCAAATACAATAATAAAAATTGGTTTTTATATAGTCAAAGAAAAACACCTACAATTATTATTTTAAAAAAAATTATATTCTTTTCATTAAGTGAAAAAAATCTCTAAGAAAAAAATTGGGACAAAACCCCTTTTCAATTAAAATAAAAAATTAAAAAAAAAATAATTCATTAAATATTATTTCAAAAAAAATCAATACATATTAAGGTAACCATTTACTAATAATGAAAAAAAGGTATAGAAATTAAGGTATGATTAATGAAAACACACGAAACCAAGTATAAGAAAATACGGATTATATAATCCTGGAAAAATCTTAAGCATCAAGTGAGGAGAAGCTAAACATACTCAGTTCAGAATCATCTAATATCATATCAATTTGATCCAAATACTATAACCAACTCGGATTCTCTTAAATAGACACACCAATAGCACAACTAACCTAGTCATGTACCTACCATTGGGGATTTGGTCCATATAATCATGACTAGATAGAAACCTCTATTGAATCCCACTATAAAACCTAGGATCCCATTATAATAATAAAGGGTATGTGAGTAATCAAGAAAAAATATAACATCTCAGACATGAATAAATATCACACCTACTAATCCCACTCCCAATATCAACCATGTCAAGACCCTCTATTAACTATAGGGCTTCCATGGAGGTGTGTACCATTAAGAAAAATAATTTAAACTTACCAAACAAGACTTCAATTATGAAATTGATAATCATTTTATAGGAAAAACTTATTTCTTTCAATTACATATTCTAAACCCTAGGAAATCAGAGAAACATTTCTTCAAGGTTCTGAATGGACATTAGTATTTTATTTTGAATAATTAAATCCACATAAAGTTCAATTTAAAACCAAATTTTAGTTTCCCATTATAATATACAAGGTTCCACTTTCACCATTAAATTCATATGAAATTATATATATATATATACATATTTATTCCATCATATAATTTTTTATTTTCACATATTAATTTTTTTCATACACTTGTATAAATATACATATCTATTTATATATGTATAATCATTCATAATGTCACAAAAACATTTTCAAGCCTTGCAATTTTAGGTGAAAACATTCTTAGAATTAATCAAATAATAATAAGAATTTAAAAAATTAAATTCCAATTATAATAAAAAGGATAAGATAAACTGTAATTTAATTTTCTAATAAAAATTCTAAGAAATCAACATAAGGCATTTACAAGTGCTATTCAGCCTTTCTTCAAAACTAACCAAGAGAGTTTATCCGAAAAACCTTCAAATTGGAATGAGAATCATGTGAACCGTGATTTTATTTTCAAAAAACTTTTAATATATTTAATAAAATAAATTTATATGAAAAAAATAAATTAAAACATAATAAAAATAAGGTTACAAAATTTAAATCCCTAAATGAATGGGCAACTTGCATGGAACTCACTGTCATTGAAAATGGTAGTATCATTCCACCTCAATGGAATTTTAAATTCTATAGATAAAAAATAAAAAATCATAAATTAAAAAACCCCTAATTAAAAATGAGGAAAATAATAAGGTTATAAGAAAATCTACTTGAAAAAATATAGAACTCATCGCCTTCCACAACCATGGCTAAAACAAACCTAAATCAGGGATCACAGTCACTAGACGTCAAATAAATTACTTAAATGTAACACCCAAATCAGGTTAGATTTCATCCATTGTGTGTTTTTAGTGAATAAAGAAATTTAAATGGTAATAAAGGGATGGAATAGGGGATATGGAGTATTACCATGAAGAATCAGACCAAAAATCATGATGAAACCCAATGAGATCACAATAGGATTGAGAGGAGGAGAAGGGGAGGTGTGTCTAAGCC
The DNA here is from genome assembly GCA_963277665.1 of Viscum album. NCBI lineage: Eukaryota > Viridiplantae > Streptophyta > Magnoliopsida > Santalales > Viscaceae > Viscum > Viscum album. Next base: position 608,778,647 of record OY728123.1, on the reverse strand, counting down.
TCCCTTTGTTATAAAAAATGAATAAGAGGTAGGTTATGGCTCTTGGTAATTACACAACGTAAAATAGGTGATGAAGAAAAAACATAAAATATAAAATAATAGTTTTTTTAAAAGAGTGGGCATCCCGCACAGGTTATCTACATGGTTTTCCAAAACATATGTTAACCTTGAAACCCAACTAGAAGAAATGGGGAAAATCACATGGGGTGGGGTGCACGATCATAAAAAACATGTTCACACTATGAATTTTTTTTTTACTTGGTTATATAATCTTTTTCACGATCACTACACAATTTCTACTAACCAAGCGCCCACCATGTGCCTATATAGAAACTTCAAAAAATTAAATATTTTAAATCATGTTGTCGAAAAATTCAAGGAAGGGGAAAAATATAATTAATCAATTAAAAATAATTAATAAAACAAGTTCATGGTGTAAAAATTCCAATAAGTGGAAGATATTTATTTTAAAATAAATGCGCAAAACAAAACAAAATCCATTTTTTAGAAAAATGCATTTTTATGCATGAAACTGAATTTAATACAATTACTTTCCTAGTAAAAACCACTATATGAGTTTTAATATATTAAAATGAATATATTTTCAACACATTTAATTAAAATTATTCATTAATAGTGACTAATTTTTATTTATTAAGATAAAAATGCATTGTGTGCATAAAAAAAGTTTCTCTGAAAAACATATCTTTTTACCGTCACGTGATTTTATTTTCACTTATAACAAATTTATAAAAAATTTATTAATTTTATACATGTTTAAAAAATAATTTTTCATAAGTGAAATACTATAAATTAATTTTTAATTAATTCATATATGAAAAAAGTAATGCTCATAAGACAAATATTGCAAAATAGTCTTTTATGATCAATAATATTTCCTAAGGTAATTGGAAATTAATTTCAACATTTATATTTCGTTTAAATACCATATAATTCTTTTAATTTTATAATGTGCAATAATTATTAGGGTTTCATGACTCCCAAGCTATAAAACATAATTATTTATTAAATGGAAATATATTCTCAAATCATGGGGTGTTATATTCTACCCCCTTATAAGAATTTCCCCCTAAAATTATTATCACTCTGGTACAAAAAAATGAGGATATTTATACCTCATCACATCCTCATGTTCCCACATCACTTACTTGAATTTATAATACCTCTATAGAACCTTAAAAATAGGATTATTCTTGATCCTTATAACTTAATATATATGATCCAATATTTCTATATATTAATCCTTGTAATAATGATCATGCTCCAATGGTTTGAGCTCTGAGTTCAGTACACATGAAGTATCTAAAATGTACATTTTCAAAAGAGATACTTGGAACACATCATGATCATGGGAGAGGTTTAGAGGAATCATAATAGAGAAATAAAAATATCTCAATACAATAAATAATCTCATAAGGACTGATATATTTTGGTCTTATCTTTCACTTCTATCCAAATCCCAAAACCTTATTCCAAAGAGACAATCGAAGGAATACCTTATAACTAAATTCAAAATCTAGATATCTGGAAAAAATGTCACCATAGATTTTATTTCGAATATGATATTATAACACCCCAATATTTTATAATTTATTTTATTTTAATTAAATATTATATTCTATAGTTTTTTTATCACACAACATTGACTATAAGAGAACCTTCATATACTATAGAATCGATATTATTTAAATATGACCATTAAAACCTAGCCTTTGGTTTGGAGAGTATGAATAAGATTAAATTATTTATGAAATATATGTTTATAGTTATTCATTATTCAAATTTATTAAATAGTTCTTAGGAAATAAGAAAACAATTTTGAATAATGATAATTAAATCGAATAAGTATTAAAACCCATAAAAGTATAAAAGGGTCATTTTTTGATAAAAACATATTTTACTTATATTTTTTCTTCAATTTTAAAAGATAAATTTTTGAATTTTTGAAACTTTTCTTTCATAAAAGGAAAATAATTTTTTATATTATCATATAAAATATATCTTAGAGTGAATATTCGTGATTTTTCTGAAATGATTGATTTTTGGGGTGAATAGTGAAAAATAATGATTTTTATAAAAAATTGTTGTTTATTTTATAGGGATTACAAAGTGAAATTATATTTTTGATAAGTTTTAAAGTCAGATTAGATCCATTTTTAAAAACATAATCCAATAATTCAATGGGAATGAACATTATACATTATTTTGGTATAAAATCATTTTTATGGTAAAGTTAATATTTTTTTAAACTATTTATCTTTGAATTTCACACAATTATATTAAAATTAATTTTTACCACTTATTAAAATTAAATCATAATAAATAGATTAAATAATTGGAATCTTCGTATTCAAATTAATTAATAAATTCAATTTTTTTATTCATAATGAATAGTAACCACAGTAAAAGTTTATCATCGCCATAATGGGTAAAATATGTTAAAAGAGATTAAGACTATGGTATAAGCCCTAAAATTCAATATAAAACCTTCCTTTATTTAATTATATGAGATTATTTACACTATAATCATCCTAGATTCAAAATACGTCAATTTAGTTCCACATTAAATTGATTATAACTTTTATATTATTTTTATTTAATGAATAATAAGAAAATGTCACTCTCTATCTCATTTATTATGTTGTCATGATTTGTATATATAAAAGAATTAAATATAAATGAATATAGCTAAAAAATAAGAGGAATAAAATATATATATATATATATTATGTTAATTTATTTTTATTTTTTATTTTGGGTATAATCACCAAGAACATTTACACAACACCGACGCAATGCTTCTTCATAAAGTAAAAAAAACAAGTAAATGGTTAAAAAAATTAAAATTAATTTTATTTGGATTTATTATGATGTTAAATTAATTTAATGGATAATTTTAAAGGATTTATAATTTTTTTTAATGTAAATTATAATTCTATTATTATCTTTATGCCTTTAAATTCAAATTTTAAGAGTAATCCCAAAAATGACATTAAATGGAATTTAATGTTTTAAAATTATTTTACATCAATAGAAATTTATAAAAACCTCTAATCACTTATATATATATAATTTTTTTATTAGATCATAAATGGACCATGTATAGTAAAAAAATAAATTTAAAAAAAATTATGACCCTTGGAGATTGAAAATTTTGTTACCAATATTAAGGTTAAAAGGGTTAAAAAGGGAGATAAACTAAGAGATAAAGATAAAAATTACAATTAAATCTATGAAAATTTTATATAAAGGATTTATTTAAACCTTATCTAACTAATATTTATAGATATGTCACTTTTTATCCATTTCACATGATTAAGACACATATTATATATTTATATTTCATGTATTTACAAGATTTCCACCCAACTCACTTATAAAAAGGAACATCTTATCCTCTATTATACACACATTTATGAGAAACATAGATCTACTAAACCCTACCCAAAACACATATAAACATACCTATACATATTATATCAGTTATAGTTTTCTAAAAATAATAGTCCAAGGGTCCTTAAGAAGAGATCCAAAGAAGGTTTCTCAAGGAAGAGGTAATCATCTTCCTCAAGTCCTTTTAAGTTTATTACATTTTATACCTCCATAAAATCTTATTTTACCATATTAAAATAGTGACATGATTAATATTTTCTTAATTAAAAGTTATTATGTTAATAGAATAACCATTATCTACTCATCATCCATCACAATGGAAAATTAAAATTTCCTCATGCTTACGTACAAATTACCATCTCCACAACCGACATATTTTATGTTTCATCACTACCACTAATGGTAGGTTATATAGATGAATTTAATGAATTTATATTATTTTTAAAAATTTATAATGAATAATTAAATGTAAAATAATATCCACATTCTGAACCACCCATCAGTTGTAAGGAAATAACATCGCTCATGCATATATGTAGACTATCACCTTCACGTAGTGATGTGATTACTTTTCCATTTCCATTTTATATGGATTATAAAAATGATATATTTAATTAATATGTATGATAAATTTTATATAATTATGATTTTGGAAAGGTTAATTACTATTTAAATTTATGTTTTTTCATCCATTGAAAAGTGAAAACATCACTCATGTGTGTGTGTGTGGACTACTATCTCCATGAAGTGATGTAGTTTAGTTCTCATCACCGACTTATATGAATGATTATATAAGTAAATATAATAAATTAATATGTTATTTATTAAATGATTAAAATTATATAGATGATGAAACCATGACCAAGATGAAATTATTGGAATCACTAAAAAATAAAATGCATGAAAAAAATAGTTATCACTTAGAAAGATGATTTTAATGAGGAACTGTTAATAAATGAGAGCTAAGATGTTATAAGTGAATCATATATGGTATGATAAGTATGAATGTGATTCTGGTATATTTATATTTATAGTAAATATTAATTTATTATATGATGTTTAAGATCATGTACAATTAATGTTAGGACAAGGTGTTAGGATTTCTCATATCACTTTTATAAAGATAATGATGGTTATTTATTTTTTTTTTATAATGGAATAAAATATCTATTTTATTTATACATGTTATGGTTATTTTATATTGATTATGATGATGGGTGATCCCGATATAACTTACAGTGATGAGTGGTCCCAATATCGATCTCCAATTCATTGGGTAATTTGACAAAGTTAAATGGATAGAATTTAATCCTAGGATATGAAAAGGTATAATTAATATAAGTAACTCCTAATAGATTACAGAGTTAAGGAGATTGAATTTACTTCTAATATAATGTTTCAATTATCCATTTTAGTTGATTCTATGATGAAAGTATGATTTTCCAATATACCAAAACAATCACTCTATACTTTCTATGAGTTTTAATGGTTTCAAAAAATAATATTGATTTCACATGTTTAATGATTGTTAACTCAAATGAATCTTGTCTTATGTCATGACCCATGATTTATAATCTATGTAGGACACTATCCTTCTTGAGGTATGAAAAAATAATAATTTTAGTATATTCCACTTTGAACACCTAGATTGGTTGTATTTGATGGTACGAGATGGTCTTGGGAGAATACGAGGGGTTTGGGAGGAGGAGATAGCCAACATTATGTTGATGTAGTTCCATTATCTCTCTGGTACAAAGACACTATCTAGCCACTAGAATTCCAGTGTCCTTGTATGGTAACTAGCCTCACTAGCTAGTTTTTGTCCTTGAGGTGGAATTTTAAATGAGGGGAAACCTTGTAATTTCACAAAATCCACCCCTTTAACCCCCAACTTAGGGTTTTACTTCTTCTTTGGTCCAGTATTATCACTATACACACCCCCCACATCTCTTTTTATCTTGAAATATCTTTATTTATCCTTGATTGTTTCAGTTTTCGTCACCTGTGATCGAGATCTAGAGGTATGTCTATGAGTCCCCTTTATTTTCTTCTTCATTTATATCATTTTCATGTGATATCCCAACACTTTTAGCTAATATAGATTGTTTTTAGGGATTTTTGAAAAAATTTGTTCTCTTCTAATTTAGTCTAAATTGAATCTTGATACCATCTATGATGACAGTTTTAATTCTATGCTACGTGGTCCCTAAATTTAACTCGTATTCTTGTATCATTTTTTAGGTCTTTCGTAGTGCGGTCATGTCAGTAATACCATACATTTTCATAATTTGAATTAAATGTTTTCATTAGTCCTTGTCTAGAAAATTACCCTATTTAAATGAGAGGAACCAAAGAAAGAGGTTGATTTGAAGGAAATACAACTTTTTATATAATTTTACCTTGAATATATAAAATTTTAATTCATAGGGCCTCTTGAAAAGGAAAATCAGATTGTGTAACCTCATTGGTTTTATGAATTGGTAAATTGTTATTTGATACAATAAAATGGAAATCATGTTTAGTCTGATAATTTTGAAATGGAATTTAATAATCATTGATAACTGGAAATTGATGTTCATGAATTGATTGAGTTTCTTAAAAAATAAAATTTGAAACAACGTTTTGATATTGGATATGAAATAATTTTTAGTAAAATACATTTTATATGTTTCATAAGAATTATGTTGTGTTGTGAAATTTATTTTTCCTTCTAAAAATAGATTTGAAAAACATATTTTATAAAAAGGAAAAATAAAAATCTTATTATGGTTTTTGTTTTGGAATTTAAGTTCCCTTGAAATTGTTTTGGAAACTGGTTTTGAATTTATAATCATGGGAGGAATGGTAAATTGGAATAATCTTGAAACATAATGAAAATTACCATGTTTGGTATTGATTCCATGAATTGTGAACTCCCTTATGGAAAATTTTGATATTTTATGGGTATAAGAGCCTGAGGTAGTTGTGGAACATTTTAAAGAAAATTCATGTTACAAAAGGTCTTGAAAGCTCTCTATAGAGATCTTGTCAATACTCTATACATGGGAGTTTAGAATACTCTGTATGGGTAGGTAATATATATTCCCTCTAAGGAGGTTGTGAATACTCCCTATGAGGTGGTCAGGAAAACTCCCACCAGGGAGGATGTGACACTGTAAAAGAAAATGACCTTATATAAAGAGTTGATATTCTACTTGAAAACTCCCTCATAGTTGGTCTTAAGTTACATTTTAGAAAAACACCTAAAATAGTTGACATAATATTTTGGTTGGAATGGTCCACATGACATGATTAGAGACACCCAACACTAGATGAATCATGTATGGTCAATTGGGGTCACATACCTAATGATCAAAAGTGGTAAAGGTTGATCTTGGGTGTCATATTGGATCATAAGCATTGGTGGTTGTTTATTACTTTTAATGAAACTCTTAAATTGTTAAATTTGTTTACTTTAAGACTTCATATGCACTTATTTTATCATACTGATTATATTTAGTGATGACATTAGTGGTGTCCTACTATGTTTACTCACACCCTACATGACTCTCCATGAAACTTGGTTACATGAGATTATTATACTTGATTGTAGGTCAAGTTTTGGTAAAGGCCCAATGCTTGATATTTTGGGATTCTTCGATGGAGTTTGGGAGTTTGGGACCTGGATAAGACTCGGGACCATTTTCACGGTTATTTATAGTATTTTCTTTTGGTTTTTGGTTTTTGATGTATATATATATATATATGATCTATTTTTGATGTATTATTTCCTATCAGGCAGTATACATTTCATTTGTAATAGAACAGTTTATTTTGAATATTTTTTTCACTTTCTTGTGTAATTTTATAAATGATTTTTTATTTGGACGGTGTATATGATTTACTTTACTTCTTTAATTTATTTACTATAATATGTAGCTATATTCTCCCAACCATACCTACATAGACCATTTATTCTAGTTAGTAGCCTCTGGTATATGGGGAGGTTCATCTGAGGTAAAATATAGACTACTGGTCCGAGCACCGATTAGTGGAATGAGGTGGTGCGATGTTAAATAGTGGTATTAGGGAAACCTTTTCTTTTTTTATTATATTTGAGTATGGTCTACATCAGATTGGATTTTTTTGAGACATGGTATGAAACTCTTTCCTTAGACTTGCAACCCCATGTATGATAGATGATCATGTTTCTAGGTATGAGATTGTTGTTCATGTTTTCCACTTTTATTATTGATTTTATTTAACTCGAGTGATACACATGTTTACAAGGATATTTATTTATGGTATTTTACCTATTATAAAATATGAAAAGGGGAGTGTTTTCATACATCATAGTAGGAATGTACTATTCACAAATCAATTTCATGATTTCCTTTGATTATTTGATTACCTAGACTATGACATGGTTCGATTATTTAAAGCATTCACATCCATTTGTACAGTGTTCTCCTATATAAGATTATAGTGGAAAATCACTAAAATGATCCTATAACTGATAAACAACATGTTAAATAATCTATTGGCTTGATTATTGTAACACCCCAAGCTTCCACGGTACGTTTCACTTCGAATAATGCAATAGCGTGTGTTGTACGCAACCTCGAGCTCTAACACACACCACAACGAATTAAACTAGCCATTGTGAATAGTAATACCTACTTTTTTAAATTTTATAAATTTTATTTATCAAAATGGACTTCATTTTTGGATTCGGAATATCGAAATTAGCCTATGTTGAATTTTTGGTATTTTTCTGAGAACGTCTATTTTTTATGAATAGTGAAAAATACTTAAAAACAAATTTTTTAATCAAAATACTTTATAGTGATAAATTATACTATTTAGTGGTTTTAAAGTATAATTAGAATATATTTTTACCATTTTATCCAATGGTGGTCATTAGAATTAATTTAACATTGAAATTGGACATAAACAATTGCCAATCTTTTGATATAAATTGTTTCTTAAAAACACGCTATTTGTTGTAACAGCGGGAATTAATTATAAAATTAATTAATGCAACTTATATGTTTGGAATTTTTTAAAATAGACATCATTTTTGAATTCGGAATATCAATTATAGCTTAGGGTGAAATTTTGGCCTTGTTCTGAAAAACTTCAATTTTTGATGAATAGTGAAACCACTAAGTGGTATTTAAATAACTGATTTTTCGTTTAAATGAAATATTACCACTTCTGTGATTTGATTTTCAAAAATACGACATACATGGTTGTCATTAAGAAGTAAAATGTGGTTCAATGAGATTAAAATAATTTTTTGGTGAATAGTAACTTTTAAGTTCTTAATCGCGATTAGAGGTAATTAGTGTAGTTTAAGGTAAAAATAATGTTTTAATAATATGGGATGAGCTTGAAACATGTCCTAATCCTATTGGATGAGTCATGGCTGACCAATACAACCCATGGGTCAACTTGGGGACCCCATGGAGCCACTTTAGTTGGAAAATGACATTAATATATATTTATTTAATGTTAAAATTAAATTGACACAAACATGAGTTGTTTTACTAAAACAGTTTTTAAGTGGGGTTACACAAGTCCAAATTTTGACTATAAATATTCATTAGAAATATAAAAAGATTTCATACATCATAGTATTTTTTTTATAATTTTTATACATTAAATAAATTAAATTATTTATGACATCATTATGATGCAGCGATGACCTCATTATTTAACGATTTAAATAAAATGAGAAGATAATGAAAAATCCAAGGCTTACACTTGTCCAAAGCCTATTGGATGAGGAGATTTCGAACCCTTATCACCTTAGCCATGAATTATATAAGTATGGGACCTTTAGAATCTGAAAAGCATTGTGTAATAATGTAACATTTCAATCTTTCCAAAAGAGCCCCTCCTCTCCTCTTATAAAAGGCCCCCACCTCTACCACCTTATTCACACTTTCAAGCCTTTTGGTTCGGCCAAACTCTGCCCAAATACTCTCCCAACTTCCCCCTCTTACTCCTAGAAGCCTCACTTTGGGAATAACTCTTCCCAAGGAAGCCTTTGGCTCCAATAAAAAGAGTTACCCGATTTAAAGGTAATGTCTTCTCTTATGTTATTTTGTTTTATTTTTCTTCTCCAACCCCATAAACTCTTTTTATTCATTTCTTTTGTAACAACACCAGTATCCTAAATATACTAGGATTTTGTTATAATAATGATTCTAGCTACACTTACACACACCTACATCTAATGGTTAAAGAACATACGGTTTCTGTGGATGGCGAATTTCAGCCTCACGAAACGATGATTGTTCAACACTCATATAACACCTTCAAAGGTGGCCATTAAGATGTCACTATATTTATATATGATATATAATATGTTTATGTTTTACTTATGCTTCTGTATTTCTCATTTATGGCATACTTTATGATTTCCATTATGGGTAAAACGCGATAATTTCATTTTAGGAAGTGCGGACTACCGCCCCCTCAAAGTGATTTGAATCGTTAATGCCATATGTGGGATGTATAAAGGATGGAGTAAATGGTATTATACAATATATTATACTGGAATTATATTATACATTTATATCATTATGATTTCGTTCCATTAAATTCAAATGAAAGTAGCATTCATGCGTACGTACGGCTTACCGTCTCCATGAACGGTGCATTTCATTTCTTACCTCTAAATGTTACGTAATATTATAAATGAATGTATATACTGGATATATAAGATATATATGAAATCTAAATAATGAATATAATTCTGGAGATAATGGATATTCTACCACATAAACAACTTGTAATTATAAGAAGTTTATTGTTGACTCAAGTACCAAAGATCGACAAAACGACCGTTATTAACTTAAATAATTACATAATGTTCATATCATTGTAATAAGTGATATAATAAGGATAATGAAATTGAAAATGGTTCTTAATAAGGTATATATTAACTCTAGTTTATTATTCAGGAGGTTAAAGAACGGTTGAGTCAATTCAGACACGAGGTAAGGGAACTTCTTAACCCAATTTCTATTCTTTGGGTTAATCTCCTACTTTCAAATTATGTCGTGATATTATTATGTCCTATTTTGTATTTTTACTTTATTCATGTGTACCTATAGTGAATACAAATAATAGATCTATTTTATTTTAAAAATGATCTTTTTAAGTACTTCGTCTCAATCTCCTTTCATTGAGGCATATTTGGTTTTATACACAACTTTCATTTATATAGTGTATAAACCCCTTTGAATTTTACGTTTATTCAAAAGGAATCTTTTTTATACGAAGCGTTTTGCTAAACGACAAAAGGGAATGTTTTTCTTTCCGTACTTATGCGGCGAGAACGACTTCTCCGCCACCGTGACCATTATTTGAGTTTCGGATTCCTCTACAAGCCATCATTTTTTAATGATAAATAAATACAAAGTTTTTACTTTCTTTTATTTTGGTATTGAAAATGGTTTTGAAAGCGTTTTTATTATTTCAATGTGTTGTATTGATATCTTGTGATTGAAATGTGGAAATGTTATGTTTCCTTTATGCATGTTTTATGTGATACGATTATGTTATGGTTTATGATATGTTTAAACCTATTCATATGAGGAATGTATTGGACTTAATAAGTGACGGGTGGAGCCCGCTATAGCTCCTCGATGCATCGATAGGTCTCATGAGACAAATAGACGTGGAATTGGTCAAGGCCCTTTCCCAATTTGATTTATGGTTTTGGCCGAGGCCTTAATCATTTTAGACGTCTTGGCTGAGGCCTTGACAAAGTGTTTCAGAATGTCTGGCATTATACATTCCCTCATTATGAAAGTGGTTATTGATATTTCACGTGATTATTCGTCTAGTAGAATATCCATGTGAGTAAGTAATGGCATTATTTTATTTTACTTTTTCCATATTATGCTGTTGTTCAAGTTCAATAAGTCTTTTGTTTTAGTTATACATTTTCTTAAATGCTTATGTTTTCTTATGAAAGTTTCCGCTATATTGTTATCCTTACGGAGCATTTGAGCTCACCCCTTTCAATGTTTTATTTTTCCCAGGATGTGAAGAAGTGTATTATGACTGACATGCAAGAATAGTCAGTGAGGATATGAGTGTGGACTAGGGAGACCATGTTATTGTAGTTTTCATTTTTATGATGTAATGTAATGTTTATGAATGTATCTAGTGTTTCCAAGGCTACTAAACTAATCGGTCTTTCGAGACTTGATCTTTTGTGATCATGCCAATGTTATGAAGTAATGCACCGACTCTGGGTAGTTGGGGTCGGGGCGTTACAGTTGGTATCAGAGGCAGTTTAGTACTAACCTTGGAAGCTAGATTTAGATAAACTCTGATTAGAGCACATATCCCGATGATAAACTTTGAGGATTAGTATAGAAGAACTTCCTAGAATTTTGGTATTGTAGAGATGTTGTGAGTTTTCCGAGCAATACATCCCTGTCTGGATACGAGCAGGTAGAGGCGGCTCTGGCACAGATGTACCTAGGGGTAAAACCCGAAAACACCGCTTTGAGCTAGACTCGAACGGGAACTGGTTCACGACAACGGGCCTTGCTGCACTCTTGGTTACGACACTCCCAGGGGATATGCTTTGGATAATTCTCATTTTCTTTATAAACCACTATGAAGGGTTATGAGTATATACTTCCTCAAAGAAAACATTTTTATGGATTATATCCATAAATAGTTCAATTTATGTTAAGTATCTTACAAGTGTGGAATTATGTATTTTGATTTATAAACTAATATAGTTTATGCCATTGTTTAGAAATGTCGCCTAGTGGAAGGAATGGAAACCGTATCAATGCACGCACTCCGTGTAGGGATTTCCCTCCTGCTCAAGATAATTATTGTGGAGCTGGAGATACAACTGGTGCTGATCAACTTATTACCATACTGGGACAACTCACTCAGGTTATGAATAATAACCTTACTCGTATGGAGCACCCTGATCCGCAACGTGGAGGATCAATGTTAGACCGCTTCATGAGGCAATAACCACCAACCTTCAATGGGAGTACAAATCCTATAGTAGCTGAGCAATGGATAAATTCCTTAGAGAAAATATTCCATGCCTTGGGGAGTAGCGAAAGGGAGAAGGTTGTCATGGCAGTTTACCGCCTCACTGGAGATGCCGATCAGTGGTGGTCGCTGATTCAAAACACAAAGGAAGATGATGACGTATCGAATATGGAATGGAGGGAGTTCAAAGAGCTTTTCTTAGAAAAATACTTTCCTCGTGAACATCGAGCAGATATGGAAAGGCAATTTCTGAGCCTGAGGCAGAAGGAGGATGATAATGTCGCAAAGTATGAGGCTAACTTTACAAGGTTAGCGAGGTATGCTGCCGATTATATACGTAACCTAGGGAGTAAGATTGAACGTTTCTTTGATGGGTTAAAACCATTTCTCCATTTAGCTTTAGTATCACAATCCTTCTCATCATACGAAGATATTGTCTCGTGTGCTATCAAGACAGAAAAGGAATTCTCTAAGTCTTATGACAACAAAGTAAAGCAAGAGAAGAAGAGAACGGTGGAATAAGAGACAGATAAAGGGAAAAAGAGAAAGAAGGATTTTCCATTATGTGATAATTGTGGGAAGAATCACCCTGGTACTTGCCTAAAAGGAATGGGAGTTTGTTATAAATGTGGAGAAAAGGGTCACCAGGCTCGTGATTGCAAGGGAAAGAAAGAGGCTATCAAAGTTGAATGCTACAATTGTAGAGAAATGGGTCATTATGCAAATGAATGTCCTAAGCGTCAGGGAAACTTACCTCAGAAAAGGCCAAGGGATCAAGGAAAATCTTATGCTGTTACTACAGTTGAAGCAGAATAACTAATGTATTAGTGCTTTTGGACTCATGGATTATATTCTGGTTATTAGAATAATGTGATATATATATAAGTATTGTACTACAGTACTTGTTGATTTCAGTAAGGTTTTAATATGATGAAGGTAATTATATTTTTCGTATGTGACAATAATAGAAACTTTACTTTGTTTGGGGAATCTGATAAATTGATTTTGGAATTAAGAGACCTTTTAGAGAAAGTCTGGACAGAGGTATTTTGGATAACTACAAAGGTTGGAGTGGACTAAGTTGATCTTTGTATAGTATTGTTAAAAAATTTATGAAGATTATTTTTGGAATATTATGATACTATAGTTTTAGGAAAAGGACAACCTGCAGGGTGGGGCATAACCCGTCGCGTTGGACAAAGCTGTAGGAATCGAACCCACAATCATAGTGCGACATGCCTTTATTTCCTACCACTAGCCTACAAGAAGTCCCTGGTTATTACAAAATAGTTTTACTAATCTAAATGGTATGTGTTAACATTTGGAACCTTATACAATTAGGATAAATAGAATATTTTCGAGTTTCGTTACCATTTGGAGTAAAAGTTGGGTTTGTGGTAAAAATTTATTAACGAATGAAAGTATACATAACAAGTATATATATTCCCTTAAGTTCTTAGTAAATCTCCTAAATAAATTCCTCAACATTATAAAAGGTAACTTAAAACAAAAAATGTTGTCGGTTAACTTTTCCAACTGGGGATTCAATGATCGTTTAACCAGTCACAAGTTTGTGATTTTCTTGTAGTTAAACTTTCTCCTAATCCTGTTTTCTATAACTCTCCATCAGACCTTGATGGTTTGTTTCTCCTCCATATCCATATTTTCATATAATCCTAGAATGGGCTATATCGGGTGACCTTTGTACTTATCTTGCTTTCTTTTAATGTTATATATTTATTAATCTTATTTCCGATGTGGGTTTTCCTCAAAGGTATTTTCTCTTTTCAACCTTTTACTTTCAAAGAAAAATTTCAAATTGCGAGGATGCAATTTATTGAAGGAGGGTAGAATGTAACACCCCAAGCTTCCACGGTACGTTTCACTTCGAATAATGCAATAGCGTGTGTTGTACGCAACCTCGAGCTCTAACACACACCACAACGAATTAAACTAGCCGTTGTGAATAGTAATACCTACTTTTTGAAATTTTATAAATTTTATTTATCAAAATGGACTTCATTTTTGGATTCGGAATATTGAAATTAGCCTATGTTGAATTTTTGGTATTTTTCTGAGAACTTCTATTTTTTATGAATAGTGAAAAATACTTAAAAACAACTTTTTTAATCAAAATAATTTATAGTGATAAATTATACTATTTAGTGGTTTTAAAGTATAATTAGAATATATATTTACCATTTTATCCAATGGTGGTCATTAGAATTAATTTAACATTGAAATTGGACATAAACAATTGCCAATCTTTTGATATAAATTGTTTCTTAAAAACATGCTATTTGTTGTAACAGCGGGAATTAATTATAAAATTAATTAATGCAACTTATATGTTTGGAATTTTGTAAAATAGACATCATTTTTTAATTCGGAATATCAATTATAGCTTAGGGTGAAATTTTTGCCTTGTTCTGAAAAACTTCAATTTTTGATGAATAGTGAAACCACTAAGTGGTAGTTAAATAACTGATTTTTCGTTTAAATGAAATATTACCACTTCTGTGATTTGATTTTCAAAAATCCGACATACATGGTTTTCATTAAGAAGTAAAATGTGGTTCAATGAGATTAAAATAATTTTTTGGTGAATAGTAACTTTTAAGTTCTTAATCGCGATTAGAGGTAATTAGTGTAGTTTAAGGTAAAAATAATGTTTTAATAATATGGGATGAGCTTGACACATGTCCTACTCCTATTGGATGAGTCATGGACGACCAAGAAAACCCATGGGTCAACTTGGGGACCCCATGGAGCCACTTTAGTTGGAAAATGACATTAATATATATTTATTTAATGTTAAAATTAAATTGACACAAACATGAGTTGTTTTACTAAAATAGTTTTTAAGTGGGGTTACACAAGTAAAAATTTTGACTATAAATATTAATTAGAAAGATAAAAATATTTCCTACATCATAGTATTTTTTTTATAATTTTTAGACATTAAATAAATTAAATTATTTATGACATCATTATGATGCATCGATGACCTCATTATTTAACGATTTAAATAAAATGAGAAGATAATGCAAAATCCAAGGCTTACACTTGTCCAAAGCCTATTGGATGAGGATATTTCGAACCCTTATCACCTTAGCCACGAATTATATAAGTGTGGGACCTTTATAATCCCAAAATAATTGTGTAATAATGTAACATTTCAATCTTTCCAAAAGAGTCCCTCCTCTCCTCTTATAAAAGGCCCCCACCTCTACCACATTATTCACACTTTCAAGCCTTTTGGTTCGGCCAACCTCTGCCCAAATACTCTCCCAACTTCCCCCTCTTACTCCTAGAAGCCTCACTTTGGGAATAACTCTTCCCAAGGAAGCCTTTGGCTCCAATCAAAAGAGTTACCCGATTTAAAGGTAATGTCTTCTCTTATGTTATTTTGTTTTATTTTTCTTCTCCAACCCCATAAACTATTTTTATTCATTTCTTTTGTAATAACACCAGTATCATCAATATACTAGGATGTTGTTATAAGAATGATTCTAGATACACTTACACACACCTACATCTAATGGTTAAAGAACATACGGTTTCTGTGGATGGCGAATTTCTGCCTCACAAAACGATGATTGTCCAACACTCATATAACACCTTCAAAGGTGGCCATTAAGATGTCACTATATTTATATATGATATATAATATTTTTATGTTTTACTTATGCTTCTGTATTTCTCATTTATGGCATACTTTATGATTTCCATTATGGGTAAAACGCGATAATTTCATTTTAGGAAGTGCGGACTACCGCCCCCTCAAAGTGATTTGAATCGTTAATGCCATATGTGGGATGTATAAAGGATGGAGTAAATGGTATTATACACTATATTATACTGGAATTATATTATACATTTATATCATTATGATTTCATTCCATTAAATTGAAATGAAAGTAGCGTTCATACGTACGTACGGCTTACCGTCTCCATGAACGGTGCATTCCATTTCTTACCTCTAAATGTTACGTAATATTATAAATGAATGTATATACTGGATATATAAGATATATATGAAATCTAAATCATGAATATAATTCTGGAGATAATGGATATTCTACCACATAAACAACTTGTAATTATAAGAAGTTTATTGTTGACTCAAGTACCAAAGATCGACAAAACGACCCTTATTAACTTAAATAATTACATAATGTTCATATCATTGTAATAAGTGATATAATAAGGATAATGAAATTGAAAATGGTTCTTAATAAGGTATATATTAACTCTAGTTTATTATTCAGGAGGTTAAAGAACGGTTGATTCAAGTCAGACATGAGGTAAGGGAACTTCTTAACCCAATTTCTATTCTTTGGGTTAATCTCCTACTTTCAAATTATGTCATGATATTATTATGTCCTATTTTGTATTTTTACTTTCTTCATGTGTACCTATAGTGAATACACATAATAGACCTATTTTATTTTAAAAATGATCTTTTTAAGTACTTCGTCTCAATCTCCTTTCATTGAGGCATATTTGGTTTTATACACAACTTTCATTTATATAGTGTATAAACCCCTTTGACTTTTACGTTTATTCAAAAGGAATCTTTTTTATACGAAGCATTTTGCTAAACGAAAAAAGGGAATGTTTATCTTTCCGTACTTATGCGGCGACAACGACTTCTCCGCCGCCGTGACCATTATTTGAGTTTTGGCTTCTTCTACAAGCCATCATTTTTTTAATGATAAATAAATACAAAGTTTTTACTTTCTTTTATTTTGGTATTGAAAATGGTTTTGAAAGCGTTTTTATTATATCAATGTGTTGTATTGATATCTTGTGATTGAAATGTGGAAATGTTATGTTTCCTTTATGCATGTTTTATGTGATACGATTATGTTATGGTTTATGATATGTTTAAACCTATTCATATGAGGAATGTATTGGACTTAATAAGTGACGGGTGGAGCCCGCTATAGATCCTCGATGCATCGGTAGGTCTCATGAGACAACTAGACGTGGAATTGGCCGAGGCCCTTTCCCAATTTGATTTATGGTTTTGGCCGAGGCCTTAATCATTTTAGACGTCTTGGTCGAGGCCTTGACAAAGTGTTTCAGAATGTCTGGCATTATACATTCCCTCATTATGAAAGTGGTTATTGATATTTCACGTGATTATTCGTCTAGTAGAATATCCATGTGAGTAAGTAATGGCATTATTTTATTTTACTTTTTCCATATTATGATGAAGTTCAAGTTCAATAAGGCTTTTGTTTTAGTTATACATTGCCTTAAATGCTTATGTTTTCTTATGAAAGTTTCCGCTATATTGTTATCCTTACGGAGCATTTGAGCTCACCCCTTTCAATGTTTTATTTTTCCCAGGATGTGAAGAAGTGTATTATGACTGACTTGCAAGAATAGTCAGTGAGGATATGAGTGTGGACTAGGGAGACCATGTTATTGTAGTTTTCATTTTTATGATGTAATGTAATGTTTATGAATGTATCTAGTGTTTCCAAGGCTACTAAACTAATCGGTCTTTCGAGACTTGATCTTTTGTGATCATGCCAATGTTATGAAGTAATGCACCGACTTTGGGTAGCTGGGGTCGGGGCGTTACAATTATTCTATGGTGTTACCAAAATAAAATTCCAGTTACAACTTATAGAGTATTTTACTCTATAAAATTTAACTAAAATTTCATTTAAATAAGCCTCATTTATGAAGGGTTATGGTTAATATAAATGGTTAAAAGTATGTTATGTGATAACATGTCATTATTTTTATACAAAATCAGCTAAATAAAAATATATGTATAACATATAGAGTGTTTTACTCTATAGCTTGTACTTGACATTTCATTTAACGAAGCACTTTTTATGAAAAATGAATGGTTGATGTATGATGGAAGTATAAAATTATGAATCATGTATTATTTTATGATGTGGACCTAATGGTTGTATGACCTTGACCCCATTCATGGTTATTTTAGGTTTTGAGAGATCTATGTTATGTAATATCCCTGTAGTGTTATCTGTAGGGAATAATAGGGAATTTTCATGTCATCACTTTCTTTGAGCTGTGACTTTTCATGGGTTGTGATAAGCTATGATGTATAGTGACTACCTGTGACCCTAGTGGTTCATACCTAATATGTGAGTGTATAGGGTAGATTAGATAATAACCTATATTTGAGACAATATAATGGGTGTTTGGATAATTAGAGGTTGTGTAATTTTGAAATGATAACAGTGGGGTTTCCCATGTTTTAGGTTTCATATGGGTTATTACCATTGATTCCTGTGGGAAAGACTTGTGTTTTGAGAAGAGACACTATTTTAAAAAGATAATTTATGGTTATGGATGAGGAAAAATTCTATAGGGGTTACCCAATTTTATGGATGCCTTTAGATTTTGGATGTAGGTTTATATTCTCGTATTGATATTGGTGCACATGCAATAATACCAAGTATGGTGTGTGTGGTTCTCTGAGTTCTACAGATATTAGAATAAAGTTAGTTCTGAAGTGAAGGTTCATTTAGATACCTAACCATGTCGGTTTTTATTTTGATTCAACAATTATATATGGCCATGGTCCTAAATTTTCAAAACTAGGTTTGAGGGGGTGTTAGTAGATGCTTTAGTTCTTACACTTGAATGATGCTTAGGATGACAAGTGGTTGTTCAGTTATTCGTTGCTTGTGTGGGATGTTAGGATTTATTTTGAGTAGGGATATGAAATTCCCTTGGATTCTTGGTAATAACATAAAAGTGAGGCATGGTTTTCCATTTATTAGGTATTTAATCCCAAGAGTCATTATCTTTAGTGGGTTTCAATTGTCAAGTACCTCTCAAAGTGAGGTGATTGGGGAATTAATGATTGCTGTTAATCTCAATGTTTGGGAATTTCTATGAGGGTTGTGTTTTCCTTAATAGTGGAATCAGGTGTAAATATTATGTATTGAACATGACTCATAAGGATAAGCACTCATGTATTGATATTGAAACCTCTTACAAACACACTTAATGAGAATTTTAGGAATAGTTGAATGGTGGGGATCAAATAATAAACTATTAAAGGGTATAACCCTTGTTATAAAGAGAATATTGGAGAGATCCATGGATGATATTACTATGAGCTGATAATATGTCATGATCAATGTCTTGTTTAAATTCTCAAAAGGGAGTGGGACAATGATTTATTGGTGTCATGTTCAATAGAGAACAAGGTAAGATTCAAGTTGATTAAAAAAAATTGGTTTTGTGAAAATTAAGATGCTCTTGTGGTTTGGAGCACCATGACAGTCATTGTGATTTCACCCTTACATGCATGGTCTATGGTTATGATGGTATTGATCATTTCATGGTCTTCATGTAATTATAATGCCAATTTATAGGTTATTAAATCCTATATAGTTATATGATGACACTAGACTGAAGATTCAAATGGCACTATGGGAAAAACGAACTTTTGCAACGGGCTAATTGTGACGGGATTATTTCCCGTCGCAAATAGTCCAGTCCAGAGATTATTTGTGACGGGGGGTTGCCCCGTCGCAAATAACTTCTTATTTTCGACAGGTTTTGGTGGCCCATCGCAAAAAGTAATGTGCGGTTTGGCGCGGTTTATGGGCCAAACTGCTGGAAGGTTATTTGCGACGGGAGGAATATTCCCATCGCAAATAGTTCGTCGCTCGAAAGTATTTATGACGGGTCCCGTCGCAAATACCCGGTGGCAGTAAATGGGTTTTTGGGATGGGAAGGTTATTTGCGACGGGGGAATTTCTCCATCGCAAATAGTTTGTCGCTCAGAGGGTATTTGCGACAGGACCCGTCGCAAATACCCAGCAGCGGTAAATGGGTTGTTGCGACGGGATGTTGCCCCGTCGCAAAACGTGTGTCGGCAGGTACCTTTTACGACGGGGCCCGTCGCAAATACCCTTTTAACCGCCGACAACAATTAATGCGGGCAAAGGCATTTGCGACTAGACCCGTCGCAAAAGGTACCTGTTGCGACTGGAATACCGTCGTAAAAGGTCCCGTCGCAACTAATCTAACCTATATATACCCTCCATTCGTTTTTTCAAATCCTTCTCTTAGTTCTCACTTTCTTTCTCTCTCTCAACCCTATTTTTAGAGTGAAAGTTTGTTTGAGTTAGTTTTTTTTTTTGACGAAAAAGTTTTGAAGCCGTCTACATCAATAGACGATCAAGTTTAAAGGTATTTATATTTTATTTAATTTAATATTTATTTCATTTTTTATGTTAATTTTAATTATTATTTTTTAGTTTTAATTTAATTAGATTTAAATTGTTTTGTTAACAATATTCATCTGCAATAATAAATTGAAATTATTAGTACTAATTTTTAATAAATAGGAATAATTATTATTAATATGAATAATTAGTAATAAATAGGAATAATTAGTAATAAATAGGAATAATTAGTAATAAATAGGAATAATTAGTAATAAATAGGAATAATTATGAATAATTTGTAATAATTAGTAATAATTTGTAATAATTAAGAATAATTATAAATAAATAGGAATAAATAGTAATAAATAGGAATAAATAGTATTAAATAGGAATAAATAGTAATAAATAATAATAAATAGTAATAAATAGCAATAAATAGTAATAAATATGAATAAATAGTAATAAATAGGAATAATTACTATAAAATAGAAATAATTAGTAATAAATAAGAATAATTACTAATAAATAGGAATATATAATAATAAATACTAATAAATAGGAATAATTAGTAATAAATAGGAATAATTAGTAATAAATATGAATAATTAGTAATAAATAGGAATAATTAGTAATAAATAGGAATAAATAGTAATAAATAGGAATAAATAGTAATAAATATGAATAAATAGTAACAAATTGGAATAATTAGTAATAAATAGGGATAATTGGTAATAAATAGGAATAATTAGTAATAATTAGGAATAATTAGTAATAAATAGGAATTAATAGGAATAATTAGTAATAAATGGGAATAATTAGTAATAATTAGTAATAAATAGGAATAAATAGTTATAAATAGGAATAATTAGGAATAATTAGGAATAATTAGTAGTAATTAGTTGTAATTAGTAGTAATTAATAGTAAATAGTAGTTATTAGTAGTTATTAGTAGTAATTAGTAGTAATTAGTAGTAATTAGTAGTAATTAGTAGTAATTAGTAGTAATTTGTAGTAATTAGTAGTAATTAGTAGTAAATAGTAGTAAATAGGATTAAATAGCACTAAATAGGATTAAATACAAATAATTATTAATAAATAGGAATAATTAGTAATAAATATGAATAATTAGTAATAAATATGAATAATTACTAATAAATAGGAATAATTAATAATAATCTGTAATAAATAGGAATAATTAGTAATAAATAGGAATAATTAGTAATAAATAGGAATAATTAGTAATAAATCGCAATAATTAGGAATAATTCGCAATAAATAGGAATAATCAGCAATAATTAGGAATAATTTACAATAATTAGGAATAATTAGCAATAATTAGGAATAATTAGCAATAAATAGTAATAAATTGTACTATATAGTAATAAATAGGAATAATTTGTAACAAATAGAAATAATTATTAATAAATAGGAATAATTACTAATAAATAGGAATAATTAGTAATAAATGGGAATAATTAGTAATAAATAGGAATAATTAGTAATAAATAGGAATAATTTGTAATAAATAAAAATAATTAGTAATAAATAGGAATAATTAGGAATAATTAGTAATAAATACCAATAAATAGTAATAAATAGGAATAATTAGTAATAAATAGGAATAAATAGCAATAAATAGGAATAAATAGCAATAAGTAGCAATAAGTAGCAACAAATAGGAATAAATAGCAATAAATATGAATAATTAGTAATAAATAGGAATAATTAGCAATAAATATGAATAATTAGTAATAAATAGGAATAATAAGTAATAAATAGGAATAATTGGTAATAAATAGGAATAAATAGTAATAAATAGAAATAAATAGGAATAAATAGCAATAAATAGGAATAAATAGGAATAAATAGGAATAAATAGCAATAATTAGGATTAATTCGTAGTAATTAGTAATTAGTAATAATTATCAGTAAATATGAATAATTAGTAGTAAATAATAATAATTAGTAGTAAATAGTAATAAATAGGAATAATTAGTTAAAATGGTAATAAATAGGAATAATTAGACACAATTAGGAATAATTAGCAATAATTAGGAATAATTCGCAATAATTAGGATTAATTTGCAATAATTAGGAATAATTAGCAATAATTATGAATAATTAGAAATAAATCGGAATAATTAAGAATAATTAGGAATAATTAGGAATAATTAGGAATAATTAGGAATAATTAGTAATAAATAGGAATAATTAGGAGTAAATATGAATAAATAGAAGTAAATAGAAATAATTAGAAGTAAATGGGAATAATTAGAAGTAAATAGGAGTAATTAGGTGTAAATAAGAGTAAACAGGAGTAAACAAGAGTAAACAGTAGTAAACAGAAGTAAACAGGAGTAAACAGAAGTAAATAGAAGTAAACAGGAGTAATTAGGAGTTAACAGGAGTAATTAGGAATAGAGGACTAAATAGGAATAATTAGTAATAAATAGTAATAAAGAGGAATAAATAGGAATAAATAGGAATAAATTCTAATAACTTGTAATAACTTAGCATAATTTCTATTGAATTGATGGCACTCCTTTTTCTCAATGAAACTTCTTCTTTTTACTTTCACCAACTTAAAACATTATGAAAAGTATGCTTCTACATATGCATATTCAATATCGTATGCACGAGTTTGAATATGAATTCGTAGGACCGTATTTTTTATAATTTTTTCAAGCGGTGATAGTTGCAATAAGATAATTCATCGACGAAAAGGGGGCTCTTTTGTCTGACGGCTCATTTACTTGAATCTTTCTCACTCTGAAATCACAATGAATAAACTTCTGGATGTACTCTTATACATTCTCGTACGTATGAGAATAAATAATCCTACCTCCGAGTAGATTCTTCATCGTGATTTTAGTGTGAGAAAGATGCAAGTAAATGAGTCTTCGGACAAAAGAGTAGTCGTCAATCCACTGGAAATTGTGTATCCTAAATTTAATGGTAATTATTAATAAGTAGTTGTTATTATTTATCTTATTTTTTCAGATAGTGTTTTTATAATTTTAAATTATTCAAAAACAGTGATGATTTATATTTTGTAGAAAAATATGGAACAAGGAAATCGACATCAGTCATTATTAGATGATTGTGCAGAAATCCAAATGGTTCTGGTTTAAATCCTATATATATTGAGGGTGTTGAATATTTCTTATCATTTGCATCATCAAAACCAGAATATGTTTCAGAAGAAACAATTAAGCGTCCTTGTAAAAAATGTGCTATGATAATGTTTGACATATTTGACAAGGTTGGGGGACATCTCTTGCGGTTTGGTTTTTAACCAGATTATGTTTTTTGGTATCAACACGGTGAACGTAGTTCTAGAGAAGATACTAATAACTTGATTCTGAATCCATCACAGTTTCAAAATTTAGTACATAATGTTGCAGTTCCATCTGTTCAACAAACTAAAACTCAAGATGATAGTGATTTAACTCCTGAGTTGGCACCATCCAAATTTTATGAGTTTTTGAGGTCTGCTGAGGATTCATTATATCCTGGTTGCAAGATAATAAAATTAGAAGCGGCTGCAAAATTTATGGATATTAAATCAGACAATAAAATGTCAAACAACTGTTTTTATCAGATATTTTCTTTGGTTAAAACACTGTTATTTGAAGGAAATGTGTTGCCTTCAAATTACTATGAGAGCAGGAGGCTGGTTCGTAATCTGGTCCTTAGTTATCAGAAGATTAATGCATGTCCAAATGATTGCATCTTATATTTTGGTGAAAATGAGTCATTGGATAGTTGTCCCACATGTGGAAAATCGAGGTATAAAGAAGCTCAACCAGGGAAGTCTGGATCGATTCCAGTAAAACAGTTGAGATATTTCCCCCTTACACCCAGGTTGCAGTGTTTATTTATGTCTAATAACACATCGCCAATGATATCATGGCACAAAACCAAGATTTTGACTGATAAAAGCTTTAATCATCTATCTAATGGTGATTCATGGAAAAATTTTGACCATCTGCATTTGTATTTTTCTTTAGAAGCCTGAAACGTGTGATTGGGTCTTTCTACTAACAGTTTCTGTCTATTTAGTTCTTATGGTAGTCAGTATTCATGTTAGCATGTCTTTATAACTCCCTAAAATTTACCTCTATGGATGTTGATGAAGGAGCCCTATATATTTTTGAATCTATTAATCTCTAGACCTCTGAAAAATAATATTGATGTTTATTTGTACTCGTTGATTGATGAGTTAAATGCATTGTGGAGTGATGGAGTTAGTACATATGATGTTGATGCGAAACAAAATTTCATTTTAAAAGATGCATTGATGTGGACGATTAGTGACTTTCCGACATATGGCATGTTATCTGGTTGGAGTACATGTGGTCTGAAATCATGTCCTTACTGTATACAAGACAACAAAGCCTTTATGCTCATCAATGGAAAAAAAACCTTGCTATTATGACTGTCACCACATATTTCTTCCAACCGATCATCCTTTTAGGAGGAAAAAATATCATTTCAGAAAAGGTACAATTGAAAGGGATGAACCTCCAAAGATGATATCAGGTACAGAGTTAAAATCAGTTGTATTTTCATTACCTCCCATCACATTTGGACCAACAATAAACCAACAAAAAATTGATGGATTTGGGAAAGAACATAATTTTATAAAACAAAACATTTTTTGGGATCTTCCATATTGGTCTGATTTGTTATTCTGCCACATGTTGGATGTCATTCATATTGAGAAGAACTTTTTTGATAATTTATTTTATACAGTTTTGGATACACCAGGTAAGACCAAAGATACTGTAAAGGCACGATTAGAACTTGCCCAAATTTTCAGGGGACCAGAACATGAACTATTTGAAAATTTCAGATCACAGAGGTTAATGAAGACAAAAGAAGCTTATACATTTTCCAAAGAGAGTCGCTTATTATTTTGTTAGTGGATTGCAGATTTGATACTTCCAGATGGATGTGCTTCCAATTTGAGAAGATATGTTAAGAATGGTTATATTACTGGATTAAAAAGTCATTATTGTCTTGTTATAATGGAAAGACTTATGCCGATTGGATTCAGAGGTTTATTGAATTATATGATTTGGGATTCAATAACATACATATCATATTCTCTTCGAGACATTTGTGTAGTGAAAACAGACTATGATACCCTAAGAAAACTGGGAGAAGATGTTGCTGTAATTATATGTAAACTGGAAAAAATCTTTCTTCCAGCTTTCTTTAACTCAATAGAACATCTAATATTACATTTTCCACATGAATCTAAATTTGTAGGTCCCGTACAGTTTCGATGGATGTACCCATTCGAGAGAAGCATGAAAAAATTAAAGAAAAAAGTATGTAACAAAGCATCAGTTGAAGGCTCAATTGCTGAAGCTTATTTTCAAGAGTAAATTTCTTTTTTCTGCTCTCATTATTTTGAATCTCAATATCCCTCAAAACACAATCGCATGGGAATAAATGAGGGGAATGTTAATGACGAAATGGAAAATCAATTATTAGTTTTTAATCAGCCAAATCTTGGTTTCGGCAGAGTTCATGAATGGTGGATTTCAGATGATGAACATCACAGAGCTGATACATATGTTCTACTCAACTGTGAATAAATGACATCAATTACGGTGTGAGTGCTTCTATCAATTATTCTATAATTTATGTTGAAGTATGTAAACTTATTTTATTTCTAGGTTATATGATAATCATATCAAGAAATAACTTCCACAAATTACAGTAGCTTCTCTTGAAGAACGCAGACAAAAAAAAATTTCTCAATGGTTTCAAAAACTGGTAACATAAATTATTGATGGTTTAATATAAATTTTTTTTATTATTTATCATATTGATAATTGTTTTAAAAAAATTTAGGTGTCTCAACATGCTGATAAAATTGATAAGAGACTGTCTATATTGAGTAACCCACCATCAAAAATGGTAAAATCTTATAATACATATGTGGTGAATGGTTTTCAATTTCATACACGTGAATATGGGGAATCAAAAAAATAATGAACAGTGGAGTTTTATTGAGAGGATCTCATCACAGAGAAATTTAAGTTTACTTTTATGGAATTCTGGATGAAATTATTGAGCTGTGTTATCTAGGACAGAATTACATAATTATGTTTAAATGTCGGTGGTGGGATATTGAGAGAGTCTTGTGTGTTCATCTGACTCATAGAATCGTCAATATTAAATATAAAATTCTTCTTGCAGTAAATGAACCATTTTTACTAGATTAATAGGAACATCAAATTTATTATGCAAATTACTGTGATAATTCAAGAGACTTGAGTGATTGGTGGAGCATAATAAAAATGAAATCTTGGGAAAATCAGTTTACTCAAACTGAATGTGGTTCCACTGAAGTGGAAGGAATTGAAATTTTTCAAGAGACTTCTCAAAATCTATATTTTTCACAAAGAGATGTGAATATCGATGATGTCACTCCACAATTAAGGATCGATGATGAAGAAGATGCCAATGATGTAACAAATGAATTTAAAATGACAAGAGATGATGAAACTGAAACTCATATGGATATTGATGATGCTGGGGAGGAAGATCAAGACATTAACATGGACAGCTATGGAGATGAGGATGAAGGTGTAAATTGACACAGTTAAATGCTAGTTATAATCATAACTAACATATATCTATATATAATGTTTATTTTCAACTATCTACTAACAACAATTGTTTTGTGTTTCAGATGGATCCTGGTCTATTTTATGAGTTGCATGAGGCTGATCTGCCTTTGGATGAGGGGGACTGTGGACCATCTGACCCTCAGCCTACAGACGGTTCAGGGGGAACGCAGAGGGGGTGTGGTCTAGCACAACTGATGATTCCTGACCCTATCCTCGAGTGATGTCCATGTCTTGGCTTCGATGCATGCACACGGAGGTATGGTAACTTGTATATTTTAGTTATCTTTCATTAATTTATTTATATATATACTAATTGTTTGATTATTTATTCTTTTTTCATAGTTTTTCACATGTAGCTATTGGACAGAGGAGTGCTATTTTGCGCAATTATTTTTCTCAACCATGGATCACATGGGAACAGATTCTCATTCATGTGCGGCGCGACATGTTCAATCATTGCCTAGTACATAAATAAAGAATATTTATTTTGAAATTTATTATATTAATAACTTGATATTATAAATTATTTGTAGGTTTTATGGTATCCCATTGATGATAGCATGCGTGACGCTATCCACGCGTCATGGCAGGTGTCTATATGTGACCATTTCCATCAGTTTTTTCACAATTTGAGAAGAACAGTCATTAAGAAAGTAGGAATGATAGAATTTGATGAGTCGTGTAGAGCCCACCGACCAGAGTACATTTCATCTCACGTTTGGGATGGATTATGTGTTGGGAAAAAATCCCTCAAGGTAACATTTCAGTATTTTTGGGTTGATTGTGTTTGTTGACAAATCAGGTTTTCATGGATATTTTTTGAGTTCCCAAGAAGTTGTTGACAATCCTTGTTGATAAAGAACAATGAAAAAGGAAAGGAAGATCTGGAGGTTGTAACATCCCAAGTAAGTAATGAATAATAGATATTTTTATCTATGTCTATTAATGATTAAGATAGTGTTATAGAGGCTTAAAATGAAAATAAATACAATCTTATGCATGGAATACACTAATATTCTTAAAAGATTGTTTTACTGCCTTTTGATGGCAAACCATTTTTGAATCTATATTTTGACAATTTTATAAACTATGTTTGTCAAAATAAACTTATTATTTATGATTGGGACATCAAAATTTACCTTGTGTGAATTTTTGGTATTTTTCTGACAATGCTCATTTTTTAATGAATAGTGAAAAATACTGCATTTTACATCAAAACTGCTTTTTAATCTAATTTATTTATATGATTAGATTATTTTTTGAATTGGTTTTGAAGTGAAATTAGAATATATTTTTACCATTTTATCCAATGGTGGTCATTGGAATCAATTTCACTTTGAAATTAGACTTAAACTGGTGTCAATCTTTTGATACTTATTGTTTTGTAAAAACACGCTATTTTCTCTGGCAGCAGGAATTAATTATTAAATTAATTAATGTGACTTATATGATTTGAATTTTTTAAAATAGACTTCATTTTTTAATACGGAATATCAAATATAGCTTATGGTGAATTTTTGGTAATTTTCTGAAAAACTTCAATTTTTGATGAATAGTGAAACCACTAAGTGGTAATCAAGCAAACTGATTTTTCAGTTAAATGAAAGTTTACCACTAATGTGTATTGAATTTTAAAAATCCGACATACATGGTTGTCATTAAGAAGTAAAATTTGGTTCAATGGGATTAAAATATTTTTTTGGTGAATAGTAACTTATTAAGTTTTTAATCGCGATTAGTGGTAATTAGGGTAGTTTAAGGTATAAATAATGCTTTAATAATATGAAATGACCTAGACACATGTCCCAACCTTATTGGTTGTGTCATGGATGACCAAGAAAAGCCATGGGTCAACTTGGGGACCCCATGGAGACATTTTGGTTGGGAAATGACATAAATAACTTTTTATTTAATGTAAAAGTAAAAAATGACACAAACATAATATGTTTTACGAAAACAATTTTTACATGGGGTTATAAAGCTCAGATATTTGATTATAAATAGTAATTAGAAATCTAAAAAGATTTCCTACATCATAGTATTTTTTTTATGATTTTTAGACATTAAATAAATTAAATTATTTATGACATAATAATGATGCAGCGATGACATCATTATTTGACGATTTAAATAAAATGGAAAGACAATGTAAAATCTATGAACTAAACATGTCAAAAACTTATTGTATGGGTGTATTTAGAACCCTTATCACCTTATCCACGAATTCTATCAATGTGGGACCTTTTAAAACCGAAACACATTTTCAAATAAAGTAATATTTCTTTACTTTCCAAAAGTGCCCCTCCTCTCCTCTTATAAAAGGCCCCCACCTCTACCTCATTTCACACACTCCTCAAGCCTTTGGCTCGGCCAAACCCTGACCATTTACTCTCTCCACATCCCTCTCCTAATCCTAGATGATTCCCTTTGGGCAGAATCCTTTCAAAGGAAGCCTTTAGGCTCAAATCAAAAGGAGTTACACTTTTAAAGGTAATTCATTCTCTCATGTTCATTTGTTTTATTTTGCTTCTCCAACCCCCTAAACTCTTTTTATTTACTTATTTTGTAACAAAACCAGTATATTCAATATACTAGGATTTTGTTATAATATTTATTTGAGCTACACTCTCACACAACTACATCAAATGGTTAAAGAACATACGGTTTCCGTGGATGGCGAAATTCTGCCTCCCGAAACGATGATTGTTCAATACTCATTTAACACCTTCAAAGGTGGCCATTATGATGTCACTATTTTTATATATGATATATAATATGTTTATGTTTTCCTTAAGCTTCTGTTTTTTTCATTTTGGGCATACCTTTATGGTTTCCATTATGGGTAAACACGATATCT
This sequence comes from Viscum album, assembly GCA_963277665.1. NCBI lineage: Eukaryota > Viridiplantae > Streptophyta > Magnoliopsida > Santalales > Viscaceae > Viscum > Viscum album. Next base: position 608,748,534 of record OY728123.1, on the reverse strand, counting down.
TCATTTTAGGAAGTGCGGACTACGGCCCCCTGAAAGTGATTTGATTCGTTAATACCATATGTGGGATGTGTAAAGGATAAAGTTAATGATATTATATATGTTATTATACTATAATTATAATATACTCTTATATCATTATGATTCCATTCCAGAAAATATGAAATAGAAATGGAAGTAGCGTTCATGCGTACGTACGGCTTACCGTCTCCATGAACGGTGCATTTCATTTCTTACCTCTAAATGTGATGTAATATTATAAATACATGTTTATGATGAATATATATGATATATATGTTATCCAAATCATTAATATAATTATGGATATAACGAACCTATGACCAAATTAACAACATGTAAGTGTAAGAAGTCTATTTTGACTTAAGAACCAAATACCAACAAAATGAACATTATTAACTTAAATGATTACATGATGTTCATAACATGGTATAAAAGGAATAATGAACTTGAAAAATATTCTTAAGCAAGTGGAGATTAACTCAAGTTTATTATTCAGGAGATTAAATAACGGTCGGGTCAAGTCGGATACGAGGTATGGGACTTCGTCTCAATCTCCTTTCGTTGAGGCATATTTTATTTTATACACAACTTTCTTTTATATGGTTTATAAACCCCTTTGACTTTTACGTTTATTCAAAAGGAATCTTTTTTATACGAAGCATTTACTAAACGAAAAAAGGGAATGTTTTTGTCGTACGTATGCGGCGACAACGACTTCTCCGCCGTCGTGACCGTTATTTGAGTTCCGCCTTCCTCTACAAGCCATACCTTTTTTTTAAAAGAAAAATAAATACCATGTTTTACTTTTCTTTTATTTTAGTATTGAAAATGGTTTTCATAATGTTTTTATATCAATGTGTTGTATTGATATCTCGTGATTGAAATGTGGAAATTTTATGTTTCCTTTATGCATGTTTTATGTGATATGATTATGTTATGGTTCTTGGGCATTATTATGAAGGCGGGTGGTTCCGTGATAAACTAAGGGCGGGTGATCCCGTTATAGCTCTCCAATGCATTGGGTAACACGAAGGAGTGAAACATTGAGGTTTCTCCGATGAGATTTAGGGAATATACTGTGATGGGTATTCCAAACGTAACCAAGAGGGTTACTCCCTACGTAAGAATGTTATGAATGCCTCAAGTTACCTTTACGTCTTATGATTTCTATGATTTATTCATGATTTTATGAGGTATGTTAAAGTGCCTATGTTTTATGGGTAAAGTATGATTTCATTCTTATGTATATATGAACTCATGTTTCCTTTCCATGTTTTTTTTTATAACCCATACTGAGTTTTTATGCTCATCCCAAGTTTTTGAAATGTTTTTCATAGGTCAAGGGAAAGGTACATGATAAGATGATAGAGTCAAGGATGTGTCAAGAAATAATCCATGTTTTATTTTAAATGTGTTTCCATTGATGGGAATGAAGAATACTATATTTATGTAACCACTTTGTTTATATGTAGAATGTAATGCAAGTTTTATGATCTAATTCTCTAAAACTCTAAACCCAAAAAGATCCTCAATGTGTAATCTTGTAATAACTCAAGATTAAGTAAGGTTTAAGGCTGGGGCCTTATAGTTGGTATCAAAGGTCGGTTTAGATAACTTTAGGAGTTAGAATTCTATTAAATGATTATCCAAAAATATTTTTTTTTTGAAATGATATAGCATTTAAAGATTACCATGTTGCTTCATCTAAGACATGTTTGTTCAGAATGGTTTTCTGCAGAGGAAACAGGGAAGCAGTGCTAGGAAGGCATACAGAAGGAAATAACCTTCCGAATCAGCATCCAGAAATGGTCAGAATTGGAACTGAACAGTTTTTTGTAGTAATGGCGCAGTTGACTCAAGCGATAAATGGCGGTGGTATCCATACACGAGATCAGCCAGACCAACCGCAGAGGAACATGTTAGTGGTGGAACATTTCATGAGGCAACATCCACCATCATTCAGAGGATCATCTGACCCTGTGCAAGCTGAAGGGTGGATTAAAGCACTGGAGAAGATTTTTGATGTCATGGGGTGTTCAGACAATCAAAAGGTTAGTCTTGCTATTTACCGTTTGGAGGGTGAAGCAGATCAGTGGTGGTCTATGGTTAAAAATATCAGGGACGCCGATGAGATTGATGCTCTTGACTGGGATGAATTCAAAGGTATGTTTCTTGAGAAGTATTTTCCTAAGGTTGTTCGACTTAGGATGGAAAATCAATTCTTGGAATTGAGGCAAGAGGAAGACTCAATGGCTGCCTATGAATAAAGGTTCACTCGATTGGCAAGGTATGCTCCAAATTTTATCCGGGACCTTGATAGTAAAATCAATCGTTTTTACTCAGGATTAAATCCAAAATATCGAAGGGCATTAGCTTCTCGTGAGTTTAAAAGTTATGAAAAGCTTGTTTGATGTGCTGAGAAGGTGGAAATGGAGTTTGCCGATGACCAAGTTTTCTATAACAACCAGCAGAACAAGAGACCGAGGTGGCAGGAGAAAGTTAAGAATTCTTCAAAAAAGTCTGATGGTAAGAGAACTAAGTTTCCAGTTTGTGATAAATGTGGCAAAAGGCATGCTGGGGAATGTCTTCTGAATTCTGGGAAGTGCTACCGATGTGGTAAGATGGGACATAAGGCTCGTGATTGCACTGAAAATGATCAAGGTGAAGGTAAGAACAAATTTGATTTACAGTTAGTGAAATGTTATAAGTGCAATGAGATGGGTCACTATGAAAACGAGTGTCCCACAAGGATCTTGAGTGATGGGAAGTAGTTAGACTACAAGCAGAAAGGGGTGGTGAAATCCTTTGCAACTACTTCAGCAGATGTCGGGCCATCAAATGAAGTTGTATCAGCTCCAGGGAGCTCAGTTTTTTTCAAAGATTGACTTGAGATCGGGGTACCATCAGCTGAAGGTAAAGGAGGCAGATATTCTGAAGACCGCGTTCCGTACGAGATATGGCCATTATGAATTTGTAGTAATGCCTTTTGGGCTAACCAATGCACCTACTGTATTCATGGACTTAATGAATAGAATTTTCCATGAGTTCTTGGATAAGTTTGTGGTGGTTTTCATTGATGATATTTTGGTGTTTTATAAAAGTAAAGAGGAGCATGAAAAACATTTAAGGGTTATCTTGAAAACCTTAAAAGAAAAGAAACTGTATGGGAAATTCAGCAAGTGTGAGTTTTGGTTGCAACAAATTTCTTTCCTTGGTCACATTGTTTCTAAAGATGGAATAACTGTTGATCCTGCAAAAACAAAAGTTGTGGAAGAATGGCCAAGACCCACAAATGTAACCGAGATTCGTAGCTTCCATGGTTTGGCGGGCTATTACCAAAGGTTTGTTAGAAATTTTTCACGGTTATCTAGTCCAATGACTAAGCTAACTCGAAAGGGTGTTAAGTTTATCTGGACAAAAGAATGTGATGATTGTTTTCAGGAATTGAAAAGAAGATTGGTGAATGATCCAGTTTTGGCACTACCTTCCAGGAATGGTGAGTTTGTTATATACAGTGATGCTTCATTGAAAGGACTTGGTTGCGTCCTAATGCAGAATGATCAGGTAATTGATTATGCTTCACGACAGTTGAAAACTCATGAGGTAAATTACCCTACACATGATTTGGAACTAGCTGCTGTTGTTTTTGCTTTAAAAATTTGGAGGCATCATTTGTATGGAGTAAAGTGTGAAATATATACCGATCACAAAAGTTTAAAGTATATATTCACTCAGAAAGAGTTAAACATGAGACAAAGGAGATGGCTGGAATTAATCAAGGATTATGATTGTACAATTCATTACCATCCGGGAAAAGCAAATAAAGTGGCTGATGCTTTGAGTCGAAAAAGTAATGCTTCATTAACAATGTTGCGTTTGGAACGTGATCCTTTGGTTAAGGATTTGATGAACTTTGTCATAGAAGTTGTTGGTGCAGGAAGTCCTTCTGTTTTTGTTTCAGGTATCAGTGAGATCATCTCTATCAGATAGAATCAAGCAAGCACAGAAGCAAGATAGTGAGTTGCAGAAAAAGGTAGAGCTGGTTCAGAAAGGTAAGTTTCCTGAATTCAACATTGATAGTGATTGCGTTTTGAGATTTGGGAAGAGATTGTGTGTGCCTTGTGATTCACAGTTGAAGAGAGAGTTGTTATGTGAAGCTCATAGTTCTCCATTTTCAGTTCATCCGGGCAGTACTAAGATGTATAGAGATCTGCAGAAGTGTTACTGGTGGGATGGAATGAAAAGAGATATTGCTGATTTTACTGTGAAGTGTTTGACTTGTCAGAAGGTTAAAGCAGAGCGGCAGTTACCGAAAGGGATGCTTCAGCCTTTACCAGTTCCAGAGTGGAAATGGGAGAATTTATCCATGTACTTTGTTGTTGTATTACCGAATACATCTCGAGGTAATAATGCAATCTGGGTTATTGTTGATCGCTTGACCAAATCTGCTCATTTCCTTTCTATACGAGATACTTTCTCTCTTGATCAACTTTCCCGTTTGTATCTTAAAAAGATAGTCAGGTTACATGGAGTTCCTCTCTCCATTGTATCGGATCGTGATCTCAGGTTTACTTCTAACTTTTGGAAAGGCCTTCATAAGTCGTTGGGTACTGAATTAAATTTTAGTACAGCTTTTCATCCTCAATCAGATGGGAAGTCAGAACGAACAATCCAGACATTGGAGGATATGCTACGCGCTTGTTCTATGGATTATTAGGGAAGTTGGGACCAACATCTTTCTTTGGTTTAATTTTCATATAATAACAGTTTTCATTCCAGTATACAGATGGCACCATTTCAAGCATTATATGGGAAGCGGTGTCGAACTCCAGCTTTCTGAGATGAAGTGGGTGAAAGGAAGTTGATGGGACCAGAATTGGTAGAAGAGATGGCAGAAAAGGTTCAGCTGATTCAGAAACACATGAGAACAGCTCAGAGCAGGCAGAAGAGTTATGCGGATAACCGGAGGAAGGATCTATCTTTCGAGGTAGGTGATCATGTTTTTCTCAAGGTTTCTCCTTAGAAAAGCGTGATGAGATTTGGTAAGAAAGGAAAGTTGAGTCCAAGGTTTGTTGGACCATACGATATCCTGGAGAGAGTTGGATCAGTTGCATACCGAGTGGCTTTACCTCCGAGTTTATCTCAGGTACACAATGTTTTTCACGTTTCGATGTTGAGAAAGTATATGCCAGATCCATCTCATGTTTTGAGTCCAGAGGTAGTTCAGCTGGAAGAGAACCTATCTTATGAGGAGCAACCGGTCCAGATTCTTGACCACATGGAGAAAGTGTTACGGAATAAGGTGATTAAGTAGGTAAAGGTTTTGTGGAAAAACCACATGATTGAAGAGGCAACATGGGAATCTGAAAATGCAATGAGGGATAAGTACCCCCATTTATTCGATAAGTAAATAAATTGCGGGGACGCAATTTTCTAAAGGGGGGAAGGATGTAACATCCCAAGTAAGTAATGAATAATAGATATTTTTATCTATGTATATTAATGATTAAGATAGTGTTATAGAGGCTTAAAATGAAAATAAATACAATCTTATGCATGGAATACACTAATATTCTTAAAAGATTGTTTTACTGCCTTTTGATGGAAAACCATTTTTGAATCTATATTTTGAAATTTTTATAAACTATGTTTTCCAAAATAAACTTATTCTTTATGATTGGGACATCAAAATTTACCTTGTGTGAATTTTTGGTATTTTTCTGACAATGTTCATTTTTTAATGAATAGTGAAAAATACTGCATTTTACATCAAAACTGCTTTTTAATCTAATTTATTTATATGATTAGATTATGTTTTTAATTGGTTTTGAAGTGAAATTAGAATATATTTTTATCATTTTATCCAATGGTGGTCATTGGAATCAATTTCACTTTGAAATTACACTTAAACTGGTGTCAATCTTTTGATACTTATTGTTTTGTAAAAACACGCTATTTGCTCTGGCAGTGGGAATTAATTATTAAATTAATTAATGTGACTTATATTATTTTAATTTTGTAAAATAGACTTCATTTTTGAATTTTGAATATCAAATATAGCTTAGGGTGAATTTTTGGTAATTTTCTGAAAAACTTCATTTGTTGATGAATAGTGAAACCACTAAGTGGTAATCAAGCAAACGGATTTTTCAGTTAAATGAAAGTTTACCACTAATGTGTATTGAATTTTGAAAATCCTACATACATGGTTGTCATTAAGAAGTAAAATGTGGTTCAATGGGATTAAAATATTTTTTTGGTGAATAGTAACTTATTAAGTTTTTAATCGCGATTAGTGGTAATTAGGGTAGTTTAAGGTATAAATAATGATTTAATAATATGAAATTACCTAGACACATGTCTCAACCTTATTGGTTGTGTCATGGCCGACCAAGACAAGCCATGGGTCAACTTGGGGACCCCATGGAGACATTTTGGTTGGGAAATGACATAAATAACTTTTTATTTAATGTAAAAGTAAAAATGACACAAAGATAATATGTTTTACGAAAACAATTTTTACATGGGGTTATAAAGCTCAGATATTTGATTATAAATAGTCATTGGAAAGCTAAAACGATTTCCTATATCATAGTATTTTTTTATTATTTTTAGACATTAAATAAATTAAATTATTTATGACATAATAATGATGCAGCGATGACATCATTATTTGACGATTTAAATAAAATGGAAAGACAATGTAAAATCTATGAACTACACATGTCCAAAACTTATTGGATGGGTGGATTTAGAACCCTTATCACCTTATCCACGAATTATATCAATTTGGGACCTTTTAAAACCGAAACACATTTTCAAATAAAGTAATATTTCTTTACTTTCCAAAAGTGCCCCTCCTCTCCTCTTATAAAAGGCCCCCACCTCTACCTCATTTCACACACTCCTCAAGCTTTGGCTCGGCCAAACCCTGCCCATTTACTCTCTCCACATCCCTCTCCTCATCCTAGAGTATTCCCTTTGGGAATAATCCTTTCAAAGGAAGCCTTTAGGATCAAATCAAAAGGAGTTACACTTTTAAAGGCAATTCATTCTCTCATGTTCATTTGTTTTATTTTGCTTCTCCAACCCCATAAACTCTTTTTATTTACTTATTTTGTAACAAAACCAGCATCTTCAATATACTAGGATGTTGTTATAACATTTATTTGAGCTACACTCTCACAAAACTACATCAAATGGTTAAAGAACATACGGTTTCCGTGGATGGCGAAATTCTGCCTCCCGAAACGATGATTGTTCAATACTCATTTAACACCTTCAAAGGTGGCCATTATGATGTCACTATTTTTATATATGATATATAATATGTTTATGTTTTCCTTAAGCTTCTATTTTTTTCATTTTGGGCATACCTTTATGGTTTCCATTATGGGTAAACACGATATCTTCATTTTAGGAAGTGCGGACTACCGCCCCCTGAAAGTGATTTGATTCGTTAATACCATATGTGGGATGTGTAAAGGATAAAGTTAATGATATTATATATGTTATTATACTGGAATTATAATATACTCTTATATAATTATGATTCCATTCCAGAAAATATGAAATAGAAATGGAAGTAGCGTTCATGCGTACGTACGGCTTACCGTCTCCATGAACGGTGCATTTCATTTCTTACCTCTAAATGTGATGTAATATTATAAATACATGTATATGATGAATATATATGATATATATGTTATCCAAATCATTAATATCATTCTGGATATAACGAACCTATGACCAAATTAATAACATGTAAGTGTAAGAAGTCTATTTTGACTTAAGAACCAAATACCGACAAAATGAACATTATTAACTTAAATGATTACATGATGTTCATAACATGGTATAAAAGGAATAATGAACTTGAAAAAGATTCTTAAGCAAGTGGATATTAACTCAAGTTTATTATTCAGGAGATTAAAGAACAGTCGGGTCAAGTCGGATACGAGGTTTGGGACTTCGTCTCAATCTCCTTTCGTTGAGGCATATTTTATTTTATACACAACTTTCTTTTATACGGTGTATAAACCCCTTTGACTTTTACGTTTATTCAAAAGGAATATTTTTTATACGAAGCGTTTACTAAACGACAAAAGGGAATGTTTTTGTCGTACGTATGCGGCGACAACGACTTCTCCGCCGTCGTGACCGTTATTTGAGTTTCGGCTTCCTCTACAAGCCATACCTTTTTTTTAAAAGAAAAATAAATACCATGTTTTACTTTTATTTTATTTTATTATTGAAAATGGTTTTCATAATGTTTTTATATCAATGTGTTGTATTGATATCTCGTGATTGAAATGTGGAAATTTTATGTTTCCTTTATGCATGTTTTATGTGATATGATTATGTTATGGTTCTTGGGCATTATTATGAAGACGGGTGGTTCTGTTATAAACTAAGGGCGGGTGAGCCCGTTATAGCTCTCCAATGCATTGGGTAACACGAAGGAGTGAAACGTTAAGGTTTCTCCGAAGAGATTTATGGAATATACTGTGATGGGTATTCCAAACGTAACCAAGAGGGTTACTCCCTACGTAAGAATGTTATGAATGCCTCAAGTTACCTTTACGTCTTATGATTTCTATGATTTATTCATGATTTTATGAGGTATGTTAAAGTGCCTATGTTTTATGGGTAAAGTATGATTTCATTCTTATGTATAAATGAACTCATGTTTCTTTTCCATGTTTTTTTTATAACCCATACTGAGTTTTTATGCTCATCCCAAGTTTTTGAAATGTTTTTCACAGGTCAAGGGAAAGGTACATGATAAGATGATAGAGTCAAGGATGTGTCAAGAAATAATCCATGTTTTATTTTAAATGTGTTTCCATTGATGGGAATGAAGAATACTATCTTTATGTAACCACTTTGTTTATATGTGGAATGTAATTCAAGTTTTATGATCTAATTATCTAAAACTCTAAACCTGAAAAGATCCGCAATGTGTAATCTTGTAATAACTCAAGATTAAGTAAGGTTTAAGGCTGTGGCCTTATAGAGGCGGTACAAAAGAGCAGTACAAGGTGGCGTCGTTTCCCAGTGTTTGCCAAATTTTTGGGGTCCAAAATTTGGAATTTGGTGAGCATCGTGAAAAGTGGATTTCCATGAAGATCATATTTTTATATGGAAAAGGCATGAGTTTCGCGAAGATGGGATATATGGATTGGATTTTGTGAAGTCCATAAAAATGGAGGCGGTGATGCTTCGCGATTACGTTAAAGCTTCGCGAACGGTAGAGTTGAAGCGCATCGCGGCAGTGAAGGGATTTGCAAGGGAGCTTCGCGACGAAGGTGCGAAGGAATGTTGAAGGTAATGATCCGTGATTACAACGAGCTTCGCGAACGGAAATTTTCCGTGGTGATTCGCGATTTGGAAAGAATTCCGATGGAAACTTCGGAGCTTCGCGATTTGAGATGACGTGGCGTTGACTTCACGCAAAAAGTTTGAGGTTCGGTGGAATCTCCTATAAATAGAAGCCGACCCCCTCAAGAGAAGTAGAGAGAATTTTCAGAGAAGATCATTTGCTCTCGTTTTGCGAAGGTGGTTCGCGGAGCCAGTGTGCTTCGCGAAAGAGGAGCTTCGCGGCGGCTATTGTAGCTCCGCGAAACCTGCGAGCTCCGCGTTGGCTTAGTAAGATTCGTGAGGGACGTTGCTTTGCGACGGCTTGAGCTTTGTGAAAGTTCTTCGCGAAAGTGCTTCGCGAAAAGGCAGGAGCTTCGCGAAGGCTTGTTTGAGCTTCGCGAAATTGGGAGCTTCGCGAAGTAGGGTGATTTTCGAAGGTGTTTCCAAAAAGAATTTCCCAGTGTTCAGAGGCAAAGAGGTATTCATCAGTGGATGAAATTTGGACATTACAGAGCATCAATCATCAGTTAAGGATGCATGCATTCATGCAAGTGAAGAGACCTACTAGTCTATAAACTGTGAGTGGATCCCTTCCAAGTGCAGTGAGCATAGGAAGAGGAAAAAGGTGATCCTCTCCACCGGCAGTGATCCAGAGAGAGAGAAACAGGGAGTGACCCTTGGGAAAGCAGTGATATGACCCTAAACATTGTAAAGGCAGTGAGCCTGGGCATAGAAGTGATCTAGCCCGAATTTTGTATCCACATCTTATGAAGATTAGTGGGATTTGGTACGCACAACAAATTGTCGGCGTATGCTCCTTGGACGTATCCCAGGGAGGGTGAACCAAGTAAAAATATTTGTGTCTTCCTGCTTACTTCCCTGCATTGCATTTGAAGCATCATCATCAGACAAAGAAGAAAATAAGTGATCATAATAAAAACACAAGTGCAAACAAAGTGACCCTTGTAATAAAGAGGTCAAGATCCAGTGGGGCAGGAAGAATTTTGAAAAGAATATCCATACCCCGATTCACCCCCCCTCTCAGGGTATATAGGCCCCTATTGGTCCTAACATTATTTTTACACTGGTTGGGTGGTGGATTTTGGAGGAGATATTCAGTGGGACGGAAGAACCGGGGGAGACAGGAGGTAACACATCAAGCTGGTAGTCGTACATTCAGTACGCATAGAGAGAATCTTATAAGTATATTTTTTAAATATTTTATATAACGTTAAATATAAACAGTTTATTTTATATTTTTTGTAATTAGTTGAGCATCCCGATATTACGGAGTTTGACATTTATCATAGGATGTACAGTGATACAGCAAATGGAGAGATTAGAGGTGATCTCCAGCGTCAGATTGTGGTTAGTATTATTTTTTTTAGTTTGACAATTAACTGCATATAATATTTTCACCATTTTAATTTCAAATTAGAATTGAAGGAGTCATATGAGGTTGGGACCTCTCAGACACAGGCTGAGAGTCAAGACGAGATGACTGGGCAGACCAGTGCCCACCATTTCGATGAGGTAGCATGGATGCAGGCGACGCAATATGGCTTTGAGAAGGGCCGAGTAGTTGGTATTGGATCTAATTTGACTCTTGGTACTTATTATGGTACTGTTGCGATGTCGGCATCCAGCTCGAGAGGTGCTCATGGAGAGGAATCATCTTCTGCCTCATAGTATCAGGAGTAGTTGCAAACTCAGTCTAAGCTTATAGAGAGTTTGCAGAAGCAGCATGAAGAGATGTTTCAGTGGCAGTAGCAGCAGCAGCAATAACAACATGAGGAGGAGATGCGTCTATGGGAGCAGCAGCGGCAGCAGCAGCATCACGATCAGATGGAGTGCATGCACCATCTGACTCATAGTTTAGGGATGGAGTTTCTTCCACTATCTCCTCCACCTCCACCAACTCCTCCAGAATACGACCCCCCTAGTGTTTTCTATGTCAAAAAAATTTGAATTCAATATTTGTAGTAATATGAACTATTTACAGTTTTTGTCTTTTATATTGGTGCAAATATTGCATAATTTTTTTTATTTCTAATACTTTATTATTTATTATTAGTATTATATTTTTTAATATTTTTTTATTTTACTGATAATAATAATATTTTATGATTTTTTTATATTTTTTTGTAAATATTGATAATTTTAATATTTTTTTATTTTTTTATTATTTTAATAATATTAATATAAATTTTTTATTAATCATAATTTTATAAAATATATTTTTTTATTATTATATTTTTTAATGTTTGATTATTTCACTAATAATAATATTTTTTATTTTTTTTATTATTTTAATAATAATAATATAATTTTTTCATTAATCATAATTTTATTAATTTTTTTTAATATAATTTTTTCATTAATCATAATTTTTTTAATTTTTTTTATTATGTCTAGTATTTGCGACGAGACCTTTTGTGATGGGATCCCGTCGCAATTAAGTTAAATATATTTTTTTTAATAGTATTTGCGACGGGACGATGGGTCTGTCGCAATTAGTATTTGCGACGGGCCCGTCGCAAAAAGGTTTATATATATATAATGTATATAATTGAAAGTTTATTTGGGACAGGGAACTTCCCTGTCGCAAAAGGTTTATTTATATATAATGTATATAATCATAGGCTTATTTGCGACGGAGACTTTTACCGTCGCAAATATTATTTTTTACGACGGGCCCATCGCAAAAAATAATATTTATGATGCCATTTTCTACAACGGGCTATTTGTGACGGGATCCCGTCAAAAATATCTATAATTCCAGTAGTGTGGTATTTTTTGATGAGTATGATCATTGTCTTCAGGCTTGGGGTTGATTAAAGAAAATATGATTGTGGTTCATATAGTGAGATTGTTGGTTCTTAGACAAGAGAATAATGGTTGATGTGAATGGTTAATGATCTAATAGTTGGGTCACACCAAAGGTTGGGATTGAATGTTGTATTTTTTGTTAGATTGATCACAATATACCTTATGATTTAAGGCATAATAATTATGTAGTTTAATAAGCATATCATTAGATAAGGTCAGGCGTTATGAGATAGGCCGACCAGAGGGGGCTGACGGTCGTTATCATATCAAACTAGGTGTGATGAATTATAAAACTCATCATGGACATCGTATTGAATAAATTGGAGAAGTTCAGGGTGTATACAAGACTTTTGAGAAGATTAAATGTAATTTGACCCTGTGTATTGGTGATGAGACTCGTAAAATTCATTTGTGGATGGAATGAGGAGTTGTATTGATCTTTGAATAGTGATTTTAGATATATTTGGGTATGGTGGGGTGGAAATTATACCCAAAATATCAATTAATAATATAACTTTTCTTGGATGGAGGTTACAGTGATGATGATCAGTGACTCGACATGTGATGAATAGAGTACCTCAGCTACAGCAAGTTGAGTATTTTTTGTGGATGTGAACTACTAAGGGGTTTGAATTAGGCATAAGTGAGATCAAATTTTTTAGGTGTTTAAGGATGAAAGGAGTGTTCACCTTTAGTTAAATCCATTAGGACCAAGGTTGTGTTAGTAGGTGTCAGGGTTGGAAAGAATTGCATAGGAACCTTAATTTTAGTGTGATGAACAAGTTTATGATTGGGTTTGTTTATTTGGAATTAAGTGGTGGTAATAGAGTTGATAGGGAATTAGGGATCTTTAATGTCTTGGAGATGTAGTCCTAAACTTAGTTAGGACTAGTCAGGTGTAAGTGGACTAGTTTTGATGAGAGACAATAACCTATTATATGTGATGTTGGTATTTAGGTAATCTTCTAATACTACAAAGGGAGAGACACCATGTTGAATAGGGTTTGAATAATAAGTGATGTGATGTGTTGGATAGTGACATTTGAGATGAAAATATAGTATGGTGTGTAGTTACCATGGAAATAACTAGTGAAATGTTTGTTCTTTGTTCATCTTTTTACTTTTGAGGGTGCTTTGAAGTTCATATTGGGAAAGATATTCTATAAGGTGTGGGGTTTGAAAGACACTACCCTTGAAAAGCGACGAACCCATTTTTATTTTTTTTCTAAACCAATTTAAACACTAAGAATGGTTGTGTTTTATTGTTTCAAGGTTTTCTTGGGATCATATAGGTTTCCAAAATGAGTTTGTGGCCTAAAAAATTCTATTATAGTGTCACATTCTAGCCAGTGGTAATCCAGAAGCCCTAGATAGGTGTTGGGATCAAAAACTATCTGATGAGCCCAACATTGGAAAACCATTTGTCCAACTAATGACCTACATGGTACTTTTTAAATTAGGGACATCCCTATAATTTCTCCAGGGACACCCCTTTAAACCCCATTATTCAGTTTTTTCTTCTTCATTGGCCTAATAGTATCAACTTACATTCCCTTATCCATCTATTTAGGTATTGATGGACGTCTATTAATACTTGGTTTTTTTAGTTTCCATCTCTTGTAATCAAGAGTTAGAGGTAAGTATACAATTCATATTCCTTATATTTTTTATTTATTTCACTTTCAAGTGATCTCCTCTAAGTTTTAGCTCATATTCCTTATTTTAGGTCTTTTGGATGCTTCTTTTTTTACTTCCAATTTAGGATTAACCAATTATTGATACTATATTAGTCGACACTTTTATGGTTAAGGTTAGTAGTTTTAAAATTTAACCCTTAGTCTCACTTAAATTTTTAGGTGTGGTGTAAGGAATTCATGTCGGCCATACCATGCATTGGAAAAAATTGAAATAAATATTTTCATTGTGCCTTGTTTAGTTAAATTCGCTTATTTAAATATGATGAACCCAATAAAGATGGTGATTCCTAAGTAATATACATTTTTTATAATTTGACCTTTAATATGAAAAATATATATTCATATGGCCTCCTGAAATAGTAAATGTGATTAGGGTACCTTGTTTGTTATATAAATTGGTTAATTGTGTTTTAATATCATAAAATGGATATGAAATTTAGTTAAATGATTCGAAAATTAAACTTCACAGTCATAAATAATTGTAAATTTATCTTGAAGACTTTATTGAGTTTTATATAAATGAAAGGTGAAACAATATTTTGATCTTTGTTATGACATTATTGTTGGTAAAATAAATTTAAAAATTGTTAATGGAAATTATGTTATGTTGTGAATATTTTTTGGCCTTGTAAAAATTAAAGGGGTAAATGAATTATAAAAATGAAAAATTAACCTCTTGATGTGGTTTTTTGTTTTGTAATTCAAGAACCCTTCAAATTGTTTTGGAAAATGGTGGTGAATTGATCATGGATGGAATGGTAAATTGAAAAATTATAAAAAATAAATAAATTAAAGTCCCTTGGGATAGTATTGATTCCTTTAATTGTGAATTCACATGAGAGAAGTTTTTAAATTTTATAGGTATAAACCCCTTCTCCAGTTATGGTACTTTCTAAAGAAAACTCTCATTAATTTTTTCATGAATAATCCATAGAGGGAGGTTATGAGTACTCGCTATAGAGAGGTTTTAAATACAATATATGGGTAGGTTTTTAAAACTTCCTTCTAGGGGTATGTGACACCCTAAAAAATACCCTCATAGGTTGTGTTGAGTTACTATATAAAAATACCCTCATAAGAGGTCTTGAGTTTCTTTTATGGAAAACACCTGAAAGGGTGGTCTTGAAACTATGGTTGGAATAGTCCATGAAATGTTCTCAATGGTACTTGTCCCTGGTCAAATTAGGTATCATCAATTTGGGTCACAATCCTAAGGGTCGATAGTGTTATAGTCTGATCTCTAGTGTCATAATGGAGCTAGATCATTTTGGGTTATTTATCACATATAAATAAACTTTTTAATTATTTTAATTTTTTATTTTTTAAACTTTAAATGAACTTGTTTTGTTAGAGTGGTTGTATTTATGGATGTAATTGGTGGTGTCCTACTGAGTTATAATCATACCCCTCATGGGCCACCATGGAAATTGGTTACCCAACGAGACTCTACTTGATTACAGGTAGAGGTTTGGGAAAGCTCACTGCTTAATGTTTTGGACTACAAGGTTAGAGCATGGGAGTATAGAACCGAGATTGGACTCGAGACCATTTTCTGGGTTATTTATAGCTTTTTATTTTATTATTATTATTATTTTATGTGTATATATATATATTATCTATTTTTGATGTAGTGTTGTCTGCAATATAGTATACAATTCATTTGTTATAACATGGTTTATTTTGATTATTTGTTATCACTTTCTTAGGTATTTGTTTTAATGATTATTTATTTGGATGGTGTATATTATTCCCTTTAATTTCACTATTTTTTACTATTATATATATTTATATTCACCGCACCATATCACCTTATACTCACACTACTAGTTGGAAGCCTCTGGCGTAGGGGGTGGATTTTTTGAGGTATAGTTGTAATTGTCGGTCTGGGTATCAATTAGTGGTTTAGAGATGTGTTCCATTACAATCCTAGTTTTGTTGGGTTTTAATTATCTTAAAATATGATCATTCACTTTTAATATACTCTCGTATAATTATACTTATCTTATGCTGAAATTTTATCGTCAATTGATATCTCTTATATCTACCCTTACTGAGCATCAGAGCACGCCCTTTTTTATATTTCCATTTCACTAGGTTATGAAGAATTGTATTATAAAATATTTGACTATAAGGGTATAATGGTTGGAGAATTGTTTTTATATATGTTAAAGTATTATTTTAGAAAAATATAATCTCAATATAGTGGGAAAAAATCCCATTTGATAAGGATGACTTGTTTTTTTCTGTAGAGGGGTTTTTTCTAATTTTTTGAATCTCTAAACCTAAAAGGTCTTAGGCATGTAAGTGAAACAGTATTAGATATTGTATTGTATTAATGGATGCCTAAAATTGGGAAATTTCAGTTGATATCAAAGTTAGTATGTAAATAATATTTTTTAGCATCATATCTAGGTGTATGGGTATTGTGTAATCTTAGAGTTTTCATGATACGTTTTTTGATGGACCTGACCTTCACTATAATTTCCTTAAATAGATTTGGATACAATGGATTTCATTACTCAACATAATTGCAGCATGATGGAGTCTTTAATTTATTTCCATAGAGTTATTAATTATGATCCATCTATATTCTCATTTCAAATATATTATTATAAGAAAATTCAACCAGAGGAAGGAGTTTATCCCAACCTTCTTTGAAACACAAAGAGAAAAATCTCATCATATATTCTAGTGTTTGGATGTTCTAATATGAATTACCATATATCTAAGGATTTTATACATTTCTAAATCTCAAATATATATTAAAATCTCACTAAATTATTATCTAACACATTCAGGTAAACCTTATAACTTGATCATATAAGATTGAGGGTGGTACTCCATGAAACCTTACCAATTCCTTAATATTTATCATGGAAATATGATCAAGAAGGAAACATTATATAATAGTAATGAAATTTCTTTATTTCATAAGGTGTTCAACTACAAGAATAATTTTACCCTTTAAATTTATTGGGAGTAACACTTTGAGTTTTTATGAAATATTTTTTTCAAACAAATTTAATTTCCCTGATAGTATTTTTTAAACGCAACACTAAATTTTAACGAACCGCAATATATTATTAATATTATTTTTTTACACATGAATTTTATAACCTAGATGTTAAATATTGGAAAATGAATAATAATGAACAAATTTTAAAAATTAATTATAAATTTTTATAATAAATCATATTGAAAAAAAGTACTAAATTTTTTATAATGTCCTTACATGTTTCAAAAATATATTTTCTAAAAAAATTATTATATTTTGTTAAAAAATAATATATAAAAAATTCACCAATTTTAGAAAAAATATGTAAAAATATAAAATTCATTTTTGAAATATGCATGTCAAAATTATCATTGAGTAAATGTTTAATAATTTTCTACAAAGATTAACTTATCAATGAACTGTAAAAATACTAATTTTTATTAAAAACTTTCTTTTTATTTAAATTAATAACAAGATCCATTTTATTTTAATATGGTTGTAAAATTAAATTTAGGTTAATTATATATTTCTTAATCCAATTTAGTTCATTGGAATAAATTTTATATTTAATTTTTATATTAAAACTTTTTATACTTATGAAAAGTTTCTCTTTAGAAACCCACTTTTTTGACGCTTCTATGCATTTAATTTTAAATTGAAATTTTCAACGTTTGTGAATGGAATTTGGATAAATGTATTACATATTTGGAATCAGAATAATTAATATTATATAATAATAACAAATGGTCAAAATTGAATAGTAAAATAGTAAATATTTATTATCACGGTTAACATTAAAACTGGTTTTCATGGGGTTAAAATAAAAAATATAAGGGATAAAATGATCCATTTTGGATCCTTTTGGTATGTTTAAGACATGGGTAAACCTTTTTCTTTTCAAATATTCCAAGTGTTTTATCTCCCCTACTTATAAATGGGAACCCCATCTCCTCTCATCTACACCCATCCAAAACCAATTTATTTGTAAAATACCTTCCAAAATAATTCTTTACTTCTATCCCCATATACTATAGTACTTATTTTGACTAGGAAATCCTACTATGAAGGATTTAGTTTTAAACCTGATGTATTTCTCTGAAGAATAGGTACGGTCCTTAACCAAGCATTTTCATTATATTTATTCCTTTTACTCTACCAAATATTATTTAAACATGATTATATAATAGCATAAGTATCTCCCATATAATGATATTTTATTATTTTAATTTAATTACCTAAAAATATCTCCTCTTCCATCAAGTGGGAAATGAAACTGGTGATCGTGTGTACGGTAGACTACCACATCATGAACCGAGGTAATTTATTTTTCATCACTATATCCCAAGGATTGAGATAATTATGGATTTAATTTTTATATATGATATTAATGAAATTATTATAGTTTATAATTTTAATTATCACATCTACATTCTTACCTTCTAATCTTTGGGAAATGATAACTTCGCTCATGTGTGCGTGTGGACTTCTACCTCAACTAATCGATGTGATACATTTTTATTTTATTTTGACATGGATGGTAATAATGATATATTAAATGAATATATATGATATATATGATATAAAAATTATTATTTAAAGTTTAATTTATATTAAATTTTCTTTCATTCCATCCATTGAAAAAATTGAAACTACGTTTATGCATATGTACATCCTACCATCTCTATGAACGATGTACTATATTTTTATTCTATTACATTAATGGATTACTATAAATAAATATATATAATATATATATATATATGATATTTATATCATTTTTAATATTATGGATGTGATGGATCCATGATCAAATTATAAGGACTGAAAATACCACACTAAAACATACATGAAAAATGAAGTAGTTATTACCCGAAACATGATTCTAACAAAGAATTGTTAATAAATGAGTAATAAAAGGTAATTATTACATCATATATGGTATAATATATATAATTATATTTTTGGAAGAGATTTATAATAAATATATATTTATTATAAAATTGGTTCTAATGTGTATGAAGGAAGTCAATACATAAGGTAAGAAATTTTTCATCTCACTTTTATTTATATGGGACACATGCCATATCCACCACTATTTTATTTTCTGTGGTGTGTATACTTCCCATGAATATATGTTATGATTTTTATAATGATAATTATTTAATATACATATTCAAATAGAATTATTTATTTCATGTGGAATATGATTCAAAAGTTACCAATGTGGTAAATGTTTTATGTTATAATCCCATTATTTATTAAGATTTTTGAAGATTATATTTCCAATGATGAGATATTATGATATACCTCTCAAGAAACTCTACAATTTTATTATCCTATGTTTATTTCTTGAAATTACATTTTTTTTATTTTCATTTTACTCGATTTATGTACTCAAGATTTCAATAAAAATAATTTACAAAAAAAGAAAATGTATTTCTCTCTTTTTTCAAAACCCATTTTTATTCCATTTATATATTTTATAAAATAATTTAAAGAAATTTTTCTGTATTCTCAAACTATTTTCTAAATACTTGTTTACCAATGTTTTAATGTGTAGATAATGCTTTAAAATGAATCATATTTTTATTTTATGAGTAATTATATCTTAAATTTTTAACAAAAAAATCATGGGAATATTTATTTTAACATATACAACATGAATGATCTTTTCTACCATCATGAAAAATCAATGATTTAAAACTACCTTTAATATCTTACAAGGTTATCGTAAAATAAAAAAATTTATTTAATATTTGAGAAACTTTTGTATTTTAAAGAAATTTTTTCAAAATTTAAGGGTTATTTTCTTCAAGAATATTTTAATAATATTTCTATGGAATTTAAATTTATCAATAACAAAAACATTCAGTGTTGCGTATGTTTTTTATGGGATATGATCCAATTTTACCATTTGTATTCATTACATAGATGGTTTATGATTATGATGAATATGTTTTTATGAAACCCATTAATATTCTATGGTTTATTCTATAATGAATTTTTGAGATGATTATGAAACTGATTTCCATTTTATGGGTTATTATATGATGAATTTTTGATGAAATACATTCCCATTATATGGGATATGATATGATGATTGTTTTATGATCATGTGGCACAAAAATTTATTTATTATGTGATGTGGGTACATAAATATACCTACAATGAATTAGGTAATGATTAATGTTATATGATCTCATAGGGTGCACATGAGGTTATCCCAAGACCAAAAAAGAGGGTACACATGAGGTTATCCCAAGACCAAAAAAGAGGGTACACATGAGGTTATCCCAATCCCAAGGAAGGTACATGGGTGGTTATCCCAAGACTAACATGTTATGATTATAATAGTGGGTAGCCTTGACGTAAGATTTTCTATGCTTATGTGTATGCCAAAAAATCTATATCTTATGCCAATGTTATGTTCTCATGGCACATATTCTTTGATTCCTTTATGATTAATGTCTTATTAACTGAAAAAATGTATGAAATGACTTATTTTTATGATCTATGATATGAATGTTATGTTTTTTAAATGTTATTATCATGTTCTTATACCCTTATGCTCGTGTTAGGTTAATATCCCCATGTTTACCTTTATAGATCATTTGAGCTAACCCTTTCTTATGTTTCATTTCCCCAGGTTATGAAGAATGGTTTTAATTAAGGTATTACTTTGAAGTTTAATACATGGTAATATATTTAAGGGATATGTTTATCATATTTCATGAAATAAAGAGATTATATATCTAGTCTTCAAAGAAACTAAACCTTTATGGACTTCAGGAATATATTTTTGAACGGTATTGAATATTCATCTATTAATATGTAATATCTATATACGTAAGTATTGTTTAAATATAGTTGGTATGGGAGAAAAGGATTATTTAACCTTTGAAACATAGATGATAAAACTTTATTGAGATTCCCAAGGATACATCTAAGGATAAGTTAGTGTATAGGAAAACATATGAAAATTTTTATGAAGGATAGAACTAGTGTTATCTAAACAATTACATCCATGTCTATATAAAATAAGTAGATTTAGATTTGGAAATAGATGTTCCAAGGGGTAATAAATAAAACAAATATGCATTATTCTTTGACTTGATCATCATATGGTGCATGAAGATGGGCCTTGCTGCACACCTGGTTTGACAATCTAGGGGGCTATGCTTTTTTAATTCACAAACTCTTTATGAACCATCATGAAGGATTTAAATAATGACTATGAATGACCTAGATTAACCCTAAGGTGTCATAGATTGAAAATATTTTTTCATAATTTGCACATTCTATAAGTTATTTTTCATGATTATGTGGTTTTATAATATGAATATTCTCATACTATGATTTTTTGTTTTAGTCAATGGATAGAACCTGAGGGAACCATGTTAATGCTTAATGAAAAAACAATTCCATTATTTTATTCATGAGAAACAAAATGTTATGGGATATGGAATGAAAAATATTATTGTTATTCTCAAAAAACTTTCTCTGGAAATGAATCATGGTGAACTTCCAAATGAGAAAAGGAGGGAACAATGTTCTGTTGAGTCCCTAATGATGTAATTTAAAACTTATTTTAGTGGTTCTTTTGATCCACTAGTTATTTAGCAATGGATTAGTATCACTAAAAATATATCTTCCATTCTCTAGTGATTTTATAATTAAAAATTCACATTCAATATCTATCATTTAGAAGGAAAATCATATCAATGGTGGAATCTTATCAAGAATACAAGGAAAAATAAAGAAATCAAAATCATTGAGTGGTATGAGTTTAAGAGCTTAATTTTTAATAATTAATTTCCACATATTCTTCGTATGAAAATGGATAAGGAAATAATTTAACTAAAACATAAGGATAATGAATCTATTTATACATATGAAGAAATTTTTAAAAGACCTATGAGGTATTCTTCTAGTATTATCATTCATCATGAACATAAGGTTGATTGATTTTTCTATGGATTAAAAAAAGTATCCTAGTGGAGTTATCTATAAGGTAATTTAGTAGCTATGAATAAATAATTCTATATTCTATCTAGGTGAAAATAGAGATTGTCATTACCCATTAATCTCATGGTTTTTATTATAAAAGAAATAAGGAATTCAAAGGACACTCTAAAAACCATGTAGATAAGAATATGAGATTTCTTTCATGCTCAAAGTGTGGAAAGAAACATGGTGGAAATTGTATTAATGGGAATAATAAATGTTTTCTGTGTATAAATGAATTTCATCAAGTATCTAAATGATGAAGTTACAGGAATAAGTTAGTTAATGATATAAATAAATAGAAATTTTCCTAGAATTCACTTCCCACACTTCAAGGATTCAAATACAAGGAGTTTTCCATTACTATAACAAGTGATCAAATCCAAAGGCTAATGAGAATGATTGAAATTAGAAACCTGTTAAGTCAAGATAAAAGGTAAAATCTCATGTGATCACTGTTTTTGACTATGTCCATGATAATAAAAATGGTGAAAGGTATATTTATCATCCACTGTAAAACTGTTATTGAGTGATTTGACTATGGATCTACCCACCCTTTTTATCTAAAATAATTTCTTATGGTATCACAATACCATCTCAATGACTAGAATTTGAATTAGAAGTGAAACCCCCTAATAGAAAAATTATTTCATCACAATTATATTATTCTTCTCCAATTGAAGTTTGTGGGAATTAGTTTCCTATAAATCTTATTATTCTCCCTCTTTTTGAATTTTATGTTATCTTAGGTATAGATTTGTTTTATCTCTATAAATCCAAGATTAATTTCCAAGGAAGGGAAGCCAAATTTGATATTCTAAACTAAACAGTGATCTTTTACCATTATGATGATAAATATGAACTTACAAGGTATTTTCCACCCATTATATGGGTTATGACATCTATTAAAATGTGGGTTGTATCTTAGATGGTTAAGGAGAAACTCAAAATCTATGATATGCATATTGAGCAGGGGGTTCATTATGGAAGAGTTTCCTAGAATTCCACTAAATTGTGAAGTTGAGTTCTCAATATATATCATATCTAGTTCCACGCTTATTTGAAAGACTCCCAATAGAATAGCCATGAATAAGTTGCAAGAATTAAAGAAGAAACTGCAAGAGAATCTTAACAAGGAATTTATTCATCCAAGTGTGTCACCTAGGGATGCATCCATTCTTTTTGTTAAGAAGAAATATGGATCAATGTGACTCTTCATTGATTATTTGTAATTGAAAAAAAATCAAAAACAAGTATCCCTTGCCTCGTATTGATGATTTTTTTGGACAACTATGTGGAGATTGATACTTTTACAAGATTAAACTTCATTTTTGGATATCATAAATTGAGGGTTAATAAGGAGTATATTCCAAAGACAACATTTTATACAATTTATGGAAACTATTAATATTGAGTGATTCTATTTGGTCTAACTAATTCCCCTAAAATATTCGTAGATTTAATTAATAGAGTCCTTAAATATTTCCTTGATCATTTTTTAGTAGTATTTATATAAAATATTATTATATATCCAAAGTGAATTGAACATCTTGATAATATCATAAGAATTGTACTAAACACTGTATATAAGCAGAAAATGTATGAAAATTTTACAAATTGTGAAATTTGGCTCTAAAAGGATTTATTTTTCGGTCATATAATCTCAAGAGATGGAATATCGGTCGATCAATCAAATATGGAGGCTATTGAACAATGGACCATACCAACCATGGTGATTGAGATTTGATATTTTCTTAGTTTGGATGGATATTATCATAGGTTTGTGGGAACTTTCTCATGGCTATCCAATCCAGTCGCCATGTTAACTAATAAGGGATCCAATTTCCTATAGACAAATGAATGTGAAGAAAAGTTCAAGGAAATGAAAATAAGATTATTCAGAAAAACTTTTCTTACATTACCATGTAAGGAATAATAGTATATAATCAATAGTGATTCATCAAATAAGAAATTATGATGTGTTCTTTTAAAGAACCATATTATAATAGCTTATTCCTCATGAAAATTGAATGTTCATGATCAAAATTTCCCAAATATTGATTTGGAGTTAACTTTCGTAAATATTTCATTAAAATTTGGAATCATTATATTTATGTAGAAAAGTGTGATATAATTCATTACCACCATGGGAAAGTGATCAAGGTGAATGACGCTTTGAGTCAAAAGGACCATTTTGGAATATTTATGATGAGGGTCACAAAATATACAACATTTATGAATTTTTAAGGGATGGATCTATCAATATAGAAGGATGTGGGTAAATATTATCTTTATAAAATAATTTTTCAACCATCTATCCAAGTTATGATTAAAGAGGAATGGAAGGAAGATGTGGATTTGTAGAAGAAGGTCAGAAATATTCCTAAGTATTACCTTGATTTTGATGGAATAATATGGTCCAGTGACTATGTTGTTTCTTATCAGTACCATACTTGAAGAATGATCTATTGTATGAGGTTCATATTTCTTTATTATCTTTTTATCACGGTATTATTAAGATGTATAGAGATCTAAAAAATTATTTCTAGTGGGACAACATGATGAATGATATTGATGATCATGTATCTTAGTGACTGGTATGAGAAAAATTTAAGGAAGAGAGATGGAATTCTAAAAGGATGTTACAAAATTACACATACCAAAATGTAAATGGGAAAATGCTATTGTGGACTTTTTTATTGGACTCCCCAAAACATCTAAATGACTTAATATTAGTTGGGTTATAGTCAACCAAATTACAAATTCAACAAACTTCATCAATATTATAGATTATTTATCTCTAGACCATCTTTCCAGGATAAACATTAAGGAAGTGGTAAGGTTTTATAGAGTACCACATTATATTATATTTGATAAAGATGAAATTTTTACCTTGATGTTCTGGAGAAGTCTTCATCAGGCATTGGATGCAGAGTTGCGTTTTTATACTATTTATCATCCATAGAAATATGGTCAACCTAATTGAACCATTAAAACCATATAGGATAGGATGATATCTTTTTATATATATTTCAAAGGTGGTTATGATAATTCCATTACTCTAAAGGAGTTTTTATAAAACAATAACTTTAACTAAGGAATTCAGATGGATCCTTATAAATATAACTATGGAAATAAGTGTAACACTCCAACGTACAAGGATGAATTTGGAGAAATAAAATTGTTATGACTTGAACTAGTTAAAGAAATGGTAGAGAATGTTAAGTCTATTCAGAAACACATCAGGGCAGTACAAATATGGTATAAAATTTATGCTAGCAATTTCTTATGTGATCATGAATTTGAATTTTGCGACACGGTGTTTCTAAGAATTTGTCTATGAAATAAGGTTATGATATTTGGAAATATGGTAAAATGAATCTCAAGGTATATCAGTACCATTGAAATTATTGATTGTATCCAGATGGTATCTTATCAATTAGATCTTCCACTGAACCTCTATTAAGTCCATGATGTTTTCTGCATATCACTCTTAAGGAAGTATACACCAGATCCTTTACATGTATTGAACTCAGAGATCATACCACTGAAACATGGTCTTTATTATAAAGAACAATTGATGAATACAATGATATGGAATTATATTTTTTTTATCTAAGTGAAATATTTTGGGAGGAAAACTCATTTTAAGAGAGGTGGAATTTAATATCCTGATTTTTTATGATTTTTTTAAAAAAAATTAATTTCTTAAATAGCTTTCATTACACGTAACACTGAGTTTTAATAAACCAAAATATACTATTAATATTATTATTTTAAAATTATTATTATGAACTAGTCATTAGAAATGTTATAATTAATAGGAATAACTACATTTTAAAAATTAACTATAATGGTTTTATATAAACAAATTATATTTACATAAAAGTACTTAATTTTTATTAAATACTTTATATGTTTCGAAATTACTATTTTTTGAAAAAATGTTTTTATCTTATTTTTTCCAAAAAATAATAAAATTTATTTCCCTTTTTAGGTAATTTTATTTTAAAAAATAATTTTTTAAATCTACATGTAGAAATTATCTTTGAGTCAATTTTTGAGAAGTTTTGTGCAAATATTAATTTTTCTATGAATAGTAAAAGTGTTGATTTTTATAAACAAACTACCTTTTCATTTAAAGTATTTACAAGATTCATTTTATTTTAATATTATTTTAGAAGTATAATAAGATAAATTATATATTTATTAATCCAATTTAGGTAATTTTAATAAATTTCATGTTGATTTTTGATATTAAAACTTTCTATTCTTATGAAAATTTTCTCTTCAGAAAACCGTTTTTTCATCACGTCTATGTGATTAATTTTAAATTAATGTTTTCCACTAATGAAATTGGAATTTGAAAAATTAGATTCCATATTTCTAATCAGTATAATTAATATTATATTATAAGTTCAAAGTAGTTTTTTGGTTAAAATGAACAGTAAAAATATTACAAATTAATTATCATTATTATGGTTAAAACGGGCTTATTGGGGTTAAACTAAAACTATAAGGGGTAAAATTCACCTAGAAGAATTTAAAAATTCCATTTTATGTAATATTTTAGACCATAAAATATATAAGGGTTAATATTTATCCATTTAGGATCCTTTTGTCTTGTTTAAAAGGTGGTTAAACCTTTTTCTTTTAAATAATTCCAAGTGTGTTGTCTCGCCCACTTATAAAATGGAACTTGTTATCATCTTCTATACACACTTAAAAAACCATTATTTTAAGAATATAAATACACACATAAATTCTATTGTTACCTCCCCACATCATATAGACCTCGTGTTTATTAGAAAAACCTCATAATAATCCTTAAGGTGTAAACCTAAAGGATTTTTCTGAAGATGATGTATAGTTCATAACCATGTGTTTTCTTTTTATTTGTTCCTATAACTCCTTAAAATATTAATTAAACATGATGATATAATAACATAAATATCTCCCATATATTTAGATGTTATTATGTTAATTTCATGATGCATATATATCTCATCTTCCATCAAGTTTGAAAGGAAATGGTCAATCGTGTGTACAACAGACTATCGCATCGCGAACTGATGCACTTAATTTTCCATCATTGACTCTCGTGATTGTAGATAATAATTTATTTAATGTTTATATATTATATTCATTAAATTATTATACTTATGAAATTATAACATCACATATAACTTCTTTCCTTCTAATCTTCTAGGAAATGATAACCTCACTCATGGATACGTGTGGACTACTGCAACCACAAAGTGATGTGATACGTTTTTCATTTAATTTTTACTTAGATTGTAATAAGGATATATTAAAGAAATATATATAATATATGTGATATAAAAATAATTCTATAAATTTTAATTAATATTTAATTTTATTTTATTCTATTCGTAATGAAAAAGGAAATAGTGTTCATGCGTACATACGGCCTACTGACTCCATGAATGGTGCAATTCATTTTCTATATCGAACATTAAGATATTAATATAAAAACATATATATAAATATATATGATATTTATAACACCTTTAAAATTATTTATATGGTATAACCATGATCAAAGTATAAGGAAGAAAATAAAACACCAGAACATACCTGAAAAACGAAGAAATTATTACCTAAAACGTGATTTTTACAAGGAATTGTTAATAAATAGATAATAAAAGGTAATAGGTAAATCATATTTGGTATGATATATATAATTATTTTTCTGAAATATATATATTATAAAACTATATTTCTTATATATGATTTTCTATCATGTATGAAAGAAGTCGAGACTTAAGGTATGATATTTTTCATCTCACTTTTATTTCTATGGGAAACATTCCCTATTCATAACTTGTTTCTTGTGTATGGTGTATATACTACACATGAATATATTTTACGATTCATATCTTGATAATTATGGTATATAAATATCCATTTATGGTTCTTTATATCATGGTTCTTACGATTCAAAACTTAACAATGTGGTAAATGCTTGATGTTACAATCTCATTGTTTATCGAGATCATTTATGATTATACTTCCAATGATGATATATTTTGATCTACCCCTAAAAAAATCATTAATTTTCATATATTATGGTTATTTATCCGAATCACTTGTGTTCCTTTCATTTTTCTCTCTTTATGTACTCAAGATTCCAAAATAGTGTTTTTAGGAAAAACCAAATTTATTTCTCTCTTTTGTGGAAAAACATTTTTATCCAATGTCCATATTTTCTAAACATGTTTTAAAGAATTTTTTAACTATTATAGAATTATTTTTAAAGATGTTTTTACCCATTTTTTTATTTTTAAAAATGGTTTTAAAGTAATTTTCTCATCTTTTTCTCAAACATTATCTCTTGACTTTTTTTAAAATGTTAAAGGAATCATTGTTTTAACTTACACGACATGAATGATATTTTCGACCATCATGATTACTCAATGATTTAAATATGCATTTAATAGTTTCCATTTTTATTCTAAAATGAGATTTTTTATTTACTTTTTAAGAAATTTTTATATTTTAAATACATTTTTTTTAAATGAAAAGAATATTTTTATCAAAAATGTTTTAATAATATTTTTATGGAATTTTTACTCATCATCGACAACAAACATTAGTGTTGCTTATGTTTTTTTAGGAATAAGACCCAATTGTACTATCCATATTATTTCTCTAGATGGTTATGATTATTATGGAGATATATTTACAAAACACATTCTTTTATATGATTTATTCTATTATAAATTGATTAGATGATTATTAAACCCATTTCTTTTCTCTAGGTTATGCTATAATGAAATCTTTATGAAACTGATTTCCTTTCTATGGGTTACGATATGATGAATGTTTTATGATCTTGTGGTGCAAAAATATATGGATTATGTGATGGAAGGGACCTATATCTCCCTCTAAATCATTGTGTAATGATTAATGTTCTATGAGATCATGGGGTACAAAGGAGGTTATCTCCAGACCGAATAAGAGGGTGCACAGGAGGTTATCCCAAGTTGAAAAAGAGGGTATGTGGGCGGTTATACCAATATTGAAGTAGGCACAGTGGTGGTCATCTCAATCCTGACATGTTATGAATGTATTGGTGGGTAGCTTTGACATAGATTTTTCTATTCATTTGTATATGCCACAAATATATGTTTTATTTCAATGTTATATTCTCGTATCTCATGTTCTTTGATTCTTTTATAATTCACGTCTTATGAACTATCAATATTTATACCATGAATCAAGTTTATGATCTTTGATATGCATGGTATTGTTTTGAAATGTTATTATCATGTTATTATACTCTTATGCTCATATTAGGTTGATATCCCCATATTTACCCATACTGAGTATCTGAGATCTCTCATTCTTTTTTTCCTTACCCCAAGTTATGACGAAAGGTTTAAGTATGGTATGTATATGAAGTGTACTATGTTGGAAGATCTTTATGGGAGATGTTGAATATCTTTCATGGAATAAGGTTGTATGATCCTAGACTTTGAGGAGGTATGTCAATGTGTAAAGTTTTGTTTAAATCTCTTAATTTTGGATAATGAAGTGTTTACCGGAATTATGATGAGGTTCGGGGGTGTTCTATGTGTTTGAGACATGAAAGAAAAAGTATTATTCCTATCACGACCCGTCCTTAGGACCCGTGCCGTGACTACCCCAAGCCCGTCTTCCATAGTTCAGGGGCTGACGACTAGCACCAAAGGCGTAAATCCTGATAAAAAGGGAAGGCATTGCCTTTATAAAATAAACAAACACCACAGAGTAAGCAAGATGAAGTAAACACTAAGTAAACTGGGTACAACTGTAAGTGCTGGAAAGTAAATGGGCCAGAATAAAAACCCAACTGGAGTAAAGTACAACTGAAAAGAAAGTACAGCAACTAAAAAAGTAAAGCAGCAATGTTGAGCTGTCCTCTGGGAATCCCACCTGAAGGGTGAGTACAGATAGTCTCCTCAGATCCTCAGGTCCAGTCGTCCACTCCGTGTATGTCCCGCCCAGTGGTCTGCCTCCAGGTACCGACTTGCTCCACGAGCCTAAACCACGATCAGCGCTGTCCGTCGTCTGCATCCAACACAATGTAGTGCGGGCATAGCCCGTGCAGGAGTGAGTATACGCTACTCAGTAGGGACCCCGACACCCCCGAAGGTCTCACAGAATCCACAAAGGATAATCCACAAAGGAAAGATACAATCATGAAGTAACAACCAACACCACTTAGGTATATGCCCATACATATACCTAAGTCAACATTTCCAGTTCGGCTCCAACATCCGAGCCCAAGTTCGATCTAGTCCACACAGAATAGCACAACCAACCCGCACAGGATAACACAACCCAATCCACATAGGTAAGCAAGTCAATAATATCGTAGATATTGATTGAATAGTCAAGACTCAGCTCACAGAGAATATATTTCTTTGTAAGGTGATATAGATGATCAGATGTAGCCACTGATTCATCTAATCTGGGACCCACGTAGGATACTAGACCAGCTAAGCTGACGGACCCACGTAGGATACAAGACCAGCTACTTTGTTGGACCCACGTAGGATACAAGTACATAGTCAGATATTGTCGGACCCATGTAGAATACAAGAACAGTAGTACTGTTGGACCCACGTAGGATACAAGAACAGTAGTCATCGACGTCGAACCCACGAAGGATTTCAGTACGGTCGTCATCGCTGCCGAACCCACGGAGGATTTCAGTGCAGTCGTCGTCGTCGTTGTAGTCGCAGCCAGCTCTAGGGTTCCCGCACACAACATGCTTGTTTCCAGGACGGTCCGCTCCACAAGACAAGGGGGTTGATACATCAACTGACACGTAGTACGTAGTTGATGTATCCCAAAGTTCCGTCTTGATAAAAGGAACTCAACGCGACAGACGGCGCGTCAATCAGACGCCCGGTCTGAGAGTTATTGGCTTTTTCGTCCCAGGGGCCCGGTTGGTTTTTAAGTCAAAACCAACCTGACCGTACTCCAAATGTGTCCATACCTCAAGCGGAGTAATCAAAAAGGGTCGTCTCACTAAGAGGGATCCAACAAAGTCAATGGCACGTCAATCGGATATCCGGAGCTCAAGTTATAGGCGTTTTCGCTCCGAGGGCCCGGTTGGTTTCATGTTCGAACCAACTCATCCATACCCAAAGTTCTCCGAAACCTTGAGT
This sequence comes from Viscum album, assembly GCA_963277665.1. Lineage (NCBI taxonomy): Eukaryota > Viridiplantae > Streptophyta > Magnoliopsida > Santalales > Viscaceae > Viscum > Viscum album. The sequence continues at coordinate 608,717,452 of OY728123.1, read as the reverse complement.
TTAATATACTAAAACGACCGTCTCGATCCAAGGATCGCATCTCAACTGACGGTGCGTCAGTTGGAGGTCTGTAGCCCAAATTACGGGCATTTAAACGAACCTGTCCGGTTTTAGGGGGTTTTGGGCCCGGACCGACACGGCCCGAGAACCCCTGGGTCGGCCTGAACCGGGTCGACCCGACCCAGGTCCGGGTCCGGCCCATCAGGATGCGGCCCGGCCCGAATGGCGCTGCCCGGCCCGGTGCGGCCGGTCCATCTGGCGCGGCCGGTCCCGGCCGGCACGGCGCCGCGTGAGCATGGAAGGGGGGGACTGCCACCCCCTTCAACGAAACAGCGGACCCGCGGGGGGTCCGCCCAGCTGCATTGACCGTGGGTCAAACCCCCGGTCTTTCCGGATCTGGCCAGCCAGCGCACCACGCGGGACCGGTTGGTCCCGCCCTCCAGAGCACTAGCACCCGGCGGCTCCGGCCACCCTCCCTTGCTCTGTCCCGACCCAAGGTCGCGACCTTGGTTCGACCGGCGCGGCGCGACGGCGCCCCCCCCCCCCCCCCCCCCCCCGCCGCGGCCCCGCTCCGGTCGCGGCCTCCTCGAGGTTCTCCGGCGCGGCGTGACGGCGCCGTGCTTCTTCTCCGCATTCCTCTTTGTTTCCGCGTGGTGACGTTGCACCGTGCTACCTTTATTCGTGCCGCAACAAGTACAACATGAAAGGCGGAGGAGGGTCGGCCGTGTTTTTGCGGTCCAACCTCCTCTCGTTATAACGATAACTGGTGGCCCAAAATAAAATAACTTTGACAAGGCAAGCACAAATTTAATCCATTAAATTTGAACTCAAACCCCTACCTCGATGAAGTTGTCGAACGAGGTTCATCGCGGAAAAAGGATGTCGTGGAAGATGGTGTCGGGGAAGACGGCGTCGCAGAAGACGGCGTCACGGAATACGGCGCCGTATACGTCGTCGTTGTTCTCCCGAAGAATAAATTGGTGGGTCGTCGTTCTCCGAAGAAGGCGTCTCTTACCGGCTACGGAGAGGAGAGGAGACGGCACGGCGATTCCCTTGCGGTGATGGAGTTCTTCATCGTAGACTCGGCGTTCTTTGCATTCTTTGACGAGGAAGAATATGTTCTTCAGAGCGCAAGATTCCTCTCCTTGTTTCCGCTCAATGAATCAACCCCCAAAAAAATAAGACATTCTCTTATTTTATTAACATACACGCATGCCAACATTAAATTTGAAAACTCAAATTGAATTCACGAATTAATTAACGTACGTTGTCCAATTAATGAGGCGTTTAAATGGAATGTAATTAAATGTGGAGGAGTTGCAAATTAATTGCTAGAGGGGGGTTCAAAGGGGTTTTGAGGAAATTGAAGGAGGTGGGGTCTCGTGCGGGCCCCACCCCAACTTCCTTTCATCTTCCATTTCCACACACTTAACCCAGCAGTAAAGAAATAAAAATAAATTGCAAAACAATTTTATTTTTATTCCTCACACATTTTTTAACATTTCCTTCCGAGCAAATAAATCTCCAGGAAAGGTCTTCCTAAGAAATTACTGGTGCTGTGATTCCATCGGTGCCCTCGGATTTTTATTCTGAGCACCGGTTCAAAAGTTAGGAAACCCCGCTCGTTCGTTCACTGAACGTACCCGAGCTAAAGTTCAGAAATTGATTCCGGGCACACTGGGCCTCGGAATCAGGTTCCATCAGAAACTACGTACTCATAAAATCCAAAAGAAAATTAAGAGAGAAAAAAAAATCCCTTGAAATTTACGGGTCTTTACATTACTCCCACCATAAGGTTTTACGTCCCCATAAAGATATATCACAAATTAGGGGAAGAAATGAGGGTACTGAGCACGCATCTGAGCCTCCCGCTCCCAAGTTCTCTCCTGGAGGTTCCTGTGCTGCCACCTGATGCGCACTAGAGGAATCGACCGCCCACGTAGGACCCGCTCCTGTCGATCCACGATCTCCACCGGGACCTCCGCAAAAGTCTCCCCATCGTCAATGTCCATCTCCCCATGGTCGATGATATGCGCCGGGTCGTGGACGTACCTCATTAGCTAAGATACGTGGAAGACGTCGTGCACCTGGTGCAACTGAGGTGGTAGAGCTGGGCGATAAGCCACCTCATCTATCCTACTGAGAACCTGGAATGGTCTGATGAAGCACAGAGATAACTTTTCATCCCATCCAAATCTCTGTAATCCACATCGAGGTGGGACCTATAAGAAAACGTGGTCACCATCCTCGAACTCCACTGGTCTCCGCCTCCTGTCAGCTTAAGACTTCTGTCAGCTCTGATTTGTCCTCATCTGCTCCTGGATGACCTAGACCTTCTCTGTCGTGGCCTGGACCATCTCTGGTCCCACAAGTGCTGACTCCCCTGGGTCTGTCCAGCACATAGGTGATCTGTAAGGTCGGTCGTACAATGCCTCGTATGGTGTCATCCCGATGGTGGAGTGGTAGCTGTTGTTGTATGCAAAACTCACCAAGGGTAGGTGGTCCTCCCAGCTACGACCAAAGTCGAGGACACATGCATGGAGCATGTCCTCGAGAGTCTGAATGGTCCTCTTCGTCTGACCATCTGTCTGAGGGTGAAAGGCGGTGCTCAGATGTAGCTGCGTCCCGAATGCCTCCTGCAACCCCTTCCAAAGCCAGGAAGTAAAGCGATCATCTCGATCGGAGACGATAGATGATGGAACATCAATAATCCACACGATCTCCTGAATGTAGAGGTGTCCCAAGCTCTCCACTGAGCCCTGCTCTCTGATGGGTAAGAAATGGGCCGACTTGGTGAGTCGGCCGACAATCACCCAAATGGAGTCATGACCTCTGGAAGTACGTGGTAGTCCAGTCATGAAATCCATAGATATCCCATCTCACTTCCACTCCGGGACCTACAAGGGTTGTACCAAGCCTGCTGGTACCTGGTGCTCCGCCTTCACCTACTGGCAGGTGAGGCATCGAAAAACGAACTCTACTACAGCCTTCTTCATACCCGGCCACCAGTTCTATCATCTGAGATCCTGGTACATCTTCGCCACTCCTGGATGTACCGCTAAAGGGGAAGTGTGAAACTCCCTCAGCACCTCCTCCTACAAAGCAGCTGGTACCATGGTACGTCCTCTTAAAAGGACGTCATGCTCTCCTCAAATAGAGAATCCTTCAGGTGCCTATCCTGAGGATATTTGTGCATGCCACGTCTCACAGTCAACGTCCCCATGATGTGCGTCTCTAACCCGCTGAAGAAGTGGAGGAGTGACTGTGAGTGACTGAAGAAAGTATTCTCCATCTCTATCCACGAAGGATATCTGTAAAGTGGCTAGATGCTCTATCGCCTCTCCATGTAGTTGAATGCTCGTCCTCCTACTGAGAGTATCGGCTACTACGTTCCCCTTTCCAGGAGTATAAACTATCTCAAAGTCATAGTCCTGGAGGAACTCAAGCCATCACCACTATCTCAGGTTCTGGTCCTTCTGTGAGAAGATGTACCTGAGACTTTGGTGGTTAGAATAGACTGTAAAGCGCTCGCCCATCTGATAGTGTTTCCACATCTTCAGAGTGAAGACCCCTGGTGCTAACTCTAGGTCATGGGTAGCGTATTTCTGCTCATGCTACCTCAACTGTTGTGATCCATAGGCGATCACTGCCCGCTCCTGCATCAGGACACATCCGAGTCTGGTCCCTGATGCATCGCAGTAGACTACATACCCTAATCCCTCCTCCAGTAGCCTCAAGATAGGTGCACTGGTCAATCTCTGTCTCATCTCCTGGAAGCTCTGCTGACATCTATCTGACCACATGAAGGGTTTCCCCTTCTTCTTCAAAGCTAAAAATGGTGCCGCAACTCTAGAGAAGTCTAGCACAAACCTCTGGTAGTATCCAGCTATCCCCAAGAAACTCCGCACCTCTGTCACACTCCTGGGTGGCTCCCAAGATAGCACTGCCTCAATATTCATAGGATCCACCGCAACTCCTGCCTCAGAGATGACGTGTCCCAAGAAGTGGACCTCACGTAACCAGAACTGACACTTAGAGAGCTTTCCATAAATCTGGTGCTCTCGGAGTGTGTCAAGTACAACCCACAAGTGGTAGGCATGCTCCTCCTCAGTGGTCGAGTATATCAAAATGCCATCAATGAAGACCACGACAAATTGATCAAGGTAAGGATTAAAGATCTTGTTCATGAGACTCATGAACACTTCTGGAGTGTTGGTTACACCGAAAGGAATAACCAAGAACTCATATTGGTCATACCGACATCTGAAGGTCGTCTTCTGCACGTCCTCGTCCCGAACTCTGAGCTGATGATAGCTTGACCTAAGGTCTATCTTCGAGAACCACCGTTCTCCCTTGAGCTGATCGAAGTGGTCATCAATCCTTGGTAAAGGATACTTTTTCCTCACAGTCACCTGATTCAGGCGATGATAATCGACACACAGTCACAATCTCTCGTCCGCCTTCTTGGTAAACAAAATCGGGGAAGCCCAGGGTGAAACACTAGTTCGGATGAATCCCTTGCCCTGCAAGTCCTCCAGCTATACTCGTAGCTCTCTAAGCTCAGCGGGAGCCATCCGATATGCTGGTGTGGATATCGGGGTTGTCCCGGGATACAGGTCAATATAAAATTCTACCTCTCTGTGAGGAGGTAGTCCTGGAACGTTGTCAGGAAAAACATCTGCATATTAATCCACCACTACAGGAAAACTCGGACTCTGCACGTCAACTGCTCATAGGATGAGGCTAGCCAACTGATGAGTGATCGGTTGTCCTCTCCTCTGCATGAGTCCATCATGCGCTACAAAGGCTCCCTTCTCGCCGGTGAAGGTGAACCTGCTCCCATCGGTGCGGACACACCGCACCTTGATCCTAATAAAGTCGATCTGAGCATGGACTGTAGATAACCAATCCATGCCCAAGATGAAGTTGTAAGGCCTCGACGCCGCTACAAGAAGATCCCAGCCAAATCTCTCGCCTCCTAGAGTAATCTCACACTGTCGGCACCAGTGCGTAATCATCAAGTCTGCTCCCGTAGGAGTCTCTACATGTAAGGATCGAGCCAACGGCTCTGTCGGAATCTCCGAGCTCCGAACAAGGGCAGCGGCAATAAAATAATGAATCGCTCCTGTGTCTATAAGAACTGCAGCAAGGGTGGAGTAGACATAGATAGTACCTTGAATCATCTCTGGCGCACTGTGATCGTAGGCCTCTGCTCCCTGAAGCTGAGCATGTCTCTGCCCGCCAGCTCCCTGTGGTCGGGGTGGGCCTCCTGGTGGTGGTGGTGGTGGTAAAGCCTCAAAGCGTCACCCACCACCTGCTGCTCGGCTAGCTCCTCTGCCTCATCTGACTACTCTCTACGGACCACCACGGTCGACCCTCTTCCTCTGCCTGGGTGGCCCCTCAACCGGTTTCTTCTCCTCTGTACGGCGGGTCGGGCAGTCACGAGCCATGTGGCCCTGCCCGCCGCATGCGTAGCACTGTCTGCTCATCGGAGGACTGGCTCTGCGCCGTGTGCCCCGCACCTCTGAGCTAGTGTCCTGAGGTCGTCCGCCTGCTGGTCTGGTCCTCATGGACACCTATGACGTCTGTCGACTGCCAGCTGTAGAAGACTCAGCTACGTGCTGCCCTGCGGTAGGTCTCGCTACTGGAGTAGGCTCAGCAAGAAAGCTCTCTATGAGAAGGGATCGCTCCAGTACTCCTTCCTGCATCAGAATACTGAGGGAGACCATCGATGCCCTGATCTCATGCCTCAGCCACTGATCGAATGTCCAGGACCGGAAGAATGGGTCACATACCATGTCCGTCGAATAGCACGAGAGATCGGTAAATCTCGCCGAGTACTGGGCTACCGTCATGATGCCATGCCGCAGCTGTAGTATCTCCTGGATGCGCACCGCACGATGGGTGGCTGGGACGAACTCTGAGTGGAAGAGGCTCTCAAAGTCCGTCCAGAGAAGAGATGCCTCGTCGTGCACCTGGAGCATCAAGCTCCACCATCTGCCTGCTGCCGCGTGTAGGAGGCTCGCTGCAAGGATCACCATGAGGTCAGCTGGTGTCCCCAATAACCTGAAAACTCGAACTACAGCCTCCATCCAATCCTCGGCTGCCTGAGGGTCTGTCTCCCCGCCGAACCTGGGTAGTCTCTGACGCTAGGACTTGTGCAGTGCACTAAGGCGACGTGCACTCTCAGTGGCTAGGGCTGGTGGCATTGGTGGCTCGGCGGGTAGTGGTACTGCCGGTGCCTCCGCTGTAAAAGGGCTCTACACCGAGGCCTCGTTGCTCGGTGGGATGCCATCTCGCACAAAGCTCGGAACCCTAGCTGGCTGTCGTCATGGGGTCATCCTGAAAGAAACAGGTGCGCCACGGTCAATACAGTATACCTGGTGAGCTGACACAAAGTAATCACAAAGAAAACTTTGAAACACACATGCAATCAATGTTTTCGTGTACTGAGTCGGAAATCAGAAGTCAGGGTCCTGGTGTACGGATACGTCGGTCGCCGCACCAACACTGGACTCCCTAGACTGATAACCACACTCAATATCCTTAACACTACTGCGTCACATAGAAGAAAGATCAGATTCCTGAGTTCTACGATAGAACTGAACTCCTCTGATACCAATTTGTCACGACCCGTCCTCGGGACCCATGTCATGACTACCCCAAGCCCGCCTTCCATAGGCCAGGGGCTGGCGACTACACCAAAGGCGTAAATCCTGATAAAAAGGGAAGGCATTGCCTTTATAAAGTAAACAAACACCACAGAGTAAGCAAGCTAAAGTAAACACTAAGTAAATTGGGTACAACTGTAAGTGATGGAAAGTAAATGGGCCAGAATACAAACCCAACTGAAGTAAAGTACAACTGAAAAGAAAGTAAAACAACTGAAAAAGTAAAGAAGGAACGTTGAGCCGTCCTCTGGGAATCCCACCTGAAGGGTGGGTACAGATAGCCTCCTCAGATCCTCGGGTCTAGCCATCCACTTCGTGTATGTCCCGCCCAGTGGTCTGCCTCCAGGTACCGACTTGCTCCACGAGCCTCAACCACGATCAGCGCTGTCTGTCGTCTGCATCCAATACAACGTAGTACGGGAATAGCCCGTGTAGGGGTGTGTATACGCTACTCAGTAGGGACCCCGAGACCCCTGAAGGTCTCCCAGAATCCACAAAGGATAATCCACAAATGAAAGATACAATCACGAAATAACAACCAACACCACTTAGGTATATGCCCATACATATACCTAAGTCATCAATTCCAGTTAGGCTCCCACATCCAAGCCCAAGTTCGATCTAGTCCACATAGAATAGCACAACCAACCCACACAGGATAACACAACCCAATCCACATAGGTAAGCAAGTCAATCATATCGAAGATATTGATTGAATAGTCAAGACTCAGCTCACACAGAATATACTTCTTTGTAAGGTGATAGAGATGATCAGATGTAGCCACTGATTCATCTAAGCTGGGACTCACGTAGGATACTAGACCAGCTAAGTTGTCGGACCCACGTAGGATACAATACTAGCTACTCTACCGGGCCCACGTAGGATACAAGTACAGAGTCAAATACTGTCGGACCCACGTAGGATACAAGAACAATAGTACTGTCAGATCCACGTAGGATACAAGAACAGTAGTCATCATCGTCGAACCAATGGAGGATTTTAGTACGGTCGTCATTGCTGCCGAACCCATGGAGGATTTCAGTGCAGTCTCGTCGTCATCGCAGTCGCAGTCAGCTCTAAGTTTCCCGCACACAGCATGATCATTTCCAGGAGGGTCCGTTCCACGAGCCAAGGGGGTCAATACATCAACTGACACGTAGTCCGGAGTTTATGTATCCCAAATTTCTGTCTCAATAAAAGAAACTCAACGCGATAGACGGCGCGTCAATCGGATGCACGGTCTGAGAGTTATTGGTTTTTTGGTCTCAAGGGCCCGGTTGGTTTTTAAGTGAAAACCAACCCGACCATACTCCAACGACGTCCAAACCTCGAGCGGAGTAAGAAAAAAGGGCCGTCTCACTAATAGGGATCCAAAAAAGTCGACGGCACGTCAATCGGACGTCCGGAGCTCAAGTTATAGGTGTTTCCGCTCCGAGGGCCCGGTTGGTTTCGTGTTCGAACCAACCCGGCCATACCCAAAGTTCTTCGAAACCTTGAGTGTAATATACTGAAACGGCCGTCTAGATCCAAGGATCGCATCGTAACTGACGGTGTGTCAATAGGAAGTCCGTAACCCAAGTTACGGGCATTTAAACGAACCTGTCTGGTTTTAGGGGGTTTTGGGCCCGGACCGACCCGGTCCGAGACCCCCTGGGTCGGCCCGAACCGGGTCGACCTGGACCGGCGCGGGCAGTCCAGGCCGGCATGGCGCCGCGCGCCGCGTGAGCGCGGAAGGGGGGACCGCCACCCCCTTCGACGAAACGGCGGACCCGTGGGGGGTCCGCCCAGCTGCGCTGACCGGGGGTCAAACCCCCGGTCTTTCCGGATCTGGCTGGCCGTAACGGCCAGCCAGCGCACCACGCGGGACCGGTTGGTCCCGCCCTCCGGAGCACCGGCTGCCTGCGGCTCTGACCGCCCTCCCTTGCTCTGTCGCGGCCTTGGTTCGACCGGCGCGGCGTGACGGCGCCGCCCCCCCCCCCCCCTGCCGTGGCCCCGCTCCGACCGCGGCCTCCTCGAGGTTCTCCGGCACGGCGCGACGGCGCCGCGCCCCTTCGCCGCGGCCCGACTCCGGCCGCGGCTTCTTTCGGCTTCAACGGCACGGTGTGACGGTGTCGCACTTCTTCGCCGCGTTCCTCTTTGTTTCCGTGCGGTGCCATTGCACCGCGCTGCCTTTGTTCGTGCCGCAACAAGTACAACATCAAAGGGGGAGGAGGGTCGGCCGTGTTCGTGCAGTCCGACCACCTCCCGTTATAACGATAACAGGCGGCCCAAAATAAAATAACTTCGACAAGACATTCACAAATTTAATCCATTAAATTTGAACTCAAACCCCTACCTCGATGAAGTCATCGAACGACGTTCGTCGCGGAAAAAGGACGTCGTGAAAGACGGCGTCGCGAAAGACGGCACCATATACGTCGTCAGTGTTTGCCCGCAGAAGAATGTGGCGCATCGTCGTTCTCCGAAGAAGGCGTCTCTTACCGGCTGCGGAGAGGAGAGGAGATGACACGGTGATTCCCTTGCGGTGATGGAGTTCTTCGTCGTAGACTCGGCGTTCTTCGCGTTCTTCAATGAGGAAGAAGATGTTCTTCAGAACGCAAGAGTCCTCTCCTTGTTTCCACATAACGAATCAAACCCGCAAAAAATAAGACATTCTCTTATTTTATTAACATACACGCATGCCAACATAAAATTTGAAAACTCAAATTGAATTCACGAATTAATTAACGTGCGTTGTCCAATTAATGAGGCATTTAAATGGCATGTAATTAAACGTGGAGGAGTTGCAAATTAATTGCTAGAGGGGGGGTTCAAAGGGGTGTTGAGGAAATTGAAGGAGGTGGGGGCTCGTGCGGGCCCCACCCCAACTTCCTTGCATCTTCCATTTCCACAGACTTAACCCACCGGTAAAGAAATAAAAATATATTGTAAAACAATTTTATTTTTATTCCTCACACATTTTTTAACATTTCCTCCCGAGCAAATGCAACTCCAGGAAAGGTCTTCCTAAGCAATTAATGGCGCTGCGATTCCATCGGTGCCCTCGGATTTCGATTCCGAGCACTGGTTCAAAAGTTAGGGAAACTCGCTCGTTCGTTCACTAAACGTACCCGAGCTAAACTTCTGAAATTGATTCTGGGCACACCGGGTCTCGGAATCAGGTGCCGTCAGAAACTGCGTACTCGTAAAATCCAAAAGAAAATTAAAAGAGAGAGAAAATTTCCTTGAAATTTACGGGTCTTTACAATTCTCATCTTGTGCATGTTTCACTTTTTCCATAGATTAGGGATAACTGTGAACCTAAACCATGTTATCCAGGAGCGGGGGGGGGGGGTGCACGGTTAAGAAAAACTGTGAGAGGGGGAGAGAAAAGCTATGAAACCTTGGATAAAGGCATTCCTCACGGTTGGCAGAGGGTTTGTCAAACCGTGTGGACCTCCCCAAGAAATTGTGGGAATTGACACCTGTTGGTCAGCATTAGGCACACGGTTTGTGCATGGGTTCAAAAACCGTGTGGTCAAATCGTGTGTCCTATTACAAAGTGTGAATTTACTAAACTGTCCCCCCCCTAGGATTTTAAGTCTCTTGCCTAATTTTCTCTGATTTTCTTCCTCCTCTAACCCTAGTGATGAACCCAAGCTCTGAAATCTTATCAAGGGTGGATCTCCTTCTATTTTTGTCCGTTTGGAAGGTCGTTGGTTGCATATCAAAGCTTTGTGTATGTCTAATGATCATATTACTTATGTTTTCCAGATTAGGTCTTTTGGTTTCGTTATTCTTCTTCTAAAGCCCTAAAACCCTCATTTTTTCCAGAAGATATGGGTTTGGTCTTTGACCCACTCGTCGTTGAAAATGAGTCAATGTTTAAAAATTTTATTTTCCTACTAACTACAGTTTAGTGGCAAGTGGGGTCGAACCCACGTGGAAGGTAGCACAACCAAATTTCTTTTCTAAACATCCCATTGTTGTCACCAATGGGTGAAATTATATTTCTAATTTTTTTATTATTTTTTTTACCTTTTTATTTTTTTGAAATAAGTTAAGATGAAACATTGATTTTTTTTAAAGAAAAAAAGTGAAATAATAATGGAGAATAGATATGGAGAACAATAATGCTGAGGAATGATCAAATAAAAAGATTGCTCAGAAAAAAAAATACTATTTTTAAAGGATGAATTTTTTATTTAAAATGTAAATTGAATTCACTCCTCGAAAAATGAATGGTTTAACCTTCATCGCTGGAATATTAAACACACTGTATTTATGTTTTTGAGGTTCACTACTTTAAGAACCATATAGAGTTAAGAATTTGAAAAAAGTAAACAAAAACGACCTCACTGGTTGTTTATGAAGTTTGGAAATTAAATCTTGTTGAATTGGTTCCATGATCGATCTCACCGAAAGATCATGAAACTTGAAAACAAAGCATGAGATGAGCAGAAACAATTTAAGTTCAAGAATTAGAACCAACCTCGCCAATCAGATCTGATTCTTGTAAAAAAATCAAAATCAAAAGAAAAATTATTAAACTAGTAGAAATCAATTTCTTGAGCATTGAAAGTTTTAACCTATGATCATATTGATTACAAACATTAAAAACATTTGATTACAGAGTACCGAATTTGAAAAGGAAAGGAGAATAAACCCCCCTTCAATCTGTGATGCTCCTCTGCTCTAGGACTCCTATGTCTCCAAGGAATCTCTTGGAAAATGTCTTCGCTCTTCGTGGTTGTGCAATGAATGAGTTCTGTTAAAAATGGCAAGTGATGAATGACCCCTACCCCTCTTTTGTGCACTATTGCTCTGTTTTTTAGGTATTCTCCGTCATCTGCTACAAGTCACCCTAAATCTCAACCAACTTAGGTAAGTCTTTCACTTTCACACTGCACACGTTCTTTTTTCGTGAAGGGATTTTCATAGTATCTTAACCCCTATAAATAATTATGCGGCAGTTTGAGTTGAGTGAATCTGGATGAGAACCTAACTCCCGTGTGAATCTGCAAAGTTAAAACAGAGAATATTTAATAATTAATTTGACGCTAATATAAAATGTTAACTTTTATAAATAAATAATCATCTGTTTTGTTAATTTATGATTAAATGTCATTTTGTTTCTATTAATAATTATTTTTTATCAATTTATTTATTAATATTTTAATTGATAATTGTTTTATTTTACAAAAGACTTGTTAATCTTTAATATTTATTCAAAATTAATTAATTTAATATTCATATTACTTAATTAATTGATAACAGTTTTAATTATTCATAAAATGTTCTTAATTTATAACTAATTATTTAAATTGAAGTTATTTAATTTATTTATTAAGTTTAATTAGATTAATTTATTAAGAGAAATATTTTAATATTTATCTAATTGGATATATTATTTTATTTTAATAATTAACTTTATTTTTATTAATAATTATTATTTTATTCCTAGTTGAACTATTTAATTTATTTAGTATTACTATTTTTATTTCAATTATTATTATTAACTTATATTTTAGTTTTATATTTTATTTATTAAGTTTTATATATTTTTTTATTTTTTATTTCCTTCTCCCCCAATCATCTTCCCTGCCGTAAGGTGGGGGAGGTGCGAGGCTGGTTCGAGCAGCAGAGGGAGGGAAGGGGGCTTGCGGAGAGATGGGGGCTTGCAGTCTGGTTCGCGGTGAGCAGGGGCGGCGCTGGGTAGAGGACGACGGTCTGTAGCTACGGCGACATCCTATGAGGTTCGTCCTAGGTAAGGAGAGTGAGCCGTGAGAAGTGTATGCTGATTGGGTGTTCTTAGATCTGCTCTAGTTCGAATCTTGTTTGATATATTGTGTTTGATTGATGCTCCTGGTGGTAATTCTTGTTTTCTATTGAGGGTGAGGTGGTGTTGATACTCGATTTTGATTCTGCTGTTGTTTTCTAAGCTATTTTTAATGAGTTTCATGCTGGTGGAGGTTCGACGGCGAGACCGGTGCGGATCGGTGAGAAAAGGGAAATGATGCTGGAATGGTGAGAACCAATCATTTAAAAAATAATAATAATTAGATTTAAATAACTAATAATGTTAATTTATTTTAAGTGATCACAATTAAGTGATTAAATGTTTAAATTAAAGACTATGTTAATTAAATGTAAATAAGATGATTAAATTGTTAATTAATAAAAAAGTCGTATTATTAATAATTAAAGCAGATTAAGACCACTAAACTAATTAGTAAATTATTAGACTAGAAAAATTATTAAGAGTAAATTAATTATTTTAAAATCTAAAAATACATAATTAATAATAAAAAACTGATTAATCAATAAATTAATTAAAAAAATAAAAAAAGTGACATTATTTACCAAAAAGTGAAAAATAAGATAATTAAATGAATAAAAATATGTAAAATTAAGGACACATCAAATTCTTCCACACTTAAAACGTTGATTGTCCTCAATCAATCTCTTGCTTTACTATAATTTTAAAAGAGAAAAATGTTTTTATTAATCAACTCAGATTGGAGCATGTCAAACAATTTAAAAGAAGAGGACAAAGAGTGACTAAATGGCTTTTGAAATGTATTGTTCAAAGGAATCTTTCCAAATTACTGGCACTCAGTGGATGATCTAGAGAGCAAAGAAGCGTCCTGTTTTGAGGATGTCATGCCTCATATATGAGACTGCCTACTAACTTATTTCAATTCAATCTGAAGTTCTATGTTCAAGCGTGATAACAGGTTAAAAGTTGGTGGAATTAAAAACTTAACCAAATACACCTTGTACTTTGACTTTCACCAAGGTTCCAAAAGGAAAAAATAATTTTTTTCAATCGCCTTATTGATACAATCTAAATGATTTTCATATAAATCAATTGTCCCCTTCTTCATCTGGCGTTCATTATTCCCCTCATCTTACTAAACTCTTTTTTGACCCAAGACGCTTTTTTTAGTCTTTCCAAAGCCATGTATCTTTTTTTTGAGCACTATGAATATGAAATTATTTTATATTGAATGGAGGGATTTTATTTTACAGAAACGCACCTAATGCCTAGTGTCTTAGAGATTCACAGCGGGTTCCCAAATGCCCATTTTACACAAGTTTCGAATATTAATATGAAAACCAATTAATATAGCTCACTAAGGTGATTACTCATAGTAATTAAAAGAAAGTGAGTCCCCTAATAAATAGTTCAAACTTCCGGTTCCTAATGTTATGATCTCAATTACACAAACAAGTATTCTATATCACTATCAAATATAGTTCTTAAACTGAATTCTCATAAATTCAATAAGAAAAATCCCTCAGTAATCATCCAACCTCACAAGTTTCAGACTCAAATCAACTATTAAATACCAATAAATTATTATCTTTAGGCAATACATATTTGAAGTAGAAAGAGAAGCCTAAAATTGTGAAAGATTTTTTTAAAAATTTAACCATTTTTTATCAAAAGTTTAAGAGCAGTGAGAATTGATGGGATTCCATTAAGGCACAGATTAGCTCAATCTTGAATAGACCCCCTATAATTCCCCCACACTTAATTTTCACAGAGTGAGTAGTTCCAAAAACATTGTTTCACTAAATATTCATATCTACAAAACATGCAGTAAAAATTTTAAGCAAGAAAAAACATGCAACAGAATTTCCAGTAATCGTGACATGCAATAGAATTTTCCAACAAAGAGACATGCATGAGACTTTCTTTAGTATACTAAAACAAACAGTCATAATTTTCAGCTAAGCCGTGTGTAGAAAAATTTTCAATAGCAAGATAAAATAATTTACTCACTAACACTGCCACTAGTGATTCACCGTTGAGTGACATACCGTTAGCAATATAACGGTGAATCAAGCACATCGGTGAGTCAGGGACTCACCGTTAGTAACTTATCAATGATTTTTTAATGTAATAAGGATAAAAAACATGAAAGCAGAAATTAAAATATAAAGAACTTCCCTGAAATGGTTTGTCTAGATATGATTCATTAAGGAAATTTGTCACAACCCGCCGTCACCAAAAGAAGGGAAGGGACAACAGATTGTCAAGCCCTTCCTTCTTTAAGTTGAAGGAGAGATAATGACCCCCGAAACCCGCCTTCAATAGGTCCCAGAGTGGCGACCAGCACCAAGGGTATACAATCTCACACAAAAGGAAGGCATTACCCTTTTATTTTAATAGGATCGGGAGATAAGATAATGAAACCCAACAATGCCAAAATTGGAAGTAAGAGTAAGGACAAAGAAAACCACTCCCATATGCATGCTACAAAAGTAAAAGCCGGAAAGTACAAGGTGTCTACAAAGGTAAAGTACCAAAAGAAATGAAAAACAGCAACTGCAACTGTCACGACGCTCGAGCTAGTATGGCTCTGCACGATCCCCGAAGTCCTCTTGGAAACCTGAAAGCAGTTTTATATACATAGGGTGGGTATACAAGTATACCCAGTAGGGAAAACTAAAGACTCTCGTGCACAAGTGGGGAGGCATTCTAATGCCCTGTGAGAAAGGAGATAACCGAAACACCTAACAAGGAAAAACTATCCACCCAAGCCTCACCAAGGCACACTCCCCAAATAACACAAATCAAGTAAGGTATAGTAATAGCACATCAATGTTTGGGTACCCCGTGCCACTTTTCCCACTGGTTATTGAAGACATCCTACGAATCGAACCAATCCCGCCATTCTCACCGCAGTCCCACTGCCACACCCGCCCGCACACACCTGGGCCACAACCACGCATCCCGCCCGCAAACACCTGGGCCACAACAACCACATGTAACCATGCCCGCAAACACCTAGGCCAGAAACTACTGCCATGCCCAAAGACACCTGGGCTAGAAAGCTACCGTCACGCCCGAAGACACCTGGGCATCATCCCAAAGACACTTGGGAAACAACCTGCCCACATACACCTAGGCCAACCACCACAACTACCCTGCCCGAAGATTCTTGGGCTAATAATGGACTTCAGGCCATCACACCCTGCCCGAAGAATCTTGGGTTATTCGGGAAAGGGAGCAGAAAAGAGCTAATAACCAACCACTCGTAGGAGTGTTGGGGAAAACACCCTCCCCCATGAAATGGGGGTGTTCGGCACTAAATTCTCAACTTGGGTGGGGCGCGAATAAGAAACACAAGAACTACAATTATATATATAGGTAACAAGCACTCAACCCAACCTAGGGCTCCACACCTAACCCAAGCACAAACAACCTAGTCACTACTCATAGAAATCATACTACTCACAACTGAGTCACAACTCATTCCCAGAATCAATTTCCCAATTAACCCATTCTTGTTTTCATGTTCAAGTGATCCCTTTTAAGAAAATTCTGCACTACTGGGCAACTAACTGGAACAAGCACAAGCCCAGGGGAAAAATTTACAGCTAACAACAATTTAAACATTCACACCCAGTTCTCTTGGAAAGTCACAACAACTAGGGATCAAGTGATATCCCTCGAAGTATTGGAACCAAAGTAGGATTCAAAATACAATCCCACATCCCCAGAACCATGAACCAAAAATGTTTCACAATAGAAGAGGATTCCACCCCAATTTTTGATACAAGCAGAGCCACAACCAACAACCATGCCACAACAGAGGATCCCATCCTCACCCATAAGCAATCAAACAGAATAACACACCCACTACCAAACAAAGCAGGGAAACTTCCAAGTTCAAGCACATCATTTATCTGTTTCTTATTTCTGTTGGTTAACCGGGGGTGATCACACAAGGTTTCATGTTTACTGGGCATCCATTTAATCCACCGAGTTCACATGATTAATCAATTTCCATATTACAACCATTTAATCATCACAAAAGACAATAGTTTATTAGTGCACAGAGAGATACCATCAATGACCATGATTTTCAGTAGGCATAAATTCATATAGTTCACAACATATAGCAATTAAAAAGAGTACAACAGAACATCAATCACACCCCCTTCATTCTTTAAAGGTCCATTCATTATCTTCATTAAGTTTGGTTTCATCAAATCCCACAGAGACAAAGCGCACCCACCCCGCATGATACACAAAAAGGAGAGGCGAAGGAAAAATCCCTACCTGATTGATCAAGGATCGACGTTTTCCTACACGCGCCAAAGATAGGGGATGTGCGGCTTGAAAGGGAGGAGTTTCGTGGACCCCAAGGGGTGCAGAAAGCTCCAGTATAGGCGCACCACAGGCCATGGGAAGAAGGGACTCTAGGAGCGCCAAGGGGAAGAATGAAGCGGGCCCAAGGAAGAAGAGGAAAAAGAACTTCCCATGCGATATATAGATAAGTTCCCATTGTTACGGGATATGGGAATTTTGAATGCCTGGAAAGTTGGAACGCGGTTTCCCATGCGGTTCGGCAGTTACGTACGATGGCATTAAGTTGTTATTTAATATCCTTCATCGGGGAGGTTTCTCAGGATTTTTAGGAATTAATTATGGGCTTTAAATGGCCTTGAGAGGGTAAAATAATTAATTTACGTCAAAAAAAGACGTTGCGGGAGTGGGACTAGAAAAATAAACGGAGGGCTGGGTGAGGACACAGTGCCACCGTCACAGTGTCACCTTTACGGTGCCACCGTCACAGTGCCTCCATGACCGGCGCCACCATCACGGTGCCACCGTGACCGGTACCACTGTCTTAGTGGAACCTTATTTTTGGAAAAGTAATGGCCAGGGGGGGGGGGGGTTCCAGGCCCTTACATTAGATACTTCTCAAACTATTCTCATCCCCGAGAATATAAGAACAAACCAGAAAGGAGAAAAGTAGGGTCCAAACAACCACCCTCTAAAGATACTTCTCAAGGAAAAACCCCTGAGTTGTTCAAAAGCTGGAATAGAATCCCCCTAGAGTTATCAACCACAAAAATTCACAAAAAGCACAAGGATCACACTGTCCAACACCTGAGTGAGGGAGTCCCTTCCTATATTTCAGGATATTATCCGCTTTGGGCGGCACTAACTCGCCCGCACAGGTTTAATCACATCCACATTAATGCATCCTGATTAGCAATCAGGTTTTTCCATTATCACACATTCGGACACACACACACACAGAGAACATGGAACATATCATCTAATAGTTAATCAAAACAAGAATTTCATATATTAAAGCACAAGGTGAAACATCTCAACAGAGCTCAGAACAACAACAACAACAATGAAGTCAAAACAGCTCTGGGTAGTGAACGTGTAACTGGGCCTCCCGCTCCCAAGTGCTCTCCTCCAGGCCACCATTCCTCCACAACACACGAACCAAGGGGATGGTTCATCCACGAAGCACTTTCTCTTTACGATCCTCGATCCTGATCGGTCTCTCTATGAATGTCGCATCATTTTCGACATCTAACTCTCCCCAATCGATGACATGGGAGTCGTTGTGTAGATATCAACAAAGCTGGGAGACGTGAAAGACGTTGTGAACTTTCTCCAACTAAGGCGGCAACGCCAGCTGATACACCACCTCACCAACTCGTCCTAGCACCTCGAAAGGCCCGATGAACCTAGGGGAGAGCTTACTCCCCTTCCCAAACCTTCGCTGCCCACATCGAGGGGAAACCTTCAAGAATACATGATTTCCAACCTTGAACTCCAAGGGCCTCCTCCTATGATCAACATAAGACTTCTGCCAGTCTTGGGCTGCCTTCATCCTCTCACGCACAAGCTGAACCTTCTCAGTGGTGCCCTGCACCACTTCTGGACCAAGAACGGCTGCTTCCCCAATCTATGTCCAGCAAACGGGTGAACGACACGACCTTCCATACAAGGCCTCAAACGGTTTCATGCCAATAGTGGAGTGGAAGCTATTGTTATAAGAAAAATACACCAGAGGCAAGTGTCGTACCCATGATCCCCCAAAATCCAGAACACATGCCCTCAGCATGTCTTCCAACGTCTGGATCGTTCGTTCTGTTTTCCCATCTGTCTGGGGGTGGAAAGCAGTGCTAAGGCGTAGTTGGGTGCCAAAGGCATGCTGTAATCCCCTCCAGACTCGTGAGGTAAACCGCGTGTCTTGATCGGAGACAATATATCTTGGAACCCCATGCAACCAAACTACCTCATCGACGTACCTCTCAGCTAAGGTACTCACCGGGCTCGATTCCTTAATGGCCAAGAAGTGAGCTGATTTTGTCAACCGATCCACCACTACCCAGATGGCATCATAGCCTCCCTGAGCCCTAGGTAGCCCTGTGACAAAGTCCATCGAGATGTCATCCCACTTACACTTAGGAACATCTAAAGGCTGTAACGACACTCCAGGAAAACGGTGTTCAACCTTCACTTGATGACACACTAGGCACTTAACCACAAACTCTGCCACTGCCCTCTTTACCCCGGGCCACCAAAACTATCCCCTTAGGCCTTGTTACATCTTTGAGACCCCAGGATGTACTGCTAAAGCCGAGACATGGAACTCACGGAGAACACCATTACGCATTATCTCCGGAATAAAAAGCCTTCCTCGGAAAAGCATCCGATGATGACCATCCTCCGACCATCCCTCAG
The DNA here is from genome assembly GCA_963277665.1 of Viscum album. NCBI lineage: Eukaryota > Viridiplantae > Streptophyta > Magnoliopsida > Santalales > Viscaceae > Viscum > Viscum album. Next base: position 608,698,290 of record OY728123.1, on the reverse strand, counting down.
GAGCATTTCCCTAATAAACACGATCTCACATCACTTCCACCTCCGAGTCCCCCCACTGAGACTCTTCCACCTGCACCACTAAAGAGGAAACTACAGTCATTTGAAATATACAACCTCTTCCACCTTCCACCCTTGCATCCAAATGCAAGGCCGCTAACTCTTCCATCGCTCTCCAAGCATCTGCAGATTTCCGAACTACTTCCTTCTGTGATTTACTGCTCAGGGCATCAGCCACAACATTACACTTTCCCTCAGTATAAGAGATATCTAAGTCGTAGTCTTGGAGGAACTCAACCCATCTCCGCTGCCGCAAGTTCAGATCCCACTGGGAAAAGACATAATGAAAGCTCTTGTGATCTGAGAAGACCACAAAGCACTCTACGATGAGATAATGCCGCCACAAATTCAATGCGAACACCACGACCGCAAGCTCCAAATCGTGGGTGGCATAGTTACATTCATGAGGACGTAACTGCCTATACCCATAAGAGATCACTACACACTACTTCATCAACACACATCCCAACCCAAATCCAGAAGCATCACAGAACACTTCAAACAACACCCCTTCCTCTGGTAATCTGAGTACTAGAGCACTAACCAGCTTCTCCTTTAGGTAGCCAGAAGCTGTCTAGCACTGGTCACTCCACACGAAGGCCTGGTCCTTCCTAGTCAAAGCTGTCAACGGAGCTGAAACTCAAGAGAATTCAAGAAAAAACCTTCGGTAATATCCTGACAAACCCAGGAAACTACGAACTTCCACCACATTCTTGGGTGCTACCCAGGAAATGACTACCTCGACCTTCGACGGGTCTACTTCTATTCCCTTCTAAGACACTACGTGTCCAAGGAAATGTACTTCTCACGTTAAGAACTTGCACTTAGACAGTTTCCCATAAATATGGTGGTGTCTAAGGACTCCAAAAACTACCCTAAGATGCTCAACATGCTCTTCCTCTGATCTTGAGTAGATAAGGATGTCGTCGATGAACACCACAATGAACTGGTCCAGAAACTCTCAGAAGACAGAGTTTATGAGGTTCATGAATGTAGCTGGTGTGTTTGTAACGCCAAACGGCATGACCATGAACTCAAAGTGGCCATATCTACACCTGAAAGCCATCTTCGAGATATAACCTTCCTTCACACTCAAATGGTGGTATCCAGACCGCAGATCGATCTTAGAGAACCAACCTGCTCCCCTCATCTAGTTGAAAAGACCGTCTATCTTCAGGAGGGGTTAATGATTCTTGACCATCACCTAATTCAACCTCTGGTAGTCTATGCATAGCCTGAGACCACCATCTTCCTACTTCGCGAACAAGACTGGAGCACCCCATGGTGATGTACTTGGTCGAACAAAACCTTTCTTCATCATATCATCAATCTGAATCCGCAACTCCTGCAACTCAGAAGGTTCCATCTGATAGGGAGCCATCGAAATCGGATGGGCACCAGATTGCAAGTCTATCCCGAACTCAACATCACGTCGAGGGGGCAGAGTTTCCACCTCTTCAAGGAAGACGTCCATAAACTCACTGAAAATTCCTGGGACTTCCACCATTTCTGCATCTACCGACTCCACTTATAGCTCAGCTAACAAGGAGAGGAAGGGTTACCCTAACTTGCTACTCCCCTGGAAACTCCACTCACCGATGAAAGTCACCTGTCGGCTGCCCAAGTCAGAAAACAAAACCCTTCCTCAGAAGCAGTCAATGACAGCACATACAGAGAAAAAATAGTCAATGCCTAGGATGACATCGTATGGCTATATCTGCAATAATAGAAGATTCATGACTGACTGATGTGGCCCTATCATCAGTCTGTACCCTCGAAAAACATTCAACAAGTCGGTCTGACCTCCGACTGGTGTGCTCAGCACCAGGGGCACTGGAAGTCTCTCAACGTATAAACCCAGAGCATGGGCCAGACTAGGCGTAACAAAGGATTTTGAAGCTCCTGTATCAAACAATGCATATGCAAGGTTGCTAAACAAGCTGATTGTACCTCGAACGACCTCCGACCCTACTGGAACTGCTACCTCCGCGGTGTGCAACTTCCCACACCCAGCTTCTCTGCCTCTCGGCTGTTGGCCACCTCCCCGACCACGCCTGGGTCGAGGTCCCTGAGGAGCGCCCTGAGGTCAGCCTCCTCCTGCAACGTCTTCCCTTGGCAGAGCGGAAGCCTGCTACCCCTGCTGCTGCTGCTGAAAGAGCCTAACTGGGAACTTCTGCTGCTGAGGTGGGTGCTGGACCTGCCCACCCCCACCATACTGCACTCTGTCCGGGCACTGATTCTGAAGGTTCCCATGGCTTCCATAGATGAAGCATCTCGGTCCTGGCCCTGAAAAGAAAGGGCGAGGGCCAGGAGATCAGAACTGGAACTGTTGGGGCCTGCATTCTATCGGTCGAAACCTAGAGGGTCCTGATGCTGGAGGCCTGCTCCTGACGGCCTTACCCTTTGACGAGCCTGACTGGATTCCCTCTCATGATACACCTCCCAGTGTGTGCATCCTCTCCACCACTTCATCCTTCTTATACACCTTTATGTATGTCGGTAAGGTGAAGGAAGTAATGGCATACTGGAGGGAAGGTCGAAGTGCCTCCTACAAACGTCTCGCTCGAGACTCCTCATCCGGAAAGAGGTCCAGAGAAAAGTGAAGGAGATCCTTGAACTTGATCCCCAACTCTCTCACTGACATACCCCCTGCTGGAGGGAGAGTAGATCCTACCTCTTCTCATCTTTCATCGTATAAGAGAGGAATTATGCCCGAAACTCCTTCTCAAAATCAGACCATGTCACCTCAGCCTCCCTCTTCTCCCCTAGATAAAGAGTCAACCACTGACGTGCCGCTCCCTGCATCTGGATCATAGCTAGAGGAACCCAATACTCCACCAGAGCCTAGATCAAGCCGAAAGCTATCAACAGCTCCTCTAGCCAGCTCTCTGTCTTCATGTCAGAGGTGCTGCCCTCATACTTCCCGAGGGTCTGTCGCTGAAAGGCACAAAGCTTCTTCTACCACTGGTCATCCTCCTCTTCTCGGTCAGCCCTCCGTCGATCTGCTGAGTCAACCTCCTGGGCCTCGATCACCCAAACAACTCGTGGTCGTCTCCCAGGTGCCATAGCTGCAAGGTAAACAAGGAATGACTAAGCCCGAGTAGTGAAAAATATGGATCTTAAATTTTTCTTAGACTTGTGATTAATTTCAAATCCCCAAAACACCCCAGAAACACGAGAACACAAGTCATTATGATGCATGCACCTTTCCTAGGGTCTCTACCCTACAATCAGGGTAGCCTCACTTGGTCATTAGGTAGGTCCAGAGTCCTTGTGTCGGATCACAGGGGGCCCTAAAATCCCGTGTCCTAGCCGGTCTTCCCTGGCCTAATTCATGCACCAAGGTCACCCAACACTGTTGCCTTACCATCCCATGCAATCCTCACTATTCCTAACTCCATAATCCATCCTATCCCTCAACCACTCCTCTGATACCATTCTGTCACGACCCGCCCTCACCAAAAGGAGGGAAGAGACAGCAGATTGCCAAGCCCTTCCTTCTTTAAGTTGAAGGAGAGATAATGACCCCCGAAACCCGCCTTCAATAGGTCCCGGAGTGGCGACCATCACCAAGGGTATAAAATATCACACAAAAGGAAGGAATTACCCTTTTATTTTAATAGGATTGGGAGATAAGATGATGAAACCCAATAACGCCAAAACTAGAAGTAAGAGTAAAGAAAAAGAAAACCACTCCCATATGCATGCTACATAAGTAAAATCTAGAAAGTACAAGGTGTCTACAAAGGTAAAGTACCAGAAGAAAGGAAAAACAGCCACTGTAGCTGTCACGGCACCCGAGCTAGTACAACCCTGCACGATCCCCAAAGTCCTCCTGGAAACCTGAAAGCAGTTTTATATACGTAGGGTGAGTATACAAGTATACCCAATAGGGAAAACCAAAGACTCTCGTACACAAGTGGGGAGGAATTCTAATTCCCTGTGACAAAGGAGATAACCTAAGCACCTAGCAAGGGAAAACTATCCACCCAAGCCTCACCAAGGCACACTCCCCAAATAATACAAATCAAGTAAGGTATATTAATAACACATCGGTGTTTGGGTACCCCACGCCACTTTTCCCACTAGTTATTGAAGACATCCTATGCATAGAACCAGTCCCTCAATTCTCACTGCAGTCCCACTACCACACCCACCCGCACAGACCTGGGCCACAACCACGCATCCCACCCGCAAACACCTATGCCACAACAACCATCCCGCCCACAGACACCTGGGCCACAACAACCACACGTAACCATGCCCGCAAACACCTGGGCCAGAAACTACTACCACACCCAAAGACAACTGGGCTAGAAAGCTATCGTCACGCCCGAAGAAACCTGAGCCTCATCCCGAAGACACTTGGGAAACAACCTGCCCGCAAACACCTTGGCCGACCACCACAACTACCCTGCCCAAATATTCTTGGGCTAATAATGGACTTCAGGCCGTCACACTCTGCCCGAAGAGTCTTGGGATATTCGGGAAAGGGAGAAGAAAGGAGCTAATAACCATCCACTCATAGGAGTGTTGGGGAAAACACCCTCCCCCATGAAATGGGGGTGTTCGACACTAAATTCTCAACTTGGGTGGGGCGCGAATAAGAAACACAAGAACTAAAATTATATATATATAGGTAAAAAGCACTCAACCCAACCTAGGGCTTTACACCTAACCCAAGCACGAACATCCTATTCACTACTCATAGAAAGCATACTACTCACAACTGAGTAACAAATCATTCCCAGAATCAATTTCCCAATTAACCCATTCTTGTTTTCATGTTCAAGTGATCCCTTTTAAGTAAATTCTGCACTACTGGGCAACTAACAGGCATAAGCACAAGCCTAGGGAAAAAATTTATAGCTAACAACAATTTCAACATTCACACCCAGTTCTCTTGTAAAGTCACAACAACTAGGGATCAAGTGAGATCCCTCGAGTATTGGAACCAAAGCAGGCTTCAAAATATAGTCCCACATCCCCAGAACCATGAACCATAAATGTTTCACAACAGAAGAGGATTCCACCCCAATTCATGATATAAGAAGAGTCACAACCAACAACCATGACACAAAAGAGGATCCCATCCTCACCCATAAGCAATCAAACAGAATAACACACCCACTACCAAACAAAGCAGGGCAACTTCAAAGTTCAAGCACATCATTTATCTGTTTCCTCTTTCTGTTGGTTAACCGGGGGTGATCACACAAGGTTTCATGTTTACTGGGCATCCATTTAATCCACCGAGTTCATGTGATTAATCAATTTCCATATTAAAGCCATTTAATCATCACAGAAGACAATAGTTTATTAGTGCACAGAGAGAGACCATCAACGACCATGATTTTTAGTAGGAAAAAATTCATACAGTTAACAACATATAGCAATTAAAAAGAGTACAATAAAACATCGATCAAACCCCCCTTAATTCTTTAAAGTTCCATTCATTATCTTCATTAAGTTTGGTTTTTTCAAATCCCATAGAGACAAAGAGTACCCACCCAGCATGATACACAGAAAGAAGAGGCAAAGAAAAAATCCCTACCTGATTGATCAAGGATCGAAAATTTCCTCCATGCGCCAAAGATAGGGGATGCGCAGCTTGCAGGAGAGGAGTTTCGTGGACTCTAAGGGGTGCAGAAAGCTCTAGCAGAGGCGCACTACAGGCCATGGGAAGAAGGGACTCCAGGTACGCCAGGGGGAAGAATGAAGCTGGACCAAGGAAGAAGAGGAAAAAGAACTTCCTGTGCAATATATAGATAAGATCCCGTTGTTACGGTATATGGGAATTTTGAACACCTGGAAAGTCGAACCGCAGTTTCCCATGCGGTTCGGCAGTTACACACGATGGCATTAAGTTGTTATTTAATATCCCCCATCGGGGAGGTTTCTCGGGATTTTTAGGAATTAATTATGGGCTTTAAATGACCTTGAGAGGGTAAAAGAATTAATTTACGTCAAAAAAAGACGTTACGGGAGTGGGACTGGAAAAATAAATGGAGGGCTGGGTGAGGACACGGTGCCACCGTGACCGGCACCACTGTCTTGGTGGAACCTTATTTTTGTAAAAGTAATGGCCAAGGGGGGGGGGGGTTCCGGGCCATTATAGAATTCCATTCCTTCATTTACACCAGAAGCATCGTACATATTATTCTGAAAATAAGAACTAGGGAGACCAATATAGATATAGAATAAACAGAGAGTTCAAAGAAACACAATAGTAGCATTTTATTCAAATTAAAACAATAAATACAACAAAAGTAAAAACAAAAGAGAAACCATGGGTATCCTCCCATGTAGCGCTAGGTTTAAAGTACCCATCTAGACTACATTCCCCTAAATATTTCAATCCATGATCATTCAATGGGCATGATTTATTAGTGGTGTGGACTAAAAAAAATTCTAAGGAATTAAAAACATTGTCACGACCCATCCCCTAGGGCCCGTATCCTGACTACCCCAAGCCCGCCTTCCATAGGCCAGGGGCTGGCGACTAGCACCAAAGGCATAAATACCTAAACTGGGAAGGCATTGCCTTAACAATAGTAATCAAACACAATAGAGTACACAACTAGAAGTAAAACACTAAGTAAAACTGTATACAAAAGAGGGTGCTTAAAGTAAAGGGTCCGGAAATACAATCCCAACTGTAAAGTGCAATACAACTGAAAATATAGTACAACTGAAGAAAAGAAGTAAAGCAACTACTGGGTTTTCCTTCGGCATTCCCACCTGAAGGGAGGGTACAAATGACCTCCTCAACACCCCAAGTCCATCCGTCAGCTCTCTGTACGTCTAGCCGAGTGGTCCACCTCCGGGTACTGTCCAGTTCTGCTACTCTCTGCCCCGATCAGCGCTGTCCATCATCTGCAACCAACACAACAAGATGCGGGCATAGCCCGTGCATGGGTGAGTATAACGATGCTCAGTAGGGACCCCGAGGCCCTCAAGGTCTCACAAAATCCAACAAGGTTAAATCACAAAGTACGAATCATCGGACAACCATTACATAGGTACATGCCCATACATATACCTAAGTTATCTAGTAACCCATCTCAATCATGAGGAAAACACAAAGGTCATTGAATCAGCTCAAACAAAGTTTTTTAGTGTAGATTAGAAGTGAAAATGATTAGTAGCGAAGCTAGATCATCTTATTCTGACAAGAGGCACCGCTTCAGACCATACAGATTCTGACCCACACAGGATTGATAGGAACTAACCCCCGCAATAACCCACACAGGATCTGACCCACACAGGATCGGTATGCGCTGACCCACACAGGATCACTGAGCGCTGACCCACACGGGATCTGACCCACACATGATCGGTATGTGCTGAACCACACAGGATCTTTGAGTGCTGACCCACACATGATCGTTATGCGCTCACCCACACTAGATCGATGAGCACTGATCTCCGTATGATCCCTCTCCAACCTCTGCCTCACTATCAGCCACTGGATTCCTCACACCTGGTGTGCTCGAGTTCCATAGAATCTACCCTTGAGATATCGTTCATACCTTTACCACCACTAAACTCCACAAAGGAGTAACCCAAAGGACCGCCATGTCTTAAGGGTTCCAACGCGACAGACGGTGCGTCAATCGGACGCCCGGTCTGTGAGTTATTGGCATTTCCATTCTAGGGGCCCAGTTGGTTTTTAGGTTCAAACCAACCCGACCATACTCCAAATGTGTCCAAACCTCAAGTGGGGTAATCCAAAAGTACCGTCTCACTCCAAGACTTCCATTGTCGTAGGCGGTTCGTCAATCGGACACCCGTAGCCCGAGATATGGGTGAAAAGGTGTAAACTATCCAAACGGGTCTAGTTCTGGTTCAACCTGGTCCGCAGGTCCGAACGGATCCGAGGAAGCGGCCTGGCCTGAGGGGGCGGCCCGGCCTGAAAGGGCGGCCTGACCCGAGGGGGCGGCCCAGCCCGAAGGCCGCCCGGTTGGCCTGGAGACCCGGCAGCCCGGCGTGGGTCCACCTAAGCCGCGACCAGGGGGTAGCGTGCGCCCCCTGGCTCCCAAACAGCTCTGTCATTCGGGTGGTGCTCAAATCGGCACCAGGTGGTGTCGGTCCAACACACGTAGGACCCGACGGGGTCCCGCTTCTCCTGGCTGGCCAAGTGGCCAGCCGCTCTGGTTCCACGGTGGCCAGCCCGGACGGCTGCCGTTGCACCTCCACCACGGCACGACGGTGCCACAGTTCTACTGCCCTCCACGTGGCACGACGACACTGTGCCACCATTGTCGTGGGCCAACCTGGTCATGACCTTCATCTCCTCTGTGCGGCGCGACAACGTCGTGCTTCTTCCATCTGTCGCGGCGCTCCTGGTCGCAATTTCTCTCTTGCGCGGTGCGACGCCACTGCGCCCCTCCGGCACCGCCATGGCCCACCTAGTCGCGGCTTGGTTTCCTACGCGGTGTGATAGTGCCTCGCCCTTGTGGTGACCCGGAGGCCTTGCTCCACCGGCTTCTTCATGGTCCGCCTTTGTCGTCAACAACAAGAACAACCAAAGGGGGAGGGTCGGGCCATGTTCGTGTGGTCCGATCCCTCCTCGTCACGACGATAACATTTGGCATACCATAATCCAGAAATTTGAACGATGAAGAACAGAGGTTTATACTCATATATAAAAATAACTCAAATTCCCCTACCTCATATGATGATGATCGTTGATGAAGGAAGGAAATAGAATGTCGTTCCGTTGATGTCGGAAAGAAGAAATAATTCGAGGATGGCATCGTCGACATTCTTCAAGGACGACGCTCCCTCCTTTTTCCCGGTTGAAGAAGGAAGAAGGTGGAAGATTTCCTTCTTTCTTCGTTGGAGAGAAATGGCTCCACCAATTTCTTTCCTCTCCTTAATTATCCCAACAAAAATTATGACAACCCTCGCAATAAAAAAATATCACATCTTATTATAATGTTGGCATAAAGAATTCAAATGGGGAAAAATTAATTAAGGGTGGTCCCACTTAATTAATTATTGTGTGTAGGCACAAATTAATTAAGTGGAGTTCAAAAGGTTTCAAGGGTTGTGGCTCCATAAATGGAGAGTTCAAGAGTTTCATCCTCGGGTGGTCCCCACCATTCAAACTTGATTTGGGGGTTTAAGGGGGGTTAAAACTCATGTGGGCCGCACCTATTTGATTGCATGGGATGTTTAAACTTCGGGTGGGACCCACCAAAATAATATCCTCTCAAGGGAGGTTATGTGTGGGTGGGCCCCACCTCTAACCTCCACTTGGAGGTTTTAACCACCTCAAATAAAAATAAAGTTAACACTTTATTTTTATTCAATTTAATTAAAAATCCCAAAAACTAACTCCCATTCTCATTAGAACGCAACTGTGGTGAAGGTCTCACTAAGCAATCATCGACGTTTCGAGCTCAATAGTGCCCTCAGATTTCAATTCCGAGCACCGATTCAAAAGTTATAAAACACCGCTCGCACGTTTACTGAACGTACCCGAAAAAAAGTTTGGAAAATTATTATCAGTCACCCTGGACCCGCGCTAGTCGAGGTTAGGCTCTGTCTAGGTGAATCACTCCCCAATAAACCTAATAGTACCCTCATATTTCCAATCCGAGTTACCGTTTAAAAGTTATGAATTTTACAATAAAATAATTGTCACTTAATTATTTTATTTGCGGCCCAAAACTAACATTCTATGGTGGCCCTCGCCGACCCATGTTAGTATCTTCTTAAAGAAAGCCTATGCTCACGAGTTCAACGGTGGTCTCATATTTTTAATCTGAGTTACCGTTTGTGAGTTATAAGCATTTGAAAAATAAAATAAGTTTATTTAATTATTTTATTTACGGTTATTCCATTTTCGTGTTTTCTCACAGGAGGCCCGCGTCGACTAAACTTAAGTCACTCCTAAGGTAAACTCGCCCTCTTGAGTGCAACGGTGGCCTCAGATTTCTGATCCGAGTAACCATTTAAGAGTTATTCCACTTTTTTAGGAAAACTACTTACTCATGTTAATTTAAACTTAACAAAACTTCGACGGATCATTCCGGGCCCCAGAATCGCACGCTGTCAGATTTCGCAGACTCGTAAAAATCTCATGAATTTAAGAAAAAAAATTCCATGGAATTTCCAGGTCTTTACATTCTCCCCACCTCTGGGATTTACATCCCCGTAAGCTACAACTCACACTTAGGAAATAGATGAGGGTACTGAGCACAAATCTGAGCCTCCCGCTCCCATGTGCTCTCCCGGAGGTTCCCGTGCTGCCAACGAACGCGCACTAGAGGTATCAATCATCCACGTATGACCCACTCCTGTCGATCCTCAATCTCCACTGGAACCTCCGTTAAAGTCGCCCCATCATTGATGTCTAAATCCCCATGGTCGATGATGTGAGGAGGGTCATGCACGTATCTCCTCTGCTAAGGTACGTGGAAGACGTCATGCACTCTGTGCAACTGAGGTGGAAGGGCCAGGTGGTAAGCAACCTCACCTACTCTGCTGAGGACCTAGAAAGGTTCGATGAATCACGGAGATAACTTGCCGCCTCAGCCAAATCTTGGTAAACCTCGTCGAGATGAGACCCGTAGAAAGATGTGGTCTCCATTCTCGAACTCCAGATGTCTCCGTCTCCTATCAGGATACGTCTTCTTCCTTCTCTATGCAGTCTTTATCTGCTCCTAGATGATCCGCACCTTCTCTGTGGTAGCGCGTACCATCTCTGGTCCCACTAGTGCTGAATCTCCTGGGTCTGTCCAACACAGTGGCAATCTTCAAGGTCGACTATAAAAGGCCTCAAAACGTGCCATACTGATGGTGGAGTGAAAGTTTTTGTTGTAGGAAAACTCCACAAAATGTAAGTGATCCTCCCAGCTGCGACTGAAGTCGAGGACACATGCACAGAGCATATCCTCAAGGGTCTGAATGGTCCACTCAATCTGGCTATCTGTCTGAGGATGGAAGGTTGTGTTCAAGTTAAGCTATGTCCCAAAATCCTACTACAACCCCGCTCTCAGATCGGTAGTAAGTGGGTAATCTTGGTGAGTCGGTCAACGATCACCCATATCGAATCATGACTTCTGGATGTATGTGAAAGACTCGTCATGAAGTCCATGGATATCCCATCACACTTCCACTCTGGGACCTCTAATGGCTGAACCAAGCCTGCTGGTACCTAGTGCTCTGCCTTCACTTGATGAAAAGTGAGGCATAGAGAGACAAACTCCACTACTTCCTTCTTCATACCTGGCCACCAGTGCTTTCGTCGAAGGTCCTGGTACATCTTCGCCACTCCTAGATGTACCGCTAGAGGGTAAGTGTATAACTCCCTCAACACTTCCTCCTGAAGTGCTACAGGTACCATAGTACGTCCTCTAAAGAGGATGACGTGATCCCCACCTTCAGAAAATCTATCAGGTGCCTGTCCTGTGGATATCTGAGCACATCGTGTCTTGCAGTCAGTGTCCCTACGCTGAACCTCCCCGACTTGCTAAAGAAGTGGGAGAGTGACTGTAAGAGACTGAAGAAAGGCTGTTTCGTCTCTATCCACAAAGGATATCTGTAAAGCATCTAGCTTCCCCACCTCCTCACTCAGCAGCTGCAGGCCAGACCTCCTACTGAGTGTGTCTACTACCATGTTCCCCCTTCCTAGGATTATATACTATCCCAAGGTCATATTCCTTGAGGAACTCTAGCCACTCTTATTGGGAACTGAAAACTCAAAACTTCTACTGCCACGAGGGTGAGGTTGGCCGACTCATGAGTGATCAGTTGCACCCTCCTATGCATGAGTTTATCCTGTGCTGCCTGGGTTTCCCTTTTTTTTCGCCGACCAGGGAAAACTCTATTCAAACATTGTAGATAAACCACAACCTTTTTTCCTAATACATTCAATCTGTGTATGAACTGTGGTTGCCCAGTCCATACCCAAACTAACGTTGTAAGGCCTTGACGCTGCCACTAAGAGGTTCCAAGTGAAACTCATTCCTCGAGGGTCAGATCACACCGTCAGCATAAGTGTGATTATCGAGTCTCCTCCCACAAGTATCTCTAGACATGAGGTTCAAGTCAACGGTTTAACCAGAAACTCTAGGTCTAGGACAAGATTCGTGGAAGGAAGGAATTATTAGTACCTATGTCTATTGATATAACATCTAGAAGTAGACACAGACCATACCTCGAATCATTATTAGAGCCCTTGGGTCACACTCCTTGACTACGTGCAGCTACTCTCTTCCCCTTCCCTCCAGCTCCCTGAGCCTGGAGGGGACTACAAAGGCAGGTGGTTGTAACATATCAAAATGTACACCACCTCATGATGCTCTCTTAGCTCAGCTTCCACATCTTCTTCCCTACAGATTTATCTGTCCATGTCACATCCTGTGACGTCCCGGACCCGGCTGCCCCTCAACCCAAGCCCCAAGCCCGGTTGGCCACATAACACCCCTACTCGTCTCCCCATAGGCCAGGGGTTTCCAACTAGTAGCGGGGGTGTAGTGGTAAGTCAGTGGGGAGACTGTACCCCCTTGTCAGAGTACACAACGGAATAGAAGAAAAGTAATATAAATAGCGGAAGCACAACCAATGGATAAATAGGAGAAAAAGGGGAAACATACAACTAAACAACAGAAGTAAGGAAAACCCTAATAGATATACAAAAGCCACACATGCAGTGTCTGATACAAAATGAATGCATGGCATGCTGATACAATAGAAGTAGATGGAAAGCATGCTATACCGTAATACAAAAAAAAACAAAACTAGTCCATGAGAATATCTATCCAAGCTCGATCCTCTGCTCTGGATCTCCAGCTAGGACATACATGTATCAACAACCTGAAGCTGGGCCTTTTCCCCTACTAGTACCTGTAGTAGTGAAGTCTACACAGGTGCCCAAGAGGCCGCCCGGGTAGGGTGTGAGACAAGTCTCAGTAGGCCACCACCAATTATGTCTACGTGTAATCTAAATAGGCGTTCGCAAGAAAAGTGAGTAATAGACTACAAGTAAGTAATGAAAAGTAAATAAACAACCCTCCCGCTCAGGTTCCAAAAGGACACCTAGCGGGTCTACCTGCTTCAGCTCATGGCTGGTAAACTGAACGATCACCAGAGGTATAAGTTCATAGATATAGGTTATCACTGGCATGAGGTAAACATGCCTCTCTTCCATGCTTCTCATATACGTACATTCATCATTGGCCCGAGGTATAAATGCTTCTCATCCAAAAGCACTGTAACCGGCATGGGGTAGAAATGCCTCCCACCTATAAAGGTTATATGGGCACGAGGTATAAATGCCTCTCATCCTCAATCACTATAGCTGGCGTGGGGTAGAAATTCCTCCCACCCGTAAACGTTATATGGGCACGAGGTATAAATGACTCTCGTCCTCAATCACTATAGCTGGAGTGGGGTAGAAATTCCTCCCACCCGTAAACGTTATATGGGCACGAGGTATAAATGCCTCTCATCCTCAATCACTGAGATTTATCTGGTATGGGGTAAGAATGCCTCCCGCCCAACACACGAGTTATCATATGCATGTCAACACAGCAAAGCATAACCATTCACATCACATTATATAAGGAAAACCATGTTATATAATATCACATTAGCAAAGCAAGGCATATCCATCTTATGATATCACATAAAGAAAAACATGGCATACATGCATTCCAATTCATTAAAGGGGTTTAGGCTATCTCATCCTAGCCAACCTTTAACCAAGTAATCTCATTTTCCTAGCATGGAAAATGATTTTCAAGACATATCATTAAGGATCAAAGGTGAAAAAGGGACAATTCTCAAGGCATAACACCTATGGTTGACCACTCCCGGTCCATACCAAATCCAAACACCCTAACAAGGTTAGATTCATCACTCTTATACCACATGGGTCATTTAGATATGAAGTAGTCATCATAAATACAGGGTTTGACAAAAGAAAAACCACGACACAACAAAAATAACTCAATAAGTCGAAAACATAAAATGGAAACCACGTGACCACCTACCTTAGAGCTGTAGGTGTAGGCTCGCTTGATATCAACCTCAGATTTGCAGTAGATTGGAAGATATCTGAGTTCCAGTCCAATTCCCTAAAAATAGGGCATATGAGCCTGCATCAAAATAACAAGATAGAAGGCAATATTTGCCGATGAAGGAAGGGTGCGTGAGGTTACCCTTACCTTGCCCCTTCCAACTCTTCCGACGAATCTAGAATCAAACTCCGGATAAAGGCTCTACCAAGAGAAGAGTGAGAGGAGGGTTTTGGAACTCAAAGAAGAGTTCTCCTCTGGTTCTATCCGCTGGAGGAATAAGGAAAGGCTCATAATCCTTATAAATTAATTAAGGGAAAAAAGGTAAATTTACCCAGATATGGGTCACACGATTTAGGCGCATGGTTTACCAAACTGTGCGCAAACCGTGTGCACTTCCCTGCCTCCAGAAAAAGGGTCGCACGGTTTAGGCACACAGTTTACCCAAACCATGCACAAACCGTGCACACCTCTATGCTTCCAGACCAAAGGTTGCACGGTTTACCCAAACCATGCGCATGCCATGAGCCCCTATCTACAAGTCCATTTCTCAAACTCCCGAGCTTCGAACCAACCCCGGACACTCCCCGGACCTTCCTTAGGATGTTACCCACATTACAAAATCTTAAAGGAAAGATTTGAAAGCAAAACTAACAATCCATACCTTTTACAAAGAGTCGGGTTGTTACAACCTCCCCTCCTTAAAGCAACTCGTCCCTGAGTAGGCCTTCTGAGGGTACTGAGGTGTCATCAATGAAAAGATCAGGACATTGAGAATGTATATCAGCCTCTCGCTCCCCGGTCTCATCCTGTACCCGGCCATGCTGCCATAACACCCGTACAAGAGGAACGGACCTTCCATGGAGTGTCTTCACACTTCGGTCAACAATTTGCATTAGATATTCCTCGAAGGATGCATCCACATCCAGTTGAACCTCATCTGGCTGAAAAACATGAGTAGGATATGAAAAGTACCGACGTAGCTGAGATATATGAAAAACATCATGCATGGCCTGATATCTCTGCAGAAGTGAAAGCTGGTAAGCTACCGGACCGATTCACTTCACCACATCAAAGGGGCCTAAGAACCTTGGTGAAATCTTACCCTGCTTCTGTATATGCCTTTTCCCCAACCTGGGTGAGACCTTCAAGAAAACCTGGTTCCCAACCTCGAACTCAAGAGGTCGCTGGTGCTTATTAGCATAGAACTTTTGTCTATACTGAGCTATCTGCATACGCTTCCTAATAAGATGTATCTTATCTGTAGTCTCCTACACAAGATGTGGTCCTAGAACAACTGCCTCCCCTGCTTCAAGCCATTACAAAGGTGAGCGAAAAGGCCTACCATATAAGGCTTCATAGGGATCCATCTCAATGGTATCCTGGAAGCTATTGTTATAAATGAACTTGAAAATAGGAATGTGTTTCTACCATGAACCTCCAGAATCAAGGACACATGCACGTAACATATCCTCTAGTACCTGTATAGTCCGCTCGGTCTGTCCGTCAGTCTGCGGGTGATAGGCCGTGCTCAAAAGTACTTGCATACCCACAGCCTTCTGTAAACCTTGCCAGAACCGAGATGTTAAACAAGGATCTCTATCTGAGACAACAGAACGAGGTTCTCTATGAAGTCACACTATTTCCTTGACATAAAATCTTCCCAAGTCATCAACTGTGAAGGTCTCCCGCACAGGTAAGAAATGTGCAACCTTCGTCAGACGGTCGACTATAACCCATACTGCATCATTGCCACAAGGTGACCTGGGTAAACCAGTTACAAAGTCCATAGAAAAATCATCCCATTTCCACTCCAGAATGGACAACGGATGAAAAATACCTGCCGGATGCTAATGTTCCGCCTTCACTTGCTGATAGGTGGAACAAAACGTAATGAAATCGTCTATCTCTCACTTCATGTTAGGCCACCAGTACTGTCGTCGCAAATCATAATGCATTTTGGCGATGCCTGGGTGAACTACCCATTCTGAGGCATGGAAGTCCCTCATCAGCTCCTCTATGATGTCTTCTAGGACCCATACCCGCCCATGGAACAATAAGGTATCACCTTCATCCATGGTCTATTCTGTAGAGGCATCATCAGTGACACTTTATCGTAGAACAAGGCCTTCCGGATCTGATAACTGTCTAGCCCTGACCTGTTCCAAAAGAGTAGACGCCACCACTAAGGCTGAGAGAACAGTTTGAACCTGACCCTCCTGAACCTCAACGTGCATCTCTGAAAATAGGGCCATCAGCTTCCACTCCTCATTAGATTCCCGAACCAGTTACGACTGGGTTTTCTAACTCAGCGCATCAGCTACTGAATTTCCTTTCCTAGGAGTGTAGGACAGTTTGAAATCAAAGTATTTCAGGTACTCGACCCACCTGCATTGCCTAAGATTTAGATCCTACTGAGTGAAGATATATTTGAGGCTTTTTTGGTTAGTGCATACCACAAAGTTCTCTCCCAACAAATAGTGTCTTCAACAACATAAGATATGTACAATCGCTGCGAGCTCGAGGTCGTGCATCGGATAATTCCTTTCACGAGGCTTTAAATAATGAGAACCATATGTAATGACTCGCTCGTCCTGCATCAAGATAGATCCAAGCCCAATACCTAATGCATTGCAAAAGACTGTATAAGCTCTGCCTGGCTCCGGAAAGATCAGTATCAGTGCTGAAGTTAGTCTGCCCTTCAGTTCCTGAAAAGCTACTTCACAAGGTTCTGACCAATTGAATCTCACCCCTTTTTGGTCAAAGCTATAAGTGCTGTTTCTAGGCGTGAAAAGTCCTGAATGAACTGCCTATAATATCCAGTAAGACCCAAGAAACTCCTGATATCAAAGATGTTCTTGGGCTACTCCCAGGAAATTACAACACTCACCTTCTCTGGGTCAACTGAAACTCCAGACTCAGAAATAATGTGACCCATAAAGTGAACCTTATCTATCCAAAAGTGGCATTTACTGAGCTTATCATAAATCTGATGCTCTCTTAGTGTATTCATCACGATATCAAGATGGGTTTCATGGTCGTGTCTCGAGCGTGAATAGACTAAGATATCGTCCACAAATACAACCACAAAAGAATCAAGGTATGGGTGAAAAATCCGATTCATAAGAGCCATAAACACCGAAGGTGCATTTATAAGCCCAAACGACATGACTAGGTACTCATAGAGACCATACCTGACCCTGAACGTCATGCGAGGTATGTCTGAAGTCCTAAAACGCACTTGGTGATAGCCTGACCTCAAATCTATATTTGAAAACACCTTCGCTCCTCGAAGATGATCGAAGAGGTCGTCAATTCGAGGTAAAGGATACCGATTCTTAATATTCAGCTAATTCAACTTATGATAATCCACACAAAGGTGAAGGGTACCATCTGCCTTCTTGGAAAAGAGAACCAGTGATCCCCAAGGAGAAGTACTGGGATGTATAAAGCCTTTTTCTTCCAGGTACTCTAGCTAACTCTTAAACTCCAGAAGTTCCTTAGGAGACATCCTATAAGGAGGAATGGTCACTGGTGCTGCTCCTGGAAAAAGCTCAATAGTAAAATCCACCTCTCGCACTGGAGGTAGACTTGAGAAATCATCAGGAAATACATCACTGAAAATCACCACCATGGGAGGATAAACATAGGGTTTTAACCCTTGGTCATCAAGATAAATACTGGAAACATGTGCCGTGACACCACCTAAACTCTGGTGTTCTGGTCCTGATCATGTCACACTAAGATCCCATTCTCCCTTATGCATATGTGTGTCGCCCTCTGGTGACGTAAACGCCACCCTCTGACGATAGCAGTCAATCTGGGCTCTAAAGGGAACTAACCAGTCCATCCCAATTATTACATAAAAACCTGTCATATATAGAACATACAAGTTCCACACGAAAAGGTAACCGCCCACCTCGAGGGGAAAATTCTGACAATGACGAACTCCCTCTGAATGAATACCCAACGGGGTATATAACATGATCATACCATGATATGACTCAACGTCGAGGCCCAAGCTTCTGATAATCACCTCTGATATAAAAGAGCGAGAAGCGCCTATGTCAAACAAAGCAGATACTAACGTAAAAGCAACTAGAATCGTACCTCATACAGTAGATGGTCTGACGTACTGCTCCAAAGATATAGGCTCGACTGCATACAACTGGCCGGCACCACGACCCTGAGTCACAACCTAACTACCTTGAGCAGACCCGCCCTGCTGGTGCTAAGAGTCATACGCCTGATTACCTCTGCCTCGACTGCCGCCACAGCCTGATCGAACGACGGTATTCCAGCCACCTGACTGACGTGATCCTGCCAATCCAGCGCCAGATCATGGAGTAGGTAAAGATCCTTGCTCCCTGAACCCTGGGGGAAAAGTCCTACAGAAGCGGTGGAGATGACCCAACCTACCAAAACCTCTGCACTCCACTGGGTTTCTGTACACTGCCTCTTCATATGTCTTGGCACCCCACATTAGTGACAGATAGGAGTACCACATGAGAAAAGGGTCTGACCACCACTAACACCGCAATAGTCCTCAAAATGCCACTTCTTCCCAGAAGAAGATCCACTAGAACCCTTCAGTGCCGAACTGCCCTGGTTCACACTGTGGGATTCTCTCAAGTTCCTCCCTGTGATCAGCGCCTGATTGACAATCTCTGAAACAATCGTCAACCTGAACACATTAACCTATGACTGAATGGTGTAACACAACCCATCCTCAAAACGCCTAGCGGCCGTGAGATCATCAGCAGCTAGTGTAGGAGCAAAACACTGTAACTCAGTGAAACATGACGAATACTCCATGACTGTCATGGTCCCTTGCTACAGATTCATAAAATCCCTAGATCTGTCAGCCCTCAATGTCTGGGGAAAGAAGTACTCGTAGAAGACGGTCTGGAAATCAGTCCAGATCATATCTCTCTGTTGTCCCGACTGGGTGATGACATCCCACCACCTCCTGGATGAACCACGTAACATATAAGTTGTGATCTTGACCCTCCGCTCTGGAGACATCTCAAGGTGCTCGAAGTTGGTCAGAATAGATTCCAACCAGGACTCTGCAGCAAGTGGTCCGCCATCTCCCATAAATGTAGGAGGATGCTGTAACTGAAACTCACGGGTCAACTCTACCATACTCGGGGCAGGTCGCACTCCACCTTGCATATACTGCATCATATGTAGGAATCTCTCACGTAACTGGGCATCAGCGCCCATCTCAAGAATAGAAAGATGAGCCATGGGTGGATCTATAGGAAGATCAACTGGAGGCTCAGGGCCTGCCACCTCAGGAACGTGATCTTCGTCGCCTTCAGCACGCGCGACTCGAGGACATCTCAGAGGCATAGTGCTACAATTCCAAATGAACGTCTCAAAAGAAGGAACCAAAAAAAATTAAAGGCTAAACTCTAGAAGCTAGGACAGGTACTAAGCCTTCCTACCGCTAATATCACCTATCCACACCCATAGGAATTCTTAGTAAGGCCTACAACTTTTCAATTTAACTCAGTCCGGTGATATGGAATTTCCCAGCCCATAATGGCCCATACTCCTCATGAATTAAAAGATGACACACACATGGATGTCATTCCTTATTTACTTGTGCTAATAAAGCATTTAAATTTCCTTTAAATAAAATGATTGGTTTAGTTGTAATGTTATTTTCTGATCCATAAGGGCCCATAAATCTTATGAACCAAAGAGTGACACCCACTTAAAATCACATCATTCCCCAATTCACAACATGCATGAAAGGTCAGCACAGTTGCACACATACTATCAAGTCATGGAAATAAACAACTGGCAATGCTCACTGAAAATTTAAACGTGGCATGGAAAGATACATGGCCTAATCATATTGTGCCTATCGTGATTCATATTCTAATGCATAACCCTCATTTCATCGGGTCGAACCCTGAAATCCAAATTCCAACATTGCAAATCTCAATAACATCACAAAACATGTGAAGCAACCAATGGTGAAACAGTATCAACAGTAAATAGAAGAATCAATAACAACATAAAATAGGAAACTTGGCCCATAACCCGTACATGGGTTCATGACGCCCAAGCACGACTCATGGCTAATTCCAGTCTCCAAGTCCGTCGTCGCCAAATACTAGAGCAAGAAAGAAAGAAACCCTCTGATACCACTTTGTGATGTCCCGGACCCGGCTTCCCCTCAACCCGAGCCCCAAGCCCAGTTGGCCACATAACCCCTGGCCTATGGGGAGACGAGCTAGGGGTTATGTGGCCAACCGGGCTTGGGGCTCAGGTTGAGGGGTAGCCGGGTCCGGGACGTCACACATCCTCTTCCCAAAACTTCTTGCGCACCCAAGTCTCTGATACTGGAACTAGTTTCCTGCTTTCCCACTGTTAACATTCACTGGCTATATCTGATTAGCCAAAGAACATTCAACCACAAAGGTTCTCTCTAGCACCCTAACACGAGTAAGAATGAATAGAGGAAAAGTGTTGGCTCAGTTGTTCTTAAACACACCTCGCTCAAAATTCTAAGCCCTGAATCACTGTTTGCATCGTATTCATCGAGTACCAACAATGGTCGGTACGCCTCGATGAATACTCAACTATCGACATGTCGTCCTACCAAAATTGTAGAAGTTGAAGGGAACTCTCAACCACCTCCTCAATCCAGTCCTCAGTCGCTTGTGAGTCAGGGTCGCCTTGGAACTTGAGGGGTATCTAATGCTGAAACACATGTAAGGCACTAATCCTACAAGGGTCCTCTACCGGTACCGCTGGTAGTGTCTGCTGACCAACATGCAGTGATATAGTTGGCACACTGCCTGAAGGTACCATCTCGAAAAACGGTCCAAGTACTGAAACCTCATCACTATGAGGACCATCCTCATGGTCACTCAATGAAAAATAATAGTAGCTAAGATCAATATCTTCTCTACTAGTGTTTCAACTAGGTGGAAAACTCCAGTAATCGCCTCCATCCAATCCTCTGCTGCCTGGGAATCTGTCTCGCCTCGAAACCTCAGAGGCCTCTTCCGCTGGATCTCATGCAATGCGCTCAGTCGGCATGCACCATCCTCTAATGCAGACGGTGGCATCTGCTACCCAACAGGTGGCGGTGTTGCTGGTACACCACCCGAAGGTGCCAACATAGTAAGAGGGCCCTACACCGGAGCCTCGTCGCTCGGTGGTCCATCATCGAGTACTATCTCGGGAACCCTTACTGGCTATCTGCATGGAGGCATCCTGATAAGGAGCAGGTGAACCATGTTCAAAAGTTTATACCTGGTGAGCTGACCTGGTTGAGCTAACTTAAAGAAAACTCTTGAAAACACATACGTAATCAGTGTTTTCATGCAATGTGTTGGAAATCAGAAGTCAGGGTCTTGGTGTATGGATACGTCGACCGCTGCACCAACACTGGACTCCCTGAACTGAAAACCACACTTAGTACCCTTAATACTATTGCTTCACAGAAAAAAAGATCAGAGTTCTAAGTTCTGCGGTAGAACTGACTCCCCTGATAACAATTTCTCACGACCCATCCCCCGGGGCCCGTATCATGACTACCCCAAGCCCGCCTTCCATAGGCCAGGGGCTGGTGACTAGCACCAAAGGTGCAAATTCCTAAACTAGGAAGGCATTGCCTTAACAATAGTAATCAAACACAACAGAGTACGCAACTGGAAGTAAAACACTAAGTAAAATTGTATACAAAATAGGGTGCTAAAAGTAAAGGGGCCAGAAATACAATCCCAACAGTAAAGCACAATATAACTAAAAAGCTAGTACAATTGAAGAAAAGAAGTAAAGAAGATATTGGGTCATCCTCCGGCATTCCCACCTGAAGGGTGGGTACAGATGGCCTCCTCAGAACCCCAAGTTCTTTCGTCCGCTCCGTGTACGTCTCGCCAAGTGGTCCACCTCCGGGTACCATCCAGTTCTGCTACTCTCTGCCCCGATCATCATTGTCTGTCATATGCAACCAACACAACAAGGTGCGGGCATAGCCCATGCAGGGGTGAGTATAACGACACTCAGTAGGGACCCCGATACCCTCAAGGTCTCACAAAATCAAACAAGGTTAAATCACAAAGTATGAATCAACAGACAACCATTACTTAGGTACATGCCCATGCATATACCTAAGTTATCTAGTAACCCATCTCAATCATGAGGAAAACACAAAGGTCATTGAATCAACTCAAACTAGGATTTTTAGTGTAGCTTAGAAGTGCATATGATTAGTCGTGAAGCTAGATCATCTTATTCTAACAAGAGGCACTGGTTCTGACCATACAAAGTCTGACACACATAGGATCGATAGGAACTAACCCCCGCAATAACTGACATATGATCTGACCCACACAGGATCAGTATGCACTGACCCACATAGGATTGCTGAGCACTGACCCACACAGGATCTGACCCACACAGTATTGGTATGCGCTGACCCACACAGGATCATTGAGCGCTGACCCACATAGGATCCGTATGCGCTGACCCACACAGGATCACTAAGCGCTGACCTCTGTATGATCTGTCTCCAACCTCCGCCTCACTATCAGCCACTGGATTCCTCGCACCCGGTACGCTCGAGTTCCGTAGAATCCGCCCCCGATATATTGGTTGTACCTCGACCGCCACTAAACTCCACAAAGGAGTAACCCAAAGAACCGCCATGTCGTAAGGGTTCCAATGCGACAGATGGTGCGTCAATCGGGCACCCGGTCTGTGAGTTATTGGCATTTTCGTTCCAGGGGCCCGGTTGATTTTTAGGTTCAAACCAACCCGACCATACTCCGACCATGTCCAAACCTCAAGTGGGGTAATCCAAAAGAACCGTCTCTCTCCAAGCCTTCCATCGCCGTAGGCGGTTCGTCAATCGGACACCTGTAGCCCGAGATATGAGCGAAAAGGTGTAAACTATCCAAACAGGTCCGGGTCCAGGTCCGGTCCGCGGGTCCGACCCAATCTGAGGAAGCGGCCTGGCCTGAGGGGGTGGACCAACCCGAGGGGGCTGCCCAGCCCGAAGTCAGTCCAGCGGACCGGTTGGCCTGGCGACCCGGCAGCCCGGCGGGGGTCCGCCTCAGCCGCGACCAGTGGGGAAGCACGTGCCCCCTAGCTCCCGAATGACTCTTCTGTTTGGGTGGTGCTCCAATCGGCGCCAGGTGGTGCCAGTCCAGCACACGCGGGACCCAACAGGGTCCCGCTCCTCCCTGCTGGCCGAGAAGCCAGCCGCTCCGGCTCCATGGCGGCCGACCCCACTAGCCACTCCGGCTCCACGACGGTCATCCCCGCCAGCCGCTACTGCATCTCCACCGCAGCACGATGGCGTCGCGGTTCTGCGGCCCTCCATGCGGCGCGACGACGCCGTGCCTCCACCGCCGCGGCGTGACGGCGCCGCGCCCCCACCGCCGCGGCCCGACCTGGCCGCGGTCTTCAGCTCCTCCACGCAGCGCGACGACGCCGTGCTTCTTCCATCCGCCTCGGCCCTCCTGGATGAGGTTCCTCTCCAGCGTGGTGCGACACCACCGCGCCCCTCCAGCACCGCCACAGCCCACCTGGCCGTAGCTTGGTTTCCTGCGTGGCACGACGGTGCCACACCCTTGTGGCGACCCGGCAGCCTTGCGCCACTGGCTTCTTCACGGTCTGCCTCTGTGGTCAACAAAAAGAACAACCAAAGGGGGAGGGTCGGGCCGTGTTCATGCGGTCTGAGCCCTCCTCTTCATGGAGATAACATTTGGAATACCATAATCCAGAAATTTTAACGATGAAGAACGAAGGTTTATACTCATATATAAAAATAACTCAAATTCTCCTACCTCGTATGACGATGATTGTTGAGGAAGGAAGGAAAGAGAATGTCGTTCCGTTGACGTCGGAAAGAAGGAAGAAGTCGAGGATGATGTCGTCAGCGTTCTTCAAGGACGTCGCTCCCTCCTTTATCCCAGTTGAAGAAGGAAGAAGGTGGAAGATGTCCGCCGTTCTTCGTTGGAGAGAAATGGCTCCACCAAGTTCATTCCTCTCCTTAATTTTCCCAACAAAATTTTTTCCAACCCTCACAATAATAAAATATCACATCTTATTATAATGTTGTCATAAAGAATTCAATTGGGAAAAAATTAATTAAGGGCGGTCCCACTTAATTAATTCTTGTGTGTATGCCAAAATTAATTAAGTGGAGTTCAAAAGGTTTCAAGGGTGGTGGCTCTATAAATGGGGAGTTCAAGAGTTTCATCCTCGGGTGGTCCCCACCATTCAAACTTGAATTGGGGGTTTAAGGGGGGTTAAAACTCATGTGGGACCCACCTATTTGATTTCATGAGATGTTTAAACTTTGGGTGGGCCCCACCAAAATAATATCCTCTCAAGGGAGGTTATGTGTGGGTGGTCCCCACCTCTAACCTCCACTTGGAGGTTTTAACCACCTCAAATAAAAATAAAGTTAACACTTTGTTTTTATTCAATTTAATTAAAAATCCCAAAAACTAACTCCCATTATCATTAGAATGCAACTGCAATGAAGGTTTCACTAGTAAATCACCGATGCTGCGAGCTCAACAGTTCCCTCGAATTTCAATTCCGGAAACCGGTTCAAAAGTTATAAAACACCGCTCACACGTTTACTGAACGTACCCGAAAAAAAGTTCAAAAAATTATTATCAGTCACCCTCGACCCGCACTGGTCAAGTTTAGGCTCTTCCTAGGTGAATCACGCCCCAACGAACTGAACGGTACCCACGAATTTCCAATCCGAGTTACCGTTTTAAAGTTATGAATTTTATAATAAAATAATTGTCACTTAATTATTTTATTTGCGGCCAAAAACTAACTTTCTCTGGTGGCCCTCACCAACCCATGTTAGTATATTATTAATTAAATCCTAATCTCATGAGTTCAGCGGAGGTCTCGGATTTTTAATCTGAGTTACCGTTTGTGAGATATAAGAATTTGAAAAATAAAATAACTTTATTTAATTATTTTTTTACGGTTATTCCATTTTCGTGTTTTCTCACAGGAGGCCCGTGCCAACTAAACTTAAGTCATGCCTAGGGTAAACACACCATCGTGAGTGCAACCGTGGCCTTGGATTTCTGATCCGAGTAACTGTTTAAGAGTTATTATACTTTTTCAGGAAAACTTCTTATGTGCGTTAATTTAAGCTTAACAAAACTTCGACGGATCATTCCGGGCACTCCGGGCCTCAGAATCGCGCACCGTCAGATTTTGCGGACTCATAAAATTCCCATGAATTTAAGAAAAAATTTTCCATGGAATTCCCAGGTCTTTACAAAAATAATCACTTAATACATTCTCATGTTCAGCGCCAAGGAAAATCCTCCAAAATTCATCCATCTCAACAAGAGGAAACATGTTGTCCAGCTCAACTAGACCTCTTAAAACAACTTCACCAACTCTTAAAAAGTCCAAAATAATCCTAATAAATTCACTTAAATGACAAATAATTCTTCCATGGCTTTCCCCACACATAGAGGTTAGCTCAAGACAGAAAACATAAGAATACAAGGCAGAAAATTCCTCAGCATTTCTAGAAAATGGTCTAAGATCATCTTGTAAAGCATATAACTCATAATACTCCCAAAAGAAGGAATCATACTCAGCTTCCAATAGGTACTTCCCAATGTTCACATAGGACAAAAATGATGTGAACCTTTAAATTTTAGGTTAAAATTCACCACACCCAGTAATAGACTGAGCAAGAAAGAAGGTTTTAAGGAAAACCAGTTCTTTGTAATGGGTACAATCAATTTTTTTCAGTAGGAATCAACCCAAAACTTTCTCCAGCTTCCAGAACCATAAAACAATCAACTTCATAATAGAAACTTCCATAAATAGGTGGATATATTTCAGGAAAAGAATGTTACTCACACCCCAAATTGGGTTCTAAGGTAATAATATTATCATCTAAAAGATTGAGTGGGGAAAAAGTAACAGCCTGAAGAAAATTATCAATAGGCTAGGGAATCCTAATCTCATTGACCACAAGAGGAAAATACCCATACTCATCCTCTAACATCAATTTTGAAACATTGGTTCTCAACAACATCAATCAAATCACAACTAACCTCATGTTGGGGATTTTCAAACACTAAAAACTCTTCCACATCATCAACATCTTGGATAGTGAGTTTCCCTTTAGACACATCTATGACAACACCACCAATAGTAAGGAAAGGTATGCCTAGGATAATTGGGACTCTTTCATCACATTACATATCAAGGATAAGGAAGTATGCGAGTAATGTGAGTTTTCCTACACTCACTAATAGGTCATCCACCCTCTTGGAAGGGTGTGTGAGTGACCTATTAGTAAGTTAGAGAGAAACGTAAGCTAGTTTCATATCCCTAAGACTGAGATTCTTAAACAAGGAGTAAGGCATATGATTGATACTTTCTCCTAAGTCACAAATATAATTGATTTTCCCACTTCCTCTTATTCAACATTGAATGATAAAGCCGCCAGGGTACTTCAATTTCTGAGGAAACTTCTTTAATAAAATCACACTACACTCCTCATTGAGATTAAATTTATGAAACTTCTTCCAATCATTTTTTTTTTTAGAAACCTTTCATTGAATGAAACATATGAAGGTATTTTATTGAAAAATTCTAAAAATGTCATGTTGATGCTGAAGTTTCGAATCATTTTATGGAATCTCATATAGTCATGTTCATCATTATTTTTTAGTCTTTCAGTGAAGGGAATATGAGGGGCATAATTTATTAAACATGTTGACTTTTTACCTTCTCCTCAAACCCATCCTTTTTCTTTTCTTCATTAATCAACTCCCACTTCATTTTCCTTGGTTCTTTAGCATTTTTAGGTGTGGGTTCAACATTTTTTTTAGGTTAGACCAAGCTATCCAGATTTCTAGATTTTGTATCAAGTATATTTTTTTCCACACTCACAATTTTTTCCAGTTTGGGAATTTTTAGAGTATTTTTTCAGATACATTTTGAGTGTTAATCCCACTTCTTGTTACAAAATCCATGAAATTCTCTCTATGGTTTAGTTCAGTAGTACTACACAACCTTCCTTTATCCCTATATTTAAAATCTCTAGCTAGTTGTCCCTATTGAGTTTCCATGTTATGAATTCTAACATTATTTTGAATTTTTTTAGATATGTATTGAGTTTGACGTTTATACATTTTATTCATGAATCTTTCCTCTTGTGATTCCATTATATTTAACATTTGATCTAGTTTTTCATCCACTTTTCCATCATAATTTCCCTATGAATTAGAAGATCCATCCCTCTGTTGGTCTTGAAAATTTTGCCTAGGTTTGTTTTGGTAGGATAGGGAAGTAGGTTTCTTAATAATTCCTTGGTCCTTACAAGATATATTTGGGTGATTTTTTGTAGAAACCATTAAACTGATTTGATAAAGGATCATTTTCCCCTTGGTTCC
Organism: Viscum album; assembly: GCA_963277665.1. NCBI lineage: Eukaryota > Viridiplantae > Streptophyta > Magnoliopsida > Santalales > Viscaceae > Viscum > Viscum album. The sequence goes on along the minus strand of OY728123.1, from coordinate 608,670,776 downwards.
TAGCTCTAAAATCTATAAAAAGAGCACATTAATCAAATTGGACAGGGAACTCAATGTTTTGGGAAACATCTTTGAGTGTGATCGAATATCCCACAGTGAAAACATTTCTCCCTTAAAACCATATCATCAAAAAAAATCATCCTAGGGGTTGGTTTCTACCCTATGAATGAATCTATTCCTAGTGTACTTGTGCTATGATTTTTGGGAAAGTTTATCATACAAGTGTTTCAGCTCATTTGTAGTGGAATCAGAGAAGTCACCCCCACAGGATTGGTCAACTATATTATGGTTGATAGGGGTTAGAGAAATTTAAAGTTCTCCATGAGTAGATGGAGATCAAACTGGTGATTGGGACTTTGCCTAAGGATACTTCTAAATCTATCCCATGCCTCATGAAACAACTCTCCATCATCATGAAAAATCAAGTAATTTTGTTCCTAACCTCAGTGGTAGTATTCCTGGGGTAGAATTTTGATAAAAATGCAGTGGACACCTCATCCCTAGTCTCAAATATTTCCTATTATATGTTTTTAAACCAAGTCCTAGCTCTCCACTTTAGAGAAAATGGGAACATTCTCAACCTCAGCTCTTACTCACATAGATCTCTCATAGGTAATTGTTGTATAGAATAATAAAACTCCCTAATAAACTCAATTGAATCCTCTATAGGGAGGCCATTGAAAGAAGGAAGTTGATAGATGTGAGACTTCTTAATTTCATAGTTTCTAGACCTAGGGGACAAACTAATACAAGATGGGTTGCTTGACACAATTGGAATTTGAAATTCCCTAAGTCTAGGTATCTGAGGTGCTAGAACTATGGGTTGTGGCACATTCAAGTTTGGATTATTAGCTATGTTATCCTGATTCTCTTTTGCAATTTTATTTTGTAGAGTAGTTAAATATTTTTCAATTTTAGGGTTTAAAGGCTCTAGTATATCAACATATGAACTAGTGCTCATACATAGGGTAAAGACAAATATGATTCAAAATTACTAAAAAAAGAGACCAGTAAGAAGTAAAATAAAAGCAGGAAAAAAGTAATATAATACTTAAAAAACATTAGGTAAATACAGACAGTGAATCACATCAGAAATTGTTTAAAGTAGTTTTCAATTTTCAATTTTTTTTAGATTTTTTATGTGATTTTTTTGAAAAGTTATATATATATTTTTAAATAAGATTTTTCGCTCGAATAATTCCTTATAAATGTCACAAAAAATGACCCATTCTTCATTGAAAACAAGTCAAAGTTAAATTTTTTATTTTCTTACTAACTATGGTTCGATGGTTAGTAGTGTCAAACCCACAAGGAATGTAGCACAACCAAATTTCATTTCTAAACATCCCACTTTTGTTAGTAATTGGTGACATTATATATATATATATATATTATTAATATTTTTATTTTGTTGAAAACAGTAAAGATGAAAGGATGATTTTTCAATATAATCAAAGTGAAATAGTAATGGAGAATAGACAGTGAGAACAATAATGTTGAGGGATGATTATATAAGAAGACTACTTGGGAAAAAACTCTACTAGTTTTAAAGACTATTTTTTCATTTAAAATGGAAATTTAATTCACTCCTTAAAAAATGAGTGGTTTAACCATCCTCAAAAAAATATTAGATACACTTTATTTAAGTTCTTAAGGTTTGCCACTTCAAGAACCATATACAGGTAAGAATTTGTAAAAATTCAACAGAAATGATATCACCAGAAGTTTTGGAAGTTTTGAATTTAAAGATTTATGAATTGGTTATATGATATATCTTGCCAAAAGATTATGAAACTTGAAGAAAAATAATGATAGGAGTAGAAAAAATTTAAGTTTCAAGAATCAGAACCATCATTTCCAGTCATATCTAATTATTGTAAAAAGAAATCAAATGAAAAAGGAAAATTATTAAACTAGAAAAAATAAATTCTCCAAGCACTAAATGTTTTAACCTATGATCATATTGATTAAAAATATTAAAAACATTCGATTAAAGAGTACATAATTTGAAAATTAATAGAGAAGAAATACCCCTTCAATCAGTGCTTATCCCCTGCTCTTGGACTCCTATATCTCCAAGGAATCACCTGGAAAATGACTCTACTCTCCACGGTTGTGAAATGAATGTGTTCTATTAAAAATGATAAGTTATTAATGAACCCCCCTCTTTTGTTTATTGTTGATCTGTTTTTTATGTATTCTCTGTCATTTGTTGCAAGTCACCCTCAATATATACCTACTTATGTAAGTCTTTCACTTCCGCACCACACACATGTGTTTTTTTCGTAAAGGGCTTGTCATACTATCTTAACCCCTGTAAATAACTCTATGGTAGTTTGAGTTGACTGAATCTGGATGAGATCCTAACTCTAGAATGAATATGAAAAGTCAAAACAGAGAATAGTTAATAATTAATTTGACATTAATATAAAATGATATCTGTTATAAATAAATAAGCATTTGTTTAGTTAATTTAAGATTAAATTCCATTTAGTTTATATTAATAATTATTTGTTATTAATTTATTTATTATTATTTTAATTGATAGTTATTTTATTTTACAAATTATTAATCATAAATATTTATTCAATATTAATTAAGTAAATATTTTAATAACTTAATTAATAGATAACTATTTCAATTATTTATAAAATGTTTTTAATTTATAAATAAATATTTTATTTAAATATTATTAAAATCAAGGTTATTTAATTTATTTATTAATTTTAATTATATTAATTAATTAACAAAATTATTTTAATATTTATCAAATTGGTTATATTATTTTATTCGAATAATTAACTTAATTTTCTATTATTAATTATTATTTTTTCCTAGAATAATTATTTAATTTATTTATTAATAAAATTTTTATTTCAATTATTATTATTAACATATATTTTAGTTATATATTTTTTATTAATTTTTATATTTTTTTCATTCTACCCTCCCCAATCATCCTCCCTATGAAAAGGGGGAGGTGAATGTCCAGTTCGGGCAATGGAGGAGGAGAAGGGGGTTTATGGAAATGTAGTGGGAAAGGGAAACCATCTCAGGTAGGTGCAGGATCTGGAGTTTGGCCATGGTTCAGCTTCTAGATCTAGCAGAGGCAAGGTGGGGAGAAGGGGGCTTGCAGTTAGGTTCATGGTGAGCAGGGGTGGTGATGGGCAGCGAACGATAGTCCGCAGCTATAGAGACATCCATTGAGTTTTTTCCTAGGTTTGGAGAGCAATACGCGAGAAGGTTATGCGGATTGGGTGTTCTTAGATCTACTCTAGTTTGAATATTGTTTGATCTACTGTGTTCGATTGATGTTGCTGGTTGTAATTATTATTTTCTATTGTGGGTGAGGTGGTTTTGATGCTCGATTTTGATTATGGTGTTGTTTACTAATCTATTTTTGATGAGTTTTTTGTTTTTGGAGGGTCAATGGTGAGACTGGTGTGGAAAGGTGAGATAAGGGAAATGATGCTGGAACCATTAGAAATGTCTCACCGATACAGTATCGGTGAGACAACAGAGCCATCAGTAGGTCAAGGAAGGGGGTGGCGTAGGTAGGTTAGCAAGGAATGATGAACGATATCATTAAATTGATACTGGAGGAAGGTATTGGTAGCTTGTATGATACCAATGTGTTTGTACGTGGGAAGGCAGGTTGTGTGACACATCATCAGTATGTCAAAGGAGAAGGGGGTGTGACGACCCTGATCTTTTATTACACAATTAAACATAATTTATTACATAAAATTCATTTGATACAACATAGAAGATCGAGAGGTATAGTGTATTTGGGGTTCAGGACCATTACATAACAACTTAAAAAATGAAATACAATATATTTATGGAAAAATTCCTTTACATGACCACCACATTCCCTCATACTTAACATTGCATGGGATAACCCGAGGACATGCCTAAGAAAAGAGTGAGCTATAAAGCCCAGTAAGGGAATAATCCTAGAATAACATGAGGAGTAAAATACATTTTAGACAATAGGCATATCAATAGAGAACAAGAGAAGAATAAACATAAAGGCATGATAAATCATGATAACCATAACATGGAAATGTGGCAACAACACTTAACATGGAATTAGCATGAGCCAATGCTCATTTCACATGGAGTCTGAGTAAATCCTCCTTGAAAATGAAGAACGAGTAAAACCTTGTTGCACTTGAATTATCATGATTCAACACCCATTCAACATGACGTATCATGATACTATACTTTACCCAATGCATTGGAGTTCTATAAGGGCATACCCTTCTTAAACATTTCATTTCATGCATAAGTGTGCCACATGGATCATATAACATGGATTCATAAAACATCATAATTTATTACACGATAAAGGAATGTGGAATTCATACATGAAACCTTATAATAAATAATTAAATGTGCATAAAGGTGAATACCCTTGATAGAGAAATGGACACGGTATTCACTACACAATGGCATTTGCTTGGAAAATCGGTGCAATTTCGGCAGCGTAACGGTGTGACATAAGAATTCATAAAAATGGTTTATGAGAGAGAAAGGGGTGTCTCATCATATTTACATGATATGGACAGTAATAGGGTCATATAGATAAATTTCCAAAAAAATTTAATGGAAATTAGATTTATGATACAAAAGGATTGCTTGAATGTAAATGAGGAGAGAAAAATTCCTTTCAGAATTTCGACATAGTAACAGGTGTACATGGGAGGAATTTAATGAGAGATAAATGGGTCTCCCATTAATAAAACATAAAGAGGGAATTATGTAGGAGGTGAGAAACCATACCCCAACATTTATAATTGAAAATAAAAGGTCATAACAACATTAAGAAAATTGGACAAAAATGAGAAAGGAAGAAAAAACACTTACTTGGAAGTATGCTTCCAAAGGCTTGAGAGAGGATTGAGAGAGGCTTCTTGGGAGATTGGGGAACCTTGGGAGGATTCTATAGAGAGGATGTAAGAGGTTGTATGAACTCCAAAGGCTTTGAGTGAGGAGGAAGTGGGATCTTGGGTGGGTTTATATAGGAAATGTGAGAGAATTCTTTATTATTTAGGTTTGGGACCCTCCCATTAAACTAATCCAAACCACAAACCATCCCATGGTTTTTGCCCATGGTTTTTGGAAAAGGGAATTTGAAAAAAATATTTTATAAGGAAAAAGTCTGAACTTCTTAAAATAACGGGGTTGCTTATGTGGAGTTGAGTCACACTCCCAAGGAAAACAATTTAAAAAAACAAGATGTTTAATAAGTTTTGAAGGGTCCATTAACGCTTTTTAAAATAATTAAAACAAACCCAAAATCAAATTATTTTAATTATAAAACATATATTTGACGAACATAAGGCTTATAGTATTTTATTACATCACTATTGGGTCATTATGATGTCATAAAACACATTATATATTTAAACGGTATTTAATTTTTATCCAAAAATTTGACTGTCTCAGAAAATTATGAAAAATTCACCGTTGGATAATTTCAAAGTCCTGATTCTAGAAATAATATTTATTTTATTTAAATAATTTTCTAAATATAATAATTTTCACTTCTAAAATAAAAACCGGCATTTATCGAAAATTCATGGGTTTTGACAAAAATGGATTTCAAACCTTAATAAAAATTATAATTTCATTCATAAAATTATAATATAATTTATATTTAATAAAAATTAATTTAATAATAATAATAATATTTTATTAAAATAATATTTAATTCAAAAAATCCATTAATTCATCAAAATATATTTCTTAGTTGAATATTAACTAAAAATACTATTTGTGCTTTAAAAACTATTTACAAGGTAACAATAATAAAATGAAAGTATATTCATTATTATATAAAAAAATAACACACATATTAATAGTGATAATGTCTTGTTACATAACCCATTATAACACCCGCATAAGACCAAAGGGTAAGGTGTGCGACGGTGACCGACTCTTGGGGTGGCTCAGATAACATTGATCGGGTGGTAATCTCTATCAACTTCCACTTCTCTCATAGACAGTTCTGCTCGAGCATAATGTATTCAAGCTCGGCTTGGTCTTGGTCAAGAGTAAAGCCCAATGATTCCACCTCGTTTCTGATCTCTGAAAAATGGGCTTCCTATGGGGCACGTCTACTAGATGAGGTCATATATTCCTTTTTCTAAGTAAATTAGATCATTAAAGCCCTATATTTATACCAATCATGTGATCACTATTCAACGACTATATTATCAACGACCAAAATTCTTAAAATAGAACCAAATAAGTTGAAATTTTATATAAACATTTTACATAAAGAGACTTTTAATTAGATCAAGAGGGATTTTCATTAATAAAAGTTTGGGCCGTTACAATCTTCCCCCCTTAAATAATTTTTCCCTCGAAATTTTCTTTTCCCACACTAAAACAGATGTGGGAAACTCTAATTCATCTTTTCTTCAAATTCCCATGTTGCTTCTTCAAACTTTTGGTTTCACCACAACACCTTGACAAGGGGAATTGTCTAATTTCATATAACTTTTTCTCTACGATCTTAGATCTTCACTGGTTGCTCCTCATAAGAAAGATCATCCTCTAACTGTACCACCTCTAAAGAGAGTACATGTGAAGGGTCTGGTATGTACTTCCTTAATATGGATACTTGAAATACATCATGTACTTTGTCCATAGTAGGTGGAAGTTCTAGTCAATAGGCTACAACCCCGAAACGAGCAAGAATCTCGAAGGGGCCAATGAACCTTGGAATTAACTTCCCTTTCTTTCCAAACCTCGTGACCTTCTTCCATGGAGATATGAGTAAAAATACCATGTATCCAACTTTAAACTCAAGGTCTAGTTGACGGTTATCTGTATAAATCTTCTATCGACTCTGGACTACCTTGATATGCGGCTGAATGGTTTTCACCTTCTCCACCATTTCTTCGATCATTTCTGGTCCAAGAAGCTTACGCTCACTGACCTCATCCCAGCATGCCGGTGTTCTGCACCTTTTCCCATAAAGGGCTTCATATGGTGCCATGTGGATGCTCAAGTGTAAATTGTTATTATAAGAGAACTCAACCAGAGGAAGATGTTGATACCATTCTCCTTTAAATTCCATTGAGCACGCTCTCAACATTTCCTCAAGTGTTTGGATAGTTTGCTTGGATTGGACATCAGTTTAAGGATGATAGGCCATACTGAAGTTCAATTCAGTACTCAGAGCATGTTGAAGACTCTTCTGAAACTTAGAGGTGAATCTTGGATCTCGATCGGACAAAATAGATAATGGTACTCCATGAAGCCTTACCACTTCCCTGATATATATTTTTTCCAGTTGATCCAATGAGAAATCCTCTTGAATAGAAATTAAGTGTGAAGCCTTTGTAAGACGATCCAAAACAACCCAGATTGCATTGTTTCCTTTGGATGTCTTCATAAGTCCAGTGAAAAAGTCCATGGTGATGTTCTCCCATTTCCATTCTAGTATGGGCAATGGTTTCATCATCCCCTTAGACTTCTTCCTCCCTGCCTTCACTTGCTGACACACCAGACACTTTGATATATATTCAGTGATCTCTTTATTCATATTATCCCACCAATAATGCTCTCGGAGATCTCGATACATCTTTGTGTTTCCTGGGTAAATAGAGAAATTTGAACTATGTGCACCATCCAAAAGTTCCTTCTTCAGCTTCAGACTTGATGGAACACATAATATTTTCCCAAATCTTAATATCCCTTCTTCATTAACATTAAACTTCTAGGATTTCCCTTTTCTGATAGATTTCACTTTTTCTTGAATTCCCACATCATCCTTTTGAGCATCTTTTAACCTTTCCACAAGTGATGGTTGAGCAATAATTTGTGAAAGGATTGATGATGTTCCCTACTTTATGATTCCCATTTCCATCTTAATAAGATCTAAGAAGATTGGATCCTTTTCAATTATCAACAATGATAGAATCGTTGGGTCCTTTCTACTTAGGGAATCCGCCACCTTGTTTGCTTTCCCAGGGTGGTAATGGATTGAGCAGTCATAGTCTTTGATCAGCTCTAACCATATTCGTTGGTTCATGTTCAAATATTTCTGTGTGAATATATACTTGAGGATTTTGTGGTCTGTATATATTTCACACTTCTCCCCAAATAGATAATCCCGCCAATTTTTCAAAGTGAAGATCACTGCAGCCAACTCGAGGTCATGTGTTGGATATTTTGGTTCATGAACTTTCAATTGCCTTGAAGCATAGACAATGAATTTGTCATTTTACATCAACACACACCCCAAGCCCTTCTTCGAAGCATCACTGAATACCACAAAAAGTTCTCCACTTGTGGGTAAAGTGAGCATGGGTACAGTGATAAGCCTCCTTTTTAACTCCTTGAAGCTTTCTTCGCATTCATCACTCCAAGAAAACTTTACCCCCTTCTGAGTTAGCTTTTTAAGAGAGTTGGAAAATCATGAGATATTTCTCATAAATCGTCGATAATATCCAGCTAACCCCAAGAAGCTACGTATATCCGTTATCGATATTGGGCTCGGTCATCCCTCAATTGCATCTTTTTTGGAGGGATCCAAATATATCCCATTGCTTCTGATGATATGGACCAAGAATGAGACCTCCTTTAACCATAACTCACACTTTCTATACTTTGCATAGAGATTCTCCTTCCACAAGGTCTCTAGTACAGTTCTTAGATGCTCCTCATGATCCTCCTTGGTTTTAGAGTATATTAGAATATCATCTATAAAGACTACCACAAATTTGTCTAGTTAATCTCTAAAGACTCTATTCATCAAGTCCATAAAGATTTCTGGAGTGTTGGTGAGTCCAAAAGGAAATACTATGAATTCAAAGTGCCCGTATCTTGTACGAAAAGCAGTCTTGGGGATATCTTCCTTCCTCACCCTTACTTGATAATATCCTGACCACAAATCCACCTTGGATAAGTATTGTGCTTCATGCAGCTGACCGAACAAGTCATCAATTCATGGGAGAGGATTCTTGTTCTTTATCGTGATTTTGTTAAGATCATGATAATCGATGCAAAGCTGCATTTACCCATCCTTCTTCTTGACGAAGAGGACTGGTGAACCCCATGGTGAAGCACTTGGGCATATAAACACTTTATCCATATTCTCCTGTAGTTGTTTCTTTAGCTCCTTAAGCTCCACAACAACCATTCTATATAGATTTTTGGATATTGGAAATTCCCCAGGTATAAGATCAATTGATAATTCAACATCTCTTCTAGGAGGAAGACTAGTCAATTTTTCGACAAACACTTCAGCGAATTCCCTCACAATAGGCATGTCTTCTAGGATGGTTGCCTCATTAGACTCAATCATCTGATCTAGATACGTGTTCTCATAGGGAAAACATATCCATGCTTGAGACGATGGAGCTAAAGTAGGTTCATCTTCCTCCTTGCACTTGTAAATAATCGGGGGTCGATTCTCCACATGGAGAGTGATTTCCCTCTCACGACAATTTATGTTGGCTCTATATAAAGAAATCCAATCTATGCCAAGAACTGCATCAAATTCCACCAGAGGGAGTATGATGTGGTTCTCCGGGAAGTTCAATCCACATATTATGATAGGGGAGGAGTTATATTCATGGGACACAATGATTTCCCCATTTGTTGTAATCACAGACATCTTTACATCCATGATTTTTGGTGGTGCTGAGATTTTTCTTCTAAACTTTTGAGATATAAAAGAATGTGTAGAACTTGAATCAAAAAGTATGTTCACTATTATTTAATTAATAACTAGCGTACCTATCACCACTTCATTTTCGGGGTTCAATTCGACAGTAGTGATGGAAAAATCTCACCCTTGCTGCCTTGGAGGTTGCGGGTTGCCTCCGAAGACCCTTAGCTTAGGGAACTAATTTGCAAGATGCCCTGGTTCTTTGCAGTTGTTGGAATGAACCACACATTGAGGTTCGAACGGAGCGTTCATCTCCTCTATCACAGCCACAGGTCTTTCTTGCCAATATTTAACATCTAGGTTCCCTTATCTTCCACACCAAAAGCATTTCCTTGTCCCCTTTCAGGTAGTTTTCAGGGTGCTTCTTTCCACACCTATGGAATATGGGGTGCTGGATCTTATTATCCATCCAAATTTAAATTTTTATTATGCCATTTTTAAGAAAAAAATGGGAAACCATAGTTCAAAAAAGGTACCACTACGTGCTAAAGGAGCTCACAAAATGATTAAACACAAGACTAATAATACTTGACTTAGTTACTCTATAAAGTTCCCAGTGCAGCAAACTAACCTGGGTTTCTGGATCCTCTCTGATAAGCTCTTAAAGGTGAGAAATCAACCTTTCCATTATCTAAATAAATTCTTCTAAGTTGATTTTACTTTTATTGAAGCCTCAGGCCAATATTCTATCTTTCTTATCTAACCACACTTATTGCTCTTCTGTGGAATCAACTTGTAATATTCATTTATAGATTCTATTGAGCTCTTCTTCTGATACATTGGGACGTAAAACCTACCCAAGAATTTATTCCTTGGAGTACAGGATAAGTTTCAAGCACTCCTCATCCTTTGCTTCTTTGTCTCTTGACTGTCTACTTGATTCTTCACTTTCCCCCTTTAGAAGGACTGAGCCTTCCTTGTTTCTACCCTTCTTGGACAACCTGGTCTCCATTGGTTTTGGAAAGTGAGAGTAATCCTTGTGTCCCTTTGGCTTTTTCCCCTGAACCACAATACAGTTCCCTAAATCTTTTATGCATTTTTTACCCTTCTTCCTTCTAGGACTATGAGGACCTTTCCCTTGAATTCATTCCAAGTTATCCACTGAAGGGTGGCTGTAGCTGTCATCATCTAAAGAAACATCCTCCTAAGACACTGGAGGTTCATGAACTTCCAACCCCTCAAATCGGTTCCCCAGCTTTAACTTCGTACCTTCATTAGGGGTCCTCTGCTTGCATAGATGCTCCTCCTTACCAGCCTTATTTTTCAGGCCAGATAGGTTCCCCCCAGACCCGACCATCGGATGGGCATCAGGGGAGACACCAAGGGTGTTTGGGTCTAGAGGGCCCAGGACACACTCGTCATCCAACCTCCCCTGTCCATAGTGGGATACTGTTGTAGCAAAAAAAAAGGACTTTCCTTGGACCGAGACTGATCATGTAGCCTTTTCATACCTACGACCCATGAACTGCAGCTGCTTGTTAGCATCTTCTGAGCCTTGACCCTAAGAGTCATCGAGATCATGACCATAACTCCCTACCAAGCTTTCCTCACCTTCCACAGTATGGTTGTATGTAGCTGATAAAACCACCAATGAAACTGCTAAGGGACCCTTCTCTTCAACTCCATTAATCCCCAAATCATGCTTCAACTAGTCATAAATGACCACTACCTGCGGATCTGCCTTTTTATTCTTAACATTCTTCACACCTGCTGTAGAAGGTAGGGGAGGCCACTGCTTCTGAGGTCCCTGAATACTGGCCTCTACATCTGGGGAATCCTGATGCCTGACTGCTACCGATGCCATTAGAGTAGCCCCGCTCACCCCATCTTGCTGGCCCACTACCTAACTAGCCCGTGACTGGTGACCTACCTCAGGAACACCCTGCACCGCAGTACCCCTGTCCCTAGTCTCACACACACACCCAGTGGTCACGGGGTCACCCTCCTACATTGGAACCTTTCCCTAATCCTCCCACCTGCATTGAATGGTTTGGTGTCCCATTCTTCGGCACGTAGAGAAAAACTCCACCCAATGATCAAAGGAAACCGGCTGCTTGCACCAGACCTCCTCGTCAGCATCAATCTACATAGACTCAACCGGAGGTCTTGATACATCAACCTACACACACATCTGCGGGTTGATCATATGGCACACCGAGGTAGTACACAAGTCGACACAAGAAATTGACCCACAAGATTACCTAGCATATGGATGATTGCAAGATTTTGGAAAGGAAGAGGCAGTTGAGGAAGAATAACCCAAACCAGAAGAAGAGGGGAATCACGATTTAGGTAAATATTGTAACTCCATCAAAAAAGGAAGAATCTGCTGCTGCCACATCTTCTGGGGGCACTGGACAAAGCACGGATGAGATCCTCCAGTGAAGAGAAACGCATCATCACGTGCCTTCTGTCCAGCAGGCCAACAACTGCACAATCTTGAAGCCCCCAAGAATCGAAGACAAACCTGTCAAAAGGGTCCATCGAAGGCCGATTGTGCAAGAATCGTTCAACCAATGTTAGGTTTAGAAGACTCTCTGCCTCTGTAAACTCTAGCACTGAGAGCAGGATCATGGGGTCACCTTCCCTGGAGTCAGGGACCTTCGGGCTGAGATGAATCTCAGCAAAGTTCAGAAAAGAAGAAGGGTCGGATAAGGGTTGGAACTCACATCCCTTTCCGCTGCAAGGAAGCCATGTATCTTCCCCCCTCACGCTGTCTATGGGCAGAGGTGGGGGGGGATACCCCATTGGGGTTTCACCATCGTCGCTGTGGGCTCCCGATTTCAATCATCCCATTTGAAACACCCTTTAGAAATGCATTTTGGAACCCCTGAAGTACACCTTACACTTCTTATCACCATGATACCCCTGAGATTCTCCGATCTCCATTTCAACCTTGAGGGAACATCAAACAATTTCCTCATAGCTATCGAAGACACGGATCACCAGTTCTTTCTGAAGGATAGGTTTCAGCCCACCAAAGAATCGGTCAACCTTGTATTCTGGGGTAACGACAAAGCCGAAAGCATATCGTGCAATACTTGTGAAGTTTGCCTCGTATGCTCCAACAGATTCATTGTATTTTTGCTTGAGGGCAAGGAAGTCCCTTTCCATCTTAATCCAGAGGATGCACACAAAAATATTTATCGAAAAACATCTTCTAGAAATCCTTCCATTCCAATGCCTCAATCTCCTCCTCAGGCTTCGTATTTTTGATCAACGTCCACCATTGATCAACTTCACCATCCATACGATAAGTATCCAGGAGAACCTTCTCTTGTTCAGAACATTGATGGATAGAGAAGATCATTTCAATGGAGTCGATCTATTGTTCACCGATTGAGGGATCAGATGATCCATTAAAAGTAGGAGGCCTTTGTCTTATCAAGATCTCGATAGCGACTTGTTCTTTCTTAGGGGGGGGGGGGGGGTTGAACGTTCCTCTTGAACCATGTTTCTATTCAAAGATTGAGTTAGGATAGAGAGAAGTGTGACAGAGTTCACGATTTCCTCTCCCATTGGATTGGGAATCTCATTAGTACAGTCATCAAATTGATCTTGACATCGGTTGTTAGCCCGAGTTCTCCTATTACTGGCCATTGGATGGAATAAAAGGAAAGTTAGGGGTAACACATAAAGGGTAATACAAAGACAACACAGAAGACATATACATGACTTTTATTTCCTTAACTTATGAATCTATTGGATTCAGTCAATGTTATCCATGATTTACTTTCTAACATATATTCTTAGTGCATTTTTTTGTCCCTTAATAATGGTTCATACTAATCTTGTGAATTTAACAAAGCATATCCCTTGGGAGTGTTGTAACAAAGAGTGCAGAAAGGCCCGTTGTCTTGCACCATTTCCTATTCGACTCTAGCTCAAAGCGGTGTTTTCGGGTTTCACCCCTAGGATACATCTGTGCCAGAGCCACCTGTACCTGCTCGTATCCATACAGGGATGTATTTTATTGATAAACCACTCACTCAATACTCACCAAAACTTAGGGATGTTTTTATTATACTTAGTCTTGTCTCTAAGGCTTTACTAGGGTTTTTCTAATCCTAATCCCAAAAATAACTAAACCTATCCTCTGATACCAACTGTGATGACCCTGATCTTTTGTTACACAATTAAATATAATTTATTACATAAAATTCAATTGATACAACATAGAATATCGATAGGTCTAGTGTCTTTGGGGATTAGGATCATTACATAACAACTTAAAATATTAAATACAACATATTTATTGAAAACATCCTTTACATGACCACTACATTTCCTCGTACTTAGCATTGCATGGGATAACCTGAGGACATGCATAAGAAAAGGGTGAGATATAAAGCCCAGTAAGGGAGTAATCCTGGTATAATAGGAGGAGTAAAATACATGTTAGAAAATAGGCAAATCAATATATAACAAGAGAAGAATAAACATAAAGGCATGATAAATCATGATAATCATAACATGGAAATGTGGCAACAACACTTAACATGGAATTAGCATGAGCCAAGGCTCATTGCACTTGGAGCATTAGTAAATCCTCATTGCACATGAAGCACGAGTAAAACCTCATTTCACTTGAATTAACATAATTCAATACTCATTTCACATGACGTATCGTGATACTATACTTTACCCAATGCATTGGAGCGCTAGAAGGGCGCACCCTTCTTAAACATTTCATTTCAAGCTTAAGTGTGCCACATGGATCATATAACATGGATTCATAAAAAATCATCATTTATTCCATGATAAAGGAATGTGGAATTCATACATGAAACTTTATAATCAATAAGTAAATGTTCATAAAGGTGAATACACTTGATAGAGAATTGGGCATGGTATTCACTACACAATGGCATTGGTTTGGAAAATCGGTGCAATTTCAGCAACGTAACAGCGTGACATAAGAATTCATAAAAATGGTTGATGAGATATAAAGGGGTGTCTCATCATATTTACATGATATGGATAGTAATGGGTTTATATAGATACATTTCCAAAAAAATTTAATGGAAATTATATTCATGATACAAAAGGATTTCTTGAATGTAAATGAGGAGAGAGAAATTCCTTTTGGAATTTCAGCATAGTAACGGGTGTACATGGGAGGTATTTAATGAGAGAGAAATGGGTCTCCCATCATTCAAACATAAATAGGGAAGTATGGAGGAGGTGAGAAACCATACCCCAAAATTTATAATTTAAAATAAAAGGGAATAACAATATTAAGAAAATTAGACAAAAATGAGAAAGTAAGAAAAAAAATATTTACTTGGAAGTATGCTTCCAAAGGCTTGAGAGAGGCTTGAAAGAGACTTATTGGGAGCTTGGGGAACCTTAGGAGGATTCTAGAGAGAGTAGGGAAAAGGTTGGACTAACTCCAAAGTCTTTGAGTGAGGAGGAAGTGGGAGCTTGGGTGGGTTTATATAGGAAAGGTGAGGGAATTCATTATTATTTAGGTTTGGGACCCTCACATTAAACTAATCCAAACCAAAAACCATCCCATGGTTTTTGCCCATGGTTTTTAGAAAAGGGAAGTGGAAAACAATATTTTATAATTCCAAAATCCTAACTTCTTAAAATAATGGGGTTGCTTATGTGGAGGTGAGTCACACTCCCAAGGAAAACAATTTAAAAAAACAAGATGTTTAATAAGTCTTGAAGGGTCCATTAATGCTTTGTAAAATAAGTCAAAAAAACCCAAAATAAAATTATTTTAATGGTAAAACATATATTGGCCGAACATAAGGCTTATAGTATTTTATTACATCACTATTGGGTCATTATGATGTCATAAAACACATTATATATTTAAACGGTATTTAATTTTTACCCAAAAATTAGACCGTCTCAGAAAATTATGAAATATTCACTATTGGATAATATCGATGTTTTGATTCCAGAAATAATATTTATTTTATATAAATAATTTTCTAAATATATTAATTTTCACTTTTAAAATAAAAACCGACATTTATCGAAAATTCATGGGTTTTGACAAAAATGGATTTTAAACCTTAATAAAAATTACAATTGCATTCATAAAATTATACGATCATTTATATTTAATAAAAATTAATTTAATAATAATAATAATATTTTATTAAAATATTATTTAATTCAAAAAATACATTAATTCATCAAAATAGATTTCATAGTTGAATATTAACTAAAAATACTATCTGTGCTTTAAAAACTATTTACAAGGTAAAAATAATAAAATAAAAGTATATTCATTATTATATAAAAAAATAACTCACGTATTAATAGTGATAATGTCTTGTTACATAACCCCTTATAACACCCGCATAAGACCGAAGGGTAAGGTGTGCGATGGTGACCGACTCTTGGGGTGGCTCAGATAACATTGATCGGGTGGTAATCTCTATCAACTTTCACTTCTCTCGTAGGCGGTTCCGCTTGAGCTTAACGTATTCAAGCTCAGCTTGGGCTTGGTCAAGAGAAAATCCCAATGATGCCATCTGCTTTCTAAGCTCCGACAAATGGGCTTCGTATGGGGCACATCTACTGGATGAGGGCATCAGTTCCTTTGTCTGAGTAAATTAGACTATTAAAGACCTATATTTATAATAATCATGTGATCACTCTTCAACGACTATATTATCAACAGTCACAATTCTTAAAATAAAAAAAATAAGTTGAAATTTTATATAAAAATTTTACATAAATAGACATTTAATTAGATCAAGAGAGATTTACATTAATGAAGGTTTGTGTCGTTACAGGTGGCATCGTTAGGTTGAGCTACCGACCCTGCATTGCTGAGAATGAGGTCGTATCAGTAACTTAAAGTAAGGCAGGGGAAACGATGACTTAAAATTTAACTACAAAATTAAAAATAAACAATTAATAGATTTAAATAATTAAAAAAAATAATAAATAAGAAAAATAAATTTAAAAACTTAATTAAATTAAGGAAACTTAAACTAAGAATAAAAAAATTATCTAATTGTATTAAAACAAAAAAAGAAAAAATTAAAAAATTAAATTGAATTAGGAACTAATTAATTCAATTGAAAAGAATAAATAAATATGAATTATAAATCATAACATTAAACTTTTAAAATATATAAATTAATTAATGAATGATAATTAATAGAATAAAGGTCTCGTGAGAGATGAAAACAATGATGTATTAACATAAATCTTCAAACTCAAAGAAAAAATTAATAAAATTAAAACATTAAAGAAATTGATGATTTAAAATTCTAAATTAATTAATCAATTAAGTAAATTAAGACTTAAAATTTAGAAAAAATGATTAATTCAATCGACTAACAAATCAGTTAACAGATATAAAATAAAAAATTAACTTAAATTAAAAACTAAATATGTTATTAAATAGAATAATTAATGTAGTAATTATAAAAAGAATAAATATATTAAAATTAAATGATAAAAAAAAATAATTTTTTTTTATTAGATTGAAATAACTAATAAAGTTAATTTATTTTTATTGATTAAAATTAAAAGATTAAGTGTTTAAATTAAGGACTAAGTTAATTAAAAGTAAATAAAATGATAAAATGATTAATTAATAAAAAATAATATTATTAAAAAGTAAATCTGATTAAGACCACTAAACTAATTAGTATATTATTAGACTAGAAAAACTAGAAAGACTAAATTAACTATTTTAAAAACAAAAAATACATAATTAATTATAAAAAATTGATTAATTAATAAATTTATTTATAAAAATACAAAAGTTCCTTTATTTACCAAAATGTTCACAATAATATAATTAAATGAATAAAATTAAAATTAAAATATGTGAAAAAATATGTAAAAATAATGCCACGTCAGGCTTAAAGGGGTGCTTGAATCCAGATCTAAGGCTAATTCCATTTGTGTGTTCATATTCATATTTGAGGTAGGTGGTCTAAAAGTTATATCGTATAGTCTTGATGTTCATTTTTACTTTCATGGTCATGCGTTTGCTTCCCACTTGTTTTGAATTTGATGCCTTTTGTAATATTAGGTAAAATTGGGGGCTAAATGATGAATTAAACCCCTCACGGTCCTCGAAGGATGCATTGAGATTGATTAGACTGATTTAGGGCCACCCATGGGGTGTGATGAAATTCTCAAGAATGTAGATTTGGGACTTTAATCCTAGTATTAATTTGAGATGAAGTAGATCCAATTGTAGAGATATTGACATATAGTTTAAACAATTGAGGGGAACCAATGGTGGTTGTGTCTTTATGTTAGAAAGGGCATAAGGGGATTTTGGTCCTGAGGTGAGAAAGGGTTAAATGGATTAATTTGAATGTGTCAAATGGATTATGAAATGGCAATGGAAATTCATAAATGGGTTAAGGCATATAAAATGATAAATGTATTAAAAGTTTTAATGCTTAAGAAGTTCATGAATATGTTAAATGGGCTAATGTATGGGAATTTTTTATCATGATAAATGGGTTAAAGTACAAAAAGGGAAATAGATTAAATGGATTATTCTAGGTAAATGGTAAATCTGTTAATGAATTAAGGAGAGATGATTCTTGACATGTTTAATGTAACGTGATTTGTACATGTTATGTGTATTCATTGTGAAAGGTTTGTTATATGATATGTGTCATGAATGGATAAATAAAAATTTGTACATGGATTAGTGGCGTGTGATAAAGGATTTAGGCTCCTCCCAATGGTTGGGTTGGACTGAGGCTCTTAACCCCACACTTGAATACATAGGTTATGGATTTGAACTGATTTCGTAGGCCTCTAAAGGTTGCATTGGATGAGACTACCTAGACTGAGGCTCCAAGGTAAGTGTTTTATGATTATTTATGAAATTTTCATCGCTAGTATGATATGGAACTATAATTTTTCTCACATGCATAGTATTTGAATGGCTTAGTCCGCTGTGTAAATAATGGAATTTCCTAACCCATGGATCATGTGATGAGAATGAATGTAATAATGAGGTAAAATGGTGGAAATGGAATTGATGATTGAAATTTTTAAAGGGAATTTTGACAACTAATGACACCAAAGTTATGTTTTCTTTATCTTTTAATTTACTTTGTACTTGAATGCACCATATATTTAGACTAGATATTTTGTAGACACCGTTGGTGGGGGCCTATTGAGTTGTACTCACACCCTACTCGGGCCGTCATTGGGTTCCCAAGAAGATTTCATGGTTGTAGTTCAAGATAAGGGAAAGAGCCCAGTGCAATGGAGTTGAGTTGGGCTTGGGATATGCATGGATGAGGATATGGACATGGATTCATGACCTGTTTTTTGAATTTACCTATTTTTCCTTATTTTGTGTTTCATTTACTTTTAGAACTGTTATCATCACATGAAAATTTTATGGTTTGGGTGTGGTTTATACACTGTTTTGGGAAATGGTTGGTAATGATTTTTGGGTTATTTTTTATATATTTATTTAATATGTTGTCTATTGTAACATACTCTGATATAGATAGTATTTTCTCCCTATGTGATCAATTAGACCCTTGCTTCTATTCAGAAACCTCTAGCGCACGGGGTGGTGTGCTTTAGGTCACGCGGTGACCCAACTCGGGGCACCAATTAGTGGATTTAGGGTTAGGGAAGTTACAAAGTGGTATTAGAAGAGGTTTTTTCATGACTTAGTATTTGTAATGGTATAAAAGTGGTTATGAGGTCTTGGGTCTTGGAAATTAGGTAATGCATGGGAGTATCTAACCCATGTATGAGGGAAAACCAAAGAACCCAGGTGGGAATTTTTTATTCTTGACGCATGTTGTTATAGTTGAATGATATTTCACCATTGGGTGATTCACTTCTGGTGTTATTTGACTATTTTATGTTATTTTTCTCATGGATGGAATGACAAGAGTTCATGCATTCATGCATCATTTTAGCTACCTAGAGATATAGGTGGAATGCATCATGTTAAAAACACACATGATGGGTGTGGGTGAAAAAGAGTATAATGCATTTCACTCCCTTTGAAATTTCAATAAAATTTTTCCTAATAAATATGATTAAAATGTTTATATAAAAATAAATTTAAATAATAGATGAAGTAATTTTTATAACAAAAGGTGTAATATTTATTTTAACAAGTGGTGAAGTGGTAAATGTGCCTAAGATGGAGGAATTACATTATGAATGTGGAAATGATTTTAAAAAGGTTTCTAATGAAATATTTGTTACTATGTATGTTGGTTTACCCTATGTTAGTCATGAACCATAGTAGGGATGGTGGGGGATAGTGTTATATGCCTGAAAATGTCTATTGATATAGTGAATGTAAAATGGGTTGTATATGGATAATAGAGAGCATTTTTAATGTAAATTGTGAAATCATTATGTATTTATTATGATATGTGCACTTTGCATTGTAGGAACATGCCACCATGATGTTGTGTGCTAGTTGGGTGATAAGATGATGTCACCAAGAACACTCCTCCATAGGTGGATCAAGGGAACTTGGTGATTTAGGGTAACATGAGAGAAGTTAAGTTCTATGATAACTTCACTCATTTTATGTAGATAATGGAATGGGACCCATGGTGGGTTGTGTCGAGTATGTTTGATTTGAGTAGGGAGTTTCAACTATAGAACCGTCTGACTATTATGGGAGAGGGTGGACCCTATGTATCTGAATTCTAGAGAGAGTCCATAAAAATTATTCTTGATCACATAAAGACTCCTCCAAAGAGGAGAGTGATGTTGGTGACTTATATGTCGTGACGTTAAGAAAAGTGAGAGTGGGATGATTTGGTTCAGACACAACAAGATAATGGTATGGCATGGAAGGATTTCCAGGAATTTTTTCTGGAACATTTATATCCTGATTCCTTGAGGTGGGAGAAGTCTGTAGAGTTTATGAGTTTGACCTAGATATTTATGTCCTTCATGGATCATCCTAGCTACTTCAATAATTTGAAATGATTTATTATGATATTTGTGAGTGACGAGGAAACTATTAAATGATGTTTCCATGATGGAATCCAACATGAGATTACGACACATGTGAATATCTTATTTCTGAAGAGAGTTTATGTGGTAGTGGATCATGCACTTATTTTATAAGGGACCCCCAAGGAGTCTTTGAGTGGTGGGAATGTAGTTCCATTTGGTAGATCAAGTGGTGAAGCTTCTGATGGCAGGAATATCCATTTCGAGAGTTTACACCAGGGAGGAGGCGGACATGGTAGTCAGAAAAAAGAACCAGACTCTCAGAGTAGTGATCGAGTTTTCTGATATCAGTGTGGTAAGATGGGGAATGTGTATAGTTAGTTCCCCTAACCACCAGTTGAGTGTGAGCATGTGGCAGAGTGAGACATGTGTAGAGGTTTTGTAGGAACCCTCAGATGGTGGGTAATGAGGAAGGACCAATTCCAGTGAAGAGTATAGGCAGGGGGTCGGTTACCCCATATTAGGCAGGGAGTTAGATCTCTACTATCTATAATGGTAGAGGTTGTGGATAGGGTACTTTGGGGAGAGATCATTCATATCATCATGGAAGTACAAATCTAAAAATTCATACTAGGTCCCAGGGTAGAGGGGTATGTTAGATTCACGTAGTTCAACCTACACCTAGAGGTGGTGAGGATGGCCCATTAACTATTCAAGGTACATTTCTTGTTTCTTCTATTATTTCAACTACTTTATTTGATACAAGTGATTTGCATTCTATTATTTCTTCTTAGTTTGTAGTTTTTTTGGGCCTAGTGGTGGAACATATGTGTGGGGTTATGTTGATTGATAAACCATTAGGAGTGTGGGTCGAGAATATCAGGAAATGTAAGGGGTATTATTTTGAAGTTTGTGCTTATCGTTTCATATGAGACTTATTTGTGCTTGAGTTGTAGAGTTATGATCTAATTTTGGGTATGGACTGGACATTTTTGCACCAGTCCCATATTGACTATTAACATCATAGGGTGACATTAACATCTCTTGAGGGAGACACTTATGCCAAGCATGGTGAATGGAATGTCTGGGCAGGACATGTAGGGACACATTTTTAGTAGTTGGGTGAACTTATATACCAAGTGTCTTGTATCATTCTTGATGATGGAGGATGAGAGAATCATGACATTCCTTCTTTTATGGATCAGTTCTATAATGTTTTTCCTGAGGAATTCCTAAGGCTAAATCTAGATATATATGTAGAGTTCAACATAGAGTTGTAGTTGGGGGAAGAACCAGTTTCCATTCTGCCATATTGAATGGAATTGACAGAACTCTAGGAAAATAAAACTCATTTGGTTTAATTGGATTATAAAGGGTTTATTCATCCTAGTATGTCACCTTGAACATCATAAGTTCCATATACCAATAAAGATATCAGGTTTTGAGATTTTCTATTGACAATAGAAATCTAAATAAAACAACGATTAAGAACTAATAACCTCTTCCATGAATTAATGATCTATTTGATCAGCTGAGAGGTGCTTTAGTGTTTTTAAAGATTAATCTAAGATCAGGGTATCGTCAGCAGATGGTGAGACCTTATGGTATACCATATACTACCTTTATAAGAAGGTATAGATTGTATGAGTTTATTTTCATGTTTTTCAGATTGACCAATGCATCAACAGTTTTTATGTACCTAATGAACTGAGTCTTCCACCATTACTGAGATCAGTTTGTGTTTGTCTTTTTTGATGACATCTTGGTGTACTCATAGACCCTTTAAAATCATTCCAAACATCTTGACATCATCTTGAGTACACTAATAGAGAATATTATATATTCTAAGATATCTAAATGTCATTTCTAGATTAATATGGTACATTGATTGGGTCATATAATCTCTAAGGAATGTGCTTTAGTAGACCCATAGAAAGTACAAGCAATTGTATCTTGGGAATAGCCCAAGAATGCTTCTGACGTTGAAAGTTTTATGTGATTTATTGGTTATTATTAAAGGTTCATCAGAGAGTTTTCATATTTGGAAGCACCAATATTAGGCTTGAATAAGTAGGACTTCAAGTTTGAGAGGTCTACGACATGTGATAATACATTTTAGGAGTTGATGAAGCAGTTGAAAACCAAGAAAATTTTGATCTTGAATGAGCCAGTTAAGGGGTATGCCTTGTTTTGTGATGCATAGGGTATTGGTCTTTGGTCAATTTTGATACAGGATGATCGGGCGGTTGCATAAGGTTTAGGATATTCAAGGCCTCATGAAAGAAATTACCCTATACAATACCTCAAGTTGGATGTAGTGGTGTGCACTTTGAAGTATTGGTGGCACTACTTATTGGGAGAATAGTTTATGATGTATCTTGATCAAAAAATCCTTGAGTACATCTTCTCCTAGTATGATTTGAATCTTTAGTAGTGAAAATGGGTTTAATACATGTGGTCTATTAACATTGATCTAGTTTACACATCAAGAAAGGGAAATAGTGTTGTGGAAGCTTTGAGTTGGAGGACTCAAAACCAAGTGGTTCAAGAATCAGGATCAGAGTGTAGGATGATGGGGTTATTCACTGAGATGCATCTTGAGGTGTAAAATGACCTAGGGAAGATGAACCTTTCATCCTTAGTAGTTGATCCCACACATATGAGATGGATCAAGGAGAAACAACATGATGATTCATATTTTTTTCTTTAAGGGGAAGTCTTAAAGGTGGGCAATCACCTTCGGGTTGGACCATTGATGATGATGGGATCATTTATGTTTGTGGCCATGTTGTTATGCCAATGTGTATGTGAGAAGAGTTAATATACAAGTTCCATGAATAAAATTGGTTAGTGAATCTAGGGTTGACAAAAATGTATTATGGTCTTTTTAGGAAATATTAGTAAATTGGGATGAAGAAAGAGGTTGTAGGTTTCATCGAGCGATGCCTTACTTATTAGCAGGTGAAGGCTATGCACCAGCGGTCAGGTGGTTTGCTGTAGCCACTGCCCATTCTAGTTTGGAAATGGGATAAATTGACGATGGATTTCATGGTGGGTCTCCCAAGGATCCCTTAAAATAATGATATGATTTGGGTAGTTGTGGATCAGTTGACTAAGGTGGCTCATTTCATTTCGATTCAAGAGAATTTCACTATTGAATAATTGGGTGATTTGTATGTTCGATATGTAGTACATTTTCATGGGGTATCAATATATATATTATCAGATTGTGATATATGTTTCTCATCACACTTCTTCTAAGGATTACAGAAGGCACTTGGAACCTAGGCGTTTCTGAGTATGACCTTCCACATTCAAATGGATGGGTAGTCAGCGTATACTATCTAAGTGCAAGAGGATATATTGAGGGCTTGTGTCCTTGAATTGAGTGGATCATAGGAAAATCATCTAGGGATGGTTGAGTTTTCTTAGAAAAAAAGTTATCAGGATATGATTCAGATGGAACCATTTGAGGCACTCTATGGTAGACCTTATGTATCTCTGTTATGTTGTTCAGAGGTTGGGGAATCAGAGTTTCTGGGACTGATTCTTGGACAAGAGACGCTGGAATAAGTTTATTTGATTTATAAGCATGTGGAAATGGATCAAAGTAGGCAAAATTCTTATGAAAATCAATGTATTAGACCGCTTGAGATTTTTGTGGACAATCATGTGTTTTATTAGGTGTTTCCTAGGTTGGGTCACCGTCAGATTTAGAAGAAGTGTAATTTGGAACCCATGTTTTTGGCAACGTTCGAGATCATGGAGTGGATCAGAACAGTGGCATACTGTTTGGATCTTCAAAAAAGGTATAGTGGTATGGACAATGTTTTTCATATTTCACAGCTTTCATAGTATCACCCTGACCTATCTCATATGATTTATATTGAGGATGTTGAGTTTAAGGATGATGCAACCTTTAAAGAGAAACTAGTTCATATTGTGGACTGTAGTAAGAAAATCCAGTGGGGAAAGACTGTGCCTCTGGTTTATGTTTTATGGAATCATAGTAATGTTCAATAGGAAACATGTAAAAGGGATTTGGATGTGTGGGCCCAATGACCCAATATATTTTCTTCTGAAGATTAGTGAGACTTGGAAGCGAGACTTGAGGATGAGATATTATAATTAGGGAGGTTATAATATCTCAAAATTTATGGAGGTATTTACTTGTGTAAATTTTGTTTCAAATTTCCTAATTTTTGTTAATGGAATTTTTACTAGATGTATGAGGAGGTTCGGGGGTGTTCTAGGGGTTTGGGACTTGAATGAAAAAAGATTTTTTCCATCCAGTGCATGTTGTATGATTGGTGCATGGTTATGAAAAAATCATGTGAGGGGGAGAGAAAATCCATGTAATCATATACAAAGGCATTCCACATGGTTGGCGCATGGTTTGTCAAACTTTGAGAGACTCCCCTAGAAACCATGTGACTTACCCATCTCAGGATGAGGTAGGAACATGGTTTTCACATAGTTTGAAAAACCATGTAGACAAACCATGTGCTCCATTAAAAGTGTGAATTTTTATAACTTCCCCCTTATAATTTTAATTATATCACCCAATTTTTTCCCCATTTATTTCTCCTTCTAATCTATTTATGGAAAAAGGTCCAAAATCTTCCCAAGGGGGAATCTCCTTCGATTCTAGGCCATTAAGAATTTCTTTGGTTGTGGATCAAAGATCAGGGTATGTCTAATGCTCTTATTGCTTCACTTTTTTAGATTAGGGATTGTGGTTTCATTATATTTCTTCCAAAGCCCTAAACCGCTCATTTTTAATGGATCAAGGTTTGGTCATCAAGGAGTGATTGAATATATATCTAAGGATAAGGTCAAGAATGTGTTCATCTTTGGATTTGAGGTAGGTGGTCTACATATTATATCTCATAGTCATAATGTTGATTTGTTCTTGCATGTTCATGTGTTTGCTTCCTTCTTGTTGGGAATATAATTCCTTTTTGTAATATTTGGTAAAATGGGTGGATAAATGATGAATTAAACTCCTGAAAGTGACTATCAAATGCATTGAGGTTTATTGGAATGATTTAGAGCCACACCTGGGTGTTCCAGAATTCCCGAGCCTAGATATTTGTGATGTTAAGACTAGTATTTATTTTTGATAAAGTATATCCCATTGTAAACGTGTTGGAATGTACTTTAAACCACATAGGGGAACCAATGGTGGGTTTTATAGTTGTCATCAAGTGAATAAGGGGTAGTTTGGAATAATGTGAGAACGGGTAAAATGGATTAATGTGAATGTGTCAAATGGCTCATGAAATGGAAATGGAAGTAGATAAATTGGCTAAGGTATATGAAATGATAAATGTGTTAAATGGGTTAATGCTTAGGAAGTTGATGAATATGATAAATGGTCTAATGTATAAGAATTTATGATTATAAAAAATGGGTTTAGGTAAAAATGGTAATGAATTAAATGGGTTAGCCTAGGTAAATGGTAAATGTGTTGATGAGTTAAGGCTTGATTATGCTTGACATGTTGAAAGTAACTTGAACTGTAAATGATCGATAATTGATTTCTTATTAAAAATATGGGAGCCACCCCCATCAAACCATAAAAGCTATGGAGGTCTAAAATGGTGAAGTCCAAGGGCATCCCCTTGAACAACGTTCTTGTACTCCACGGGTAGGGAGCCAAGACTGGAAAAAACAATCATGGGATCTTGAGAATTACACCCTCTTGAGAGGACATCCGCCGCCTGGTTTTACTCTCTTTTGACATGCCACACTGAACAACCCTGACTGATCTCCATAGAGAATCTAAGAATCATATACGTTAGCTGCCAAGGAGGAGTCGCATTTCCATGAATCACTTGAACCAAAGTTTTGAAGTCCGATTCAACCTCTGAGACAACTAGAGCTAGACTCTTACAAAGCGTAAGCCCGAAAAGTAAAGCTCGTAGTTCTGCTCCTAAAGAGTTCCCTGTACCATACCAGTAACTGAAATCAATCAGCACCGATCCAACACTATCGCGAAGCATACCCCCCCCCCCCCCATGCTAGAATGCACAGGTTAGGGAGTCAGACTGATGCTCTAGGCCTCTAACTGTTTCATTTGATGGGAATTCCTAGACCGAGGCCCAAAGGTAAGTGTGTTATAATTATATATGAAATTATCATAACTAGTGATATTGAGAGGTTGAGTTTTTCTCTCTTGCATAGTAATTGACCAGCTTTGGACACTTTGTAAATATTGTAATTGCCTAACCCATAGATCTTGTGTTGAGAATGAATCTAGTAATGAGGTTGGTAAAAATGGTGGAAATGAAATTAATGATGGAATTGGTTAAAGTAAAATTTGTTAACTAATGAAACCCAAGTTATCTTTTTTACCTTTTCATTTATTTTTTACCCACTTGAACTATCTTTTTAGACTAGATATTTTGTTGACACTATTGGTGGTGGACCACTTAGTTGTACTAACACCCTACTTAGGCCTCCATTGGGCACCTGAGTAAATTTCATGGTTATAGGCAAGGATAAGGTCAAGGGCCCTATGTTAGGGAGTTGAGTTGGTCTTGGGATGTGCGTGGTTGAGGATCC
The DNA here is from genome assembly GCA_963277665.1 of Viscum album. Taxonomy (NCBI): domain Eukaryota; kingdom Viridiplantae; phylum Streptophyta; class Magnoliopsida; order Santalales; family Viscaceae; genus Viscum; species Viscum album. The sequence goes on along the minus strand of OY728123.1, from coordinate 608,643,628 downwards.
AAAAATATAGCCATGAAAAATTTTTGGGATCCAATTTTCTGTCTTTATTTTGGGTTTCCTTCACTTTTGACACTGTTAGAGTGACACCAAACTTTTACTGTTTGTTTGTAGTTTACACCCTATTTAGGGAAATGGGTTTTAATGAATGTTTTTGGTTATTTTTTATTGATTATTTTATTTAAGAAGTAATATATTGTGGTATACTATGATAGAGAAGTTATAGTCTTCCCACATGATCTGTTAGACCCTCACTGCTAGTCAGTAACCTCTAGTATATGGGGAGGCATGCCTGAGGTCATGTGGCGTCCTGACTCAAGGCACCGGTCACTGGATTTTGGGTATGGATGTTACAAAGGAGATTGTGTATCTAATCTCTAAAGTCACCAATCCTTTATGGTCCTCGAGCATGTATCTGTAAAATATATTGAATATTCATCTATTAAGATGTAATATCTATCTATGAAAATCTTAGTTCGTTATATTGGGGAGTCCCATTGTGAAATATATGTTTACTTTTTCCCATTTCAACTTAGGTTTGTGTAATGGTTGAAACATTCCTTTAGAATTATGTATCACATCCTTAACTTTCTATAATACCAAGCCCTGAGATGCATACTTTGCAATATCTATCTCCATGCTGTCCCACCATAAATGTTCTATTACATATTTATACATCTTTTTTTCTTCCAGTATGATTATAGATTAATGAACTATGATCTTAATACAATAACACATTCAATAATGGTTTTGAAAGAACATATACAAGATTCTTAAATCATATCATTCAATCATAGTTAAGGTTTCACTCAGCAAAAATTCTTACCTTCCTTTTCATCTCTATATATTTCTTCTACACCTATTTAATATTCATGTAAATTGATTGTTGGACATTCATCCAAGAAAGTTAGGATCTTTCTCCTTTCCTTAAGATTTCAAGGTTCATCCTTTATAAATCTATAATTATTAGATCTCTTTCAATCCTATTCATAGAAAAACTATCATGGTCCTTCTGAGTCAAATAACTTCCCACTTTTTAGCCTTCCCAGGGTTGTAATATATTGATCAGTAATATTATTTAATCAATTATTATCATATCATTTGGTGCATATACAACTTAGTAGGTGTAAATATACACTTTAAGTTTTTTTATCATTATTTATGTCATATGATTCACCCAAAAGATAATGCATGCATATATTTAAATAACAAAAATTACCACTACCAGTTCCAAATCATGAGTTGGGTGATTTTTTTCATAAACCTTCAATTGAGAAGAGGAATAATCTACTACAATTTAATTAAATATGAGAACATCTCACAGCTCCATTTTGATGCATTATTATAGATCATACATGCTTATACATTATATAGTAGTGTGGCGAAAATTTCACTGACCAACTATCTCTTTAGTTCCTTGAAATTTTATTCTCATTCATATATCCATTACAACTTGGATCCCTTATGCATCAACTTAGTTAATGGATTTGATGTAAATGAGATATTTAAAACAAATTGTCAGTATTATCCATCCAAACCAAAAAAACTACAGATTTCATTCACTATAGTTTTCATGGTCAAATTATTAATTACTCTGTCTTTGAGGTATCCACTGATATACCCTCTCTTGTAATTATGTGACCAATTAATGATACTTTCTATACCCAAAATAAATATTAACTAAATAATAAAACATCTCATTATATAAATTATTCAACATATTCCTAAAATGATCTTCATGATCATAAATAGTCTTGAAATATATAAGAATATCATCTATAAATACAACCATAAACTGATCAAGGTAATCTATAAAGACTCTATTCATTAGATACATGTAGATAGTTGGATAATTGGTAAGTCCAATCAAAATAACTATAAATTCATAGTGTCCAGTACTCATATGGAAGGTTTTCTCATATATTTACTCCTTTTGGAACATCAAATGATGATGTATAGATTAATGATCAATCATTAAAAATTAATTATATCCTTATAGTTGATTAAACAAATAATCATGACAGGGTAGGTTATACTTGTTCTTGATAGTGATCTTATTAATTTATTGGTAATAAATGAAAAATGAATTGATCCATACTTTTTCTTAAAAAAATAATAGCTTCACCTCATGGTGATACACATGGACAAATGAATCCATTATAAATATTCACCTAGAGTTTCTTTTTAAATTTATGCACCTTAATTAGGTTTATTCTATAAGTATTATTTGAAATAATGGTAACACCAGCAATGAGTTCTATTGAAAAATCTACTTCATGATTTGGGGGAAGACTAGGAAACTCTTTAGAAAATACATAAACTTATTATGGTGCAATATACATTTTTTCAATGTTGGGTTTCTCCACAACCATTTGAGATAGATACTCCTCATGAATAGGTAATTAAACCCATACAATGGATGCAATTTCTATTGGAAGTTAATATTCATTCTTGAACAAATACACAATCATTAATTCATTTAGAACATTAAATGTGACTTCCCTTCATCATAAATTGATATGGTCTCTATATAAATAAATCTAAATCATGATTAAAATAACATAAAATCTAACTAGAGGAAGAATAACAAGATTTACATAAAAATATTCCCATAAACTTATATTTTAGAGGATCTATAGACATGGGATGAAATTGTCATACCATTATGAGTTTTTATCGATAATTCAACTTCTAATCATTGAGGTTGTGATGTGATACCCTAATAAAATTCTTTAGATATAGAAGAGTGGGTAGAACCAAAATCAAATATGACATTTTTAGCTTTAGATTTGATGATAAGTGTTCCTTTCACCACTTTTTTCTCATGACCCACTTTGGAAGATGTGATTAGAGAAGATATACCTTTTTATATATGATTAAGAGGTGTTTAAAGCCAAATATTATAATTAATCCTCAAATTCATGCACTGGTTTTATTAAATTCTATACTCCTTAATGTTTTTTCATTAGACTGTGTATGGTGAATTAGGATGATCTCTATCCACATTTATTTCATTATCTTTCCTCTTTACAACTATTTAATATTTACTTGCTTGATGGACTTATTTTTCATACTAAAAAATATACCAGTCACCTTAATATAATTTCTCTCATGATTATTTCAACACTTTATTCATAAAGTAAGAACAATTATCATTCATATAAGGTTTTATTAATATAACTTCTTTGAAATTATATATTTTTCTTCTTATCTGAACTCTAAGAAAGGTAAGAATCCACACTCCCCATTTTGACCTTGAGAGCGCATCAAATGATTTCTCTATAACTGCAAAAAAATATTATAAAAAACATTTTGGAGAATATTTTTTAATATACTAAAGAACCAATAAATTTTTCTTTTAGTTTTGATGATAAACTAGAATAATACCACATAAGTCTTTTAAATTTTACCTCATAGGTACCAATAGATTCAGTATAATTCTATTTAATATTAAGAAATACCCTTTCTAATTTTTGGGAAGATTTTAAGGAAAAAAATTACTAAAAAGTACCCAATTATACTAATCCAATTCCATATAGTACATTTCTTCTTGATAACACATATTCTTAATAATATTCCACCATTCATCTGCTTCTCCTTACAATTTATACACTACTAGGAAAAAAATTTCATGTTTCAAGAACTAGAGAATGAAAAACATCTTTTCAGTAGTACAGATCCATTAATCAATAACCAGTGAATCAGAGGACCAAATGAAATAAGGTGTATATTTCCTCATTAAATATTCAAAAATGTGTTGGTTCCTCCTTTTCCCATTTGTAATATTATCCAAATTCATGGTTTAAGAGAATTTCATGAGCATAGTAACAAGATTTTTCATTCTAACTAACATGTTGTTCAGTTTATCTAGAGAATAATCAGTTCATTCTCTACCAAATTCAATGTTAACATGATTCCTATAGGTTCCAACCAGTAACTAAAACTAAAAATAATAGTGTAATAATCAATCTAAAATAATTATAGTGAGAAATCATATAATCATAAAAATCATTCATGATATGTCATAAATCATGACACCTTCATATAAACTTATTACACTTTTAGGTTCACCCTATATCACTTTTAGTTCATCATAGTTTTTCCTATGTTCATTTATTATATTATTAATAACCTTAATATCCGCAAAATAATTAAACCATACTATGATTCCAACAAAGAAAACAAGATCAAAACAATCATAATTATTACATAATTTTAGATGAAAAATTATTATATTACATAATAATTAATTTCTCAAACTGTAAAGGTTTAATTTATTTGGAAACTAGATACACAATCAACTAATTTTAAGAAATATAATAACCATATCTCATAAAGTTCTTCTCTCATGGAACCTTTCTTAGACATATCCTACTTAAAATATTTTTGTATAACCTAGGGGAAATGAAACATAAGAATGGGTGATATTTAATGAAAACTAAGGGTAAATAATGAAGATATTAATATATGATCATATGAAATAATAATGGAATTATATCATGATCATAACATTCAAACTTCTTACCCAAGTATTCATAGATCAAAAATCACGATTAATGAAATAAAGCTTTATAATTTAAAAGGGAATGACTTATAAGAGTGAGGAATCACCATTAATCAATCATGATCCAAGTGATTATATCTAATAATAAGAAAATATAATTATAATTGTGGTAAAATAATAATTATAGAAAATCATTTCATTAGTCAAGTCCCACTTTTATAAAAATCATCATATAGAGTATAAAATTTCAAAAATGGATTTATTTCACTCTCTAAGAGATTTTTTTCTTTAAATGGGTTAAATTACCATATATATATATATATATCATAAGATATCAATCAGTACTTAATTTTTTAGGGGTATTTAATGGTCCCACTATTCATATAATTAAAATAACATATATTTGTGTAATAATGAATTAAAGCATTCATCAATTCATTATATCATAACCTGTGGAAAGGAAATGGGTTTCATAATGAATTACCCACCACATAATCCTAATAAATCAAAAAAAAATAACACAGTTTGTTTCATTATATAATATCACTAGTGAAGAATAAGAAACATCAAATTATGTTTTCATAGATGAAAATTACCTTTAAAAAAACATTCGAACCGTTATTCCAAAACATGATAAAAATATCATTTTATAAAATTTTAAATAAAAATTACTGAAATATTGATAAAAATATTTTATTTGAAAATAAAAATATAAACTTGTAATGTATGATCAAAATAAAATAATATTCATGGTGGTGGGAAACACTATTCATACAGTTAATTTTAAAACAAAGATTCCATCCACACTTTTTTAAAAGTCATAAAAAACATTTTCAGAAAAAACTATAAAAATTAATTTTTAATCATTTAAAAAAATCTAAAATAAATTTTATGATTAATTAAATAATAATGGGATCATATAAAATAACATTCTTAAAAACAATTTAAGGAACATGGATATTGAATAAAATGTTCATTGACTAAAGAGGAAATTATGTTCACTTTTTTTAAAAATGTTTTCTTTATCGTTTTAAGTACCAAAGAGATGAGAATGAAAAAGAAAAAATGTAAACCCCAAAAATAAACATAAGAAAAGAAAATATATATTTATTAAATGATAATGATCATATAATTTCCCTCAATGGAAATTTAACATAGACAATCTTGAAATGAATAGATATTGTAACATTAACACTTACCTCTAATATTAACTTTCATCATATGCATTCTAAAGCTCCTATATAGTAAATTTATATTTATTATATATTTATAAAATAAAAATATTCATACTCATATTAAAATATAATATTCCCTTATATTTTAAAATTAACCATTTATTAATTATTCTTCATTTAAATCAATATTTGGAGTTTTAATTATTCTTTTTCCCAAGCATGTTTTGGTTTACAGATTCTGGTCCTTGGAACTTGTTCATGGTATAATCATATATAGAATCTTAATAATGTTTTAATTGTTATATTTATTCATTAAATACACTTTTATAATAGTCTATATAATGTGGTTATGAAAAATGAATTATATCACTTCATTGAGATGGTATTCTGTATATATGAATGAGTAACATTTTCATTTTTCCAAAAATGGAAATAATGAAAGGTAAATAACAATATATATTCATAAAATCATAATAATATCATAAATATAAAATATTTTTAGTAAATCCATCCTTATGGCCATCAATTTTTGGTGCATATTAAAATAGAATCACATCGCTCCATGGTGGTGGTAGTCTACACATATGTATGAATGAAATTATCATTTCTCTTAGGATGGAAAAGACATAGAATATTATTATACCTTTATCATAAATTAATTTAATTATATTAATATTACTAATTTAATCATGTTAATATGGTTATATAATATTTATAGTAGTTTAAGGAAGAAAGAAACTCAAAATAGATCAGTAAAGATAATTATCACTTCTTTGGGAAACCTCATTTAGCTTAGACCTTATGCCTTCAAATGTTTCTCTTTTGGAAACATAATAAGCTCTAAGAAATATTGTGGGAATTTAGGAATATATTTCTCTGGTATTAAATTATCTATAGGTCTCAAAGTGAGTGAATAATTGATGAGACGAGTTTCCCAAATATAAGTGAGGTGGGTTGTACACTTGTAATTACATAAAACTTTAAAATATAATAAAGTCCTATTCATGTGAAAGTGGAACCAAGGTTACCCAAATTAGAAAATAAGATAATTTTGGTTCTAAATCCATTCAAAAAATCTCATTTATCAATGTTTTAGATATTTGTTACTCCTTATCTCTATGTTTACCCCCATTAATCCTTTTAACCCTTACCATGGTGAAATTATTACCAAGGTTACTATTCATGATAACCAAAAATGAATTTGAAAATTTTAAAAAAATTGAAATGATGATACCAAATATGGAAAAATATTAAAAACTAAAATCCCAAAATTAAAAGAAATTCATTTTAATTTTTGTGTGTAAAACACAATAAAAAACATTTTTAGAAAAGATGAATTTTTAGCATAATAATTAATTTTATCCAATTAATTTCCTTGCGAAAACTATTAGATGAATATTAAAATATTTTATTTAGTATGTTATATATATATATTTCAATAAAATCATTCATAAATAGTGATTAATTTAATTTAATAATATAAAATCACATTGTGTTCATTCAAGTATTTTTGAGAAAAAAAAATTTATTTACCTACATATGTGTTTATTTTCATTTATAAGAAATTGATAACCAATGAATTCATTTTATAAATGTGTAAAAAATAATTTTTCATAACATTAATAGTCTAAATGAATTTTAAAATTTTTTATATATGAAAAAAATATGATCATAAAAAATATTTCACAATAGTTATTTAAGATCAATAATATTTCCTAAATGAATTAGAAATTATTTTTTATAATTTTATCTAATTTAAATACCATATATTGTGATTTATTTTATAATTTATAATAATTATTCACATAATTTAAGGGTCTAATGTTTCAAAATCTATTGAATGCGTTTATTTACTAAAGAGAAATGTATTCGAAAATATTGTGTTGTCAGAAGGATCGAGGTGGCCAACAATGCACCGAGTACTTATTTCTACTATAAGGGAAGACTAGATGTTCAAATTTATATAGGGTATAAAATAAGGGTAGGGATTAAATTTTCATCTATGATATGAAATTTAGAGAATTATTTCTCTTATAAATTTGATGTGATATTGTAATGCCCCAAAGACTTGTGTTTCACATAATGGTAACTTCTATAGTTTATGTTGTCTATTAATCAAACGAAACTTATTTCTGATAAAATAATAATATTAAGCAATGGAGTAAAATCGCATGAAATAGGAACAAAGAGTTTTATTCAATTAAGAACACCGTAGTGTTTACAACAAACTGAGATTAACAAAGGAAATTAAGCTAACCAAAGATACCAATTAAAATCCTATTAAGATTAAAGGAAGGCCACTCAAAACAACAAGAACCCCGAGAAGACGTTAGGGGTCCTTAGTATCCATCATAATGAACATAAGAATGTCCGAAGCCACTGCATCCATACTAAGCACCAAAGGTATAACACGAACCATTTTTTTATTTAATCAACTTGAGTTTTAAGACACTGGGAGACATGGTTTTATATGACACCAATCCGACCGTTACCTTGAGTAACCGTTGGAAACCCAACGACTATAATTATAGCTGTTCATCTTATGATGTTTTAACTAAAGAACAACTAAGTACTCAATGACATGTTAAAATTAATTAAATATATTTAGTAATAATAATAAGCGATGTATTTCATTGTTTTATTAAAATATAAACTTATTTTAATTAGGTTGATAATGATATGAATCAAAATATTAGTTTTGAATTATTACCATTATAAAATTATGATTAGATTAATTTGTTATAAAATTATTAATAAAACTAATATTATTATAAAGTTATAATTTTATTATACATATCATTTAAAATTATTATTATTTTTAAATATATGAGATATATTATGTTTTTTTATATAAAATTTATAAATTATAAATACATATAATGGTTATATTATGAAAAACGCATAAAATATTTATGTGTTAAATAAAAAATGTGTAATTTGAAATAAAACAAATTATATATATGTATATTTATATAAAAACACAAATATGGTGTATACATATATGTATAAAAATTTTTATAAATAGTTTAAACATTTTGAGATATTAATAAAATGAATAAATAAATAAATAATAAAAACATTTTATAAGTATTTGTTTTAAAACAATTATATTATGATAATATATGTCTATAAATTTAATAAATAAAATTTTATTATCTTTGCTTTTAAAAAAAAGTAGTGATTATTATACGAAACCTTTACTTTTTTACTTTTTTTAAAACATTAAAGATGTAATAATATATGATAATAATAATGCTAAAAGTATTATAATGGTGATAATGATGGAGAGTCACGGGTTGAATGTAGAGATTGGGAATAAAAAAACAAACAAATGAAATAAAATGGAAAGATAAAACAGTTGTGGGGTGTACTCGCGGGTTGAGTAAAATAAAGAGATATTAAGGATAAAATAATAATAACTTATAATGTTAAAATATTAATAAAATAGAAAAAGAAATCATGGGTAGGGTTTGATTTGGGGAAATCCCGCAGGGGGTTCGGCTTGGTCGAATGGGGCAGGGAGGGAAGTGCGAGCTGAGCACGCAGATGCGAGGTGTGCGCTGCCATGGACGCACGTCAAAGGTGGTCCGAGGCTGTGTGCATTGCGAGCAGCCATCAAGGCCGAAGGGGTTTATCAGGTGAAGGTCCTAGAGCTATGGTTAGGGTTTTCACCTTGTCCAAATCTTAGGAAGGATTAGATCTTTGGATCTACATGTTAGGTTTTAATTTTGTGTTTTTAAATCTTGTCTTGGGTCCATTTCATATTGTTTTGATTGAAAAATTTTAATCCATTTTTGTTAATTTTTAAATAGTTGATACATTATTTTCTTCCAACATTCTGTTTATGGTTTGGATTTTTTCTTTTGCCTATGGAAGACCCGTTGCATCAACTATTTGTCCTTGTTATTTGGTAAATAGTGTTGATCCGTGAATATCTTTTTTTAGTCATAGTTATTTTTATTTTTCCATTGTGCTCACAACTTGCACAACAAGTCTTCTAAGTTTTTTAGAGGTTATAAATATCAGCAGTCTTGTTGTGTTTTCTTTCACTATCTATACACTTGATGCCTTGTTTTCAATCCTCCTTTCTTGAGTCCACCTCATCTCATGTTTGGTTCCAGGAAATCCAAGTAAGGGATAAATTATTTTCAACCTTATATTTATCCGAGATTCTATTTCTGTAAGGGGATTTATCCATTTATTTTTGTGATGCAAAGCTTGATATACACCCACTGTGTATAGTCGTTTATATAGTATGTATATATAAATATATATATATACTCAGTATAAGTATCGTTTCCCTTCCCCCTTTAAAATAGGGCGTATAGTTTTTGATTTGGTTTTCCTAAATGGTATAGGGGTTGATATCTCTCGGTTTGCTTCTACAAAATGTGAATTCTTGTGTGTATATATATATATAATATAAAAACGAGTATATATAAATATATACACCCCAAACCCCCTTATTTTAAAAGCTCCCCTGGATATTATTCATGTTTATGTGTCTAAGTAGTTTATGTAAGGTTTTAAATCGTGCCAAACCCATAAATTATTATATGTATTTTCGGGTGTTTAAATATATATATATATATATATATATATATATATATATATATATATTCCAACCCAAATCTATTTCTTAAAGGTTCTCAAATAAGTTAGTATGTTATAAAAAGTTTATATACACATTAAGGGTGTTTTAAGTTTATATGAAAGTCCTTCTTTGATTATATATATGTGCAATTTTGTAATTATGTAATCATGCATGTATGTTTTCCGATACAAACATTTATGATTTTTAAGACTTGAATATCCATCCTTAAATAATATTTTATGTGAGAACTGAGTTTTGGGTTAAATGGAATTATGTTTCTAAAACCTAAATATATTTACACACACACACACACACATATATCTATACATATTTATGTGACACAATCCAAATCTATTTTATAATTTTTAAAAGATGATTTCCAAGCCTTAGGTAATGTTTTAGATGCGAAATGTCATTTGGGTATAATTGGATTTATACTTGGTATGTAAAACCCTAATTTTTTATATATGTATATACATCCGATCATATATGTTACAAACCTAACAGGTTTTGGTTTTCAATCAAGTAGAGTGAATAAATAAATATGTTATGGAAGTATTTATTACATGTAGGAAATTATTAAACCTTATTTGTTTATGGAGATTTAAATACATATACCTTGTGTATATACGGTTATATATAATTATATAGTTTCCAAAACCCTAATTTCGAGTACTGATTATTAGAATTAGTTAATGTAGTTAATGTTTGAAGGATTATTAATAAATGTTAATTTGGTGTTTGCTAAACTAATATGCACTTGTGTGTATAAGTATACAATAATACATTTAACATGTCAAGTTTATTTTAATTAAAGCAGTTTTGATAATGTTATCCACATTTTAATTTAAAAGAATATATTTTAACTTTACCAAAATATATTAGAGAATAAATGGATTTTTAAATCATGTTATGTTATATATCATTTTGTGCTCATATTTAGTCTTATTACATAATGAACTTTCTATAGCGTTTGATGTAGGTTAATCAAGTTTATGATTTAGCCTATTTCAATGTTCACCGATACTTTTATCAGTATATTAAATAACATGTATTTTTTATTAAGTATCCCTCTACATGAATAAGGATTTTAAGTCAAAGAGTTATCATTTCATGTGGCAAACCTCATCCAATCATTACTTGGGTGTTTTAAATCAATATCACATGTGAAAATAACGTTTTCAATATTATGGAAGTCTCTGAGAAATTTATTACCTAATTGATAACTGCGACATTATAATTTTAGTCCAATGATATTTCCATTTATCGGCACATGTATTGAGCATGAATAATGAGCATGTATTTTAAAGCATTAAAAGTTTATTAACTTAGAAGAGTTCTAAAGTAATTATTTTATGTGATAGTCAAACAATTTATTATTAATAACTTATGAGATAAGAATTTAATTATTCAAGATGGTATGGGACACTTTGAATAATTTGAATTATGGAACCAAGTAATATGTGTAATGGGAATGATAAATATTTAATAAATCAAAGTGGTATGTGCACTTTGATTTAGAGATATGAGGAATGAACTGGACCTAGTATGTTTCAGGGTGGGGACTAATAAAAGTAAGCCCTCAAGTTTGGGGTCCGGTTACAGCAGACCCTCCGGGTTGGTGTCTGGTTATAGAGGCACTCCGGGTTGGTGTCCGGTTATTAGAGGCACTCCGGGTTGGAGTCCAGTTATAGAGGCTCTCCAGGTTGGGGTCTGGTTACATTTATCCCCTAGGTCTTGGAACGAGGCCTTGACACGGTCCATCATATGCACTTCCCTCATTATGACTATGTAATTTAATTAACCAAAAAAATATTCGATTAGTAGAATATTGATTAAAGAGATTATGGATTATGGTCGAGGCTTTAATCAATAGATGTCTTGGCTGAGGCCTCGAAAATATGTTTACAAAATGTTCTGCATTATAATTCCTCTTTATGTGTAAGTTTATTAAGAGACATTATTTAAGATTATCAGAAAAGAAAAAGTTTATGGCATGACATATGTATGGAACGCAATGATTTTAGTATTTGATGTATGAAAATGAAATAATTACCTTTATGTGCAAATCTGATCATTCATTACTCATAACTGTTTAATTTGTGCTACATACTTTTATATCATTCATTTTTTGAATTTCTTTTATTCAACATGCCTATAATTGAACTATGTATCCTTGAAATTCCAACAACATGTTTTGATCGAGCACTTTTATGAGGTGTACTACTATTGCAGCTTTTCTTTTGACAGAGTATTTTATGGGTTTTTAAAGAATGTTTTAAAAAGTTATTTTGGGAATAGTTTATTATTTTTAAACCCCTTATAGGGTATACTTTTGCTCACCCTATGTTTTAAATGAAATTTTTCCAGGTATCAGTCATGTTTTCAATGAAGTTTCAGAATGCATCTGGTTTTCCAGAATCCGAACCGAAGCAATCCTCTGTATGGGTCATGATGTGTGATATGTTGTTGCAAAGTTTTTGTTAAAAGATTACACATCATTATTACAAGGCACCGACTCCTGAGTGTTTGGAGGATGGAACCTCCCTCTGGTTAGTTCTGGGGTTGGGTCCTTACAGTTGGTATCAGAGGGTTCACTTTAGTTAACTCTGGAAAACCGAAACTTAAAAAAGGAAAAAATTATTTAAACACCACTAAGTATGATGTTTTTCGGAGACATCTGATAATATTATAACAATACTGAAAATTTGGTTATGTGTTAATAAATAGTATTTTCCTTAAAATTTTCAGATGACAATCGAATCATGCCTTCTGTCTCTCCCAACGGAGATAGTGGAAATCATAGTGGCCAAGTCATGTCTAGGGGACTATGAGACTTTCGAAAACATTCGATTGTCTTTTAAACAACTCCATCGGGTGTCATACCGCACAAACATTCTCCATCTTTACCAAGGAAGAAATAGTGTCTTTGACTGCATAGAAATTGCACAATTTGTGGAATATAGGAAAAGAGGAAAGTTTCAGGAAGCTATTTTTTTGTGTTTCACTTTGGCTGATAACTATCAAGCTATAGGTAAATTTCTAGAAGCTGCTTTAGATGGTGACCATCGAGCGACCTACATATTCCAGATCCTGAGTTTCAGTATGTATGGAGAACTCTACGACATTAATATTTTCAAGAGAGACGTGGTGTGTGGGACTTATAGGAATTTAGTCCATTCTGAAATTTCCAACCTCCACACTTCACATGCCTCTTTATGGAAGGCTGAGTGCTTTAGGTACAGGTATGACCCCAACTGTTCAAAATGTTTCTGGGCCAAAGAGATTGAGCAGGTGAATACCACATTAGGAATCCACCTGAGGTCGTCAGCACCCTACCATCGGTGGTGTTCCCAGTAGAGGGATCTCGAGAGTGATGTGTTTCTGATGTTGTTGTGGTTTATATAAAAATATTTTATAATTTCAAGGGCACAGTTATTTGTAGGGGGAATAATGTAATGCCCCAAAGACTTTTGTTTCACATAATGGTAACTTTTATAGTTTATGTTGTCTATTAATCAAACGAAACTTATTTCTTATAAAATAACAATATAAAGAAATGGAGTAAAAGAACATGAAACAGGCACAAGGAGTTTTATTCAATTAAGAAAACCGTATTGTTTACAACAAACTGAGATTAACAAAGGAAATTAAGCTAACCAAAGATACCAATTAAAAACCCTATTAAGATTACAGGAATGCCTCTCAAAACAACGAGAACCCTGAGAAGATGATAGGGGTCCTTAGTATCCATCATAATGAACATAAGAATGGCCGAAGCCACTGCAGCCACACTAAGCACCAAAGATATAACACAAACCATTTTTTTCTTCAATCAAATTGAGTTTTAAGAAACCTGGAGACACGGTTTTATATGACACCAATCTGACCGTTACCTCGAGTAACCGTTGGAAACCCAATGGCTATAATTATAGTCGTTAGTCTTATGATGTTTTATCTAAAGAACAATTAAGTACTCAACGATGTGTTAAAATTAATTAAATATGTTTAGTAATAACAATAAGCGATGTATTTTATTTTTTTATTAAAATATAAACTTATTTTAATTAGGTTGATAATGATATGAATCAAAATATTAGTTTTGAATTATTACCATTATAAAATTATGATGAGATTAATTTGTTATAAAATTATTAATAAAACTAATATTATTATAAATTTATAATTTTATTATACATTTCATTTAAAATTATTATTATTTTTAAATATATGAGATATATTATGTTTTTTATATAAAATTTATAAATTATAAATACATATAATGGTTATATTATGAAAAACGCATAAAATATTTATGTTTTAAATAAAAAATGTGTAATTTGAAATAAAACAAATTATATATATGTATATTTATATAAAAATGAAAATATGGTGTATATATATATGTATAAAGTTTTTTATAAATAATTTAAAAGTTTTGAGATATTAATAAAATGAATAAATAAATAAATAATAAAAAAAATTTATAATTATTTGTTTTAAAACAATTATATTATGATAATATATGTTTATAAATTTAATAAATAAAATATTTTTATCTTTTCTTTTAAAAAAAATAGTGATTATTATATTAAACATTTACATTTTGACTTTTTGAAAAAAAATTAAAGATGTAATAATATATGATAATTATAATGCTAAATGTATTATAATGGGGATAATAATGGAGAGTCACGGGTTTAATGTAGATAATGGGAATAAAAAAACAAAAAAATGAAATAAAATGGAAAGATAAATCGGTTGTGGGGTGTACTCATGGGTTGAGTAAAATAAAGAGATATAAAGGACAAAATAAAAATAACTTATAATGTTAGAATGTTAATAAAATAGAAAAATAAATCACGGGTAGGGTTTGAGTTGGGGAACTCCCGTAGGGGGTTTGGTTTGGTCGAACACGGCAGGGAGGGAAGTGCGAGCTGAGAACGTGGAGGCGAGGTTTGCGCTGCCATGGCCGCACGTCAAAGGTGGTCCGAGGCCGGGCACATCGCGAGCAGCCATCAAGGTCGAAGGGGTTTGTCGGGTGAAGGTCCTAGATCTGCGGTTAGGGTTTTCACCTTGTCCAAATATTAGGAAGGATTAGATCTTTGAATGTACACGTTAGGTTTTAATTTTGTGTTTTTTAATATTGTCTTGGGTCCATTTCATACTGTTTTGATTGAAAAATTTTAATCCATTTTTTTCAATTTTTAAACAGTTAATACATTATTTTCTTCCAGCATTCTATTTTCGGTTTGGATGTTTGCTTTTTTCTATGAAAGACCTGTTGCATCAACTATTTTTCATTGTTCTTTGGTAAACAATGTTGATCCGTGAATATCTTTTTTTTAGTCATAGTTATTTTTATTTTTCCATTGTGCTCACAGCTTGCACAACAATCCTTCTAAGTTTCTAGAGGTTATAAATATCAGCAGTCTTCTTGTGTTTTCTTTTACTATCTGCACACTTGCTGCCATGTTTTCAATCCACCTTTCTTGAGTCCACCTCGTCTCATGTTTGGTTCCAGAAAATCCAGGTAAGGGATAAATTATTTTCAACCTTATATTTATCCGAGATTCTGTTTCTGTAAGGGTATTTATCCATTTATTTTTGTGATGAAAAGCTTGATATACACCCACTGTGTATAGTCGTTTATATAGTATGTATATATAAATATATATATTCTCAGTATAAGTATTGTTTCCCTTCCCCCTTTAAAACTGGGCGTATGGTTTTTGATTGGGTTTTCCTAAATGGTACAGGGGTTGATATCTCTCGGTTTGCTTCTACAAACTGTGTTTTCATGTGTGTGTATATATATATATAATTTTAAAATGAGTATACATAAATATATACACCCCAAACCCCCTTGTTTTAAAAGCTCCCTTGGATATTATTCATGTTTATGTGTCTAAGTAGTTTATTTAAGGTTTTCATTCGTGCCAAACCCATAAATTATTATATATATTTTCGGGTGTTTAGATATATATATATATATATATATATATTCCAACCCAAATCTATTTTTAAAGGTTCTCAAACAAGTCAGTATGTTATAAAAAGTTTATATACACATTAAGGGTGTTTTGAGTTTATATGAAAGTCCTTCTTTAATTATATAAATGTGCAATTCTGTAATTATGTAATTATGCTTGTATGTTTTTTGATACAAACATTAACAATTTTTAAGACTTGAATTCCCATCCTTAAATAATAGTTTAGGTGAAAACTAAGTTTTGGGTTAAATGGAATTATGTTTCAAAAACCTAAATATATTTACATATATATATATATACATATTTATGTGACACAATCCAAATCTGTTTTATTATTTTTAAAAGATGATTTCCAAGCCTTAGGTAATGTTTTAGATGCGAAATGTCATTTGGGTACAATTGGATTTATACTTGGTATGTAAAACCCTAATTTTTTATATATGTATATACATCCGATCATATATGTTACAAACCTAACAGGTTTTGGTTTTCAATCAAGTAGAGTGAATAAATAAATATGTTATGGAAGTATTTATTACATGTAGGAAATTATTAAACCTTATTTGTTTATGGATATTTAAATACATATACCTTGTGTATATACGGTTATATATAATTATATAGTTTCCAAAACCCTAATTTCAAGTACTGATTATTAGAATTAGTTAATGTAGTTAATGTTTGAAGGATTATTAATAAATGTTAATTTGGTGTTTTCTAAACTAATATGCACTTGTGTGTATAAGTATACAATAATACATTTAACATGTCAAGTTTATTTTAATTAAAGCAGTTTTGATAATGTTATCCACATTTTAATTTAAAAGAATATATTTTAACTTTACCAAAATATATTAGAGAATAAATGGATTTTTAAATCATGTTATGTTATATATCATTTTGTGCTCATATTTAGTCATATTACATAATGAACTTTCTATAGCATTTGATGTAGGTTAATCAAGTTTATGATTTAGCCTATTTCCATGTTCACCGATACTTTTATCAGTATATTAAATAACATGTATTTTTTATTAAGTAGCCCTCTACATGGATAAGGATTTTAAGTCAAAGAGTTATCATTTCATGTGGCAAACCGCATCCAATCATTACTTGGGTGTTTTAAATCAATATCACATGTGAAAATAACGTTTTCAATATTATGGAAGTCTCTGAGAAATTTATTACCTAATTGATAACTGCGACATTATAATTTTAGTCCAATGATATTTCCATTTATCGGCACATGTATTGATCATGAATAATGAGCATGTATTTTAAAGCATTAAAAGTTTATTAACTTAGAAGAGTTCTAAAGTAATTATTTTATGTGATAGTCAAACAATTTATTATTAATAATTTATGAGATAAGAATTTAATTATTCAAGGTGGTATGGGACACGTTGAATAATTTGAATTATGGATCCAAGTAATATGTGTATTGTGAATGATAAGTATTTAATAAATCAAAGTGGTATGTGCACTTTGATTTAGATATATGAGGAATTCATTGGACCTAGTATGTTTCGGGGTGGGGACCGGTAAAAGTAAGCCCTCTGGTTTGGGGTCTGGTTATAGCAGAACCTCCGGGTTGGTGTCTGGTTACAGAGGCACTCCGGGTTGGTGTTTGGTTATTAGAGGCAATCCGGGTTGGATTCCGGTTATAGAGGCTCTCTGAGTTGGGGTCTGGTTACAGTTCTCCCCTATGTCTTGGCATGAGGCCTTGACATGGTCCAACATATGCATTTTCTTCATTATGACTATGCAAATTTATTAACTAGAAAAATATTTGATTAGTAGAATATTGATTAAAGAGCTTATGGATTATGGTCGAGCCCTTAACCAGTATATGTCTTGGCCAAGGCCTTGACAATATGTTTACAGAATGTTCTGCATTATAATTCCTCTTTATGTGTAAGTTGATTAAGAGCCATTATTTAAGAGTATCAGAAAAGAAAAAGTTTATGGCATGACATATGTATGGCACTCAGTGATTTTAGTATTTGATGTATGAAAATGAAATAATTACCTTTATGCGCAACTCTGATAATTCATTACTCATAGCTGTTTAATTTGTGCTACATACTCTTATGTCATTCATTTTTGGAATTTCATTTATTCAGCATGCCTATAATTGAACTATGTATCCTTGAAATTCCAACAACATGTTTTGATCGAGCAATTTTATGACGTGTACTAGTGTTTCAGCTTTTCTTTTGACAGATTATTTTATGGGTTTTTAAATAATGTTTTCAAAAGTTATTTTGGGCATAGCTTATTATTTTTAAACCCCTTACTGGGTATAATTTTTCTCACCCTACGTTTTAAATGAAAATTTTTCAGGTATCAGTCATGTTTTCAATGAAGTATTAGAATACAACTGGTCTTCCAAAACCCGAACTGAAGTAATCCTCTGTATGGGTCATGATGAGTAATATGTTGTTCTAAAGTTTTTGTTAAAAGATTACGCATCATGATTCCAAGGCACCAACTCTCGAGTGTTCGGAGGATGGAACCTTCCTCTGGGCAGTTCTGGGGTTGGGTCCTTACAGATATTATTGGAGGTATTATTTTTACATATTAGGATGGAATATCTATAATGAATCCTTGAGTGAGAAAAACTAACAACAGATTTGAGAGAATATTATTATTTTGTAGATTTTATTTCTATTTCCAGACTATAATCTAATTTTGGGATGAATGAGTTCCAATTGATTAGTAGTGGTGGAAATGGATGTCTAGTTTTCTATGACAAGGTACTTATCTTCATTAATGTTGGTACTAGATATATAAATTATTTCCTAGTGGGTTTTTAACTATATATAGTACCCAAGGGCCCTTTTTTATTATTATATTATTATGTGTGATTATATTATAAAATTATATAAAATTATTATTATTTTACAAGAATGAATATGTTGACCTGTGGGGGTTATTTATAATTACATATAATAAAACATGTTGTAATTGATGATGATTTTGGGTTATGGTTATTGATTCATCTTTAATTTATTTAGTATTGATGCACATAGAAGCTATTTGTTCATGGGGTTATCTCACTACTTGGGACAGACATAGTGAGAATTATTTTTTAACCCTTTGTGCACACTCATATGTTCCTCACTGTTATGTCTATTAAGATCAACATATGTAGTTGATGGATAATCTTGAAGGCTGAATATGGATAATGGATTTCGTAGTTGATTCCATGGAGTATGCATTATGATGATAACATATATTTCATATGATTCTAAATATACATATTTTCATTATGTGTTATTGTTATTTGGAGGCTCATTTGATTATTCAATAATGTATTATAGAGGTATTTCTATATATGAAAGTTTTCTTTTACATTGTTATTTATTCATTCATATTATAATGTATGATGATTCAAGAGAGTAGTTTATAGGTTTTAGTTATAGTTAATCCCTCCAAAATTTTTTTTAAACACATCATCACAGGTTTCTATCCCCTAGCCTTTTGGAGGAAGTTATGGGGAGTTCACATACCACTATATCAGGATATGATAATACTTGAGAAATATAAAGTTTCTAAAGAACTATTTCATTGAAATATTAATGTGGATACATATTTTCCCTCTATTATATTAAATATTATTAGTTATATAAAGGAATTAAAGAGGTTATGGTTATGCCTCGTTGTAAATATTTCTATGAGTGTTACCCAAAATTGAATCTGGATAGATTTATGTAGTGAATCATGGTTTATAACATGAATGGTTTTAAAACCAATTTACATGATATCTATAATATGTTTAGTGTAATAAATCCATTCATAAAATTTACAAGATCTACATACATAATAATTTTACAAAAAAATGGGTAAGAGTTTTCATTATAGGAATATGAAAAATCATTAACGAGATTTCAATCTTTCTATTTTAAAATTGAAAGGATATTTTCCCATGAAAGTGTAATTTTTCCACTATGAAAATATATAAAATTGGAAATAGAATTTACCAAAATTAATTTTAGAGTTTAACCGACATCTTGTAGCTTCCACAACAGGTATTAAAGTTAAAAAAAGTCAATTCTTCTATTTTGAAAGGCATGTAATACCAAATATAAATTATTTAATTGTTGTACATATGTATAAGTGTGAAAAATTAAATAAATAATTGGTGAATGAAGCATTATGTTAGTATCTAAGAATTAAGAAAGGGTTAGTGATTCAAAGGAATAAATGTTTATCCAAATTTTTAGGATTAATAAATTTGTGTTGTTTTATTCTATTCATTTTTATGTGAAAATAATTTACATTTAATACAATTAAAACAATTTTTTATTAAAAGAAATAAAATCTTGTATTAAAACACATGGTTTATATTATTATTATCTAGTCTACAATAATGTATCAAAAATATTATATTGGAAGATAATATAAATATTTTCTTTAAAATAAAAGAAATAAGGTTTTTCCAAATGATAAAAATATGGATATGTTTCATATTTTAAGTTATCATTTTAGATCATTTCTCTTAATAAAAATTACATTTTATGTGATAAAATAATTAGTGATATGATTTTGGATTTTTTATTAAAATACCATAAATTAAATATTATGAGATATGGTTTTATAAATAAAATGTTTGTGTGTCTTGGAAATAATATATTACATGAATAAATAATTTTTAATAGGATGGTGGGAGTAAATACTAAACATAGAAAAGTTGAAATTTAAAAAATTAAATTTGTTTATAAATATTAATTAATGATATAACAATTTAATGTAAGTTAAAATAAATAAAAATATCTAAAATACATAAGAATAATTTTGTATATATAATTGGTAGAGTAAAAAATTAATGTAAGAGATGTATTTTTTATTATTACCAATTTTCACATTGAAATTTTGTATTATTATAAGAGTTTTAAGTTTAAGATATTTTTAAAATATAAATAAGTTTAAATAAATCATAATACTGGATATCATAAATATAAATTTTTTAGGTAAAAAGTTTTGGAGTATTGATTATCACAATATCACAATTATATAGATAAACATTCTTTAAATATGTAATTTCACTAAAGAGATTAGTGTAATGATTTTTTGTTATATGGATACATATTGATATATAATATGTTAAAAGTAATTATAGTATATTTTGATAAAAAAATTAGGAATCAAGTCATAAAGACATATAAATTATCTACGTATTAAGATGCATTGTGGCCAACACTAATGTAAATAGTTTTTAAAATATTTTATTAAAAGTGTTTAGGAATATAAAAAGGCATCATGATATAAAATAGAATTTCTATTATATCATTCATCTATATCAATTCATATATCATGAGAGTGGGATGATAAATAACCCCTACTTATAAAATATATTTGTTGTATTTAGTCAATGATCATCATGGAAAGTCCTAGGTTATGATGATTTATTAAGAATATTGTGTGTAGTGAATTTTCTAGAGATATAGTGTTCACTCAAGTGATATAAGCATGAATTGTGTTCTAGATTAACCCACTAATAATACCACATGTAATGTTAAACAATGTTTTATTGGTGCACTTAGTGTGTATAATTCAATGTAATTCCCATGAATTAGTGTAACAAGGTACCCTATATGTAAACCATATTATATTAATACCTTTCTTATATCATCTCTGAGGCTAAAATAATTAAAGGGTTCTTAGGAATGTTTTTAATATTGTGGTGGGTTTTATTTAACAATGATGTGATTTCCCTCTTGTATGATGGCTATTACATATGGGTTATTGATGATTATGACTAAATAAGTGTATAGTCATACCTTATTGAGTTACAAATGATGTTATCATTTACTTAGAGTAATGGAAAAAAATGATCATTAGGATAAATTTAAGTGATGTATTCATCAATCTTAATTGGTTTTTACTTAAATAATCAAGAATGAATGATTTTGATTTTTCCAGAGTCACAATTTCCATGGATCAGGGTTTTAGTTGATGTATTTTAAAAGTGGTTTATATGATTAAAAACGATTTATGAAATATATATGGTGTAAATATTTATGGAAAATAATCTATTTTATAGATATCATACAAGATCGATTTGATTCTTATATAGAAATGACATTTTACTAGATGCTAAGGGAGTAAATGATACAGTTATACTCAAGATCTTCTCAAAATCAGCTCTAAGAATACTTGAAATCAACTCATTTTTTTAATTGATTTTCATTATGAGATACTCAAGTATTGAATAAATTCAAATTAAAGTATTAAAATACCATAATCAACTCATGAACCTAATTTATTAATAAATATTTAATTTTTTTTAAAAAAAATATATTTATTTAGTTGTGAGATCATACTTCAATATCGAGTTAAAATTCATTCTCGTGTAATTGATTTTTACATGAAATTATTTAAAAAAAACTATTAATTATTTTAATAAATAAAAATAAAATCTAATCAAGTAAATTTATCAAGATCGAGTTGAGTTTATGTTTTCGATAGAGCTTAGAAAACATTACTTGGTCAATATTAAGAAAATATGAATCAATGATTTCAAGTATTGATCACGAGATTGAGCACTGTGAAACTCAACTCATCTTGGATCAATTACAACACTACTAGAGTCCAATCATTTCATATAGTTATGAATTAATAATTCATATTCAATTTCAACTATACAAATTTCTATAAGGAAATAAAAAAGAATTAATAAAGTTGGATTTATTTTTTCAAAAAGTATTTGTATAAAACGAAGGGAATTATTTGATAGTTAATAAAAGAGGCTTCAAATGATATATAAAATAGTTTTATATATGGTTTCAGAAGTTTTTAGATGTCATGTGACATAGGATACTTTCGTATAAGTAGAATATCAAAAGATATTATATATTATGAAGACTATATCATAGGATACAATTCCTTTTTATCACTATATTATATATATAAATGTGTCATGTGATATAAACATATTTTTTAGAGTAATATATTTTTGTGGTATAAATACCTATATAAATAGAAGCATATCACCTGTTGTGATACATATGTGGTATAATATATCACATATTATCTTCTTTATTCTACCACACAAGGCTACTAGATAGTTGAGCTAATGTTATGAGATAATATTTATAGATTTTAAAATCCATAAATTAATGTTTAAATAGAAATATTATTAGTAATTTAATGTCATACATTAAAAGTATTTTAATTTTAGAAGTTTCTATGAAATAATAAAGGTATACATTTAGGCCCTTGGAGTATCTGGGGAGTAACTATATAATGGATTCTAGACCTTTGTTGATGGAGTCTAAATCTATTATTTAGACATGTTGAATCACTATCCATTATCATTATTACTTAACCCCAAAGTTTTACAAAGTTATGAAGTGGGAAAATCATAATAAAAAAATTATTGGTGAATAATATAGTAATAAGATACCTTCATAGGTGATAAGTTGTTTGTTTCCATTAAGAGATCTTTTTTAACCACTATAGTGATTATTCTAAATTTATAAAAGGTACGTACATTATTTTATGATTTTTTTCTACAACTCTCATATTAGATCCTATAAAAATATGTTTTGTAATTTTTTCCACTATTTTTTGGACATCAATATGTCTATTAAAACCCTTCATGTTTGACTTACCATATTTTGAAATTAAACTACCTCTAATTTTTATATTTTTATATATCACTATTTTTATATGATATTATGTTTACAAATGTTTATTAATATTATGTGAAACTATTTATCATGGGGTTATGTGTTTATTTTTTTCCCAAATCACCTTTATCTTATATATTTCTATACTCTAGTACATATTTGATATATTCCATAGACTTTATAATTGGTATCATATGAATTATAATCATTTGATATAATATATACATATAATTTCACTAAAAAATGTATGTCGACCAATTTTCATGAAATCCATGATATTTTCTTACTCAGATAACAAAATCCATGTGTGGGAGGAAAAGTATATTTTTGGAAAAATAAAATGAAAATATGATCCCCTAGTGCAACATATTTTTTCACTCACCAAGGGATAGATATCACTCAAAATGATTCTTGTTCTAGTGATGTGATGGTGGGAACCTATTACTTTGATTAGGCCATTTATGTTGTCCATTATTAATGAAAAGGGTTTTAAAAACTGTGAAAACCATTTTTAAGAACTTATAGTCATTTTTTGGACATTAATAATACTTAATATGGGTGAACCTGGTATCCAAGTGTTTAGTTTGTTTCACGATATATGATATTATAGATCATGGATGTATAATAAAAACCCCAATATAAAGGTATGTTTATTTAAATTTTGAATAAGTTTTGAAATATTTTGGTCTCTCCCCCAGGTGAATTCCATATATCTACCATTCTCCACATGTTCTCTTCCATTCACACCCTATTTCATGTGGGTAGGAATCCATGTTACAAAACATACCCATGTATATTCCATGATGATGATGTGTATTCACTTCAACCATTACATCAGAGATACATTGGAATCCTAAGATATTACCTCCCATAGTAGGGAACCCAAGAAATGGATGTCATATAAAAGGACCCCTAGGCTCCCATATCTATACAAAAGTTAGAATAAGAGAATATGTGAACACTAATATTCTATCTACATGATGAAGTCATCCTTGGAATTTAAAGGGTGATTTTATAATTAAAAAATTGTGATATTATAAAAAAAAAGTCCATTACCAGGACCTTGTAATTGGAATCAATCCTTGGGAACTAGACTAATTGATCACCATAACCCCTAGGTGTCAACCACCTGATTACTACAGTACATGGTGACAGGCCATCTAGGCACTGAAGCACCTAGGTGCTCGATTAACTAAGAACCACTTAACCTAGGCCTCTCACATGGGAACCCACTTCGTCCAAGCCTCCTACCTAGGCACCCATTCTCCCACGTCACCTACCTAGGATCCCATTCATCGAGGTCACCTTTTTGGGAACCCATTCACCTAGATTACCTAGTTATGCAATCATTCACCCGGTTCACCTACCTGGTAACAAATTATTTCATACCATTGGTACTCCACCCCTAAAACCATTAACACAGGTTACCTATTTGACCTCTAACCCAATCTAGTTTCTTATATAATTGACCCCCATGAAAAATTGATAGTTGAAACCTAATTTTTAATTCTGGGATGTATAATATTTTGGTCACAGTACATATAAAACCCAAATTTATTCAAGACACTTTTTATTCCCATATACCTTGAGTTAATATTTTATGAATGTTTTCCCAATATTATTTGAGTTGATATATTCGTATTGGTTTCCTAATTTTCCTTGAGTTGAGATTATTCTCATGGTTTACTCATATTTCTGGAGTTTAGATTCTCTGTTGGGTTTCTATATAATCCTTGAGTTTATTTACTCGAGTTGGTTTCTTTATATTCCTTGATTTAAGATTCTTATATTTTATAATTCAATTTCCTTAAGTAAACATACTACTCTTGGTTACCAAAATTCATTCACCAGACACACATTCAACTTAAAACCCAAGGGGTTTCTTTAAAATAACTACAACACCAAAATTTTCTTGGTGACTTTCACATTGTAGTCTACTCTATATGAATTTATAGTAATTAGAAGCACTCATGGATTCCTGAACCAAAAAGGCACTAAGGATTTCATTATCACATGACCATAAAAGGTAATATGTGTCTCAATAAATTAAAATAAACTAAATGGGATTTGATTCCCTTCATAGTGATATATAAGAATCTCTTTTCATAGGCCCGGTCCCAAATCTAAAACACTTACCACCTCTTTTAATAGTATTCCAATGCCTTCCAAGATGGAGATAAACACTTAATGAACTATCTATATGTATTTAAGATATAGATTGAGAACATCCATCAGTTAAATAAGGAATTGTATAATTCTCATGTTCATTTTCTTTTTTAAAAGCATGTTTTCAGTCAATCGATTTCTATTAAGGGTAACTAAAATTGTTCATATGATGGATTTTATGAAAATGTATTAAATTTTTAAGAGATTCCTAGATTAACCCATAATAAACCTTGAAGGATGAGATGACTTCCCACCCTCTCATTTAACAAAATGTTCCATCTTCATCACCCACATGATTGAGAGGCTACCCACCTCGAGAGAGTGGGAGAGTCAGATGATACTTAGAATAACTAATATGGGTCTGTAGGTAATGGAACCATTTATAAATAGAATAGTGTACTTGAATTGAATCATTACTTTGGAAAGAAGTTGATTGGATAAGAAATCTTATTAGTGATACTACATATATGGGTTTCTTATTCTCCCATAGAATACAAATGGTATCTACAATGAATATACTATAAGTTTTCATTCTTTACAACAAATTTTGGGATAATAAAACAATATATAGGGTTTCCATGTACAATTAAATGATGTAATCTCATTCTTATACCACCTTCATTGTTATAAATATCTCATCTCTAGGGAATAAATGTCAAATGACACATACATAGTCCTTAAAGTGCCATATGATGAATAAAATAGTATAAGGGAATCTATGTGAAGGTATAATTACAACATTAGAAACATCCCAAGTTAGTCTAGGGGGATGAATCCCCAAATTTTGACACCCTATAAACAAATCAGTATGTTGTAGGAGGCCCCATCATAACATCAAACCGCTTCACATGTCTCTCCTCAAAGTAGAGGGATGTTTATATTCCCTAACTAAAGTAAGGTAAAGTGTATGTTTCTTATATACATATAATATCCTTATAGTTAAGAAGGAGGTATCTAATTATTTAGGTCCATTGTCACCATTTTAACATGACCCCAACTATACAAGAATATGTAGAGGATATTTTTCCATTACAAGACATTTATACTATGACGTCCACGTAGAGATCCTATCTAGGGCATCCAACCACTAAAACTTAGAATAATGACCATTTCAATGTTAATAAAAAAAATACCTATAGCCAATTCTCATATCTTGATAGTGGACTAAGACCAATTCCATATCACCATTATCAAGAATCATCATAATTCATCAAATGTGTCCTTAATGAATACGTCAATAGACCCCTCACCAACTAGGGAGATAATAGAAAGAATTGAGGTACTTTTATTGGTATCTGACTATATCTATAGCTTTATTGTATATATGAACATTGATAAAGGAGTGTTTTCATTGCACCTGAAATATCTTAGGGGAAACCCCATCCCATAGGGTCTTGTGTCCATGGCTAATTTCTGATTCCTAGAAGTTTCCCACCAGAACATATTAGGTTGAAATAAAACACCAGAAGATCGAAATATTATAATGATGAATGGAAATATTAAGACACATATCATACAAGTTAGTGCACCATTACACAAAATTTCAGAATAAAGATATACAATAAATATTGTAAGAAAAAAACCAAAATAAAAAAATAACAAGAAAAATAAAACATTTAACATGATTTAGAATTGTGTACTAATTTATGGGAGAATCCAATAAATCTGTTATTGAAGAATAAAAAATTTCTTACCATTTTTTGATTGCACACCCAATGATAGGTAGTCCACACTAAAATTTTTAGAAGTACCCAATTAGTGATCCCAACGGTCTCTACCATCCAATATTTTCTAGGAGAATTCCATAAAAGTTGATCTCCATGCGCTTCCATTGGTCCAGTCATGGACCTACACCACCTAAAATTATAAATATAATAAATATTTATTGATTCTAAATATCTCAATTAATGAATATTATGAAGTTCCCTTTTCATTTTTCCCACGCTAACACCAAACTAATTGATCAACGATAACTTTTGGTTATAAATTCCAGCTATACCTTTTGGTCGACATCAGCTAGTCTACAAAATTTAGTTTTCCATCATCTAAACACTTGGATCTTGGAACTTTCCAATATTATAATTCCATATAAACCATAAAAAATTAGACACCTAAAGTTTCTCTATCCAGTATACTAACACTTTTTCTATAAAATGGGTTTCATAGTCAAGTATAACAATCTCCCACTTGATAATTATTTTCCAGGATTCACCAAAAAGTATCCCATCAGTGTCCATATAACTCCTTCCACTCATGAATATTTTGTTATAGTTTCATGGTCCACCCACTATTATTTTTATCATATTAGTTCAGTTGAGACAAAACACTACCATAACACATCTTAAACTACAAACATTTGCAACATATCTGTTAGGTTCTTATCCCCTTTCGTCTTCCTAAGATCAATTTCTTTTCTTCCAATATCATTTAGGTGAAGTGATAATTCAACATAATATTATTTCACATGGAATGAATATTTATATTTACATATATTTGAATCTTCATTTATGAATATGAAAATGGTATCACAAAATCTTTCCTTCTTCAAAGATATTCCATCAGCCCCTTCATCCATATTTTCTCCTTCCTAAATTTTGTTAGTGAAACATACTCAAATTTTTAATTTAGAATAAAAATATCTATTAAAGATTCAACATCAAAAATACAATTGTTCCACCAAAATAAAACATGTACCGAGTTTTTACCATCAAATTTTCTCTATCTATATAAAAATATGAATCTACAACCCTTGAAATGGATCATTCATTCAAAATAAAAGTGAAAAACCATAAAAAAAAGTTCAAGTACTAAACAATACACTTAAAAACCTTATAGTGATACCTTATAGGATTTTACACATATATTCTTATAAATCCCACTACTTGAAAAATGTAAAGGTGCGTAAAAACCATAATTTACATCAAGATTATGATAGCTAATTCATATGCAATCCTTTTTATATACTCATCCTTAGTTTATATTTTTGGTACCTTCTACTTTTTTAGATTTAAATGTATAACCAAGGGTGTGGATATCATATTTCTCTCTCCCATTTATGAAGTGTTCCACCCTTCAAGATTTAGTCTATTTTTATTAGGTAAATTTCAGCAGAACATAATTCCCTTATGATCTGCATCCCAAACACCCACTTAGCTGGGTAGAGATACGTTATCTCAAATATTCAGGAAAATTTAATCATCATCTCATTGTTGTGTTCCTTTATTGTGTTCAGAATAATAAATCTATCAATATAAATAATAAATATAGTGAAACTCCCATCATACTTCTTCTGATAATAACAGTGGTAAAAATTACTTCAAATGAACATCCACTCTTTAATAAAGTCATTAAATTTTTATTTCCACTACCTTATATCCAAATTCAAACTATAAAGGATATAATTTATCTTTTATATAAGGTCCTATTTTATATTATACATTAACCAAATTATCTTATTCTTATTTATTTCCTCATCAAAGTCCCTATGAAGGAATGTTGTCTTCATGCCTAACTATTCCGAATGAATTCTTTACATTTTAACCATGATCAAAAAAATACTAATGGTCATATGTTTAGTTAATAGTGTAGTTGGGGTTTGTCTTAGTGGTAAGAACCCCATAATTCTACATGAAAAATGGGGGTTCAAAACCCATTGGGTGTAGGTACTGTAGCAGCGCTGTAGCAGCACTGTAGCAGCGGAGACACTGTTCATCAGTGGGTACTATAGCAGCGACAATCACTGTAGAGGCGGCGGTACTGTGCGGGTACTATAGCAGGTGGGTTACAATTCACAAAATGTGAATTGGGCCAAAAATTTGGGCCGACGGGCTATTTAATTGGCTACAAGCCCACTGGGCCTTCGGGCTATGTAATGGGTTTCCCTCTACCTAGTTAAAAGAGGTCTTTTCTTTGATTTAATAATAAAAATGAGGCTTTGGCCCCAACCTAAAATATGTTTAGTTAATAGTGAAAATATATCTAAAAAATACAAACCATTGAGTTAATGAAACTCATTTACTACTATCTTATCATTATAACTCTATCATTCATTTGTTTTTTCCTTCAACAGATACACCCATTTTTTTGGAAGGAATTTTGTCCCAAAAATTCTCACAATTATCTCCCATGTTCTAGAAATATGGAGGGAGTCATACTCATCCCTCATGGATGAATATAATTAATTCGAGTATTTAAAACTTATATATCCTCTAGGATCTTAGGCTCTGCATCATTCATAACAAGAAAGTAAAGTAAGATACTTTTGTATCTCTTTGTCAGGTACCTCAATTTGGTAGATCTGGGAAGTCAACCTTACTATTGTGCTAATTATTATATTATAACTTCTAGAACCATATATTCTGAATATTTTGACTGATATTCCATAGTTATTGATCTCTCTAGCACTTAAATCCATAAAAAACTATCACAACTTTACTACTTTATAGAACATCCTCCCAAAAATATGGTGTTTCTAGTATTGACGTGTTTCCTAAATTATCTAGAACATCCATAACATCTAAAAGACCATTTAAATTAACATCCACTTATAATGATACTTTTATATCATCATAATTATATGCTAATTTATTTTCCTTCCATAGTATATCTTTATTGAATATCACATTTTTATGTTTGAAAAACATCAGATAGTTTTTATCCCATATTAAAAATCCAAAATCTTCATCACCATAACCAAAAATATAACGTGCTTGAGAATTAGACTCCATATTTTTAATTTCATTTTAATCTACTTGGATATAGTAGAGAGAACTAAATACTTTGAGATGGGTGAAACCTAGATTCATTTTAGAAAAAATAAACTTTCAGAAGATCCTACCAAAATTGAAAATAAGGAGTCTTATTGATTAAGTATGTCATGAAATTCACCACTTCTACCAAAAAAACCTAGGGTAATCATATATGATTTCTCATAATCCATTATTATTAAACCAATGTATTATTTATCTTGAATATTATTTCACTATTTCATGAAGTTTTGGATATGTCTTCTCAAACCATATTCCATTCCACTAACAAAGCCTATGCAATTTTTTGTTTCCGTACTATTTTTTATCAATAATTCAGAATTTAAATTTTTATTCATCCCCATTTTCAACCATTTCTCTCCATGATAAAAAAGATTGTGAATACCTTACACTTGTTATTGATAGTTAACACACACAATTTCCATGTTTCATCATCGATGAATGTTTCATAGTTGAGTTATCCTCCATGAGAATGAATTGGAGATTCTCCTTATATGACATTATAAAACAACTCTAACATAATGTAATTTGGTGTCTTTCCTTCCATTATTAATGACACTTTATGTTTCATCGCATTAATTAATTCCTTAAATGTTCCATACCACATGATTTTGGCTATTAGTATCCCTTTAGTAGTGAGGACTTCCATCCCCTTCTCACTAAGGTGACTCATATAGTCATAGCCTAACATCATTGAATTTACTTTTTTTTCATGAATTACACCTTACAATACTCCCATTTGGTATAATTTTATGTCCTTTACTCATTTTTCTAAAACATTATAACCATGAAAAATAATACACACTCCACCTTTGAACATTATATAGAAACTCATTTCATTTAACTATCCAACATAAATTAAGTTATTACTTAATCCCATGATGGGTTACACTCCTTGAAAATTTTACAACCTTTCAGTAGAAAAACTCTCTCATACCAACTATCTTGATATATTTACCATCCCATATATGTACCCCACTGAATCTTCTGAAAATATAGTTCTTTACACTTCTTTTCTAGAATGTTGAGTTAAACAAATCTCTAGATCATATCACCCAAGACACAAGCTAAATAGTTACCCATAGTATTAAGCCACTTCTATTTTCTGACATAGGATATATAGATCTAATTTTGGAAGAATATTTTCTAGAATTAACTTTATAGTCATTGAAAACTATCTTGAGGTGCTTTTCCTCCCTTAACAACAACACAAAGGACCACCTTCCACCAAGCTCCTCTAGATTTAACTTCCACTTCATTAATGTTTCCTATGACCATTCCATGTTATGGATCACCCCTTACTTCCACACTATATTTATTTCTGGAATATACCTAAACCTCCTTCTAAAAAAGTTGTCTCATTCTGAACTAAATCCCTTGCATCAAAAAATACAAGATAATTTTTCTAGCTTGAGTTACTCACAATGGTGACCATCAAGTCCCATTATTTAAGGACTAACAAGAGTAATAGAAGTTCCCAATTCAAATCTCTAGAGTTCACCTTCACTAACTTTAACTAACTTATAATCTGGTTTTAGTCATTAATGTGATAAATAAAACATCCATTTAAACATCCTCATATAGAACAGTCTCCTTAGAAAAAACATGTTTTTCATCTTTAGGGGATTCTTATACATGTATTTTCTGGTTTCCATATGTTTAGATAAATTCTTAACTTATTGAATATTGTAAGAAAATTTTTATGTCAATAACATCTGAATCAACCCCAATGCATTCTTATATATCATATACCATTCTTACTTCTTCATCACTTCTATATTGGTTCCTATAATTTAAAGATCAAGGCCTTTCTATAGTATACAATCCTCCACCTTCATTCTCAAGAACTGATCAAACTCCAATATTTAGACCTTTCCCTCTTCTAACACCATTCCTTTAGATATTGTGAACTCCCAATAACTTATGTTTAATGTAAAATCTATATCAAGAAATATTTACCTATATTACCTCATAAGAACAAAATAAGAATGATTCTATTGAAATGCGATTTAAAACACGTTATCTAGGGTATGATAGTTTAAAACATTACAACTAGTTAAGATTACATTTATTAGGTTCATGGATAACTTCTTATTCCCATAAGTTTTCTATGATAAGTTATTGAGTGTAAATAGAGTATTATAATGTGAAACCATTCTATAATGAACAGAACATAGAAGACACACCACACCAAAGTCAACGAACCACAACACATGTCTTCAAAATGAATTTATATCAACACTATTAGAAAAAAATTGAAAGAAAAAAAGAAACAAGAATGAAAAAAAAATTAACATGGTTTAGGCTTGCATCCTAATCTATGGTGGGAACACCATAACTCTTTTATTAAAGTAAATGAATGATTATCACAACTTTATGATTACACACATAACCACAATTCATCAGCCATTTTATTTGTAGTAGGACACAACTGGTCCTTTCGGTATTCACTACCATTATATCTTTGTTGGGGTAAGTCCAAGAAATCCAATATCAAAGGGTTTCCCTCCATTTGGTCAAGGACCCACACTACCTTAACATCTTTATTTAGTAAATGGTTCTTAAATCCAAATATCACTTAGGATGAAACTTAAAAATTATCCTTTTCATTTTTCCTATATTTCCTCTAAGTTGAATGATCATAATTAACTTATGGTTACACCAAATGGCTATAAATTCATGTCAGATTACTTAATTTGAGGACAAAATGAGGAATCTTCATTAGATCTATGTTTAATTAATCTGGGAAAACAAACCCATTGAATATGATATTTAGTCTAAATCCATCAAAATAGATTTTTCTATAACTATTCCACATGATGATATTTATTAACCCAAAATGGTAAAATCAATCCACCCCATATTTTTGTGATAGTATAAATCAACCCGTTTTAATACAACTATAATTTATTTTCAACAATTTTGGAAATTGGGGTAACACCAAACACTAGTTTGGGAAAGTCACATGAGGCTAACTTAGATAGTGGAATCCCAAGACTTATAATATTCTCTTACTACATAGATGTATTTCATAATAGGATAACATTTACTCTTATAAATAGAGGGGAATTTATGTCATATGTGTGTATATAAGTGAATAATCTTATACCCAACTTCATGGATAATAACTTTTCAATATTATATTGAATCATAGATCCATAATAATATATCACTCTTTTTTCATACCAATGTGGACCAATGTGGTCAATACTACAACAAAAAGAGATAACTAGACTTTAATTATTCATATATACCTTGTAAAGTCCTTCATTTTCATGTACAATAACTTTATAGATGGGTATATTTCCGGATGGGAAGATCTCTATCAGCAATTCAAGTACTAATTCATATCTACACTGATAAAAATAATAGTCCCTAACCTTTACAATTGAAAACAATGAAATATTAATAGATTTATGGATTTCATTATAATATGTAATGGTCTAAGTTATTCCATATTAATACAACTTCTTTGAGAATAATTACTGGAGTTCTATTAGGAGAACATACAGAATGGTTCTTCAACCACTCTTGTCCCTATAATGGACCAAAGTGGATTATGAGAGTTTATGAGTGTAGAATAATTTTTAAATTGTGATTTTTAGATAAATAATAAAATATATTATGGATCAATACCATAAAAAAAGGAAGTTAAGAAAGGTAGAAATAGATACTACTGCCCTCAAGACAATAAGTTTTAGGCATCATGACTTTGAGAAAATGAAGAAAAAAGGTTATTCCATCTATATTAATCAAGGTTTGGAATAATTTATCTTTTCTATAGAGAACAACTTGATTAAATTACCAAAAAATTAGAAGTTATATGAATAATGAAAGAATGATCACTCTAATTATTTCCCTTGCCATCATATTTTGGGTAACATGATCCAATAATTATTTGTCTTTAAAGATCTATTGAAAAATATAGTCAATGATAGTCATGTTCTATTGGACAGTCCCAAGGAACATATAACTTGTGTATCATCGGTTATCCCCAAAGAAAGATAAGTATGATAAGAGGCCTCATATGGGAATATAGAAACGATAGATAATTCGATATCTCATATGTTAGTGACTTATTCATAGGCCATTGTTAGGGAATGAGAAAATAAACTAGTCATGATTCAAAATACCTATATAACTGTGATAATAGAACCTTATACTTCTCATCCTCAACATATATTACATGATCAACATAGGGGAGAAAAAAAAGGATCCCCAAGGTTTTTTCATCTATTTCAAAATTTCATGAACTCTATATCCCCATAATTTGAAGAACAGAAACCATTCCATCAAATGTGATCATCTTCTCAATAGGAACATCAATGTGTGCCATCCAAGTAAATGAGATCATTGGTATTATCACACAAAAAAAGAAAATGGTAACCATCCCACTCAATGAGATACTCTTCTAAATAGGAACACTAAGAGGCACCATCCCACAAAATGATACCATCAGTACCAACCCACCGAATAATAATGTGGAAACCATCCCACTAAATGATATCTAATCTAAGGAGAAAAATTAGTGGACATAATCCCACCAAATAAGTTCCTCCTATTAAAAGAGCCACCAATGAGAACTATCCAACCAAAAAATATACTCTTATAATAAGGGGAACTAATTAGCCTTAGTCAATGTTATTAAAGTGATGAAAAAGAATCCTGATACATAAGTGTTTTATGAAATGGGAGCTTTTATTTGAATTTAAATGGTATCAGCTAGGTTTGAAGAGTTTTCTCCTGGTCCCAACGAGTGCACTATTAACAAATATAACTCAAAACTTATAAAATCAACTAAATATTAATATATTTTCTCATACTCTTCTCCTAGAATCCGTGAGAATATATTGGTGATACCCCAAATGCCTCTAAATAAGTCTATCTTCCACCTTATTTATTCCTAATAATGAAATGTTGATAGGGTAATTGTTTTATGTCCAAGGAAAACCCAGTCACTAGCATCCCCACCTAGACTTCTATCATCAGAAACCTATTATACCATTGGAAAATAAAAGTGTGTTATCTTGACTTCTAACCATCAACCCCTAAATATATAAAATCCTTCAATAATGTGCCCTATCCCACAAGTTAGGGATCATTTTCATATTATTCACCCCCACATCAGGTGCATTTTGAACACCATTATACCTCGATGATCACCATATACTACCAAATATAGTAAGAGCTCTCCAGTTTGGTGGTAACACCATTGATGTCCTAGTCATCAAAAGATTCAATATCTACCCTTGAATTAATCAATATTAAAGAAATATTACATTGGTATAAAATTTATCCATGTTCCCAAAATGATCAAGGAATATTGGGTATGCATAGGAAAAAATATTTTTAACCATGAATATATAGATGAAACAAGGTATATACTTTTAAATTGGAAAAAGTTTCTTGGTAATTTTACCTTTTCCTTGGAAATTTATTTGACTAATCTCACAAGGATCAAGATACCTAAGGATGAAAATTTGATAATCCATTCAAATTATTAGACATACTATAAATTTTTAGGGTATATGTTTGAGTGGTTCTTCATCATTAATGGATGGATTCAAGATAATATAAATTTTGGGATAAAGGATGTAGTGAGACCCTAATCTTTACTTTTGAAATATGAACACCCTATGAAGAATATAAAAAGACTGTTAAAGAATGAGATACTCTCATATTTTAGTGATATATGAAACAAGGAAAATTAATTTAATCTTATGCATGTGACGATATATTGTATCTATTTATTTGAGAATATACTTCTCAAACATTCAATGATCAAGATACATGAGGTTTTAGTTATAAAAAATCATTCTAATTACTATCAATACAACTAAAATTTTCAATATATGATTGAAGGATGCTATATATTTAAATATTATATCCAAAATATGATAGAAAAAAGGCCTGATAGAGTTTTATAATCCTATGATGTATGAAAAAAATATGTGATTCATTCTCACCCTAAGAGAAAAGAATCATTCTTTATGAACCATGTTACATGAAAAAATTCCTTTATGGATGACTCTAAATTTCTCAACATGAGGTCATTGTCATAATATCATAAACTAAATAGTATATGGTCCTTATCACAATACCCCAAACTATATGATACTGGGTCCTTATCACATGACCTTAAATTGTGAGAGGCATGGTGCTTAATATATTACCATAAACTTCCTATAGTGGTAAATCATAGATGACCATACACTATATTCCACCTCTATCATGAAAGTGATGTTTCTTTGCAAGATCCTTCTATATTATTTGGGATAGTTGAAATATATATTTAAATATGGATTTTCATCATAAATGGTACAGTTTATAGAACCAATGGCCATTATAACCTCAATATATCTTGATACCTCATTCTATTTATTGTGATGTCTAATTTACCCACCTCTTGATCAAGTTTAATTCCTATTTCCCAAATAGATTGTCATGAACATTATGGTGTATCTAGAGAGTATTCTAAATCCATTTGTGTGTCCCCTATTCCACACAACCAAATTAATACAATTTATTTCTAAATAATCACTAACTCATAGCCCCTAGTTGAGATTCTCCTCCTAGAAACCCAAAACCTTGAGTGCATATTCACAGTTTCTGCTTTCCTATAAACTATTAATAGGTTTATATATTCATTTGAATATACCTCTATAGAAATAAATTATGAACAATATAGTTGATTTTTAGTCACTGAGTAACCATTAGTGAATTTTTCTATATCCAAAAAAATTTAACTCAAATTTCATGTACTATTTTACGATAGTGTGGTGGTGGTTTCTCCATTACTAAGGGTCAAACTTTTCCCACCAGTCATCCATCTTCTCGAATTTATAAATTTTAAGAAATGATTTAATTTATTTGTTTCCCCCATATTAAAAAATAAAATAAATTTATTTATATTCTATGACTTTATAGATTATAGACACTATTAATGGGACTCTAAGTCAAATGATCATTAACTGCATGATACATTGGTTAAGGCCTTATGACCCTAAAATAAAAGCACACAAGTCCTTGTTGCAAGAGCTTAAACTAAATGAAACATGGTTCTTACCACTTGACCACACATTTTATGGTAGAAAAACAATCCATACCTAACTTTAAATTATTTTAAGCTGTCTATCATTAATGATCACAGAATACTTGGAGTGGTATATTCCTTGTGACCTCGATTTTAAAATTACCCTAAAATGTAAGATGTCGATCTATGTTAGATTAATCCTTTATTAGATATTTTATGAATATGGATACATCTTCCAGGCTTGATTTTATAGTTCACTTAAACTATGAAAAAATGTCCCTTTACCCAAGCTACACGTGGTTTTATTACCATTACAATGGGATATGTAGTGACACCTAGATCCTCCATCCTAGTTTCAACCACATTTTCTACTTGTACTTTTGATTTTGAATTGATGATACGATACTTACAAATTTATATTTAGTTTTATCCATTCTTTTCTCATTAGGGAACCCATATTTATCTCATACAGAAGAGATAAATCTATGTGAATTCTCCTTTCCTTGAACAATATAATCCTTGATTCGTATTTTCACGGGATATATAGTCATGCCAAGATCACTTATGTTTGGCCTAGTCAAAAAATATCCTTCCCATACAATCCTCCACACTATCCTAGTGTATATATTATCTGATTCACATTAGAATTACTCAAATGGATCTATAATAGGATAAAATAATCCCATACTAAGAACAATATATGGATTTATTCATGATGCCACATGATACGTAGTGATGCCTATATTTACCATTATAGGAATAGATATAAATTACATCATTATCAAATTACCTCCTAGGATATGGTCCTCTCATTCACTTAGGATCAATTTCTCCCCAATCTCTAGATATTTCACCTCACATTTTTTCAAAATTATATAACCTTAAACCACACACATTAGTGTTCAATAATGTATTGATTTCAACTTCATCCACTATTAGTCAAAGTTATATGACCTCAAATTACATCTAATGTTGGTCAAAACTATATTACCATAAACCTATGCACTTTATAGTCTAAATTGAAAGACCATAAACTATAAATAAAGGATACACAAAGCATTTTCAAGTTAAATATCAATAAAGTGTATCCTAATTAAAATTCATGTCTCTTCTCGCTAATTTATTATCTTCCATGGAATATGAAAATGTCAAAGTAATAATGAAAAAAACGTATATTTTTAGAATAAAAACTTATCCCTATAAAAATTCAATTTATGCTCACTAGACCCATAAATCTAAGAAAATGTTAGTAAATATATTATTTTCCCATGAATTTTATCTTATATTATTCCATAGTTACATTTTCATTCATGAAAAATTACACCCCTTCACATAAATAAGACCCTTCCATTAAGTTGTTCATTTACCAAACCATATTCTATCATATCCCTTCACCCTAAGAATATGTTCAATACACAATAGAATAACCTTTATGGTGATCGAAAACTTCTTCAATATCATATTTTCTATAAAAATACTTTTAATATTTTATTATTAAACCACAATCCACCACATCCTTGAGTTGATAATCTAATATTTTCATCCCAAAAACATGAGTGAATCCTCTCGGTTCCCCTTTCACCGAAGTTGTTAATGAGTGTATCCAATTTCAGAAAAACCTCCTTTGGATGGTAAATATATTTTTTCATGTATCCATTATACTAACTAGAGGCATGTTTTCATTCTAGAAAGAATATAATCTATCCTTTTATTATATTTCAAGTTGGTTTTGTGATAGTATCCCCATCACCAATGGTTAAATTATTCCCATATGTATCTACTTACTATTTATTAAGACACTATAATGTTATGATTTTAAAATTCCATAATCCAACTACTAAAGTGGATTTAAATACCCTTGATGTTACACATTCATGAAC
The DNA here is from genome assembly GCA_963277665.1 of Viscum album. Taxonomy (NCBI): domain Eukaryota; kingdom Viridiplantae; phylum Streptophyta; class Magnoliopsida; order Santalales; family Viscaceae; genus Viscum; species Viscum album. Next base: position 608,603,886 of record OY728123.1, on the reverse strand, counting down.
CATACCCATTGTTAAAGAAAGATTATGACATCCTACATTTTTTCACATTCATATATAGGTATTAATTTTCTATAAAGAATCAAATTACATGAGTTCATATACTCATCTTGGTATCCCAAATGACTTGAGTCAAGATACACCTTTGGGAAAAATAAATTATGTGTGTAAAAATACTCCTATTGGAAACTAAAATCCCTTGAGTTGATATTTTTTAATTCGAAAATTCAGATTATTTACTCAGTCCTAATCACATGCCCTTAAACTACATTATTTAGAGGTGAATTGACTAGTATTATGGTGTGTTGGTATTAAACCAGTAAGTGATGAAGTTGTTTGATCTTATTGAATAAACCTATCTTGAATATAAGAAGTTGAAATCATTAAAAATAATTCAATCCAATCCACCCCAAGTAATAACCTAGGATCAACTCATTATTTTAAATTTAATTCACTTAATTCTATTAGTGTTAACATAAAACCATCTAAAATCAACCCATGTTGGCCACTTCATAGTGAAAAAACAGTCTATATAAGGTACATGTCTATAGGGTTCATGTTAGGTCTCTGAGGATTTGAAAACCCAAGATAAACTATAAGAGACTGATTAAACCTAAAATATTGGGTAAATTTGAATGAGACCAAATGTTTTCACCATTTTAGAGGACCCCAGTAAGTTATCTTAGACACTCACATTCTATTCTCACCCAAATTCTCTTTTCTCACCACTATTTCTCTTATCTTTTCTCCTTTATGTTCCATGTTTCCAAAGAAGTTAAAATCCTTATTTTCAAATCAACTCAAATATAATATAATAAAAAATACCCTAACATAAACCCAAGATAGAATCAAATTGAAAATCAATATTGGGAATCCCCTAAGTTAGGAAATTTATTTGATCAACCCTTGAATTAATACCCCTCACCTGGTAACATGTATAATCTTTTCGATGATGTACTCTTAAAGGATAAATTTACATCCCTCTCAAGGATATTAGAAGAGATCAATCTTAGAGATTTATATGATGTAAAAAATATTATCCAAACCAATCCCTAACAACTTCTTGAAAATTTTGTCATCAAATAGAGATAATGAATTCCGAGGTTTCATCTTTGAGATTATAACTACAATGTATTAATACTTGTGAGAAACTCATCCCTACACCGACTATCCCTTCAATAAAATTATGTGGAGTGTCTAGTTTCCCACAAAACTCTCATGAATTTATTAAAGAACCAACCTTTGGATTTGTGGTAGCAGAATTTAATCAAGAAATTGTTGAATGGTCTTTAAATCATGAGGAAACTGAATCATGTATTCACAAGAGGGAAATTTGACATCATGGATTGAGTGTCTCTATTATAGCTCCATTGATGATTTTTTTGAAACACCAATTAGTGAAACATTGGGATAAATCACAAAATTTGAGTCCATACCCATTCCTATCACCGATATTTCTAATTTGTCGGTCAAATATTATATTCAAAAGGAACCAATTTTGTTGAGAAATATTGAAAATGAAATTGAGTTTAATTCAAAGTCCCGACTAGTGTCTGAAGGTGTTAGTGAACCTAAGCTCAAATCAAAGGTCCTTAAATAATATCTCAAGTATTACATTATAGAGGACAATCAAAAACATTCTATCATAATTTCATCCTCTTTTGATGCTAATAAAGATAAAATTATACTTTACGTCTTACAAAATATTAGGAAGACAATTGGATAGACCCTTATCGATACTCATGGGATTATCCCATTCATTGGGACCTATCTAGTTTTTCTTGATTAAATTTAAAAACCTTCCTATAAATCCCATTGTATACTCAATCACAATCTAATTGAAGTGTAAAAAAATTTAATCATTAAAATTTTAAAATTTGGTGTTGGATAAGTTAGGGAGTTCATGTTGAGCTAACGACGTTAAACAAAAGTGCTGCACGAGAGGCAACCCATGGTTTTCATGGTTCTAATAATTTTGATTTATTAATTATATTTTAAAAATAAATATGATTCAAAATGATTGGAACCAGGAAAACCATGGGTTGCCTCCCATGAAACACTTTTGTTTAACGCCGTTAGCTCGACATAAACTCCCTAACTTATCCGACACCAGCTTTTAAAATTTTAATGATTAAATTTTTCTACACATAAATTATATTGTGATTGAGTCTCCAATGGGATTTATAAAAAGGTTTTTAAATTGATTCAAGAAAAACTATATAGGTCCTAATGAATGGGATAATCTCATGAATATCGATAAGGGTCCATTCAACTGTCTTCCTAATATTTCATAAGATGTAAAGTATAATTTTATCATTATTATCATAGAAAGAGGATGAAATAATGAAATAATGTTTTTGATTATCCTTTATAAAGTAAGAATTGAGAGAGTATGTAAGTACCTTGAATTCGAGCTCAGGTTCACTAACACCTTCAGACACTGGTGAGACTTTGAATCAAACTCAATTTCATTTTCAATATTTCTCAACAAAATTGCTTCTTTTTGAATAGAAGATTCAACCACCAAATTGGAAAGATTAGTGTTAGTAATGGGTATAGAATCAAAGTTTGTTATTTCTCCCAATGTTTCACTGATTGGTGTTTCTGAAAAACGATCAATGGAGCTATAATAGGGACACTCAATCCACGATGTCAAATTTCCCTTTTGTGAATACATGAAATCAATTTTCTCATGATTCAAAGACCCTTCAACAATTTATTTATTCACTTTCGCTACACCAAATCTAAAGGTTTGTTCTTTAATAAATTCATGAGATGTTTTTGGGAAACTAAACACTCCACATAAGTTTGTAGAAGGGACAATTGGTGTAGGGATGAGTTCCTCACAAGTATCAATGCATTATAGTTTTAATCTCAAAGATGAAACCTCGGAATTCATTATCTCTATTTGATCACACAATTGTTCAAGAAGTTGTTGGGGATTGGTTTGGATAAGAGTTTTTAAATCATGTAAATATCTAATATTTATCTCTTCTACTATCCTTAAGAGGGATGGAAATTTATCCTTTAAGTGTTTATCATCAAAAAGATTATACATGTTACCAGTCAAGGGGTATTCATTCAAGGGTTGATCAAATAATCTTTCTAACTTATTGGATTCACAATATTGATTTTTAATTTTATTCTATCTTGGGTTTATGTTGGGGTATTGTTGATTATATTCTATTTGAGTAGATTTGAAAACAAGGATTTTAACTTCTTTGGACACACGGAACAAAAATGGGAAAAGATAAGAGAAATGATGGTGAGAAAAGATAATTTAGGTGAGAATAGAAGGCAATTGTCTAAGATAAATTACTTGGGTCCCTGGAAATGGAACCAAAATTTGGTCTCACCCAAATTTACCCAAGATTTTAGGTTTAAGCGGTCGCTTGAAGTTTAGATAGGGTTGTCGAATCCTCAGAGACCTAAGAAGAAACCTATAGACATGTACTTTCTATGGACTATTTTTGGCTATGAAGTGGACAAATTGGGTTGATTTTAGATGGGTTTATGTGAACATAAAGAGACTTAAGTGAATTCAATTTAAAATAATGAGTTGATCATAGTTTATCACTTGGGGGTGTATTGGATGAAATTATTTATAACAGTTTCAACTTCTTATATTCGAGATAGGTTTATTCAAGAAGATCAAAAAAATTCATCACTTACTGGTTTAATACCAACACACCATAATACTAATCACCTATACACTTGGAGGATCAAATTTAGTATCACTCCAAGGTAAAGGTTCATATTATTATTTGAAGTATGTGGCCTTAAAATTCAACAAGGATGAAGACGTTTCAAAATCATCAAATAAATATCTCAATTAAAAGAGGTGATTAGAAATTAATGGGGTGATAAAAAACATCCAATACAGACCCTTAAAACTCCCTTGGATTAACCCATAAGTGGGATATACCTCCATTGATTCTATGTTTTTAGTGGAAGCGGTAAGTAGACTCATAAGGGAGGAAACAGAGAAGTAAAAAACAATGAAATAATGATCACTCCACTGTTGTGTGATAATTTCACAAGGTTTGGTGTGAATAAATTAAAATATTGAACCAACGGTATAAAAGTGATATTAATAACAACATAATAAAGGGAGAAGAAGAACTTTTATTAAGAAACTAAAGTGAATTGAACAACTTACAGGTGAAAGAAAAACTTAAGGCAACAAATTTTCAACATAACATTACAATTAAACAAAGCACCAAATATGAATAAATCCTCTAACACCACTACCTTAAATAAGAATTTTGGGAGCCTTGGGTCTATCCTCCAATAGTGAAAGTCATTCCACTTGATTATGTTAGGCTTAGGGTGGGGGAAAGCTTGTGGAACTTGGACTTTTCCACTCTTGACCCGAGGTGGCAGCCAACTTGCATCCACCAAACAGAAGTGCCTAAATGAGCTTATAGCTGGATGAATTAGAGTGGAACATAGAATAATAAAATGAATCTCAGGATGTCTCCCAACCATATGTATAGTTTAAGTGCAAAATAATTTATGGTTTACAAGATATGTGTAAAATGGTGGGCTATTTCTTTCAGCCGCAAAATCTTGCCCAGAATTTTATCTCCAACTTGGGTTTCCTAGAACTCCATTAAAAATTTAGAATTATCTTCGGCCACTTTTTAATGAAATGTTCCCCATGATATCCTCTATATTTAGTCAATATTTTCGAATTATTGGTCTTGGATATTGGCCTCTACAATAGTTTTATTGAGCTACTATCTAGTTCACTTCAACCAGAATGTTGTTTCTTCAAGGCTAACTTTGGTGGTCTTGTAATATGAATCTTTAAGTACTCCAAAAGTATGAATTGTTACGAATGTAATTAGAAACCTGAATATTAAATATTAAAATAAAATCAAGATCATTGGGTAATTTAAACGATGTTAAAAAATTTACCATGTAATGGTGCATTTTTAGAAGGAATTACAATTATAATATGAAATAATACTTAAAGTGTAAAATGCACTAAAATGGTGTTTATGAATAATAAAACACATGAATATTATATATATTAACAATGAATATTAGCCTCATTAAGTGCATAATCATGCATACTTCAAAGAAATAAAATACATATAGTGGTTTATTTTATCTGAATGATTCTATAATATATGAGAAATATATATATAATATTTCGTAGTATATAGGTTTATTTATTCACTTAAATTCTTCTCCAATAGAAATACACTAATATGTAACCATTTTTTGTTCTCTTGTGCACAAGATTGATCTATAGAGAGACCACTTTACCAAGAAATATGTGTGTCTTGATATTTATTCTCATAGGATATGTTGTGAAATATGGATAATCTATAATGGGCCATGCCATAATACCTCAATTTCACCATGTCATTGGTGTTGATATCATCACCAATTTATATCGGGTTTTATTCTTCCCCCTATCACTGGGGAATTCATTTATTCAATTTCATTTCCCACCATGTGTGAGTTAGATATATATAATGAACCTCTTCCAAAAACTATACATGGATTGATTCATATTCTTATAGGATACATAGTAACATAATATTATATTATCACAAACCCAACCATAAATTTCAATTTAATTCAAACTCTCCTAATATATTGTCTCTACAATCACATCAAGTTTCCTATAAAATCCATATAATAGAAACCTATATATAAAAACTTAGATCTCATATCTTGGGTATGTGAATAGAGATCATTCTAGTTACAACCCTATATCAAAATGAAATTTCACATACTAAGAACTATGCATGGATTGATTCATATTTTCATAGTCTATATAGAGAATTTTATATTGCAAACTATAAAACCAACTCCAAATTTAACTTTCATTCCATTCCCCATACCATCCAAGAATTTGGTCCCACTAATTGACTTTGGGTTTTCTCTATTAACCCTTTTATAATAAATTACATGATCCCTCTTGGAAAATCAAATACCCCATGTAGATTATTCCCCTTGGAGATTTCAAAATCCTTGCATCGAGATCCTTCTCATGGAAATAAAAAATTCTTTAGTTTATTTCTTCCTCATCGAAATAAAAAATCCTTAATTCATGATCCTCCTCGTGGATATAAAAATGTTATGAGTCGATATACTCCCCATAGAAAAAAGATCCTTGATTCCTTATATTCTTCCATGAAATAAAAAATCATTGAGTTGAGATCCTCCTCATGGAAACACACATTAATTTGTTCAAGATCCTTCCATTGATAACCCAAACACCTTGAGTTGAGATTCCTCTTTGGGTTCCAAGAAGCCTGGATTTAAATTCCTCCTCTTTGTAAACATCCTCTCGTTAGTGAGTTATACCAAGATGAAAAACATATGTTTATGTGATGTGTAAAAATTTCACATATTACCTTATAAATGTACTCTTTTAATTCCAAAAAAGTAAAATTATAAGGGGGTAATTATTTTGGAACCATATAATATTTTCCACACACTCTACCACAGAATAAATAATATGGTTCTCATTAAAATAATACAAGTCATGTGAGGTAGAAAGGTATCTTTGTAAAATAATATGGAACATATTGGATCTCGATGTGTCATATGATTTCCCACTCACAGAGGCAAATATATTACTTAATAACATTTCTTATTTTGGTGATGTGGTGGTGAGAACCCCCCTGGGTGTAGTATATGTATGTTATCCATTACCGATGAATAGGTTTAAGAAAACTATAAAATTCATTTTTAGGTGTCTTTTGGACACTTTTTGACTTATCAAAACAATTTTTACTAGGGAACCTAATATCCCATGGTGTTTTTAATTTCACAATCTTCTATTTGAAAACTCATGGAGCTTAAACAAGTAGGCATATCAAAAGTTATGACCATTTAAATTTGGAAGGAGTTTTTCAAAATTATTGTCTCATGACTAGGGGAACACCACATGGGTTCCTTACTATGTATCTTCCTTACCATCAATTCCATTATTTTCACACATAGACGGTGAAACCCAATGCATTTTTAATAATATATCACTTTTATAGATTATCATTTTTCATGATTATCAATTTTTACACTTTAAACATTTATATATTCTTATAACACGTATCAAAATATATTATATAATAAATTAGATACCAATGATATAAAATATGTTAAATTTTTTTATGTAGCATGATTTCTTACTTTGAAAAATTTAAAAAAAAAGTTAAATATTAAATATTTTATAAATGAATATTCGTGTTTATTCTTAGAATTATTATTTATATTTATTAATATTATAGGATTAGAAATAATTTTATCATACTATGAAACAGGAATATGATTTTTCATTTGAAAAAGAAAAGATTTATTATAAATAAGTTGTTTTTAAATTTATTTTATTTAGAAGTTAGATTTATATATTTTAGAATTTAAATATGGTAAAATGAAAATAATTTCTTGACTCAAAATGTAGAAATTAGATTGAAATTATTTTTTATTATTTTTTTGAAAATGATGAATTTTTTATGAATAGTAAAAATATAGTTTTTATTAACACCACAATTTTTGTGACATCATCGTGATATAGGAATTACATAAACATTTATGAATCCTTTTTCAGGACTAAATAAGTTTTTTATGAGTAATAAAAAACTATTATTGGTTTTTTTACTTTAAATAATTATTTACAAGATTCTAATTAGTTTTAGCATTCATTGGAAGTTAAATAAACCTCCATTATATAGTCCTAAACTAATAAATGTCATGTTAACCAATACTAGTCATTGAATTCGGATTAAATAAGTAAATTTTTTTTTTACAATTTTCAAAAAATTGTTTTTATTTCATTATGCGTACTTGTATTAAAATTAATTTTCTAAACCTTTGTAAATTGAATAAAAAAATTAATTTCACATTCTAAATCAGAATTTCATAATTAGGTAATAAGGTCAATTTATTTTTTGGACATAAAAATATGTCATTTAGGTAAAATTTAGTCCCTACTATAAAGCATAAAATGAGGTGAAAGTATTAAAGAAAGGGATAAAGTCATAAAATGTCACAAAAAATTATATTTAAATGGGAATATAAGGTTATTCTCCCCCACCCCTTATCATATATTTCATAACTGTAAATTTTGTATCCACTTGACTTGAATATGAAATTTATTTTATATTAATAAATAAGTATTTACAAAAAATGAAACCCTCCCACTTATAAAAGGACCCTTCCACCACCCTTTATAAGACAAAAATTAAATTATAACTCCTACCTATAATATTCCATATTTATTTACCTAATTTACATTCCCTTCATTTTTATCTTTTAGTCTCATTATAAATTCCTAATTCCTTCAAAAAAAGGAAGAAGGCTTCGAAGGGAATATATGATTTCTTCATTGTTAGTAATAAATTTTCATCATTTTGCATTTATCTTCTCCATAAACCAATTATTAATTATTATTTATATCTTTAATTACATTTAAAAAATATCAATACACCTATGTAATGATAATATTATTATAAAATCACTTCATAGTCTTACTTATCCATTGATTAAAGCATGTTCTTATTTGAGTCAATTTAACTACTTATCTGAAAAATGCTATAAATTTTTTATCGTGGATAGTTTTAGAAACTTAATTATTGGTAAAATATTATATTAATAAGTAATTATTATTATTTTTTGGTAATTATAATGTTAATATTTAACTTATTTCTTATATACTCTTTATTATTTGTTAAAAATTAGTAAAATAATCACGTGATTGATTTCATCAAGGAGAATCATATATGAAACTACCATGGAATGAACCTGAAACTTTATAACTCCTTATGAAACATAAATTATAGTACCTTTACTATTCTAGAGATGATGAAACCTTGAACATGGAATGATGACCTAACCCTTATGACTGAAAATAGAAACAATCAATGATTAATATTAAGTGAAAATAAGTTATAGTTATATAATAAATGAATATGAAATATTAATATAAAATTTAATAATAATGGATAAGGTTCATAAAAAAAATTATTAATGAGTCTTATTTTATTATACTAGAGGTTGGAGAACGTCTGACTATGAGGGGATTCAGGGTAAGTGTTTCTTATCACAAATTTACTTCTTTAATACATGTTTCATATAATGCACCTATTTTTATTTATATATTATATATAATTAATTTTCTACAAATTATATCATGATTATATTTTTATTCATTTTATTTAAAGTTCCATTTAAATATCTATTCTAAAAGGTATTTTTAATCTAAAGTTACTAATTTTGTATGGTTTTATTTTCTTATCTCTCTTTAAAATCAATGTTGTTTATATTAAATATATAATGACATAAAATTTTTTATATTTAAATTTAAAAACCAATATATTTTTTATCCTATGGTTATTTTTCGGTTTAAGTGTATTCTTATAGTTTGACTTCCCCATTTGTTGATAATTCAACAAATAATTTCATGCAAATGGAAGCTGACCATATTTGTTCTTCCATTAAAGAATATTTTAAATCTTTTTCCCTATTATTTAAATTTTTTTATGTATGTACATATATATACTTCAATTATCCATAAAGGTCATTTTTTATCTCCTTTTACTTTCTTTACAATGGATTAAAAGGAATATCTTCATTTTTTCTACACTGAACATTTTTTACTTTTTTACAAAAGTGTGAAAATAATATCTTTTTTATATTTTCCCCATTAGTTCCTATTCTCACCTTAATATATATTTTTATTAATGAACCTTACTCTATAAGTTTTAATGGTTTTCAAAGATAATTTAAATTCTCTTTTTTGTGAATTTTTAATTTTAAAATAAAAGTTATCAATAGAAAATAAAATCTCTTATTATTCTTCAATTTTTTTGTAATGTTATTATAAAAATGTTTTTCATCTATATTAACATGATTTAATTATTTTTATGTTTCACTGGGGGTGTGATATAGTGATAAAATCCACCTTATTTCTTTGTATGGTTTATGATCATGTTTTTTGGGAATATTCATAAAACCAGTTTTTTTTTCTCACAGTTTAATTAAGCTATAATTAAGAATGTTTTCACATCTATGTTATTTAATCACATAGATATATCCAATACCATTTAAATCATTTATATATTGTTCTTTAAAGCATTGACTTAACTACATAGCCATTAAAATATATGGTGTCATTTTTAAATGTGGTTACTGAGTAATTTATTCCATTTATTGACTTATAAAATATAATCATTCTATATAATTTATATTTTAATATGAATGGTTTTTGATTACTAAATCATGTTGATTATGAATTTTAATCTTATTAGTTACTTTCATATGATGGATTCATTGGATTAATCTATTAATGGGTGGTCCCAGAATTATATATCCCTTTGATGGATTGGTAGGTCTCTTGAGACAAACAACATTAGATATTTGGCATAAACCTTACCCATTTAAGTATATGTATTTTCAAGAGTCCTTGATGATTTTATAGATGTCTATTTTTATACATTACAACACTATAAGACCATTTATTGATTTTCATGTGATTATTTAAATTATTATTTTATACACGGATATACTCCATGCTCATGTTATGGGTCATATAGAATTACGTGGTTATTATTTCTTCCCTTAAGATAATTGAAGCCTTGTTTATTGAAGGATAAATTTTTTTGTACACTACCCACTTACTGGGAATTTAAACTCATTTTTCTTATTTTTTTACTCTGTATGTAAATAAAATATGTATTATATATTACATGCCTAAAATTATAACATTTGGGGATAATTTTGGGGGAGATACTAAACAATTATTATAAAATAACGAATTCTTGGTTTAAGAAGAAAAAATGTCCATTTGATGGGAAAGATATGGGGTTTTTTAGTTAATGGGTTTTATTAATTATTTGAAACTCTAAACCTAAATGGTTGTGGGTTTATAAGGGACTCAATGTTTATAATTGATATTGTATTTATGGATGGTTGTGTTTGATTCACTTCATATGGTATCAATGATAATATATAAAGAATATGTTTTTAATAATAGATATAAGAGTACGAGTCTAGGGTGTTATATTTGGTATCAAATAATGGGTAAGATAAATTTAGAGGTTATTATATAATTAATTAATGAAAATTTATGGATTTTAGATACCACCAATGTTTAATAATTTCAATGGGGTTATATATACCCTTTTGAGGTATTTTATGATTAGTTTTTAAATTAATTAACAATATATTAGAATATATTTAATGGGTTGTATAAGTAATACATGATTAATGTTTATAAAACCATTTGGTTTATTATATGTTTTAGTTTGAATGTTATTTGGGAAGAATGTTACTATATTTTTTGGGACATAAGCTGAAAGGTGACCCTTAGTGTTCGTATTATATTTGGAGGTGAGGTAATTATGGTTATTTTAGATAAATTTTATTTCATTATGCGAATATAAGTTGAATGACATAGATAAATTTAGGGATTGAAAATTTATTTGGTTGAAGGTAAATAAGTTTATATTATAGTTATATCAATGTATTACTATAAATATTACTTGATTCAGTTTTATAATGAAAATTATTGGGTAGTTATTAATTTATAAATTTATGAATAAATATTGAGTTATAGTTTATAGGTTTTATAACTTACAGATTCATGGTATTTTGGGAAAGTATTGGAATATTTTGGGGGAATGTATTATTAAGGCACATTCATATTTTCTATGTGAAATTATTACCGAATTATGATATTTTGGGATAAAACTTATGTTAATTATTCAAGAATGTGTGATCAAGATTTTCTAATTTTTGGGTTTTGAAAATGGTTTGTCATATTTTGATTAGTTTTAAGGTTTATTTATTTATGTAATGATTTATGTTTAAAATGTGGTGTTATTTTTTATATTTAGGATTTTTTATATGATGTTATTACTTCTACATAATATGGTTTATCTATATATTATTATTTTTTATCTTTTCTCTTTATATACCATTTGGTTTTTAGTAATTGGATAGAAATAGAAGGAATAACTTATCATAAAATTCTTTATAAATTCAATAAAAGTATTATTTTTCTAATCTCATGATACATAAAGTGTTTCTTTTTTTATTCAATTTGGAAATATTTGTCATCGATATTCATATTTTGGAATATTAGATGAAACATAGGTTCAAACTGATCTGAACACACAACCAATGGATCAAATTATACTTATTTGAATGAAGGAAATCAAATAATTATATTATCTCATATTGTCAATCTCAATGAAAAAAATAATTTCCTAAAATCAGGTAATATGAAGATAAATCTATGGAGTATTATGTGGGAAATATCACTTCACTATCAAGGTTTTCCTTTGGATACTTATTCACAAGTATGCATCTTATAATAGTTCCTATATGGTTTAAGAAATTTTTAAATGGGAATTTATTGGTTTATTATTCATAACTTAAAATTTAATTTTCTAAAAAAACAAACATCTTTTATTGTTCCTAAATCAATATACACTCATTTTGATGACTAATGAGGCTCAAATTTTTTTTGAGAAAAATATTAAGTTGATTTTTAGGATAACATATGATTAGATCTTTTCTGATTTCTAGGGTCTCATTTCTATATCTCTAGGTTTTCCATGTCTTTTAAATTTATTTCATGTTGTCTTCCAATAGATCTAGAAATGAAAATTATATTTTGTATTAATTTTTTATGAATTCATTTTCCCTTTTCTTATCTTAAACACTTAAAGTCCACACACTATGTTTTATGTATATTTTTTGTTGACACAATTTCTATTTATTAAGTTATGTACACAATTATTTGAATATGTTCTTTTAAGATTGTTTTAATAGTAACTTAGATTGTATTATATTCCCCTTTTTTTCTGGTGATTTATATGTCTTTTCCATAATTCATAAGGTTTTTCTTGACTCAATCTATTTTCCTTGAGTCATAAACTTTTTTTCTTTAACCAAGTTTTTTTATGATTGATGTATTCTATCATTATATTTCTTAAATGGTATTTCCTATTTTTAGATGGGGAAATTATATTTTCATTTCATATTCATTCTTACCACACATGTTTTATTTTATTATTTCATAAGACAAATATATATTCTCTTTTTAACAATTGACACTCCACATTACCAATATTCAAAAGTAAATGTTTAATTACTTTTATCAAGGTGGGTTTCACTAAAACCATTTAAAAAGAATAAATGTTATTTCTTTACACTTCTCAATATTTATTTTATCTTCCACTGTATATTTATTCTCTTTAAATTTAATTACTTTGAAGTTTCCATTATTTGAACTTTTTTTAAATTTATAGTCTTTGAAGTCCTCATTCACCCCTTGAAATGGATTTTAAATTTTTTTAATGAATTGATACAATTTATAAACCCATACTCATCGAACTCAAGGTAAAATTATGAGTACACAATTTCTATAAGGAGGATGTTATAATAAAATTATTTTTAATAATATATCACCTTTATACTTAATCAATATTCATGATTATTAATTTTTATACTTTAACCAAGTATATATGTTTATAAGATGTCCCAAAAGATATTATTTAATCAAACAGATACCAATGATATAAAATATTTTAAATTTAATTTCTTGATAGGATTAATTACTTTGAATTATTGAAAGAATTATTTAATTATTATACATGTAATAAATTGATATAGAGGTCAACTATATGCATTCATTTTGATATTTTTTAATATAATAGTCTTGGAAATAATTTTATTTATGTATAGAACAAGAACATGATTTTCAATTTGAAAAAAGAAATTGTTTTTATTTTAAATAAATTTATTTTCCATGTATTATATTTAAAAGGTTTATTTCTAAATTTTATAATTGAAATATTATAAAATGGAAATCAATTTTGGGTTCCAAATGTCAAAATTATCTTGTGGATATTTTTTAGGGTTTTCATAAAAATTCTAATTTTCAATAGAAAGTAAAAAATTCAGTTTTTTGGAATACCATAACTTTTATGACATCATCAAGATATATGAAAGAATTAAAAATTTATGAAATATTTTTCATTACTAATGAAATGTTTTAGGAGTAAAATATTTAATTTAAAAATAGGATATTCAATTAGTAACATTCATTTCACATTTTAGAACCAAAGTTATATTTTATTCTAATAAAAAACATTTTTAGTCATTTTTCCGTTTATTAAGAATTTATAAGATTCAATTTAGTTTTTTCTTGGTTTATAAGTGAAATAAACCTCTTTAATTTAATCATAAATCACTTAATTCCATTAAAATCAATACTAGTCATAGAATTTGTCCAAAATAAGTTAAAATTCATTTTTATACATTTTTTTAAAAAAACATATTTATTTATTCGTACTTATATTAAAATTAATTTAAAATAACATTATAAAAATAATTAAATAAAATGGATTTAGTTTTGGAATATGAATATTTTAATTAGGTAATATGGTCAATTTAATTTTTAGTCACAAAAATAAGATACCAAGGTAAAAGTTAATCACTGTAGTAAATCCTAGAATGTGGTAAAAGTGTTAAATAATGGGATAAAGTCACAAAATATCACAAAAAAATATATTTAAATGGGTTTATGAAGTTATTTTTAACCAAAACTCTTCTTATATTACATTATTGTAAATTTTGGATCCACTTAACTTGAATATGACATTATTTTTATATTAATAAATAACTATTTACAAAAAATACCACCCTACTCACTTATAAAAGGACCCCTCAACCACCCATTCTATGGAACACCTAGAATTAAAATTCCAACCTATAATATTCTATATTTCCGTTCCAAATAAGCAACTCATGAACTTTTTAGCTTTAGGTATCATGAAAATTCCTTATTCCTTCAAAAAACCAAGAAGACCTCTAAGAAAAGAAACAATTTATTCTTTGTAAGTAATAACTTATTATCATTATATTTCATTTATATTATCCATAAACCTATTCTAAATTATAATTTATGTGGTTAATGAAATATAAATAATTTCAATATACCTTTAAAATGATTATTTTTTAATGACTATGATTTTTCCATGTAAGACTTTAGAATATTTCATGAAATATTTATAGAGTTAGGAACTGAGTTGGCGCAGAATTATGGGGCCCATAGATCCTTGTTGTGTAGATATTAAAAATATTAAATATTTTCCATGGATCACTTTTAGTTTTTTATAAAATTTTAAATAAATCCATGATTGAGTCTCAAATTGTAAATCTGAGACCACAGTAGAGTTCAGAATGACCGATTTATTCAACATGCGATATATGGTTTTTCGGCTTTGGGAACTCAGTCGAAGGGTTCCATTGGTGAGGTCTTAAATGAAGGTGTTTTATTAATTAAATAAAATTTAATTAATAAACCTAATCCCCTACCCCTTTTATTTCCACAAATAGAAGAGGAGTGGGAGATTCCCTTTGAAAGGTAGATGACCCGAGGGAGAGAGAGATATAGGAGGCACCACAAAACTCATTTATCAATGGTGATCGAAAATACATTATTATGCAATAGGTTATGTGAATCACATTCTTATCACATATTTGATGCTTCACCATGAGGTAGGAATATTATGAGTATTACATATTGATCCCCATTTATGCATTGTTTTAAGGTTATATTGGATTAATATGACTATTAGAGATCCTCTATAGCTGGATCTTTGGTTTTTTAGTGAAAATTGTGGGTTTCAGGGGCTAGAAGTGATTTCCATTTTGGAAATCCTTATCATATATTGTGTAGTTCTAGAGTGCACACTGTATATTCTTCCCATTCGTGGAAGAATATCTTTTTGGAATTTAATTTTGTGTATAGGGGGTTCACATATTGTAGTAGTGCTAGGATGAGTAACTGAAGACATAGCTAGGAACACCATATCAAGGGACCTGGACTTGTGTAAGCACAAAGCCAAACCCCATGTTTACATGTGCTAGAGGGCATGGCCTATTATAATGGTGTGGTCTCTAGTACACTGGCATAGGCTCCTACACATAGGTACAACCAAGGACATGGGACTAGGGTTGGGTAAAGAGCTGCACGTTAGGTATATAGGGTACATTCCCTGTAAAAAGACCTTGAAATCTAGGTCATGTGTGGGAAAGTTTACATAACTAGAAGTTTAGGATGACATACACGTCATGTACTATGATGAAACGCCATCCATAATTACATGTTCGAGTGGTTCGTGTGCTGGTGCATACACTCCCCTATGATCAATAAGGGTTACACGCTGTGTTACCCCTTGTAAATGTTGTAAAAAATGTTACACACTGAGTACTACAAGGGGATATGGCCATGATTCAAATTTGAGAGACACCACCATGTACCCAAGTAGGACACACCATTTAATCCCATCAGTAAATTCCCCTAGTGAATATTTATCTTTAGAACAAGGATAAAGGTTTCCAAGTGACCTATCCATAGTGTTTTTAAATATAGAATGCAATGGTGGCCATTTTTTCCATTATATAGGTGAAACAAGGTAATTTTATTAGGAAACTTCTTCTAGCGATGATTTTCCTATATCAGATGGGTTTATTCCCTTAGTCCACCCCCTTGAGGGCACTGTGGCATCACATCTTCATTATAGGATTGTGATCCTATCTAAGGGATTTGTTAAGATGGAGTTTGTGGTGTTCCTTAATGGGACTAAGTTTGTATCCTTTATCACCTATTTTTCTTTCCTTTGTGGTATTTCAGGTATTGTGGTGACTAACATTCATGGGAGACAATCACTTACTTAAAGGGTCAATCTAGTAGATTTTTTGGTATCATCGTGTACGTGACCCCTAACTTGGGGGTAGTTATATATGGTTTTTGAGGAATAATCTAATTTTATTTGGTTAAATACCATATGTAAGTGTTATTGAAACACCCCAAGCTTACACGGTACGCTTCTCTTTGAATAATACAGTAGCGTGTGTTGTACGCAACTTCGAGTTCTAACACACGCCACAACCAATCAAACTAGCCGTTATGAATAGTAATACCCACTTTTTGAAATTTTATAAATTTTATCTCTCAAAATGGACTTCATTTTTGGATTTGGAATATCGAATTTATCCTAGGGTGAAATTTTGGTACTTTTCGGATAACTTTTATATTTTGATGAATAGTGAAAATTACTAAATTTTAATTAAAAACAGCTTTTTTAACCAAAATAATTAATAGTGATAAATTATGAATTTGAGTGGTTTTAAAGTATATTTAAAATATATTTTTACCATTTAATACAATTTTGGTCATTGGACATAATTTTACAATTAAACCGGACATAAACAAGTGTCAATCTTTTGATAGTTACTATCTCTTAAAAACACGCTTTTTGTTTTAACAACGGGAATTAATTTTAAATTAATTTCTGCCACTTCTTTGTTTTGAATTTGGAAAAATATATTCCATATTTTTAATCAGGATGTCCAAATTGTTTAAACAGGTAAATTTTATTTTTATACATTTTGAATAATTACTTCGGTAAATATTTTATTTACCATGGTTAAAGGGTAAATCCAGTAAATAAGGGTAAAATATAATATTATAATAATAATAAATTACCCTAAAACGTGTCCTAACCTTATTGGTTGATACATTTCCGACCATGTTCATCTTTGGGTCAATTTTGGGAGCCCATGTATCCACTAGTAAGTGATAAGGACACTTTATATTAATTAAGTTAAAATAAATACAAAAATGACATAAGCATATATCTTTTAAAAAAACATTTTTTACATAGGGTTATATATGTTTTATTTTCGACTATAAATATTAATTATAAAGTTAAAAAGATTTCATACATAATGGTATTTTATTTATAATTTTTAGACATTTAATAATTAATATTATTTATGACACAATAATGATGCAGTGTTTTCCTTATTAATGAAAGAATCAAATAATTGGTATTATAAATGTTAAAATAAATATAACTTGAAAGTTTTGATGACATACATGAATTTTATTGGTTAATATGACATTATATGAATTCTTAAATGAATTTGGTTTGAATTAATAAAGTTTTTAAGACTTTAAGAAAAATCAATTATTGAATAGTGTCAAAATTGACATAAATGAGTTTTTAAATCAAATATTATATTATTAATTGATATTCAATTCCTAAAAATCTAAGGTTCGTACAATATACTTATATAATGATAGTTTTATCATTAATGGACCACTTGGGGGTATCTTAGATGTATATACTAAGTTTATTAACTATATAATATAAAAATACAAAGTGATATGGTAAATGTCAAACTAATTAACTAAGAGTTAAAACTAAAAGATAAGGTTAATATAATGACCCAAACCTGTCTAAATTATATTGGTTGAAATTATTTATACCCATAACAACCTCATACATTTAATAATCCAATTTGGAGCCATTATAAACTGAATATGAATTTATTATAAAATAACATTTCCAGCTTTTCCAAAGGTGCCCCTCACCCCTCTTATAAAAGGGCACCCCCCCTTCTCAATAATTCACACATTCAAAGCCTTTTGGCTCGGTCAAACCCTGACCAAATACTCTCTCAACTTACCTCACTTCAACCTAGAGGCCTTAGTTTGATCAGAAAGCCAACCTATGGAACCCTTTTGATCAAATCAAAAGGAAGAACCCGATTAAGAGGTAATGTTTTCACCACCCTCTTTCAAGCTCCTTTCTTCTTCCACTTCTTCTTTATTTGTTATTCACATTCTAAAATAATAAATCAAGTATCTTATATATACTGTGATGTTATTATAAATATGTTACCACCATATTCAGTATTCTATCCATCCTTTTAATGACATGTCACCGTACGTGCGTACGTACGACTTACCGTCTCCACGTCGTGGTATAATTGTTATTCAAAACATTATTATTTGGATGGGTATAATAATGATGTGTAATTAATTTAAATAAAAAATATAACATGATAATGATTCTTTATATATGATATACTATCCAATTATATATATTTTTTAATATCAAAAGAGTGATATTGTCGCTCGTGCGTACGTACGGACTACCGTCTCCACGAACACGATGAGATTCATTCTCCATCGTATCCATTAAAGTATAATTCTCATTTGATGATTAAAAATAATGTTTTAGGACTTGATATAATTCTGTATATGAATAAGATACAACATATCCATAACAAACACGACTTATGTAACAAAACATATAAAATAAAATGAGTAAGTTAACACCTGAAACGACGATAATACTAAAATATTATTAACATAGCATTATTAGAAGATCATATATGATATCATAATTATGTATATGGTTCTTGTATAATTTAATAACAATGTTTTAACTATTATATATTAGGTTAACATATCATCGACTAAGGAAAAGTACAAGGTAAGGGTTTATTTCACAATCTCTTCATTATCCGAGGTTGTTTATACGTAATTATCTATTGGGGCCTCTTTATCATCCACATCCATGTTTCTTAAAAAAGTATTTCAAATAATTATTACTATTTTACAGACTATGGGTTAAAGTCATTTATACCCTTGTTGACTTTTTATAAGAAGTTTATAAAGGAATCTTTCTATTGTTTTCCAAACAAGGTTCTTTTTAACCATTTCGAGAGAATTAAGGTAAGAATGTATTTTTTTAACTTATACGGTGGGTGCGGCTATTTTACACCATTATAAAATATTCAAAGCTTCCATTACAAGATTATAATAATATTTTCAAAGTAAAAGTTTTATTATGTGACTTTTAAATGATTTAAAAAAATAGATATTTCTATCAAATAGTTTTTATTTCATCTATGTCAACATCCTTTAATGGATTTTAAGATTATTTGAATTTTATTTATTATGATACAAAACTTCCATATTGTATTGAAGGTTTTGTGATATGTTTGTCTGTGGATGTGTTATTTTTATACCATTAATGGTTTATAGAGAAAGTATTGACATTTCGTATGCTAGTTTTAATACGAATGTTTATGTTATGTTTAAACCTGTTCGTATGAGGAATGCATTGGACTTAATAAGTGATGGGTGGAGCCCACTATAGCTCCTCAATGCATCGGTAGGTCTCATGAGACAAACTAGTGTCTTGGCACAAGGCCTTGACAAAATCTTATTTGTAGTCTTGGCACGAGGCCTTGGTTATGTGGTTATGATAGTCTGGAATTATGCATTCCATCATTATGAAAGTGGTTATTGATATTTCATGTGATTATTCGACTAGTAGAATATACATGTGAATAAGTAAATGACATTATTTCATTTTATCTTTTCCATATTATGTTGAAGTTCAAGTTTAAAAGGCTTTTTTTTAGTTATACATTGCCTTAAATGTTTATGCTTATTTATGAAGGTTTCTGCTATATTGTTATCCTTACTGAGCATCTGAGCTCAACCCTTTCAATGTTTTTCTTTTCCCAGGATATGAAGAAGTAATTTATGAATGACATGCGGGGATAGAATTAGGGGATATGAAGACAAGATTTTGTTGTAGTAGTTTTCAATTTATGATGTAATGTAAACATTATGAATGTATCTAGTTATTCCAAGGCTACTAAACTAATCTTTCTTTCGAGACTTGATCTTTTGTGATCATGACAATATTATGTAATAATGCACCGACTTTGGGTAACTGGGGTCGGGGCATTACAATTGGTATTAGAGGAATTTTAGTACAAACCTTGGAAGCTAGATTTAGATAAACTCTGATTAGAGCACATATATCTAAGATGGACTTTGAGGATTAGTATAGAATAACTTCCTAGAATTTTGGTATTGTAGAAATTTTGTGAGTTTTCCGAGCAATACATCCCTGTCTAGATACGAGCAGGTAGAGGAGGCTCTGGCACAGATGTACCTAGGGGTAAAACCTGAAAACACCGCTTTGAACTAGACTCGAACGGGAACTGGTGCACGAAAACGGGCCTTACTGCACTCTTGGTTACGACACTCCCGGGGGATATGCTTAGGATAATTATCATTTTATTTAAAAACCATTATGAAGGGTTTATGATTATATACTTCCTCAAAGAAAACATTTTTATGATTATGGATTATATCCATAAATAGTTTAATTTATGTTAAGTGTTTTATAAGTATGAAATTATGTATTTTGATTCATAAACTGACCTAGTTTATGCCATTGTTTAGAAATGGTGACTAGTAGAAGAAATGGAAACAGTATCAATGCCTGTACTCCATATAGGGATTTCCCTCCTGCTCAAGATAATTATAGTGGATCTGGTGATGAAACTGGTGTTAATCAACTAATCACCATACTAGGACAACTCACTCAGGTTATGAACAATAACCTTACCCGTATGGAGCACCCTGATCCACAAAGTGGAGGATCAATGTTAGATCGCTTCATGAGGCAGCAACCAACAACATTCAATGGGAGTAAAAATCCATTAGTAGCTGAGCAATGGATAAGTTCCCTATAGAAAATATTTTAGGCTTTGGCGAGTAGTGAAAGGGAAAAAGTTATCATGGAAGTTTATCGCCTCACTGGAGATGTTGATCAATGGTGGTCATTGATTCAAAACACGAAGGAAGATGATGAAGTATAAAATATGGAATGAAGGGAGTTCAAAGATATGTTTTTAGAAAAATACTTTCCTCGTGACCATCGAGCAGATATGGAAAGGCAATTTCTGAGTCTGAGACAAAAGGAGGATGAGAATGTCACAAAGTATGAGGCTAACTTTACAAGGTTAGCAAGGTATGATGGAGATTATATACGTAACCCAAGAAGTGAGATTGATCATTTCTTTGATGGGTTAAAACCATTTCTCCATCGAGAATTAGTCTCACAATCCTTCTCATCGTACAAAGACATTGTCTCCTGTGCTATTAAGACAGAAAAGGAATTCTCTAAGTCTTATTAATTTAAATCAAAGCAAGAGAAGAAGAGATCTGATGATCAATCTGGGAATGGAAATAAGGGGAAGAAGGGAAAAGTTGAATATCCACTCTATAGTAAATGTGGGAAGAAACACCCTGGTACTTTCTTGAAGGGAATGAGAGTCTGTTACAAGTGTGGTGAAAAAGGCCACCAATATCGTGATTTTAAGGGGAATAAGGAAGCTACCGATGTCCAATGCTACAATTGCAGGGAGATGGGACATTATACCAATGATTTTCCTAAGCGTCAGGGAAACTTACCTCAGAAAAGTCCAAGGGATCAAGTCCAAGCTTATGCTATCACTACTGCTGAGTTAGAAGCTCCAAAAGATGTGGTGGCATGTAATTTAATGGTTTCCTCAAGTTTAAAAAATGCATTATTTGATTCTGGATCATCGCATTGTTTCATATATTACTAGTTTTCTAAGAAAATTAGATATTTTCAATTTGATTTAACAAAGGAGTTGTCAGTTAAAAATCCTATGTGAAGTATCATTGCAACAAAGTTTTTTGAATCAGTCCCCATTAGAGCACATAAATGTTCTTTATCCGCTGATCTCATCGTCATACCTATGATTGAGTTTTATATAATCCTTGGTATGGATTGTATTTCCAACCATGATGTGAATATTTATTGTAAGAATAAAGAAGTTACTATTTTTGATGATGATGATAAGTAACACCTTATCTTTAGAGTAGAATCATTACCACCTAATTCTTATCTAGATCCACCCCCAGTAGCTCAACTGAATTCAATTATTGTGGAGGAAGAGAATGAAATGATTGTGGGTGAGGAAAGGAATGTTCAAACAGAGGATGTACCTATTGTGAAAGAATATGTAGATGCGTTTCTCAAAGATTTACCTGGACATCCTCGAGAACGAGAAGTTGAGTTTTCCATTGATTTAATTCCTGGATCAAGGCCTATATCGAAGACCCCTTATAGAATGGTCACTGTGGAATTAGTTGAACTAAAGAAACAACTAGAGGAATTGAGTAATAAGGGATTTATTCTCCCTAGTGTTTCTCCATGGGGAGCCCCTGTTCTTTTTGTTAAAAAGAAAGATGGATCTATGAGGTTATGTATCGACTACAGGGAGATCAATGCTATAAAAATAAAGAAAAAGTATCCCCTACCTTGCATTGATGATTTATTTGACCAACTACATGGAGCTCAATACTTTTCAAATATTGACCATCGGTTTGGATACCATCAGTTGTGTGTGAAGAAGGAAGACATTCCGAAGACAGCATTTCGAACCAGGTACGGGCATTACGAGTTTACAGTAATTCCTTTTGGGCTGACTAATGCACCCTCTGTATTCATGGATCTAATGAATAGAGTTTTCAAGGAATATATAGATGAATTTTTGGTGGTATTTATTGATGATATCTTGGTATACTCCAAAATCCACGAAGATCATGAAAATCACTTGCGCATTATCCTGAAGACTCTGAGAAGACATGAATTATATGGGAAGTTTAGTAAGTGTGAATTCTGGCTTCAGGAGATTTCTTTTCTTGGACATAATGTCTCTAAATATGGAATCTCTGTTAATTCTTCTAAGACCAAGGCAATCCAAGAATGGCCTGCACCGACGAGTATAACTGAGGTACACAATTTTATTGGTTTAGCAGGTTATTATTGACGTTTCGTCCAGAATTTTGCCCGGTTGGATAACCCATTAACAAAGCTCACACGTAAAGGGGTTAAATTTGTTTGTAAAAAAGAGTGTGAAGAATGTTTCAAAGAAGTGAAGAGAATATTAGTCAATGCTCCTACATTGACTCTACCATTGGGGAATGATGGGTTCATTATTTATAGTGATGAATCGAAGAAAGGACTTGGTTGTGTCCTTATATAGAATGACAGGTTTATTGCCTACGCATCACGATAGTTGAAAATTCATGAGCAAAACAATCCTAATCATGATCTCGAGTTAGTAGCTGTGATCTTTGCTTTGAAGATATGGAGACACTACCTCTATGGTGAAAAATGTGAGATTTATACTGATCACAAGAGTTTGAAGTATATTTTCTCACAAAAAGAACTCAACATGAGGCAAAGGAGATGGTTTGAATTACTCAAGTATTATGATTGCACGATACACTACCACCCGGGGAAGGAAAACAAGGTGGAAGATGCTTTGAGCAGAAAAAATCATGGGGTTTTGAACAATATGAGAATTGAAAGGGATCCAATTTTCATGGATCTAGTGAAGATGGACATGGGAATAACCATGGAAGGTGAAACATCAATGCTTTTTCAAATGGTTGTCAAACCATATTTACTAGAAAGGATAAAGAGTTCTCAGACCGATAATGAAGAATTTCAAAAGAATATTAAAGCTGTGAATGATGGGAGATTGAGTGACTTTGTGTATGAAGATGGAATTTTGAAATTTGGGAAGAGAATTTGTGTTCCCAATATACCTGAACTAAAAAGGTAATTGTTAGATGATTCTCATAGCTCCAATTTCTCTATACACCCTGGGAGCACCAAAATGTATAGAGATTTGGAGGAACATTTTTGGTGGGACAACATGAAGAGGGAGATTGCTGATTTTGTGTCAAGATATATGGTTTGTCAACAAGTGAAAGCTGGAAGGCAATATCCTGGAGGATTCATGCAACCTCTTCCCATACCGGAGTGGAAATGAGATAATATTACGATGGACTTTGTCATGGGGATACCAAAGACTCCTAGAAGGAATGATGCAATATGGGTTATTGTTGATCGTCTTACCAAGTCAGCGCATTTTCTTGCTATAAGAGAAGATCTAACACTGTAACATCTAGCAAGACTACATATTAATGAAGTTGTGAGACTTCATAGAGTACCCCTATTGATTGTTTCAGATCGTGATCCCCGTTTTACTTCAAGATTCTGGAAGAGTCTTCAGAAGGCCTTGGATACTGAACTTCATTTGAGCACTGCCTACCACCCTCAAATAGATGGAAAATTAGAACAGACTATTTAAACCTTAGAAGACATGTTGAGATCTTCCTCACTTTCCTTTCAGGGTATGTGGGATTAAAATCTACCTCTGATAGAATTTTCCTATAACAATAGCTTCCATTCAAGTATTTGGATGGCACCATATGAAGCGTTATACGGAAAGAGATGTCACACACCAACCTGTTGGGATGACGTTGGTGAAAGAAACCTTTTAGGTCCAGAACTGGTGGAGGAAACGTTGAAAAAGGTGAAGGTAATCCAAAACCACATCAAAGTAGCTCAAATTAGGCAGAAGAGCTATGCCGATAACCGAACGAAGGATTTGGAATTTCAGGTAGGAGATCATGTCTTCTTGAAGGTATCTCCATGGAAGGGAGTTATACGTTTCGGTAAGAAGGGTAAATTGAGTCCCAGGTACATTGGACCTTTCGAAATTCTAGAACGAATTGAGGCTATAGCTTACCATTTGGAAATGCCGCCAAATCTCTCTAAAGTTCATGATGTGTTCCACGTATCACTGTTGAGAAAATACATGCCTGATCCAACGCATGTACTCACTTATGAGGAATTAGAATTGGAACCTGATCTGTCTTATTGAAAATATCCCCTTAAAATTCTTGATACAAGAGATCAAGTGCTGAGAAACCGGACGACTCATCTGGTAAAAGATTTATGGAGGAACCATAAGATGGAAGAGGCAACGTGGGAACCCGAGTAACTTATGATGAAAAACCACCCAAGTCTTTTCATGTGGTAGTATTCTAGAAATTTCGAGGACAAAATTATTTGAAGGAGGGGAGAATTTAACACTCTAAGCTTCCACGGTATGCTTCTCTTTGAATAATACAGTAGCGTGTATTGTACGCAACTTCGAGTTCTAACACACGTCGCAACCAATCAAACTAGCCGTTATGAATAGTAATACCCACTTTTTGAAATTTTATAAATTTTATCTCTAAAAATGTACTTCATTTTTGGATTCGGAATATCAAATTTATCCTAGGGTGAAATTTCGGTACTTTTCGGATAACTTTTATATTTTGATGAATAGTGAATATTACTAAATTTTAATTAAAAACAAATTCTTTAATAAAAATAATTAATAGTGATAAATTATGAATTTGAGTAGTTTTAAAGTATATTTAGAATATATTTTTACCATTTAATACAATTTTTGTCATTGGACATAATTTCACAATTAAACCGGACATAAACAAGTGTCAATCTTTTGATAGTTATTATCTCTTAAAAACACGCTTTTTATTTTAACAACGAGAATTAATTTTAAATTAATTTCTTCCACTTATTTGTTTTAAATTTTGGAAAAATGGATTCCATATTTGGAATCAGGATGTCCAAATTGTGTAAATAGGTAACTTTTATTTTTAGACATTTTGAATAATTACTTCGGTAAATATTTTTTTTACCATGGTTAAAGGGTAAATCCATTAAATAAGGGTAAAATATAATATTATAATAATAATAAATTACCCTAGAACGTGTCCTAACATTATTGGTTGATACATTTCCGACCATGGTCATATTTGGGTCGATTTTGGGACCCCATGGATCCACTTGTAAGTGATAAGGACACTTTATATTAATTAAGTTAAAATAAATACAAAAATGACATAAGCATATATCTTTTAGAAAAACAATTTTTACATAGGGTTATATATGTTGTATTTTCGACTATAAATATTCACTAGAAATCTAAAAATATTTTCTACATAATGGTATTTTATTTATAATTTTTAGACATTTAATAATTATTATTATTTATGACACAATAATGATGCAATATTTTCCTTATTAATGAAAGAATCAAATAATTTGTATTATAAATGTTAAAATAAATATAATTTGAAAGTTTTGATGACATACATGAATTTTATTGGTTAATATGACATTATAGGATTTCTTAAATGAATTTTTTTCGAATTAATAAAGTTTTTAATACTTTAAGAAAAATAAATTATTGAATAGTGTCAAAATTGACATAAATGAGTTTTTAAATCAAATATTATATTATTAATTGATATTAAATTCCTAAAAATATAATGTTCGTCCAAGAGACTCATATAATGATAGGTGTATCATTAATGGACCACTTTGGGGTATCTTGGATGTATATAGTTCGTTTATTAACTATATAATATAAAAATACAAAGTGACATGGTAAATGTCAAACTAATTAACTAAGAGTTAAAACTAAATGATAAGGTTAATATAATGACCCAAACCTGTCTAAATTATATTGGTTGAAATTATTTAGACCCATACCCACATTATAATTTTAATAATCCACTTTGGAGCCATCAGAAACCGAATATGAATTTATTATAATATAATATTTCTAGCTTTTCCAAAGGTGCCCCTCACCCCTCTTATAAAAGGGCACTCACCCTTCTCACTAATTAAAACATTCAAAGCCTTTTGGCTCGGACAAAACCTACCCAAATACTCTCTAAACTTCCCTCACTTCAACCTAGAGGCCTTAGTTTTATCAGAAATCCAACCTATGGAACCCTTTTGATCAAATCAAAAGGAAGAACCCGATTAAGATGTAACGTTTTCACCACCCTCTTTCAAGTTACTTTCTTCTTCCACTTATTCTTTCTTTGTTATTACCATTATAAAATAATAAATCCAGTATCTTATATATATTGTGATTTTATTATAAATATGGTACAACCATATTCAGTATTATATCCATCCTTTGAATGACATGTCACCATACGTGCGTACGTACGATTTACCGTCTCCACGTCGTGGTATAATTGTTATTGAAAAAATTATTATTTAGATGGGTATAATATTGATGGGTAATTCATGTAAATAAAAAATATATCATGATAATTATTATTTATATATGATATACTATCCAATTATATATTATTTTAATATCAAAAGAGTGATATTGTCACTCGTGCGTACGTACAGACTACCGTCTCCACGAACGCGATGAGATTCATTATCCATCGTATCCATTCAAGTATAATTATCATTTGATGATTAAAAGTAATGTTTAAGGACTTGATATCATTCTATATATGAATAATATACAACCTATCTATAACAAACACAACTTATGTAACAAAACATATAAAAGAAAAAGAGTAAGTTAACACCCAAAACGAGGATAATAATAAAATATTATTAACAAAGCATTATTAGAAGATCGCATATGATATAATAATTATGTATATGGTTATTGTATAATTTAATAACAATGTTTTAACTATTATAAAGGAGGTTAACATACCATCAACTAAGGAAAAATACAACTTAAGGGTTTATTTCACAATCTCTTCATTATCTGAGGTTGTTTATACATAATTATCTACTGGGACCTCTTTATCATCCACATCCATGTTTCTTAAAAATGTATTTCAAATAATTCTTAATATTTTACAGAATATGGGTTAAAGTCATTTATACCCTTTTTTAATTTTTATAAGAAGTTTATAAATGAATCTTTCTCTCGTTTTCCAAGCATGGTCCTTTTTAACCATTTCGACAGAATTAAGGTAAGAATGTGTTTTTTTATCTTATACGGTGGGTGCAGATATTTTCCGTCGTTATAAAATCTTAGAATAATCCCTTACAAGATTATAAGAATATTTTCAAAGTAAAATTTTTATTATGTGACTTTTAAATGATTTCAAAAATGAGATATTTCTATCAAATAGTTTTGATTTCATCTATGTCAACATCATTTAATGGATTTTAAGCTTATTTGAAGTTTATTTATTATGATACAAAACTTCCATATTGTATTTAAGGTTTTGTGAAATGTTTGATTGTGGATGTGTTATTTTTATACCATTCATGTTTTATGGAGAAATTATTGACATTTCTTATGATAGTTTTAATATGAATGTTTATGTTATGTTTAAACCTGTTAATATGAGGAATGAATTGGACTTAATAAGTGACGGGTGGAGCCTGCTATATCTCCTTGATGAATCGATAGGTCTCATGAGACAAACTAGTGTCTTGGAACAAGTCCTTGACAAAATCTTATTTGTATTCTTGGCATGAGGCCTTGGCTATGTGGTTATGATAGTCTGGCATTATGCATTCCATCATTATGAAAGTGGTTATTGATATTGCATGTGATTATTCGACTAGTAGAATATCCATGTGAATAAGTAAATGGAATTATTTCATTTTATCTTTTCCATATTATCCTGAAGTTCAAGTTTAAAAGGATTTTGTTTTAGTTATACATTTCCTTAAATGTTTATGATTATTTATGAAATTTTCCGCCATATTGTTATCCTTACTGAGCATCTAAGCTCACCCCTTTCAATGTTTTACTTTTATCAGGATATGAAGAAGTAATTTATGAATGACCTGTAGGGATAGAATGAGGGGATATGAAGACAAGATGTTCTTGTATTAGTTTTCACTTTATGATGTAATATAAACTTTATGAATGTATCTAGTTATTCCAAGGCTACTAAACAATCAGTCTTTCGAGACTTGATCTTTTGTGATCACGCCAATATTATGTAATAATGCACCAAATTTGGGTAACTGGGTTCGGGGCATTACAATTATAATCTCCAATGATACATATTGGGTTTGTAGTGTCCCCCAATGAATTTAGGTGTGATCCACTATCTATGTGTTTCTATATTATTAGTTCTAGTAGGGTTTGTAGAGCCCCCCAAGAGACATGGGTAAGAACCCCTATCTAATTATCGTGATCCCTTGGGTACTAGTGTGACTCTCCTCTTGGCTAGACTCGATGAGTGTGTTCTCTTGAATGGATTCCATCTGGGATGGTAGGGATGTGACATTGGATTCTTGATTCTCAATGAGTGAGATCTCACTAATTAGTGTCATTAGGGATGGTAGGGCTCATGGAGTGAGTTCTCCCATATGATAAATACACTTGCTCCTTGAGTATAATCCTATAGAAGGCTATATGGTTGAGACCATGAGACTTGGAGTTTGTGATGAGTATATCTAAGCCTTTTAGGATTCCTTCCAGTATGACTCATTTTGTGATTGAAATACCTTATGTTGAGAAGCTACATAGTTATGTATATCCAAGTTGGGGAGATGGATATTTTTGTTCAATCTAACTTGGGGTTTTTGAACCCTACAATTATGGGTCTAAAGGACTGTTTCATTTCATTTTATCAATTTTTATTTTGGGTTTTGGGGTTCCTATTGATTATGTTTATTCTCACCCCTACATAGGCTCTTCAAACACATTTCATGAAGTAAGAAGACAAAATTCTTTCAAACAGAGTCCTTGGACTCCTAAATCAAGAAGATAATAGTGAGATAAATAGACCAAGGAGTGTACGAGTGGTTTCATTGGACAACATACCTCCACCTTATAATTGGGATGAATGATTTTATCAGTTTTTAGTGGGATTATATTTTTCCCTTTCATGATTTCAATAATTTTTTAGTACTCTGACTATGGGATAGTGTATGCATGTATTTTTTTTATTATTTGTATTATTTTAAAATTCTCTTTTTCATGGAGATCGATGAGTGTGTGTGTGTGTGTGTGTAACATAGGTTATGGTCACCCATGTGCATGATATTACTAATCAGTGATGATATCCATATCTCAACCTATTAGAGGTGGGATTGGGGTAGTCACACTTGGTTTACCGCTGGCTAGGTGGGCTTTGGTGGGTTGGTTCATAAAAAATTGGTATCATCGGATGTTCCACATTGGGGATGGATTTTTGAGATTATCTAACAATGATATTTGTTTTTTTTGATTTATGGAAATACTATTAAAGTGGTTCATCATCGACTTTTAGGTCAGGTACTCAAATATTGGTGAGGTGTCCAATGTACCCATTCAATTGGTCTTTGAAAACCTGGTTGTTGACTCGGAACATATAAGAACTCATTGTGGGGAAACATTGGTATATGCATCATATATAAATGAGTTATGATTATCATTTTATTCGTAATTTAGTTTCCCAGATATAATCTTTGATCATGGTATTTCATAATTTTTTTGGATTCCACTTAGATGAAATTCCAACCATGATTCCATGGTGGGATTTTGATGATGATCCTCCAAGTTATGAGACTTCAGTGCAGGTGTCTGTATAAGAGGTGGTACCTCCCAGTGGGTTTTCAATCATGCCACCACCCATTATGGAGAATGTTATGCCAATATTACCATCCAAGGATGTGTGAAAGTTGAGTTCCCTCCATGAGTTTTATATATAGAGACCTCACAGTCTTCGGGGTGATCCAGACCTCCAAGCAGCTGATGACTAGCTTGAGGAAGTGACACATGTTTTCCACCTTGTGAGAATACCTCCAGGTCATGTGGTTCTCCTAGAATAAAACTTATTTTAACCTACATGGGGGAAAAACAGAGTCATGTGACCTAGACACATGATTAGATGACCCTCACTTGGAAAATATTGAGAATCTATTCAAGGAAGAGTTTTATCTAGACATGTTGTGATTGATGTGTATCCAAGAGCATATGTATATTCAACAGTGTATCATTATCATGGAAGAGTATTTAATGATGTTCACTAACCCTTCATGATACTCTTTTGTTAGGGTTCAAGATTAGTTTTTCTAAGAACGAACCTTGAAGAAGGGATTAAATTAGGGTAATTGGGATTCAATGATATCACTATAAATTACTATATATGATGGAGTGCTTGATTGGGCCTTGGTTGTAAAGATATTTCTATATGAGCATGCACATACTATTGGGGATGGGCACATAGAAGTAGAAGATGGTAGGATCAAGGATCTGGTCATGCAATATGCTTCAAGAGAAAATCTCATGACAGAGGTTCTACAGCTTAGGGATCACTGGTCTATTCTAGTTAGCTGAGATAGAGGTTGTGTTTCTCTTGTGATGGTTTGGGGCACCTTTAATTAGATTATCTGAATTGTTATATGGCTGATACGGAAGAGGAGTTGCACCACCCATATAGATACAACAACAAGATATGGGAGTTCCATATAATGGTGAATTTGAAACAGAGGAGGGGAGAGTAGTATGAGGTATAAAATGTTTTGATTTATTATCACCACTACTATCAGGTGGTCAGTTCTAGGATTAAGGTGTTGGAAGATAGTGGAAAGTATAACTACAGGTCGTTGAGGCCTATGACCTAGAGGATTTGGGGATGATTTTAGGTATGATATTTTATCTTTCTACTTTTCATGTAGTACTGATAGACACATGTGTGAGATACTCTATTCTTTAAAATTATTTTTTGAGACTTTTTCAGGGTGATAGGGGTCATTAGGGAAGACCTTTGATGGTGATGTTTTATATGGATTTAGAATCAAAAGAAATATTGATTCTTCACTTAATGAGAGATTTTATTGTGATTCAATCTAAAACCATGTAGGAGATTCAATTATTCCCAAAAAGGATAGTGTCTAGGTGTGGAAAATTATTTCATTTGACTTGGGTGTTCAGGGAAGGTTTGTGTGTCTTGGTGTTGGAGAGGGCCCTAGTTGTGTTGAACATGTGGGGAAGGGAAAGGATGATATTTACATAGAAGTGGAATATATCCTAGAGTCTTGAGTGTATTTTGGGTTATGAAATGTGACTTTACTACCACAACTGTAGTTAGCATAGATTCATGAGCCACTATTCCCCCAATGAAGCCCCTATTTGAGTCCTAGAGATACCAATGGATCCGTTTAGCTCATCCCTTATTCATGGGGCTCTAGTGGAGAAACTCATGGACTAATCATTCCTATTGATAGTGTTCCCAACTCTATAGGAGTGAGAGAACCTCATATAGAAAATTTCCATAGGGGAAGAGATACCCAATGATGTTTTCCTCTATGTGGATTGGTTTCTTACCATCAATGCTCAGTTGGTTTACTCCAGTTTTTGTTTCATTGTTTTCAACTAATGGGATGGAGTTTTACTCCCATGAAGATGATTGACCCCCAACTGAGTAGGATGATATCGTGTGTGGATAGATATAACTAAAATCTAATATTTTCCTAGTATGACCCTAGGAGTAGTGGATGTCAGGAGATTTAAGTTCCATGCAGCGGTGGTGGAGTGTGAGGACATATTTCTTGAGGACATGTCCGATTTACCTCCCTACTAAGAGTTGGACTTATGCATAGATTGGCACCAAAGGACTGTCAAACTATTTAGGCCAACATTTCAGATGGATTCCATAGAACTTTGTGAGTTGAGGTACATGTAAAGGTTTGTAGAAGTATGGAATGATTAGACCTAGTGTGATCACATGGGAAACCAAATGTTTTTATCATGTTAAGTAGATGAGAAACTTGTGAACCAGGTCCTATAATAATTTTTTGGATCGGTTCATGATATTTTTATTTATTTTTACCCTCATATACTCGGTTTTATAGATTCACACGAGACACTTGAGGATAGATTTTAGATGTTCTTTGCGAGTACTATAATGTTATGGAGATATCGTGGAGTAAGTTTTGTATTCATAAGTTCCACTTCTTGTGATATGTATAATCTGAAATGGGATTGATATTGGACCCAGAATAGGTTGTGTTCATGCAAGATTGAGATCCACACAAGAGTGTATCCATAGAAATAGATTCTCACATCGAATTCCATCTCCACTATTGTTAAGAAAGGTAAAAAATCAGTTGACCACTTTGTAATTGTCTCTTATGGGTGAGGTTGGTGTGGTGTATCTCTAGTTGATGGTTGTTACCCCTCCACTTTCATAGCAATGTGGGGAAGTACTTCTTGGGGATATCGTTTATGTGGCCTCTCATGACTAGATATCCATTGTACGTGTTCGTGATAAATTTTATGAAGTAGGGACCATTTTGACATTATGATGGTTTATGAAGACACAATTCATGTTGTGAGATGAGGTTATATGTTGGTTTCTTTCCCTCAGTAGTGCACCCAAGTGAGTGATTTCTTTATTGTAATACTATCGAATCAAGTTTGGTATCCAAGGTGTGGTATCTTATTTATAATTTCATCCTTTTGTTTCTCACCTATTAGTAGGTTGAGATTGAGGTACCAATATAAGATAGTAAATTTGGTGATGACTATGGTTTTCATGATGGTGTTTCTATGATTAGTAGTATGTGATGAAATATATTAGCAATCAGCAGAATGATTTCCATTTTGTCCCACATCCTAATCATCTGAGATCATATCTTAGTGGATAATTATCCCAAATATCTGTATATCTCTATATTTTTTAGAAATTTTTCCAGTATCTATATTGGGATTGTAAGGTAGCATAATGCTAGAACCCTTGATCGTAGTTAGAGTTGGTTCTTGGTTTTTTCCATTTTTCATAGCGGAAGAGACATTTGCTTGACTCATTGCATAATGTAGAATTAGATGAGTTTGGCATCATATGCGGGGTGTCATTTTCTAGGTACCCAGTGGAGTTTGAGTTATGGTAGAGAAGACCCATTGTGGGAAAGTGGTTTCCCTGGGTGTGTGTCTGTAGACTACATGTGAGCCTTATGTTGAGCTCGCTAGGGTGGAAAAACTAGTTGGGAGCTCATTGTATCCTCACATATATATAGGTTTTTTCTTTTCAAGATGAAAATAGTGGAATATAGGGAGGTTTAAATGACTCTCATCTTTTCATGTAAGTATTTGTAATATTTCTAGGAATATTTCTGGAGCCAATCATTGAGTTGATGTGGAATTATAGGATCCAAATATCCTTAATATAATGATATTAAAAATACTAAATATTTAATAGTGAATGCAAGAATTTTTTCAGGAAATATGTAATAATAATAAAACGGAGTATATGATCATAAATCTAAGACCACTATTGAGTTCATAATGTGGATTTTAACCAAGGGGCGACATAAGGTTTTCCAACATTAGATGCTCATTTATATTCAATTTTTGGCAGCATATTAAATGATGGAGGTATGTTAATTAAATAAAAGTTAATTAATAAACACAATACCTTTCACATTTGATTCCCATGCATAAAAGATGATATGGATATCCCCATTTGCATAATTAATGACCTAAGAGAGATATAGATGAGGCAGTTTTGAACTCCACTACTGATGGCTATCGCCACTGGATCATTGTGTAATAGGTTTTGAGAATCACATTGGACAAGAAGCTTTAGCATTTCACCACGAGGTTTGAATATTTATGATATTTATTCCTCAATCCCCTTTAATTCATGTTTTTTAAGATTTTATAGGCCTATTATGAATGCTAGAGATCCCCTAGGGGAAGATCTGTTTGTTTTTTGTGAAAATCAGGGGTTTGGGAGGATAATAGTGATTTATGTTTTGGAAAACCCTGTCACAAGGAAAGTAGTGTTGTAGCACACTCCATGTGGTCTTTCCATTTTTGGATGATAATATTTTGGGAACTATATGTCATGTCTTGGGGGTACACACCATATGGTAAGGCTTTGATGGGTGGTTGTGGACATGGACAAGAACACTATTTAATGGGACCTGGCCATGTGGAATTACATGGCCAAACCCTAGTTGTATAAGGCCGAGAAGACCTATATCATTACAAGGGAATGGGTCATGGTACAAGGGAATGTGCTCCTACACATGGGAATAGCCAAGGACATGGTCATGGGGATATGTCTTGAGCTACAAGTCTTATAGCTATGCTACAGACCATATACAAAGACATGGTAATACATTTCATGTTTGGGAAAGGATACCCACCTAAGAGTTCAGGATGACATAATTACTATGTACTATAATGTAATTCCATGTATGACTACATGGATTGGAAAAAGGAGTGAAAACAAGGAAAACCCCTTGTGACCAGTCATGGTTACATGTCATGTAACCCCACATACATGTCATGTACTATGTTACATGTCGAGTACTATGTACCTGAAGAGGAAACATTGTGTACTCACATTAGGAACTTCTCCCATATACGTATCCATCGTCGAGATATATATGGAGGTCCATGAGTAGAAAATCCTGAGTTTTTTCCACATATAATGAAATGGTGAACATGGTTTTCAAATTAGATATGTGACGCAAGGTGATTCCAGTGAGATGATTCTTCTAGATATGCTTTCCAGTATCATAAGGGTTTGTTCTTTTATTCCATCCCCATGAGTTTAATGTGGCATCACATCCTTAACATAGGATTGTTATCCTCTCTAACGTATTGGTTTAGATATATTTTTTTGGTATCCATTAGGGACACTTGGGTGGAATCCACTATTATATCATTGTCTGTCCTAGGTTGGTTTTAAGGAATCAATATGACCAACATTCATGGGAATAGATCCCCTATATATAGGGTTGATTCAGTATAGTTTTTGGTATCATCATCTAGTTGATCAATAACTTGGGGGGTAATTTGGAATGGGGTTTGAAGCATCCCCTAATAGTCTTGGATATGAACCCTTTCTGATCATTATGAACTCTAGAGTTCCTGATTGGGTTTTTCACATCTCACAACAGTCCTAGGTATGATCCCATATCATTGTGATGAGATATTGTGGGTTTCAATATGGTTTGAGGAGTCCCCCATGACACATGGGTGAGGTCCCCTATCTGAATATCATGATCTTATGGGTACCAACATGACTCTCTTCATGGATAGACTTGATGATTGTGTTATCTCAGATGGATACCATCAAGGATTAAGGGGGTGATACATCATATTAACGACACCCAATAAGTGAGATATGTTGAATGAGTTCCATCAGGGATTGAAATTCTTGTAAAGTGAGGTCTCCCAAATGATCAATACCCCTGATCCTCGAGTATAATCCTACAGCTGAATGTATGGTTGAGATCTATAGAATTGGAGTTTGTGATGAGTATATCTGGTATTTTTTGGGAGTCCTTCTGATTTGTCTTATTATTGACTTACATACCTTTTGATCATTAGCTAACTATCCATGTATAGTCAATTTATTAAGATGGATATTCCAATTAAATATTAGTTGGGTTTTTTATACCCTAAGGAAATGGGTCGAGAAAACTATTTCTTTTTTCATTGGCCCCTTTTTTATTTTTTTGGGAACCTAATTGGTATTTTTATATCACCCCTATATGGGATTTTCTCGTACATATTGTGTCTTATACAAACTATGGTATTTTTTATGGAGTCCAAGGAGGACCTGGAGAAGGTGGAGAATACAGGTCTAGATAGAATGTGGTGTATATCAGTGGTTTCATTTGATAACAAACACCATCCTTCTAAACAATTTGGATGCTATTATCATATTCTGGTGGCCTTCCATTTCATGATTTTTGTACTTTTGTTGTACCTTGAATATGGGATTGATTTATGAATTTATTTTTTATCATATGTATTATCATATCTCCACTCTTTCATGCATATAGTTATGTGTGTGTGTGTGCAGGAACCATAGGATAAGACCTCTCATGTGTTTGATATGACTACTTGGTGTTGGTCGCCAGCCCCTAGCCTATTAGAGGCAAGCTTGAGGTAGTATAACTTAGCTTACATATACCCAAGTGAGCCCATATGGGTTTTTTCATGATAGATATTATAATAAATTCACTTTATAATCATACTTATTCATTGACTATAGAATGTTATAGTTTGGATCTGTTTAACCACCTACATAAATGACGCTATAATTTTTTTTATCATGTATGGGTATAGAAATATAATTATTATAATATAATATATTAATATTTAATTAATGATTTTATTTTTTTCTTAATGGTAAAATTAATAATTAATGTATTATTAATATTCTATCATTTATTTGTTAAAAATTATCATAGTAAGAAATTTATGGATTTAATAATAGATAATCATACGAGAATACCCTAAATAATAAACCTATAACTTCATAAATAATTTTATAAATTATATTATATTAATTTTCTTATTATAAATATGATGAACTCTGGAACAAGGATTTACGACTAAACCTGCTATACTTAAACCAACAAGGAACAGTTCAAACTAATAACACTAATGATCAATATTAACTAAAAATAAGAAATAACTATGTAATATATGAATATAAAAGATTAAGAGAAATGGAAATAAAAATGAATAAGGTTCCTAAATAAATTATTAACGAGTCTTCCTTCATAATATAAGATGTCATATCACACCCGACTAAGTGTGAATTCGATGTATGGGTTTCTTACTTCAAATTCCCTTCTTGGACACATGTTTCATATAATGAAACTATTTTAATTTATATGCTTCATATACATCCTTTTTGACATATTATATCTTGAGTATCATTTCATTACTGGTATTTATAGTTATATTTAAATTTATTTTCTGAAATGAATTTTAAATCAAAAAGTGTCCAAATTTGTAAGGTTTTATTTTCCACTTCCACTTTGAAATTGAGGCTGTTTATAATAAATTTTCATTGAGATAATTTTTTTCTATTTCTTTATAAATCACATATATTTTATTATACTATGTATATTTCTTTTTTTACATGTATTATTACAATTTCACTTCCCCTTGATTCATAATTCCACTAAAATTTGTTTTTTATTGAGAAGCTGGTTGTATCTCTTCTTTTGAATGGGAATATTTTTCCTCGATGTTTGTATTCTATAATTTTTTTATAGTTTTTTATCTATAATTCTGTGATTGATCATGTTATCTTTCTATTACCATTGAATTTACTTACAAAATATTAAAAGGAATATTTTTAACATTTTTTATACTATACATTTTAGAAATTATTAAAAAATACAAACAGAATCTCTATTTAATCATTTTACACATAAGCACATTTCCCAAATTTATGCATGTTTTTTTAATGAATATTACTCTAAAATTTTTCATTGTTTTCCAAAGTAATTTATATTCTCATTATGTTTTTAAAATTTTCATTTTAAATTAAAAGTTATCAAATGAAAAGGACATTTATTTTTGTTTTTTAATGAAACATTATAATATTCTTATAAAATCGTTTTTAATCTATATAAGAAACCTTTAATGATTATTAGAATTCACTAGCGATATTATCTAACAATACCATTATCATTATTTTTCAGGATGGATTATGATCATGTCTTGTGGAAATATTCAAGAAACCTACTTATTTATCATGGGTTATTAAGCTATGATATGATTATGTATGTTTTCATATCCATGTTGTTTAATATCATGGATAGTCATATATCATTTATAATATTACTATATTTTGTTTGGTATTGTTAAATTAACCATATACCCATTATAATACACAGTGTTACTTTGAAGGGTTCTTACCATGAATTTTATTCCATTTATTGACTCGTGAAATATTAAAATTCTATATACTTTAAATTTCAATATGGATGATTGTTGAATATTAAGTGATATTAATTATGAATTTTTTCCTTATTCATTAAATTAATATAATTTATTCATTTTAAATATTTTGTGATATGTGGGTCCAAGAATTATATATCCCCTTGATACATCATTATGTACCATGAGACAAATTAGTTTGGATATCTAGTGTATGACTTACACATTTATATATGATGTCTTGGATTTTGGCCTTAGCAGATTGATTTAAGTGTCTAACATTATGAATTCTACTACTATGAAAAAAGTTATTGATGTTCATGTGATTATTTACACTTTTATGTTAACAAAGGATATATTTAATATTCATTTTATATGTTAAATGGTATTGTTTGGTTATTAGTGATTCCTTCCATACTATTCATTCCTTTTTTAATCAACAATATATTTTATTCTAAAATACCCCCTTATTGAGTGTTTGAGCTCACTATTTCATATGTTTCCATTCACCTAGTAAATAAGGGGAGTATTATGTATGATGTTCCTTAAAGGGTATCATTTCTGTAAAAATTTTGAGAGTTATTGAAGAATTATTATAAAATAAGGAATCCTTTTTTTAGTGGGAAAAATATCCATTTGATGGGAATGATATGAGTTTTTTTAGATAAAGGTTTTTTATCATTGAATAAAACTCTCAACATAAAATTTAATATGTATATAACTAACTCAATATTTATTATTGAAATTATAATTATGAGTGGTTATGTTTGAGATACATCAGTTGGTTTCAAATATAGTATGCAAAGAATATGTTTTTAACACTAGATCATGGATTATGGTTATAGGGAATTACATAGGAATCCCTACACCCAGGAACACTCATTTTCATGAAAAAATTATGTTTCCCATGAACTTAGAGATATACATGGGTTTCTCAAGTGGTTAACACTGATATCTAGGAAATTGGGATAGGGATTACCTATAAAAGGACCCCTGGCCTCCTATCACAACACGAAAGTAATTCATAGATCACCTAAGGAAATATATATACTTTTAGAATTCAAAAGTCTTCCTTGTAGTCAAATAGTTATTTTTGAAACAAAACCACAAGGGAGGGGATAAAAATTCTATTCCTAGGCCCTTCTAAATTGATATAACCCTGGGAACTAGACCACTGAGGTGCCAACCCCCTAGGAACCAAAATAATTAGTCATTTACCACCTGGGATCCACATTACATGTCCACTGACCATTTGAATATTGAAGTACTTTGGATCTCTATTACTCATTTTCCACACTTCTTGGGGCACTTGTTTGGGAATCGACTCTATCAAGGCCTCCTACATGGGTTCCCAATTGTCTAGGTCACCTACCCAAGTTCCCATTCACCAAGGTCACGTACCAAGGTGCCCATTATCCCATGTCACTTACTTGGTAACCCATTGGTCTATACCATGTGGCCTCCATCCCCACAACTTGTGTTAAGATTGATGGTAAACTAAAATATACAAACTTCAACATAATCTCTCTATATTGATCATTGGGCCTTATGAAAAATTGAGATTCATTAATATTGGTCAGAGTGAGTATCTCAAGAGCGGGGTGAATTAAGTACCCAATAAAAAATTCTGTAAAAAATGGATTATTTTGAAATCCCCTAAATATTTACATATATCGCAATTTATCAAAATATGCAATATGATATAGATCCCAATTTTCTAAAGATTTATCCAAATATTGATTTGGTATCAAATGAGTAATATATAGTATTTTTAAATCCTTTGAAATAAATTTACTTGATAAAAATACTATATGAACACAAATTAAGACAAACTATCAAAGTATATATTTTATTTATAGTTAAAATAATTTTTAGTTTTAAAGTGGAAATAAAGTATAAAAATATTAAAGTACACACTTTAAATAATGAATATAAGTGGTTTAGTATCAAGTAGGGACTTAGTCCTCTACAGATGGTTATCACCTACCACCAATAATTTTATATAAAATAAAGAAGATGATCCAAAACATGGATCGATTTTACAATATTTTACAAATTTTCCAGGTAACACATGACCTCGTCTATAGTTATACATGGGATTAAAAAATAAATATGGCATACAAGGAACTATACCCCTCTTAACCATGGAATTAATGGTGTAATAAAAGATGATGAAATAACATGGTATATT
The DNA here is from genome assembly GCA_963277665.1 of Viscum album. Lineage (NCBI taxonomy): Eukaryota > Viridiplantae > Streptophyta > Magnoliopsida > Santalales > Viscaceae > Viscum > Viscum album. The sequence goes on along the minus strand of OY728123.1, from coordinate 608,562,689 downwards.
CCATTTCAGTATAAGATAAATTCTGTGTATATAAGGACAAATTATAACACACACTGGTCAAAATGTAATAGAGATAAAAAAACTAATCAATTTAAAAGTGTAGAGTTTATAAATATCTGGTCTGTTGAAATTCATTTTGTGACCATTGATTGGATTTTTCAATGAATCTTGAGTCAGGATTTCTTTAAAACTTCAAAAAAATAGAGTGTCACGTAGTCTTTTTATCTAACTGAAGGAAAGAACTGGATGTGATAATGTAGTTCGAATTCCCAATCATGTGTTTCTAATCAGTGATATCTTGTTGTTTGCAACATGTTTCTGCTATATGTGTGTTTTTAAGGTTTGATCTATCAACTTTATATTGGTATAATTCATCTACTCTCAGTCTTTTACTACACAAGGCAGTGTACTTCACTTTTATCAGCAATAACTTGGAGAAGATCTGGATCATATGCTTCCTTGTATTGCACATTTTGACACTCTCTTCAATGCTTTCTATTGAGAATTTGAGAGATAATCATTAAAATAATAAATAGAAATAAATTTGATAAATATATCCTTTAGAATAATGTAATTCAAAAAGATAAGTTAGGAAAATAGTGGTGGTGACTCAAGGTATGATAGTCTATCGATCTGGAGGTATGTTGTTCTGGTGGTATGATAGTGATAGTGTCTTATACTTATCCAAATTTACACTATGTTGGCAGTGTCTCAACTAGCGGTGACTATTCTGAAAGTGTCTGGACTAACGTTGTCATAGACATAGAAATAATTTTGTGTTGGAAGTATGACATTGGTAGTGCCTCATCTGGATATTTCTCATACTTATTCAAATTTGTGTTCTGGAAGCATGACAACCTGATGGGGTGTCGACTAATGGTGTCTCACACTTTTTCAATTTTTCAGTTCAACGGTATGACATTCTAGCAGTGTGATTTCCTTACGATGTCTTATATTTTGTGATTTTTTTATACTAGCAGCGAGTAATGGAAAATAGTGTCTCATTTGAGGGGTTCCAATCTCAATGGTGTCTCATCCGTAGACAATTTTATCACTTGTCTCAGATTATGAAAATACTGACTGAAAAAATAAAACTCATTAAAAACATCAAAATCATGATTTGTGATCATTAAAACTACAATTTCAATAATATCTCCCTTTTTGATGATCAAAAATCATGGAATCAAAAGTATTGCAGAAGCTTAAACAAGATATCAAAGGTAGTATAAATAGGAAAATATCATTCCCAACAAGTGAAGATGGTGTCAAAGGAAATCAAGAAAAGAGTAAGAATCAAAGTTAACTACTAGGAATAGAAGGATTAAAAAGAGATAGTATCAAAGATAACATAGAAACAACACTTTAATAAATCATATATTCTATAAAGTTCTCAAAGAAACTAAAACAAATATTCCATAAGTAATCTCCCCCTTTTGGGACTATCATAATGGTAAATATTAGCATAATAAATATATTAAATAATGGGAATGTAAGCTAACTGAATAAGAGTTAAAAAACACATTAAACAAGATAAATAAAAATATATTAAAATAAAATACCATTAAAGACATAAAATCTAATCCAACAAATAAAAGGTTAATGATTTGACAGACGAGACCATTTGGGATTTTCCTTTAGCCTTGGATTTATATTTCTCTTTATCTGAGGCAGCAAGATAAGCCTGAGTTAAAATTTATGGAACACCATATGAGAGTCTAGCCATATTATGATGATGATCTTGCACAATAAAAACCCTTTGAAAGTGTATCAAAGCTTAAGAAGGAGACATTATAAAATGATATAAAGTGGAAAGAAAAATAGTTTGAGGATCTCAAACAACTCTATGTCTACATGATACTTGAGGAGTAATTGAAATTTCTTTATAAGCTACAAATTCTTGTCCACGAACATGAATAAAAGGCTTCATGATATTTCTAAAATCCATGAGGATTTGGAAACCCATTTCTATTAAACTAAAGAAGTCATATTTTTCATCCATAAAATGCTTCAAAACATGAGTCATCTCCCTGATAAGTCTTAATTATTCTTGGAAATATTGAGTTAGAGAAGGTGTCCTCAAATTTTTTGCTAATAATTTTCAATTTTCATCGATCTCATGCTTTGTATAAATCTTTGATAGGTAAATTTTTGTGGACTTAGCAATGGTTTCTCTATTAGCTTTCATTTCATGGGCATAGATAGTAATCAATTTGAGAACATGATCATATTTATACTGAATTCTTATCAAGCTCTCTTGAGGGTAATTAGTGGCACTTTCAAAAGCACAAGCTAAAATTTCTCACAACTCATATCTAAAAACTGATTGAACCAAATCAACATCAAACACTAGAGTAAGTGGATTATCATCAACATGATTAACTAAGATTTATCCTCAAGACTTTTTAGGACTCCATTCATGGAATCTTTAAAATTAGATCTCATTTTTTTAATAAAATACTTGAGGGGTTCTATTTCACCACTTATCATATTATTCTAAGCCTCTATATCATAAATAGGATGCATAATATTTCGTTCTATATGTTGAATAACCAACTTGAAAATGTATCTTTCCTCTTTCTTACATATGATATTTTTTTTGAGGATGTCAATTCTTTAACTTTAAAGAAAAATCAGACCAATTTTTTTACTAAAGGTATCTAAGTAACCTTTTGTGAAAACAATGACTAGAATAACATGAGGATCTAGATTAAATGGTTTAGGTGTAGGAGGTTTCCTAGAAGATTTTTTTTCTAAAATACCTTAAAGTCTACTTGAGTTATCAAATATCCCTTAAGATCACCTTCAAAACGAACCTCTGGTCCACCATTCTTTGATGGACTCCTTAAAACATTTGATTACTTTTCCCATTCTTCTCCCATTGGGTCAACCCATATGTTTGTTAATAAAACTAAAATAGATTCAGTGGAAGGAGGTACATTACCAATAGGTACAATTGACACTTCAAGATTCCTCAATCCATATGAACTTTGTGCTACTGAGGCGTGTTCAACACTGGCATGTTCATCTTTAATATGTTTATCAACAAGAGGTACCAGTGTTACCTGATAATCATCCTTTTGGCCATCAATATTAGGATCTACTTTTATACGGATTTCAACTTGTGTCTCATCAGTAGGAAAAATAGAAATATGAAAATAACTGCCTTGTTTGGAAGAAGGCATATCCATTATCAAGCTCTGAAGTAATCTCCACCTCCTACCTCTTAATTCGATAACTAGCACCATTGGGGTCAGAATCATCATTATCATCACTTTCATCATGTGTATCCCACTCATCCCCGTTATCATTTTCATCATTTCCATTCTCATATTATTCTTCCTTTTCTTTATCCTCATTATCATCATCATCTTCTTCATAGGATTTGGAACTGTTATATTGCTCATCTCCAGATACCTTAGTCTCTTATTCCTCATTTTGAACAATATTTTATCTTTTTTGGAAGTCTCCTAGGAGTGTAGTATCTCCAAAAGTAATGGGAGAATATTTAGGAGACGAGTCAGGATCAATACCTTCATCAACATAAGTTTACTTTTCCTCTTCTTTAGAAACAACTTCTTCCTTATCCTCATTATCTTATTCAAAAATTTCATCAAGATCCAATCCTTGATCAACTCCATCCTTCATTATGGTTTGATGATCAATCAGATTATACTCAGCCTATAAATTACCAGAATCTATAACCCACTGTCTCTTCTAGGGGTTCCATCTAATCCTAAAACTTGAACAAGTATCAATTGAAAGGTAGAAATCACCATAGTCTATAATAGACTCTTTTTCCTCATCTAATTGGTCCTTGTCCTTAAACATGGTAGAAATCATCTTTGGTTTGATAAAATAATTAGATATTCAGTATGTATTTTTCATCTAACACATATGCACCATGATATATGTAAAAAATGTATCTTATAACATTATTTCATAAGATATAGAATATAAAAATCTTTGTACCTTAAATTTTTGAAATCATTCTTTCTTGGGAATATCATGTGATATAAGAACTTAAAGAGAATCCCACATTCTCTATCAAGCTTTGAGGCAATAGGTCTTATGGTTATTCCAAATCCTATAAGTTTTGCCAAAAATTCTTCATACACAAACAACTCACTACATTCATTAATAATACATTGGAAATCATCATATAGTTCTTCATGTGATACATCGAAATATTTATCACATTTAACTGTAGAAAAACCTATCATTTTACCTTTCATATAACTTCTAATCCAATCAACACCATATTGATAAAACAAAAACACTACATTCTGATAGAATTCATAAACTATGTTTTGGTAGAAAGGTTTCTTTTTAGATGCAAACCACTCTAACCATCCTTGATCCTAGATTACATTAAGTACTGGAGTCTTTATAGACAATATCCACTTTTATTTGAATTCCATTTCTATAAAAAAACTATGTTGGCAAGCTCCGGATTAATAGGTGCAACTAGAGAAACTAGAGTAGATGCACTCGACTATTTCTTCTTCTTTTATGAATATTTTGATTCTTATAGTAAAGATACTTAAGCATTCTTCATTCTTAGTATACATACTTGGTTATGAAATCTTGGTCGAGAATAAGGAGAAGATTTTAAAATTAAGGAGGCAAAGGGTTACACTGGGCTCGAGAGAGGAAGATACGAGAGTATTGTGCTAAGATCAAGGTGTGGTGGGTATACACATTATTCCATTCTTATATCATTTGGGATTTTATGTATTCTAAAATCAAAATAATACTTTAAATAGAATTCAAAATCGAGTAAAAACTCATATCAGGTTATAGGATATAAAAATAAGCTAGAAAGTATTAAAATGGTGGTTCAAATTTGTGAAACAAAAAAAATCACAAAGACATGAAATAGTAATGGAATAATATATAAAGGGAATGAAAATCCAATGGCATGAGAATCCAACAGCATGACAAGCCAATAGTGTGTCACCAAAGAAGTGTGTTAGACATAATGGTATGTTAACAAATAATTACACATAACCAAAATTTATCATTAATAACTCATGTTTGATATATTACATTCTCTTATAATTCAAGGGCTTAGTAACTATATCATCTAACTAATGTTCTATGCCAATAATTCAAGATTGATACCTTCTTTTTCAAAAATGATCTCTCAAAAAGTGATGTCTTATATCAATGTTGTTTGTCCTAGAATGTCACATTGCATTCTTATATATATTTATTTCACTTTCATTATCATTATTTATGGGGACATATCAAATTTGATATCCATAGTCTAGTAGAGTATGTTTCATCCACATTTTTTTTCCACAAAACTACCTGTCTCTATGTACTCAACTTCATCAGTAGACAATGCAACAATTTTTTTCTTTTTTTATTACACCATGAAATTAGAGACTTGACTCAAAATAGGCAAGTTCCAAATTTTATTTTTCTATCTATCTTATATCCACCAAAATCAGCATTAGAATAACTTAATAAATCAAATTATTTCCTCTGGGGGATAAAATTATTAAATTGGTTGTATACTTGTGGTATTTGAAAATTCTTTTAACAATGATAAGGTGTGACTCTACTGAGTTTTATTAAAAATGACCACACATACACATGATTAATATAATAATTGGTCAACTAGAAGTCAAGTAGATAAGACTTCTAATCATACCTCTATAATTAGTTTCATCTACTAGCTATACATGTTCATCAAGACCTAATTTAGAGGTGGTACTCATAAGAGTATAACCAACATTCATTCTATCCATGTAAAATCATTTTAAAATATATTTTACTTATTTACTCTGATATAAAATAATTCCTTATTTGTTTTGAAAGATTTTAAATCCAAGGAAGAATTTGATTTCTCCCTTAAAACCCATTTCAAACTCATTTTTCATCATTTTAGAAAAATAAGTACATATATAATTTATTGATGATATGAAAATAATATCACCTATATAGATTTTTACTACCAATAAATCTATGATATTCATTTTATAAAAGGATTATGGTTAGATATACCTTTTGAAAAACATTTTGATATAATAAAATTGCAGAGCCTATCATACCAAGCTCTAAGAACCTGTTTTAAACAATATAAAACATTAGTTAATTTAAAGAATTATTTTGAAAATAATGATTTTGAAAAACAAGGGGTTGTTCAACTAAAAAATCCTCCATTATAAAACCATTTAAGAATGAACTCTTGAAATCAATTTGATAATTCTTGAAGACTAGATTTTCTTCATAAGAAACTAGGATTTTTATGCGAACAAATATGGATACAGGTGAAAATATTTCCTTATAGTCTATTCCCTATTATTGACTATAACCTTGTGCAAATAATATAGCCTCATTTCTAACTATAGTGAATGAATCATCAAATATATTCCTAAACACCCATTTTGTATCAATAGTCAAGGTGTCCTTGGGTCTTTCTACAAGTTCCCACACTTTGTTTCTTTCAAACTGATTTAATTCTTATTGCATATCTATTAACTAGAATTCGTCACTAATAGATTCATTGATGTTCATAGGTACAAGATGATATAATAAATCCTGTTGTTCAACCACATTTCTTAAATATTCTCTAGTTTTCATTCATCTATTTAGATAACCTAAAACAACATCTAAAGGATGGTACATAATGGATCTAATAGCTCTAGATAAATATGTGCTTTTCAATTTTAGATTTTTAGTTTCAGGTTCTAGAAATTATATAAATTATTCAAAAATTGATGATTTCTATGGTTGTTTGAAATTTGAATCTAAAGGATTAGAATTTAATTTTATAGAAGATAAATAATCTTAATGGTTTTCTAAGTAGGTTTTAGGATCATGTGAATCAATCTCATCAAACTTTCCATGAACTGATTCTTTCACGATTTTGGACTTCTTGTTGAAAACTATATAGGATTTTCTAGATATTGAATAACCAAGGAAAATTCATTCATCACTTTTGGAATAACATTTTTCAAGATTACCCTTAGTGTAAAGAATAATGACATTTAAACCCAAAACTCTAAAGTAATTAACCTTAGGTTTTATATTTTTCCACTTCTAATAAGGGATATTATTAAGGATAAGTCTGATCAAAACTCTATTGATGATATAATAGGTTGTATTGATAGATTCTTCCAAAAAATAGATAGGTAGGTTATACTCATTCAACATGGTTCAGATTGTCTCTTGTAAAGTTATATTTCTCTTTTCAAAAACTCCATTCTACTAGGGTGTCCTAAGAGTAGAGAAGTTATTATTGTATCCATTTTTGTGCATAAAATGATTCAAAATCTTGATTTTCAAACTAACAAACATGGTCACTTCTTAAGGTATTAATTCTAAGTCCACTAATATATTCTACAGATATTTCATTCTTGGTAAAGTAAGAGCAAGATTCACTTCGGTGGGAAAGAAAGTAAACCCAAGTATACCTAGAGAAATCATTTATAAGAACATAAACATGTTGCTTCCCATTAATACATGAAATTATAGATGGTCCAAATAGGTCCATATGAACCAAATCAATGGGTTGAGAAGTTGAAACATTATTCTTTAATTTAAAAGAAACTTTGTGTAGTTTCCCATTTTGATTGGGGTTATAGATTTTATCATATTGGAACTCAAGATTAGGTAGATCACCAATTAACCCTTTTATAGTTATCTTCCTAAGTGAGTGACTATTGAAAGGGCCTAGTATCATATTCAAAATCCACAACTCCTTGTGAAAGGCACTTAATAATGAAACATTTTGAGATATCAAAGAATATAAATCTAAAGTATAAACATTGTTATTTTTCAAAGCAGTAAAAATTAAAAAAAAGATTAAAAAATAGTGAAATAATAATTCTCAAACTTAACATATAAACTTTAATCACATAATTGATAAATTTTTAGTATATTATATTTTAAAACATCAATAAATAAAACTTTAGAAATTAAAACTGAATTTTTGTTACTAATCTAGCCTCGGACGATAATTTTTCCTTTTTTATTTATCACCAAAGGTGACATGACCGCCATCAACCTTGATAAGGCTCTTGAAGAAAAAATGTCCTATCATATGCCTTGAATACCCATTGTGCAAGTATCTTATACTTCTACTAGATTTCTTTATGTATTTTTCCTACAAAATAGATTTATGTAAGGAATGATTTTGGTAGCTAGATCAATTTGGGTCCAAAAATGTTATAAATTAGAGATTTAGGAAGCTACAATTTACTCATGGGTTTTCTATAAATAGATTTCATACTTTTTTAAATAAAAACTATGTTTTTTTTTATTTTTAAAAAATGTATGGTCGAATAAATTTTAGGTATGGATTTAGGAATAAAATCACACTTAGATATTCTTCTATATCTAGGCTCATATCCAATTCTTGTAACATATTAAGGTGAAACTTTCTTTACCAAATTTTTTGTGAGTATCTCTCTACCATTTTTAAACATTTATATATATTTATTCAATTGATCATTATATAGTTTAAGTTCACTGTTTTCATTGATCAGTTGTGAATTTTTCTCTTTTTCTATAGACAAGTACAATTTTTTATTTGAATTTATAGAATGTTGTCTTTTTACAACATTGTATTTGTCCTTAAGATCATTAAATTCATATTGTAACATGTTGATGTATTCAAATAATTCTTAAATTTAAATATTATTAGCTTCATGTTCATTTTCAGAAATATCAGAATTATGCACATGTAGAATATTTGAAACAGTAGGTAAATCAAGTACCTCAATGACTTTAGTCCTGAAACACATATTTTTTCTGTATGGATTCTCTTGTGGTGATGCATCAGAGTCACTGGAGGTATCCTCAAAATCATTCCATGTTGTCTTCATGGCCTTTTTGTATCTTCTTTCCTTATCCTAATATTTCTTTTTGTATGTAATATTTGGACAGTCATATTTTATGTGTCATTTCCACTTACAATCCTATCAGACAACTTCTTTTGGATCATCATCATTCTTCCAATATTTTGTCTAGTTTCTTTAAATTTTATACTTTCCATTATAGTTTTATTTTCTAAAGAAATCATTCTTCTAGTAAAATTTATTAAATCTTCTATCTTGGTGATCCATCTCCTTATCATTACCATGGGTTGATTCACTATCACTGGAACTATAAGATTATAATTTCTCTTTTTTCATTTTATTATCTAGAGGTAGTAGTCTTGAAACTTACTGAATTTCATTTAGGCTTCTCATCTTCTTCACAGTTTACCTTTAATTCATATTTTTAAATCATGATATTTCTAATAAACCCATTGAATAGAAGCTTGATAATATAACATGAATCTATGATAGATGCATATGTACCTCTGTATATTTCTAGTAGGAATCTTAGTAATAAAATTGTAACGTCCCGGTTCTGGGTGCCGCCCAAAGTGCCTCGTACCTGGTTGGCCACGTGGCTTGAAGCCCATTTTTTCCAAACTCTATAGGCTGATGACTAGAAGCGAGGGCCTTTGGTGTGATAGTGGGGAAAGTATTCCCTCATTGGAAGAGTATACAAAAAGTAATAATAAATAGTAACAATAGCGGAAGCAATAATACCATACATCAAAAGTAAACAGTGTAAGACATATAGTAATATAACAACTGGAGCATATATAAATGATGCATGTCACATGTGTCTAGTAAAGTAGCCAAACAATTCACAGTGTTGGAAATACAATACTAAAACCAAATTATAGAAAATCAGTAAACTCCAACAGCATCACAAGCCTCATCTTGGTCACATTCTCTCCAGCTTCAACCGAAATAAAGTACCTAATGAAGAAGGGAGATTTCCCTTTTCTATAACTACAACTATATAATCTGTTTAGGTCCAAAATAATGACTCGAACAGGGTGTGAGATGAATCCCAGTAGGCAACCACCAAAATATTTGTGCGTAACTATTAGTGAATATATATAGCAGGCAATATGAAAAATGAAGCAATAAACCAGGAAGTACTTAAAAGTAAATAATCCTACAGTTTTCAATTACATTCATTTACATTTTTAAATTATTCAATCCATTGGATAATGTAATATCATGATCTGTCCTAATATCTATATTCCCCTATGTAATAGTAACAAAATAGATGTCTCAAAAAACCATCTAACCAATTAAGTAATACTAAGTCCAAGATTGTTCTTTGGCTTGGAAACTCGTCACAAACATTCAATTATCCAAAAACAACCCTGTGGGAATGCTTTCATGGTCTAACCCCCATGGTCCAATATAGCATAGAGTAATGATAAACGACCGTCTAGGTAGCTCTCAAAGTCATTAACCCTAGGTCTGCATAACATCAATAAGATATAAACGGCCTCTGGGTAGCTCTAACAGTCAATACCCCCTAGGTCAACATATCCTAAAAAATTCATAAATGACCTTCTGGGTATATCTCATAGTCAATACCCCTGGGTCAAAGTCTACAAAAAGGCTCTCATGGTCCTATGTAAATAAACATGGAAACCCCCATAGTTTTCCTGGTCCAAGACTCTCATGGTCTTTTGTAAAAATAGCGTGCATATCATAACAAGGTAGTAGATTTAATATATAACTACTACATGGATAACATTGAAAATCATAATACATGAAATTCATATAATTCATAAAACTCCATCCTAAACAACTCAAGGCATGGAAATAAGGCACGCCTCATAGGAAACCTAGGCCAAACGGCTATAAATAGTCAAACTGGGAAAACACATCCATAGGGTGTCACATAAGCAAGGCATATAACCATATGAATATGAAACAACCCATTTTCAATCAATTAAAACATAGTAGGTAACTGATAGGGTTAATTTACCAATCAAACAATACCCCAAATGTGGGTATGAGACACTTTTATCATATATAATCCAAATATAAACAAATAAAGTCACAAACAACCTACCTTGATATCGTAGGATCGATAATCTTGAACGTTGGACCTTGAATCGGCCTAGAATGACATAGATCTATAAAAAGGGTAAAATCGATCAACCCATAATAACTTATCAGAGAAGAGGAATTGGAAATAGAGGCTCTATGGTAATTGAGAACTCACCGGTGGTATTCCAATACACCTGACGATGTCTAAATCAGAGATCAGATGGAGAAATGGGAGGAGCTCGAATTTCGCAGTTGTTTCATTGCTCTCCTATATGAATCAAGGGAAGAAGAAGAGTTTTTTGGATGTTATACATGACCCCACTTCAATTTATCAAATAAAAAAGAATAAGTACCCAGCGTGTTCATTTAATGTACACACTGAGTATTAGCCTCAACAAGCCCCCGCTTTAGGTGGTATTCCAGGTCACCACACAACCATCTACTTGGTGATTACACGGACAGTACGTAGCTATACGTGGTACCTGGGTACATGACATGTACTCATAAGTACATAGTTTTTACTTAGAAAATTATCATTTCTTACTTTTTCCTCAGGAAAACCCAAAATCAAGATCCATACCTCAAATGAATATATGGGTTCTCAAAAACATCCCCCTTAAAGCAATTAGTCCTTGAATTTCCCTTCCAAGGTTGGTGTAGAAGAAGCTTCAAACAACTCTGGACACTATGATCATACGTCGACCTCCCTCTCCCAAGTCTCATTATGTACTCGTCCGTGCTTCCATAACACCCATCTAGAGGAACATACCTTCCATGAAGAACCTTTCTGCTGTTATCCACAATCCGAATAGGGTGATCCTCAAAGGATGGATCCACCTCCAACTAAACCTCCTCAGGTTGGAAAACATGAGATGTGTTAGAAAAGTAACATCGTAGCTGATAAAAATGAAAGACATCGTGCATAGAACAGTACCTATGAGGTTACTAAAACTGATAGGCAACATGCCCGACTCTCTCTGAAACCTCAAATGACCCAACATATTTTGGTGAAAGCTTCCCCTTTATTCTAATCCTCATGTGTCCCAACATTGGTGTGACATGTAAGAAAACCTGATCCCCAACCTCAAGCTCTAGAGGTCATCTCCGTCGATCAACATAAGATTTCTTCAAAGACTGTGAAGTAACCATCCTCTTCTGAATCAAATCCACCTGCTCAGTGGTCTCCTAGACAAGATGAAGTCCAAAAATAACTGACCCTCCTGCCTTTATCCAAGATATGGGTGATCGCATGGGCTACTATACAAAGCCTCATAAGGTTCCATCTGAATTGTTTCCTAAAAACTATTAATAGGAAAACTCCACTGAGGGTATATGTCTCTCCCATGATCCGCTGAAATATATGATTCATGCTTGGAGCAGGTCCTCTAAAACCTGAATTGTTCACTTGGACATGCCATCTTTATAGGGATGGTAAGCTATACTCAGAAGTACCTATGTACCCAAATCCCTCTATAGTCCCTACCAGACACGAGAAGTAAACCGAGTGTCCCTGTCTAAAATGATAGAGTGTGAAACTACATGAAAATGTAAAATATATCATATATACAACCTTCTAAGATCATTAACACTGAAGGCTTTCTTAATCGTAATAATATGTGCTAACTTCTTGAGTCTTTCAACAATAACCCATACCACATCATTCCCTCAAGGCAACCTCGGTAAACCCATCAATAAATCCATCACAATATCATTCCAATTCCACTTGGGAATGGGTAACATTTTTAAAATCCCTTTCAATTATTGATTCTCCACCTTCACCTTCTAACATATGGAACATCTCATGAAAAAACCAGCTATATCCCTCTTCACACCTGGCCACCCATACGGACGGTGTAGATCTCGATACATCTTGCTAACACTGGGATGAACTTCCCAAATTTAGGAATGAAAATCTCACATCAACTCCTCACGTATGTATGCTAACACCCATACAAATCCATGAAAATGTAAGATCTCATCGTCACCTATGGTCCAACCATGAGTAGGGTCCTCTCATGACACACTCTCCCATAGGAATAGGCATTCAAAATCGGATAGCTACCTCATTCACAATCGATCTAGTAGAGTATAAGTAAAATATATAAAAGAAACAAATGTTGGACCTATCTGTCATGAACCTCTAAATACATCTCAGATAACATAGTCATAAGCCACCACTCATTGCTAGCCTCTTGAACTGCCTGTATCTGAGTCCTTCTGTTCAAGGAATCGTCTACTTTGTTGCCTTTACCAGGCATGTAGGCAAGCTCAAAGTCAAAATACTGAAGGTATTCAACCCACCTTTGCTGTCTCAAATTCATATCTTGCCGAGTAAAGATATACTTGAGACTTTTGTGTTTAGTGTATACCACAAAATTCTCTCCCAAAATATAATGTCTCTAATAGCGTAAATCATGCACAACTGCAGCTAAATCGAGATCATGTGTCATGTAATTTCTCTCATGTGGCCTCAACTGCTGAGATCCATATGCAACGACTCCTTCCCCCTACATAATCACTAATCCAAGCCTGATACATGATTCATCATAGTAAACAACGTAACACTTTCCCAGCTCTAGAAAAATCAGTACTGGTGCTAAATTTAGTCTCCCTTTCATCTCCTAAAAGGAAGAATCATATGAATATGTCCACAAGTACTTTTCACCCTTCTTAGTTAGGCCCGTCAGTGGTGCTTCTAAGCATGAAGAGTATTATATAAAGCACCTGTAGTAACCAGCCAGCCCCAGAAAACTCTGTACCTCAAAGAAATTTTTCAGCTGATCCTAGGAAATTACTTATCTCACTTTATCTAGGTCTACTAATACTCTTTTCTCTAATATGACATGACCCATGAAGTGAATATGGTCCATACAAAAGTTGAAATTTGAGATCTTAGCATATAATTGATGCTCTCCCAATATACTCAATATGATCTCAAGATGGGTGGCATGGTTGTGTTGAGTGTGATAACACACCAAGATATCATCCAGAAAGACTACCACAAAGTAATCTAAGTAAGGATGGAACACTCATTTCATCAGTGCCATGAAAACTGCTGGTTCATTTGTGAGACCAAATGCCATAACCAAATACTTGTACATACTATACCTACCCCTGAAAGATGTAAGAGGAATATCTGATGGTCTAATGTGAAACTGATGATATCTGAATCTCAAGAAAATATTCGAGAACACTCGGGCTCCTCCAGGCTGATAAAAGAGATCATCAATCCCCAGCTAGGGATATCAGTTCTTGACTGTAAATTGGTCCAGCTTTCGATAATCCAAGAAAAGTCTGAGGGTACTGTCTTACTTCTTCTAAAAAAGAAAAGTTGAACCCCAAAGAGAAGTACTAGGTCGGATGAAACCCATTGCCTACAACTCCTCCAACTGCTTCTTGAGCTTATGTAACTCTAGTGTATCCATCATATATAGAGGAATGGAAACCGATGCCACCCCTAGCACAAACTCAATATAGAAATCTACATCTCTCTAGGAATTTAAACCTGAAAATTCCTCTAGAAAGACATCTCTAAAACAATCTACCACTTATGGAAAGTCCATCTATGAATTCCCCAGGTCATCAAGATATAAACTAGAAATCTGGTCTGTAATTCATCCCAACCCATGATGCTCGGGTCTAACTCTGCTCGCCTATACATCACATTGAACCTTGTATAGAAAAGACCCACCCTATGGTGATGTGAAACTCACCCTGTGGTGATACCAGTCAAAAGAGGCCTAGAAAGAGACTAACCAATCCATTCAAAGAATGACATAAAATCCTATCATCTCTAATACATAGTGGTCCCATAAGAAGTGAAACCCACCAATATCAAGAGGGTACTCCTTGAAATTATGTACATCAGCCTTCCTAATCCCCAAAAGAGTGTATAGCATCATAACATCATCATAAGTAAAGATGCATATCCCAAAGCTCTCCACAACAAAAACAGATATAAAACTATGAGAAGGATTTATATCAAAAAAAGTAGAAGCTAAAACTGATTAAACTAGGATCATACCTCTAATTGTAGAGGTTTTAGTATCCTGATATGGCTGGGTCTAATCCACTATAAAATTCTGACCAATATCATGTCCCTAGAACCCTGCATGACTAGCCTGAGCTGATCTACCCTACTATCACAGAAATCCTATTGTCTGGATACCCCAACCACGACTACCTCCTCATCCTGAATAGCCTGAAGAACTCCTATTCCATGAATTAGGAGAAACTAGTGGTCCTCCTGAATATGGAGTCAAATAGATCCCCGCTCACCAGCTGCTGGTGGGAAAACTGGTAAAAACGCTGAAGATGGCTCATCTTTCCATAATATCGGCACTCAAATGGGTCTCTCAGGCACTGAGGTCTCATGTTCCCACTCTTACCACACCGGTAGCACCTCACCTAGCTACCTGTAGATACATCCATTTTACTGGAATCACCATGTGAAGGCTCTCTATAATGCTTCCTACTATCAAATGAAGGAGTACTAGCCCTAGATTTCAAACCACCCTGGATCGCAGCTCCCAACCCCCTTAAATTGCACTCAGTAATTAGCACATGATTTATTATAGTAGTCATTGAAGTCATCTTGAAAACATTCACCTGCGATTGGATTTCATACCTGAGACCATCCTCAAACGACCTATCCAAAGATAACTCATCACCTCCAAAAACATGTGTGCAACACTGAAGCTCTATGAAACAAGATGAGTAATACATCAATGAAAGAGTGCCATAATCAAAATGCAATAACTCTCAGGCTCGGTCGTCCATCAATTTCTCGGGGTAGAAGTAATCATAGAAGGTCCTATGAAACTCTTACCAAGACATATCCCATTGACATCCTGTAAGTGAGACAACATCCCACCATCTCTTGGCAGAATCACGTAGCATATAAATCACGAGATTCACAATTCTATATGGAGGAATCTCCAGATTCTCAAATATAGAATAAATGGCCTCCAACCATAACTCTATAGCATGTAGTCCTCCATCCCCTAAAAAAGTGGGAGGATTCTACTGCTGGAACACTCATGTCAACTCTGCCGTAGTCGGGGTAGGATGTGGTGCTCCCTAGAAAGTTGGAATTATCCTCATAAAGCATTCATGGAACTGTTCATCAACACCTGTGTCCAGTATAACAACTGGTTCCAAAATAGGCATGATGGGAGGATCTGCTGGTAGTCCCTGATCTACCATTTTCGGTGTCTGATCATCTCCCTACATCTGGTCTACAATTGGAGGACGTCTTGGTATCATGACTCTACAAGGTCAAGTGCACACCATAGTTCATGTTTATCATGTAAAAAAACTTATAAGTGAAATAACATAATAGGAGAAGGAAAAAATACATGTTTTTTTTTCAAAACAGGGTTACACGGCATGTATAACTACCACACAGTGTTTTCCCTTTAAGCCTTAACATGGGAGTGTACCTCTTCCAAACCTGTTCGTGTAACACCCCAACACACGGTGTGTTCTTCCTATGACACATCATGTACTTTAATTTTCCCTCCTACCTAAGTGCTTATACATGGCTCGAACCACATGATTATTCAAGGGTAACAATACATGGTGTGCTCACCCTAGACACGACATGTACCAGTTAAGTCACATATACCAGTGTCATTGGTCACACGGCCAGATACATAGTTTATAACTACAAGCCATGAAAAAAAGAGACACGTCTTGCACAACCTATGTTCCATACACCCATGTCATTGGTCACAGGACTGGATACCCTGTTCTTTACAACATGGTGTGTACAATCTAAACATGGCGTGTTCTACAAAAAGTTTCATAACCTCGTGTCTCTACTCACACTATCAGTCACACGGTCAAGCACTACATGACGTGTACTCCCAGTACATGTAATGTACTTAAGAAAATTCATTATTCCTGAGAAGAAGAGCACATGGAATTTGTTCATAACCTCACATGCTGTGTTGTCTGGGTTTCTAGAAAGTAATCCTCCGAAACTTTTTCAGAACCCTTAAAAACTTGAAATTTGGCTATGTCATGCCATGTTCTGATCCGTGAGAGCCCATACATCCTGTGAATCATAATTTGGTATCCTATTTCACATCATAACTTGAAAAAATTCAATTAAAGTTCAATCATGATTCACCATATCCTGATCTAAGAGGGCCCATAAAAGCCCAGGTACCAAAGTTTGGCATACATCCAAATGAAACTTTACATATTCTAATACCTTATCAAAATAGTAGGTATTCTATCACGACATCTATCATAACAACATTCATATCTAGAACAACATCTATCACAATAGTATGCAATCAGTAATGCATCCTAAATGGCATTACAATAATGAATTACATGGGTTATATAGAAAGTGCATATATGATGCATGAGATGCCATACCCTCATCTCATCGGGTTTCAACTTAAATAGAACCAAAATGATATAAATAATAACATTAGAAAACAAGATAATCACCCAATGGTGAATTCAAATCAACTTTAATAATTGAAGAACCTGGAAAATTGAAATATTCAAGGTAAATTAGATTTTCCCTGTACACGGGTTAGCTACTCCTGGGCACATATTATTACCAACTACCTATTCCTTCTTATCACTGTCAATATGCTCAAAATATTAAGGAAAATTAGAAAATAAAACTACTCAGATACCACTTTGTAACGTCCTGGTTGCGAGTGCCACCCAAAAGTGCCCCATACCTGGTTGGCCACATGACCTCAAGTGCATTTCTCCAAATGCCAAAAGCTGCCAACTTGCAGTGAGGGACTTTGGTGTGATATTGGGGAAACTATGCCATCATTGGCATAGTATACGCAGCAGAATTATAAATAGTAATAATAGCGGAAGCATTAATACCATACAACAAAAGTAAATAGCGGAAGACTGATAATAATATAACAACTGAAGCATATATAAATGATGCATATCACATGTGTCTAAGAAATAATCCAAAAAAGTCACAATACTAGAAATACAATACCAAAACCAATGTTTAGAAAATCATTAAACTCCAACAGCACCGCAAGCCTCAGCTTGGTCCCACGCTCTCCAACTCCAACAGTAATCAAGTACATAATGAAGAAGGGAACTTGACCTTATGTATACCTAAAACCATATAATCTGGTTGGGTCAAAAATCATGACCCAAATAGGGTGTGAGATGAATCCTAGTATTCAACCACCAAAAGAACTATTTCTAATAGTCATTGAATATATATAGCAGGAAATATTCAAAATGAAGCAATACACTAGGAAGTACCCAAAATTAAACAATCCTAGAGTATTCAATTACATTAATTTAAAATTTTCAACTATTAAATCCATTGGATAATGTAGTCTTGGGATCTAAACTAAGCACTATATCCCCCTGTGTAATAGTAACAAAACATATGTCTTAGAAAACCATCTAATCAATTAATTTAGACCAAGTCCAAGCTTGTGATTTGGCTTGAAAACTCATCACAAACATTCAATTATCCAAAAAGGACCCTCTGGGAAATCTCTCATGGTCTAACCCTTATGGTCCCACATAGAGTAGATTAATGATAAACAACCTCCTGGGTAGCTCTCATGGTCAATACCCCTGGGTCTACATGGCATCAATAAGATATAAACAACCTCTAAGTAGCTCTCATGATCAATACCCCCTGGGTCAACATATCATAACAAATTCATAAAAAACCTCCTAGGTAGCTATCATGGTCGATACCCATGGGTAAAAGTCTACACCAAGTCTCTCATAGTCCTGTGTAAATAAACATGGAAATACCTATAGTTTTCTTGATCGAAGGCTCTCACGGTCCTTTTGAAAAATAGCACACATATCATAACAAGGCAGCACATGTAATCTATAACTACTACATGGATAACATTCAAAACAATAATACATGAAATTGATACAATCAATAAAACTCTATCCTATACAACTCAAGGCATTGAAATAATGAATGCCTCATAGGCAACCTAGGCCAAATGGACATAAACAGTGAAACTGGGGAAATGCACCCATGGGGTGTCCTGTAAATAAGGAATCGAACCTTATGCATATCCAACATCCCATTTTCAATAAATTAAACCATATAAGGTAAATAATATGGTTAATTTCCCAATCAAGAAATACCCCACATGTAGGTATGAAATAATTTTAGCATATATAATCCAAATATGAACAAAAAAGTCACAAACCAACTACCTTGATGTCGTACGATTAATACAATTGAACGTTATCCCTTGAATCAGTCTAGAATGACATAGATATACAAAAATGGAAAAATAAATCAACTCGCAATAACTCATGAGAGGGGATGAATCAAGAGGATGGGCTATAGGGGAATTGGGAACACACCGGTGGTATTCCAATGCTCCTGAGGACGTCTAAATTAGAGATCGGACAGAGAACTTGGAGGAGCTCGAATTTCGAAGTTGTTTCATCACTATCCCATATGAACTGAGGGAAGGAGAAGAATGTTATGAATGTGAGATGAGATCCCAATTCAATTTATCAAATAAAAATAAAAGTACACTCCATGTTCATTTAATGTACATGCCATGTATTAGCCTCAACTGGCCCCTGATTTAGGCCATCTTCCAGGTCACCACACGACCATGTACTCAGCTATTACACGACCAATACGTGGATGTATGTGGTACATGGGTACACGGCCTATACTCATAAGTACACAGTGTGTACTTATAAAATACCTATTTCTTCCTTTTTCCTAAAAAACAACCCAAAATCTAGATCCATACCAAATATGAAGATATGGGTTCTTAAAAAAATAATATAGTCCTTATCTGATATAGGTTTTTGAAGTGAGGTCCTTATGCTGACAATATCATTGAATTTGAGATACATGTCAGAAATAGGTTAATCAAGATTCATCTTAAAATTATCATACTTAATAGTATAAGTATTAAGCCTCATCGCTTTATCATTTTACTTTCCCTCATTGGAAATAGACAGGGTATCCAAAATTTCATAAACAGTTTTACAAGACGATATTCTATTGAACCCTTCATCTCCTAGTGTAAAGTATAGGGAATTCTTAGCTTTATAATTATTATTATAAGATAAATTTTTCAAATAATCCCAAGTGCTTCTATCTGTATCATTTATAACATATTCATCTTCTATAGAAGACCAAATATCAAAACCTATCATCTATATATGCATTCTCATCTTAATCATCCATTGAGAAAAGTGGTTTCCATTGAAAAAGGGCGGTCTGTTTGTAGAAGAACCTTCTTGATGATTATCCATTTAAAGGAATAAATTTATAATTGGAATAAATTAATAAATTTAAAGTAAACTACAATCATAGTTTAAAATAATTTGAAAAAATTTAATACCAAAAAAATACCCTTTGATGCCAAATGCTAGCTGGAGTGAGTATCTCAAGAGGGGGTGAATTGATTTGGTCTCATATGAATAATATAAAATAATATTGGATCCTTTGAAATCAATTTACTTGATCAAAATACTATATGAATAAAAATTAACATAAATTATCAAATTATATATTTTGTTTACAGTTAAAACAATTTTTGGTTTTAAAGTGGAAATAAAGTAAAACAAAAATAAATAACACAATGGAAATAATGAATACAAGAGGTTTTGTCCCAATTAGAGACTTAGTCCTCTTCACTTGGGGATCACCCGACACTGAGATGTTTTTATAAAATAAAAAGGATGATCCATATCCTCGATCAGGTTTTACAATAATTTACAAATGTTATAGGTCACACATAACCTCTTCCACAAATATACATTGGAGTAAAAAATAAACATTCCACACAAGGACCTATACCACTCTAACCCTTAGGAGTATATTTTTAAGAAAAGATGAGATGATATCTTGGTATCTTCTAGTTCAATATATGATATAGTGCATGAATATAAAAATAGAGTATAGAACACACTGCTCAAAATGTAATAAAGATAAACATAACATAGCAATATAAAGTGTAGAGTTTAGAATTTATCAGTTTTATATAATGTATCTAGTAAATCATAGTTTTATTCTATAGTGATTTTTGAGTCAGTTTTTCATGAAAACTTTAGGAAAATAGAGTGTCACATACTCTTGTTCTTTGACTGAAGGAAAGAACTAGATGTGATGATGTTGTTAAGCTTCCCAGTCATGTGTTTGTAACAAGTGGGTTTTTCTTGTTTGCAACCAGGTATAGCTCTCTGTGTGTTCAGAAAGTTCAAGCTCTCAGCTTGCTATCAGTCTACTTGATCCACTATCACATCTCTTACCACACGAGGTAACATGTTTCACTTTTATCAGCAACATTATAGAGAATATTCCAATCATCTTCTTCTGTGTGCTGCACATTATGAAACTCTCTTAAATTCTTTCTGATGACCATTTAAGAGACAATCATTAAAATAATAAGTGGCATTAAATTCAATAAATATATACGTTATAAAAATGTAACTCAAAAGGATAATATAGGAGAATAGTGGCGGTGTCTTAAACTGGAGGTGACTCAAGTTCTAGTGGTGTATCATTCTGGAGGTATGTTGTTCTAGAGGTATGATATTAGAGATGTCTTAGACATATCAAAAGCTCCACTATATTGGCATTGTATCAACTAGCGATGACCGTTATAGTGGTGTTTGGTCTGATGATGTCTGAAACCTAGCAACAATTTTTTGTTGGTGGTATGAAATTAGTGGTGCCCCATCTGGACGTATCTTATACTTAGCCAAATTTCTGTTCTGGTGGTCTGAAATCCTGTTGGTGTGTTGAATGATGTTTTCTTAGACTTTTTATATTTTTCAGATCAGCTATACAACATTCTGGTGGTGTGACCTCCTAGAAGTATCTTATACTTAGTGAGATTTTTATGCTAGCAGCAAGTCATGGAAAATGGTATCTCGAGTTGGCGGTTTGAATCTCAATAGTGTCTCTTCCTTGGACAATATTATCATTTATCTAGGATTAATGGGATATTTACAGAAAACATGAAACTCATTAATAACATCATAATCCGAATTGTTTGATCATTAAAACTAATATTTTAGTAATTACATTAACTTTTCAAGATGCATCATATAGTATTTGGGTCATGATACCTATAACCATCTACTTGAGTCAAGATACTTCTCTTGGTACTCATATAACCTGAGTTTATATTTTTATTTTAGTTCCCCCAATATGCCTTGAGTCAAGATACTTCTCTTGGTACTCATATACCTTGAGTTTATACTCTTATTTTAGTTCCCCCAATATGCCTTGAGTCAAGATACTCTTCTTAGTTTTCTTATATTCCTTGAGAGTTGATATTATCCTCTTGGTTTACTCATATTCCTTGAGTTGAGATTATCCTCTTGGTTTCCTCATGTTTCTTAATTCGAGATTTGCCTCTTGAATTCAACATATTATTTGAGTGGATATTATCCTCTTCATTTCTTCAAATTCCTTGAGTCAAGATACCCGTATTGGTTCCCAAATTTTATTCATATAACTCGCATGTGAGGTTAAAATTGAATGGGAAGCTTCCTTATATGTCCCACATGAACTATTACAAGGCACATTTCACCTAATGGTCTAATCTTTAGAACATAAAATAGCTTAGATGAAGTCATATATGAATGAACCAAAAAATAACCCATGTGGGTCTTATCACATGACCATTAAAGTTACTATTTTTCTCAATAAATGGAACTAAATTATAGGGATTCTGATTTTATTCCCAAGGATACAATGGGAGACACTTTCATGGGCCCAATCCCAACTACAGAATGCCCCCTCCATTAATAGGATTTAAATACCTCTATGGATGGAAATAAACTCTAGATTACCTATCTATATGGATTTAATATATAGAGTGGCCAAATAATTTGGTCATATGAGCACTAATATAATTACTATATGCATTTTCATCTTAAATACATATTGTTAGTCAATCTATTGAATTTAGGGTAAAGGATATTGTTATTGGGAAGGATTTCATGAACATGTATTAAATATATAAGTGAGTCTTGTGCTAAATAATATGACCCCCCTAAGGGATGAGTTGACCACCCATCCCCTCATTTGAATAAATTTTCCATCATCGTTATCCATATATGATCATGTTTTTTCCCGCATTTGGAAAAGAGTCACACAAGACTTGTAACAAACCAAATGGGCATGTAGGGTAAAAAACCCATTAGAAACAACATAAAATGGGGTTTCAAAAATTAATAATTAATCATTCTACCTAATACATTCACAAAATATAATAACATAGTTCTTTTAATGTTTAAGTTAATTAATATGATATTTGTAAAAGTCTAGTAGTATCATCAAATTTTAGTGTAATTAGTGTTCCAATATTACTTAATTGATGTGATTATGTTTACTTGATAGATCAAATTAAAATATATATTATATATATTATATTATATTTTATATTTGGATTATAGATATAAATTATTATAATGTATCGAGTATGAAGAAAAAACTATTTAGTCCAAATGAAATTTTAATGTTTTATTTAAATGTTTAATTTTGTAATATCTTGATATCTCACATGATTAGTGATATTTTTGAACATGATTTATCATATTATAGTGATATTTAAATTTAGAATTATTTAAATATGATATATGATGTGGATATAGTAGATAAAGATCATATTCTAGAAATTTATATATGTAATATCTAACTAAATAATAATGGTGATGAGTTTTATGATAAAATCTTACTAAATATTGTGATACATTAGAATACTCAACAAAATAATATGATTAAATCCTGATCTTCTTGAATAAAAATAATTCTATAGTTCACCAATATAAGGATGTAGATGATATCCAAATCAATAAATTATGATTAATAGAATGGTCAGCCATCAAATCATAGGAAAAAAATAAAGAATTAGTTCATGAAAAAGAAAGTAAATTAAAATTTTGGATTATAAAGATTTTGATATAGAAAATTAAAATATACAACTTAATAAAATATTTTATATCTAAATATCCAAATTTAGTTGTAGATTTTAGCAACTTGTCAAATAATTCCACTTTATCTTATTCTATTTAAATCAAAGAAGGATATGCATGTTCTGAAATTTCATAAATCAAAAAGTATACCCATAACATGGAATCAAGAAATCAAAGAATAAATGAGAGTAATCTATGGATTTAAGATGAATTAAATAGTTCTCACCATAAAATTATTAATTTTTCTATTATTATAAAATGTTCAATCTAAAGTAAGGTTTCTAATTATCATTCTTTATCTTATAAAAATCATACTTTATAAAGAAGATATGATATATTATATATTTTTCATCCTTATCCTCAAAACAACTATAATAAAATGTAGAGGATAATAATTTCTTAATGTTTGATATAGAAATCCAAATAATTCATATCCAAATTTATTAAAGGTGAATTTTTTTAAAAAAATAAATCAATCCAGAAACCTCTAAAATTTTTATATGAACTATGTTATCGTTAAATAAAATGATACCAACTTCTAGTAAAATTACCCCACACCAAGAAATATTAAATTTATATAAATGCATGATCACACTTCCTGGAATAACATATAAATTTTCTTAATAAATATTTGAATATTTTGGTATATCAAAAACCATTCTATATAAATACATACTAGAATTTGAGAAGATGATTAAGTTAGATGAATCAAATAATTTATAAATAAAAATGCCATTATTCACATAATGTTCCAAATGATTTTTTTTGTTAAATATAGAAAATATTATCATAATATACTATGAAGTATATAAAATTAAACCAAGAGTGAATGTAACTATTGTCCCTTATCATAGATTAACCCTCCATAAATCAATGCACAAAACAATGAATTGATATAAAAAAGGCACATAATAAAGGTGTATCTACACAAAACTCCATGAAACATATCAACAGACAACACGTTTTAAAGTAGAATTAAAATGATAAGATAACAATAGATGAACTCCCAAAAACACAACATTAGAACATAATGAATTTTATGTGGTCTAAGAAATTCCCTTCATCCATGGATAAACATTGAAATCCCCTAGAAGTGTGAAAATATATAAATTAATGAGTTATAATTGTAATCACTAATCACTACTAAAATTAAAGATTTATATTACAATCATCACAGTATGAAAAACCTATTTATAAGAAAAACTAAAAGCATTTGTTCAATCACTATTCATAACATTAACCAAATATTCACCCAATGTTCCTTTATCACTAGTTAATATTTTAGCTTAATTCTTTGATTTACTTGATGATATTTTGAAAACTAGGAATACACTTCCAAAATAAATCTATTGATCAATTATATTTACATCCACTTCACAATGGTACACCTCAATTTATCTTTTAGTTTTTACATGTCACTATCATGATTACTCCACCACTACTCTAGATGAACTCATTGATGCTTCTCTTAAATGTATTCTAATAGGAAAAAATAATTCTCACCCAAAAAATCCCCCAATAGAATTTTTTTTCTAGGATTCCATTCATCTTCTTTTTTATCATATATATCTTTCACTCCCTTGTCCTTCTACTACAATAGTTTTCCTTAAATCACCTTCTAATAATGTAGTCCCCACTGAAGTATAACACCACACCAAACATTACTAAACTATATCATTTTTCTACATATCAATCAAAATTTCAATCCCATTAACAATTAAAGTTTTCAACATCATATAATACAAAGACACATTATGAAGAGATATTTTAGTTGAATATTTCTTTTCCTTGAATTAAACAAGATGGGTTACACTTTAACTATCACAAAAAAAATCTTTTATTTCCTATATTTTTTCCAAAAAACCCTTTAACAAAATCAAATACTTTCCAACATCTATTTCTTCAGTATAAATTTTCCATGGTTGATAGTGAAACTATTATTTAAAGTTAATAAATATTTCTGACTACCATTCTCCCATAAGTAAACATATATCTTATGGTTTTTTCTCAGTTATATGTGTCTCTACTAAACTCCACATCACAATATATCTATAATGAATCATTCATTATAAAAAACATATATAATACCATGATTATTATTCGATACCAATGTATCATATTCGTAGTTTCCCAATATTCCATTCTTGGATTCGACATGATGTTTTTGATAACTCTAATTGTAAAATAAATTTCATTCCTAAAAAACCATGGAAAAAATAAATATTATAATCACTGATGTATATGGAAATATTATCTTATAATTATCCTAATCATATATTTTTAGTGATTTATATTTGGATAATATAAAGATTCAATCCAATTAGGCATTTTAAATCTTTGTAAACTCACTAGATAGGGTAAGGTTGAGATAATATCAATGTTCCAGTCTTCCGGTCACTCTCAATCATTATACCCAAAATCCTTTTTCTATATAAATTTTTTTCACTTGAATTTTTTGGAAATATCTCTCTTTTTATTTGATATATATTTTATATATAGGCTTGAAAAGATTATATCATTTACAAACAATGTAATTATGATGAGATAACCATCATGAAACAAAATAGAGTAAAAAAATGTTCTACATTTCACTTGGTGAAACCTTTCTATTTCATGAAATCTTCAAATATCTTATTGAAATATCATGGTTCCTATTTTAAACATAATAAATTTATATGATCATATACACTCTATTCAACTTTTATATTTCTTTGAAACCTACTGGTTTCTCTATGAAAATTTCTTCCTAAAATTACCTAGAATAAATTTCATATTTCCATCTAATTGTTTATGTTTGATATATTTCAATCAAAACATTCCTATAACAAACCAAATATTTGTATAAATAACCAATAGAGACAATATATCACTAAAATGAATCCATTCCTATCATCAAGAGGATTTCAAATCCAACCATTAATTATACCATTTTCTAGATACTACTTTTTCCCTTTAATAAATTGAAGAATATTTTCAAAAGTTTTCACATCCCCAATGGTAGATCCATCAGATCCCACATTATATTCACATTTAAGAAAAAAATTATTACTTTATTTACAATTATAACTCTTTATAGGAACTCAGAATTTCCACGAATTTAGGGATTTTAGGTTTTTTTCCATATGTTAGAAGAAAATAGTGCTTGTTTGGATCTTATAATTTCTATGATATTATGACCCTAGTATACATAATTAAGTAAATATAAGAATAAAATAATCCTTACAAAAATCATACACTATTTATTAGTCTTTGAATATTTGGATAAATCTTATATTTCTAACACCCCTAGAACCTGAATTCAATCAAATGATATTGAACATTCTAGTAACTTAAATAATCAATAAAACATGAACTATGAAGTATTTATAGAAATAAATTAAGAATAACTTGATAATTATATATTGATTTTTTTTCAGAGTTTCATCTATTGTAAAGTGTTGATCCTTGTACGAGATTTCTTTTTAGAAGAGAAAAAAATTAAATTATGAATAATTTCTATTTTTCATTGTCACAAAGTTGAAAAATATATTTTCCTTGATATAACACATAAATAAACATGTCACTGACTTTGATTTTAACTTATCCATTCCATTAGAATAAATTTGAACATTGGTGACTGATGTGGCTCTATTTTTACATAGTTTTGCCACATCTTTTTACTTAATTTTTAATTATTTAATTAATTATTTAATCAATTTATACTAAATAATTGTACTTTTGTATATTTATAATTAATTTTGTTAATTAATTAATTTTTATAATTAATTATGTATTTTTAGTCTTTAAAATATTAATTTTAATCTTACTTTATTTTTCTAATTTAATTATGTCTTATTTAGTTTCGTTAATTTAAGTCTGCCTGACTTTTTAATAAACTGACATTTTTTTTATTTAAGAAATTATTTAATAGACATAATTCTATTTAATTAAGTTAGTATTTATTATAATAATTTATCTTTTAACTTAGCCTCATTAAAATATTTTAACTTTATTTAATAATATGTTTAGTCATCATGATCATCATTTAAGTAAATAATATGTGTTTTTAATTAAATTAAGTAGTTCGCTTTTAATTTTATGTGATCAATTAGTTAATTAATTAATTAATTAATAGATTTTAATCATTAATTATATTATTTTATGTATGCAGTTTGATTATTTATTTGTTTTCTTTTGATTTTAGTCTACCGATGAGGTTGATAAGAGCTTGCGGTGATTTATTTGGGTCACCGATGCTAATTTTCATTATTCGCTGCTACTTTGTAATTTGTATGTTTAGTTATTTTAATTTAAGTCTTTTATTAAGTTAGTTTAAAAATAATTCAGTTTATAATTTTAAGTATTGTCAATTAATAATTTCAATGTTTTAAAGGTTAACTCAAAATTCTGTTTTGAATTCATGGTATTTAATATTATTTTAATTAATTATTTTAAGTCTTTTTATTTAGTTTATTTAAGTTTTAATTTTATGTTTAATTTTTGTGTTTATTTTTAAAGGTCACTGTTAGTTTTCTATCAGTGACTATCTCACAATTTGCAGCTTACCAGTAGCCTTATTTTATATCCTAACAGTGACCTTTAGTTGTAACGGTGACCCCCGAACCTCATTGTTACTTTTGTGTACCAGTGAACTTTAATAATTGGTACCGGTGAAAGTTTTTGTTGCGTACCGGTAAGCTCCTTAATTTTTATTTCTAACAGTAACCTTAAAATATTTAAGCTACTAGTGAGCATTTAATTTTTATCAGTGACCTTGTACTATCATGTTTATTTTATTTTACTTTACTTTGAACCGGTAATCTTAATATATATTGCTACCAGTTAGTTTTTATTTTCAGTCTAACGGTGAGCTTTTAATTTTTATACCGGTGACTTGGTTTACTATATGCAACAGTGACCCGTTTATTTTTATTCTATCGTTAACGGTGACCTCTTTATTTATTTTCACCGATGAATTTTTTATTTCCCTCTATCAGTAGCTCCCTCACTAATACACCTCCAACCTCACTGTTAGGAATTTCCCTACTTTACCCACCGTTATCGCATCTCACTGATTCGCTGCTGGTCTTTTGTTTTGTTTTTTTTATAATGGTGACCTCATATCACCCTGCCTCTTTAGTCTAACGGTGAGTCTTTCCTCACTGTTTCTCTCATCTCACTGTTAGATTTTGATTCCTCAACCCCTCCCACCATTTCATTTTTCCACTGACCACTTCTTCACACTGCAGCCTACCACCGATGCCACATCCACAGCTCAACACACACCATCACAAATTCAATCAAGAACCTATCCTACCTCATCAAACCAGATTTAAAAATAATAAAAATAAATCATCCATGTCTAGAAAAAAAACATATATCAGAGTGTCCCCCTGAATAAGAGTCGTCTCCTTCACAAACGCACTATAAAATGTGCGTTTTTTCACGACAAGCACGTCGTGCTAGAATTTCGCACATAACTAACTTCCGCTGAGTTATTTGAATGCACTTGGATTCTTTCCTAACTCTTGGATGAACCTGTAATGTTAGAAAAGAAAAAAAATAAATGAAAATGCAAAAAAAAAAAAAAACGGGTCACTGAACACATTAATGAATGAACTCAGTCATTCATTCAAAAAAACACACCAGACATGAGAGCAGGGCAACACTGGGGACGAGCTAGAGGCCTTGGAGCCCATCTACAGAGTGGTATTAGGGGATTTTTACTTCCTTAGAGTTGGAATTATTGTACTCTGTTCTAGTATGCCTTCATTTCCTATATTGATAATGAAAAAATTAATCGGCTATACCTTGGAGCTCGGGAAATTACTACTTCTACTGATTACTTTTCTTCCTTTACACTTTCATACATTAATGTGTTTAGTATTAATAGGCGAGATTGATGTTGAGTTCATTCAGTTGCTTTTCACCACTGGAACTCAATTTTCAAAACTCCACAATCAAATCAGCGAGATTGATGGTGGAAACATTTAAAAAATAATAATCAATTCACAATTACTTAGGGAATTATGGAGAGTTCGTCCTGTTGTAATTATCTTTTTGAAATTTTCACAGGAGATTTGTTTTGGAGTGGAGAACTCTGAAATCAATCAGCCTGTGTGACTTAACTCTTGGCGAGGGAGATAAGTCACTCTTTTTATGGTGGTGCAAAGTAGTAACTTTAAAGTGAATCATATTACTTATAAAACCAGTAGAATGAAGACTTTTCCCCGGGCATTTTTCTTGATTGTTCATTTATCATCATTTAATATCTATGTTTCTCACTGTCCTTAGTCTATTCTTGTTTCATAATAGTTTAGAATAGAAACTCATAAAGACTATAGTGTTTCATTAGTGTACATTTTTAAAAAAAAAATTAAATTTTTTTTAAAATAAATAGAAAATCTATTCCACTGCTGACAACAGTGGGACCTTTAGTTAGTTTTTATAAGACTAGTGTTTCATTAGTGTACATTTTTAAAAAAAAATTAAAAAAACCTTATAATAAATAGAAAACCTATTCCACTGTTGTCACCAGTTTGACTGATTTTGGAGTAGCGATCTCCTAAAGTCAATCTTCTGTGTGTTGAGTTTCCTGGTGAGGGAGACATTTCACTTTTATTTCATGAGTTTTAAATCAATAAAGTGTAGTGGAGAAGATATCCATTAAACCAATAGGTTCAGATTCTCGGTTATTACTTTTGATCTTCTCCTTCGACCCTGCTTCTTTATTTTAGTATTTTTTTCTCTTATGTTTGTTTTACTATAGATCTTAGTTTATTAGTATACTAGTAAGTGTTTTATTCTCTTGTCATCATCTTTTATCTTACTTTTTGCTTAAAAAAATGTACAAAAAAAATTTTAAAGTAAAAACAACTAAAAAAATGTGCACTCACTTCACTGCTGACAACAATGGAGTTACTTTTGAATAAAACCTAGAACTCTCATCTACCTTCTCTATGGATATACCTTGAACCATTGTGCTAGTGTAGGTTAATAAATGTAATTTGTAGGGCTATTAAGACCTCCGGCCTTATCAAAATTTGGCGACGCTACTGGGGAAGGCACGCACTGAGAGTCTAGGGTTTGAAAAAAAAATAAAAAACAGTAAAAAAAATAAAAAAATCATATAAAAAATATGCTTTAAAAAAATACTATGAACTAGAATCTACTACTTTCGTTGAACAAAAAAAATATTCTCTACTGTACAAACTTGTGTGTTTAAACTCATTTGTTTTTAGTTTAAAGGAAATGGATGTCAATCAGAACTGGAATCAACCGGGACCTTACTATGTTTATTGTACAGATTATGGACACACTGCCAAGCAGTGTGTTTATAACTAGCCACAACAGACTTATTTCATTGAATAGGATGAATATCATGATCCCTGTCCTAACACCCTAGATAAAATTGATCTAATTGATTCTAAACTGGATGCTAGGGTAGAACTAATTAACAATTGGTTAACTCAAATCCATGAAATTCAATTTAGATATTCTCAAGAGTAAGATCAAAGACTGAAAAGATTAGAAAACATGCTCTTGGAATTACAACAAAGGGTTAAAGAACAAAAATAATTTCAAGAAAATGAAAAAGAAAATATTTTTAAAAGATTTGAAATTCAAGTGGAAGAGGAAAGTGAATCTGAAATTGGGCAACAAACCATTTACTTTGGAGAATCTGAATCTATTGAACCAAATCTAGAAACAACCAACACATTGAATCAAGAACACATTGATTAAGACCCTAGAATGAACTTTAATGGAGTTGAGTTGGTCAATTTTGAAACTGAATTGAAACAGATTGAAACCGAATGCACGGTTCTTTTCATAATTCCTACATTGGAGAAAAATCATTATTTTAGGAGTTTTGAAAAGAATTCACTTGGGTTGAAGTCAAACTTGAAACTGAAAACTTGAAAGTAAAAAACTCTTCACCCAATTTTTCTAATTTTGTGAACAATGAGTCGAAACTTGATATTGGGAACACTCTAGATGAGAACATTAAAATAGAAGTTAAAGAATCTGAAATATTTGAACCACAATTAAAAACTTCTCTTCCATGTTATGAAACTGTAAACCCAAAAATTTCTGAAATTTTGTTGGATGGTAAGGATGAGGGAATGATATTTGAAGAAAAACTAATTGATGAGTTCACATTTCCTTATTCTCATAGTAATGACTTTTCTGAAACTTTATGTACTGAAATGGAAAGCAGTGTTGTCATTCTTGGGGAAGACTGTTTAAATTTGATCAATCTTGAACATGACTTTATTGAAGCTGAATTGAACATTTCTTCCCCTGAACTGAAATTTCTAGAACACACTATATACATTGTTTTGGAAAGTGAGCCTTTTGAACTTAAACTTGAAAGAGAGGTTGAACACACACTTGATCTAGGCAGAACTGATTTGATAGAAGCAGTAGATGTTCAATGTGAGTTAACAGATGAGAATCTTTTGGAAGAGATTTACAACATTGTTAAACCTGAATCTTTGAATAGTGATAAAATAAATTCTCTTCCCTGTCTGTCACTTAAATCCTCAACTGTTAATGGTGATGATCCTTTTCATGATTCTGATAATAGTCCAGAGGGGGAATTAGTCATGAGTTCCAATGTTCATAATTCTATTTAGAATTATATTGAATCTCCTCTTGAACCTGCTAATCCTAATTTACCCATATGCACCATTGAATGTGAATCCTTGAGTGTTGAAGTTGAGAGATAAAGCCATGAAAATAATTTCAAACCATTTGAAACACCTAGATCTATGTTGTCCCTTCATGTGTATTCAAATCTTGAAATGTCTGAACTTATTCTGAAAGTGGACAGCACTATGCCCACAATTGCTAAAGGGTGCTACATAGGGGTTATTTCAGGTTATGAGAGTTTGGTTTTAGTTTAATTTAGTCTTGATGCCCACATAATTCAACTTTATGTTAAAAAAAATGGGCCAAACATATGTGGTGGTTCCTATTAAGGAAACCACATCCATCTGGTGACTATAATTAGTTGCTAGGTGAGTCTGACTGGGGACTATAAATCTTGCGCCGCATGGGAGGCAACCCATGGTTTTTGTTGTGTTAACACAAAAAATTGTAAAAAAATAAAGTATAACTGAAGACTTTAAATTCAGTGCTTCATGGGAGGCAACCCATAGTTCTTTTAGTCTTTATATTGTTTTCTTTTAAACCTTGAATAAAATGATGTTTTTATGCTCTGTCTCTGTTGGATATTTTTTTTGGTTTACATGCTCTGTGTTTCTAGGATACTGTTGCTGTGTCATTTAAGGAGTGGAATTCCCATGCTGAAGGATTAATGGAAAACCTAGTCAGGGAAGTATCTTACTGTTATTGTTTGTTTCATTTTTATGCTCCTTAATGCTTTAGGAAAAAAATCCTCTGCATGTTTTTCTTGCTTGAAAAATTCTACGTGTATTGAAAAATTATGCTACATATTTGATGAAAATCTGCTGCATATTCTGTATTTATTAAATAAAACTTTTGCAGCATGTTACTAAGTTGAATTAAAAATCTGCATGTGCCTCTTTACTGAAAAACTGAATTGCATTGTTATTATAATCTTTTCACTGCTTGAAACTAAGTGTGGGGGGTACTTGTTACTGGTAGTTGTGTTTTTCATTGGAAATGATTATTCTATAGGGTGTTTAGCATGTATTTTCTTTTTTGCTTTATTGAATATCCTTTTGAATCATACTTTGTTAAAATGCTTACAACCAATTAATTGTGCACTCACACCTTATATACTTCTTTTGAGCTATTTTGAAAATTCATGTCACTTTAATGTGTGTGTTTTGATATGAACCTACTGATTATTTATTTATTGTGGCAAACAATATTTTTGAACTTCATTGAGACCCTTTATACATGTCATATATCTACTAAATTGAAAATCTTTTTTGAAATTTAATTGATTAATTGTTCTTCTCCACTTTAGAAGTCAACTTTTGGGACAAAGTTGGGTTTTAAGTGTGGGGGAGGGGGTCAATTCTTGACTGTGCTAAACTGTGCTTAATTGTAAGCCCATCAATTCCCACTGCAATTTCAAACTTTTTGTAAAAAATGGTTAATTTTTTTAATTTTTTTTAATAATTCTAGGCTTTACACTATACTCAATTGGGTCTTGCCTTAGGAAAAGTTCCTTGGTGGTAGTTAAGTTGTGCATTGAGTCTGAAATTAATGATAATGGATGATTGTTGAGCGAATTTACTTAGTGGTTTCATGGATATCATGATTTATGACCTACTTTTTAAAGTGATATGGGTTACATGTTTGTGGAGTTATGTTCATAACCGTTAGAACTGGATTGATTCTGATTCTAGGGGCCTCATTAATTTTCTTCTATTTATTATTAGTAATTGCTTTAATGATCCAATGTAAATGGTTTCGATATAAATCTTTTGGAACTGGAGTAATTTGGGCATCTGGGATTCCACAGTGAGTCTCTGAGACCCTAGATGCTGGGTGTGTTTCTGTTAACTTTAAGCCCTCTATTCACTTTGAATAATTGCTTATGCACAGGGCTTAGCATAATGAAACATGGCTTGGGAAAAATAAATAAAGTGTCTAGGGTAAAAAATGATCTCATTAGGGTGAGGGGAATGATGAAATCCCAATGAAGAAGGAGTCAATTGGTTTATGTGGGAGTCATTTAGGTTGTATCAATAAGGTGATTCGGAAAAAAATTATTTATCTTTGGAACCTAGGATTCTGTCAAAGCACAAAGTTCCTTGGTTTAGGTCTTAATTCAAATGATATTTTACCTCATGTCACTTTTGAGATTAGAACCTGAGATTGGATTGAAGTGATTCATTAAGTTTTATCACATATGAGGCATGACAACTTCTTTTCCTGATGATTCATAGCTTTCTTAATTACCCTGGAGTATTTGTTATAGGCAAGATTCATATGAGTAATTCATTTTATTAAAGCCTGCTGTTATGTATTGTCCATTGTTTTGAGTGCTGGACATGTTATAGTGTGATCTTAATCATAAATACATTTTACTATTTTTCAAAGAAAATAAAACATGAGATTGTTTGAGGACAAACAATGCTTAAGTGTGGGGGAATTTTATGTTGCTCTATTTTTTTCATAGTTTTCCAAATCTTTTTACTTAATTTTTAATGATTCAATTAATTATTTAATCAAATTATACTAAATAATTGTACTTTTATATTTTTATAATTAATTTTGTTAATTAATTAATTTTTATAATTAATTATGTATTTTTAGTCTTTAAAATAATAATTTTAATCTTACTTTATTTTTCTAATTTAATCATGTCTTATTTAGTTTGGTTAATTTAAGTCTGCCTGACATTTTAATAAACTGACATTTTTTTTATTTAAGCAATTATTTAATCGACATAATTATATTTAATTAAGTTAGTCTTTATAATAATAACTTATTTTTTAACTTATCCTCATTAAAATATTTTAACTTTATTTAATAATATGTTTAGTCGTTCTGCTCATCATTTATGTAAATAATATGTGTTTTTAAATAAATTAAGTAGTTCGGTTTTAATTTTATGTGATCAATTATTTAATTAATTAATTAATTAATAGATTTTAATCATTAATTATATTATTTTATGTATGTAGTTTGATTATTTATTTGTTTTCTTTTGATTTTAGTCTACCAATGAGGTAGATAAGAGCTTGGGGTGATTTATTTGGGTCACCGATGCTAATTTTCATTATTCACTGCTACTTTGTAATTTGTATGTTTAGTTATTTTAATTTAAGCCTTTTATTAAGTTAGTTTTAAAATTATTCAGTTTATAATTTTAAGTGTTGTCAATTAATAATTTTAATGTTTTAAAGGTTAACTCAAAATTCTGTTTTGAATTCATGGTATTTAGCATTATTTTAATTAATTATTTTAAGTCTTTTTATTTAGTTTATTTAAGTTTTAATTTTATGTTTATTTTTTGTGTTTATTTTTAAAGGTCACTGTTAGTTTTCTATCAGTGACCATCTCACCGTTTGTATCTTACCGGTAGCCTTATTTTATATCCTAACAGTGACCTTTAGTTGTAACGGTGACCCCCGAACCTCATTGTTACTTTTGTGTACCAGTGACCATTAATAATTGGTACCGGTGACCCTTTTTTTTGTTTCGTACTAGTAATCTCCTTAATTTTTTTTCTAACAGTTCCTTAAACTATTTATTCTACTAGTGAGTGTTTAATTTTTATCAGTGACCTTGTGTTATCATGTTTATTTTATTTTACTTTATTTTGAACTGGTAATCTTAATATATATTGCTACCGGTGAGTTTTTATTTTCAGTCTAATGGTGAGCTTTTAATTTTTGTACCGATGACTTGGTTTTCTATATGAAACAGTGACCTATTTATTTTTATTATATCGTTAATGGTGACCTATTTATTTATTTGCACTGATGAATTTTTTATTTCCCTCTATCAGTAGCTCCCTCACTGATACACCTCCAACCTCACCGTTAGGAATTTCCGTGCTTTACCTCACCGTTATCGAATCTCACTGATTCGCTACTGGTATTTTGTTTTGTTTTTTTATAATGGTGACCTCATATCACCCTGCCTCTTTAGTCTAATGGTGAGTCTTTCCTCACCATTCCTCTCACCTCACCGTTAGATTTTGATTCCTCTACCCCTCTCACCATTTCATTTTTCCAGCAACCACTTTTTCACACTACAGCCTACCACTGATGCCACATCCACAGCTCAACACACACCATCAAAAATTCAATCAAGAACCTATCCTACCTCATCCAAACAGATCTAAAAATAAGAAAAATAAACCATCCATGTCTAGAAAAACACATATGAACTAGGTTCAATGTTCTCATTTTCTCAAATGTAATCAATCTGTTGTGGTTGGTTATAAACACACTGCCAAGAAGTATGTCTATAATCTCCACAACAAACACAGTAATGTCCAGTGCAGTAGTTTGAGCCTTCATAACGTTCCATTTTTTTAAATGTTTTAGATAAAACACACAAAAAAAAATCAAATAGAAGTCAAACATACAACTAAAGCAACAAATGTTCATAGTTTTTGAATTTTTTTTGTAGACTTTTTTAAAATGATTTTTTATGTGTTTTTATATTGTTTTTTTATTAAAACCTTTGATTTAGTCTACCGATGAGGTAGATAAGAGATTGTGGTGATTTATTTGGGTCACCGATGCTAATTTTCATTATTCGCTGCTACTTTGTAATTTGCATGTTTAGTTATTTTAATTTAAGTCTTTTGTTAACTTAGTTTAAAAATTATTCATTTTATAATTTTAGTGTTGTTAATTAATTATTTTAATGATTTTAAGTTTAATAAAAATTTTGTTTTAAATTAATTATGTTTAGTTTCTTTTAATTAATTATTTTCAATCTTCATTTTTGTTTTGTTTAAGTTTTAATTTTTAGTTCTAAATATTTTCCAAAGGTCACCGTTAGTTTCTATTTATTCTCTAGCGGTGACATTTCATTTTTTTTACCGGTGACTTTATAACGGTGTTCTTTGTTTTTATTTATACCGGTTACATCCTCACTGTTATACACTTCCTCACCGTTAGAATTTTTCCTCTGTCCTCACTGTTAGTCCCTTCTTTCTCTTTTCCAACCTCACCGATACACCTCCCGCCTCACTATTAACTCTTCTTCACCGTTACTACCCCAATCTTCCTACCTCACTGTTATTTTTTATCCTCACTGATAGACAACCTCCGAACAACCTCACTGATATTTTATCCTACCGTTACCTTGACCCTCACCGTCAGCACACCTCTAACCTCACCGTTATATTTGTTTCCTCACCGTTTCTCTTTCCTTCTTTAAAACATCTTATCACCTCACCATTATTCACCTTGCTACGCATCCACCTACGCACCCTCTCTCTCTTGATGTGGAAACCCTCTGTTACCGCAAGCTGGTTATGAGCCACGTCATTGATAAAGTTCATCTCGTGCCACCATTGAAACGTTGCACCACCACCGGAGCGAAGCATGTTTCCGGCGAGGAAGGGTTCATCGCTAATGGAGGTCACTGGATCCTGGTTCTTCTTAAGCCGCTGCTGAGGAGGAGGAGTCCCGACTGCCTTCCGAGATGCAAACTGCCGCGCTACTTTGAGGAGCCAAGATGCGCACCACCATGGAGGCCGACTTCCGCGCCAGAGTTGAAGAGGACCTGCGAGGAGGGAGTCTTCTAGATCAAGGGAGCCTGGATGTTGTTGGATGCCACTGAATAGAGGAGTGCGTCATGCTGGAGCCATGGAAGAGGCCGCTGTCCGCCGCTTGAGCCGAGGTAGAGCCGGTTCGTCGTTGTGGGTCACCTGTGCAACACCTGTTTGGAAGAATCGGC
The DNA here is from genome assembly GCA_963277665.1 of Viscum album. Taxonomy (NCBI): domain Eukaryota; kingdom Viridiplantae; phylum Streptophyta; class Magnoliopsida; order Santalales; family Viscaceae; genus Viscum; species Viscum album. The sequence continues at coordinate 608,524,545 of OY728123.1, read as the reverse complement.
TCAACCCACTGGAGAAAGGGAGCTTGGATGTTGCTGGAGCCTATGCCAAGCTAGGAACCGCCGGCATTGTTCTAGGAAGATGAAACAGACCCTCCCTATAGTGCCATCAAGGGAGAACTGCGAGCAGATCGCCACTGCTGCTGGATTCCACGTGCCAGTGGGTTCAAAGGAGGAGGTCCGCTATTGAGGGAGTCGCACTGCTGTTGCGCTGTGGAGCCGAGGACCACCGGTTCATTGAATCTGTAGCCACGAACCGTTACAAGTAAAGGAGTAGAGTGGAACCACGCCACCGCCGAGATTCCGACACCGCTAGGTCACGGAGAGGCTGCTGCACTGGGTTACAGAGGAGGAAGAGAAACCCTCCCCTGCTGTGCGCCGATTTGGGGGAGGGATGAAGAAGATAGATAAAAATAATAATAAATAATAATAAAACCAATAATAAAACAAAGTAAAACAAAAATAAGATAAAATATTAAAAGTAAAGTAAAGTTAAAAGTAAAGTTAACTTTACTTAAAAGTTAACTTTACTAAGTCAAATAAATATAATTTTTTTTATAAAAGTTATAAATTTAAAACAATTTTGATATTAATTAAAAGATAAATTATAAATTAAAATACAAAACTAAATTAATAATAATTATTAATAATTAATTAACATACTGATTATAGTAAATTTATAATTAAAAATAATTGTAAATAAACTATAAAATATACTTATTAATTTAAAAATATTTAAAACTAAAAAATTATTAATTTTAATTATTAAATTAAAATAAACTAATTAATAAATTAATCGAACAATTTCATTTCGTTAAAAATTAATAATAATAATAATGGTAATAAAATTATTAATTAATATTATCTAAGTTATAAATTTTTAATTACTTCTTTAATTATGATGTAAATTTTAATAACTAAGTTAAAAGTGTTTAAATTAATAACTTATTAATTATTTTTATTAACTTAATTTAATGAGTTTTTAATAAACACATGTTCTAGCATAGTGATATTATGTGTATAATTTTATAAATAATATAAAGGTAAATAATAATTATCAATCGACTACTGTTAACTTTTAATGGGTAATATTACACTTAATTTTAAAAAATAACCATTTTTTCTTTGCGTCCAAATTTATTTACTTTTATTTTCTATTTATTTGTGTAGGTTTATACCAAATTCGGAAACACGTATAGGTTCATGAAACTAACTCAACGCAAGTTAGTTACAAGGGTAAAACTAGCGCAACGTGTCTGTCGCCAAAAAATGCACATTTTGTAGTGCGTTTGTGAAGAACTTTTGGAATCAGTGGAAAAGGTTCTGTGACAAGCAACAGATGACAAATGGTATTTTAAGTAGAGCAAGAAGCAGAATTTTTGAGGACTCTCATTAGGGTACTCTCATTAGGGGATTCTCATTCACATTCCACGATCACATCAAACGAGAGAGAAGGGACACTCACTTGAAGACACTCATTAATTCCAAAAACACACATTAGAGAGCAGATCCAAGGAGACCCGGATGATCATTCCCCAAACTCATCATTTTGAGAGCAAGGACTCCCGGAGAGCAGCATGAGAGTAGATATGGATACAGAGGAGCCCGAGAGCAGAGTATCACTGAGGGAGTTCTTTTCCCTTCTTGTACTTAGTTTTTAAAATACTCTGTAATTGATTGTATTTCATTGCTCAAATCAAGATGATCAAAGGATAAAATTTCTTAGCTTGAGAATTCAATTCTGGTGGTAAATCTTCCAGACTTCTTCATTTACTTACATTTTTTTTTTCAGAATCATGATCAATCAGTGAGGTTGATTAATGACTCTCTGTTCAGTTGGTTTGCACCTCAATTGTTTTATAAATTCATAAATTCAATATCTACTAGTGAGGTAGCTCTTGAATAAATTTATCAAAGCGTTAATGTATTTACATCTAGAAATTCACTGTGAGTTTATTTCAAAATGTTATCATTTTATAACAGGTAGTAGTTTGACTAATTTTGAAGTGGCGAACTCCTAAAGTCAGTCAACTGTGTGTTGAGTTTCCTGGTAAGGGATACTTTTCACTTTTATTTCTTGAGGTGTGACTCAATAAAGTGTAGTGGAGAAGATATCCATTAAACCATCAGATTCAGATTCTCGAGTATTACTTTTGATTGGCTCCTTCGACCCTGCTTCTTTATTTTAGTATTTTGTTCTCTTATGTTAGTTTTACTGTAGATCTTAGTGTATTAGTATACTAGTAAGTGTTTTAGTCTCTTGTCATCATATTTTATCTTACTTATTGCTTAAAGAAAAGTACAAAAAAAATTGTAAAGTAAAAATAACTAAAAAAATGTGCACTCACTTCACTACTGACAAGAGTGGAGTTACTTTTGAATAAAACCTAGAACTCTCATATGCCTTCTCTGTGGATCGACCCTGCACCACTGTGCTAGTGTAGGGTAATAAATGTAATTTTGAGGGCAGTGACGACTTCCGACCTCATCAGTGACACTCCCAAATACTTTTCGGTTTATAATATCCATGATATTATTGGTCTAATGATTATTATGAAAATGTAATGTCCCGACCCGAGTTCCATACAACGGTGCCTCGAGGCTGACCACCACATGACCTCAGGAGTGCCTCCCCACATGCCAGAGGATTCCAACTAGCAGAAATGGTATAATATAGATAATGGAGAGACAATACCCAATTTTATGAGAGTAATATAATAGTGGAAAATAAGTAGTAACAGAATAACATAGATCCATAAACGGAATAGTAAAAAGATCCAAAGATGACCAAAACTGGAGATAAAATATCAAAACTAAACAATATATATTCCATGCTAATGTACTATCAAAGTGTCAAAATGAAATCTCAAAAAAAAAACTTCTAACTCTCAAATGAGTCATAAACCAATTGCAACTGCCTTAGCTATGATCCATCCCCAAATCATCCATCTAACACATGGCCTTTTCCCTTATCCAGTCCTACAAACATGAAGTTTATTTAGGTAATTATCATGCAACCTGAGTGGGGTGTGAGTAAAACACAGTAGGCCACCACTAATAGTGTCTAAAACAAATCCAATCAATAATAGGTGTATGTAGTTGTATAATGAAATAAGTGCAATGGAGAAGTAAACAGTTACAACATTATCATATATTCTTTATTTAACCACAAAACCCTCAGGTTCCCACGGACACCTGATCCTCAATACCTGCTTCAACCCATGCCAAAGTCTTAAACATTTCTCACTATTAATTCAAAATTAATTTAACAAAAGGGCATTTATTGTTAATTTAAAATAAATTCATGATATGTCTAATTGGAACCATAGTTCAGTGACAATATTTTAGGTATATATCATCATGTTTAGCACCACGTTAGTATTTGGAGAATCATCCCATGTCTCACACGTCATGGATATTTGGAGCATCAGTCCCTATCTCATACAATTTTCATGCATGCCTTGGGTCTAGAACGTCATGTCTAGGACCAAGTGGGTATTTAAATCATTATTCCATATCCCACACCCTATTTTCTCAATCAATCACACACATTACATGTATCTCATATCTCACATGTATCATATATATCACATGTGTCACCTTAATTAATTCAAAAATTAATTAAATATGCCAACAACATTACAAATTCATCAATTAGTTTATCACACCGATCCCATTAATTAATTCACCAACTAATTAATCTCCACAATACCATTAATTAAATCACCAATTAAATAAAAAATTCCACAATAAAAATTATTTCCATGATTAATTCATTAATTAATTAACTTTATTCATCATTCTCAATATTCCAAAAATTAATTTAACAATTAATTATTATCAATTTAAAATTGAAAAATTTGATAATTAACTCAACAATTAATTATCCCCAATTTCCTAATTCAATTCCTTGATAATTAATTTACCAATAAATTATCCCAATTCTACAATTTCCATTGTTAAATCAAATCCTTGATTACTCAAACAATTAATTTACCACATTAATTAATTCAATTAGGAATTTCAATTGATAAAAAAACCCTATAAATTCTACAATCACATAAACACAATTGATAATAAGACTATCATATTTGAATAATATACTACCTATCTTGATTCGTCGATGAACAATTGCCTAATAGAAATTCACAAAATTAAGTAGAGTAACGACATCAAATGATATCTGTATCTATAAACTCAAACCAATATTAAAAAATTCAAGATCAATTATATATAGATATATATCCACAAGAATACATCTAGATTCATCAGATCTAGATCTAGATCTAGTAAAATGAGGGACAAAATCCCACCAAAATAATAGGTGAAGGAGGATGAATGAGAAAGCAATGGGATTAGATCCACTTATCAGGAGGGGTGAAAATCTTCTATCCAAGCTTCAAATAGTGAATAAAATAGGTCAATAAGGGTTTTAATTCATCCAAAAAGCTCCAAAATCATGAAAAATGGCCTGGCATTGAATGGGGGTCGACTGGGGTGAGTTTTGAGGGTTTGGATGGTTTAAAATCTAATTTTCTTGGTGACTTTAATTCCCGCGCATGGTTTTCTTTGTAGAGGCACATGGTTTTCCCTAACTATATGCCTAAAACGTGCACCTATTTTATAGGGGTTCATGGTTACTCCTAATAAAGAACATAGTTTGGTGAACTATGCACCAACCACTCAATTCCCCTCTTTCCAAGGTTGTATAGTTAGTTGGGACGGGGTGCACAGTTTGGGAAAATTGTGTGCCAACCATGAACAACCCTATTTCTTTTTCTTTTTTTTTCAGAATTCCACCAAAAACAAACGCCATGTTATAACGAAAACAAAAATTAATCAAATAAGAAAAAATGCATACCTAAAACCAAGTGTGATTCAACTCCAGAAAAAGTGGGATCTTATAATCTCCCCACCATATAATAGTTCATCCTCGAGCTGCACTCCCAAGCATCTCTATGATTCTGAGCCAAAAATATTGGGCCATTGAGCCATCATATCTTCTTCCCTTTCGTACATTTCCTCCTACACATGCTTGTGTTTCCACAAAACATGAACTATTAGTATGTTTTTTCCCCGCAACACTTTCTCACTGTGATCTAACACGCGTATCATATTCTCCTCAAAGGATGCATCTATCTCAATCTCAACAACATCTATGTCGGCCACATGAGAAGGGTTGGGTTAATACCTTCATAGTTGTGGCACATGTAAAACATCATTCATTTAATTGTATTTATATGGAAGATCCATTCAGTATGCCATTGGCCCAATTTTCTCCACAATGTCAAAAGGTCCAACAAATATGGGCACCAACTTTCCCTATCTTTGTATCTTTTGATGAACCAACCTTGTTGACACCTGAAGGAATACACAATCTTCCTCAATAAAATCTAGGGGTCATTGGTATCTATCATCATACAACTTATGTCTATTACACGTTGCATCCACACATTTTTGAATTAACATAACCTATTTCTATGTCTCCTAAATGTGATTAAGTCCCAGTAGATCAGAATCACCTACCTCCATCTAGCATAGAGTTGATCTGCATGGCCTACCATAAAGAACCTCATATGTTTCCATCTGTATAGTTTCTTGATAACTATTTTTATAGGAAAAATACATCAAATCTGGGTGGTTCTCCCAATATAATACAAATTCAAGGATATAAGTTTTCATCATATCCTCAAGAACCTGCATATTATGCTTTGACTGCCCATATATGTGTAGGTGGAAAGCTGTATTGAACAACACCTATTTACCATGCTCTTTCTATAAGAACTTCTAGAATCTTGGAGTAAAGATTAAGTAACGGTTTGAAACTATATTCCAAGGCACCCCATGATGACTAACTATCTCTTGAACATACAAAACTATCAGTTTCTCTATTGAGAAATTCTCCCGGATAAGAAAGAAAATTTATTCTATCGTTAGTTGATCCAAAATGAACCAAATAAAATCATTCTTCTGAGGAATCCTCAGAATACCCACAACAAGGTTCAAGGTTGCATCATCCCACTTCTATTCCAAAATGGCCAATGACTATGGAAAACCACTAGGTCATCGATGCTTCTCCATCACCTACTAACAGGTGAAGCGTCGTGTCATGAACCATGCTATTTACATTTTTATGCTCAGACACCCAAAATATTTTTGTAGGTCACGGTTCATTTTTTCCACACCTAGATGTACCACCCATTTTAAGGTATGAAATCCCCACATCAAATCCTCCTACATGATCGTAATCACAACTACTCAATTCCTGAAATAGAGGATCTCATCTGTATCTATTCTCTAATTGAAAGGCGACTCTCCACCTTCAAGGATTTCCATCAAGGTCAAACAATTTGGCTTCACACAATGTTTGTCTCTGATATAGCTCAAAAAAGTATACTCCACAATAATTAACCTAATATTCATCTCCTCTTGATTCTCCAAAACCACCCCATGAATTTCATCAATCAAAGTCATCATCTTCCACTAAGCACTACACTCATATTATGCCTGAGTTTGTGTCTTCCTTATTAGAGAATTGGAAATATTGTTCCTCTTTTCGGGTGTATATGAAAGCTCAAAATAAAATGACTTCATATACTCAACCCATCTCCACTGCTGGAGATTCAAATCTTTTTTTGGAGAAGATATACTTAAAACTCTTGTGATCAGTATACACTATAAACTTCTCAACCAACAAATAGTGTTTCCAACACTTAAAGTCATAAACAACAATTTCCAACATGAGGTTTTGCAAAGGGTAGTTTTGTTCATGAGGCCTCAAATGTTGAGAATTGTACATCACAACTTGATATCCCTACCTCAAAAATAATCTGATTAAAACCTCAAAAACCTCACAATATAACATATAATCCTCACCTAGATTATATATTATAAATATCTGTGTCAATGTCAAATGATTATTTAGCTCCTAAAATGTATATTTACATTATTCTGACCAAAAACAAATTTATCCCATTTTGGTCAAGCCTGTATGCAGGATTTCCAATCGAGAAAAATCTTGTATGAACCCACTATAATATCGATCTAAATCCAGAATTCTTCGGATATTGAAATATTTATTTGTCTCCTCCCAAGATACAACTTCCTGGATTTTCTTGGGTCCACTGATACACCTTCCTCTGATATGATGTGACCCAAGAAGTATCCTTGATCAATCCAAAACTGACACATAGAAAGTTTGGTGTATATCAGATGCTCTCTTAGGGTACTCCAGATGATGAAAACGTGTTAGGAATGATCTTTATGAGTCTTAGAGTACACCAAGATATCATCCACAAAAACTATTACAAATCAATCCAGGTATGGATGGAAGATTATGCCCATAAATTACATAAACACTACCGGTGTGATTGTAAACCCAAATGGAATTAAGAAGAACTCATAAAGGACACACCTACTTCTAAAATAATTACTAGGTATATCAGAAGTATGAACTCTCAGTTGATGGTACCCTGATCTTAGGTTGATCTTTGAGAACACACAATCTCTTCTCAACTAGTCAAAAAGATCACTGATACGTGGAAAAGGATATCATTTCTTCATAGTCATATGATTTAACTTTCGGTAGTCAATACACAAGGGCCGAGTCACATCATCCTTCTTTGCAAAAAAACCCCCAGTGAAATCCAATGAGACTTGCTTCGATAGATAAATCGCTTATCCTCCAACTCCTCCAGCAGAGTATTGATCTCTTGAATCTCCATTGGTTCCATTCTGTACAGTGGAATTAAAATTTTATTATCCCCTATAATGAGATCAATTGTGAATTCCACATATCTCTTAGGTGGAAACCCAGATAAATATTCCTAAAAAACATCCCAAAACTTGTCCAACACATGTGGAATGACATAATGGTTTAGACCTCCATCATCCAATAATAAACATGCAACTTGGTCTCTGACCTCTCCCAGTTGTTAAGTAATTGTTCCTACTTGGCCTGATTATATATCCCACTCTTTATAATGAATATATAGTTTTCACCCTTAGGAGACGTAAAATTCACTCTCATATGATAATAATAAATCTGGGATCGGTATGAGACTATATAATCAATACCTATAATTAGGTCGAAGCCCGATATGTAAAAAATAAAAATCTCCCATAGAAAGTGATACACCCCTATATCAGAAGAAAATCCCTTGCACAAATTAATGTCTCTAGACCGTACTCTCAATACTGTATCTATATTCATTTTCCCACTAACAAAATCCACCACCAATCACAAATTGTTAACAAGTTTTTTAGATATAAAGTAATGAGAGGAACCAGAATGAAATAAGGAACTAGCTAATGTAGAAGCTATAAGATTAGTACCTCTCACTATCAATGGTCCACCCTCTCTCTATACAAGTGTAAGATGTATATCCTGTAACTATCCTACCCCTCTCCCATGTGATGTAGTCTGACTTCCTAGAGTTGTGCCAATCTATTAGTATGGACGATCTTTCCTGAATGCACCACGTCCACTACCTATACTACCTTGGCCAGTAGAACACTAGCTGCCAGACTGATATGGTACAAAAGACCCCCTTCCTACACACTTTTTCTTTCTAGCTCCTCCATCATTAACTATCAGTATTAGGTTCCTAAATAACCTCTTTAGTTGACCCATAATAATTTTAACGATCCAAACATTTATTAATGAAAATTCCTCTTGGTCTAATTAAATGTATTATTATGAAAAATGGTTATATAAAACATATTAACTTCCTTGGTTTCATGTTTTCGGATTTCAAAATACCATTAAATTCTTTTATTGTTTCTAATATTACTATTGAACAGTGACAACATGATTAGAATAAATATAGGGTATTAAGAAATCTAATTTACTTAGAAAAAGGAGGTGATTGCCTCATCCAATATAATTTCTCCATACGAAGTCCATTTTTCAGAGCTCAGAAAGGAGGTAGTGTCACTAGGCTTCACACTTAACCAATCCCAAGTGGATCTTCAATACATTAAGCTTGAAAGTAACCACCTACGTGAGAAATAGAAGTTAATAGAGATTACCACCTGAGCAATGTTATCTAAGCCTCCTTAAGAGTCTGTCACCATCTCACACCTAAACCTTAGGTCTTATGTGGGTGTTATAAGGTGTTATTCTACAAGACCCTAGCATTATGATTATGTGCATTATTTCTGTATAGAATAAATAATATACATTCACTTTATTATTTTTACATTGTAAATAGTTTTTAAAACGCCAATAGTATTTTTAGTTAATATTCAACTAAGAAATATATTTTGATGAATTAATGGATTTTTGAATTAAATAATATTTTAATAAAAAATTATTACTAAATTATTTTTTATAAAATATAAATTGTCATAAAATTTTTATGAATATAATTGTAATTTTTATTATGGGTTGAAAGCTGTTTTTGTCAAAACCCATGAATTTTCAATAAATGTCAGTTTTTATTTTAAAAGTAAAAATTCCATTATTTAGAAAATTATTTAGATAAAATGAATAGTATTCTTTGAATCAATATTACAATATTATCCAAGGGTGAATTTTTCATAATTTTCTAAGATCGCAAATTTTTTTAGTAAAAATTAAATACTATTTAAATATATAATGGGTTTTATAACATCATAATGACCCAATAGTGATATAATAAAATACAATAAATGAGTTGTTCATCATATATATGTTTTAAATTTAAAATAATTTTATTTTCGGTTTATTTTATTTATTTTACAAACCTTAGTGGACCCTCCAAGACTTATAAAACATTTTAACATTTTAAATTGATTTCTTTAAGAGTGTGACCCACCTCCACATAAGAAAGACTAATATTTTTTATAAGTTTGGGCATTGGCCTTATAAAATAAAATTTTCCACTCCACTTTGGAAAAAACCATGGGATGGTTTGTGGTTTTGATTAGTTTAATGTGTGGTGTCCAAAACCTAAATAATAAATAATTTCCTCTCCTTTCCTATATAAACACACCCAAGATCCCATTTCTCTTCACTAAAAACCCTTGGATCACATCCCTAATCTTCCATCCTCTCTCTATAATCCTCCCAAGGCACCCCAAGATCCCAAGAAGCCTCTACCAATCCTCTCCCAAGCCTTTGGATCACACTTCCAAGTAAGGGGTTTCTTCCTCAGTCATTTTAGTCCAAGTTTATTTATGTTGCTATACCCTTGTTTTTTCAATTACAAATGTTAGGTTATGATTTATCACCTCCAATATACTCAACTAATTATTTTTTAATGATGATATACCCCTTTCTCTCTCATTAATGCCTCCCATGTACACACGTCACCTTGCCAAAATTCCATAAGGGGGTTCTCTCTCCTCATTTACATTCAAGCAATTCTTTTGTTTTATGAATCTAATTTACATTAAATATGTTGGGACATGTATATATATGAACCCCTTACTATTAATTTCATTTATATATTATGATAAAAACCTTTAACTCTCATCAACCATTTTTATGAATTCTTATGCCACACCGTTATGCTACAGAAATTGCACTGTGATTTTCCAAGACAAAGTCGTTATGCAGTGAAAACCATGCCCATTTCTTTATCAAGGGTATTAAACTTTATGCACATTTATTTATTATATATTTTCATGTATGAATTATACATTCATTTATCTTGGAATAAATTATGATGTTTAATGAAGACATTTTATATGATCCATGTGGAACACTTATGCATGAAATGAAATGATAAAGAAGGGTGTGCCTAATAGCACTCCAATGCATTGGGTAAAGACTAGTATCATGATACATCAAGTACAATGACAATCTAATCATGATAATTCAATTTCAATGAGGTTTTACTCATGATCCATGTTCAATGAGCCTTGTCTCATGCTAATATCACGTTTAATGTTGTTTCTACATTTCTGAGTTATGATAATCATGCTATATCATGCCTTTATGTTCATGTTTCTCTTGAACTCATTTTATATGCCTATTTACTAACATGTACTGTATTCTTCAAGTTATTCCTTGTTTACTCCCTTACTGGGCTTTATATCTCACCCTTTTCTTATTCATGTCATTGGGTTATCCTATGCATTGCTAAGTACGAAGGAATGCTGTGGTCATGTAAAAGAAGTTTTCAATAAAAATGTTGTGTTTTATGTTTTAAGTTGTTATGTAATGTTCCTAATTTCTCAACACACTAGATCTATCAATCCTCATAGTTTTCTTAAGTGAATGTTTATGTAATAAGTCATGTTTATGTGTGTAATAAAGAGCATAGTTGTTATAGTTGGTATCAAAGGAGAGGTTTAGTTATTTTTGGGATTAGGATTAGAAAATCCTAGTGAAATCCTTAGGAATAAAACTAATTATAATAAAAAAATCCCTAAATTTTGGTGAGTATTGACTAATTGGTTTATCAAGAAAATACACCCCTATATAGATATGAGCAGGGAGAGGTGGCTATGACACAAATGTATCTAGGGGTAAAACCCAAAAACACCATTTTGAGCTAGACTCAAATGGGAAATGGTGTACGACAATGGGCCTTGCTGCACTCTTGGTTACGACACTCCCAGGGGGTATGCTTTGGTAAATTCATAAGATTCATATGAACCATTATTAAGGGAATAAAAAATACCCCTAAGAATATATGCTGGGAAGTAGATCATGGATAACATAGATAAGTTAAGAAAATAAATGTAATTTATAGGTTATCCGTTTTGTCATTGGATTACCCTTTATGTGTTAGACCTAACATTCCTTTTATTCTAAATAATGGTTGGTAGTAGGAGGACTCGGGCTAACAATCGATGTAAAGATCAATTTGATGACTGTTCTAATGAGATTTACAATCCTATGGGAGTGATAATCACAAACTTTGTCATGATACTCTCTCAGTTAACTCAAGTTTTTAATAGAAACATGGGTCAATAAGAATGTTCAACCCCCCTAAGAAAGAACAAGCTATAATAGGGAGCTTCATGAGACAAATGCCTCATAATTATAATGGATCATCTGATCCCTCAATCTCTAAAAAATGGATCAAATCCATTGAGAAGATCTTATCCATCCTTCAATGTTTTGAATAAGATAAGTTACTTTTTTCAGCTTATCGTATGGAGGGTGAAGCTGATCAATGGTGGACATTGATCAAAAATATGAAGTCCGAGGAGGAGATCAATGCATTGGAATTGATGGATTTCTGGAAAATGTTTTTTGATAAATATTTTCCTCACACCCTCCCACTTAATATAGAAAGGTACTTACTTTCCCTCATGAAAAAAGAAAATGAATTCATCAGAGTGTATGACAAAAAATTCACAAGGCTTTCATGATACGCCTCCAGCTTTGTCGTTACCCCCTAATTCAAGGTTGAATGCTTCTTTGGTGGGCTAAAACCTTGCCTATGGAAAGCCCTAGAAATATATGAATTTGATAGCTATGAGGAAATTTTCTTAATGTTTCCTCTAAGACAAAATGGATATCGGTGAATCTCAGGGGTATCATGGGGATAAGAAGTGGAAAGAGGACTTTAATTCTGGCAGTTCGATGGATAAATCCAATAGTGCTAAGAAATTCTAGAACCCCAATTTCCAAAGGTGTGGAAAGAAGAACCCCAGAAATTTCTTGAAGGGGGTGAGTAAACTCTTTAGGTTTGGAAGATAAGGTAACCTATCCATTTACTGTCGACAAGAAAAACCCACTACTAAAACAGAGGAGAGGAATGCTCCGTTCGACCCTCAACAGACTGTTCATTGTATAAACTATAAAGAACCAGGTCACTTTGCAAACAAGTTCCCTAAGGCTAGGATTTTTGGAGGAAACCAACAACATCCAAGGCTAAAAGGGTTCACTTTTTCTATCAATAACACCGAAGAGAACCCCAAAAATGAAGTGGTGACAGGTACGCGAGTTATTTATTTAATAATAGAGAACGTACTTTTTTATTCTGGTTCTACACATTCTTTTATATCCTGAAAGTTTAGTAGAACAATTCCAACATCTCCAAAAATCATGGAAGTAAAGATGTCGGTGAGGACGAAAAATGGGGTAATCATTGCAAACCATGAATATAACTCCTCCCCTTTCATAATTTGTGGTTTAAACCTCCCAGCGAACCTACTCATACACCCTATGGTGGAATTTTATCAATTCTTGGCCTGGAATGGATTTACCTATATAGAGAAAACATAAATTACTGTGAGATGGAAATCACTCTCTATATGGAAAATTGACCCCCCGATTCTGTACAAGTTCAAGGAGGAGGATGAATATTCTTTAGCACCATCATATCAAGCTTGGATATTACTGCTCTATGAGCATGAATATCTTTCCCATATGATTGAGTCTAAGGAAGAACCCATCCTTTAAGAAATGCCTATTGTGAGGTAATTTTCCTAAGTGTTTCCCAAGGAATTGCATGGTCTTCCTCTAAGAAGAGATGTTGAATTCTTGATTGATCTTATACTTGGGGCGTTTCCAATATCCAAGACTCCATATAGAATGTCTATTGTGGAGCTTTAAGAGCTGAAAAAACAACTACAGGAGAATCTGGATAAATGGTTTATATGCCCAAGTGCCTCACCATGGGGTGCACCAGTCCTCTTCTTCAAGAAGAAGGATGGATCAATGCGCCTTTGCCTTGATTATCGTTAGCTTAACAGAATCACGATAAAGAACAAGTATCATATACCGTGAATTGATGACTTGTTCAATCAGCTGTGTGGAGAACAATACTTCTCAATGGTGGATTTTCAGTCAGGATATTACCATGTAAGGGTGAAGAAGGAGGATATCCCCAAGATTGCTTTTCGTACAAGATACAGGCACTATGAATTCATAGTAATTCCTTTCAGACTCACTAATTCTCCAACAATCTTCATGAACTTGATGAATATTGTTTTTGGATATTACCTCAACAAATTTGTGATAGTCTATATAGAATATATTATAATATACTCCAAAACTAAGGAGGATCATCGAAGAACTATATTAGAGACCTTGTGAAAGGAGAAGATCTATGAAAAGTATATCAAGTGTGAGTTCTGGTTAAATGAGGTCTCATTATTGGGTTATATCATCACAAGCAATGGGATATCTATGGATCCCTCTAATACTGATACAATTTAGGGATGGCCAAGGCCAACATCGGTGATAGATATCTATATATTCCTAGGGTTAGCTGGATATTATCTCTGATTTGTGAGAAATTTATCCCAATTGTCTATCCCTCTGACCAATCTAACTCAGAAGGGAGTAAAGTTTTCTTGGAGTGATGAATGTGAAGATAGCTTCAAGGAGTTAAAAAGGACACTTATCACTGCACTCGTGCTCATACTACCCACAAGTGTAACTTTTTGCGGTCTTTAGGGATGCTTCAAAGAAGGGTCCAGGCTGTGTATTAATGAAAATTTTAAATTCATTTTATATGCTTCAAGGAAATTGAAATTTCATGAGAAAAACTATCCAACACATGAGTTGAAGTTGACTGCAGTAATCTTCACTTTAAAAATTTGGTCTCATTACCTATTTGGGGAGAACTGTAAAATATATACGGATCACAAAAAACCTCAAGTATATATTCACATAGAAAGAGTTAAATATGCACCAACGAAGATGGTTAGAGATGGTCAATGACTATGACTGCTCAATTCACTACCATTCGAGGAAAGTGATCAAGGTAGAGGATGCTCTAATTATAAAGGATCCAACAATTATTTCATTGAAGAAAATTTAAAAGGATCCAATCTTCTTATATTTGATGAAGATGGAAATGGTAATCATAAAGAAGGGAACATCATCAATCCTTTCACAAATTATTTCTCAACCGTCTCTTTGGAAAAGGTTAAAGGATGCTCAAAAGGATGATGTGAGAATTCAGAAGAAAGTGGAAACTATTAGAACAAAGAAATATTTAGATTTTAATGTTAATTAAGAAGAAATTGTGAGATTTGGGTCAAGACTATGAGTTACATAAAATCTGGAGTTAAAGAATGTACTTTTGGATGGTGCACATTGTACAAATTTATCCATTTTCCTAGGAAAAAAAAGATGGATTGATATCTCTGAGAGAATTATTGGTGCGATAACATGAATAAGGATATCACTAAGTATACATCTAAGTGCCTGTTATGTCAGCGAGTGAAGGCTGAGAGGCATAAGTCTATGGGGATGATGCAACCATTACCCATACCATCATGGAAATAGGAGAACATCACCATGGAATTTTTCACTAGAAATCTGAATAAATCCAAAGGAAACAACGCTATCTGGGTTTTTTTTGGATTGTCCTATAAAGAATGCACACTTAATTTTAATTTGGTAGGATTTCTCACTGGATCAACTGGCACAGACATACATCATATAAGTGGTAAGGCTACATGGAGTACCACTATCGATTATATCTGATTGAGATCCGTGATTCACCTCTAGGTTCTAGAAGAGTCTTCAACATGCTCTGAATACTGATGTCACGACCCACCCTCGGGGCCCGTGCCGTGACTACCCCAAGCCCGCCTTCCATAGGCCAGGGGCTGGCGACTAGAACCAAGGCGTAAATCCCAACAAAAAGGGAAGGCATTGCCTTTGAAAAGTAAACAAGCACCACAGAGTAAGCAAGCGGAAAAGTAAACACTAAGTAAGAACAGAGTACAACTGAAAGTACGGAAAAGTAAATGGGCCAGTATACAAACCCAAACTGAAAGTAAAGTACAACTCGAAAGGGAAAACATCAACTGTAAAGTAAAATCCGCTACACCGAGCTGTCCACTGGAGATCCCATCTGAAGGGTGGATACAGATAGCTCCACTGCTCCTCGGGTCCCGTCGTCCGCTCCGAGCACGTCCCGCCCAGTGGTCCACCTCCAGGTACCGTTTTGCTCTACAAGCCTCAGCCACGATCAACGCTGTCCGTCGTCTGCAACCAACACAACGTAGTGCGGACATAGCCCGTTCAAGGGTGAGTATAAGCTACTCAGTAGGGACCCCGAGACCCCTGAAGGTCTCCCAAAATCCACAAAGGATAAACCACAAAGAAAGATAGAATCACGAAGTACCAACCGTCACTGCTTAGGTATATGCCCATACATATAACTAAGTCATCAATTCCAATACGCTCCAACCTCCAAGACCAAGTACAACTCAGTCCACACAGGAAAGTATACGTATTCCACACAGGAAAGCAAAATGAAATCCACACAGGATAGCACAACACAATCCACACAGGAAAGCAATAGGATTTAGCTCACACAGGTATACTTCTTCGAAAGACGATAAAGATGATCTCTAATCCATCTAAGTCGTCGGACCCACGAAGGATCGATAGGTAACTAACCCCCGCAATGACCCACACAGGATCGGGCCCACACAGGACCTGTAGGCGCTGGTTCACACAGGACCGCTGAGTGCAGACCCACACAGGATCAGACCCACACAGGATCGGTCCCACACAGGACCTGTAGCACTGATCCACGTAGGATCGCTGAGTGCTGTAGTCATCGTCGAATCCACCAAGGATCTCTGTACTGTCGTCGTCGCAGTCACAGTAGCAGTAGCAGTAGCAGTAGTAGTCACAGTCGCAACCAGCACTAGGGTTCCCGCACACAGCAAGCTCGTTCGGGAGGATCCGCTCCACAAGCCGAGAGGCTGATACATCAACTGTCACATAGTCCATAGTTGATGTATCCAAAAGTTCCGTATCGTCAACAGGAACTCAACGCAACAGACGGCGCGTCGATCGAACGCTCGGTCTGAGAGTTATTGGCTTTTTCGTCCCAGGGGCCCGGTTGGTTTTTAAGGAAAAACCGACCCGACCGTACTCCATCTGCGTCCAAACCTCGGGCGGAGTATGCCAAAATATCCGTCTCACTAAGAGGAACTCAAAAAAGCTGACGGCGCGTCAATCGGACGTCCGTAGCTCAAGATATGAGTGTTTCCGCTCCGAGGGCCCGATTGGTTTTGTGTACGAACCAACCCGGCCAAACTCAAAGTATTCCGAAACTTTGAGTGTGATATACCGAATCGACCATCTCGATCCAAGGATCACATCGCCACTAACGGTTCGTCAAACGGAGGTCCGTAGCTCAAGTTATGCGCAAAAGACCGAAGTCGATTCGAAAACAGGGGGTCCGGGTCCGGGCCGACTCGGCCCGACCCCCCTGGGTCGGCCCGCACCGGGTCAACCCGAACCGGGTCGACCCGACCCGGGTCCGACCTGGCCCGGCCGGCGGCGCGGCCCGACACGACGGCGCGGTCCGGCGCGGCGGCGCGGCCGGGGCGCCGCTCGGGTGCCACGTGCGGGGGGCAAGGCCCCCGCCCTTCCTGCTAGCGGCGTGGCTGGATGCCGCGCCTTGGATCAAACAGCCCACCTCGTGGGGGCCTGCCTTTGAGAAAAACGGGGGGCCGCCTGCCCCCCTTTGTGAAACCGGCCCCCCTCTTAATGGGGGGCCATTTTGGCTGGCTGGGGGAATTAATTTCCCCCAGTTTTGCCTCCCTTCTGGCCGGCCCGACCTGGTCGGCCGGTTTTTCCTCAACGGGACCGGCGAGGCCGGTACCCTTTCCGGCTTCCGACACCGGTGGCCCGGCTGGCCGCCGGTCTTCCCCTTCAGCCGCGGCCCGAAACCGGCCGCGGCCTTCGTCGTCCGGCGCAGTGCGACGGCACCACGCCCCTCCGCCGCGGCCCCGCTCCGGCCGCAGCGCCTTCGGTTTCCTTTGACGCGGCGCGACGGTGTCGCGTTCTTGATAAACTTTCTGCGGCGTAGCGCGACGGCGCCGCACAAAAATTGTCGAATGATCCCAGCGTGGTGCGACGGCACCACGCCATCTCGTTTCATCCGCAAGGAAAAAATAATAATCAAGAACAAAGGAGGGGGGATTCGGCCGTGTTTGTGCGGTCCGGCCCCCCTCTCGTTAGATGATAACACTAAAACATTTATCCTCAAGATTTTCATGCTAGAACCAAGAACGAGAATAAATAAATAATCAACAACAAACCCCTACCTCGGTTTCAAGAACGATGATCGTCAACGGCCCGCGGAAGACGAGCGTCGTGGTGGTCGGCGTCACGGAAGAAGGACGTCAATGTCGTGAAGCGAGGATTCGAAGTTCTTTGATGATGATTTCGTCGTGGGAAATAGTCACGGAAGAGATGACGCGGAAGAAGACGTCGTCGGTATCGCGGGTATGATGTCACGGAAGACGGTTCCCGAGAACGTGGCGTTCTTCGTCAATGTCTGAAAGTTCTTCGCGTTCTTCGTCAAAGTTTGAAGAAGAAGAAGAAGAAGGCTCCAAATTCTCTCAAGATTGACTAGAGAATTCTAACCCAAATAAAATAAGCTAAGGTCTTATTTTATTTACACAACCAAACCATTTTGAAATTCAAAGGTTTTAAAATAAACAACTCAACCCATTTAATAACCCAACTTGTCAAGTTAATTAAAGAGGGGTTATTGGGAGTTTAAAAAGAGAAGGTGAAGAGTTATGTTTCGTGTGGGCCCCACCACACTTAATCCTCCCAAGGGAGGTTAAGTGTATGTGGGTCCCACCTCTAACTCCCTTTGGGAGAAGTTAACCAACAAGTTAAAATAAAATTTGTATTCCACAATTTTATTTAACTTATTCTAAAATCCCAAAAACTAACTCTCAACCCGCAATAAACGCAACCTCGAAAAAGGTCTCCTTAAGCGAATATCAGCGTTGCGAGTTCATCGGTGCCCTCGGAATTTGATTCCGGGCACCGGTTCAAAAGTTATAAATTCCCGCTCGTTCGTTCACTGAACGTACCCGAGCCAAACTTCGGAAAATGATTCCGGGCACTCCGGGCCTCGGAATTAGGTGCCGTCAGAAACCGCACTCTTGTAAAATTCCAAAGAAAATTGAGAAAAAATTTCCCTTGAATTTTACGGGTCTTTACATTACTCCCACCTCAGGGCTTTACGTCCCCGTAAAGATACATCAAAAACTAGGGAAAGAAATGAGGGTACTGAGCACACATCTGAGCCTCCCGCTCCCATGTGCTCTCCTGGAGGTTCCCGTGCTGCCATCTGATGCGCACAAGAGGAATCGATCGCCCATGTAGGACCCGCTCCTGTCGATCCTCTATATCTAATGGGACCTCCGTAAAAGTTTCCCCATCATCAACGTCAAGCTCCCCATGGTCAATGATGTGCGTCGGGTCGTGCACGTATCTCCTCAGTTGAGATACGTGGAAGACGTCGTGCACCCGGTGCAACTGAGGTGGTAGAACCAGGCGATAAGCCACCTCGCCAATCCTGCTGAGGACCTGGAAGGGTCCGATGAAGCGCGGAGATAACTTGCCACCTCGACCAAATCTCCGAATACCACGTCGAGGTGAGACCCGTAAGAAGACGTGTTCGCCATCCTCGAACTCTAGTGGCCTCCGCCTCCTGTCAGCGTATGACTTCTGTCGGCTCTGAGCTGTCCTCATCCGCTCCTGGATGACCTGGACCTTCTCTGTCGTGGCCTGGACCATCTCCGGTCCCACAAGTGCTGACTCCCCAGGGTCTGTCCAGCACAAAGGAGATCTACAAGGTCGGCCGTACAACGCCTCGTACGGTGCCATCCCGATGGTGGAGTGGTAGCTGTTGTTGTACGCAAACTCCACCAAGGGTAGGTGGTCCTCCCAGCTACGACCAAAGTCGAGGACACATGCGCGGAACATGTCCTCGAGAGTCTGAATGGTCCTCTCCGTCTGACCATCCGTCTGAGGGTGAAAGGCTGTGCTCAGACGTAGCTGCGTCCCGAACGCCTCCTGTAACCCCTTCCAAAGCCGAGAAGTAAAGCGAGAATCTCGATCGGAGACGATAGATGATGGCACACCGTGGAGCCGCACAATCTCCTGAACGTAGAGACGTCCCAAGCTCTCCACTGAGCCCTACTCTCTGATGGGTAAGAAGTGTGCCAACTTGGTGAGTCGGTCAACAATCACCCAAATGGAGTCGTGACATCTGGAAGTGCGTGGAAGTCCAGTCACGAAGTCCATAGATATGTCATCCCACTTCCACTCCGGGACCTCCAAGGGCTGTACCAAGCCTGCTGGAACCTGATGCTCTGCCTTCACCTGCTGGCAGGTGAGGCATTGAGAAACGAACTCTGTTACAGCCTTCTTCATGCCCGGCCACTAGTGCTATCGTCTGAGATCCTAGTACATCTTCGCCACTCCTGGATGTACCGCTAAAGGATAAGTGTGAAATTCTCTTAGCACCTCCTCTCGCAAAGCAACTGGTACCATGGTACGTCCTCTGAAAAGGATGTCGTGCTCTGCTCCAAGGGAGAAACCATCAGGTGCCTGTCCTGAGGATATCTGTGCACGCCGTGTCTCATAGTCAGCGTCCTCACGCTGTGCCTCTCTGACCTGCTGTAGTAGAGGAGGGGTGACTGTGAGAGACTGGAGGAAGGCTGCTCCATCTCTATCCACGAAGGATATCTGCAAAGAGGCTAGCTGCTCCGTCGCCTCCTCAAATAGCTGAATGCCCGTCCTCCTGCTGAGGGCATCGACTACTACGTTCCCCTTCCCAGGATTATAGACTATCTCAAAGTCATAGTCCTGGAGGAACTCAAGCCATCGCCGCTGTCTCAGGTTCAGGTCCTTCTGCGAGAAGATATACCTGAGACTCTGATGATCAAAAAAGACTGTAAAGCGCTCGCCCATCAGGTAGTGTCGCCAAGTCTTCAGAGCGAAGACCACTCCTGCTAGCTCCAGGTCATGGGTAGCGTAGTTCTGCTCATGAGGCCTCAACTGACGTGATCCATAGGCGATCACTGCCCTCTCCTGCATCAGAACACATCCGAGTCTGGTCCCTGATGCATCACAGTAGACTACGTACCCTACTCCCTCCTCAGGAAACCTCAAGATAGGTGCGCTGGTCAATCTCAGTCTCAGCTCTTGAAAGCTCTGCTGACATCTGTCTGACCACACGAAGGGTTTCCCCTTCTTCGTCAAAGCTATTAGTGATGCCGCAACTCTAGAGAAGTCTGGCACGAATCTCCGATAGTATCCAGCTAGTCCCAAGAAACTCCGAACCTCCGTCACGCTCCTGGGTGGCTCCCAAGCTAGCACTGCCTCGATCTTCGCGGGATCCACTGCAACTCCCGCCTCAGAGATGACGTGTCCCAAGAAGTGGACCTCACGTATCCAGAACTGGAACTTCGAGAGCTTACCATAGAGCTGGTGCTCTTGGAGTGTGTCTAGTACAACTCGCAAGTGGTAGGCGTGCTCCTCCTCAGTCGTCGAGTAAATCAGAATGTCGTCGATAAAGACCACGACAAATCGATCGAGGTATGGCTGAAAGATCCTGTTCATGAGGGCCATGAACACTGCTGGAGCATTGGTTTTGATGAAAGTCATAACCAAGAACACATAGTGTCCATACCGACATCTAAAGGCCGTCTTCTGCACGTCCTCGTCTCTGACTCTGAGCTGATGATAGCCTGACCTGAGGTCTATCTTCAAGAACCACTGTGCTCCCTTGAGCTGATCGAAGAGGTCATCAATCCTCGGTAGCGGATACTTGTTCCTCACTGTCACCTGGTTTAGGCGACGATAGTCAACACAATGTCACAAGCTCCCGTCCGCCTTCTTGGCGAACAATATCGGGGAAGCCCAGGGTGAAACACTGGGTCAGATGAACCCCTTGCCCTGCAAGTCCTCCAACTGTACCCGTAGCTCTCGAAGCTCTAAGGGGGCCATACGATATGCTAGAGTCGATATCGGGGCTGTACCGGGGTACATGTCAATATAAAAGTCTACCTCTCTGCGAGGAGGTAGCCCTGGGACGTCGTCGGGAAAAACGTCCGCAAACTGATCCACCACTGCAGGAAAACCAGGACTCCACACGTCAACTGCTCCAAGGATGAGGCTAGCCAACTGATGAGTGATGGGCTGTCCTCTCCTTCGCAGAAGTCCATCCTATGCTGCAAAGGCTCCCTTCTCGCTGGTGAAGGTGAACCTGCTCCCGTCGGTGCGTACACATCGCACCTTGCGCCTAAAACAGTCAATCTATGCATGGACCGTAGATAGCCAATCCATGCCCAAGATGACATCGTAAGGACTCGACGCTGCTACAAGAAGATCCCAGCCGAAGCTCTCACCTCCTAGAGTAAAATCGCACTGCCGGAACCAGTGCGTAATCGTCAAGTCTGCTCCCGTAGGAGTCTCTAGCCGTAAGGATCGAGCCAACGGCTCTGTCGGAATCTCCGAGCTCCGAACAAGGGCAGCGGCTATGAAAGAGTGACTCGCTCCTGTGTCTATAAGTACTGCAGCAAGGGTGGAATAGACACAGATAGTACATTGAAACATCTCAGGTGCGCCGTGGTCGTAGGCCTCTGCTGCCTGGAGCTGTGCCTGTCTCTGCCCGCCAGCTCCCTGTGGTCGGGGTGGACCTCCTGGTGGTGGTGGTGGTAGAGCCTCAAAGCGTCGCCCACCACCTGCTGCTCGTCCAGCTCCTCTACCTCGTCCGCCTCCTCCCTGCGGACCGCCACGGTCGACCCTCTACCTCTGCCTCGGTGGTCCCTCAACCGTCTGCTGCTCCTCGGCACGGCGGGTCGGGCAGTCACGAGCCATGTGGCCCTGCCCGCCGCACGAGTAGCACTGTCAGCCTCTCGAAAGACTGGCTCCGCGCTGTGTGCCCTGCACTGCTAAGCCAGTGTCTTGAGGTCGTCTGCCTGAAGGTCTGGTCATCCTGGACCCCTGAGTCATCCGTCGACTGCCTGCTGCAGATGACTCTGCCACGTGCCACCCTGCGGTGGGTCGCTGCGCTGGTGTAGACTCAACAAGGAAACTCTCGATCAAAAGGGCCCGCTCCAGTACTCCTGTCTGAGTCGGTATGCTGAGGGAGATCAGCGATGCCCTGATCTCGTTTCTCAAACCCTGCTCGAAGGTCTGGGCCCGGAAGAATGGGTCCCGTACCATGTCGGTCGAGTAGCGCGAGAGATCAGTAAATCTCGCCGAGTACTGAGCGACCGTCATGCTGCCCTGCCGCAGCTGAAGAAGCTCCTGGATACGCACCGCACGAAGGGTGGCTGGGATGAACTCCGAGCGGAAGAGGCTCTCAAAGTCCGTCCATAGTAGAGATGCCTCATCGTTCACCTGGAGCATCAAGCTCCACCATCGGCCCGCTGCTGCGTGCAGTAGGCTCGCAGCGAGGATCACCATGAGGTCTGAAGGTGTCCTCACTAGCCTAAAAACTCATACCACTGCCTCCATCCAGTCCTCAGCTGCCTGGGGGTCCGTCTCCCCACGAAACCTGGGCGGTCATTGGTGCTGAAACTCATGCAGTGCGCTGAGGCGACGTGCATCGTCAGCAGCTGGTGCTGGAAGCATCAGTGGCTCGACGGGTAGAGCTACCGCCGGTGCCACTGCTGAAAAAGGGCCCTACACCGAGGCCTCGTCACTCGGTGGGCTGTCGTCACGCTCGACTCTCGGAACCCTAGCTGGCTGCCGTCGTGGGGCCATCCTGAATAGGAAACAGGTGCGCCACGGTCAGAACAGTATACCTGGTGAGCTGATATAAAGTAATCACAAAGAAAACTTTGAAACACACACACAATCAATGTTTTCGTGCATTAAGTCGGAAATCAGTAGTCAGGGTCCTGGTGTACGGATACGTCGGCCGCCGCACCAACACTGGACTCCCTGGACTGATAACCACACTCAATACGCTAAACATTATTGCTTCACATAGAAAAGATCAGAGTTCGCGGTAGAACCGAACTCCTTTGATAACAATTTGTCACGACCCACCCTCGGGGCCCGTGCCGTGACTACCCCAAGCCCACCTTCCATAGGCCAGGGGCTGGCGACTAGCACCAAGGCGTAAATCCCAACAAAAAGGGAAGGCATTGCCTTTGAAAAGTAAACATGCACCACAGAGTAAGCAATCGGAAAAGTAAACACTAAGTAAGAACAGAGTACAACTGAAAGTACAGAAAAGTAAATGGGCCAGTATACAAACCCAAACTGAAAGTAAAGTACAACTCGAAAGGGAAAACAACAACTGTAAAGTAAAAGCCGCTACACCGAGCTGTCCACTGGAGATCCCACCTGAAGGGTGGATACAGATAGCTCCACTGCTCCTCGGGTCCCGTCGTCCGCTCCGGGCACGTCCCGCCCAGTGGTCCACCTCCAGGTACCGTTCTGCTCTGCAAGCCTCAGCCACGATCAACGCTGTCCGTCGTCTGCAACCAACACAACGTAGTGCGGGCATAGCCCGTGCATGGGTGAGTATAAGCTACTCAGTAGGGACCCCAAGACCCCTGAAGGTCTCCCAAAATCCACAAAGGATAAACCACAAAGAAAGATACAATCACGAAGTACCAACCGTCACTGCTTAGGTATATGCCCATACATATACCTAAGTCATCAATTCCAATACGCTCCAACCTCCGAGCCCAAGTACAACTCAGTCCACATAGGAAAGTATACGTATTCCACACAGGAAAGCAAAACGAAATCCACATAGGATAGCACAACACAATCCACACAGGAAAGCAATAGGATTCAGCTCACACTGGTATACTTTTTTGAAAGACGATAAAGATGATCTCTGATCCATCTAAGTCGTCGGACCCACGAAGGATCGATAGGTAACTAACCCCCGCAATGACCCACACAGGATCAGGCCCACACATGACCTGTAGGCGCTGGTTCACACAGGACCGCTGAGCGCAGACCCACAAAGGATCGGACCCACACAGGATCGGGCCCACACAGGACCTGTAGCACTGATCCACGTAGGATCGATGAGTGCTGTAGTCGTCGTCGAATCCACCAAGGATCTCTGTACTATCGTCGTCGCAGTCATAGTAGCAGTAGCAGTAGCAGTAGCAGTCACAGTCACAGCCAGCTCTAGGGTTCCCGCACACAGCAAGCTCGTTCGGGAGGATCCGCTCCACGATTCGAGAGGCTGATACATCAACTGTCACATAGTCCAGAGTTGATGTATCCAAAAGTTCCGTATCATCAACAGGAACTCAACGCAACAGACGGCACGTCGATCGGACGCCCGGTCTGAGAGTTAATGGCTTTTTCGTCCCAGGGGCCCGGTTGGTTTTTAAGGCAAAACCGACCCGTCCGTACTCCACCTGCGTCCAAACCTCGGGCGGAGTATGCCAAAAGATTCGTCTCACTAAGAGGAACTCAACAAAGCTGACGGCACGTCAATCGGACGTCCGTAGCTCAAGATATGAGCGTTTCCGCTCCGAGGGCCCGGTTGGTTTCGTGTACGAACCAACCCGGCCGAACTCAAAGTATTCCGAAACATTGAGTGCGATATACCGAATCGACCGTCTCGATCCAAGGATCGGATCGCCGCTGATGGTTCGTCAAACGGAGGTCCGTAGCTCAAGTTATGGGAAAAAGACCGAAGTCGATTCGAAAACAGGGGTTCCGGGTCCGGGCCGACCCGGCCCGACCCCCCCTGGGGTCGACCCGACCCGGGTCCGACCTGGCCCGGCCGGCGGAGCGGCCCGGCACGGCGGCGCGGTCCGGCACGGCGGCGCGGCCGGGGCGCCGCTCGGGTGCCACGTGCGGGGGGCAAGGCCCCCGCCCTTCCTGCTTGCGGTGCGGCTGGATGCCGCGCCTTGGATCAAACGGCCCCCCTCGTGGGGGCCTACCTTTGAGAAAAACGGGGGGCCGCCTGCCCCCCTCTGTGAAACCGGCCCCCCTCTTAATGGGGGGTCATTTTGGCTGGCCGGGGGAATTAATTTCCCCCGGTTTTTCCTCCCTTCCGGCCGGCCCGACCTGGCCGGACGGTTTTTCCTCAACGGGACCGGCGAGGCCAGTCCCCTTTCCGGCTTCCGACACCGGCGGCCCGACTGGCCACCGGTCTTCCCGTTCCGCCGCGGCCTTCGTCGTCCGGCGCGGTGCGACAGCACCGCGCCCCTCCGCCGCGGCCCCGCTCCGGCCACGGCGCCTTCAGTTTCCTTTGACGCGGCGCGACGGCGTCGCGTTCTTGATAAACTTGCCGCGGCGCAGCGCGACGGCGCCGCGCAAAAAAAGTCGAATGATCCCCGCGTGGTGCGACGGCACCACGCCATCTTGTTTCATCCGCAAGGAAAAAATAATAATCAAGAACAAAGGAGGGGGGATTCGACCGTGTTTGTGCGGTCCGACCCCCCTCTCGTTAGATGATAACACTAAAACATTTATCCTCAAGATTGTTATTCTAGAACCAAGAACGAGAATAAATAAATAATCAACAACAAACCCCTACCTCGGTTTCAAGAACGATGATCGTCAACGGCCCGCGAAAGACGAGCGTCGCGGTGGTTGGCGTCACGGAAGAAGGACGTCGATGTCGTGAAGCGAGGATTTGAAGTTCTTTGACGATGATTTCGTCGCGGGAAATCGTCGCGGAAGAGATGACGCGGAAGAAGACATCGTCGGTATCGCGGGTATGACGTCGTGGAAGACGGTTCCCAAGAACGTGGCGTTCTTCTTCGATGTTCGAAAGTTCTTCGCGTTCTTCGTCAAAGTTTGAAGAAGAAGAAGAAGAAGGCTCCAAATTCTCTCAAGATTGACTAGAGAATTCTAACCCAAATAAAATAAGCTAAGGTCTTATTTTATTTACACAACCAAACCATTTTGAAATTCAAAGGTTTGAAAATAAACAACTCAACCCATTTAATAACCCAACTTGTCAAGTTAATTAAAGAGGGGTTATTGGGAGTTTAAAAAGAGAAGGTGAAGAGTTATGTTTCGTGTGGGCCCCACCACACTTAATCCTCCCAAGGGAGGTTAAGTGGATGTGGGTCCCACCTCTAACTCCCTTTGGGAGAAGTTAACCAACAAGTTAAAATAAAATTTGTATTCCACAATTTTATTTAACTTATTCTAAAATCCCAAAAACTAACTCTCAACCCGCAATAAACGCAACCTCAGAAAAGGTCTCCTTAAGCGAATCTTGGCGCTGTGAGTTCATCAGTGCCCTCAGAATTTGATTCCGGGCACCGGTTCAAAAGTTAGAAATTCCCGCTCGTTCGTTCACTGAACGTACCCGAGCCAAAGCTCAGAAAATGATTCCGGGCACTCCGGGCCTCGGAATCAGGTGCCGTCAGAAACCGCGCTCTTGTAAAATTCCAAATAAAATTGAGGAAAAATTTCCCTTGAATTTTACGTTTCTTTACAACTGAGATGAACTTTAGTATGGCTTATCATCCTCAAATTGATGGACAATATGAGCGGACTATCCAAACACTTGAGGACATGTTGAGAGAATGCTAAATGGACTTCAAAGGAGGACGAGATCAACATATTCCTCTAGTTGAGTTCTGTTACAATAATAGTTTCCACTCAAGCATCCAAATGGATCCTTGTGAAGACCTTTAAGGGGAGAGGTGAAGAAAACTGGCATGTTGGGATGAAGTTGGGGAGTAAAAACTCCTTGGTCCAGAAATGGATGAAGAAATGGTGGATAAGGTTAAGACCATCCAACATCACATTAAAGCTACTCAGAGTCTATGAAAGAGCTATGATGATAATCATAAATGAGACCTAGAGTTTGATGTTGGATACATGGTATTCCTCCACATATCATCTTGGAAGAGATTTATGAGATTTGGGAAGAAGGGAAAGCTTAGTCCAAGGTACATCGGCCCTTTTGATATCTTTGATCGCATTGGAGTAGTGGCCTATCGACTAGCATTCCTATCGAACCTGTCTCAAGTACATGATGTATTCCATGTATCACTCTTGAGGAAGTACATACCTGACCCATCCCAGGTACTCAATCCAAAGGTGGTACCACTGGACAATTCCCTCTCTTATGAAGAGAAGATGGCGATGATCTTAAATCATAGGGAAAACGTTCTATGAAATAATACAATGCCCCTAGTGAAAGTGTTGTGGAGAAACCATTAGTTTGAAAAAGCAATGTGGGAATTGAAGGAAGTGATGAGTTAGAGTTACCCACATCTGTTTTAGTGTCGAAAAAGGAAATTTCGGGGGTGAAATTTCTTAAGGGGGTAAGATTGTAACAACCCACACTTATATTAATGAAAATTCCTCTTAATATAATAAAATGTTTTATTATGTAATATGGTTATATGAAACATATGAAATTCCTTAGTTTTATGTATTTGTATTTTAAAATACCATTAATAATTGTTACTATTGCTAATATAGTTGTGGAACATTGACCACATGATTAGTATAAATATAGGGTTTTAACAAATCCAATTTACTCAGAAAAAGGAAGCAATGTCCTCATCCAGTAGAATTTCTCCATAAAAAGCCCATTTTTCAGAGCTTTGAAAGGAGGTAGCATCACTGGGCTTCTCTCTTTACCAAGCCCAAGTTGAGCTTTAACACGTTAATTTTAAACGGAATCGCATATGGGAGAAGTGGAAGTTAATAGAGATTACCACCCAAGCGATGTTATCTGAGCCTCCCCAAGATTCTGTCACTATCGTACACCATACCCTTAGGTATTATGTGGGTGTTATAAGGGGTTATTTAATAGGGCCATATCACTATGATTATGTGCATTATTTTGTAAATAATAAATAATACACATTCATTTTATTATTGTTACTTTGTAAATAGTTTTTAAAGCACAAATATTATTTTTAGTTAATATTTAATTAAGAAATCTATTTTGATGAATTAATGGATTTTTTATTTAAATAATATTTTAATAAAATATTATTACTATTTTTTTATTAAATATAAATTATTGTATAATTTTTATGAATACAATTGTAATTTTTATTATGGTTTGAAAGCCGTTTTTTCAAAACCCATAAATTTCCAATAAATGTCGGTTTTTATTTTAAAAGTAAAAATTCACATATTTAAAAATTTATTTATAAGAAATGGATATTATTTTTGGAATCATGACATCTAATTAATCCAACAGTGATTTTTTCATAATTTTCTTAGACAGTCGAATTTTTGGGTAAAAATTAAATACCGTTTAAATATATAATGTGTTTTATGACATTATAATGACCCAATAGTGATGTAATAAAATTTTATAAATGATATGTTCGGATAATATGTTTTTTACCTTTAAAATAATGTGATTTTAGGTTTATTTATTTATTTTACAAAGCCTTAGTGGTCCCTCCAAGACTTATAAAATATTTTAACATTTTGAAATGATTTTCATGAGAGTGTGGATCACCTCCACATAACCAAGCCTAAAATTTTAATAAGTTTGGATATTGTTCTTATAAAATAATTTTTTCCACTCCAATTTTTAAAAAACCATGGGGAAAACCCATGTGATGGTTTGTGTTTTTGATTAGTTTAATGTGTGGTGTCCAAAACCTAAATAATAAAGAATTCCCTCTCCTTTCTTATATAAACCCACACAAGCTCCCACTTCTCTTCACTCAAAACCTATGGGGTACTTCCCTACTCTTACCTCCTCTCTCTAGAATCATATAAAGGCCCCCAATCTCCCAATAAGCCACTCTAAAGCCTCTACCAAGCCTTTGAATCATACTTCCATGTAAGGGATTTCTTCCTCTCCCATTTTTGTCCACGTTTCTTTATGTTTCTATAGCCTTGTATTTTCAATTAAAAATTTTCAGGTATGATTTATCACATACCCTATACTTCCCTACTTATGTTTTAATAATTATATACCACTTTCGCTCTCATTAATTCCTCCCATGTACACCCATTACCATGCCAAAATTCTGTAAGGGATTTCTCTCTCCTCATTTACATTCAAGCAATTATTTTGTTTTATGAATATAAATTACATTAAATATGTTGGTACATGTATCTATATAACCCCCTTACTTTCAATTACATTTACATATTATGGGACACCCATTTATCTCTCATCAACCATTTTTATGAATTCCTATGTCACGCCATTATGCTGCCGAAATTGCACCGCGATTTTCCAATACAAAGTCATTGTGTAGTGAATACCATACCCATTTCTATATCAAGGGTATTCACCTAAATGCACATTTACTTATTTATTATATAGTTTCATGTATGAATTCAATATTCCTTTTTCATGGAATAAATGATGATGTTTAATGAATCCATGTTATATGATCCATGTGTCACACTTATGCGTGAAATGACATTATTAAGAAGGGTGTTCCATGATAGCACTCCAATACATTGGATAAAGACTAGTATCACGATACGTCAAGTTCAATGAGGTTTTACTCATTCTAATTCAATCGAAATTAGGTTTTACTCATTTTCCATGTGAAATGAGCGTTGGATCATTTTAATATCATGTTAAATGTTGTTTCCACATTTCCATGTTATGATAATCATTATATATCATACCTTTATGTTCATGTTTCTCTTACACTCTTTTGACATGCCTATTTCCTAACATATACTATATTCTTCATGTTATGCCTTGTTTACTCCATTAATAGGCTTTATAGCTCACCCTTTTTTTATGAATGTCCTCAAGTTATCCCATGCAATGCTAAGTATGAAGAATGTTGTGGTCATGTAAAAGAATTTTTCAATAAATATGTTGTGTTTTATATTCTAAGTTGTTTTGTATTGTTCCTAATTTCCCAATACACTAGACCTATCAATCCTTAGAGTTATATTAAGTGAAATTTTATGTAATAAATTATGTTTATGTGTGTAATAAAGAGTAGTGTTGTTATAATACCATAGGTTCAACACTCCACTGGTGGCCAGAGATAATGTTTATGAAAGCGGCCCAGACTACTACACTTATAAAAAAGTATATAGGTAATATATTGAGTAATTGATCCCTCATAATGGCCACTTTGTTTCCCACTACTCTAGATAAAATTATAATAATGATTCTTACTTATCTCAGAATATGTACCTCCATATTGTCTATAAGAAACCACTAGTCCTCCACTTAAATCCTCCTTTAGGTTCCCCTCAACAATAATGGTCTGATTTACCACTTCTAAAAACATATTCAGCCTAAAGATATTCACCTGAGACTTTATTTAACACTTAATTCCATCTTAAATACATTTTTCCCAAGTATCCTTATCCACCACCAATGCTGTAGCAAGGCTCTACAAATCTATAAAGCATCCATCATAGCCCATTCTGAACATAATCCACGAAGTCAACCTCATGAACTCAACTTCTCTATCCTGTCTCAGTGTTTCTCGATAAAAGTTCTCTAGAAACTTCCCTTTAATTTACCTCTATTCCATAACTTACATATGTCTATCCTTTTTCTAGATGTCCCAACATCACTTCACCTAACCATGTAACATATAGGAAGAAAATTAGACTCTCTTCTCTATAGGAGTCTCCAATTGGTCAAGTATAGTCTCGATAGACTCAATCCAGAATTCATCTTCCTTAGGTCCACCCTCTCCAGTAAAATTTAGAGGGTGTTGAAACTGAAAATCCCTAATCAGTTTATAAATTATTTTCACACCCTACCCTGGGTATCTTTTCATGAATTGTATTAAGCGAGCGAAGTTCTCTCAGAACTGGTCCCTTAATTCCTCAACCGACACTATCGGTGCCTCAGGTTCCTCTACTAGTGGAGAGTCCCCATCCATATCCTCATGTAATCCCTTCAAAAGTCATATTTTGGGAGTCATATTTCTACAAATCCAAACACATGTCTTAGGACTCATAACACAACTTTATCACATTTACATAAGAGAAAAATAAAAACAAGTCACAACCAGTATTTTTCTCAAAATTTTCACGTGGTCAAAACTGAAGTGCTATAACTACCTTTAACCATACTATAACTAGGTTCTAGTTAACACGGGTAAATAAATTCTCATTATTGAGGTTTTACATTTTACACCCATTTTTTTCACATTTTGCATCAATTTTTATTTTTATTTAAATTCTCTGTTAGGAACCATTTTAATTTAAATTTGAAAAAAACTCGTAAAACAATTCAAGTTCAACAAATTACCCAAAATATGTTTCCCATGAATGCCTATAAATAATGCTTGTCAAAAAATAATCCTGAGTGCCAAGAATGATGCATGAAAACTCAAATTCACTGCCATGCTGGGCCACGAGTTGATTCTCAACTATTTTCAAAAACAATAATCACATCACACAAAAATTATGTCACTCAAGGTGAAATAATATTCAACTATAATAAAGAACAATAATACCAACAATTCCTCCTTGGGTACTTGGGTTTTCTCCTTTACATGGGTTTTCAACTCCTATGCACGAGCTCGTAACTTAGGGATGACTCGTTATAGTCTCGTGTCTATATTTTCCAAATAGTAAGGCCAAAGAAAAGGAAAATAAAAATCATTTTATATGACATTGTAATGTCTTGACCTAGGTTCCATGCTCCGGTGCCCCAAGTCAAACCACCACATGTCCTCCAACGCACCTCCCCGTATGTCAGAGGCTACCGATTAGCAGTGTGAGTCTAATATCGATCATGGGGAGACCATACCCTATTTTATCAGAGTAATACACCATAGGAAAATAAGAAGAAATATAATAATAACATATGACCATAAACATAATAGCACAAAGATCACATGATGACCAAAAATTGAGATAGAATATCAAAACTGAATAGTAGATATTCCATGCTAAATTACATTCCATGTGTCAAAATGAAGACTCAAAAGTAAAGACACTGCTAACTCCCAAAATGGACCAAAACCACTTCTAGTTCCCTCATCCATGATCCATCCGCAATTCATCCATCTAACACATGATGTTTTCCCAAATCCTGTCTTGCAAACATGAAGTCTATTCGAGTACCAATCAGGCAACATGAGTAGGGTATGAGTACAACTTAATAGGCCACCACCAACAGCGTCTAAAACAAATATAGTCAAAATATGTAACGCCCCAACCCTAGATACCCAAATTAGGTGCATTATTACATAACATTGGCATGATCACAAGAAAGATCAAGTCTCGAAAGACTGATTAGTTTAGTAGAATTGGAATAACTAGATACATTAATAAAGTTTACATTACATCATAGAATGAAAACTACAACAATATAGTCTCCATAGTCCACACTCTTATCCCGTCATACTATCCCTATAGGTCATTCATAAATTACTTCTTCACATCCTGGAAAAAATAAAACATATAAAAGGGGTGAGCTCAAATGCCTAGTAAGGATAACAATATAGCCGAAACTTTCATAAATAAGAATAAACATTTAAGGCAATGTATAACTAAAACAAAATCCTTTTAAACTTGAACTTCAACATAGTATGGAAAAAATAAAATGAAATAATGCCATTTACTTATTCACATGGATATTCTACTAATCGAATAATCACATGCAATATCAATAACCACTTTCATAATGATGGAATGCATAATGCCAGACTATCATAACCACATAGCCAAGGCCTCGTGCCAAGACTACAAATAAGATTTTGTCAAGGACTTGTGACAAGACACTAGTTTGTCTCATGAGACCTACCGATGCATCGAGGAGCTATAGCGGGCTCCAACCGTCACTTATTAAGTCTAATGCATTCCTCATATGAACAGGTTTAAAGATAACATAAACATTCGTATTAAAACTAGCATAAGAAATGTCAATACTTTCTTCATAAACCATGAATGGTATAAAAATAACACATCCACATTAAAAAATATCACAAAACCATCAATAAAATATGGAAGTTTTGTATCATAATAAATCAACTCCAAATAAACTTAAAATTCATCAAAGGATGTCGATATAGATGAAATGAAAACTCTTTTTAGTATCTCTTCCTATTTTGAAATCATTTAAGAGTCACATAATTATAAAATAAAACATTTACTTTGAAAAACTTCTTATAAGCTTGTAAGGGAAGCTTCAAATATTTTATAATGGTGGAAAATAGCCGCACCCACCGTATAAGTTAAAAAAAACATTCTTACATTAATTCTGTCAAAAAGGTTAAAAAGCACCTTGTTTGGAAAACGACAGAAATATTCCTTTATAAACCTCTTATAAAAATTAATACAAGGGTATAAATGACTTTAACCCATATTCTTGTAAATAGTAATTTTTTTTGAAATACATTTTTAAGAAACATGAATGTGGATGATAAAGAAATCTCAGTAGATTATTACGTATAAACAACCTCGGATAATGAAGAGATTGTGAAATAAACCCTTACCTTGTACTTTTCCTTGGTTGAGGGTAAGTTAACCTCCTGTATAATGGTGAAATAATTGTTATTAAATTATAAAAGAATCATATAAATTAATATGATATCGTATATGATCTTTTAATATTGCTTTGTTAATAATATCTTAGAATTATCGTCGTTTCGGGTGTTAACTTACTCGTTTTATTTTATATGTTTTGTTACATAAGCCCTGTTTGTTATGGATGGGTTGTATCTTATTCGTATCCAGAATTATATCAAGTCCTTAAACATAATTTTTAATCATCAAATGATAATTATACTTGAATGGATACTATGGAGAATGAATCTCATTGCGTTCGTGGAGACGGTAGTCCGTACGTACGCACGAGCGACAATATCATTATTTTGATATTAAAATAATATATAATTGGATGGTATATCATATATAAAGAATCATTATCATTTTATATTTATTATTTACATGAATTACACATCATTATTATAACAATCTAAATAATAATTTACTGAATAACAATTACACCACGATGTGGAGACGGTAAGTCGTACGTAAGCACGTATGGTGACATGTCATTCAAAGGATGGATAGAATACTGAATATGGTTGTACCATATTAATAATAACATAACAGTATATATAAGATACTGGAGTTATTATTTTATAATGGTAATAACAAAGAAATAAGAAGTTGAAGGATAAAAGAACTTGAAAGATGGTGGTGAAAACATTACCTCTTCTTCGGGTTCTTCTTTTTGATTTGATCAAAAGGGCTCCTTAGGTTGGATTTATGATCAAAATAAGGCCTCTAGGTTGAAGTGAGGGAAGTTGAGAGAGTATTTGGGCAGGGTTTGGCTGATCCAAAAGGCTTTGAATGCGTGAATTAGTGAGAAGGGGGAGTGACCTTTTATAAGAGGGGTGAGGGGCACCTTTGGAAAAGCTAGAAATATTATTTTATAATAAATTCATATTCGGTTTATAATGGCTCCAAAGTGGATTATTTAAAGTTTAAGGTGGGTATGGGTCGAAAAACACTCAAAAAAAAAATAATTTAGATAGGTTTGGGTCATTATATTAACCTTATCTTTTAGTTTTAACTCTTAGTTAATTAGTTTGACACTTACCATGTCACTTTGTATTTTTATATTATATAGTTAATAAACTTACTATATACCTTCAAGAGACCCCAAAGTGGTCCATTAATGATACAACTATCATTATATAAGTCTCTTGGAAGAACCTTGTATTTCTAGGAATTGAATATAAATTAATAATATAATATTTGTTTTAAAAACTCTTTTATGTCAATTTTGACACTATTTGGAAAATTGATTTTTTTGAAAATCATAACAGAATGATTAATTCTAAAAAAGTTAATTAAATAATTCCTAACATGTCATATTAATCTAGAAAATTAGTTTAATTCATAAAAAGTCTCAAATTATATTTATTTGGGTATTTATAATATCAATTATTTTAATTTTTCACTATTATGGTAATTATTGCATCATCATTGTGTCATAAATAAATTAAATTATTTAATGTCTAAAAATTATAAATAAAATATTATTATGTAGGAAATATTTTTATATTTCTAATGAATGTTTATAATCGAATTTATCTTATGTGTAACCCTGTATTAAAAATGTTTTAGTAAATAAACTTTGATTTTAACTCTTTTAACTCTTCTTTGAATTAAATAATAATAAATGTCCTAATCTAATACAAGTGGGCCTAAATGATGATATTTTATTCCTAAGGTTGTTTTTGGTCAAGATAAACTTGTATAATAGAATTAGGACATGTTTCAGGGTAATATTAATATCATTTTTACCCTTAATTACCCTATTTACTTTTAACCGTGGTAAATAAAAGTAAAAAGTTACTATTCACCAAAAATTATTTTTATCTCATTGAACCAAATTTTACTCCTTGATATTAACCGTGTTTCTATGATTTTCAAAATTCCACCCACAGAAGCGGTAAAATTAAGTTTTATATAAAATTCAGTTTTTTAACTACCACTTAGTGGTTTCACTATTCATCAAAAAATGATGTTTTTCAGAAAAATACCAAAAATTCACCCTAGGATAATTTCAATTTTCAGAATCCAAAAATGAATTCAATTTTGAAAAAAAAATTATAAATTTCAAAAAGTGTGTATTACTATTCATAATGGCTAGTTTGATTGGTTGTGGTGTGTTAGAACTCGATGTTGCGTACAACAAACGCTATTTCATTATTCAAAGAGAAGCGTACTGTAGAATCTTGGGGTGTTACATTCTCCTCTCCTTTAAATAATTTATTCCTCAAAATTTCTAGAATACTACCGTATGAAAAGAATCGGGTGGTTCTTTATCATAAGTTCCTCGGGTTCCCACATTGCCTCTTCCATCTTATGGTTTCTCCACAAGAATTTTACCAGACGAGTTGTCCGATTTCTCAGTACTTGTTCTCTCATATCAAGAATATTGACGGGCTCTTCGCAATATGACAGATCGGGTTCCAGTTCTAATTCCTCATAGGTGAGTACATGCGTTGGGTCAGACATGTATTTCCTCAACAGAGATATGTGGAACACATAGTGAACTTTGGAGAGACTTGGCGGCATTGGCAATCGGTATGCTACAACCCCAATTCATTCTAGAATTTCGAAAGGTCTGATGTACCTAGGACTCAATTTACCTTTCTTACCAAAACGTATAACTCCCTTCCATGGAGATACCTTCAGGAAAACATGATCACCGACTTGAAATTCCAAATCCTTCCTTCGATTATCGGCATAGATCTTCTGCCTACTTTGAGCTGCTTTGATATGGTTTTGGATTACCTTCACCTTTTCCATCGTTTCCTCCACCAGTTCTGGGCCTACAAGTTTTCTTTCACCAACTTCATCCCAACAGGTTGGTGTGTGACATCTCTTTCCGTATAACGCTTTATATGGTGCCATCTGAATACTCCAATGGAAGCTATTGTTATAAGAAAATTCTACCATTGGTAAATATTGATCCCACATACCCTGAAAGTCAAGTCAGCAGGATCTCAACATGTCTTATAAGGTTTGAATAGTTCGTTCTGATTGTCCATCTGTTTGAGGGTGGTAGGCAGTGCTCAAATAAAGTTCAGTGTCCAAGGCCTTATGAAGACTTTTCCAGATTCTTGAAGTAAAACGGGGATCATGATCGGAAACAATCGATAGGGGTACTCCATGAAGTCTCACAACTTCATCAATATATAGTCTTGCTAGACGTTCCAGTTGTAGATCTTCTCTTATAGCAAGAAAATGTGCTGACTTGTTAATACGATCAACAATAACCCATATTGCATCGTTCCTTCTAGGAGTCTTTGGTAGTCCCATGAAAAATTCAATCGTGATATTATCCCATTTCCACTCAGGTATGGGAAGAGGTTGTAATACTCCACCAGGCTGTTGTCTTCCATCTTTCACTTGTTGACAAACTATACATCTTGACACAAAATCAGCAATCTCCCTCTTCATGTTGTCCCACCAAAAATGTTCCTTCAAATCTCTATACATTTTGGTGCTCCCAGGGTGTATAGAGAAATTGGAGCTATGAGCATCATCCAACAATTGCCTTTTCAGATCAGGTATATCGGGAACCCAAAACCCCTTCCCGAATTTCAAAATTCCTTCTTCATACACAAAGTCTCTCAATATCCCATCATTCACAGCATTAATCTTCTTTTGAAATTCTTCATCATCGGTCTGAGAACTCTTAATATTTTCTAGTAAAGATGGTTTGACAACCATTTGAAAAAGTATTAATGTTTCACCTTCCATGGTAATTCCCATATCCATCTTCACTAGATCCATGAAAATTGGATCCCTTTCAATTCTCCTATTGTTCAAAACTCCATGATCTTTTCTGCTCAAAGCATCTTCCACCTTGTTTGCCTTCCCCGAGTGGTAGTGTATCGTGAAATAATAATCCTTGAGTAATTCAAGTCATCTCCTTTGCCTCATGTTGAGTTCTTTTTGTGAGAAAATATACTTCAAACTCTTGTGATCAGTATAAATCTCACATTTTTCCCCATATAGGTAGTGCCTCCATATCTTCAAAGCAAAGATCACAGTTTCTAACTCAAGATCATGAGTAGGATAGTTTTTTTCATGAATTTTCAACTGTCGTGATGCATAGGCAATAACCCTATCATTCTGCATAAGGACACAACCAAGTCCTTTCTTCGATGCATCACTATAAATAACGAACCCATCATTCCCTGATGGTAGAGTCAATATAGGAGCATTGACTAATCTTATCTTCAGTTATTTGAAACATTATTCACACAATTTTATCCAAACAAATTTAACCCCTTTACGTGTGAGCTTTGTTAATGGGTTAGCCAACTGGGAAAAATTCTAGACGAAACGTCGATAATAACCTGCTAAACCAATAAAACTACGTACCTCAGTTATACTCATCGGTGCAGACCATTCTTGGATTTCCTTGGTCTTAGAAGGATAAACAAAGATTCCATATTTAGAGACAATATGTCCAAGAAAAGAAATCTCCTGAAGGCAGAATTCACACTTGCCAAACTTCCCATATAATTCATGTCTTCTTAGAGGTTTTCATGATCTTCGTAGCTTTTGGAGTATACCAAGATATCATCAATAAATACCACTACAAATTCATCGATATATTCCTTGAAAACTCTATTCATCAGATCCATGAATACAGATGGTTCATTAGTCAATCCAAAAGGCATTACTGTAAACTCGTAATGCCCATACCTGGTTCGAAATGCTGTCTTTGGAATGTCTTCCTTCTTCACACACAACTGATGGTATCCATATCGAAGGTCAATCTTTGAAAAGTATTGAGCTCCATGCATTTGGTCAAATAAATCATCAATGCGAGGTAGGGGATACATGTTCTTTATTTTTATAGCATTGATCTCCCTGTAGTCGATACATAACCTCATATATCCATCTTTCTTTTTAACAAAAAGAATAGGTGCTCCCCATGGAGAAACACAAGGGCGAATAAATCCCTTATTACTCAATTACTCCAGTTGTTTCTTTAGTTCAACTAATTCTACAGTGGCCATTCTATAAGGGGTCTTTGATATAGGCCTTGATCCAGGAATTAAATCAATGGAAAACTCAACTTCTCGTTCAGGAGGATGTCCAGGTAAATATTCCGGAAACACATCTACATATTCTTTCACAATAGGTACATTATCTATTTGAACATTCCTTTCCTCACCCACTGTAATTTCATTATCTTCATCCCCAATAATTGAATTTAGTTGAGCTACTGGGGGTGGATCTAGATAAGAATAAGGTGGTGACTATTCTTCTCTAAAGATAAGGTGTTCCTTATCATCATCATAAAAAATCGTAACCTCCTTCTTCTTACAATAAATATTCGCATCGTGGTTTAAAAGCCAATCCATACTGATGATTATATCAAACCCAATCATAGGTATGATGATGAGATCAACAGATAAATAACATTTATGTGCTCTAATGGGGACTGATTCACAAAAATTTGTTGCAATGATACTTCCCTTAGGAGTTTTAACTGACAACTCCCTTGTTAAATAAAATTGTAAATATCTAATTTTCTTAGAAAACTGGGAAGATATGAAACAATGTGATGATACAGAATCAAATAATGTATTTTCTAAACATGAGGAAACCATTAAATTAACTACCACCACGTCTTTCGAAGCTTCTACCTCAGTAGTAGTGATATTATAAGCTTGACCTTGATCCCTTGGTCTTTTCTGAGGTAAGTTCCCCTGACTCTTAGGACATTCATTTGCATAATGTCCCATCTCCCTACAATTTTAGCATTGGACATTGGTAGCTTTCTTCTTCCCCTTGCAATCACGAGCTTGGTGGCCTTTTTCATCACACTTGTAACAGACTCCCATTCCTTTTAAGCAAGTACCGGGGTGTTTCTTCCCACATTTACTGCAGGTTGGATATTCAACTTTTCCCTTTGTCCCCTTATTTCCATTCCTAGATTGATCAGAATATCTCTTCTTCTCTTTCTTTTCTTTAAAGTCATAAGACTTAAATAATTCCTTTTCTATCTTAATAGCACATTAGACAATGTCTTCATACGACAAGAAGGATTATGAGACTAATGCTCGATGGAGAAATGGTTTTAACCCATCAAAAAAATAATCAATATTACTTCTTGGGTTACGTATATAATCTCTAGCATACCTTCCTAACCTTGTAAAGTTATCCTCATACTTTGTGACATTCTCATCATCCTATTGTCTCAGACTCAGAAATTTCCTTTCCATATCTGCTCGATGGTCGCGAGGAAAGTATTTTTCTAAAAAAAGATCTTTGAACTCCCTCCATTCCATATTTGATACTTCATCATCTTACTTCATGTTTTGAATCAATGACCACCATTGATCAGAATCTCCAGTGAGGTGGTAAACTGCCATGATAGCTTTTTCCCTTTCACTACTTCCCAAAGCCTGAAATATTTTCTCTAGGGAACATATCCATTGCTCAGCTACCAATGGATTTTTACTCCCATTAAATTTTGGTGGTTGTTGCCTCATGAAGAGATCTAACATTGATCCTCCATGTTGTGGATCAGGGTGCTCCATACGGGTCAGGTTATTATTCATAACCTGAGTGAGTTGTCCCAGTATGGTGATTAGTTGATCAGCACCAGTTGCATCACCAACTCCACTATAATTATCTTGGGAAGGAGGGAAATCCCTACATGGAGTGCGTGCATTGATACGTTTTCCATTTCTTCCACTAGGCACCATTTCTAAACAATGGCATAAACTAGATCAGTTTATGAATCAAAATACATAATTCCATACTTATAAAACACTTAACATAAATCATACTATTTATGGATATAATCTATAATCATAAAAATGTTTTCTTTGAGGAAGTATATACTCATAAACTCTTCATAATGATTTGTAAAGAAAATGAGATTTATCCTAAGCATATCCCCCGGGAGTGTCGTAACCAAGAGTGTAGCAAGGCCCATTGTCGTGCACTAGTTCCAGTTCGAGTCTAGCTCAAAGCGGTGTTTTCGGGTTTTACCCCTAGGTACATTTGTGCCAGAGCTGCCTCTACCTGCTCATATCCATACAGGGATATATTTCTTGAAAAACTCACAAAATATCTACAATACCAAAATTCTAGGAAGTTCTTCTATACTAATCCTCAAAGTCCATGTTAGGTATATGTGCTATAATAAGAGTTTATCTAAATCTAGCTTCCAAGATTTTTACTAAACTTCCTCTGATACCAACTGTAA
The DNA here is from genome assembly GCA_963277665.1 of Viscum album. Classification (NCBI taxonomy): domain Eukaryota; kingdom Viridiplantae; phylum Streptophyta; class Magnoliopsida; order Santalales; family Viscaceae; genus Viscum; species Viscum album. The sequence goes on along the minus strand of OY728123.1, from coordinate 608,483,245 downwards.
CGCCCCGACCCTAGATACCCAGAGTCGGTGCATTATTATATAACATTGGCATGATCAAAAGAAAGATCAAGTCTCGAAATACCGATTAGTTTAGTAGCCTTGGAATAACTAGATACATTAATAAAGTTTACATTACATCATAAAATGAAAACTAAAACAATATAGTCTCCATAGTCCACACTCTTATCCTCTCATACTATCCGTGTAGGTCATTCATAAATTACTTCTTCACATCCTGGGAAAAATAAAACATAGAAAAGGGGTGAGATCAAATGCCCAGTAAGGATAAAAATATAGCCGAAACTTTCATAAATAAGAATAAACATTTAAGCCAATGTATAACTAAAACAAAAGCCTTTTAAACTTGAATTTCAACATAGTATGGAAAAAATAAAATGAAATAATTCCATTTACTTATTCACATGGATATTCTACTGATCGAATAATCACATGCAATATCAATAACCACTTTCATAATGATGGAATGAATAATGCCAGACTATCATAACCACATAGCCAAGGCCTCGTGCCAAGACTACAAATAAGATTTTGTCAAGGCCTTGTGCCAAGACACTAGTTTGTCTCATGAGACCTAACGATGCATCGAGGAGCTATAGTGGGCTCCACACGTCACTTATTAAGTCCAATGCATTCCTCATATGAACATGTTTAAACATAACATAAACATTCGTATTAAAACTAGCATACGCAATGTCAATACTTTCTTCATAAACCATGAATGGTATAAAAATAACACATCCACAGTCAAACATATCAGAAAACCATCAATACAATATGGACGTTTTTTATCATAATAAATCAACTCCAAATAAACTTAAAATCCATCAAAGGATGTTGACATAGATGAAATCAAAACTCTTTTTAGAGAAACATCTCTTCCTATTTTGAAATCATTTAAGAGTCACATAATTATAAAATAAAACATTTACTTTGAAAATTTTCTTATAAGATTGTAAGGGAAGCTTCAAAGATTTTATAACGGCGAAAAATAGCCGCACCCACCGTATAAGTTAAAAAAAACATTCTTACCTTAATTCTGTCGAAAAGGTTAAAAAGCACCTTGTTTGGAAAACGACGGAAAGATTCCTTTATAAACCTCTTATAAAAATTCAAACAAGGGTATAAATCACTTTAAACCATATTCTTGTAAATAGTAAAAATGTTTTGAAATACATTTTTAGGAAACATGGATGTGGATGATAAAGAAATCCCAGTAAATTATTACGTATAAACAACCTCGGATAATGAAGAGATTGTGAAATAAACCCTTACCTTGTTCTTTTCTTTGGTTGAGGGTAGGTTAAACTCCTGTATAATGGTGAAATAATTGTTATTAAATTATACAAGAATCATATACATTAATATGATATCATATACGATCTTTTAACATTTCTTTGTTAATAATATCTTAGAATTATCGTCATTTCAGGTGTTAAATTACTCATTTTCTTTTATATGTTTTGTTACATAAGCCGTGTTTGTTATGGATGGGTTGTATCTTATTAATATCCATAATTATATCAAGTACTTAAACATAATTTTTAATCATCAAATGATAATTATACTTTAATGGATACGATGGAGAATGAATCTCATCACGTTCGTGGAGACGGTAGTCCGTACGTACGCACGAGTGACAATATCATTATTTTGATATTAAAATAATATATAATTGGATGGTATATCATATATACAGAATCATTATCATGTTATATGTATTATTTAAATGAATTACACATCATTATTATACCCATCCAAATAATAATTTATTGAATAACAATTACACCACGACGTGGAGACGGTAAGCCGTACGTACGCTCGTATGGTGACATGTCATTCAAAGGATGGATAGAATACTGAATATGGTTGTACCATATTTATAATAACATCATAGTATATATAATATACTGGAGTTATTATTTTATAATGGGAATAACAAATAAAGAAGAAGTTGAAGAAGAAAGGAACTTGAAAGAGGGTGGTGAAAACATTACCTTTTCTTCGGGTTCTTCCTTTTGATTTGATCAAAAGGGCTCCTTAGGTTGGATTTATGATCAAACTAAGGCCTCTAGATTGAAGTGAGGGAAGTTGAAAGAGTATTTGGGCAGGTTTTAGCCGAGAAAAGAGGCTTTGAATGTGTGAAGTAGTGAGAAGGGGGAGTGCCCTTTTATAAGAGGGGTGAGGGGAACCTTTGGAAAAGCTAGAAATATTATTTTATAATAAATTCATATTCGGTTTCTAATGGCTCCAAAGTGGATTATTTAAAGGTTAAGATGGGGATAGGTTGAAAACCACTCAACCAATATAATTTATATAGGTTTGTGTCACTATATTAACCTTATCTTTTAGTTTTAACTCTTAGTTAATTAGTTTAACACTTACCATGTCACTTTGTATTTTTATATTATATAGTTAATAAACTTACTATATACCTCCAATAGACCCCCAAGTGGTCTATTAACGATAAAACTATCATGATATAAGTCTCTTGGCCGAACCTTAGATTTTTAAGAATTGAATATCAATTAATAATATAATATTTGTTTTAAAAACACTTTTATGTCAATTTTGAAACTATTTGGAAATTTGATTTTTTTGAAAATAATAACAGTATGATTACTTCGAAAAAAGTTAATTAAATCATTCCTAACATGTCATATTAACCTAGAAAATTAGTTTAATTCATAAAAAGTCTCAAATTATATTTATTTGGGTATTTATAATATCAATTATTTTAATTTTTCACTATTATGGTAATTACTGCATCATCATTGTGTCATAAATAAATTAAATTATTTAATGTCTAAAAATTATAAATAAAATACCATAATGTAGGAAATCTTTTTATATTTCTTATTAATATTTATAATCGAATTTATCTTATGTTTAACCCTATATTAAAAATGTTTTAGTAAATAAACTTTGATTTTAACTTTTTTAACTCTTCTTTTAATTAAATAATAATAAATGTCCTAATCTAATAAAAGTGGACCTAAATTATAATATTTTATTCCTAAGGTTGTTTTTGGTCGAGATACACTTGTCCAATAGAATTAGGACATGTTTCAGGGTAATATTAATATCATTTTTATCCTTAATTACCCTATTTACTTTTAACCGTGGTAAATAAAAGCAAAAAGTTACTATCACCAACAATTATTTTTATCTCATTGAACCAAATTTTACTCCTTGATATTAACCGCGTCTCTCGGATTTTCGAAATTCTACTCACAAAAGCGTTAAAATTATGTTTTATGAAAAATTCAGTTTTTTAACCACCACTTAGTGGTTTCACAATTCATCAAAAATGAAGTTTTTCAGAAAAATACCAAAAATTCACCCAAGGCTAATTTTGATATTCCGAATCCAAAAATGAAGTCAATTTTGAAAAAAAATTATAAATTTCAAAAAGTGGGTATTACTATTCATAACGGCTAGTTTGATTGGTTGTGGTGTGTTAGAACTCGATGTTGCATACAACACACGCTATTGTATTATTCAAAGAGAAGCATATCGTAGAAGCTTGGGGTGTTACAAAATATGTGCATGTGGTATTATAAAGAAATAATAACAATATAGAATTAAATAGTGACCACATTAACATGTATTCTTTATGTAAGAACATAAACCCCCGTGTTCCCATGAACACTAGATCCTCAATACCCACTTCATCTCGTTCCAAATTCTGAAGCATTTCACAATATCAATTCACAATTAATTTAATAAATGGGATTCCATTATCCATTTAATTTCAATTCATGATATTTCTAACTGTAAACAAAGTCCAATGCCAATATTTTAGGTATATATTGACATGTCTAGAACCCCATGATTATTTGGAGCATTAGTCCCTATCCCACACATCAAGGGTATTTGGAGAATTTGTCCCTGCCCCGTAAAATTTTCATGCGTTCCTTAGGTCTAGAATGCCAGGTTTAGGAACACATTGGTTTTTGGAGCATTAGTCCATGTCCCACACCTAAATACATATTTTTTATCTTCAAAATCACTTTATGGATAAGTGGTGACCATATATTTCTAAAACCAAAATAGAGAAAACAACCTCACAGTACTTGACATTATGAAAATCAAATCGAGAATTCAAAACCAGAAACAACCAAAATGATAGATTCAAATTTTGAAATTAAACATCCATCACTACAACACAAAAACACCTCCGGCCATGAGATCTTTCCATGAAACCTTGATCTATGCTTCTTGACACTAAAACAAAATCATCAATGAAAAATGCATCACCATCAAATCATTCTGTCATGGTTTTACACATCGCTAGGGAAATACAAAAATGAACACCCACAAAGTAATCTCATTCGAAAAAATCAATGTTGAAAAATAGAAAAAAACCCCTTCAATGAACAAAGAAACATCATCAAGATACAACAAGAGGAAACACCAACAGCGGCCTAAAGGGGAAGAATCCAATGTTGGACACTTCTCTTGGAAACTGCAGGCCACCCAAACCATAGATCCCAAAACCTCATTAGAGACCACCACACCAGACCAGTAGGGAAGGGTGTAATTAAATAAGACTCTAAAGTAAAGTTGAGAAGACGAGGCTCAGTAGGGGACGAAACCTTCATAAGATCATCATCACAGCCTACGGGGACCCATACAACCAAAAAAACAAAAATATCATTGAAAAATATAAATAGAAATAGGAATGTTGGAGCATCATCATCACCATATAAGACATCTGTTGAAGAGGTAGCATGAACTTTCACCATGAGGGAGAAACCAAAATATAGAGGAAGGGAACCATCCAAGATTCACACTCCTGGGAAAACAAACGATGGATCAACTAGTGCAACCCAAACTATCATGAAGAAACCAAAGTACCTAACTAAGATGGAGACAGAAATGCAGTAATCAGACAGAAAGAGTAGAGGAATAACCAATGAAGAAATTTTCAAAGAGCACAACCACCAATGAAAGATAAGAGAAATAAGGAATGGAGTGAAATAATGAGTGTGGTGCAAGGAAAGGGAAGAGGAAATAGCTAGGAGTGCTAAAATAAAGGAGGAACAAGGAGTTGATAGGGAGGGAAGGGGGAGACGACATCGAAGAATTATGCATACCTCCCTCCATCAAAACAATACTGGAGAAAAACCATAGGCTGGGAGGGGGAAGGGAGAGATTCCACTTAGAGGCCAATCCTCTCCATTGTTTTCCTATGTGCCCCACACCTCATTTTCTCAATCAATCACATGTATCACATGTATAACATATATAAAATATATCAAATATATCACTTATATCACCTTAATTAATTAAACATTTAATTAAATATTCAGACTACATTGCTAATTTATCAATTAGTATTTAAAAGTGCTAATAATGTATACATTTATCAACACTTTTAAAAGCACTGGTAAAGGGACATGTTGCAGTGTGTTGTAATAGAAAACTACAGCACTACTGCGATGTGTTGAAACATCACACCCCAGCACCAGAAAAAATCTAGGTATCAATAAAAAGAAGTCCCAAAACAGGATTTAAATGAAATGAAATGGACAAGAAAAACACAAGAAAAAAACAGTATCTCATAGACATTTCAAAAATTGGTTTATACAATTATATAAATACAAATTATTACATACATCCAAAAACATCAATGCTCCTTGGTCTTTTAATAATGACTTAACTCATGCTATTGGTAAAAAACAACCCTGATCGAGTGAAATAATGCACCAGTACTAGATAAAAATTATTATGTTAGTAATAATATAAAGATATAAATTAATATACAATGTTGATTTTACTAAAATTGATGTCAAATTTAAATAGAAAGACGCACTTAGAGTTAAACCAGTCACACCGTGCATTAAATTGTGGTCTGGATGATTCCAACACATCACAAATGACATTTGGATATTTTTTCTAAAGTATTGAATCATTCTGAATGTGTTTGCTCTGTTTTGAGTGTGTCAATTGTCTTTTTTATTAAAATGTCTTTTTAAACATAAAAGATTCACTTTTGAATCATTTTGATCACATATTGTATATTTTTTATGTGAAATAGATTCATACACTTCACAAAATACTTATGAATTGTTTTCTTAAATTGTCAAGAAAATTATGGCATGTTTGATTGGTTTTTAGTGAGTGATACTTTTTTGAACTAAAATATCAATTTTAAACTAATAGCGAACACTTTCAGTCATACCAGGAACATTTTGTATCAGATTAAGGTAAAATTGATTCCTACATGTCAAAAATAACATATGTATTGTTTTTGTAAAGTATAAAAACAATATGAATGTGTTTTCTCAGATTTGAGTAGGAAAATTGTCCATTTTACGAAAATTGATAAAAATTTTAAATAACAAGTTGCACATTAGGTCATATCAGTAACATCGTGTGTTATATTGAGGATCATTTGATTTCTACACATCCCAAATGACATATGGATCATTTTTCTCAAGTATAAAAATAATATGAATGTTTTTTATTAGTTCTGAATATTCTAGATGTCTTTTTTACTAAAATGTCATTTTAAACTGAAAACACAAACTTTGGACTCATTCTGATAACATCATGTATTAGTTTGATGTGAAACAGATTCCTATACTTCAAAAATGACTTATGAATCATTTACCTAAATTATCAAGAAGATCCAATCAGATTTGATTGGTTTACAATGAGAGACACTTTTTGAACTAAAGTGATGATTTTAAATTGACAATGGAAAATTTGAGCTATATCGGGCACATCATGTATCTGATTGAGGTGAGGCTAATTTTTACATGTCTAAATTGACTTATGGATCATTTTCATAAATTATAAAAACAATATGAATGTGTTATCTGGGTTTTGAGTAGGAAATTTTTCCATTTTATAAAAATTGAAGACAATTTGAATTAAAAAGATGCACTTTGAGTCATAATGATCATACTATTCAACAGATTGAGGTGTGGTTGATTCATAAACATACCAAATGAAATATGAATCGTTTTAATAAAGTATCAAAACAATATGACTTTTTTTCTTTTTTTATTACGTCACATTTCATTTTATTAAAATGTTATTTTAAAATTGAAACACGTACTTTGACTCATACCGATCATATTGTGTATCAGATTGAGGTGTGGGTGATTCCTACATATCAAAAATGAATTATGGATCATTTTTATAATGTATTTGGAAAATTTGAATTTATTTTCTCAGTTCTGAGTAGGTTAGTTTTCATTTCTACTAAAATTGAGGTCAATTTTAAATTAAAACACGCACTTAAAGACATATCGGTCACACCGTGCATCAGATTAAAGTGAGACTGATTCATGAAAATCTCAAATTAATTATGTAAATTTTTCCTAAAGTATAAGAACAGTCATAATGTGTCTGTTCAGTTCTGATAAGGTCAATTTGTTTTTTTTTACTAAAATTGATGTCAATTTTAAATAAAGATGCTCTTAGAGTCATACCGATCACACAATGCCTCAGATTTAGGTGCAGCAGATTCCTACATGTTCAAAATAAATTATAGACTATTTTCATAAAGTATCAAAACAATATGAATGTGTTTTATCTATTTTGAGTACGTCTCTTGTCTATTTTACTAAAATTTAATTTTAAACTTGAAACATGCACATTGACTCATACATATCACATCATGTTTCAGTTTGATGTGAGACTGATTCCTACATGTATCAAATTATTTATAAATTGATGCTCTAAATTATAAAAGTAATATGACCATGTTTTCTCTTTTTTTAGTTAGTGACACTTTGTAAATTCCTATGTCGATTTTAAACTGATAACAAACACATTGAGTCATATCAGGCACATCATGTATCAGACTGAGTTGTAGGTAATTATTAGACATTGAAAATAACATATGGATCATTTTATTAAAGTCTCAAAACAATATGAATATGTTTTCTTAGTTTTTAGTATGTTAGTTTTATTTCATACTAATAATAATTTCAATTTTAAATAGAAAGAATTACTTAGAGTCATACCAGTCCATTGACTTTCTTTGTCGAACAACCAACACTTTATGATAATCTTCAAACAAACCACATAAACATAAAAAAAATCAACCTATATAAGAAAACAATTATTATGTGTAATACTAAAAAGGAATAAATTAAACATAAATATGAAATAATACATTAAATGTATGGGTAATGATTTTACTGTACAAATATCTATATTACCTCTGTATTTGAGTAGCGGAGGGAACTTGAAGGAATGTGATAAATTCAAACACTGTATGGGTGAAAGGTTTTGAGGGAGAAGAGGTTTTTGGATTTTTCGGTATAGAAAGCAAGAAAGATAGATAGACCACCCCAAATCGAACAAAAGAATCAACCTATATAATAAAAAAGTTGTTATGTGAGTAATGCTAAAAATAAATAAATTAAACATAAATATAAAAAAATAAATTAATTCTATCGACAATGGTTTTTCTATGAAAACATCAATAAAACCTCTATAATTTAGTAAATGTGGCGTCATTACTCTTCCAGCAAAGGTGGTAGAATAACATGAAAGAAAGTGACAAATACAACACTATAGGGGTGAAAATGTTTTGAGGGAGAAGAATTCTGTGGAAGTTTTGGTGCAAAAAGGCATAAAAGATAGATAGAACACCCCCAACACAAAACAAGAATCCACCTATAAAAGAAGACAACTATTATGTAAGTAATACTAAAAAGAAATAAATTAATCCTAAATATGAAACAATACATTAATTTTATAGTCAATGATTTTACTATGAAAACATCAATATTAACTCTATAATTGATTAGAAGTAGTATCATTTATCTTTATACAAAGTTAAGGAGATAACATGAAATAATGTGATAAATGCGACACTGTATGGGTGAAAAAATTTTGAGGGAGAACAAGTATTTGGAAGTTTTAGTGTAGAAAGTCATAAAATATGGATAGAGAACCCTAACTCAAACAAAAGAATCCACCTGTATAAGAAAACAATTATTATATAAGTAATACTAAAAAGAAATAAATTAAACATAAATATGAAATAATACATTAATTCTATGGAAAATGACTTTACAGTGAAAACATCAAGATTACCTCTTTAATTGAATAGAGGCATCCACCTTTCACATCCTATAAAGGAAGTGGAGATAACTTGAAATATATTGATAAATGCAAAACAATGGGGGTGTAATGTTTTTGAGGGAGAAGAATTATGTGGATGATTTGGTGCATAAAAGAATAAAAGATAGTTTGGACACCCCAAATAAAATAAAATAATTCACCTGTATAAGAACACAATTTTCATGTGAGTAATACTAAAAAGAAATAAATTAAACATAAATATGAAAAAATACATTAATTCCATGGATAATGATTTTACTGTGAAAACATCAAAATTGCCTCTGTGATTGAGCAGAGACAATGTTGTTTCTATTCTTGAAAAGGCATGACACACGGATAGAAATCTTTTAAAATAAATATACTTTGAATGTAATAATGAAAATTAAATCAACATTTCATTATATAATTTTTTGGTAAAATAGAGAAAGTATATCGTGACAATACCTTTACATATTTCCATAGAGTTTCCTTCATTATATTTTTTTCTTCAGAGGTATTGGTTTCATCATCATGTGAAGAAGATATTATCATCAAGATTAGTCAAACATTTATTTTAGATTATATTAATATAGTTGAGAACGTATAATAGTATAAGGAAAAACATAATATATTAAAAAACATTTTTACCTAATAATTGAACTCTATTTATTTTGTAAATGTTTCAAGGATTTGGTTTCACTATCGAGAATCCAAATCCACTATTTGTAGTCCCCTATAACATACCATACATTGTCTACATTTGGACCATCATGAACTGACCATGATGTCCCAATGAAAGGGCCATCCTCGATTGAATTTTCATTTGAATCAACATTTTTTTAGTATCTAGTAGAAAAATTGACCAATTCTTGTTTATTTTATCAGAGACATAAAATAATTGCATTTCTTGTGATTCCATTATGAATAGTTCATCTTTTTCCTCTTTCACACTAAAATTCACCTTCACAAATCTCATTTTATCAACTTTCACTCCATTGATTTTCAACCCAATTTCAATAGAAAATAGGAACTTGAAATGTTGTATAATCGAACTCATTTATCAGTTCGATAATACCAAAATATGACATATTTTCATAAATTGGATATCTATCCTTAAAAATAGATACATGTATCCCTTTAGCCATATGTGTAGCACCACTATTTTGCATCACACTGGAGTCATCGTGTTCTTTTCTATATAAAATGTAACCATTGATTGCAAAACCAATATAATATATAATATTTTCATTTGGACCTATGGCTATCCATTGAAGTCATTCAATAATTGAATTCTTATTTTCAAATAGCTCCTTATAAATTTGATCTCTGAACCATCCAATAAACTATTGATTATGTGTATTTGATATCAATCCTTCATCCTTTTATGGATTGAAATATATTAGAATTTATTTGTGGGATTCATTTTATGGATCAACAAACTATTATGTACTACGTAAGGGTTCACTTACTCCCACTCTATCAAGTTAACTTTAACAAAATATATTATAGAAATACCTTCACCTAGAAGGCGTTAGATTTGATGAGACTTTGGGAGACCGATGCTTTCAACATATTATAGGTAATCAGTATAGAATTCAATTATTTATTCAACAATATATATTTATTCAATACAACCTTATGGATGAATTCAATTCTTGACATACCCTTTCAAAATATTCATATACCATTAAATGGGGTACATCCATCTGTAATGGATAGGACTATATAGTTGGACCTCTCTAACCAAGTATACCATCAGGTTGGCCATTATATCAAAGAATTATGGTGGGAAGAACATCCCTAATTCACATAATATAACTACAATATCCTTATTCGTGATGGGAAACTTTTTCAGGTCTACAAATTTACTGGATATGGATTTGAGAAAATAGAAGAGTCTATTTAATGTATGTTATACATTTTGAGGTATAACACAATATAAATAAATAAGTATTAAATCTTAAATCCAAACATGATATTTGGGTTATTTTAGTCCTTATAACTTAAAATTAGTCATTGACATGACATTCTTTATATTTGACCAATACGCTTGTGGAACTTTTAGAATAGTAAGGATAAGTGAAAATTGGAATTTTCCTTATCTGAATAGAGTGTAAGCTGCTGAAGGAAGAAAATACCACCTTTTACCCTTCACCAATGACAACTCTTCCCTTATCCCCATTTCAATAAATTCAAACATATCCTTGATTCCATATTTTATTTTTAGGAACATTTAGTAACATGCCAATAACACTATCAAATACTTTTATTTCTACATGATTGACATCCTGAAAATGTTTGATGTATAAAAAATTATAATATGGCAATTCCAAGAAAATTATTCTTTTCTTCCAACCTGATTTTGTAAGGTTTTTCAAAAATTGTTTATGGAAAACAATGTCAATATTTTTTAATTTATTGTACAATTGATCTCCCATTACTGAAGATGGTGTTGTACCTTGTTCAATATTCTAATTGAATGCTATCATCCAAGATTAGTATTTATGTGGTTGAATTAAAAATTTATGATTTCCAAAAAACATAGTCTTCGAGGAATGTTTCAACCAAACTGATTATGTCCATTTTTTAAAAATTTGACACCCCAAAATTCCTTTAAGGATATATCCTAATAAATTTATATAAATGGGGAAGTCATTTATCGTTTCATACAACATGGACCTCAATGAGAATTCTTCACTTCTATGAGTTTCATACAATTTAACACCTATATCCCACATAAATTTCAGATCTTAGATTAATGGAGTCAAACAAACATCAATATCATTACTGGGTTTCTTTGGAACAGATATAATCAGAGAGAACATAATGTATTTTCCCTTCATTCATAACTATGTAAGAAAGTTATAATTTACCAATATGTTAGGCCATGTATTGTGAGTCCTACTATTTAAACCAAAATAATTTATTCCATATGTAGATAACACAAGACAAAAGTTTCTTGAATCACTTCTAAATTTTGGAAACATGTAATAAATTTTCTTCCACTGAGGAGAATCTGTTGGATGACGTAGGTTAAAATATTTAATTCCTATATATCCATGCCATGTTAATTATATCATAGTTTCCAGATATACATATATTAATCTAAACTATGCAATGATGGGAAAGTACCATACAAATTTTAAAGGACTTGATTCATTTCTCTTGTATCAATATGCACCACACTTAGTGAATTTTATGATGGATTCATGGTCCTTGTAAAACAATATGAAATCATTTAGATAAGAATATATATTTTTAGATATCATTACCATTGAACGTAACATTTCTTTAACGTCATATGTTTGGCATGGTAGTTCATTTTCTTCTATTATCATATCATTCAGGAGACCAAGTAGTTTCATAAAGCTAGTGTCACTCTATATACTTCCAACATTCAAATTATATAACTTCAAGACAACTGGAAATGTTGTTTATTTAGTAAAATTAGTATACAATGGTTTCTTGGAACAACTATTTAACTCCTCAAACAACTTTGGACAATCAAAAATTTCATCTTTAATTTCCATTATAATTTATTCCATGTGATCTCCATAAACATTTACAAATCTATTCATATCAAATGATACATAAAATACAGTATCATCCCAATTTGTGCCCATGTTCATTTTTTTCCCATGTTTAGTCCAACATTTATAGATTTGATCTATTATGTGACAAATCAAATGTTCTTACAACTCTTTTGAAATTTTTTTTAAATAAAAATAATGTAAACATGGATAGAGGATTTTAGAAGGGTTGTCTTCATGCTATCTTGAAAACTTGATGAACTCTTTAACTCCATATTCATAATCATTTTTGAAATGATTATAGTGAACTCATTTTTTATTAATATCCATACTATTGGGTTCATAAAAGATTAATTTTTTATAATATATTAATAAATAAACATAAGATATTCATTATCAAATGTTAAAGTTACAAAAAAATCTAATTAGGGTCGTCTCTAGGTGTCTCCTTTCTATGAATATTCCAAAGACTTTTTACTTTTTGTTTAACAATTACAGACTCACTATTAACAAATTTTTACTACATATTATTATGATTTAATATATGATTTTCCAATAGGAATATCATATTATTATCATCAATATAACCATGATGGTAATGAAATAACTGTTCATATTAGGTAGACATATTGGTAAACATTTTCCTATCCAACATTCTTGTTAGATAATATGTTCCATCATCCTCACTATTTTCCATCATCATTTCACCTCATGTATTTTTTTTAATTCCAAATTCCAATATATTATAGAACCTATTATCATTCATCTAACAAATAGAAATCATTTTTCTCTTAATCTTGGTATGACTTTGACCCCTTATGACTTCAATAGAAATATTTCACATATCATAATATCCAAATTACATTTTATAAAATTATTAGAGATTTATTATAAAAATATATACCTTACCAAACATTACTAACACTATAAAATTAGATTTTAAAAGTTTAAGAAAAATATGATATCAGCACTAAATAATCATTATCGATCTAAGAACTATTAAAATGGTTCCATTTTTATCAATGTTAAAAGAATAATTATTAAATGTTAAAAAAATTATATAAATATGGGAGATATTTGGTACGGAGGACATCCCCACCTTTATCAAAACTAGATTCCCACCCCACTCTTTTAACAATGCTCATTTCCTTTATCAGTGCTTGAGCATTGTCCGATCATGCCCACACCTACGTGTTCACCCCTTAGATTTGAACCTGAGACCTCACCCTCATGTGCCTTCACCTTTACCACTACTCTATGTTGACTTGTTCTATAATTTATGATATATATATATATATTAATATTTTTTATCCATATATTTATTTGTATATTAATATATAGTTATATGATTATTCTTAAAAACTTTTATAAATATGTTTTACATGTATGTGTGTTTATAAATAAATAAAATCATATATACATATGTATATGAAATATACTTTAATTTATATATATAATATAAATTTTTGTGTCTGTAATATAATTATACATATTTATATTTTTTGACATATATTATATATTAATATTTAAAAAGAAACATTAGAATATATAGATAATATATATCTTTTTTTTAATATAGACACACACAAAAATATATTTATATATATATTATATAAAAATTGTATTGGTATATAAATATTTGTAATTTTTTTAAATAAAATTAATATTATTACTTTTAGATACATTTTTTATTTAGAAAGATATTTTATATATAAACATTTTTTCATATTTATTTATAAAATTAAATTCTTATGTGAAAATATATACAAATATATGTACATGTGTATATATTTAATTATAGATAATACTACAATATGAAAATTGCTAAAATTTTAACATCATAGTATTCATATTTGTGTAATCCTTGAGAATAAATTGATTATTCACCAAAAAATATTATAAGACTCCCTGAAATGGGGATAAATTCCATCAAATTTTAAAAAATGGGGGTAGCACGACAAAAAATTAATTTTTGGAGGACTTCTAGGCCTTTTTTACCCAAAAATATTTGATGAATAGGATACTCACAATCCACCACGGTGTAGAATTTTTTCAAAATTCGATTTGATATATGGTAGGGATCAAATGGACACCAAGATCAAAATTTATGACCACTTGAAGTTCATGTTATGTTTTGAACTTATTTTAGATAATTTATTGGTTTATTGAATTTTTTATCTTCAAATTGTTATTAAATGACTATTACTCAATAATAATTAGCAATTTTTTTTATTACAATTAATTTTTAATTATTTTATAAACCATTTTTCACTAAATATCTAATATATTAACCGTGATTACATGTTTCCTATTATATAAATAATATTTTGTAAAATATATTATATTTATTTCAATATATATATATATATATTTATATATCAATATATTAATTTTAATGATATATATATATTTTTTATGAAATATTATATTTATCATCACTAAAAACAATCATTTTAGGGATGATAAATGTATACTTTATTAGTGCAAAAAACACTGATAAAGGGGTTAATTTTATCAGCACTAAAAAATTCTCATAAAGGGGTAACGTTATCAGTGTTTTTTTAGCACTAATAAAAGAACTTTTCATCACTTTTTTTAGTTCTAATAAAATTACCCCCTTTATCAGTGATTGTTTTTAGTGGTGATAAAGGGTAGTACTAGATAAATCCAAATATGTGGTAGTGTAACACATAATTCTCTATTTATCCTCTCTCTAATATTGAGTGAAATGGTGTTGTGAGTTAGTGATCCATGTCTATAATAGACTTTTGACAATCAAAATAAAATTTCTATCACATTTTTTAGCCATTTTTTTTATAAATTCTCCTTCATAATTTATCCATCATTCTGTGTAATATTCTTTTAGATGTTATTTCTTCCCACTATACAAGAATGTGGTGCAAGAACCTACCAATTGTCCTAATATCCATTATTTATGTCCACTTATATCCTTATGACTTATCCATTGAGTAATTAATCTTCTACCCTCCATACTATATTTCATTTTGGTAGACTTATGTACTTCCTTCTATATGATCACCTAATTCAGATTCATATCTTGAATATCCTTAAACAATAAGTCATTTTTAAAACTTGGTATACTCATAGTTATAATCATTGTATCATATGACTCTGGTAATGAAGAAAATAAGATAAATTACCAAAATCCACTCCCAAAACGCACATTTACAAACTCCAAATATATTATAAATATGTTGAAATCATTCTCATGACTATCCATTGGCTTTGTTTCATTCATCATTTGGAGAAACTGTATCCATATCAAAAAAAATGTTCATCTTGGAAGACCTCTCATAAATATTTTCAAGTGTAAACATGAACTCAAAAGTGGTCTTTATATACTATATATTGAAAGAAAAATTACATGAAAACATCTTCTAATAAACTTCAAGTGAATTATAATAAAGAATCTCTTTCTCACTTTTCTCTGTAATATTCAGTTTTCATTGGAAAATAGTTGATTTAGATATGAAAAATATAAATAATATTCTATTTTTATCTTCAAGAAACCAAAGTTTTTTACCATCAAACTTATCCATACATTCCATTTACAAAAAAAGAATAACCTTCTTAAGGTTAGATATAGGCCTTCATTCTCTAGGTGTCTCTTCCTTGAGGTACTTCTATTAGGGTTTCACCTCTCCTTATCCATTGATATTCCCTTATCTTATCTAGAATTTTCCACTTCCCCCTATCCCTATATTTGTTTTCATTTATATATTGGGATTCATTAGGTTTTTTTGGTATTAAATAGTTCAGGTCTTTGTTCCTTTATCAAATTTTATGATATTTATCATCTCAGATAGTTTTCATTTTGTGGTGGGTTTCTTGTGGGTTTCCTTGACACAATAGTCTCTTCTGATCACTCTTCCTTGTATTCATATTCCTTGATTTTATATCTATATTTCAATTCCTTGATCTGGCCTCCCATGGTGTTTATGATTGTGTGGAATCTATCCTAGAGTGGTGTTTCCATCTTGAGGATATCCTAGGGACCTTATTTGAAAATTTGATTTCAGTTCTATTTGGTGATATCCCATACTAGAGTTATGTTAACTCACCATCAATGTCCTCAAAAAAATTTGGATTATACTATGTGTTGAGGATATAGTGGTGTTCTTGATAAGGTTACTTGGTGATGGTATTTTTTTGTGTTTAATGTTTTGGATATTATTTGGATTCTTCATATTTGGAGTTTTCCATGGTCCCCTTATAAGCATCTTCAGTGGAAGTTTTCTTCACTGAGGTTGTTAACACGACATATCATAATGAAAATCTTGTGAAGGGATGATGTTGGGTGTAGATATTGGCTGCAGTGGTGAATATCCATCCATCGGTAATAGATTTGGGTGGTTCAAATCTTAACAAGATTATGTTTGGTTGTTGTGTCATTCCTCTCAAGGTGTTTTGTCCTAGAACCAATTTTTTTACTTTTTTTCCTTTTAATTTTAAAAAATTTATTCTTATGAAATTTTGGTTCATGGAAGCCATGGATGGTGGTTTTGAAGCATTGAATATTTAATACCTCGACTTCCTATGTTCCTCAATTACCTCATGCATGATCCAAGAGACTATGGGGGATGATTCTGATACCATGAAATGCATTTTTTATCCCCTCAGGGGACACACTAGCTTTCTATCCGAGGGAATGAATTGATATTTATTCCTCATTTATTTTACTATTTTTTTAATTTTGAATATTTGATGGTGTTTCCCCTAAATTGTATAGTTCCTGCATAAAAATAAAGTGGATTTTATAAAAAATTCAAAAAATACATTTCTTTCTTTCTTCTAATTTCATATAAAGAACCATGAACAAAACATTAGTTATAAAATAAAAATTTCACAAACTTGTTGAAAATATTCCAATACACTGGGAAAATGAATTAATCTCTATTCCTAGTTGATATTGCAACAAAACGAATTAAGAATCTAGATTTAAATCCATAAAAAATGAGTGGATATCCAAAGGTACATGGTAACAGTGCATCCAAACAGGACTCTATGTACTCAATCAAAAAATAAATTTAGAAATAATAATATCAATGGTATAATAAAAAAATAAGATCTTATACATAAACAACAACAAAAACTAAGGAATTTAAAATTTTATATAAAATCCCTTAAATCTGTGCAGAAACACCACAATATACTAGAAGATAGATAAAATATTGATTTTTAAATGACATCATTAATCACTATTAAACTAAACCAATTATATTAAAATCATCTTAATAGGGACCACCTATTTATAGGAAAAAATAGATATCAGTTTCTAATCAAAGTTCAACATGTGGTGCTACCACAGATTTGGATTTATACATCACTACCTTTTATTAGCGCTAAGCAGACACTGATAAAGGGGGTGCTTTTATCATTAGTAAAAAAATAATGATAAAAGGACCCTTTATAAGTGTTTCTTCATCATTGGTAAATGTACCGCCTTAATCTAAAAAAGTAGCACTCATAAAGGGTACTTTTATCAGTGCTTTTCTTAGCGTTGATATACATATGTCTCTTATCAACACTAAAATGACAGTTTTTTTTGCTGATAAAAGGTATATTCCATAAATAAGTCATATATCATTTAAAATCATATATTAATATATGGATATATTTATATTTGTTTAATTATAATATATGTTATAAAATAGGATTTATATAATACTAAATAAGCAATCACACTTAATATATAAGATAGTTATATAAAAATGGTTTATAAAATAATTAAAAATAATAATATTAATTAAAAATTTGAAAATTATTATTGAGTAATAGTTATTTAACTAAACTTTAAGGATATAAAATATTAATAAATTAATAAAAAAACTTAAATAAGTTGAAAACATGACACTAACTTCAAAAAAAACTTTTGATCTGGGTGTCCATTTGAGCTCTACCACATATCAAATCGAATCTTTTGAATATATCTAAGACATGGTGATTAGAGGGAACTTAGATCATCATTTATTTGTGGTAAAAAGACCCATAAATCCTCCAAAACACTACTTTTTTTGGGGTATCCCCATTTTAAAAATTTGATGAAATTTCATCCTCATTTCACTAAAAAAATGTTGTATTAGTGGAAGTTATTTTTTCTACTAATGGAGATTTAATCTACCACTAAATCATTTAACAGTAATTAATAAAACCATTGTGTATTTCATGGAAATAAAACACTTAGTTTTAGTTGTTTTATGAGTAATTTTTGGAGCATATAGCGGCGATTCCAATTTTATTTAGAGGAATATTTAAAAAAAAATAAACCATAAATAAAATAAATAAAATGAACATAAATAACACTAGTATATATAGTCATATTTACATTTAGAAATGGATAATATAGACTGTTACTAATTAAAACTTTAACAAATTTATTTACCGATGTTTTATAATATCCACCGCTAAATATTTTTATTGAGATTTATTTATTTTTAAACAATATTTAATGAAAAAATATAAATATAAATACTCTAACATGCAGTAAACAAAAAACATAAATTCATAGTAAACCCATCATATATACATCATACATTTATAATCATATATACATACATCCACAGTAACCACCTCAACCACCATAACCTTAATCAACTAATAAAATAAGTCAATCCATACCTTTGTCATCAATATATACATATAAAATATGTCCAACAACAACCCATTCCCAATATATTTCCATACCACATCCTATGCTACATCTATCTTCCTCTATATCATCTCATCAACTGGAACCTACAAAATCATCTCATTTACTGTAATAAAAAAATAAAACCAAAAATAAAACTGAATATAATAAATCATAATTAATATAAACTCATTGATAAAATTTAATCATACCATAGAAACTAAGAAGCATTGTGACTGAATTTGGAAGAATCTAGTGGTTCATAATAATAAACCTCCTGCCTAATACCATCATTTATCACCTATAATAAAAACAAAAAAATTTAAGAAAATCAATTTGGGAGAGACTGACTGACTGAAAATTAGTTTTTTATTTTATAATCAAATAACTTTTAAGGGGAATTGAGAAACCCCAAGTCCATCAAACAGCCAAAAAACAGCAAAAAGAACCCTAAGAAAATACTGGTCCTACCTCTTCCCAGCGACTCAGTATTAAAAGGCCTCCACCAAAGCATGGGACTCGACAAACAGTCCCGTGCAAAGATGCACGGGCATGGTACCAATGGACAAGCCATACCCTCTCAGTCTTCCGCTCCAAGTGACATGCAGAAGTGACGACCTTGTGCTCTAAACCACATCTAAGGCAATACCATAAAACTTTTTGGAATTAAAACTCCCAAAATCATATCGGGACACACAAACTGAAGAAGCACTTCCTCAAATCCAAATATATCAAGAAAAAGAGAGCACCCCAGCATTAGTCAAATAATGGTAAAACAACATTGTTGAAAAACAATTTAACTATGCCTGATACCGTATCTCTAAACAACCTCCAGGATATAGTTGATACCTAGGTATGAGAATCTCCCCTTATCAGGACTTCAAATGAAGAGGTCAGTTTTTCCACAGCCTATATGTACTCCCCAAGTCTGATTATACCCTTATTGAAGCCCCCAACCAGGATCGTGTCTTTTTTGTCGACCCAAATATATTGTTCCTTATTAAGATTCACTTCAATGTCCCAACCCATAATCTTGGACGCTTCCTCTTTCGACGCATTGAGAAATAACACCTACTCTATCACCTCATCATTAGAACTTAAAATCAACTCCAAGGGAAGTGCATATTGACTAGGTGGTTCCAATTGACACCTAACCTCATTGTCCAACTTCTCATCCTTTTTCTTTTTTGCTGACCGAGTCTTCATGGGAGGTGGTAAGGATGAGTAATCCTTCCTACCCATCCTCCTCCTATTTCTCCTGTTGCTCCTCGGACTTGAATCCCCTACAGATAAAATCTTACTATTTACAATGGGTTCCTCCACCCCACTTTCAATAGAACAATCTGGATAAACATGGTCAATTTTTCCAACTTCCATATTAAGGCCATCGAGGTTCTTCCTCTTAGTCTCCTCTCCCCCAACCGAAACTTGTGCTTCAGCTCCCGACCCTACCTCTACAAGTCCTTCAAACCTTTTGCCTAGGATTATTGGGGTCCGAAAAGAGCCCGAACCCTCTGGTATGTTGGAGGGACTTGCAAGTTCCTACCACAGCCGATTGAACACATCTATAACCTTCAGATTGCATTGGTGTGTCACGACTTCCTTCCCTGCGCCATAACCCACGCCAACCTCCAGGCTGTGATCTACTACCTCGTTGCTGGTAGGTTTCTCCACACCAGGTCACAATAATCTATCTTCACTGCCGCTATCATCCCCTCCTATTTCCCTCTGTCCCATTCCAACCACCTCACAAGTTTCCGAAGTCTTGCTCTGAACAGTTTCCGCTATCCTTGGTGGAATCGGGACCTCCCAATCAACCTTAGATTGATTTTTAAGTCCCCTGCCCACCTTCGATGGATGCTCCTGAGAACAGTCTTCCATGGAATGACCCAACCGACCACATGGACAACAAAAATAGGTCCAACTCTCATAAACCACACGCTTCTTGCATATGTACTCCTCTTCAACCGTGATCCAAACAAATTTCGAAGGTAACTCTAAACACATCAACTTCTACACAGATTCGCGGATTTACAGGGTGACATACCGATTCCGTGCGGCTATCTGAACACAGGTACCTACCGATCATATTACCTAGAATTCTGATAACATAGGGATTCTGGAAAGGTAACAACAAATTAGGGAAACTAACCCAAATTGCAATGGAGGGCGAGTCACACTTCATGTGGAAATTGAACGACCATTGGAAGAGAAAGAACCGAAGTCCATTGTAGAATCGGGGAGCCCTCACCCAGGCACTGATGAGGTCCTCCTATGATGAGAATCAGATCATAATGTGGTGGTTGTCAATTAATCCCGCTGTCGCCCTATCTTGCAAGTCCCAGGCTTCGAAGACAAAGCGGTCAAAGAAGTTGATTGAAGGTCTTCTCTGTTTGAACTGCACCACCAGTGTGAGCTTTAGAAGCGCGGAGGTTTCCGTAAACTCTGTTGTTGATATCTGAAGGTTCAGAAAACTATCGAGGAGCTTTGGTACTTTAGGTCATATTGTTGCCTTTGTGAAAGTAGGTAGCAAGTCAGGATTGGAGAAGGGCCGAAACCTCGAAGACCCCGCCCCCGCCGGGGGGGGGGGGGGATCCGCCCGGCCACCATCGTCTTCTCCGAGAGGAAAATGACTCACCTAGAGTTCCCAATGCCGCCTTTGGGAGAGAAAATGAAAAGAATATATTTAGAATTTTGAACATAAAATTTGTTATTTTGTTAATAAAACAGATGAAATTTTGACATAAAACAAATAATATATCATGAAAAACACTTTTAAAAAAACAAACATACCTATTTAAGTTATGATTCAACACTTGAAATAGAAAATGGATAAGTATATAATAATCAAATTAATTTTTATATCGATGTGTGGTGTGCTTGAAATTTAATTAATAATTTTTTTTGAAGAAATTGATATGAAATAATATCTTATATTTTAAAAATAACTCAATATTGGTTGTCCCATGATTTCATGTCAATTTGATGTTGTTTTCTATGGTTTTGAGCATTACACACATGTTTTAGTGTTTTAAAACACTAAAAATTATATTATGGGAATAATAGGAAAATCATAACATTTAATGATATTACTTAGTTCCCTACATTCAAAAAAATATAAAGTCATTTTCCTCAGATTTCATGGAAATCTGATGTCATTTTCTTGATTTTGACCCCCTAACAAACATTTTTAAAGGTTCGGTACCTTTAAAAGTTGTTTATTGAGTCATTACGACCACCTCACAAGTGGGATAGATGTTTTCTTACACAAACATATGAAAAATAACTCATCAGTGATTTTCCCATGATTTCACATCACTATGAGGTTATTTTATTTGGTTTTGGATGTAATATACACATTTTTATTTTTTTAAAACCCTGAAAATATGTTTACAGGGATCCAAGTAAAATCATAAATCAAAATAACATTTTGTTGGTCCCTATAATTTAAAAATAAATATATGATAATTTTCCTATGATTTCATGGCTATCCAATGTCGTTTTCCTAATTTTGACCCCCTAACACATGTTTTTAATGGATTTTGGTACCTTTAAAACTATTTACTGAGTCATTCCGACCACACCACAAGTTAGATTGATGTGTTTTCTACATATAGACATCAAAAATAATAGAATGGTGGTTTTCCTATGATTTCAGATCAATAAAAAGTTCTTTTATTTAGTTTTGACCATTACAAGCGTGATTTATTATTTTAAAAGGCTAAAAACATGTCTACATGCATCCCAGGAAAACTGCAACTCGGAATGATGTTCTGTCAGTTCTTACATTTCAAAAATAAAACTACAGAAATGTTTTTCAAATTTCATCTAAATATTACATCGTTTTCCTTGTTTTGGCTCTATGACACACATTTTTAAAGGCTTTGGTACATTTTTAAATACTATTTACAGAGGCATTCTGACCAAACTGTAAGTCATATTGATGTGTTTTTATGCGTTAAAACAATAAAAAGTTGTTTTACAATGATTTCACATCAATCTAGGTTTATTTTCTATTATTTTCTCTATTACCCACACATTTTAGTGTTTTAAAACACTAAAAACGTGTTTGCAGGCATTTTGCGAAACCTGTAACTCAGAATGATATGTTGTTGGTTCCTAAATTTCAAAAATAAACATACAGTTGTTTTCCTCTAATTTATTGGAAATCCAACATCATTATCCAGGTTTTGACTCCCCCTAACACATGTTTTTCAAGGCTTTGGTACCTAAAAAACAATTTATTAAGTCATTATTAACACACCACATGTCATAATGACATATTTCTAGATTGTAAAACAAAATAAATAACTCATGTATGGTTTTTCCATGATATCAATTCAATTTGAGGTCATTTTATATGGTTTTTACCATTACACACACTTTTTAGTGTTTTAAAACACTAAAAATGGCTTTGTGGAT
The DNA here is from genome assembly GCA_963277665.1 of Viscum album. Lineage (NCBI taxonomy): Eukaryota > Viridiplantae > Streptophyta > Magnoliopsida > Santalales > Viscaceae > Viscum > Viscum album. The sequence continues at coordinate 608,459,557 of OY728123.1, read as the reverse complement.
ATCTCAATAAAATAGTTACTCAGAATAACGTTATGTGCATTCCTACATTTCAAAAAAAATATACAGTCATTTTCTATGATTTCATGGAAATTTGATGTTTTTTTTTCAAGTTTTGGCCTCCCAACACACGTTTTTAAAAGCTTTGGTACCTTTATAAAAGCTTATTATAAAGTCTTAATGACCCCACTGCATGTCATATTGATGTTTATTCTACACATATATGTAAAAAATAACTCAAATGTGGTTTTTTCATTATTCCATGTCAATATAAGGTCATTTTCTAGGGTTATGACCATTACAAGAACATTTTAGTGTTTTAAAACACTAAAAACACATTTATGGTATTCTGAGGAAAACCATAACTAGAAATGACATGTCATTAGTTCCTATAATTCACAAATAAATCTACTATAATTTTCATCTACTTTCATAGAAATTAGACATCATTTTCCAAGTTTTGACCCATGACATATGTTTTTAAGGGCTTTGGTACATTTAAAATGGTTTACCGAGTCATTATGACAACACTGAACATCATATTGAAGTTTTGTCTATGTTTACATGTCAAAATTACTAAAATATATTTTTTCCATGATTTCAATTGAATATGAGGTTTTTAATGGTTTTTATCATGACACCCACATTTTACTATTTTAAATCACTAAAAACACATTTACGGGCATCCTAGGAAATCTATAAGTCATAATTACATGTCATCAAATATTACAGTTCACAAATAAATTTACCATCATTTTTCACATATTTCATGGAAATCCAACATTTCTTTCAGGGTTTTGACCCCCCCGACACATAATTTTACAGGATTTTATACCTTTAAATTTTTTTCACCAAGTTATTTTGACCACACCACAAATAATATTTACATGTGCTCTATGTGTACACATAATAAATTACTCAACATTCTATATCCCAATATTTCATGTTAATATGAGGTCTTTTTTATGGTTTTGACCATTACATTCATGTTTTAGTGTTTTAAAACACTAAAAACTTATTTACGTGAATCTTATAAAAACCATAATCTGGAATGATGTGTCATTAATTCCAACAACTGTAAAAAAAATCTTTGATCATTTTACTCTTATTTAATGTAAATTAAACATTTTTACAAATTTCAACAAGCTAATAGTGTTTTTAAAGGCTTTGGTGCCTTTAAACACCATTTATTAAGTCATTATGACCAAACTACATGTTGTATTGATAAGTTTTCGATTAATAAAAATCCAAAATAACTCAAAGGTAGTTATAACACGTTTTCACATTAATATTATTTTTTATATGGTTTTGACCTTTACACTCAAGTGTTAGTGTTTTGAAACTCTAAAAATATGTTTACAGGCATCCTGAGAAAACTGTAGCTAATAATGAAGTGTCATCAGTTCCTACATTTAAAAAATAAATATATAGTCCTTTCTATTTTATTTTAGATAAATTCAATGACATTTTCCTAGTTTACCCCCCCCCACGAAACACACATTTCGAAAGGGTTTGGTACCTTTAAAAAAACTTTACCAAGTCATTCTGATCACACCGCACATCGGATTGATGTTTTCTCTATATGTACACATAAATAATAACTCAATGGTGATTTTACCATGATTTTACCTCAATTTTAGGTCTTTTAGATGGTTTTTTACTGTTACTCACATGTTTTAGTGTTTTAAGAAACTAAAAATGTATTTATGGGAATCTTGAGAAAACCATAACTTGGAATGTAGTTGTGTCAATTACTACATTTCAAATATCAATATATGGAAATTTTCCCTTAATTTCACGATAAAATGATATAAAATATAATTCCTATGTGAATTATCTTCTTAAATTGATGTTACTAGTCAATAAATTTCACTTTAGGAAAACTGATATTGTTAATGGGAAGGATTTCGTGGACATGTTTTCAATCTATAAGAGACCACTGGGATAGTTAACGTAAAACCTTATGGAATGAGATGACCTCTCATCCTCTTATCTGTAAAATTTTCCACTGTCATCACCCCCATATGATCATGGGGTTTCCGGACTTTGGAAAAAGAAGATTCACATGAGAACTAAAATAGCCAAAATGGCCCCGCATGGAATGAAAACCAATAGAAACAACATATAAGAGGGATTTCATATATCAATAAAGAATCATTCCACCCTATAGATTCAAAAAATATCATAACATATTTTTATCCCTATCTAAGGGAATTAATAATATTATTGAAATAATCTAGAAGTATCCTCAAATTTTAATGCAATTAGTGTACCAATATTTATCAATAGAAGTGATTTTGTTTACTAGATTTATTAGATTAAAACATATAGTATATCTATTATATTTTCATTTATATTTAGATTATATATGTAAATTGTATTCATTTATTGATGACGAATCATACACTATTTAGTCTAAAAAAATTGAAATGTTTGATTTAAATGTCAAGTTTGTAATATCTTGATATCTCACATGATTGGTGATATTTTTAAACAGGTTTCATTATATAATAGTGACATTGAAATTTATAGTTCTCTAAATTTGATCAATGATAGAGATATAGAAGATAAATATCTCATTAAAGAAATTTATATATGTAATATTGGGCTAAACTTTATTGATGATGGGTTTTTTGATCAAATGCTTCATAAAGACAATGATACATTAGAATACTCAAAAAATAATATAATGAAATCCGTATCTACATGAATAAATATAATTCACTAGTTTATCAATCTAATTAAGTCGATGATCTTCAAATCTATAAATTAGGCTTAATATAATAGTCACCCATCAAATAAAAGGAAAAAATAAATAATTAGTTTATTAAGAATATAATCTTGTGTAAATTTGGATTATGATTATTTTTATATTGAATAGAAAATTTACAACTTAAAAAATATCCATTCAAAAGATAAAATTTTTGAAGAAGAGGTTAGAAACCTATCATATAATTCCACTTTATATTATTCTCTTAAAATTGAAGAAGAATGCTCACATTTTAACATTTCGAAGATCAAAAAGTATACCCGGGACTTGGAATAAAAATTAAAAGAATAATTGAAAGTAATATCTAGATTTAGGATGAGTTAATGAAAAAAATGATCTCTTAAGGGGCGTAGTGTTTTAGGTTTATCCCTATCACCTTCTTCTTCTTGGTCTCGTTTGGGAGGAGGCTCTTCCTCGGTCTTCTCAGCATCTTACAATGGGGAAAATAATTCTGCGTTGAATGAATGCCTCTATCTGGAGGCTTGAGGCTTGTTCTTTTATGGAGAGGGTGGTCAAGTATTCAGTGGGCTCAAGGTTGGTTTCAAGATCTTCTGTAGTGTGGAGTTAAGATCCAGTACAACATCAGGGTGATGGTCCTTCTCTGCAGTGAGGGCTCTGGATCTGGTGAGTCGGGGTTGAGATTTATCATTGTGTGGTTTTCATGACTCTCGTGGAGAACGGGTTTTTATCCGGTGCATTGGGGTGAGATCTGGTTTATTTAGTGTTGGGGGTGTGCTACAGTTCGTCTTTGAGTTTGCGATCCAGGTGGCATGGGGTTGATTCTGGTATGATGTCGGGGCAGCGACCTGCTCTTCTTCTATGGCGTGGGGTTGAGATCTCTTCCTGTTATTCTCTTGTAGCATGGGGTCGAGACCTAGCATCCTTCTCTTCACCATTGGCAAGGATTTGAGATCTAGTATTCTTTAACGCTGGGATCGTCTTCCCGCTTCGTAGAAAAGGGGTGGAGTTATGTCAGTTTCATCATATTTCGACATAGGTTCCTTGGTTGGTTTGATGTGGTCTCTGCATGCGGGTATGAGGGAGGTGTCAAGTCTTGTTGTGCGGATGGTGGAGGATCGAGTTGCTGTGAAAGTTTTGAAGTGTTGAAGATTGAGTTGGTTGATTTGGTGCTTTGGTGATTTGGTGATATTTGGTTACTTTAGTGATTTGGTTGACTTGGTGATTTGGTGTTTTGGATGGTTTGGTAAATTGTGTGGCCTGTTGGAATGGAGGTGCTCCTGGACTCAACCACATAGAAGAGGCCCCAAATGAGGTTTCAAAACTAGCCTTCTTTTTTTGCAGAGTTTTATGGATTTGGTTGTTTGAGTGGGTATGGAGTCATCCATCGAATCAGGCCTATTCTTGAAATAGGACACTTGTTTTCCATTTATTCATGCATCGGTGGATAGCTTTATAATGTTCACATGATGGGGAGGGGTAACTCCTTTTTTTCAGTCTGTTTTTTCTTTCTAGACCTTCAGGTTGTGTAATGTTTTAATTCTTGAAGTCTGTTAGGGTTTCCCCCTTTATCCCTTAAAAGGGTCTTTAACTTATAATAAAAAATTTGAAGGCCTTCGGGCTATTGGATAGATGAGTTAAATTCTTCTCACCATAAAATAATTAATTTTTCTATTAATCTAAAATATTCACTTTAAAGTAAGGTTCCTAATAATCATTAATTAACTTCTGATCAATCATAATTTCTAAATAAGATATGCTCTGTTGTTTATTTTTTATCCTTACCCATAAAAAAACTACCATCTAATGTGGAGGATAAAAATTTCTTAATAATAAATTTATAAATACTAAAGAAGTCATATCCAAATTTATAGTTTCCAAATAATTGAAAATCATCTATTAAACTAAAAACCATTAAAATTTAGATTTGAATTGTGTTTTCATTAAGGAAATAATACACTCTTCAACTAAAATTATCCCACTCTATGAAAAAATAAATTTGTATAAACAAATTTTTACACTTCACGGAATAACATATAAATTTTCTTAGTAAGATATTTTATATAATTTTCTTTATTGCAAAACTGTCCATAAAAATTCATACTAAAAATTGAGAAGACAATCAAGTGAGAGAAATAAAATAAAGTCTAAATAAAAATAGTGTTATATACTAAATATTCTGAATGAAAAATAATTTGATTAAATAAGGAAAATAGTATCATAATATACAATAAATTGTATAAAATTAAACCATGAGTGAAGTTAACTATTGTATCCCCATCACAGATAAACCCCTCAGACTTCATTACATGTAAAAATGATTGGATATCAATATGGAACCTAATAAAGTTTTATATGCACAAAACACCATGCAACATATTAAGAAACATGATATAGGAATGTAACATGAAAATGATAAGATAAAAATAAAATAGATCACAAAAACACAACATTGAAACATAAGGAATTTTATGTCAGTTGGGAGATTCCCAACATCCATGGAGAAATATTGAAATACCATAAAAGAGAGAGAAGATATAAACTAAAAACGTATAAGTGATCTCACTAATCACAACTAATATAAAATATCTAGGTTAAAATAATTATTATAAGAACCAACTATTTATATGAAAAACACAAAACATTAGGCTAATCACTGTTCATTATATTTACCAAATATTTAGCCAATATTCCTTTATCTCTAGTAAAAAATTAAAATAATTTATTGAATTACTTTATGATATTATGAAAACTCGAACTCTACATCCAAACTAAATCCATTAATTGATTATACTTCCATCCACTTCACAATAGTACACTATAATTGATATTTCAGTTGTTATAAGACACCATCAATATTACTCAAACACTGCTCTAGGTGAACTCATTGATGCTTCTCTTAAATGTGTTCTAGATGATAAACATAATTTTCACCTCAAAAAACTCACATTGGAAATTTTTTTAAGGATTCCATTTATCTATCTTTCTTTTCATATATATATATATCTACCACTATCTTTCTTATACTATAGTTGTTTTCCCTAAATAACCTTCAAATCATGTAGGTCCCACTGCAGTATAACACTATACCAACATTTACTAAACTACATCCTTTCTCTTCATATCAACAAAATTTTCACTCCCATAGAACATTCAATGTTTTATCATCCCATAACACAATGACTAGTGGTGATATGATATTTTAGTTCAATATTCCTTTTCCTTGAATGAAACAAGATCAGTTACTCTTTGACTATCATAGAAAAAAAATCCATTGTTTCTTGTAAAAAAATTTCAGCATACCTTTTTAAAAAATCAACTCTTTACCAACATCTGTTTCTACCATATACATATTCCCTGGTTCATAGTGAAACTATTGTTAATAGTTATCATATCTATCTAACTATCATTCACCCATAATTAAACACATATCCTATGGTACTTCATCAGTTATCTATATATCCTTTAAATGACACATCATAATATCCCTATAATGAATCAATGATTAAAAAAATATATATATAATACCATGCACCTTATTAGATACCATAGTATCAAATTCATAAATTACAAATATTCCTTTCCTAGATTCAACCTGAATTTTTTGATAATTCTAACTTTAAAGAAATTTCAGTCCTAAAAAACCATGGAAAACAGCAAGAATTAAATCACTAATGTATATGGAACTATTGTTATATAACTATACTCATAATCTATTTTTATTGATTTATATTTAGATCATGTTAAGTTTAAGTCAAATTATTCATTTTTAAACATGTCCAAAACCCTCTGGATATGATTAGACTAAGAAAATATCAAAGTTTGAGTCTTTTGGTCATTATCAATCCTTACACCCAAAATCATTTATCCATATAATTTTTTTTCATTTTAAATATTTTGTACATATCTCACCATAGCTTTGTGATCTATTTTATCTTTTGGCTTGAGAAGATTATATTATTTACATACAAGAGAATCATGATGAAACAACCATTATGAAACAATATAGAGTAACCAAAAATGATCACCATTTCACTTTATAAAACCTTTCTATTTCATGAAATATTAAAATCTCTTATTGTAATATCTTAAATACTTTTTAGTATACACACACTCCATTTTATCCTATATATTAGATTCAAATTTTGGATATCTTCTAAAACTACCAGTTTCTTCTTAAAAATTTCCTCTTCAAAATTACCTAGAAGGAATGTCATATTTTCATCTAATTGATTATGATTTAGAAATTTCAATTAATATATTTCTAGAACAAACCAAATAGTTGTATTCCTCAACACCATACATAATATTTCACTAAAATCAATACCTTAATTTCATTAAACATATTTCAAAACCAATATTTTATTATACCATTTTCTGGCATCTTCATTTTCCTTTAACAAATTGAACAATTTTTTTCAAGTAGCATATTTCTGAAATTGTTGATACTTGTATGAGATCTAATCATAGAAGAAAAAGTTATAGATTATGTAGAATTTTTATTTTTCATTATCCCAAAGTTGAAAATTATGTTTTCATTTCAATACCCCATAAATAAACATGTATTATACTTAGATTATAACTTATCCCTTTCATTGGAATCGATATGAACATAGGTGATACTCCCAAATAATTTCAGGTGTAATATATCCACTAGAATATCAATCCAATATTCCATATAAAACTCTTTCATCATTATTATGGATAAAATCATACTAATAAAATAAGACTAAACATTCAATTATTCTAACCAAAACTCTTTCTGGAAATCACAATGCAACCACATGCTCTGGTTTATTTCATCTATCCATTCCACCACAATTACACTACAGTGTCTCAGGTACAACCAACTTCAATATAATCACTTTTTTCTAATAAAATTTATTAAATTACTTATTTTTATACTCATTACCATTTTCAAACTGTAAGAATTTCATATTTAAACTAGCCTTATTTTATACCATGGATCTTTATTCTATGAATATTTTGATGAATTTTTACTTTTTGTTCAAAAATTAAATAGAAACTATTCACATATTTTTTAATTCATATTATTAATCTTTAATATATGCTTGACCACCAGGAATATCATCCTACTCTCCTTAATGTGAACATGATGTTAATAAAATAAATGTGAATATCAAGTAGAAATATTGGTAACCATTTTCCTATCCATGATTCTTATTAGATAATATGTTCCAACTTACTCACCATTGACCATAACAATTTTACCTCATGTGATTTCTAAAATTCCATATTATAATTTCATATAGAACACCGTATCATTCAGATAACACATCAAAATAAATTTTTTCCCATAATACTAGTATGAGTTTTACACCTTACATCTTCAATAGGAACGTTACACTTGATATAATATTTACATTAAATTTTTATATAATTATTAGAGATTTATTATATAAAATATAGACCACACCAAATATTACTAACACTACTTAAAAACTAAATTTTAAAAGATAAAGGAAAATCCTTTATCAGTGCTAAAAAAATTGTTGATCAAACCGACATTAAAAGGGCTCATTCTTATCAGCACTAAAAAAAGAACTGTCAAAAGTTAAAAAATGTTTTTTCTTTAAATAGGGGTGATATTCAAGATTCAACCCCCAAATGTTTCACCAATAGACACCCAACCCACTCATTTAACATTTTCTTTTTGGCCCTCCTTTGGCCATTATTAGGGCTTGAGCACTGCTCACTCATTCTCACACCCTCATGTGAATCCCCTTGAATTTGAACCTAAGACATCACCCTCATGCACATGCACCTTTATCATTGTAATATATTTATTTTTTCTATATTTTAGGATATATATATATATATATTTAAATATATAGTTATATTTTTAATACATATATTTATTCATATATTAATATATATTTATATGATTATTTTTAAATATATTTATAAATATGTTTTGTGTGTATGTGTGTTTATTTATAAATAAATGAACACATTAATACATATATACAACATACATACATTTATATATATTATATATATGTTTTTCAATAAATATAATTACACATATTTATATTTATTTACATATATTATATTTTAATATTTATATACATATATTAGAATATATTGATAATATATATCAGTTTTTAATACAGAAACACACAAAAAATATATTTATATATATATATATATTATATAAACATTGTATAGGTATATGAATATTTATACATTTTTTAAAATAAAATAGATATTATTATTTTTATATATGCTTTATAACTTTAGAAAGATATTTTATATGTAAATATTTCTACATATTTATTAATAAAATTATAATTTTATGTTAATATATATAAAAATATGTATACATGTGTATATATTTAATTATAAAATATATCAAAATATAAAAAATGAGAAAATTTGAACATCATAATATCAATATGTGTGTAATCAATGAGAATAAATTGAGTCTCCACTAAAAAAATATAAGAAGAATCCCTTAAATGAGGAAGAAATTCTATCAAATGTTAAAAATAGGGATACCCTGAAAAAAACTCAGTTTTGGAGGCCTTATGGGCCTTTTTAGACCCTAAAAATAATAATCGATCCTTTCCATGGTCAAATAAGTGTAAATACTTTCATATTATTCAATTCAATATATGGTAGAGCTGAAAAAACACATAGATCAAATGTTATGAATAATTGAAGTCTTACTCTTGTTTTCAACTTATTTTACATCATTTATATATTTATTAAATTTCTATATCTTTAAATTATTATTAAATGACTATTACTCAATAATAATTAAAAATTATTAAAAATTATTATTTTTTCATTATTTTGTAATCCATTTTCAACTAAATATATTATATATTAATTGTAATAACACATTTATTATTAAATAAATTATATTAAATTTATATCAATATATATATATATATTGATATATTATTTTTGATGATATAAAAAATGTTTTATGAAACATACCTTTTATGAGCACTAAAGACAATTGGATAATAGTAGATTTAGAACTGATAAAAGTAACCCATTTATTAGCACTAATAAAAGCACCATTTATCAGTTCTTTTATCCACCTTTTTTAGAACTAATAAAAGCACCATTTATTAGTTCTTTTTTAGAACTGATAAAATTACCCTCTTTATTAATGATTTTTTAGTGTTGATAAAGGGTAGTATTGGATAAATCTAAATCTGTGGTAGTGTAACACATAATTCTTTGTGTATCTTATCTATGATATTGAGTGAAATGATGTTATCAGTACAAGATCTCTTACTATAATTGAATTTTAACAGTCAATATAAAATTTATATCCCCTTTCTTGGATAGAGTTTTTTGTATATTATCCTTCGTAATTTTCCCATTATCCCTTTTAATCATTTTTATATGTTATTTGTTCTTTTTCTACAAGCATATAGGAAATGAACCTACCAATTATCCTCATATATATTATCTCTATCCACTTTTAAAAATATGACTTATAAATTGAGTCATTAATCTTCTACCCCCATACTATATTCTATTTGGGTATACTTATATACTTCCTTATATATGATCTCTTCATTTAGAATCAGATCACTAATATCCTCACATGCTAAGTTAGTTTTACCACTTTGGTTACTAATAGAAATAATAATTGTATCCTATGACACTTTTAATGAATAAAAAATGATTAATTCCTATAACCCAATCCCAAACCACATATTCACAAGCTTTATATTTTTTCTTATCATGTTGATATCATTCACATGATTATACATTGGATTTGTTTCAATCCATCTTTTGACCAAATTACCACTAAATGGAAAAAAATTCTCATAGTGGAAGGATTCTCATAAATATTTTAAAGTTAAACATGAACTCAAAAGTGGTATTTTTCTCTAAGATATTAAAATAAACATTCTATGATAACATTATCAAAACAACATCAAGTGCCTTTCGATAAATAATCTCCCATTCTCTTTTCTCCATTATCCCTATTTTACATTGGATAACAGTAGATTCAGATATGTATAATATAAATAATATTCTATTTTAATCTTCAAGAAACCAATGCTTTTTACCATCAAACCTATCTATTCATTTCATTTCCAAAAAAGACACAACCTTACTAATGGTACATATAACACCTCATTCTCCCAGTGTCTCGTTTGAGAGGGCCTCCCTCTAGGGTTACACCTCTCATTCTCCACCAATATTCACTTATTTTCTAAATAATTTTCCATGTCCCACTATACCTAGATATTTTTTCATATATATTTTTTATTTATCAGGTTTTTGTGATATTTAAAAATTCAGGTTGTTTTACCTTCATCAATTTCGTGGATCTTTCTCATCATGGGTTGTTTATATTTTTCTATGGTTCTATTAAAATTTTCCTTGACACAATTATCTCTTATTATCACTCTTACTTATATTTTTTTCTCTATGGATAGTGTATACTAAAAGGTTCTATTTTAGGTTCTCTCAAATAAAGTGTAATTTTTAGATATTTTATGTGCAGAAAAGTGGATAATCAATGTCATCTCTCAAATGAGAAAGCAATTTAAACAACATATTAAAGGTATTTTGGAAATAAAATAAAATAAAATAAAATAGTAACACTTATAAGGATGATGTTTTTTTATGTTTATAAAATATAAATAAGTATGTTGGAAGAACATTATACTTTTATTTTATTTTTTTAAGTGAGTATGAGAGAACATAATGAGAAGGTGTTTTTTTGAAAACTATTTTTAGAAGGTAAAATCAATATACAAAACCTATTCACTTAATTATTAATAATTATTATTTAAATTAAACTCAAATTAATTATAATCACATAGTTTATTAACCCTAGAACCCTATGGGAGTTAACTTAATGACAATGATGAAATTAATTAAAACCAAGTCTAGATTTAGAATGCGCAATCGAGCACCCTGTATTGATTGTTGTTATAGGGATATATTACACTTAGTGGTGAATTAAGGAATATATGAATTCTATAAATTAGGATTAATTTATTTTAGGGATTATATTTTATCTCTACAAATTGATCTTGTGTTGTTCTGTTTTACCAATTAATATTTCACTCAAAAAATTCAAACAATTTTCGACCACACATATTTTATATTAATTTTTCAATTTCTTGCTTAGTTTTTTTTAAATTAAATACTCAATTAATACATAATATTTAGTTAACTTTTTTATATCATTGATTCAAAATAAATAAAATAAAATATTAATAGGTAGATAAATTATTAAAACAACCACTCTTTTTTAGGCGTTTTAGCCATCATTGAAACATTTTGCATGTGTAAAGGTTTAGAAGGGGTATAACTGAATAATGTTTCTACTTTTAGGTTTTATCCAAAAGAATAAAAATAAAAATAACTGAATAAATTGGAAATAAATAGATATTTTATTGAAATAACAAAAATGTTGCACCAAATAAGAGGAGAAGAAGGGAGTTTTAGAGAATATCATAGCGTGTTAGCTTCTATCCTACAATTTTTAACTTAAATGGAAAGGAACAACTTCTCCAATACAACCATTCCAATGAGGCACGTACCACCCCATGAAAATGATAAAAAGATTCATTTATAGAGTGGAGGAGAGAATAGGTTTTCGAGATTTTAAAAGTGTGAATGGGAAATTCCAAAATATGTTTTATTCTAATTTGGGTACACAATATTTCCTCCAAAACAATGAACCAGTTGTCCTTCCATAAGTTTTTTTAAAATTTTTACTATATATTCCCTAAAAAATTTGTCCTAATCCAATAATGTATGAATATGTTATGGCCAAAACACTGAAGTAGAGTCCAATTTGCTGAGTCTAGTCCACATTTTAATTTGTGGCCCATTTATTCTAATAAAATGAAAGATCCATCTCGAATATACAGAATTGAATTTGTAGAAAATTGAGTTAGAAATATATTTACAAAATTTCAACTTAAAATAATTCACAAAAAAATATGTATGTATAAAATACTACAATTCACTTTAAAGGGGAAAACAGAAATATTCATCAAAGTTTCAATTGAATGATCTAATATGAAATACTCTATAAATAAACATTTTTAACCCAATATGAGAAAATTATGTCATTTATTATCAATAAAATACTCTATAGAATTGTTTTTATCAACTCCACCACACTTACCCTTTTTCACTCCTGGGAAAAGAGTCATGTCTTATATTTCAAAAAATTGTGAAAATTTATGCATGATTATATTTACCAATCCACAGTGGAAATATAATAAATGTAAGAATATCATCATGATTTAATATAAATAAATTTTAAATTCATTATCTCTTGAAATGTATCAAAACAAAATCCAATAATATTAATGACACTAATCATAGAGAAAAAATTTATGGTTCTGCAGTGACATTAATTACTCATGTGTGTGTGTGCCAACCATTCCAAGATCATATATATACCCTCTATTTAGTATATTCAGGTCGAGTAAAATAATTATTATTATCTAGAATAATTCAAAAACATGTTCTATATTCTATTGAAATAAAATTTCATGACCCACTCACTTAAGAATTCCCAAAAGTCAAACCATAAACTCCTGACCTAGATATCCCCACATGTTGAACATATCATCCCTCCACTCTTTATTAAGATAATATATATATTTTTTTTGATTTTTTTATTCATTTTTTGAGGGTGTGTAGCTATCATATATTCATTAAAAATGAATAGGTAAATTAAGAATATTAATGAAACTGATTGGAAGAGAAATGAATTTATGATTCAACCATAGATATAAGATGAATTTTTCAACTATCTTGGATACACCTTTAATATATTAGGAAACGTTTCATAAGTCATGGTTTTATGATAACTTTTTTGGAGAATTAAATGACACAATTTTCTATGAAAAAATATCACAAATAATGGTTTCAAAATATAAAAGGTTTTATAATGACACAACCAATCATATCATTCATGAATTATATTTTCATAAAAATCAACCCTTGATGATGAAATGTTGCTCATGATTATCATGCTACCAATGAATTTTGAAAACATTCATTTTTCATATGTTCCAAATATTATTTAGCATGTTACATGATATGTTTTTTTTCTTTTTTTTTCTTTTTTTTGGAAATTTAATAGAAACCCTAATAGAAAACACAAAAAAACATACAAATGAGAATCCTCAATAGCTACCTGAAAAAATTGTCCCTTCCACCACACTTAAAAAATTTCATTATACTCAATGTGATACTTTGAGATGATATGTGCACATGAAATGTAGAAGTCTAAACATGACACATTATATAAAAGTGAAATGGTTGGAAAATTATGATATTCTCATGTGAGGATGGGGTCATGCAATATGATGAAATAAACTGAATGGGTGGGATGTCCCTCAATATACTGTTTAAAACATTTCCCATTGATAGTAAATCTTCTTCCTGGTTCCTCTTGTATAATCGCCACTACACCATAAGGAAAAAATAATAGATACAACATAATGACCTTACCATCGGTAATGAAACTTATTGGGCATCAGCTTTAGTTATGAACTATAGAGTAGGACTTTCTCTCTACAAGAAAATCCATTTTTGGATCATTATATCATGATCCACTTTTTTCTTTATTTGTAGATCATTGAGTTTTCATATGATAACAATCTAATCTTTTCAAACTCTTGAATCTGCTGCTTCCTTATAATTCCAGCATGGGGAAAATCCATGTAGCATTTCTTTATAACCCAATATTTCTGATGTTCGGCCTCTATAGAAAGATAACATGCTTTCCGAAAAATTATTTGGAAGAGGTACATACCAATGGGAGTTTTGAGTTATATCATATAGTCCTATAGTGAATCATAGAAGTTCTTTCTCCAATCCTACCTATTTGGCTGTATGATTTTCAACAAAATTTGTTTCAAATACCGATTTTAAACCTTGTTTGGAGAATTTTTTTGGCGTGGTATGGAGTAAATGTTTTATCCATCACCCCATAATTCTGAAGGAGGGGATCAAAATTCTTATTACAAAAGTGTGTCCCTTGGTCACTGATGATAGGATTTGTTACACCAAACCTATAAAAAATTAAACCTTGAAGAAATCCACCACAACATGAGAATCATTAGTCATAGTGGCCTTAGCCTCCACCCATTTACTAACATAATAACTGGTAATAATAATTTGTAAGAAACAAAATGAACTTGGAAAAAGACCCATAAAATCAATTACCCAAACATAAAAATATCACCAAATAATATGGTATGTTTTGGAATCTTGTGTCTCCTCAAAATGTTTCCAATGTGATGAAAACATGAGCATGAATTACTAAGCACATGAGCATTATGGAAATAAGGTAAGATAATATAATTTAGAGTCCAAGAATTTCCTAGATTTACATTAGGGTCCAAAGTGTCCATCGCAATCATGTGTATGATAAAAATGAAAAATAGAATCAAACTCATGATCAGACATACATCTCATTATGATTTGGTCCCTACACATTATCTAGAGGTAGGGATCATCGCACACATAAAACATAGACCCATTTTTAATTATTAGACTTTATGTTTCTTTAAATTTGTAGGAATTTCAGATTCAATAAGGTGGTTCACTAAATATACATACCAAGGATACATACCTAAGATAAAATAAGGATTACCATTGAGGAAAGTGTCCCAAAGTGGTTCTTTTCCAAAGGTGTAAGCCTATAGTGTGTGCGTAATCCTACTCATGTGGTAAACCACTTTGTTTTATGACCCCTTTTTGTCTATTATCTCAACATCATATTCTTTAAGAGGGTGCATCCATCAGATAAGTTTGGGCTTTGCATCTGGATTCTTCAATATATACCTTAGAGCTTCATGGTTAGAAAAAATAACTACTTTTGGGCCCAATAAATATAAACATTATTTATCTAATAAAAATATAAAAAAAAGAAACTCTTTTCCATTATGGTGTGATTTTCCTAGGTTGAATCAAAAGTCATTGATGCATAAGTAATCACATGGGACCACCCTTCAACCCTCTGAGATAGGAAAACTCCAACCACAAAGTTGGATACATCATAGATAATATCCAAAGGAAACTCCCACCATGGGGGGATATATAATCAGTGGAGTGGTAAGATTCTTATTTAACTTATCAAATGATACCCTTCATGAATCCTCAAAAAACAATTCGATATCCATTTTATATAGTCAAGGTAAGGGTATATTGATCTTACTTAAATCTCTGATTAAGCATTGATAAAATCATGCATTCCATATAAATGATCTAACATCATAAACATGTGAATTAAATAGAAAGGATTAAATAATACCAATATTAGATCTATCAACCTATATTCCATGTTTTGAAACTACATTACATAAGACAATTCTATGATCTACCATGAAAAGACATTTTTCAATGTTCAGATCTAGATTCTTCATAATATATAGATTCAACACTTTTCCCAAACTAAACATACATTCATAAAATAAAGATCCACACACTATAAAAACATCCATAAACTCCTCCATGAAGGTCTCAATGATTTTTTAAAAAATACTCACCATGCATCTCTAGATAGGACGTGGGGAATTAAAAAGTCCAAGTGGCATCCATTGGTAAAAAAATGTAACAAATGGACAAGTGTATATTGGATTATCCTAATCCTACAGAGCTATAGGATCCTGAAAATATCAATAAAATCTATCCAAGAAACAATTGTGTGTCTTCCAAACTTGTATCTCAAGAATTTGATCAATAAATGGGAGGGGAAATGGTATTTATGAGTCAATTGATTTAGCTTCCTATAATAAATACACACATGCCAACTATTTTGAACCCTCATTAGAACTAACTCCTATATATATCATTTCTAATAATAGTAACACTACTTTTCTTAGGCACAACTTGAATAGGACTCACCCACTAGGAATCTGAAGATGGATAAATGATAATTTCTTTGAGCAATTTTTTAACTTCTTTTTGAATAACATGTTGAAGAGTTGGATTAGTCTTCTTTTTGGATACCTAACCAATTTGTCCCCATCCTCCAAAATAATCCTACGAATTAAAATGGAGGGTCTAATACTAGATATGTTAGCCTAGGTCCACCTTATTTCTCTAATGTTCTCCCTTAAAATATTCTAACATTTGTTTTCACGTTCAAAAGGTATATTGTTATCAATTATAATAGATAATATCTCCCCACTCATGAAGTATGATAATTTTATATTTGGTGGAAATGGATTGAGTTACAATATAGTGGGGTAATGTATGGATGGATACATTGAAGAAACATAAATATGTGAACAATGAACCTCATAATTAGAATAGAAATCATTAGAGAATATGAATCAAATCCACCAGCTTACTCAATTGACATTTCATAATCAGACTTAACCGGATCAAAATTAGAATATGAATCCACATCAAAATCAAATACAAGAGAGGTTTGTGAATTAGAAATAGTTGTGGAAGTTCTATTAGACATAAAAATATAAATAATTCTCATTATGTCTCTAAGAATTGTAAAATCAAAATCCGTGGGGTTTTTACTTGGTGGTTTAAAATGGTAGATAAAAAAAGAAGAATGGTCCTATGAGGGGAACATTAGGGAGTCCATAACATTAAATATCACTGATTTATCTCCAAAATCAATGAACATTTTTCCCTCATAGAAATTTATGATCATTTTTTTAGTTTTGAGGAAGGACCTACATAAGATATTGGGATCATGATAATTTACTTGATTATCCTCTATGTTAATCATATAGAAATATACTAGAAAATTTATGTTTCTTAGCTGAAAAAGTACATCCTTGAGGACTCCCACTAGATATATTATAGCTCTATTAACCAAATACACAATTAGTCTCAGTGTATTCAAATCACCAACATGTAAATTAGAGAATATAGAGTGAGGTATCCTATTTAATAAAGCTCCAAAATTGTATAAATCATCTGAGAAGTGAAACTCATATATGGTGAATGGGATGGTGAATGTCCTCAGATCCTTTAACTTTGTCAGAATTTCATGAGTTGGTGTAATGAGTGGTGATAAATTCCTTTCAATATTTATCCCCTCATTTACCTTGATCCATCTTTGATTGGTTTAGGGTTCTTTTTATAATTTGGCATAACTTAGTGTTTTCTTAATGGACTCAATAAGGGGTATGTTAATCTCAATACACCTGAATGTGTCTAAAATCTCTTTTTGAATTGTCTATTCAGCCATATTTTATGTTTGAGAAACTATATTTGGAAAGGTAAGGGATTTAGGAGAAACATTGTCAATATTTTTGTTACCTTTGTCTTTATCCCTAGGTTTCTAATTAGTTTTTCTTGAATGGGTATTCTCTTGGGTTGATGTGAATCCTATTGGAATGATAGGTGTATATGTATCATTCATTTGATTCCCACATCTAAATATGAAAAAACTAACATTACCAGTTGAATTTGGAGTAGGTTGGGAAGAAATATTTATGGATTTCTTACTTAATCATTCAAGGAGGGTAGTGCTAATCTGGCTCATTTGTGTCTTTAACTCTCTTAATTTTGAACCTTGACTCTTCAGTTCATTTTGTTGATTAAGAAAAAAACAAAAGGATATAAATATTAAAATATACCTTTGTTCTAGAATTCTATTATTGAATTATTTATTCTTAGGATTAAAATATTTTTTGGGGTACTTGAAAACTCAATTGTTTATATGGAGGTTGTTGTATGCTTTTTTTGAAAAGGGGGCATTTTTTTTTTCCAAATCCATACCTCATATCTGATTGATACTTCCTCCCTTG
This sequence comes from Viscum album, assembly GCA_963277665.1. NCBI lineage: Eukaryota > Viridiplantae > Streptophyta > Magnoliopsida > Santalales > Viscaceae > Viscum > Viscum album. Next base: position 608,441,080 of record OY728123.1, on the reverse strand, counting down.
GGTGTATGTTGGTGAAAATGAATCATAATTATTATAGAGATGTGGTTTTTGTTGCTTCTCATATGGTCCACCTAAGGAATACAACTGCAAAATACTCTACTATTATGATTGGGGTAATAATATATTGGGTGGCCTGTTTTAGGGAAAATTCCGAAAGACCTCAAAGGAGTGGGTTGGTCTATCTATTGATCCAAATAAATTTTTCTATGAATAGTGGTTAATTCTTCCATCATATTATCTATTAAATTATTTTCATGATAAGAAGGAATTACCTGATGTACTCTTCTGACACGTGGTGTACCTCAGTCACCAAATTGTTGAGAGTTTTTAACATCTTGTTGATAAATGCATGTGCATCTTCTTATGTTTTATTGACGAATAACCCTCTAATCACAGTATCCACTGTACTCCTCTCCATAGTCTTGTGACCTTCATAGTAGTACTAGATGAGGATTTTCCCACTGATTTTGTGATGTGGGAATATTGAACACAACTTCTTGAAATGCTACATGTACTCATACATTGACTCCCCTTGGGATTTCTTGATTCCTAATATCTCTTTTCAAATGGCAGTGGCCCTTGATTCTAGAAAATATCTCTTAAATAAAGTATTTTTAAAATAATTCTAACATATTACATATTCTAGTAGTAAATAATACATTTTATCTTTTGTAGTTCCATCAAGTGATAATGGGAATTCACATAGTTTTAATTTATGTTCAGTATAATTTATTGGTTTCAGGATTGATCAAACAAAGTAAAAAAATTTAAGGTGTTTGTTTGGATAGTCACAAAATAATCTATAAAATTTTGGTAGAATGTGAATTAACCAAGATTTTAATTCAATGTCTGGTTCTAGGTTAGGGAATACGATACAATTTGGTTTATAGTTATTTTCTGGTCTATCCAATTCTCAAATGGTTCTATTGAGTTCATTTTTATTATTTTCATCGATTGGATCAGGTTTTATATTTTCTTTAGAAGAGTTTCATATTTCAAAATTCCAAGAAATGGGGGAATTTTCCAATTATGTAAATGTCGGGACTTCCTAAAGATCGATATCTTCGGATTCAATCCCTAAGGTTATGCTCAAACTTGAGGTCTAGATCAAAGGGATCCTTGAGATGGGACTGTCTCATAAATCTAATAAAAGAGAAAAATTAAGAATAATAGGCTATAATATAATAATAATATGTTTCATTTGGTGGTTCAAAATAGAATAAATTAGAGAGAGACAAGAAAAAAATGAGAAAGAGGAAATAAAAAAAGAAATAAGTAAAAAAATTGAGAAAATAAAATAAAATAAATTCCTTTAATTAGTTTAAAAAAATATTCTCCTTCCCTCCATAAAATACAATTTTAAAGGTGAAATTATATACAATTTCAAATGTTGTGTGTTTTTTGGGTATTTTTGTTACATTATAGTGGTTTAACAAGATCATATCTCAAAGGAGGAAGTAATTAAAACATCATATTAAACATATTTTATAAAAAAATAAAATAATAATAGATAGAAAGATGGTGGTTTTTTTGAATTTTATAAAAGCTGAAGTAATCTCAAAGAAAATTGTAATTTTTTTCTTTTTTTTCTTTTTGAATTGATATTGAGAGAACACAGTGAGAAATTGTTTTTTAAAATATTTTTTAAAAAGAATAATCAATCTAACTCTTATTATTTACATATTTATTAATCATTTTAATACAAATTAAACTCTTCTTAATTATGACACCCAAATTTTTTAACCCTCAAACCCTATGTGAGTTAACATAACCCTAATGATGAAATGAATTAAAACCTAGGCTAGCTTCGGGACATACAATCATATCACCCTTATTATATTGATGTTATAATGCTAGATTATTGTCAAGGGTAAATTACAGAACATATCCATTCTCAAAATGATGATGAATTGAGTTTATGGTTTATATTTTAACTTTACAAATTGATCCTATGTTTTTTTGTTTTACCAAATAATATTGTGCTCTCACAATTTGCATAATTCTCGACCTCTAGTGTTTTTTTCTCATTGTTCAATTTCTTTATTGGTTTATTTTAAATTATATACTAAATTCATATATCATATTAATTTAATTTTATTAACTCATTGATTCAAAATAAATAGACGAATAAGGTAATATGTGGATCAATTACTAAAACAACTACTCTTCCATGGGTAGTGTAGACATCGTAGAAACATTTTTCATTCAGAAAGGTTTAGAAAGAGTATAACCCATTCACATTTAAACCCCTATATTCTAGACCAAATAATTAAAATAAATTAATATAAAAATGAAAATAATAGTAGAAATTGGAAATAAATAGAGAGATTATTTAAATAGAAAAAATGTTACAACAACGAAGAGGAAAAGAATGGAATTTTGGAGGAGATCCAAGCATGATTGTATCCCTACTCCAGTGGTGAATTGAAATGGAAATTAGCCACTTCTACTCTACTTAAATTCCTATAACACACATCCCACACAATCTAAATGACAAAAACACACATTTATAAAGTGGATGGGAGGCTATGTTTTTAATACTTTTAAGGTGTGAATGCGAAATTGAGACAAATATTTTAGTCTAAATTTAAATGATTGTTTGACCTAAGAAATTCATGAACCAGATTTCATTATAATATAATTATTTATAATAAATTTGTTCCTCTAGATTATATACAAATTTGGGACCAATTCAATCAAGGATGAAGAAGTCATGGCCCAAATACTGAAGTGGTTCCCAATCTGAAGATTCCAGTACAACTTTAATTTCATAAACCATTTACTCCAATAAAATGCAAGATACAACACAAATGTACTAAATTAAAATTTTATGAATTTGAGTGTGGAACACAGTTAAAAAGTTTAATGTTCAAATAATTCACAAAAAAATATATGTGTCTAAAATACTATAGTGAAATTTTAAGGGGAAAATGTAATTTTCATCAAATTTTAAAATGAATGATATAATACCAAATATTTTATAAATAAATATATTTAACATGACTAAAAAATAAATTTTTATTAAGATATTCAAACTTTTAAGGGATAAGGGGGAACCCTTCATGACATAAAAGACTTAAACAAAAAAAAATCCCCAACAGTAAAAAAGTAAAAAAGCCTTAAACAACCCATGTTACATGAGAAAATCCCATCACAGCATCAAAAACATTAATTATAGCTCCCACATTCCATCGATGTGCAGATAGTTATCCCATGAAAAAGTGAACAGGCCGGGTACATATGGCCATAGTTATACCCTCTCAGATATCCAATTCCGGATAGCAATGGTATAGTGGAAACTCCTTGACCTGAACCTCATCTGGAGTAGCTTCACGTAGACAATCTGGTTTTAGAATCACTTAAACTATAGACCACATAGGCCAAACCAGAAGCAACACACTAGGGAATTCCAACTAAAATAAAGAATAAATCCTGAATACCAACACCATCGAATCACAAATTCAGAGATTCACATAGTAGGCTTTACCCACATCTACCTAATTCACAACCCAAATGCTAGATTCAACCAAATCCATCACAAATATTAGATCCAAAACCAAAATTGCATATCAATCAAAACTAAAACTCAAATAGCAGCACTTCCAAATGTAAAAAAAGTGGTCAAAATTCGAAGTTCCACAAACCATCACCCCAGTTATGACCACCCGAATGCCATAGCTTCTGAAAGAAATCCTCGCCACAATCCAGGACCCAAATCACATCTCTACCATCTAGATCTTGAGCAGACCAATGAACCACCCAACACACACGTGAGAAATGAAATAGCAGTCCTCGGACCATAGAAGATGGAACTCGGCTGTTGGACCAACACTACATCTCCATGGGAAGCCCTAGCCAGCGAAGGGGGTGGGGTAAGAAATAGGTGAACAATGATGGGAATGTTGAGGTGGTTGAGCCCACAAAGTTGAACAATGTCACCACTAAAAGGTAATTTCTTCTACGAGCTCACTAAATAAATGTGTCGAGGAGGGAATATGATCTGACCCGATATAAATTGGAGGAAGGTGGTGATGGGGGAAGCCCTAGTGATGCAGTGCCCCTTATGGGATTATCCTTTCGTAGAATATATTTAACATAATTTTATGAAATTATGTCAATTATTATCGATAAAATATTCAATAATTTTTTTACCACATATGCTTGTATAGATCCTCTCCCAAAGTGGTGTTCCAATTTTTAGGACATCCTGGGGTTGTTATTTGGAAATTCCATTCTAGTTTTTCCAGGTCATCTCATAGATTAGTTTTGTGTTAACTAACCATTAGTGTCCTTACAGCATATAGTATATCAGAAATTGCTAATGATCTTATGTTTTGAGGCTACAGTGGTGTTCCAAATAAGGTTCCTTGGTGGTGGTGTTTTTTATTTCATGTTTTGGATTTGATTTAGCTTCTTCATATTCTAAGTCTTCCATTCTCCGATTCGAAACTTTCTCACTATAGGTGCTCTTCCCTAACACTATTAACAAAACATATCACAATTTAAATATTTTTAAGGGGTGATGCTGGGTGTAGATATTGGATACATTGATGAAGTTTTATCCATTAGTGATGGATTTGGTTCATTAAAATTGCAACATGGTTATGTTTGGTTGTTGTGTCTTTCCTATCACAGTTCTTTTGAATAAAACCTATTTGTATAAATTTTGTTTCTTTTCATTTTAGTAATTAGCATCTTCGAGAAGTGTGGTTCATGGAGGCCATGGCTAGTAGTTGAGATTCAACGAGTGACTAAAACCTCTACTACCCATATTCCAAGATTAACACATGCATGATCCAAGAGACTATAATGGATTATTGTGATCCCACCACATTTAATTTATGATCTCCTCACGGGCCACACTGGATTTCCATTTGAGGGACTAACTTGTTCTTTGTTCCTCATTTTTTATTCTATTTTTTGAATTTTAAATATTTGATGGTTCCCCCCTAAATTGTATGGTTTCCACATAACAATAAACTTGATTTTAATAAAAATACAAAAAACATGTCTTTATTTATTTTAATTTCATATAAATAACCATGAAAGAAAATTCAATTGTAAAATAAAAAATGAACACACTTATAGAAAACCATCCTCTCTATTAGTAAAATGAATTAATCTCTAATATCGGTTATTGTTTCTAAAAAATGAATCTGACATCTAGATTTAAATTCATAAAATAATTAATGGATATATAAAGGAACATAATAATAGTGCATACCTAAAAGATTCCATGTAGTCTTTCAAAAAATATTTTTATAGTATATAATGAATTATATAAGAAAAAAATAATTGTTTACACATAAACAACACCAAAATATAAGGAATTTGATATTTTATATAAAACCCTTATATTTATTGAGAAACAACACAATATACTATAATAGAGAGGAGGGAGAACCTATTAAGTTACAAATGATGTCATAAATCACTATTAAACTAAAATAATTACTCAAAAATCATCCTAATAGGCACCACCAATTTATAAGAAAATACAAAACATTTCTTCCAAAAAAAATTTAGTATGTGGATTCACTATTTTCTAAATATTTCGTTATCATTGGTTACAACTCCACTTAGTTTTCCTATTTTAGATTATAATCCAATATAAAAGAAATCTAAACCACCCAATTATATCCAAGAATTGATCAAAACTCCTACCGCTGCCCAAGATTTCACCTTTATTGATCTTATATATACTACATGTCAACATCATTATTTCTCCATGAAAAATATAGTTAAATTATAGTGGTATAGAAAATTAGTAAACATTCATATTTTAGACATAACTAAAATTTAGGTGTAAATAAACTTGGAAACAAATTCAGTTAAAGAATCATTTGATAAATCATAGTGAATAATTATGGATCCCACATATAAATTATGTACTTTATCTAAAATGTTATAGTATTTAATGTGTATTGACTATCTTTCAACATTTTAGAAATATAAAATAAATTTTGAATCTCTATTAGTTAAACCTTCCATTTACTTTTTCAAACTATCTAGACTCTAAAATGTAAAATTAACAATATTGTAGTAATTATATTTAGATTTTTTACCCTTATTACTTTGTAATATCATAGGTTAATTTTTTGTAAAGTTTTTTTTTAAAATTCATTATAATTTAATTTTTTATTCATATAATTTTTAAATACTATTAAATATAGTTTAGTGATTTAAATCTTACTAAGAATTCAAAAATTCCATACCCACTATATTCTATTAAAATTTCAAAAAAAAATGATTTTTTTTCATTTAAAATCTATAACTCAAGGGTTTTATACTAGAAGATTAGCTAGTTTTTTAATTTATTTATGTGGACAATTGTTTAAGAATTAAGCAATTATAAAATCTCTATAAAGATATTATTCATGTTTTCCCTTTTTAATGTCTCATTCAAATCACCCCATTTTATAAATATAGAAATTTTTTATATTCTACCAATCAGTGCTTAATATTATTTTTTTCTTTTATTAGATTCTCTTATTTTAACTTCAATAGAAATTATTTTATTATTTTTAACATATTACAAAGGTGTAGAATTTTATTTTTATAGAGGAGGATAAATCATTTAGAATAGTTAGTATATTTTGTTCTTCACTATGGTAAATTCTCACATATCATTTTTATGCTTTATATAATTTGGATTCTCAATCTCCATGCTATTTTGTTATTACTCTCACTTTTGGTTAATAAAAAACCTAGAGGTTTGTGTTTAAAACTGAAATATCATTCCATTATTACATTTTTGTATTATTTTCATATTTAAATTTTCAATCAAACTTCATAATAACTTATGTGTTTTCTTACACCATTATGTATTTTAACTTGTGATCATAAAAAACTGGATATTTTGTTTTTCATCATTTGGATATAAAAATTAATATCCTCCAAATTAATATATTTCATTGATTATAATGGATTCATCTTTCTATCTAATTTTTTTAACTATTTTACTTGAATCTATTATATATAAATAAATGAATTAAGAACTTTTATATAGACTTACTAAACTTATAAAGTCATATAGATATAGAATGTTAAAATTTTGAACACATAGTCAACATATAAATAAACTTTTCAATGATACATTTTGAATTATCAATTTTATATTTAATGATAAGAATCATACAATATATAATATCTAATTGAACAAATAAAAAAATGAAAATAATTTATAATAGAAACATTGAAAATTATGAGAACCTTATTAAAACAATAACATATTATATGAGCACAATATATCAAAATAATAAAATTAAAAATCTACGATACTGGTTGGAATTTTTTTAAAGAGTAATAAATCATTATTTTATTAAATTTTTATGAAAGAAAAAAATCCTATATTTACCAAGTTAGATTTTTTCTATGAAATTATAAGTACTGGTTGACTATCCAAGGAAAAGAACTATGGTATTTAGATATTGGTTTTAAAGAGAGTGTATTAATTTAAAATTTATCATATTATCTTAATATATCATGATGGTGTTATCAAGAAGCAAATTATATAATTTTATAATGATGTGAATACAAATATTTATGAAGAATATATCTAAAACGGGAAGTGATAGAATTATGCATTGAGTAAAAAGAATATCTATATGTTATTAAAATTATAAATCCCAATATCAAATACACACTTTGTTGATATCATCAAATTAAATATATAAATATCGATATATGGGTAGTAAAATAAAATATCATTATTTAAAAATAAGATAAAATCATTTAATTATGATTAGATATTATCACTATATGAATTCAAATTCTAATGAATATATTACCATATGTTTCTTATTCGCACATTTAAAAAACAAATTATTTAAAGTTATTGTATATAAAACAATTGAAAGACATTAAATAAATGACAATTCTAAGACTGATGTCCACACAGTGGTTTACAATGTACTAAATATCAACTCATTGGAATTGTAATTGAATATATTTATATCTAGTTTTAAACCATCTCAAGTGGTCTCATTGATTAATTCTAAAAAATCTAAACATATATAGAATATTATGACACAATTTGTATCCAATGATGAGAAATAAAAAACATGGAAGCACAAAAAAATATATAAATTAATAGTAATTTTTTAATGAAAAGTAATTAAAAAATGACGTGTCATAGTTTTTGGTTAAAACTCTCTTATTATTTTTATAAGTACTTTTATTAAACACTGTTTTCTTTGTGAATTAAATAAACCTGAGTGATAAGTGATTTTATATTTTTTTATTAGATATTTCTCAGTATTTGTAATCAGTGTACTTATCTGATTTTGGGGATAGGAACCACCTGCTACATTGGGTAAACATAAATTATGTAATATTAATAGGAACTTGTTTATCTATTATAGTATGGGTGTATGGGTGGGTATAGTAGGTATTATTTTACCCAAAACTATTTTACCTTTTATATTAATTGAATTATAATATTTTTCATCTATGATATACATCAATCTATCCACTATAAAATTATCTTGTTAATGTTGAAACATTTAACCAACAATATTATTAATGTATTTTTATTCCACATTTTTCTATCCATATATGGCTTCAATTATATTTCATATAAATATATATCTTATATATCATATATCTTAAAATTGTTTCTAAATATTGCGATCTCCAATTATAATCTTTAAATATTAGATTAGTCTCTCAAAATTTTTATTTATAAAATTATATCCTAATATTTTTACATTTGTTATATCATTATTATAACTTCAATAATAATTATAGAATTTATTTTGGTTTACCATTTCATAATATAGATAGTGACCATTTAGATATTTTTCCCCTAACAATTTTTTAATTTTATGTTCTAATAATTTTTATACTTTCATACATCACTATATTTCATTTTAAAATTTTCTTACTTTGATTTAATTATATTGTGTGAAATTATTTATTGAAGAATTTTTTATATGATTTTTTTTCTCAACTCATCCCCTCTGATTTATTTGAGTTGAAATTCTAGTTCAATAGAGATAAATTATGTTCCTCATGTTTTTCATTTATGGTACAATTCTTTTAAAAATATCCAAAAAAATATTGGTGTGAGTTTTATTATTTTTATATAGTTTTTAGACATATTATATATCCATATAACCCTTTATATTGTTATAATTTTTCCAATAATAAATTGTGAGGTGTTAAAAATATTTTTATATATCCTATTTTTAATGATTCACTATATAAAGAAATAATTTCTATTATATTTAATTTTTATGCTGAATATTTATAAGACAACCACCCAAATTCACCTTTTGGATTTTGAAATGTGAAGAAAAGGTTATCTATTTGAACACACTAGATAATAGAGAATTCATGAGAGAATCCTCCCACATTATATTAACCAACCAAACAAGAACACTAATAAGAAAATGATAAAATATGGTTGAATAATAATATGAGGCACACACCATTTCAGAACATGATGAATTAATCTATTTCAGTATAACATATGACCACTAGAAAACACTTCAATCTATTAAGAAGGTTGATAAAGAAGCTCTATAGTTTCATATGATATCACATATCAGAACCAATATCCCAATAATGGCCAACTATTTATAATAAAATTAGCAATTATCCCACCACTCAATGTTCAACATGTATAATGAATATTAATAAAAATTTCCTTCACCACTTAGTAAATTTTTATATAAATTAAATCAAAATAATTGCCCATATTATAGAAACTAGGATTCCACAACCCAAATGAATCTATTCATTGATTAAAAATTCTACTATGACCCAATAAATTTATTATATAGATCTTATTTTTGTGAAAATTCTCCATTCATAATTACTCCACCACTACTCTACTCAAACAATACTCTAGTCGAGTAGTGATCCCATATAAATTTGATTCACACATAAAAAATCTCCCAATTGAAGATTGTTTCAAATAATTTTGGTTTAACCACAATATGAAAAATCTCTCAATAATTTTTTTTATTGTAGTAATAATTTTTAGTACCACCAGAGAGAATCATTAATTACTTCATGGATACCAATGTTTTGAAATTTATGAAAAATTTAACACTAAACAATAAACTAATAAGTATCATTTGTATGGTGAGAACGAGTTCAATCCCATTATGAATTGGTGTTGAATAAATTTAATAAAATAGTATACTTAAATTACCATAACATAGAAATAAAAAATACTTGAAAATAAAAGAGATAATTATGATTTATTAGGGATTTCATGAAATAATAAATCATTCTAGGAAATTGAAAATCTAGGTTCATGATGTATCAATGAATAAAATGGTTAATTAGAAAAAATGAGTTGTCAAAATCGATTCTAGGTGAATAAATTGGTCATGGTAGACACCATACAATCACTAAATTATCCTTTTCATAATGGTCATGGTACTTCAATTATTTTATTTATTGGGTGACTCAAAACCATATTTAAACACAGTAAATAATTAATACAATATAAACGGTAGAATTAATCAACTAGTTGATGCATTAATTATATCACTCCGTCATCCAAAAAAAATGTTCAAGAATAGAAAAATATTATAATTAAAAAATTAATTACACAGAGAAGACCCAAATGAATTTCATTCACACATAAAAGACCTTGATAAAACCATCCCTTATTCATTGTAATATCTTTTCAGAAAGTTTACCCCTTCGAGATATCTATTTGGGGGTAAAAAAATAAAAGTCATAATTGAATAATTTTAAGGAGAACCCGATCCCTTTATTAGAAGCCTCCAATTCCCAGTCTACATTTTCCTTTCCACAACCACTATTTAAATAGGAAAAATAGTCCCTCGATCTCCAAATTTCCTCTCTTCAAATATCTCTGTCGATTTTGTCTAAATTTTACTCTCTTTAAATAGATCAAATCTCCCTATAAATATCCATTATTATCAAATGAATATTTATAGGGGTATCTATACCTTCCTTTGATGTGCATAAGAGCCTCACAGAACACCTTTAAACCTTCTTAAAATATATCTCCAGTCTCATGTGCTTGTGGTGTTTGGAATCTCAATCACATTAGCTTTTCTATTTACATGTGCATGTTGAAACCCAATATTATGTGTTTCTTAAAAAAAATGCATATAAAATCTATGGGAAAGGCTACAATATTTTCCTTATTTGTTTCCTTCTTACCCATGAGTTATTAAACTAAATCACATTAATCAATAAGATAAAGTCATGGGTGTTTTGTTTTATGAATCCTTCTGTCAACTAAGATATCTTCAACACATCACGATGAAAAAATATGATGTTTTTTTATTAGGAATCACCTAAAGCATGCTCAAATTGTTATTTAATAGGGTGTTATATAATTGATGCCTCCCTATGAAACACAACAAAAAACCTTATGGTGTGTCGAAGGTTATTCTATTCACCATAGCATGCAAGGATTCATTCATCTTTATTCTTGCCTAAGAATGGGATTTCAAGATCGTGGTGATCCTAAAAGGTGTTATACGACCTCATAGTGGATCATTGTATTGATTTCAAGATACAAAATTAGAAATGATGGTGGTTTCTAATGTCTAGGTGTAGTGGTCCAAAGATTATGAGGAGTATAGGTGATGGTGGAATGTTTTCGAGTGAACCTATTATTGGTTCCTATATTGGTTGTGAACATGGTTGGATTCCACTTAATATATAGGAATGTTTAATAGTAGATCAAAAACATTGATAAGCTATTTATATGTGCTTTGGATTCCATTTAGCTTGGGCTGACACGTACGGGGTGAGGTCTTCCTTGAGTTAGGCTTTGGAACACATATACTTCTAGTGTTCTTGTGAGTTCTCCTTAGTTGTCTTCTATTCATGTTACCCCCTTTGATGATCAGTATAAGGATATTTTTTTATAAAAATATTTAAAAACCACATTGTCAAAATTCCTCAATGATAAAAAACTTAATTTACTTAATGAAAATTACTCAATTATTAATTAACTTATTTTTTTAAAAATTATTTATAAAATTTTATTAACAAATATATTAATAATCAATGAATAGTTTGGGAAATATCACTTGAAAATTAATGAATATTTTTATTTAAAATTAAATATTTTGGTGTAAAAATTGAGGATATCAAATACCCCACACTTGAACTCATTATTCTCCTCAAATATTGAACCTTAAAAAAAATAAAAAAGGAACACCATAGATCTCATAGAAACAATACTAAATAATTCTCAATAGGGTAATCAAACATTCAAGCATCACACAAAAATATCAATTCAATCACTCATTATTCAAGTAAATAATCAAACCATATATTTTAATTTTTTCCATTTGAAATTGATGGTTATTTCCCATCCTTCCATTAACCTATCTTAATCTATTAACATTAATCATTCCAATCATGATCAAAATAAATTTTTTCTCTCTCATTACTCATGGTGGAAAATTACAGGAGTTATGATCAAACCATGAGTAAATGTTTTAACCATAGACTTGAAAAGGAACTATATTATCTGCCCCATAAACAAAAAGATCAAAATCAACCATGAGGTCTTATAATTATAGAAAAAATGAGGATTTTGGTTTGTATGTATTGATTTTTGAAAAATATAAGGTTTAAAAGTGGGTAAATATCTAAGTCATAATGCAATATAATAAATAAAATCTCAATGAATCTCACCTGTTTCCCAATTCCCCAAATATCAAATGATGTCATGAATAATAATTTCAAAGAATGTTACCCATTTTTTCATTTTTATTTCTTTTTATTTTAATTTTTAAAAATTTATTCTTGATTTAAATCTCACATCCACTGCCCAACCCCAAATAAAATATCATTTTTCATGCACTGGTGATTTTTTATTCTCTAAAGTCACAACCCATGATTTTATTTAATTTTTTTACTCTTAAGGGAAATAAAAAAGTAAAATGGATGATAACATGACCATTTCTCAATATCAAATGAAACACTATAACATAATCTCCATAATGTGAAAGATCCCATTCCACAAAGAAAAAACCTCTCCCCCACAATTTAATTTTGAAATCTCATGTAAAATAGTTTGAGTAAGGGTATGAAAGAATATTATTGGCATGTACTATGGTTCTTATCTTATCAAGGGTATCCATGGAATCTATAGGCTAAGAGTAAGATCAATGTAAAAGGTGTGTCTCAAAGATAATGACTCATCAATAAAATTGTCTCAATCATGTTAACTGTGACTTTTTACAACCATATACTCAGCAAGATAAATTTAAATTCTTGTAGAAAAGATTTCATTAGTTTACTCAATAAATTTACAAAATATCTAATATGAAAAATTCGTTCCGTAATCCTCTTAATTATTGGAGAATATGATAAAATAAAATCACTCATGGAATGCCTAATAATAAAAAATAATCCAAATGAATTTTAAAAATTCCAAGAATGAAAAGAGTAGGGAAATCTCATTTACAAGAATCAACAAGCCTCGCTAAATCATGATTCATAAAATCAACATCTTATGAATACTGGTTGTGGTGATGGCGATGTCAATGTGCTATTCTATGGTGCGTGATTTGTAGGATTTGATTTTCATGGTGGTGGCCTTCATTTTGAATTTTGATTCAATCCCATTTTGAATTTTGAATATGTTTGGTGTAATCAGACTGGCATGGTTCCCACTTTTCCCTTAAAGTGGAATTTTATTAAATAATAAAAAAAATTGATTCGGTAAGTTACCAATTATCCCATATTAGTAAGTCCAAAAAAATAAAAAATTTGGGGTATGTGATTTTATTTAAAGATCAAAAACATATCTCAAAAAATATGAGGAATTAAAAGATAAATAATTGAAATTATTACCCTTACCCATGAATATATTTCCTTATCTTCTTTGATAATGGGATACCTTATTCCTTCAGTCATAATTGACATAAAAAATTAAAACAACACATGAAAGCATAATATCCATGATATTAAACCTCAAAAATATATAGGAATTGAAAAATAATCCCAAAAATAATTCCTAATAAAAATTATACTAATTCCTAATAAAGAAATAAAACTAAATCACTTGAATGTGATAAAAACTAGGGTTTACTCCTAGAATCCACTATTTTTATGGTCTTTTATCACGACCATAACTCTTTGTTTCTCAGTTGATAGTAGTATCATAAAGATATAAACATCTTGAATTTACCCAATTTTGGATTTGGTGTGCATCTAGGGTGGCTATTCAATGTCTCTATGTTGTTCTCTTCTTCTTTATTTATAGAGGAGTAAACCAAGTACATGATTGTTCTTGATATATTAATTACATTATTATCTATATTTGATATTACACCTCCTCCTTGACTTATGGATTCATTCATTTAAATTCTTTAAAATTTTATCAAGGCACACAACCATTCTTTCCTCTATTTATTTTTTTCTTACTATTTATCTTTAGTATCCTATAAGTCTCCAAGGAAGTACTCAAGTATAGTATCCATTTCCTCTTATTTTATATTTTATTCAGGCGTTAAGTCTTGTTTTTATTATTCTTTATCCTTCTTTGGTTCTGCCTCATATTGAAAAAGAAGAAAGTATACCATGGAGATCATTTTATATTTGAAAATAATGATCGTGGGTTGTCCAAGCCTAGTAGAAGTATTATTTTTGGTTTTTCTCCTCCAATAATGTAATGGTAAGGGTGTCTTCAGAGTAAAAAATTCAAATATGGGAATATAAGTTACCTTAGGATCATCTTTAAACTGAGAATCACTTTCATATATTTCCTCAAGATTTATATTATCATGACATTATTCCTTTGGTTCTCCTCTATATTCTTCTACCTAATTTTCCATTTTCTCTAGGTCTTCACATGATACTTGAAAAATAAATTACACACCAGATATTTTAGCATCATCATCACCGAGGTATGGTTGTGAGACACATATTTAGATATTTCACTCACACCCTTTACTTTGGATCTTCCCTTTGAGTTACTATATTTTTTTCTAGATCCTAAATCTGGGTGGATATCCAATCATGTTTCTACCTTATGATTTTTATCCATACTATTGAAACACAAAATATACCTATTTTTAAAAGATATATATGGAAAATTAAAATAAAAACCTTTAATAAAATTAGTAAATAAAATGAGACTAAAAAATTATTTGTCTGAACTACTAAATCAAAGTATCCTAAAAACTTTTCTTCCAATAATGGTTTGAAAAACAAGGTCCATCACAAGGGTGTCATTATTTCCTTAAATGATAACAAAGTTTATAACTTTTTAATAAATGAACCACTAAACACTAAAAAACTATGTATAATAGGTATGGTGAGTTTGAGATCAATCCCATGAGGACTAGGTGGAGAATAATTTTAACAAAATTGTGAAGACCTAAACTAAATTCCAAAATATATCTAAAATACTTGAAAATAAAAGAGAGATTAATTATAGATTGTTAATTACAGGAAAGAAGAAAATGTGGTGAGAAATTGAAATCCTATGTTCATGATGTATCAAGGCATAAAATGTTTTATTAGAAAACAAGATTTGTGGGAATCGAGTCTAGGAAAATCCAATAGCTTTGTTAGACACCCTCCAACCAACAAATTCCCATTTTCTAAATGGTCATGGAAGATCGATGCTTTTAGAAAATGGGTTACTTGAAAGAATATTTAAATATATTAGATAATCAATACAATAGACATGGTATAAGTCATGTAATATTTTATTCACTAATTATATTACTTCCTCACCATTAACACAATGGTAATTCATTAATTTATAAAGAAGAGAATTGATAATTTATGTATAGAGAAAAGAACCAAATTAATTTCTTTCACATATAAAATACCTTAATTGAATCAATCCCCCTTCATTTTAACCACTATACAAAAATTATATCCCCTCATGCTAGCCATTATGTGGAAGGAAAATAAATGTCCAGAAATCCACCTTGTAAACAACACCCAATCCCATCAGAAGAAGCCTCTAAGTCTTATTATACTCCTTCCTTCACACAACCTATATTTAAATAAGAAAAAATAATCCCTCAAAGTCCACCATTCCCATTTTCAAATATCTCCTTCGAATTCATCAAAATTTTCCACTTATTAAATCAATAAAATATCCTTTTAAATCCTCATTATTATTGGATGAATATTTATAAGGGTATATCTAACTTCATTGTATGTGAATGATAAACTCATTGAACATATTTGAATATTCCAAAAATATATATAGAGCCTTGCATTCAATGAGTGATTTATGTCTTGATATCATTATATTTTCTCTTATACATGCATGATGAAACCCTATCCCATTCCTGTATTATAAAAAGTAAGCATGGTAAGTTTTTGGAAATTTCCTTGAGTATTTCCTTACATGTTTCCTTATCCATACATTAGGGAAGAACTTAACCATGATAATACAAATTCTAAATCCATGGGAATTTAACATTCTGAATCCATCTATCGACCATGAGATCTCCAATATATCTTTGTTAAAAATATAAAATCATTCTATGTAATTAATGGCATTAAATACAAATAAAAGGCCATTTCACTGGACATGTTATTCTTGTATCCTCCTTATAAAACATAGTGAATAATCATATAGTGAATCAGAAGAAGTTTCATTCACCTAGTAATTCATGAATTTATTCATTATTTTTATGTCCTAACATCTATCAATTGAGCTCTTAGTGGACCTCCATGGAATTTTCCAACCTTAGAGCGGCTTTTTGGATCGATGTTAAGATTCAATAGGGGCGGTGATTATGTGTAATAATGTCTAAGTGTGATGTTATAGAGATTCTGAGTGGAAGAAGTTGTGGGGGGATGTGTTAGAGTGGGGAGCACATGATATGAGTTGAGATAATGTCGCTATAATTTGAGGTTGTAGGGTCATGCTTATTCTGGTGTCCAATGTTTGTTTTTGGACACGATTGGTTATGGATTGATATACAAGAATGCGTAACATAAGCTCAAAAACCCTTATAAGGTTCAAACTCATGCCTTAGTTTCCATTCAACCCATACTAACCCCCATGGGTTCATCTCTTCCCCAAGTCATGATTTTTCCTATCAATACTTTAAGTGTTCATGGGGATACTCCTTGCTTTCCACCCATGAATATACTCCACTTGGTTAGTCAGAAAAAGGAAAATTTTTTCTGAAAAAACAAAAACCACTATATAAAAATTCCTTCAAGATAAAATAATTATTTTACAAAATAAAAATTATTCTGTACATAATTAATTCATTTATTTTCTTGAAATTTTTTCTATAATTTTATTATTAACAAAATTAAAAATCAATGAATAATTTGGGAAATATCACTAAAAATAAATAAAATTAGTTATTTGAAATTAAAAATTTTCCTGTACAAAAATAATACATCAATATTTGAATCCTTTTTATCATAAAATTCTCATTTATGTACAACACCAACCCAGATATTCGTGAACTATGACCTTAGTATAAATTCTTGTTAAACATTTTCTCTTAATAGCCCTATATTGTTTATAAATTCCATCATGTAGAAGACTCTTGATGAAGTGATACTTCAGTTGAATATGCTTCATCCTTGAATGGATCACTAGATACTTTACTAGATTCATTGAATTCTATGAACCACAAAATAGAATTTTCAACCCTTACTTCCTTTTGATTTTATATAATAGACCATATAGAAATATTATCATCTTCTAGGAATTTTTCATATATATACTCCACTTTTGTGGTACTCCAACTATTATCCATATATCATATTAATATTACATCAATATATCACAATAATGGTTCATCCATTCCAAAACCCAAATATAGCAATATAATTCATTTGAGATTCAAAGTATCTATATCACAACTTCTTGATGCTTCTTCCTTATATTTTACATGTACCTAATGGAATCTCCCACTACATGAGTGATGCGACATAATCTTAGTGTTATATAATAATAATTTTTATTCAATTCATGATTTTTTTGTTTGAAGTGGAAATATACTAATAAAATCTTGATCTTTGAAATTTTTTCGCGATGATTACATGTTAAATGAATAATTAGTTAAAAACAAGATTTTTATTTATTAAAAATTATATAATGTTGTTTTCATAAATTTTTTTAATCTTTATCAATAATTTGTGAATTTTTTTGGTGGAATTAAACTAATGTATCTTGAGTTAAAATTTTGAATTTAAAATTTCATTAACAGTGGATAGATAAAAGGAATTTTTCCTTTTTAAATATTCAAAAAATATATAAAATTTTTAAATATTGTAATTTTAATTGGTTTTAAATTCATATGGTAGACTTGATTTTAAATTAATTTTTGGATTTTTAATTATATTTGAATTTAATTTTATTATAAAAAATTAAATGTTTATTTTTTCTTAGTCATTATGTCATTGTGTTAATAAAACTATATTTACACATGGATATATAAGTTGTTCATAAATTGTAATAAGTCATCGTAAGGATTCTCAAAGTGGTTGTATAGGATTAAGTTATTTTTTAAATGCATATTACAATAGTGAAATATGTGTGTTTTGATTTCTAGTTGTATTATATTAAATTATAAATCAAAAAGTTTCATAAGGAATTGAATGAGTTGGAAAAAATAACATAAGAGAAATTTTAAATACTTATATAAAATAAATATCTTGGGAGAAGCATTAGAAATTATATCAATATTTTTTGATGTAATATTTTTTATCTCCAACTTTGTAGGAAAATTTAATCAATCAAACAGGCCATCTAAATTTTATCTTAATCTTTTAAAATAATTTCTAGTGAAGTTGTATTAAGTACTAATAAGTAGTGTAATGAGTAACTGATTTTTATTTGACACTCCATTTACCTATGAATAAAAAAGTTAACAAATATTTTACATTAGAAACATAAATTGAACCAAGGGGACTGATAGAAGGGTATTTTGAATAACTGTTATAGGCTCAAAAAGTTAAAGGGCATATGATAATGAAGTTAGAGAATCTTTGGGTTAGAGGAACCAGAACTGAAAGGATAAATTTAAGGAAATAAAATAGTCTATAAGCTATGTATGGATTAATGAATCAATTATATGGGATCATTGAAGGATGAATTTTCATTGAGTCTATAGTGTTATTGGAAGATAATACTTGTGCTTGAATGAGATACTAATTAAAGTTTCATGGGGAAAATGCGTTTCTAATGAGGTAGATCCATTATGGTGTGTAGTAAAATACATAAGGGTAAACCATCTTTTATTTCACTCATTTTGAGAAGATGAGTTCAATTTTGAAAAATTGAAGGGTCCCCACCAAAAAAGCAGATCTGATTTAATGATGGGGACTAAAAAATCTAATAAACACTAGTGCAGAAAACGTTTTTTACAGTGGTTATTTTTTATTTTTTACATCGGCTTTTTGCAGAATTTATTACAGGAGACGTTATGAACATTGTTTTTTACATCGGTTATTTTAAAACCAACGTAAAAAACACAAATCCGAAGTGTTTTTCACGTCGGTTGATAAAAACCCGATGTGGAAAAATCTTCGAAGTCATGGTTTATAACATCAGTTATTTAATAACAGACATGTTATATACTCTTTCATGTCGGTTATTATATAACTGATGTCATAAATCACTCCCCAAAGCATTTATCACGTTGGTTATTTTCATAACCGACCTGATAAACTTGTCTACCAAGCGGTTTCCAATGTTGGTTAAATAATAACCGATGTGAAAACATATCTACTACGTTGGTTATAAAATAAATTATGTAAAAAACTATTCATTTCCATTTATTACGTTAGTTATCAAATAACTGATGTAAAAACCATTTCCCATGCATTTATTACGTCGGTTTCTAAATAACCGAGGTTAAAACTAATCCCAATGCATTTTTTATGTTGGTTATTTTATAACCGGCGTAAGAAACAATTTTTTTTAAATAAAACTGATAAAACACTACTATGAGCCCTGCCAAAAGACCTGAAAGAGATCAAAAACTTACCAAACACAGACCAGAATCCTCCCCCCTACCCCACTGGATAGCCCCCACCACCGATCAACCACTACTATGCCCTGCCAAAAGACCTGAAACAGACCAAAACCATACCAAAACCATACCAAAACCAGACAAAAAATAGACCATAACCCCCCCCCCCCACCACATATTACAGCCCCCACCACACCCCTAAACACCCCTCCACCCCACTGGACAACCCAGACCAAAAATAGACCAAAACACAACCAGAAACCCCCACCCCACTGGACAGCCCCCACCACACCCCTGGACACCCCCAAACCCCTGGATTACCCCCACCCCCTAGACAGCCCCCCCCCCCACCCCTGGACAACCCCCCACCCTCCTGGACTGTAACACCCCAAGCTTCTACGGTACGTTTCCCTTCGAATAATGCGATAGCGTGTGTTGTACGCAACCTCGAGTTCTAACACACACCACAACTAATTAAACTAACCGTTGTGAATAGTAATACCTACTTTTTGAAATCATATATATTTTATATTTCAAAATGGACTTCATTTTTGGATTCGGAATATCGAAATTAGTCTAGGGTGAAATTTTGGTACTTTTCGGATAACTTTCATATTTTTATGAATAGTGAAAATTACTAAATTTTAATTAAAAACAACTTTTTTAATCAAAATAATTAATAGTGATAAATTATGAATTTGAGTGGTTTTAAAGTATATTTAGAATATATTTTTACCATTAAATTTAATGTTTATAATTGGACATAATTTTACAATTAAACCGAACATAAACAAGTGTCAATCTTTTGATAGTTATTATCTCTTAAAAACACGCTTTTTGTTTTGACAGCGGGATTTAATTTTAAATTAATTTCTGCCACTTCTGTGTTTTGAATTTAGGAAAATGGATTCCATATTTGGAATCAGGATGTTCAAATTGTGTAAATAGGTAACTTTTATTTTTAGACATTTTGAATAATTACTGCGGTAAATATTTTATTTACCATGGTTAAAGGGTAAATCCGGTAAATGAGGGTTAAAAAAATAATATTATAATAATACAAAATTACCCTAAAACGTGTCCTAACCTTATTGGTGGACACATACCCGATCATGGGCATCCTTGGGTCAATTTGGGGACCCCTTGGAGCCACTTGTATGTGGTAGGGACACATTATATTAATAAAGTCAAAATAAAAATAAAAATGACACAAGCATATATCTTTTAGAACAACAATTTTTACATAGGGTTATATATGTTGGAGTTTAGATTATAAATATTCATTAGAAATCTAAAAAGATTTCCTACATAATGATATTTTATTTATAATTTTTAGACATTAAATAATTTATTTTATTTATGACACAATGATGATGCAGTAATTACTAAAATAGTGAAAAATTAAAATAATTGATATTATAAATACCCAAATAAATATAATATGAAACTTTTAATTAATTAAACTAATTTTCTAGGATAATATGATATATTAGGATTGATTTAATGGACTTTGTTCGAAGTAATCAATCTGTTATGAGTTTCACAAAAATCAACTATTGAATAGTGTCAAAATTGACATAAAAGAGTTCTTAAAACAAATATTATATTATTAATTGATATTAAATTCCTAAAAATCTAATGTTCGGCCAAGAGACTTATATTATGATAGGTTAATCATTAATGGACCACTTGGGGGTCTCTTGGATGTATATAGTATGTTTATTAACCATATTATATAAAAATACAAAGAGACATTGTAAAAGTGAAACTAATTAACTTAGAGTTAATACTTAAAGATAAGGTTAATATAAGTACCCAAACCTGTCTAAATTCTATTGGTTGAGTGTTTTTCGACCTATCCCCACCTCATCCTTTGAATAGTCAACTTTGGAGCCATTAGAAACCGAATATGAATTTATTATAAATTAATATTTCTAGCTTTTCCAAAGGTGCCCCTCACCCCTCTTATAAAAGGGCACTCCTCCTTCTCTTTTCTTCACACCTTCAAAGCCTTTTGGTTCGGCCAAACTCTGCCCAAATACTCTCCCAACATCCCTCACTACAACCTAGAGGCCTTAGTTTGATCAGAAAGCCAACCTAAGGAGCCCTTTTGATCAAATCAAAAGGAAGAACCCGAAGAAGAGGTAATGATTTCACCACCCTTTTCTAAGTTCATTTCTTCTTCCACTTCTTCTTCCTTTGTTCTTACCATTCTAAAATAATAACTCTAGTATATCACATATACTGTGATGTTATTATAAATATGGTACAACCATATTCAGTATTCTATCCACCCTTTGAATAACATGTCACCATACGTGCGTACGTACGGACTACCGTCTCCACGTCGTGGTGTAATTGTTATTCAATATAATATTATTTGGATGGGTATAATAATGATGTGTAACTCATGTAAATAATAAATATAACATGTTAATGATTCTGTATATATGATATACCATCCATTTATATATTATTTTAATATCAAAAGAATGATATTGTCGCTCGTGCGTACGTACGGACTACCGTCTCCACGAACGCGATGAGATTCATTCTCCATCGTAACCATTAAAGCGTAATTATCATTTTATGATTTAAAAATGATGTTTAAGGACTTGATATCATTCTGGATATGAATAATATACAACCTATCCTTTACAAACATGTCTTACGTAACAAAACATATGAAAGAAAACAAGTAAGTTAACACCCGAAACAACGATAATACTAAGATATTATTATCAAATCAATATTAAAAGATCATATATGATATCATATTAATGTATATGATTCTTGTATAATTTAATAACAATTATTTCACCATTATACAGGAGGTTAACCTACCCCAACCAAGGAAAAAGTACAAGGTAAGGGTTATTTCACAATCTCTTCTTTATCCGAGGTTGTTTATACGTAATAATCTACTGGGATCTCGTTATCATCCACATCCATGTTTCTTCGAAATGTATTTCAAAACATTTTTACTATTTACAAGAATATGGGTTAAAGTCATTTATACCCTTTTTTGACTTTTTATAAGAGGTTTATAAAGGAATCTTTCCGTCGTTTTCAAAACAAGGTCCTTTTTAACCTTTTCGACGGAATTGAGGTAAGAATGTTTTTTTTAACTTATACGGCGGGTGCGGTTATTTTACGCCGTTATAAAATCTTTAAAGCTTTCCTTACAAGCTTATAAGAATATTTTCAAAGAAAATGTTTTATTTTATATGGATCTTAAATGATTTCAAAATAAAAGGAGATATTTCTTTAAAAAGAATTTTGATTTCATCTATGTCAACATCCTTTGATGGATTTTAAGATTATTTGAAGTTGATTTATTATGATACAAAACTTCTATATTGTATTGAAGGTTTTGTGATATGTTTGACTGTGGATGTGCTATTTTTATACCATTCATAGTTTATTGTGAAAGTATTGACATTTCGTATGCTAGTTTTAATACGAATGTTTATGTTATGTTTAAACCTTTTCATATGGGAATGCATTGGACTTAATAAGTGACGGGTGGAGCCCGCTATAGCTCCTCGATGCATCGGTAGGTCTCATGAGACAAACTAGTGTCTTGGCACAAGGCCTTGACAAAATCTTATTTTTAGTCTTGGCACGAGGCCTTGGCTATGTGGTTATGATAGTCTGGCATTATGCATTCCAACATTATGAAAGTGGTTATTGATTTTTGCATGTGATTATTCGATTAGTAGAATATCCATGTGAATAAGTAAATGGCATTATTTCATTTTACTTTTGCCATACCATGTTGAAGTTCAATTTTAAAAGGCTTTTGTTTTAGTAATGCATTGCCTTAAATGTTTATTCTTATTTATGAAAGTTTCCGCTTTATTGTTATCCTTACTGGGCATTTGAGCTCACCCCTTTTCTATGTTTTATTTTTTCCCCAGGATGTGAAGAAGTAAATTATGAATGACCTGCAGGGATATTATGAGGGGATAGTAGTGTGGATTATGGAGACATTATGTTGTTGTAGTAGTTTTTCATTTTATGATGTAATGTAAAACTTATGAATATATCTAGTGTTTCCAAGGCTACTAAACCAATCGGTCTTTCGAGATTTGATCTTTCTTGTGACCATGCCAATGTTATGTAATAATGCACCGTCTCTGGGTAACTGGGGTCGGGGCGTTACAGTTGGTATCAGAGGAAGTTTAGTACAAACCTTGGAAGCTAGATTTAGATAAACTCTGATTAGAGCACGTAGACCTAAGATGAACTTTGAGGATTAGTATAGAAGAACTTCCTAGAATTTTGGTATTGTAGAGATTTTGTGAGTTTTCCGAGCAATACATCCCTGTCTGGATACGAGCAGGTAGAGGCGGCTCTGGCACAGATGTACCTAGGGGTAAAACCCAAAAACACCGCTTTGAGCTAGACTCGAACGGGAACTGGTGCACGACAACGGGCCTTGCTGCACTCTTGGTTACGACACTCCCGGGGGATATGCTTAGGATAACTCTCACTATCTTTACAAATCATTATGAAGGGTTTATGAGTATATACTTCCTCAAAGAAAACATTTTTATGATTATGGATTATATCCATAAATAGTTCAATTTATGTTAAGTGTTTTATAAGTATGGGATTATGTATTTTGATTCATAAACTGATCTAGTTTATGCCATTGTTTAGAAATGGCGCCTAGTGGAAGAAATGGAAACCGTATCAATGCACGCACTCCATGTAGGGATTGCCCTCCTGCTCAAGATAATTATAGTGGGGCTGGTGATGCAACTGGTGCTGATCAGCTAATCACCATACTGGGACAACTTACTCAGGTTATGAATAATAACCTTACCCGTATGGAGCACCCTGATCCGCAGCGTGGAGGATCAATGTTAGATCGATTCATGAGACAGCAACCACCAACGTTCAATGGGAATACAAATCCCTTAGTAGCTGAGCAATGGATATTTTCCCTAGAGAAAATATTTCAGGCTTTGGGGAGCAGTGAAAGGGAAAAAGTTATCATGGCAGTTTACCGCCTCACTGGAGATGCTGATCAATGGTGGTCATTGATTCAAAACATGAAGGAAGATGATGAAGTATCAAACATGGAATGGAGGGAGTTCAAAGATCTGTTTTTAGAAAAATACTTTCCTCGCGACCATCGAGCAGATATGGAAAGGCAATTTCTGAGTCTGAGACAAAAGGAGGATGAGAATGTCACAAAGTATGAGGCTAACTTTACAAGGTTAGCGAGGTATGCTGGAGATTATATTCGCAACCCAAGAAGTAAGATTGATCGTTTCTTTGATGGGTTAAAACCATTTCTCCGTCGAGCATTAGTCTCACAATCCTTTTCATCGTACGAAGACATTGTCTCATGTGCTATCAAGACCGAAAAGGAATTCTCTAAGTCTTATGACTTTAAAGCAAAGCAAGAGAAGAAGAGACCTGCTGATCAATCTGGGAATGGAAATAAGGGGAAGAAGGGAAAGGTTGAATATCCATCTTGTGGTAAGTGCGGGAAGAAACACCCCGGTGCTTGCCTGAAGGGAATGGGAGTCTGTTACAAGTGTGGTGAAAAAGGCCACCAAGCTCATGATTGCAAGGGGAAGAAGGAAGCCACCAACGTTCAGTGCTACAATTACAGGGAGATGGGGCATTATGCAAATGCATGTCCTAAGCGTCAGGAGAACTTACCTCAGAAAAGGCCAAGGGATCAAGGCCAGGCTTATGCTATCACTACTGCTGAGGTAGAATCTCCGAAAGACGTGGTGGCAGGTAATTTAATGGTTTCCTCAAGTTTAGCAAATGCATTATTTGATTCTGGATCATCGCATTGTTTCATATCTTCCCAGTTTGCTAAGAAAATTAGATATTTCCAATTTGATTTAATAAGGGAGTTGTCAGTTAAAACTCCTAAGGGAAGTATCGTTGCAACAAAGTTTTGTGAATCAGTCCCCATTAGAGCACATAAATTTTCTTTATCTGCTGATTTCATCGTCATACCTATGATTGAGTTTGATATAATCCTCGGTATGGACTGGCTTTCGGACTATGATGCGAAGATTTATTGTAAGAAGAAAGAGGTTACGATTCTCGATGATAATGATAAGGAACACCTTATTTTTAGAGCAGAATCGTCACCACCTAATTCTTATTTAGATCCACCCCCAGTAGCTCAACTTAATTCAATTATTGGGGAGGAAGAGAATGAAATAACTGTCGGTGAGGAAAGGAATGTTCAAATAGAGGATGTACCTGTTGTGAAAGAATTTGTAGATGTATTTCCGGAAGATTTACCTGGACATCCTCCAGAACGAGAAGTTGAGTTTTCTATTGATTTGATTCCTGGATCAAGGCCTATATCGAAGACCCCTTATAGAATGGCCACTGTAGAGTTAGTCGAACTAAAGAAACAACTAGAGGAATTGAGTAATAAGGGATTTATTCGCCCTAGTGTTTCTCCATGGGGAGCCCCTGTTCTTTTTGTTAAAAAGAAAGATGGATCTATGAGGTTATGTATCGACTACAGGGAGATCAATGCTATAACAATAAAGAACAAGTATCCCCTACCTCGTATTGATGATTTATTTGACCAACTGCATGGAGCTCAATACTTTTCAAAGATTGACCTTCGATCTGGATACAATCAGTTGTGTGTAAAGAAGGAAGACATTCCGAAAACAGCATTTCGAACCAGGTACGGGCATTACGAGTTTACTGTAATGCCGTTTGGATTGACTAATGCACCCTCTGTATTCATGGATCTGATGAATAGAGTTTTCAAGGAGTATCTCGATGAATTTGTGGTGGTATTTATTGATGATATCTTGGTATACTCCAAAACCTACGAAGATCATGAAAATCACTTGCGCATTATCTTGAAGACTCTGAGGAGGCATGAATTATATGGGAAGTTTAGCAAGTGTGAATTCTGGCTTCAGGAGATTTCTTTTCTTGGCCATATTGTCTCTAAAGATGGAATCTCTGTTGATCCTTCTAAGACCAAGGCAATCCAAGAATGGCCAGCACCTACGAGTATAACTGAGGTACGTAGTTTTATTGGTTTGGCAGGTTATTATCGACGTTTCGTCCAGAATTTTGCCCGATTGGCTAACCCATTAACGAAGCTCACACGTAAAGGGGTTAAATTTGTTTGGACAAAAGAGTGTAAAGAATGTTTCGAAGAACTGAAGAGAAGATTAGTCAATGCTCCTATATTGACTCTACCATCGGGGAATGATGGGTTCGTTATTTATAGTGATGCATCAAAGAAAGGACTTGGCTGTGTCCTTATGCAGAATGATAGAGTTATTGCCTATGCATCACGACAGTTGAAAATTCATGAACAAAACTATCCTACTCATGATCTTGAGTTAGCAGCTGTGATCTTTTCTTTGAAGATATGGAGGCACTACCTCTATGGTGAAAAATGTGAGATTTATACTGATCACAAGAGTTTGAAGTATATTTTCTCACAAAAAGAACTCAACATGAGGCAAAGGAGATGGCTTGAATTACTCAAGGATTATGATTGTACGATACACTACCACCCAGGGAAGGCAAACAAGGTGGCAGATGCTTTGAGTAGAAAAGACCATGGAGTTTTGAACAATATGAGAATTGAAAGGGATCCAATTATCATGGAGCTAGTGAAGATGGACATGGGAATAACCAGGGAAGGTGAAACATCAATGCTTTTTCAAATGGTTGCCAAACCATCTTTACTAGAAAGGATTAAGAGTTCTCAGACCGATGATGAAGAATTTCAGAAGAAGATTAAAGCTGTGAATGATGGGAGATTGAGAGACTTTGTGTATGAAGATGGAATTTTGAAATTCGGGAAGAGACTTTGTGTTCCCGATTTACCTGATCTGAAAAGGGAATTGTTGGATGATGCTCATAGTTCCAATTTCTCTATACACCCTGGGAGCACCAAAATGTATATAGATTTGAAGGAACATTTTTGGTGGGACAACATGAAGAGGGAGATTGCTGATTTTGTGTCAAGATGTATGGTTTGTCAACAAGTGAAAGCTGGAAGGCAACAGCCTGGAGGAGTCATGCAACCTCTTCCCATACCGGAGTGGAAATGGGACAATATTACGATGGACTTTGTCATGGGGCTACCAAAGACTTCTAGAAGGAACGATGCAATATGGGTTATTGTTGATCGTCTTACCAAGTCAGCACATTTTCTTGCTATAAGAGAAGATCTACCCCTGGAACGTCTAGCAAGACTATACATTAATGAAGTTGTGAGACTTCATGGTGTACCCCTATCTATTGTTTCTGATCGTGATCCCCGTTTTACTTCAAGATTCTGGAAAAGTCTTCAGAAATCCCTGGATACTGAACTTCATTTGAGCACTGCTTACCACCCTCAGACAGACGGACAATCAGAACGGACTATTCAAACCTTAGAAGACATGTTGAGATCTTGCTCACTTGATTTTCAGGGTATGTGGGATCAATATTTACCTCTGGTAGAATTTTCCTATAACAATAGCTTCCATTCGAGTATTCAGATGGCACCATATGAAGCGTTATACGGAAAGAGATGTCGTACACCAACCTGTTGGGATGACGTTGGTGAAAGAAAACTTGTAGGCCCAGAACTGGTGGAGGAAACGGTGGAAAAGGTGAAAGTAATCCAAAATCACATCAAAGTAGCTCAAAGTAGGCAGAAGAGCTATGCCGATAATCGAAGGAAGGATTTGGAATTTCAAGTCGGTGATCATGTTTTCCTGAAGGTATCTCCGTGGAAGGGAGTCATACGTTTTGGTAAGAAAGGTAAATTGAGTCCCAGGTACATCGGACCTTTCGAAATTCTAGAACGAATTGGGGCTGTAGCTTACCGATTGGCAATGCCGCCAAGTCTCTCCAAAGTTCACGATGTATTCCACGTATCTCTGTTGAGGAAATACATGCCTGACCCAACGCATGTACTCACCTATGAAGATTTAGAACTGGAACCCGATCTGTCTTATTGCGAAGAGCCCATCAAGATTCTTGATACGAGAGAACAAGTGCTGAGAAACCGGACGACGCGTCTGGTAAAAGTTTTGTGGAGGAATCATAAGATGGAAGAGGCAACGTGGGAACCCGAGGAACTTATGATGAAGAACCACCCGAGTCTTTTTATGCAGTAATACCCTAGAAATTGCGAGGACGCAATTATTTGAAGGAGGGGAGAATGTAACACCCCAAGCTTCTACGGTACGTTTCCCTTCGAATAATGCGATAGCGTGTGTTGTACGCAACCTCGAGTTCTAACACACACCACAACTAATTAAACTAGCCGTTGTGAATAGTAATACCTACTTTTTGAAATCATATATATTTTATATTTCAAAATGGACTTCATTTTTGGATTCGGAATATCGAAATTAGTCTAGGGTGAAATTTTGGTACTTTTCGGATAACTTTCATATTTTTATGAATAGTGAAAATTACTAAATTTTAATTAAAAACAACTTTTTTAATCAAAATAATTAATAGTGATAAATTATGAATTTGAGTGGTTTTAAAGTATATTTAGAATATATTTTTACCATTCAATTTAATGTTTATAATTGGACATAATTTTACAATTAAACCGAACATAAACAAGTGTCAATCTTTTGATAGTTATTATCTCTTAAAAACACGCTTTTTGTTTTGACAGCGGGATTTAATTTTAAATTAATTTCTGCCACTTATGTGTTTTGAATTTAGGAAAATGGATTCCATATTTGGAATCAGGATGTTCAAATTGTGTAAATAGGTAACTTTTATTTTTAGACATTTTGAATAATTACTGCGGTAAATATTTTATTTACCATGGTTAAAGGGTAAATCCGGTAAATGAGGGTTAAAAAAATAATATTATAATAATACAAAATTACCCTAAAACGTGTCCTAACCTTATTGGTGGACACATACCCGACCATGGGCATCCTTGGGTCAATTTGGGGACCCCTTGGAGCCACTTGTATGTGGTAGGGACACATTATATTAATAAAGTCAAAATAAAAATAAAAATGACACAAGCATATATCTTTTAGAACAACAATTTTTACATAGGGTTATATATGTTGGAGTTTAGATTATAAATATTCATTAGAAAGCTAAAACGATTTCCTACATAATGATATTTTATTTATAATTTTTAGACATTAAATAATTTATTTTATTTATGACACAATGATGATGCAGTAATTACTAAAATAGTGAAAAATTAAAATAATTGATATTATAAATACCCAAATAAATATAATATGAAACTTTTAATGAATTAAACTACTTTTCTAGGCTAATATGATATATTAGGATTGATTTAATGGACTTTGTTCGAAGTAATCAATCTGTTATGAGTTTCACAAAAATCAACTATTGAATAGTGTCAAAATTGACATAAAAGAGTTCTTAAAACAAATATTATATTATTAATTGATATTAAATTCCTAAAAATCTAAGGTTCGGCCAAGAGACTTATATTATGATAGGTTAATCATTAATGGACCACCTGGGGGTCGCTTGGATGTATATAGTAAGTTTATTAACCATATTATATAAAAATACAAAGAGACATTGTAAAAGTGAAACTAATTAACTTAGAGTTAATACTTAAAGATAAGGTTAATATAAGTACCCAAACCTGTCTAAATTCTATTGGTTGAGTGTTTTTCGACCTATCCCCACCTCATCCTTTGAATAGTCAACTTTGGAGCCATTAGAAACCGAATATGAATTTATTATAAATTAATATTTCTAGCTTTTCCAAAGGTGCCCCTCACCCCTCTTATAAAAGGGCACTCCTCCTTCTCTTTTCTTCACACCTTCAAAGCCTTTTGGTTCGGCCAAACTCTGCCCAAATACTCTCCCAACATCCCTCACTACAACCTAGAGGCCTTAGTTTGATCAGAAAGCCAACCTAAGGAGCCCTTTTGATCAAATCAAAAGGAAGAACCCGAAGAAGAGGTAATGATTTCACCACCCTTTTCTAAGTTCATTTCTTCTTCCACTTCTTCTTCCTTTGTTCTTACCATTCTAAAATAATAACTCTAGTATATCACATATACTGTGATGTTATTATAAATATGGTACAACCATATTCAGTATTCTATCCACCCTTTGAATAACATGTCACCATACGTGCGTACGTACGGACTACCGTCTCCACGTCGTGGTGTAATTGTTATTCAATATAATATTATTTGGATGGGTATAATAATGATGTGTAACTCATGTAAATAATAAATATAACATGTTAATGATTCTGTATATATGATATACCATCCATTTATATATTATTTTAATATCAAAAGAATGATATTGTCGCTCGTGCGTACGTACGGACTACCGTCTCCACGAACGCGATGAGATTCATTCTCCATCGTAACCATTAAAGCGTAATTATCATTTTATGATTTAAAAATGATGTTTAAGGACTTGATATCATTCTGGATATGAATAATATACAACCTATCCTTTACAAACATGTCTTACGTAACAAAACATATGAAAGAAAACAAGTAAGTTAACACCCGAAACAACGATAATACTAAGATATTATTATCAAATCAATATTAAAAGATCATATATGATATCATATTAATGTATATGATTCTTGTATAATTTAATAACAATTATTTCACCATTATACAGGAGGTTAACCTACCCCAACCAAGGAAAAAGTACAAGGTAAGGGTTATTTCACAATCTCTTCTTTATCCGAGGTTGTTTATACGTAATAATCTACTGGGATCTCGTTATCATCCACATCCATGTTTCTTCGAAATGTATTTCAAAACATTTTTACTATTTACAAGAATATGGGTTAAAGTCATTTATACCCTTGTTTGACTTTTTATAAGAGGTTTATAAAGGAATCTTTCCGTCGTTTTCAAAACAAGGTCCTTTTTAACCTTTTCGACGGAATTGAGGTAAGAATGTTTTTTTTAACTTATACGGCGGGTGCGGTTATTTTACGCCGTTATAAAATCTTTAAAGCTTTCCTTACAAGCTTATAAGAATATTTTCAAAGAAAATGTTTTATTTTATATGGATCTTAAATGATTTCAAAATAAAAGGAGATATTTCTTTAAAAAGAATTTTGATTTCATCTATGTCAACATCCTTTGATGGATTTTAAGATTATTTGAAGTTGATTTATTATGATACAAAACTTCTATATTGTATTGAAGGTTTTGTGATATGTTTGACTGTGGATGTGCTATTTTTATACCATTCATAGTTTATTGTGAAAGTATTGACATTTCGTATGCTAGTTTTAATACGAATGTTTATGTTATGTTTAAACCTTTTCATATGGGAATGCATTGGACTTAATAAGTGACGGGTGGAGCCCGCTATAGCTCCTCGATGCATCGGTAGGTCTCATGAGACAAACTAGTGTCTTGGCACAAGGCCTTGACAAAATCTTATTTTTAGTCTTGGCACGAGGCCTTGGCTATGTGGTTATGATAGTCTGGCATTATGCATTCCAACATTATGAAAGTGGTTATTGATTTTTGCATGTGATTATTCGATTAGTAGAATATCCATGTGAATAAGTAAATGGCATTATTTCATTTTACTTTTGCCATACCATGTTGAAGTTCAATTTTAAAAGGCTTTTGTTTTAGTAATGCATTGCCTTAAATGTTTATTCTTATTTATGAAAGTTTCCGCTTTATTGTTATCCTTACTGGGCATTTGAGCTCACCCCTTTTCTATGTTTTATTTTTTCCCCAGGATGTGAAGAAGTAAATTATGAATGACCTGCAGGGATATTATGAGGGGATAGTAGTGTGGATTATGGAGACATTATGTTGTTGTAGTAGTTTTTCATTTTATGATGTAATGTAAAACTTATGAATATATCTAGTGTTTCCAAGGCTACTAAACCAATCGGTCTTTCGAGATTTGATCTTTCTTGTGATCATGCCAATGTTATGTAATAATGCACCGACTCTGGGTAACTGGGGTCGGGGCGTTACATGGACACCCCCACCTGCTGGACAACACTCCCACACCCCTGGACAGCCCACCCACACCCCCAAGACCCCCCCACTGGACATCCCCCACCACACCCCTGGACACCCCCACACCCCTGGACTACCACCACCCCCTGGACAACCCCCCACACCTCTGTACAACCCCCACCCTCCTGAACACCCCCCTGGACTGCACTCCCACGCCCCTGGAAATCCCTCTCACACCCATAGAAACCCCCACCCTCCTGGACACCCCCACCCCACTGGACAACACTCCCCTAGACAGCCCTCCCACATCCCTAGAAACCCCCCCCCACCCCACTGGACTGCCCCCCCACAATCATGGACATCCCCTACTCGACTGGACATCCCTCCCACCCTCCTCGACACCCTACCACCCCATTGGAATGCGCCCACCACACCCCTGGACCCCCCCACCTCACTGGACACCCCCAGACAAAAAACAGACCAAAAGAAGACCAAAACCTGACCAGAACCCCCTACCCCACTGGACAACCCCCAACACACCCCTGGACTCCCCCACCCCCTGGACAACCCACACACCCCTAGACAACCCCCTCACCCTACTGGACACCCCCACCCCCTGTACAGCACTCCCACACCCCTGGACATCCCTCCCACACCCCTAGAACCCGCCCACCATCCTGGACACCCCCACCCCACTAGACAACACTCCCCTGGAAAACCCTCCCACATCCCTAGAAACCCCCACCCCACCCCACTAGACTGCCCCCATACCCCTGAACACCCCCTGGACATCCTCCCCACTCATTTGGACATCCCTCCAACCCTCCAGGACACCCTCCCACCCCACTGGACATCCCGCACCACACTCCTGACACCCCCACCCCACTGGACACCCCCAGACCAAAAAAAGAGAAAAACATGACCAAAACTCCCCCACCCCACTGGACAGGCCCCACCACACCCCTGGACCCCCCCCCACACACACCCCTGGACTACCCCCCACCCCATGTACAGCCTCTGGACAGCTGGTGTTGGGAGAGGATGCGTCGCCATCCCTCGGGGGGCTGAATGCCGCTGGAAGTTACTCATCACTCTCAAGCTTCGCATGTGAGAGTGATGAGTACCTTCCAGCGGCGTTCATCCCCCCGAGGGATGGTGGTGCCTCCTATCCCACCCCCTAGACTACCTCCCCCCATCCCCATGGACACCCTGGACACCCCCCACCCCACTGGACAACCCTCCCACACCCCTGGAAACCCCCCTCATCCCACAGGACACCCCCACACTCCTGGACACCCCCTGGATAGCCCCCACACCCCGGGACAATCCCCCTACCCTCTTAGACACCCCACCCCCTGGATCCCACTCCCACACCACTGGATAGCCCTCACACACCCCTAGAAACCCCCACCCTCCTGGACACCCCCACCCCACTGGACAACACGCCCCTGGATAGTCCTCCCACATCCCCATAACCCCCCCCCCACTGGACTCCCCCCACACCCCTGGACACCCCCCACTCGCCTATATATCTCTACCACCCTCTTGGACACCCTCCCACCCCACTGGACATCCCCCACCACACCCCTGGACACCCCCCACCTCACTGGACACTCCTAGACCAAAAACTGACCAAACCCCGACCAAAACCCGACCAGAACCCCCCCCCCCCAACCCCACTAGACATCCCCCACCACACCCCTGGACACCCCCACACCCTTAGACTGCCCCCACCCCCTATAAATCCCCCATACCCCTGGGCAACCCCCCCACCCCACCATCCGAGACACCCCCACCCCCTGGACAACACTCCCACACCCCTAGACAGCCCTCCCATACCCCTAGAATCTACCCCACCCTCCTGGACACCCCCACCCCACCCCACTGGATAGCAATCCCCTGGAAAGCCCTCCCACACCCATATAACCCCCCCCCCCCCACCACACTGGACTGCCCCCCACACCCCTGAACATCCCTCCCACCCCCTAGAAACGCTCCCACCCCCTGGACTGCCACCCCCACTCTCATGGACACCCAGGACACCCCCACCCCACCGGACAACCCTCCCACACCCCTGGATACCCCCACCCCACTAGACACACCCCCACACCCCTGGACACCCCAATGGACAACCCTCCCACACCCCTAGAAACCCCCCTCACCCCACAAGACACCCCCACACCCCAAGACACCCCTTGGACAACCCCCACACCCCTAGACAGCCCTCCCACCCTCCTTGAAATGCTTCCACCCCCCTGGACTGCCCCCCACCCCCACTCTCATGGACACCCAGGACACCCCCCACCCCACCAGACAACCCTCCCATGCCCCTGGATACCCCCACCCCACTGGACACCTCCCCCCCCACACCCTTGGAACCCCTCCCACCAGACCAGAATCCATACCATAAAAACCATCATAAGTAGACCAAAATAAGAAGTAGAGAAAAATTAAATATTCACATATATAACATTCAAAACTTACAATGTCAAATTAAAAAAACTAAATCCAACCTAAACGACCACCAAATACAAAATTACAATGTCAATATTCAAAATTCCATTTTACACTACAAACAACTAAAATTAAATCAAACCTGTAAAATACTTTGACCATTAAACTTGTAAGTGTTTGAAATCTTGAGAACTATTGGGTTGAGGGTCATAAAATAGCTATAAATTAAAAGGATAGTAGTTAACATGTGTAATGAATAAATCAAATGAAATATTATGGAAAATTTTAAAAGTAAATATTACTAGTTCAAAGTTCACAATTGTTCTAGTTGTTATTATTTTATACATAAATCTTAGAATTAAATATTTTCATTCGATGATGCCTTGTTGTTCATGAAAATTCTCTTTTAATGAGTGTAAATTCAATATATTATTTTTATTTAATAAATAAAAAAGTACAAATTATAAATGGATATTTACCTTTACATTTACATATTTGATCTTCGCACTCCTTTTCATTGTGTTTTTTTGAAATTTGACCATACCCTGTTAGAAAATAATACGAATGGGATAAATTTAAAATTCATTATAATATATAAAACTATTGAGAAATTGAAACTTAATTTTCCAACATTGTCTTAAAACTTTACCGCACATCTCCATGGATAGATCATATCCAATAAAGTGTTTTCTACCTTGGGAAAAAAACACCTAACATCCAATCATCACTGATAAAAGAAAATTTAAGGTTAGTGGTTTTTTATGTTAAAAGATAATGAAATCTTTGAGAGAGATGTGTTTCATACCTCTCACAAAAAGGCATCATCCAACATTGTGTGACTATATTCTGTTCAAATATTTCAGCAATATAAATAATTCTTTGTTCCTCATCCAATGCTTGTGCTTCAGGGGAAATCAAATGCAGGTCCATGAATCCATATACATATGTCCACTGATTATTATCACAAATTTTATAAAGATACCTAATAAAAAACAGACATAACTATACATTTTTAATAAATATAATGTAGGGAAAATGTGTTAAGACTTACATGGAAAAACATTTCACCACATTGATGCCCAACTTATCTCCAGTAACAAGCTCCATGATATCAGTTTTCACAATCCCCACAGTTATTTCATGTTCAAAAACATGAGCTTCCATTAGAAACTCAAAATGATCCGCCAAAAAATTTGAATATCTTGACAATCTTTCATGACTACTAGAATATGTATCTGATGTCATAGCCATTTGTCTTTGTTATTGTCTATATAATATTTCTTTACCTTTGAAGTATTCTTGTAAAAATAAATAGAAAAATATTTTAGTTTTCAAATGATAAAAAAAATTTAATAAAAAAAATAGAATATATAACATACATACCTATATGGTAATGAGTCGTAGAAGTTTGGATGGACAAATTAAAAAATGGTTGATACTATATACAACTGTCATCACCTCATCTGTTGGAAATGGTACTCAAGATGTTTTATCTATAATATCATGTACAGTGACACTATGATTCTAAACCTCTAATTGTTGATGAAGAACTGTATCTCCTATACAATATACTAGCCCATATGCAACTATATAATGTTGAGGATCATCAAAATACAACTCGCAATAATTAGGAAGATGCGGTGGAGGAGTAGGATAAAAAATGGGGTCTGCAGGCTAAGGTGGGGGAGTGGGAGCTACTGACAGAGGTGGAGGATAAATAATGGG
This sequence comes from Viscum album, assembly GCA_963277665.1. NCBI lineage: Eukaryota > Viridiplantae > Streptophyta > Magnoliopsida > Santalales > Viscaceae > Viscum > Viscum album. Next base: position 608,404,029 of record OY728123.1, on the reverse strand, counting down.
GTCTGCAGGGGGCGGTGGAGGAGTGGGAGCTGTAGTCAGAAATTTTCTTTGCATGCCTATATAATGTACCGACGCTCTAATATTTTCCTATGTCGCCTCATTAATATTATTAAATTCAGCCTCCAAGGATTATATTTTTTTATAAACACCCTCAATGTAAGAATTTTAAGAACATGACAACAAATTTCTTACTGATACACCTGTTGGATATCCTTGTACATGACCAGAATGTTCAGGCTTTCCCATTGTTGCAAATAAAATATCTTGCCTCCAAGAAGCTGTAAATACCCCCTGTGAGCTATGCTCCTTAAGATAATCTTGTATTAATTAATTGAACATTTCTGTAATGATTGAAATTATATGAAGAATATAGTTAACATATATAAATAAAATAGATATGTTACAATACTCTAAACTACGATTCTCGAATCTTCTGAAAGATATTTCCCTTTTTTTCCCATCCAAGCTCTCTTCCATATTTCATGTCTAAATAGAGGGGATGTAGGGGCTACCTCCCCAGAGCATGAAGACTCAAATCTTAGTTTTTGTAATTTTTCTGCCATGATTTGTTCTTACAATAATGTATACCCTCCCCGAGATAAACTATGAGGGTATACATTTTTAGATTGGATCTCCTGATGAGATTTCCATGTTTTCTCTAAATTAAGAATAAGAAATCATTAAAAAATATTAATAAGAACATTTTTATAAGAAATGTTATAAAAGTTTACATTTCCCTTACCAAAAATGAATCTTTTATTCTACTTTCAACAAACTATCTCCATGTGTCTTCATCTATGAAGGGATATATATGACATGGATTGTCATGACTCTTATGACCAAAAATGAAATCAGATGAGATGGTTGATTTTAAATCCCTCCATCTCCTAGCATCCATCGATAAGCATTTCTTCTTGAATCCATCAGTGTCAGGAATATCAAATGTCATCTGATAAAGAAGAGGTTAATCATATTATATATACTAGAAATATTTAAAGAATAGGAAAACAATAGCAAAAGATCTTACCAAAATTGTCTCCCACAATTGAGATATTATCACTTTGTCCACACTTCTCCAGTCATCATACAAAATGATTACTTTTCTCCTACCCTGATTTGATACAAAACTCTTAAAATCTTTTGAATTTAGACCTCTAGGAATATCATCATCATCAAACTCAACAAGTATCCTTTGATCCTACGTACAGGAAAGTGATAATTTTGGTAAACATGTGCACTCACGTTTACCAACTCTTGAGCTCTTTGTCGTAATGGGAGCACATGAGGAAGATTGGGTAACATCAAGAGGATCATGTGAATGTTCCTCCCCATAGGCATGACCAACATGCTCATCTCTAGAATCATGTGGTTGATAAAATGATTGATCTGTGATTATCCTTCAAATAAAAAAACAAACATTAGTTCATAAATATAAAAATTCAAATATTACAATGCTAATTTAAAGATAAAATAGAAAATTGTACTAAGTTACATAATAGTAAACATGGTTAATATGGTAAGCATGTTAAACAATGGTAAAGATGGTAAATATGGTAAAGATGGTAAATATGGTAAAGATGGTAAACATGGTAAACATGGTAAACCTGGTAAATATGGTGAACATGGTAAACATGGTAAAGTAATTTTCATTGAAAAATAATAATATATATATAATTTATGTAATGGTAAACATGATAAATTAAACAAAACAAAATTAAAACAAACAAAAACTCATACTTATTTGTTTTAATACATGTTTTAATAAAGAAAAAACTTACAATATATAAAATTTTATGAAAATAATAAATGTAAACAAGAAATAAAAAAATGTTACCTGTAATTTTAGGAATGTAAAAATGGATTGTTTTCCCAAATTTCTTCACCGTGATCCTTCCTTATGGCACAAACCATGTCTTCAGCATGATCATCATTATGTTCTATTAATCTTTCCATGGAAGTAGGGATCTCACATAAATCAGCATATTCATCAATTTCATCCTCACCAAAATATTGTTTTTCCCTTGTAAAACAAAATCCCACTGCATATCTGATTGATATACTACATATAATTTTTTTTTCATGTGTTTCCATTATAAAAGAATCAGTTGTGTCTTACAATATATTCAGATTAAAAACTATCATGCCAAATTCATCGTGTCTAACACTATTGTTACTGATAAACAATTTACAGTTAAAAACATGTACTTTAATTTTAAAGTAATCAACCTCCCATATTCCTTCAATCACTCCATAATATTCACTTGATGCAGAAATTAGTTTTTTGTATTTAGCACTCAAAAAATGCATTGCTTCTGCAAACACCAATACACCACTATTCTGAATTTCACTACTATTGTCCTGAGATTTTGTATTAAATGTATATCCATTAATGTCATGACTGGACCATATTATCACATTTAAATATTGACCACCCACAACCCATTTTAATGTCTCTGATACATCTGATCTACCAAGCAAGGTCTTTTTAAACCATGACAAAAATGTTTTGTTGTACTCATTCAAAATCCACAAATATTTATTTCTTAAACCACATGAATCATTAAATGTACCATTATATCAAAAAAGGTTGGAGGAAAATAAATTTCCAATTGATAAAGTATAAAAATTTCATCCTTTTCCAAAATGTTCAAAGCATTCACATCAATCACCTTATTACAAATTGAATTGAAAAAATAACACAACTTCATTATAGTCTTTCTGACACATATGGGTAATTTTCCATGCAATACAAATGGTAGAAATTGTTACATGATGACAAGACAATCATGATATTTCATACCTATCAACTTTAAGTCCTTCAATGAGACAAAAAATTTTACATTTTAAGAATAACCTTAAGGCAGTTTGATACCATGAAGACACTGAAAAAAGCTAATTTTATCCCTCTTGGATAATGTATGACAAGCCGAGGGAAGAAATGTTCGTCTTCCATTAGGAGTGGGAGCTAACTCCAAACGTATTCCCATTGATAGTAAGTCTAATATTGCATTAAACCCATCTTTTGTCTTTCCTTTAATATCTAACAATGTTCCAATAAAACTATCACATATATTCTTCTCCATGCGCATGACATCAATATTATGTTTAACTTCATGATTTCTCCAATATGGTAGCTCAAAAAATATTGACCTTTTCTTATAAATATGTTTATCATTGCCATATTTTTGTGTCTTTCCCAATGTCACATCATGGTTTTCCACCCTCTCAAAATACAAATCAGGGGATAAAGGTTTTGGAGAAATATCAGATTCTTGTGATCCATTGAATTCCTTTTTTAGTCTTCTATATGAGTGATCCATAGGTAAAACCTTTTGATGACCCATGTACACTGTTTTCCTCCCATGATGCAATTGACAATATGAAGTCTGTTGTTTGTAAATTGGACATGCATTATGCCCTTTAAAATTGTATCCAGAAAAATTTCCATATGCTGGGAAGTCATTTATAGTAAACATGAGCACTGTATGCAGTTGAAAATATTCCATTTTATAAGAATCATACACCCTAATACCATCCTCCCATAAAAATTTTAAATCATCAATCAATGGTGACAAGAAAACATCAATATCATTGTCGGTTTGCATCGAACTAGAGATCAATATACTCAACATGAAATATTTGCACTTCATACAAACTTCAGGAGAGAGGTTTTTAATTACCAATAAAACAGGTCATGAACAATTTTTTCTACTGAGGGTTTGGTATGGATTCATTCTATCTGTGCACAACCCTAGTTTGAGATTTCTAATTTCATTTCCAAATGTAGGATACTGCTCATCAGTTTTCTTCCATTGTGGACAATCAGCAAGATGCCATATTTTTCCATCACATATCCGCTAATCAACATGCCATATTAACCTTTTTTCATCCTGGGAATTAGCAAATAAACGTTTGAAACGATGAATTATAAGAAGATACCAAAATTACTTGGAAGATATATTTGTAATATCTACATCAGCCTATGATTTTTCTTTCACGTTATACCGTGATGTCCCACATTTAGGACACTCTGACAGAAATTCATATTCCTTCCTATATATCATACAGTCATTCAGACAGACATATATTTTCTTGTATCCCAATCCCATTGAGCATAGTATTTTCTTGGCCTTATAATGTGAATCTGGTCGATCGTTATATTTTGGAAGAAAGTCTTTCATCAATTATAGTAGCTTTGTAAAACTTATGTCACTCCATCCATGTTTCGCATTCAGGTTAATCAATCTTAACACCTCTAAAAAATCATAAAATCTGTACAACTAGGATATAATAGTTTTTTAGCATCACCATATAGACGCTCAATTGTCGGTTCTATCTCAATTTGTTTTCTGTAATATCGTGAATCATTTCTTCAATTCCATTGGAGTTACCATCTTGCGAATCATCATCATTAGTAGATCTAAAATTTCATCTAGTTTCACCATGCCAAATCCAAGGGCTGTAACTCAGATTAAAACCATGAAAAATCAGATGATATTTTATCTCTATACTTTTCAACTTCTTTATATTCAAACATTTCAGGCATGGACAAAAAAATGTCACTGCTTGAAACATTTCGTTTAGAAAATTCCAAAAAGGAATCAACATCTTACTCATATTCATTACTCATTCGATGTGCTGTAATACAACTTCGACTCATTATTACCTATAACAAATATCAAAATTACATATCTTTTTAAGATAAGACAAATATATGTTTATATGAAAAATATCATAATTTGAATGTAAAACAATTTTGAAATATAAAAAAAGATCTATTCCTATTTAAAAAAATACGATTGAAAATGATTTTAAAAAGAAAATATAGTTAGATATAATAGTTTTAAATTCATCTTGGATCCTTTATTATTAAGGTTCACAAACAATACATCTTGGGGCAACAGGATACCAAATTCACCCTTACGTAAAAAATAAATATGAAGTATAAATATTAAAATATGTATACATTCACTACTGAAAATTACACATATCCTAACGATTTGAAACCTCTGTACAGCCCTCCCCCACCCCTCTGGACAACCCCCCACCCCCTGGACACCACCCCCACCCCCTTGGACACAACCCCCACCCCCTAGACACCCCTACCCCCTTGTAAAACGCCCCCACCCCCTTGGACACCACCCCCACCCCCTGGACACCACCCCCACCCCTAGAAAGCCCCCACCCCTCTAGACATCCCCCACCCCCTACCCCCTTGGACAACCCACTAACCTGCTTAGACACCACCCCCACCCCCTTGGACACCCCTATCCCCTTGGACAACCCCCTCACCCCCTGTACACCCCCACCCCCTTGGACACCCCCAACCCCCTTAGACAGCCCCAACACCCCCATACACCAACCCCCACCCCCTTTGACATCCCCAACACCCCCCAGACACCAACCTCCACCCCCTTTGACATCCCCTGCACCCCCTAGACACCCCCAACCCCTTTGGACTGCCCCGGCACCCCCTGGACACCACCCCCACCCCATTGGACACCACCCCCACCCCCTTGGACACCCCCTGGACACCACCACCCCACCCCCTAGACACCACCCCCACCCCCTTGGACACCCCCTGGACATCACCACCCCCTTGGATATCCCCCACCCCCTTGGACACCCCTACCCCTCTTGGACACCACCCCCGCCCCCTACCCCCTTGGACACCCCCAAACCTTGGGACAACCCCCCCCCGGACAGCCCCCAAAACCTCTAGATAGGACCCACCCCCTTGGATAGCCCCCCCCAGACAACCCCCACCCCCTTGCACCCCCGCCTCTATGGACACCCCCAACCCTATGAATAGCCCCCCACCCCCACCCCCCGGACAGCCCCCACCCCTCTAGACAACCCCCACCCCTCTAGATAGCCCCCACCCCCTAGACACCCCCTACACCATTGGACATCCCACTCACCTCCCTAGACACCACCCCCACCCCCTAGACACCCCTATCCCCTTGGATAACCCCTTCATCCCCTAGACACCCCCTGTACATCCCCAACCCCCCTGGACAGCCCCCACACCCCCTGGACACCACCCCACACCCCCTTTGACATCCCACACACCCCCTGGACACCCCAACCCCCTTGGATAGCCCCCGCACCCCCTGGACACCACCCCCACCCTGTTTGACACCCCTGGACATCCCCACCCCACTGGACAGCCCACCCAACCCCCTGGACAACCCCACCCACATGCACAGCCCCCACCCCCTTAGAAGCCCCCTGTACGCGCACACCCACATGATAGAACACACAAAAATCATAAACTTGCATGATATCACTTCCATAGGTTTATTCTACTAGAAAATAATTTAGAATGGTATAAATGAACACTATAAAACTTTCCATTATAGCAAGATCAAAGAAAAATAACATCTCAAAAAATTATTTTAGGGCATCACTGAAAATAAAAACTGAAAATGAGTTGTGTGAGGCTTAATTGAGTGTTGTGAGTCATCCTGATAGATCTGATAATAATAAAAATGAAGATTGATGTTGGAAAAATGAGGTTAGAGGGCCCGACTTTGAAGAATTGTTTCTAGGTTTTCGGTGTGAGAGAGACAAGTCAAAGTTCGCCCGATCGAAGAAAACAGAATGAATGAATATGGGGTGCGATAAATCATTTAAAAGATTTATCACATCGGTTATTTAATAACAAATGTGGTAAACTATTTTTTTTAATTTTTATAACGTCGGTTATTTAATAACTGATGTAAAAAACAATTTATCTTGTCGTTTATAAAATAACCGATGTGATAAATTTCGCTTTATCATGTCAGTTCTTTCAATAACCGGCGTGATAAATTGCGGAGATTAGTTTTATCACGTTTGTTTTTTATAACCGACATGATAAAGCACTGGGCTTTCCTTTATCACGTCAGTTATTTTGTAACTGACGTGATAAAGTGCGACATATTCGATTTTCACATCGGTTATACAATAACTGACGTAAAAAAGCTAATCTCTATATATTTTACGTCGGTTATAAACTAACTGACGTAAAAAATTGATCCTGATCGATATATCATGTCGATTATAAAATAACCGATGTGATATATCGATTATTAAATCTTTTCATGTCAGTTATATAGAACCGACGTGAAAAATTCCGACATATTAAACATTTTTTCCAATAGTGAAAGATCCATTTAATTTGTGGGGAATCCAATTTGGATCATGAAATTTTATATTCAAGGATTATTAGTCTAATATTAAGCTTTTTATATTGTGTATGAATGTTATTAATCTTTGAATAATCTCGGGTAAGGATAAATAAAAGGGGATCATTGATGATGAAAGATTTTGAGCAATATATGGAGGGGTGTCAAGGGTTTTTGGTATAAGAATTCTTGATTGATACTGTATGGGAAAACTATTTGATCAATTTGTTTATTATAAAGTTTATGATGGGAGTTTATAATATTTTTTATTTGTGTGACTTTTTGGATAGTGTTTTATATGAAATATTGTAAGAACCCTGTTTCTTTTCTACAAAGGGCTTTGGAATATTCTTGATGTTATTCCAGAGTAGTGCCTTCAGACGGCGTGCAATTCGGATCCCCGGTGTGGCCGAAATTAATTTTTTCAGTGTGTTCACAATGGGAATGCCAAATAAATGGGATAACTCCTAAACGGTGATCTAGATCAGAAATATGAGGGTATGGATGTGTTCGGAATGGGGATTTTGACCTAGGAATGACATAAAACATGTCGGCGCGGGACGTTTGGACCCCTCGCTCTCTTCCGGAACGTTTAACGGATAAATTAAATAATTAATTTATGCGCTTAATGGTTAAACTCAAGTATCTATTAAATGGTGGCTCGTATTGGAAAAATGAGGGCACCGTTGAGTTTGGAGCGTGCCGTTTACCCTAGGAGGAGTGTAAGTTTCACGGCCACGGGCCGTCAGTGAAAAATGGCCCCGAGGGCATTTTTGTAATTTGGAGGCATCAGGCGTGGTTGTTGTAACTTTTGAACGAGGCCTCAGATTAAGATTCTGAGAGCACCATTGCGGTCGGAGCATCGAGTTTACCCTAGGGCACCCTCCTCTTTGTCTGCGTCAGGAGCGGAATTGGGGGTGAGTCGGGCCAGGGGATTTAGCATATATTTGCTTAATATCTGCTTACATTCCCCTTCCCCCTTACCTCCCTTACCTGGACACACGGCAGGTAGTAGCACCCTCCCTCTCCTCCTTCCTCCTCCTCCAAGACAACAAATACGGATCGGAAGTAGTTTTGGTCACGGCGGAGCTCGGATCGAGCATAGAAGCGTCGGCATTCCGCCCGCAGGTAGGCGGATTTGAGTTTTACACCCTTTTCCCGCATTAATTTCCATTTATGCTCAATTGCGCCAATGGATCATCAAAAGAAGTCCATAATTGCGTAGATCATGTCCTGAGCTTTCTGTAATGCTATCCGGATCGAATTTTTGACCACCGGATCGTTTTCGGTGGTCCTTTGAAGTTTTTCGGCCACGAGGCCGGTTTCTAGTGAGGGTTTGATGGAGGCGGTGGTGAGCCCTATCGGCGGCGGCAGCGTGCGCTTCGGGCAGCGGCATCGACAGAGGTCAGCGCCGCAGTGATCCCTTCCAGCAGGCGGCGGCGCAGGCGGAGTCCCAGGCGGCGGGCGCCGACGGTGGGGCACGAGACCGAGGGGTCGCGGTGCGCGGCCCCGTGCAGGGCGACCGAGACCAGCATGACGTGGGTCTCTGCGTGGAAAGCGGACCTGCCGTGTTGTCCGGTCGGAGTAGGCAGGCCGGCCGGAGCGGGGTGGACCGGCCGGTCCGGCCCAAGGGGGGGGGGGGGGGGGTTCCCCCTTTGAATTTCCGACGCCCATACCTTTCGCTACGAGCGTCCATTTTGCGCGTCGTCTGCGGAAGCGCAGAGATCGTGTCAGGGCGGACTTTTTGAGATGGTTTCAGGAATTTTTAATTCCCGAGACAAGGGGCTCGGGGCCCGACACGATGAAGCGGTTTTACATTTTTTGGGAAATCTTGTTTTGGATGGCGCGGACGCGTCCGACGTCCGTTTTGAGCGCCTTCAGTGGTGTTGGGACCCTGGCGTCGGGGAGAAGCTTTCCAGGGTGGTTTCGGTGGTTAAATCCGGAGTTGAGGCGTGGGCCCCATGACCCATATTTTGAGCTACGAGAAGCGTTTAGCGACTTTCTCATCGAGCGTCCGTTCGGGGCGTGCGAGCAGACGATTTTGGATGTTTTTCCAAGGGGATTGCAATGGTGTAATCCGCCTGCTCTAATTCGGCACGATGGTGCGCGCCCCATGAGGTCTGTTTGGGCGTTGACGGTGATTTTCCATCCCTATCACCGGGCGACCATTTTGGACAAGTGAATAGTCTATCTAGTGTAATTTTTGAAGAGGATCGCAATGGTGTGATCCGTTGGCAGCACTTCGGGACCAGGGTGCGGGTTCCGCGTGGTACCGCTCGTGCACGGTAAGCTGGAATGTATATTTTTCTCCGGATATACATTCCACTCAATTGAGTAGTGCTTTTGAAGTGTTTTTCTGAGAGCATTGTGATGGCATAGTTCGCCCGACCTTTTTCGGGGACGTGGTGTGGGTCCCGCCGGACCCGGCTATAGTGAATAGTACCTTTTTCACCGGGTGTCCATTTTGGGAGATTGAGTATTCAATCCTGTGTGTTTTTTCCGAGGGGATCACAGTGGTGTGATCCGTTTGTTCAGTTTCGGGATCTTGGGGTGGGCCCTACATGGGTTGGTTACGGTGAATATTACATTTTTTACCGGTTGATCGTTTCGGGCGAGTAAGTAGTCTATCTCGCATGTTTTCCGTTGGGATTACAATGGTGTAATCTGTTCAGGCGAGCGGAGGCTCATACGTGATATTATTAAATGTAGAAATATGAAGGGTGCCTCGGTGGCGGTTCTTCTACCATGTTTGTAGTGGACCCTTGGTGTGTGATCGCGTGCACTCTTGAGAGAGTGATGTTGGTGGTTAAAGAGACTTGGTTGGTCGTGCCTCAGCCGTTGAGGTGGCAATTTGGAGTTGTTACGTTTACTCCTTCACGTTGACGTTGGGGGTCGTGTGCATGTTAGCCTTTGGGTTGGAGACGTGGCATAGTCTGGGAGTATGCGAGAACGCTGGGAGGTACATGTGGTTGTTTGTACCCGAGAACGTTTGTGCGCTTGGTTGGAGTTGGCTTGGGGACACACGTCGTGTGGGCTCCATGTGCGTGTCATGTTCTACTTTGCATACTTTTGACCTCTTACGATATAGAGGGTCCCTCTCTTCTCGATGGTTGACCAGCAGGGTTGAGTTTTACCCCTAGCTCTGTGCTCGATGGTTTAGATCAGCATGGTCGAGTGGTTTCCTCTGGTTTTTTTCCGGAGTCGGGTGGTTGCATGATACCCACTCCGTGTTCAATTGGCCAGTGTTGTACCATCCAGTAGAGATGGCCAGAGCAGTTCTGGGTTTACCCTCTAGTAGAGACTTGGCAGTGGGTCGCTGATCGAATTCTTTAGGTTTACCCTCTAGTAGAGACTGGGCAGTGGGTTTCCCACTGACTTCTAGGGTTTTCCCTCCAGTAAAGACTGGGTAGTGGGTCACTCGATACTCTTAGGGTTTACCCTCCAGCAGAGACTGGGCAGTGGGTCACCCAACGTCTCTTCAGGGTCTACCCTCCAGTAGGGTTGGGAAGTGGGTCGCTCGTCGTCTAGTTCTGGTCTACCCTCTTGCAGGGCTGGGAAGTGGGTTGCCTGTCGACTTCTTTCGGTTTTACCCTCCAGCAGGGCTGGGTAGTGGGTCACCCGTTGACTTCTTCCAGGTTTACCCTTCAGCAGGGTTGGGCAGTGGTTCACCTGTCAGATTATTCCAGGTCTACCCTCTAGTAGGGCTGGTCATTGGATCACCTGATGATGTATTAGGGTTTACCCTCCAGCAGGGTTGGGCAGTGGGTCACCCGATATCTTATTATGTTTTACCCTCCAGCAGGGCTGGGCAGTGGATCACCCATTGGCTTTTTAGACTCAGCTCTTCTTATGAGGCTAGTCGGTGACTTTTCTCCGTAGATACCGGAGCGGGACCCTTGGTTGTGCAGGTCAGTGATGGAAGGACCTTGACTTTAAGGAGGCCTCTCGACTGTGGGGCAGTGACGAAGTGTGGTTTGGCTTAACCCCAAACTCTCAAGTACGAGGGGCGCTTTCCCCACCAAGACGCGTCCTTGTGACGCGACCTAAAACCGTACGGGTGAGTCAGTGCTGCCCAAAGCGGATAGTTTCGAGGTGCGGTGATTTGATCCCATGACTTACAGTTCGGGGAAGACGTGCGGGATGCTGGGCATTGATGGTGTTTACTTCTGGGACTGTTGGCGACTCACTTTTCTTGGGATGAGCTACGGGATGGAGATCCCCATACGGTCTTGTTCATGCATCTTGATAGAGCATATATATATGTATATACATTGTTCGAGTACCCACTTCTTGGGCTTGGTTACTCTCCCTCCAGGAGAGGCGAAGATGCACAGGGTATGCCACATGCTTTGCATGTCTAGATTCTCGTGGTTGGATGAGTCTACTCTCCTGCTATAGGTAGCGAAGACTCGATGAGAAGTTCGTCTTCTCACCGTTTCCAGCTCCTTGCGTTTGGACGAGTCTACTTCCTACCTCTTGTTGGGTTGAGCTGTACTCTTCACTTCACTTTTGGTTGTACTTATGTTCTATTCCCCGTTCGATCTACTACTCACCCTTCGGTACCTCCTTTTTTGCTCCCTCGAGCCTTCGGGGTATCCTACTGAGTATTTTTATACTCACCCCTTCTTGGGCTTTACCCGCACATGGTGTGCCCTTGCAGACGATGGATAGGTTGGTCGTGAATTCAGTGGAGCATAGGAGTTCTAGAGCTTGCATGCGGTGGTCGTAGTCGGGTTCCAGGTGGGTAACCCTTCCAGCTGTTTTTCTTTTGTTCACCTGTTGCCGGGTTGTGGCACTTTTCTTGTTGGGCACTTGTTTTGCCCCTTTACGTTTCAGTTTACCTTCAGCTTCTAATTGTACTGTTTAGAGGTTGATGCACATTTTTGGTTTATATATATAGTAGTTTCTCTTTTCTTTACTTGTATTTTCTTTTAATCTGCACTTTTGCATTGAGTGTGTTGTGTGTGTGTGTGTACAGGTACTCAGGAAAAGGCCTCCCTGAGTTGTTTAGCCTTCGGCGCTTGTCGCCAGCCCCTGGCCTATGGAGGCGGGCTTGGGGTAGTTGCGACTCGAGCCCAGGTAGGGTCGGATCATGAAAAAGTGGTATCATAGGTGGTTTGTTCCTTGGGACATTGTTCGGATGTCCCTAAAATGGAATTGGTTGGGATTTAGGGAAAAAATTTTAACGTGTCTCAAGAGCAGCTCTTAGGCCAGGTAGTCCAGTAATGGTGTGGCGGCCGACGTATCCATTCACCAAGACCTTGATAACCCGCTTGTTGACTCGTCATGCTAAGACACTCGTTGCAGGGAAAATTGGTTTGTGCATCATATAGGATTGCATCTTTGACTGTCCTTCTTGAGTCAGATCCCCATTGTTGATACTGTTATATACATATATGCTCATCTGACCGTGGCACTCTTTGACAATATTCAGGATGTCTCCGCGAAGACAGCCAGCCCGGATACCAGCTTTGGTTCGTGACGATGACCCTGTGAGCTACGAGGCCACATTCCAGGAGCCATCATGCGATCCCCTTTCTCCGGGTGGGCCAGTAGCAGCACCCCCACCTGTTGTGCATATTACAGCTTCAGCAGAGCAGGCTGAGCTTGAGCACAGGTTGAGTGCGCCCCGTGAGTTCCAGCGGCAGAGACCGCTGAGCTTCAGTGGTGAGCCAAACCCTCAAGCAGCAGAGGTTTGTCTAGAGACAGTGGTTAGCCTTTTCAGGCTTGTGCAGATGCTGGAAGATCAGAGAGTGGATTTGGAAACCAACCTTTTTCATGGAGCAGCTTGGTGTTGGTGGAGTCTGGTGACTCAGTTTCTTGACGAGTCCTCGCTTTCGTGGGGCGAATTTTAGTTGTTGTTCCATGAGGAGTTTTTCCCCTCCTGCTTACTCTCCGTTCAGATTCTGGAGCTCCTGCAGTTTTAGCAGGAAGGGATGGCGGTGGCCGAGTATGCGACTAGTTTCGCAGACCATGCACGCTTTTACCCGGACTTGGTCCATGACGACAACATCCGAGCACGGAAGTTTGATCAGGGTCTCCGCCGATAGATTTGTGTCATCATAGTACCCTTGATAATTTCCACATATGCCAGGGGATAGAGTAGGCGATGTTGATAGAGAGCTTCCTATCATGTTCTAGAGTTGGTGGTGGCTGCAGGCACGTTGGAGCTGAGACGTCTGTCGTAGCTCGCGGGCGTCGGCAAGCAGAACCTCGACGCAAGTGGCCTTCTGACAACTAGACTTAGGGGAATGGTCGTACACCACAGTGGTGCCGGAGGGCACCAGTGCAACCCGAAGAGAGTCGGTGATATGCTTGCGATGAGTGAGGTCACCTAGCATGGGGCTGCCTGACCAGGCATGCAGAGAGCTTCGGGCAGGCAGCAGGTGCACCACCACGACGGAGGCAGTGTCGTGATCGGAGTAGTGCCCAGATAGGTGGTGCTAGTAGAGGAGCGGGAGGAGCTAGTAGTGGGGGACGACTTTACGAGGTCTTCTCATCACCACTAGACGGTCCACGTCAGGCTCCGGGAGCTGACAATTGGGACCGCGGATAGCCCCAAGCTTTGGATTTCTACAATCCTGTAGAGCATGAGGTGGTAAGAGGTACGCTCTACAACTCTTCTACTTTTTGTAGTAGAATTGTTAGACTCTATGTGTGAAATTATTTTCTCCCTACTCCTTGTTTGAGGTGTTACCAGGGTGACGTAGGGCGTCGTGTGTAACCCTGTGTTGGTAGAGTAGAAGGTGTGTAAACTTCCTCTTTAGTCAATGGTTTCGACTCCATCGCTCTCCGAGTGTGTAAGAGAGTCTTGGTTGAGAGACATCGACTGTGAAACCTTGCACGACCAGATATCCTTGGGTGTTCCACCATATGGATATTCTGAAGGAGGGAATCACTTGGCCTTGTTCCAGGTGCGGGTGGGGATTCCAGACACGGCGTGCGACGTAGAGGTTTGGTCGGGGAGGTGAGCTACCCCTGAGGTCCTTCGGATCGTTTGAGACTGTGCAAAGGGATGGCGAGGTTCCCTACAGCCTTACGCTAACCCCAAAGGCTGGTTTGGGTGCATAGCGTCTCCCGCGTGGTTTACCTAAAGAAATGTGTGTGTCCTCCAATGCACGTCATCGGCGAGAGCAGACCTCGCGTGAACAGATAAAATCCTTTGGTCTGTGTGCAGTGACGCGGAGTTGTGCAAGAGTTCTTCTAGGTACGGGAGAGCCAGGTGCGGGCTTAGTTCCCTGAGTTGTTCCCTGGGTTTTCTTTTCCAGGATGAAAATCCTGAAGTATAGAATGATGTAAGAACCCTTTTTTTCTAAAAAGGGCTTTGGAATATTCTTGATGTTATTCCAGAGCAGTGCCTTCAGACGGCGTGCAATTCCGAGCCCCATTGTGGCCAGAATTAATTTTTTCAGTGCGTTCACACTCAGAATGCCAAATAAATGGGATAACTCCTAAACAGTGATCTGGATCAGATATATGAGTGTACTTATGGGTTTGGAATGTGGAGTTTACCCTAGTAATGACATAAAACTTGTCGGCGCGGGACGTTTGGACCCCTCGCTCGCTTCCGGAACGTTAAACGGATAAATTAAATAATTAATTTATGCGCTTAATGGTTAAACTCAAGTATCTCTTAAACGGTGGCTCGGATTGGAAAATAGAGGGCACCTTTGAGTTTGTAGCGTGTCGTTTACCCTAGGAGGGGTGTACGTTTCATGGGCGCAGTCCGTCAGTGAAAAATTTCCCCAGCGGCATTTTCGTAATTTGGCGGCCTCAGGCGTGGTCGTTGTAACTTTTCAACGGGGCCTTGGATTAAGATTCCAAGACCTCCGTTGCGTTTAGAGCATCGTGTTTTTCCTAGGGGCACCCTCCTCTTTGTCTGCGTCAGGAGCAGAATCGGGAGCGAGTCGGGCCGGGGGATTTAGCAGATATTTTCTTAATATCTTCTTACTTTCCCCTTCCCCCTTACCTCCCTTACCTGGACGCACGACAGGAAGCAACAACCTCACTCTCCTCCTTCCTCCTCCACCAAGATGGAAACGACAGATCAGAGGTAGTTTTGGTCACGGCGGAGCTCGGATCGATCATAGAAGCGTCGGCGTTCCGCCCGCAGGTAGGCGGATTTGAGTTTTACACCCTTTCCCCGCATTAATTTCTATTTATGCTCAATCGTGCCAATGGATCATCAAACGATGCCCATAATTGCACAGATCTTGTCCTGGTGTTTCCATAATGCTATACGGATCGAATTTTCAACCACCGGATTGTTTCCGGTAGTCCTATGAAGTTTTCCGACCACGAGGCCGGTTTCCGGCGAGGGTTTGATGGCGGCGGCGGTGAGACCTTTCGGCGGCGGCGGCAGGTGCTTCGGGCAGCGGCATCGGTGGAGTTCGGCGCTGCGGTGATCCCTTTTGGAAGGCGGTGGCACAGGCGGGGTTCCAGGCGGCGGGCGCCGACGGTGGGGCGCGAGACCGAGGGGCCGCGGTGCGCGGCCCCGTGCAGGGCGACCGGGACCTGCGTGACGCGAGTCTCCTTGTGGAAAGCGGACCGGCCGTGTCGGCCAGTCGGTAGAGGCGGGCCGGCCGGAGCAGGGCGGGCTGGCCAGAGCGGGCCGACCAGAGCGGGGCGGACCGGCCGGACCGGGCCGGTCCGGCCCAAGAGGGGGGGTTTCCCCCTTTGAATTTCCGACGCCCATAACTTTCGCTACGGGCATCCATTTTGCGCGCCGTCTGTGGTAGCGCGGAGCTCGTGTCAAGGTGGATTTTTGAGATGGTTTTAGGAATTTTTAATTTCGGAGACAATGGGCTTAGGGTGTGACATGATGTTAAGTGGTTTTTCATTTTTCAGGAAATCTTGTTTTGGACGGCGCAGACGCGTCCGACGTCCGTTTTGAGCACCTTCAGCTGCGTTGGGACCCTGGCGTCGGGGAGAAGCTTTCCAGGGTGGTTTTGAGCATTAAAGCTGGAGTTGAGGCATGGGCCCCACGGCCCGTCTTTTGAGATACGAGCAGCGTTTAGTGACTTTCTCATCGGGCGTCCGTTCGGGACGTGCGAGCAGCGTTTAGCGACTTTCTCATCAGGCGTCCGTTCGGGACGTGCGAGCAATCAATTCTGGATGTTTTTCCAAGGGGATAGCAGTGGTACAATCCGCCCGCTCTAATTCGGCATGATGGTGCGGGCCCCACGAGGGTCGTTAGGGAATTGACGGTGATTTTCCATCTCTATCACCGGGCGACCGTTTTGGACAAGTGAATAGTCCATCTAGTGTGCTTTTTCGAGAGGATCGCAACGGTGCGATCCGTTGGCAGCACTTCGGGACTGGGGTGCAGGTTCTGCGTGGTACCGCTCGTGCGCGGTAAGCCGGAATGTATCTTTTTCTCCGGATATCCCTTCCACTCAAGTGAGTAGTGCTTTGGAAGTGTTTCTCTGAGAGCATTTTGATGGCACAGTTTGCCCGACCTTTTTTGGGGACGTGGTGTCGGTCCCACCCGACCCGGCTACGGTGAATAGTACCTTTTTCACTGGGTGTCCATTTTGGGTGATTGAGTATTCAATCCCGTGTGTTTTTTAGAGGGGATCGAAGTGGTGTGATTCGTTTGTTCAGTTTCGGGATCTTGGGGTGGGCCCCACATGGTTTGGTTACGGTGAATAATACCTTTTTCACCGGTTGATCGTTTCGGGTGAGTAAGTAGTCTATCTTGCGTGTTTTTCCATGGGGATTACAACGATGTAATCTGTTTAGGCGATCAGAGGTCCATACACGATCTGATTAAAAGTGGAAATATGAAGGGTGCCCCGGTGGCGGTTCTTCTACCATGTTTGTAGCGGACCCTTGGCGTGTGATCGCGTGCACTCTTGGGAGAGTGATGTTGGTGGTTAAAGAGATGTGGTTGGTCGTGCCTCAGCCGTTGAGGTGGAAAGTTGGATTTGTTACGTTTACGCCTTCGCGTTGACGTTGGGGGCTGTGTGCATGTTAGCCTTTGGGCTGGAGACGTGGCATACTCTGGGAGTATGTTAGAATTCTGGGAGGTACATGTGGTTGTTTATACCCGAGAAAGTTTGTGCGCTTGGTTGGAGTTGGCTTGGGGCCACACATCGTGTGGGCCCCATGTGTGTGTCGTGTTCTTCTTTGCATACTTTTGACCTCTCGCGACGTAGAGGGTCCCTCTGTTCTTGATGGTTGACCAGCGGGGTTGAGTTTTTTCCATGGCTCTATGCTTGATGGTTTAGATCAGCATGGTCGAGTGGTTTCCTCGGGTTTTGTTCCGGAGTCGGGTGGTTGCTCGATACCCACGCAATGTTCGGTTGGCCAGTGTTGTACCATCCAGTAGAGATGGCCAGAGCAGTTCTGGGTTTACCCTCTAGTAGAGACTAGGTAGTGGGTCTCTCATCGACTACTTCGGGTTTAACCTCCAGTAGAGACTGGGCATTGGGTTTCCCACTAACTTCTAGGGTTTACCCTCCAGAAGAGACTGGGTAGTGGGTCACCCGACACTCATAGGGTTTACCCTCCAACAGAGACTGGGCAGTGGGTCACCCGATGACTATTGAGGGTCTACCCTCCAGTAGGGCTGGGCAGTGGGTCGCTCGTCGTCTGGATTCAGGTATACCCTTCAGTAGGGCTGGGCAGTGGGTCGCCTGTCGACTTGTTCCAGGTTTACCCTCGAGCAGGGCTGGGCAGTGGGTCACCCGTCGACTTCTTCCAGGTTTACCCTCCAGAAGGGCTGGGCAGTGGGTCACCTGTCGGCTTATTCGAGGTCTACCCTTTAGCAGGGCTGGGAAGTGGGTAACCTGATGATGTATTATGGTTTACCGTCCAGCGGGGCTTGGCAGTGGGTCACCCGATATCTTATTATGTTTTACCCTCCAGTAGGGCTGGGCAGAGGGTCACCCGTTGGCTTTTCAGACTTATCCCTTCTTATGAGGCTAGTCAGTGACTTTTCTCGGTGACTACCGGAGCGGGACCCATGGTTGTGCAGGCCAGTGATGGAACAAACTTGACTTTAAGGAGACCTCTTGACTGCGGGGCAGTGATGAGGTGTGGTTTGGATTAACCCAGAACTCTCAAGTATGAGGGGCGCTTTACCCACCGAGATTCGTCCTTGTGACGCGACCTAAAACCGTGCAGGAGAGTCAGTTCTGCCCAAAGCGGACAGTATAAAGACCCATAATTTACATACATGGTTAATAATTCAAAATTGAAGAATACTTATTACAACATATAACAAAACCATTAAAGGACCGTATAGGTATAGTATCTTTAAAAAATGGGAAACATAAACAACTGGTTCATAAAGCGTCTACACTGTCTCCCATTTATTTCATCATATCTATAGTCCCTTTTGGAATATCTTACTTAATAACCTTCTTCCTGAACTAGGGAAATAAAACATACAAAAGGGTGATCTTAAATGCTCAGTAAGGGTAAACAAAAGAAATATCAATCACATCATATTCATAAGAACATAACATTTTGGAAATCTTACCCTGCAAAAGAGATCAAAATTTCATAACATGGGATAAATCATGGTAGTGAAATGTAATCACAATAATTATAACTTAAAACACTAAACTTTGTGGCATACACACTTAATCATATATAATCATTTCTTATTATTCAAGACTCATTTCCAAGACTATCTTATTGGACAAAGTCCATTTCTGAACCGAGTTCATTCCTCGTTTCAGTCCTGTTTCACTGAACCGGTTTAACCTGCCGTTCCAGCCAGGTCTATCTCATGAGATATAAAATCTTTACCTAATGCATTGGAGGGATATATAGGTCCCACCGATCTCATAATGATACCATTCTTATGTGTGCCACAAAATCATAAACCATACATCATAGCATAACCCATGTAATAAAAATGGGACTGTTAAACAACGTGACATCATAAAACAATTCATATAAGATAAAGGAATTCATAAAAATAATTCCATCACAAAATAATCAAATCAATGTAATAATAGGGATAGAAATAGAACCCTTTATTATCTTAGATGGAAAATAATTTTGATAAAACACTTGAACTCCATTCTTGAGGAAAATATCCTTTCTACTTAAAAAACATTTTCCTTTCTTAACATGTCATACAATTTTAAACTAAAAGAAGTTGATTAAAAATAAACTTGAAAACTTTTAAAGGAATCTTCTTGGAAATAATGTTTTAAAAATCCATTCATTCCGTATAAGTTAAAAAAACATTCTTCTCGTACTTTTTTCGGAAAAGTCAAAAAGTACCTCGTACGAAAAAAGACAAAAGATTCCTTTCATATCCTTTACTAAAAACTCAGCGAAGGGTAAAATTGGATTTAAACAATTGTAGGTGGATGGAAACAATATTACATATTGAGGGAACATGGATGTGGATGATAAAATACACCCCAGTAAATACCAAAGTATAATCTCAGATAAAAATGAGATTGTGATATTTTCCCTTACCTTAGGTCTGATTTGCTTCGTAAGTGTCTGAACCTCCTATATATTGATTTAAATAATGTCATTGACTTATTCAAGAATCATAATCATTGTTATGATATCATATATGGTCATATTCTTAGCTTCTTATTAGTAATATTTCAGTGCTACTTGTTATTCGGGTGTTTATTACTTTTTGTTCTTATGCATGTTTTCTCGAATAAATTCTTATTCTTCTCTTTAGGTTATTGAAACCTCATTTACAGAATGGTATTAGTGTACTATATATCATATTTATTCATTCAATTTATTTATATAATCATTATTCAATGAATATCATGTAGAACGAATCGCATCACATCGTGGAGACGGTATTCCGTACGTACGCACGAGCGATGATATCGTTCCCATGATCGTGGAATTGTATTGGAGTGTATGTATAATATTTCATAATGAATACCACTTTACCATAATCATATATAGTAATTTATTTTCACCATTATACCCATCCAAGTAAGGTGGTGATGGAAAATAGATTACACCACGGCGTGGAGACGGTATTCCGTACGTACGCACGCGCGGTGATTTCGTTTTCCGTAGGATGGATAGATGGTGAAATAGGGTTGTTTCATACTTATAATAACATATCAGTATATTAGTGATACTGATGTTATTACTTCATAATGAAACAACTAAAGAAGAATAATTATAAGAAGAAATAGAGTTGAAATAATCGGTAACGAACATTACCTCTTCTTTGAAGCGCCTCTTTGAGACCTCCTTTTAGGGCACTAAAATTGGTCTTTGAAGAAGACCAGGACCTCTAGGATGTTTCTAGGGAAGTGGGGAAGTGAAATGGGCAGGTTTTGGCCGAGCTTGAAGGCTCAAATTGGTGTAAGGAGGAGAGGGAGGAGGTGCCCTTTTATAAGGGAGGAGAGGGCACCTTTGGAAATATAAGAAATATTAGTTTATATTAAATCCCAACCCCACTTAAACACTTCCAAAATGACTCATATCCGAATATTAGATGCGATAGGGTTGTAATATAATCAAACAATAAAATTTAGATATGTTAGGAATTTATTTTAAACATTATCAACTTGATTTATCCTTATTTATCAATTTAATTTTATTTGTGGTAATAATATTCCAAATTTTAAATTATTATAAATAATTACATATGTATTGTGAATTTTCCATAATTTGACACATTATGACATTTTCAACCATATAAATTTTAATTTATAATTTTTAAATATTTTTGTGATTTTTAAACAATTTTATAATATGTTATTTTTATAAAACAACAATATTGTCAATTTTGACAATATTAATTTATTTGAATTTAAATAAACTATATACAGAAGATATGTTCGAACTAAAAGCTTTAATATATTCATAAAATGTCATATGTATCTATAAAATTAGTTGAGCACATTAAATAGTTCATATAATATTTATTTTAATATTTTTAAAACCATTTATTTGATATTTTAATTAATAAAATAATTTCAACATCACTATTGTGTCATAATTAATGATAATTATTTAATACCTAAAGATTATAAATAAATTCCTATTATGTAGATAATTATATTATATTTCTGGAGACTATTCATGTTTGAAGTTTCATTAATTTTATCACTAAATTAAAATTATTATACTTATAAGATTTAAGAAAGTGACATGTTGTCACATTCTTTGGTTTTTATAATAATTAAATTATTTTCATGAAAAAAAATCCATTAAATGAATCTAATCTGACCCTTAGGTGATATGGGTCAACTTTTAGTCATCCAATAGGATTTTTTCAGGTGTTAGGGTAATTTTATAATATTATATTTACCCTTAATTACCCGATTTACCTTTAACTATGGTAAATAAAATTTACCGTAGTTACTATTCATAATGCCCAAAAATAAAAAGTAGCCTATTAACATAACTTGGACCCAATGATTCCAAATATGGAATCCATTTTTCAAAATTCAAAACATATAAGTTGCAGTAATTAATTTAAAATAAATCCCATTGTTAAGAAAACGGGTTTTAGAAGTTAAAACATTGCCAAAGATTGAAGCATACTTATTTCAACATATAACAAAACCATGAAAGTACCGTATAGGTATAGTGTCTTTAGAAACTGGGAAACATAAACAACTGGTTCATAAAGCATCTACACTATCTCTCATTTATTTCATCATATCTATAGTCCCTTTTGACATATCTTACTTAATAACCTTCTTCCTAAACTGGGGAAATAAAACATACAAAAGGGTGAGCTTAAATTCTCAGTAAGGTTAAACAAAATAAATATCAATCACATCATATTCATAAGAACATAACATTTTAGAAATCTTACCCTGCAAAAGAGATCAAAATTTCATAACATGGGATAAATCATGGCAGTGAAATGTAATAACAATAATCATAAATTAAAACATGAAACTTTGTGGAATACACACATAATCATAGAGAATCATTTCTTATTAGTCAAGACTCATTTCCAAGACTATCTTAGTGGACAAAGTCCATTTCTGAACCGAGTTTATTCATCGTTTCAGTCCTGTTTCACTGAACCGGTTTAACCTGCCGTTCCAGCCATGTCTATCTCATGAGATATAAAATCTTTACCCAATGCATTTGAGGGAGATATAGGTCCCACCCATCTCATAATTATACCATTCTTATGTGTGCCATAAAATCATAAACCATACATCATAGCATAACCCATGTAATAAAAATGGGATTCTTAAACATCGTGACATCATAAAACAATTCATATAAGATAAAGGAATTCATAAAAATAATTCCATCACAACATAATCAAATCAATGTAATAATAGGGATAGAAACAGAACCCTTTATTATCTTAGATGGAAAATAATTTTGATAAAACACTTGAACTCCATTCTTGAGGAAAATATCCTTTCTACTTCAAAAACATTTTCCTTTCTTAACATGTCATACAATTTTAAACTAAAAGAAGTTGATTAAAAATAAACCTGAAAACTTGTAAAGGAAGCTTCTTGGAAATAATGTTTTAAAAATCCATTCATGCCGTATAAGTTAAAAAAACATTCTTCTTGTACTTTTGTCGGAAAAGTCAAAAAGTACCTCGTACAAAAAACGACAAAAGATTCCTTTCATATCCTTTACTAAAAACTCACTGAAGGATAAAATTGGATTTAAACAATTTTAGGTGGATGGAAACAATATTACATATTGAGGGAACATGGATGTGGATGATAAAATACACCCCAGTAAATACCAAAGTATAATCTCGGATAAAAATGAGATTGTGATATTTTACCTTAACTTAGGTCTGATTTGCTTCGTAAGTGTCTGAACCTCCTGTATAATGATTTAAATAATGTCATTGACTTATTCCAAAATCATACTCATTGTTATGATATCATATATGGTCATATTATTAGCTTCTTATTAGTAATATTTCAGTGCTACTTGTTATTCGGGTGTTTATTACTTTTTGTTCTTATGCGTGTTTTGTTGAATAAATTCTGATTCTTATCTTTAGGTTATAGATACCTCATTTCTAGAATGGTATTAGTGTACTATATATCATATTTATTCATTCAATTCATTTATATAATCATTATTCAATGAAGATCATGTAGAACGAATCGCATCACATCGTGGAGACGGTATTCCGTACGTACGCACGAGCGATGATATCGTTCCCATGATCGTGGAATTGTATTGGAGTGTATGTATACAATTTAATAATCAATAAAACTTTACAATAATCATATATAGTTATTTATTTTCACCATTATACCCATCCAAGTAAGGTGGTGATGGAAAATAGATTACACCACGGCGTGGAGACGGTATTCCGTACGTACGCACGCGCGGTGATTTCATTTTCCGTAGGATGGATAGATGGTGAAATAGGGTTGTTTCATACTTATAATAATATATAATTATATTAGTGATACTGATTTTATTACTTAATAATTAAACAACTAAAGAAGAATAAGTATAAGAAGAAATAGAGTTGAAAGAATCGGTACCGGACATTACCTCTTCTTTGAAGCGCCTCTTTGAGAACTCCTTTTAGGGCACTAAAATTGGTCTTTGAAGAAGACCAGGACCTCTAGGATGTTTCTAGGGAAGTGGGGAAGTGAAATTGGCAGGGTTTGGACGAGATTTAAGGCTCAAATTGGTGCGAGGAGGAGAGGGAGGAGGTTCCCTTTTATAAGGGAGGAGAGGGGCACCTTTGGAAATATAAGAAATATTAGTTTATATTAAATCACATCCCCACTTAAAAACTTCCATAATGACTCATATCAAAAGATTAGATGAGATAGGGTTGTAATCTCATCAACCAATAAAATTTAGATATGTTAGGAATTTATTTTAAACATTATCAACTTGATTTATCCTTATTTATCAATTTAATTTTATTTGTGGTAATAATATTCTAAATTTTAAATTATTATAAATAATTACATATGTATTGTCAATTTTCCATAATTTGAAACTTTATGACATTGTAGACCATATAAATTTTAATTTACAATTTTTAAATATTTTTGTGATTTTTAAACAAATTTATAATATGTTTTTTTTATAAAATAACAATAGTGTCAATTTTGACACTATTCATTTATTTGAATTTAAATAAACTATATACAGAAGATATGTTCGAACTAAAAGCTTTAATATATTAATAAAATGTCATATGTATCTAGAAAATTTGTGGAGAACATTAAATAGTTCATATAATATTTATTTTAATATTTTTAATACCATTTATTTGATATTTTAATTAATAAAATAATTTCAACATCACTATTGTGTCATAATTATTGATAATTATTTAATCCCTAAAAATTATAAATAAATTACTATGATGTATATAATTGTATTATATTTCTGTATATTATTCATGTTCTAAGTTTCAATAAGTTTATCACTAAATTAAAATTATTATACTTATAAGATTTAAGAAAGTGACATGTTGTCACATTCTTTGGTTTTAATAATAATTAAATTATTTTCATGGAAAAAAGTCCATTAAATGAATCTAATATGACCCTTAGGTGATATGGGTCGACTTTTAGTCATCCAATAGGATTTTGGCAGGTTTTAGGGTAAATTTATAATCTTATATTTACCCTTAATTACCCGATTTACCTTTAACTATGGTAAATAAAATTTTCCGTAGTTACTATTCATAATGACCAAAAATAAAAAGTAGCATATTAAAATAATTTGGACCCACTGATTCCAAATATGGAATCCATTTTTCAAAATTCAAAACATATAAGTTGCAGTAATTAATTTAAAATAAATCCCGTTGTTAAGAACACGCTATTTGTTGTGACAACGTGAATTAATTATTAAATTAATTAATTCAACTTATATGTTTTGAATTTTTTAAAATAGACATCATTTTTGAATTAGGAATACCAAATATAGTTTATGGTTAATATTTGGTATTTTTCTGAAAAACTTCAATTCTTGATGAATAGTCAAACCACTAAGTGGTAGTTAAAAAACTAATTTTTCGTTTAAATGAAACATTACCACTTCTGTGAATTGAATTTCAAAAATCCAACATACATGGTTGTCATTAGTAAGTAAAATTTGGTTCAATGGGATGAAAATAATTTTTGGTGAATAGTAACTTTTAGGTTTTATTAATCGTGATTAATGGTTATTAGTGTAATTTAAGGTAAATATAATGATATAATAATATGAAATTACCTTTATACTTGTTCTACCCTTATTTGATGAGTCATGGGCGACCAATACAATCCATGGGTCAACTTGGGGACCCCATGGAGCCACTTGGGTAAAAAAATACATTAATAACTTTTTATTTAAAGTAAAAATAAAATAGTCACAAACATGTGTTGTTTTACCAAAACAATTATTACATGGGGTTATATAAGTTAACATTTAGAATATAAATATTCATTGGAAATATTAGAATATTTCCTACATCATGGTAATTTTTTTTATAATTTTTAGACATTAAATAAATAAATTTATTTTTCACACCATGATGATGCAGCGATTACCTCATTAATTAACAATTAAAAAAAATGAAAAGATGATGAAAAATATAATACTTAACCTTGTAAAAACCCTATTGGATGAGTATATTTATAACCCTTATCACCTTATATTAGAAATATATAATTGTGGGACCTTTGAAATCTGAAAATCATTTCATAATAATGTAATATTTCATGACTTTCCAAGAGTTCCCCTCCTCTCCTCTTATAAAAGGCCCCCACCTATACCACCTTATTCACACCATAAAATCCATTTGGCTCGGCCAACCTCTACCCAAATACTCTCTCAACTTCCCTCTCTTACTCCTAGAAGCCTTACTTTGGGCAGAAGTCTTCCCAAGGAAGCCTTTGGCTGAAATCAAAAAGAGTTACCCGATTTTAAGGTAATGTCTTCACTTGTGTTCTTTTGTTTTATTTTGCTTCTCCAACCCCATAAACTCTTTTTAATCCTTTATTTTGTAACAACAATTGTATCTTAAATATACTAGGATGTTTTTATGAGAAGTATTCGAGCTACACTTACACACACCTTCGTCTAATGGTTAAAGAACATACAGTTTCTGTGGATGGTGAATTTCTGCCTCACGAAATGATGATTGTTCAATATTACTTTAACACCTTTCATGGTGGACATTAAGATGTCACTATATTTATATATGATATATATTATGTTTATGTTTTCCTTATTCTTCTGTATTTTTCATTTATGGCATTCCTTTATGGTTTCTATTATGGGTAAACGCGATATCTTCATTTTAGGAAGTGCGGACTACCGCCCCCTCAAAGTGATTTGAATCGTTAATGCCATATGTGGGATGTATAAATGATGGAGTGAATGATATTATATATGATATTATAATTGAATTATAATATACCTTTATATCATTATTATTTCATTCCATTAAATAAGAAATAGAGATGAAAGTAGCGTTCATGCGTACGTAAGGCTTACCGTCTCCATGAACAGTGCATTTCATTTCTTACCTCCAAATGTTATGTAATATTATAAATGCATGTATATACTGGATATATATGATATATATGATATATAAATCATGAATATAATTCTGGATATAATGGATATTTTACCACATGAACAACTTGAAATTATAAGAAGTTTATTTTTAACTCAAGTACCAAAGATCGACAAAATGACCGTTATTAACTTAAATAATTACATAATGTTAATAACATGGTAATAAGTGATATAAAATGAATAATGAACTTGAAAAGGTTGTTAATCAAGTATAAATTAACTCTAGTTTATTATTCAGGAGGTTAAAGAATGATCGAGTCATGTTGGACATGAGGTAAGGGAACTTCTTAACTCAATTTCCGTTCTTTGGGTTAAACACCTACTTTAAAATTATTTCATGATATTATTATGTCCTATATTGTATTTATACTTTCTTTATGTGAATACACATAATAGATCTATTTTATTTAAAAAATGATCTTTGTGAGGGACTTCGTCTCAATCTCCTTTCATTGAGGCATATTTCGTTTTATACACAACCTTCTTTTATACGGTGTATAAATCCCTTGAATTTTACATTTATTCAAAAGGAATCTTTTTTATACGAAGAGTTTTACTAAACGAAAAAAGGAAAGTTTTGTATTACGTATATGGCGACAACAAATTATCCAACGCCGTGACCATTATTTGAGTTTCGGCTTCCTCTACAAGCCATAACATTTTTTTAAATGAAAAATAAATACCAAGTTTTAATTTTCTGTTATTTTGGTATTGAAAATGGTTTTTATAATGTTTTTATTATATCAATGTGTTGTATTGATATCTTGTGATTGAAATGTGGAAATTTTATGTTTCATTTATGCATGTTTTATGTGATACGATTATGTTATGGTTTATGATATGTTTAAACCTGTTCATATGAGGAATGCATTCGACTTAATAAGTGATGGGTGGAGCCTTCTATAGCTCCTCGATGCATCGGTAGGTATCATAAGACAAACTAGTGTCTTGGCACGAGGCCTTGACAAAATATTATTTGTAGTCTTGGCACAGGGCCTTGGCTATGTGGTTATGATAGTCTGGAATTATGCATTCCATCATTATGAAAGTGGTTATTGATATTGCATGTGATTATTCGACCAGTAGAATATCCATGTGAATAAGTAAATGCCATTATCTCATTTAACTTTTTCCATATTATGTTGAAGTTCAAGTTTAAAAGTCTTTTGTTTTAGTTATACATTGCCTTAACTATTTATGTTTATTTATGAAAGCTTCCTCTATATTGTTATCCTTACTGAGCATATGAGCTCACCCCTTTCAATGTTTTATTTTTCCCAGGATGTGAAGAAATATTTTATGACTGACCTGCAGGGATAGTATGAAGGGGATATGGGTGTGGAATATGGAGACTTGTTATTGTATTTTTTCACTTTATGATGTAATGTAACATTTATGAATGTATCTTGTGTTTCCAAGGATACTAAACTAAACGGTCTTTCGAGACTTGATCTTTTGTGATCATGCCAATGTTACGTATTAATGCACCAACTCTAGGTAACTATGGTCGGGGCGTTACACACTCAAAATCCTCAAAAAACGTAAATCTATCCTTGAAGAAGAGGTAAGTCACCAAAAAAAAAATCAAACTGTTGTAACAAAAATATGGTAAGGGATATCAATATTATTGGCCAAAAAATGATAACAGTTATAACAAACCATCACATCCTAAAATAAATCCAGGATAAAAGGAAAATATGAGCATTATAAATCTTAAGTGTATAACTAAAATAAACACCCACATGTAGAATATTTTAATGAAAAATATATTAAATAAATTTACTTGACATTAATTCCTAGTAAAAAACCTTTAGAATATATTTCATCACATTTTGAAATAAATGAATATTTTAACCTCACTATGGTAGAGAAACCAATGATAAAATAGAGTGTTTAGCATTATAGGCCTTGTATATATTTTAATAAATTCATGGGACCTTATGGTTGTAATTGTTTTTGTAAAATGATCAAATATTTCCAAAACTACCACTTCGATAACCTCAAGGTATCCCCCTGATGAATGAAATAGTTGAAAGTGGAATGGATAAATACATTTTAGGGACATTAAATATTTTAAGGTTAATTTAAATTTTCTAGAGGTAGTGAAACATAGTTTAAAATATTACAATTGTTTTAAGGAAATGTGTACACATAAGATGAATTTAAAAGGAGGATAAAATGCAAATCTCATGAGGAACCTGCCTTAAATTATATAACCTAACTTCCCTTTCAAGTTTAAGGATCCTAGAATCTTTATAAGTCAACATATAATATAGGGATTTTATATTCATCATGAAATATTATTCTTAAGAGCCTAATTTTTTTACTTCACACAATAAGTGGGGGAACCCACACTGACTATTATTTCTATAAAGATACCCAATAAAAGTATAATTAAACCTTCAGTAGTGATTTATTATGTAGTGGTAAGAATGATAGGAATAATAATTCCTTTTTTTATTTATGATTTTGAAATGGAATATGATATATTTAACACTCATAAACCATTGATTTTATGAATACCAAATCATGAAACTAAAAAAGAAATTATAAATGACAAAAAAAGGCCCACATTTACTAAAATTTGGAAGATAAATGGATGACATCAACATTTTTTAGTCAATGATATATCTAATATAGGATCACTCATATCACCAAGTCCATATGATTGACTAGTTATCTACTGATATATATTTTAAAATATTACAAGTAGTTAACAACGGTGTAATGTTTTTTAAAATAATATTTTTCATGCTTTTAAACCTTATTAGAAAAAACATTATATTGTTTCTTATCATAGTGGTTTAATATTTGATATCTCTATATATAAACCTTTTATAAATTATATTTTTCATGATTATTGTATTTAAATATTAGGAATTATACATGTGATAAATCTATTGATTCTTAACTTAAAAATTTGATAATTGTACATTTAATTAATTTTTTGATTCTATGAATTTGATGGAATTAATGATCATTAATTATTCCATGACTATTCTTTTAAATCATAAGTGTTTAAAAAATATAACACTTTTAAAAAATATGATGAATATGGAATTACTGCAACTTTTAGTAAAATTTTACATTTATTTGGAAATTTTTTAGTAGGTGCATTTATTTTTATAGAGTTTATAAATCTTATTTTTTCAACTGTGGTTATCCAACAAAACATAAATTTGAAAGCATTTCCTAAAAAAATAGTATACCTTATTAGTGGATAATGAAAAGATTTATGTTAACATTTATATGATTTATTACATATGATAATAAATAACCCTTTAGATATGCTTTTAAATATCAATAAATCCTTTATATAGTCCTTAGTTAACAAACCTGGAATCAGTCCTATATTTTTCATGCATAGGATTCAATTAAAATATGATGTTAAACCTATCATTGACTGTTAAAATATGCCCAATCATATTTTTTTTGGATGTTATAAAAAATTAAGTGGCCACTTTATTGTATATAATATCCATTTTTCAATTTTTGATAGCATTTGGGTTAGTTATTTCAAAATAATTCCCAAAAAGTATTGTTTTATAGTAGAAAATAATGAATTTGATGTCATTTTTCTTATCAAAATCCATAATAAATTTAGGGTGTGTAAAGGTTTTAAGAAACTCATAATTTTGATAAGAAATGATCAATTATATCTTCTATTTTTTGACCAAATTCTTTACATAATTATTATAAATTCACATTACAATTTTTTTAAATGGTTTTTAGAGTACATTTAAATCCAAATAGCACCTGAGGTTGAAGAAAACGTCACATTTACCTATAATTTTAATGAATTTTTATATATAATAATTCCCTATGAATTGTTTAATTCTCCCAAAACCATCCAAAAGTATATAATAAGAATATTTATTAAGTTTTTAGTGGATTTTATGGAACTTTTTATAAATTATTTCACAATTTATAAACCATATTTAAGAAGTTGATTGGAAATTATTGGGGTTTTTTCCCAAACATTCATTGAGAAAAAACATTGTTCTCAACTTTTATAAGATTATTTGTATGGTTTAGTGATTAATTTCATTAAAACTTATGGCTTCAACCAATATAATTTAATATGATAAGTTCAATGATGATGTTATATCGTCGTTATGTTGGAAAATCCCCTATGAGTGTATTTTGAGTTGTGTATTTTTATAAAAAAGTGGAATGAGTCTACTATATAGCCTATTTTAGTTTGATAAGTTTATATATAGAAGGATGGAAGTAGAGTAGTGGTGTTTTGGAAGTTTATTTTAAATATTTTTTTAAGCAGTAGTTGAAATCTACCTAATTCTTGTACTGTATATTATTCATCTACTAGGGAGCCACACATCTATATATGATACATTTATGAGAGTACTGTATGAGTCATTTTCCTCTATATAAGTGTTGTCTGAAATCTTCACATGAGTTAGTATAATGTTCATATAAACTATTTTGGATGAATGATTAAGTACTATATGGATCTGATTCATAGACCCATCTACATATGAGTGATCAAAAACTGAATATTAGTGATCAACGAGTATTTATAGGATATCAAATTAATGTATGATCCATTAGAACTTACATAAAAGTCATATAGTTAACTGTTCATGAGTCATGGAGTGTTACATAAAATTTACCTATGTGTAATTAAAAATTAATGAATCATCACATACAATTCACATATATAAATTAATTTATATTAGAGTCATCACATATTATTTATATTTATATATTATTTATCTAATAACAGACATAGAAGTCATTCATATGTATATTTTCTGAAGAACATCCAGGATCAAGTTCAACCGTATTTTATTAATCATAAAATGTGACTAATAAATCAACCTACTAATCTTAGGGAGAATTAATCCATGAAATTTTGATATTTAAAAGAAGTATTAAGGAAAATTTTGTAGAACTAGATTTGATTACACACATAACGTCATGGATAATGAAGGTAGCGATATGGAGGGTATAACATTGACAAGATGGGTGTATTTCTAAATACTAATTTTTAATGAGTTTGTAGATCATGATTTAGATAGTGGGTCTCGTTTTGAAAGGATTATTTTAATTACATGGATGGATAATTTGTATTGAATGGAAAATAGAGAGTTTACCAATCCCATTTAAAAATGAATATTCATTAAAAAGGGAGGTAATAGTTTTTTAAAAAAATAAGTGAAAAAATATTCTAAAAATAAATATAATATATTCATTGAAAATAAGTGTGAATATTTCATCACACATGAGTAGAGAGAGAAAGGGAGAGAAAATTACTACATAATAAGTGTGTAGAAAATAAATTAAGATAGATAGTTTATATTATAATTTTTAAAATGTAAAGGAGAATAAGTGGAAGGTGATCTAGGAGACTCCTCATTTTAAGTTTTCTATAAATTTATTGAAATATAGGAAACTTTTTTTATATTGACATGCCACCATTGGTGTAATAGAATTCACAGTTCATGGTAGAGACGATAGTTATGAAGGATAAGTGTATTCCATTATATAAGGAGAGTACTGAGATTTTCATTTTTTATAGTTGTGAACCCTAAGGTTCAATTAAACCACTCTAATTATTTTAATTAAAATAATTTATATGTAGTTTTTTAATTTCATAAGCTCATTTCCATGTATTATCCTTGGATTAAACCATTTGGGTAAACTGATTAAAAATTTCATGTGTCTCTCTTTATTGATTTTTTACTTTATATCATCCATGATGAAGAGATAGGTGTTCCAAATAATTATAGAATAATATCATTGATAAAATTAAATTAAATTTTACATACCCTGATTCACCCACACACCCAAACACCCACCCAGCCCATCGCCCATATGGATTAAACCTCATTTGGAGGTAACATGTGTTGTCAAAGCGTCAATTTAGTGATGTATTTATCCCTATATGAAGATATGGTTGTAGTTTTCAACCATTTAGGAATATTTATTTTTGATGGTAGTAACGTATGGTTAGGGAAAAACAGAATGCAACATTATTTTTGGACATTGGGGATAGATTTGTACATATAATCTATTCATGGAATCAAATCTAGCACTGAGAGTGTATCTCTATCAAACAAAGATCATAAGGGGTTAGATATTTATTCCAAGGTGGCCAATTCGTTAGGGGGAGCATTGGCCAACCCTATCTACACAAAGGTGGAATCATGAAGAACCTCTCATTCTTTGTGGTAGAATCTTATCAATATTTATAAAGGTGATGCCAACATACAAGAATTAGAGTTGTATGTATTATGTAATATGTATGAATATTTGATAATGAGGATGAATGAGAAAGTTGATGTGTTCTTTAATTAGGTGAAAATTCTTGTGGAAGACATGAGTGGACTTGGGGAGGTCCTCTAAGATATAAACTTTTCTAAAATATTCCTTATAATGCTACCTCCACATTTCAATATGAAATTACTGGTTCTTAGAGAAAAATATCCAAAGTTTGTGATGTTAGATATCCTCCTTAGTACTTTTCTAGAATACAAAATTAAGAACAATGATAATGATCATGTGATAAAATATATCTCTTGGGAGATAACATTCAAGGATGTAAAAAACTCTCACTAAGATATGATCTTGAATATGAAGAAGTTGATAACATGATGTTTCTTCTTTCCTAAATTCATAAGAGTGGAGATGGGGAATTGGAAGGGTAACTTCCACTATCTTGTTTTAAATATATAAAAGTATGACATCTTTCTACTAGGAGTCCTAATAAATTTCGAAATGATGTATAGGAAGAAGAAATGGTGAAGAAAACATTCAATGGACTAAAAAAAGGAAACCATAGTTGAAATACTTCATGAATAAGAACCAATTATCTAAATAAAATTACATATTGGATAAATTATAATTATAGAAAGTAGGTTTTGTAGAAACCTTAATGAATAATTCCTTTTGGATTTCATATAAAAAGAATAAAGTACAGGGAATCGATGAGGAATGTGATGGAATCAATGGAAGAGTTAATCTCAAATTTGAATTAGAGGTTTTCCATGTAGAAATTAAAATTTAGAGGGATAAAGAAAAAGAAATTTAATAGAGTAGTATGAGACTTCTAACTCTATATTTATCAAGAATAATGGAAAATTTTGAAACAAAAAATAGATATTGAAAAACTTAAATATGTAAATTTTGGAATCTTGGGAAAATAAGTTGAGTTTTAACTCAAAATTGTAGAACATACTCATATTATTTATTTTATGACCAACACAGTGAATGAAAAGTTTAAAATAATAAAGGAAAATAAAAATGAATTCATGGTGTTTTGATAGAAGTGTTATGATCAATAAAGAATTATTTCGCTTAAAATGAAATTAGGGAGTTCGAGTGCATCAACCACTGAGGATGTTTATAGGGTGTCCACTAAAGAATTTGTTACTATCCCATAACATTAGTGATTCAGAGAAAAAGTAAAATCTATTCTGGGAATTAACCGTAAGAATAAATCAATATCAATTGATGGTAAACCCAAATTACACACTTTCTAGTAGAATATTCTTTTAAGAGACTCACAACTGGCTCAAAAAGGTGTTGTTTGAGCAGAAAAGACACATAAAAAGACACTAAGATTATAGTATCATTACTATGTAAAATGGGGAATTATCAATATTTAAGATCTATAGTAAAAATATATTTTAAGAATCCAGATAAGAATAAATAAACAAGCATAATTTTTAATATTAATACAATTTTAATTGAATTTTATTTTTTTTGTGTGAAGGTTTTGGATACAAATTAGTGAATTTTTCAACAAAATAAAAAACAAATATAACATACTAGACTCAAAGAATAAGTAAAGAATATTTGTAAACATCCTTAAGTAACATGAAAAAAAGATATATGTATCCCTATAAGAAGAGTAATATTCTAGGGATATAGAAGTAGGACAATCTGATTTACCACTTAAGGAAGTGCAGTAGTGAGCATGGATCATAAAGGTAAATCAGAGAAGGAAAATGTTTTTGGAATTTCATTGAGTGAAATAGATAGATTAATAACTTGGATTCCAAAACATAGATACACTCCCATATAATTTTAAATAAATACCTTTTCATTGAAATATAATATTATAAGGATGGAGTTGTGATATTTGGTAATAATGAGCGGCTGAAAATCATCAACTCCGAGAACACTAAGATAGGTGGAAGGGACTTGAGGTTCACCATTTCCTTTTTTTAAAATTAATTAGTTATAGTCTACATAGTGTGAGTTAATTGTTTTACTTGATACATGCAATGGTTTTAAAAAATGACTTGCATTATAATGGGAAAAATGTTGCAATAGTTTTTCAAGTAAGACACAACAAAGGACACCTCCATCTCATAAATGGACAAGAAAATAGTTTTTTGTTATATAAGGTGTAAAAATATTAATTTTTTCAAAATATTATTTTATATTTGAACTAGAGAACCTTCGTGGACTTGGTGATAATTGAAGAATCATGATACTTTCCTACACAATCAGGAGTTCACACTGACATGTTTGATTCTTATTAGAAATGGAATATTGTTCAAAATACTAACAATACAAAAGAGAAAAAGTCCAATAGCTTTCTAGAGAAAGTTTATGTGGATGTATTTGAGATTATGACACCCAAATCCATGGATGGGAAAAGTAATAATGACTTATTCATTAATTATTATGGTAGGATGGAAAGGCTGATGGTTATTGCTCACAAATATGATGTGTTATGGTGTGTCACTCATTATGACTATTTGGAAATGAAAATTATTGGGTTGTGTAACACCCCAAGCTTCTACGGTACACTTCTCTCTGAATAATGCAATAGCCTGTGTTGTACGCAACATCGAGTTCTAACACACCACAACCAATCAAACTAGCCATTATGAATAGTAATACCCACATTTTGAAATTTATAAATTTTATTTTTCAACATGGACTTCATTTTTGGATTCAGAATATCGAAATTATCCTAGGGTGAATTTTTGGTATTTTTCTGAAAAACATCATTTTTTTATGAATAGTGAAACCACTAAGTGGTAGTTAAAAAACTGAATTTTTCATAAAAATTAATTTTACCACTTATGTGAGTGGAATTTCGAAATCTGAGAGACACGGTTAATATCAAGGAGTAAAATTTGGTTCAATTAGATGAAAATAATTTTTGATGAATAGTAATTTTTTACTTTTATTTACCACGGTTAAAAGTAAATAGGGTAATTAAGGGTAAAAATGATATTAATATTACCCTAACACATGCCCTAATTCTATTGTACAAGTTTATCTCGACCAAAAACAACCTTAGGAATAAAATATTATCATTTAGGTCCACTTTTATTAGATTAGGACACTTATTATTATTTAATTCAAAGAAGAGTTAAAAGAGTTAAAATCAAAGTTTATATACTAAAAAAAAATTTAATATAGGGTTACACATAAGATAAATTCGATTATAAGTATTTATTAGAAAGCTAAAAAGGTTTCCTACATAATGATAGTTTATTTATAATTTTTAGACATTAAATAATTTAATTTATGTATGACACAATGATGATGCAGTAATTACCATAATAGTGAAAAATTAAAATAATTGATATTATAAATACCCAAATAAATATTATTTGAGACTTTTATGAATTAAACTAATTTTATAGGTTAATATGACATGTTAGTAATGATTTAATTAACTTTTTTCTAAGTAATCATTCTGTTATGAGTTTCACAAAAATCAATTTTCCAAATAGTGTCAAAATTGACATAAAAGAGTTTTTAAAACAAATATTATATTATTAATTGATATTAAATTCATAAAAATCTAAGGTTCGGCCAAAAGACTTATATCATGATAGGTGTATCATTAATGGACCACTTTGGGGTCTTTTGGAGGTATATAGTAAGTTTATTAACTATATAATATAAAAATACAAAGTGACATGGTAAGTGTCAAACTAATTAACTAAGAGTTAAAACTAAAAGATAAGGTTAATATAATGACCCAAACTGGTCTAAATTCTATTGGTTGAGTGGTTTTAGACCCATACCCACCTTAAACTTTAAATAATACACTTTTGAGCCATTAAAAACCGAATATCAATTTATTATTAAATAATATTTCTAGCTTTTCCAAAGGTGCCCCTCACCCCTCTTATAAAAGGGCACTCCCCCTTCTCATTAATTCGCACCTGCAAATCCATTTGGATCGGCCAAAATCTACCCAAATACTCTCTCAAATTCCATCATTTCATCCTAGAGGCCTTCCTTTAGTCAGAAAGCCATCCTAAGGATCCCTTTTTATCAAATCAAAAGGAAGAACCCAAAGAAGTGGTAATGTTTTCACCACCCTCATTCAAGTTCCTTTCTTCTTCAACTTCTTATTTTTTCCCATTATAAAATAATAAATCCAGTATATTATATATACTGTGATGTTATTATAAAAATGTTACAACCATATTCAGTATTCTATCCATCCTTTGAATAACATGTCACCATACGTGCGTACATACAACTTACCGTCTCCACGTCGTGGTGTAATTGTTATTCAATAAATTATTATTTGGATGGGTATAATAATGATGTGTAATTCATGTAAATAATAAATATAACATGATAATGATTCTGTATATATGATATACCATCCAATTATATATTATTTTAATATCAAAATAATGATATTGTCGCTCGTGAGTACCCCTATCGATTGTTTCTGATCGTGATCCCCGTTTTACTTCAAGATTCTGGAAAAGTCTTTAGAAAGCCTTGGATATTGAACTTCATTTGAGAACTGCCTACCACCCTCAAACAAATGGACAATCAGAACGAAATATTCAAACCTTAGAAGACATGTTTAGATCCTTCTCACTTGACTTTCAGGGTATGTGGGATGAATATTTACCTCTGGTAGAATTTTCCTATAACAATAGCTTCCATTCGAGTATTCAGATGGCACCATATGAAGCATTATATGGAAAGAGATGTCGCACACCAACCTGTTGGGATGAAGTTGGTGAAAGAAAACTTATAGGCCCAGAACAAGTGTAGGAAATGATGGAAAAGGTGAAGGTAATCCAAAACCATATCAAAGCAGCTCAAAGTAGGCAGAAGAGCTATGCTGATAATCGAAGGAAGGATTTGGAATTTCAAGTCTGTGATCATGTTTTCCTAAAGGTATCTCCATGGAAGGGAGTCATACGTTTTGGTAAGAAAGGTAAATTGAGTCCCAGGTACATCGGACCTTTCGAAATTCTAGAACGAATTGGGTTTGTAGCTTACTATTTGGTAATGCCGCCAAGTCTCTCCAAGGTTCACGATGTGTTCCACGTATCTCTATTGAGGAAATACATGCATGAACCAACGCATGTACTCACCTATGAAGAATTAGAACTAGAACCCAATCTGTCTTATTGTGAAGAGCCTGTAAAGATTTTTGATACGAGAGAACAAGTACTGAGAAACTGGACGACTCGTCTGGTAAAAGTCTTGTGGAGAAACCATAAGATAGAAGAAGCAACGTTGGAACCCGAGGAACTTATGATGAAGAACCACCCAAGTCTTTTCATGAGGTAGTATTCTAGAAATTTCAAGGACGAAATTATTTGAAGGAGGGGAGAATGTAACCCTCCAAGCTTCTACAGTATGCTTCTCTTTGAATAATGCAATAGTGTGTGTTGTACGCAATATCGAGTTCTAACACACCACAACCAATCAAACTAGCCGTTATAAATAGTAATACCCACATTTTGAAATTTATAAATTTTATTTTTCAAAACGGACTCCATTTTTGGATTCTTAATATCGAAATTATCCTAGGGTGAATTTTTGGTATTTTTCTGAAAAACTTCATTTTTTTGATGAATAGTGAAACTACTAAGTGGTAGTTAAAAAAACTGAATTTTTCATAAAACTTAATTTTACCGCTTCTATGAGTGGAATTTTGAAAATCCGAGATACACGGTTAATATCAAGGAGTAAAATGTGGTTCAATTAGATGAAAATAATTTTTGATGAATAGTAACTTTTTACTTTTATTTACAACGGTTAAAAGTAAATAGGGTAATTAAGGGTAAAAATGATATTAATATTACCCTAACACATGTCCTAATTATATTGGAAATGTGTATCTCGACCAAAAACAACCTTAGGAATAAACTATTATCATTTAGGTCCACTTGGATTAGATTAGGACATTTATTATTATTTAATTCAAAGAAGAGTTAAAAGAGTTAAAATGAAAGTTTATTTACTAAAACATTTTTAATATAGGGTTACACATAAGATAAATTCGATTATAAATATTCATTAGAAATCTAAAAAGGGTTTATACATAATTATACTTTATTTATAATTTTTATACATTAAATAATTTAATTTATTTATGACACAATGATGATGTAGTAATTACCATAATAGTGAAAAATTAAAATAATTGATATTATAAATACCCAAGTAAATATAATTTGAGACTTTTTATGAATTATACTAATTTTCTAGGTTAATATGACATGTTAGTAATGATTTAATTAACTCTTTTCGAAGTAATCATTCTGTTATGATTTTCAAAAAAATCAATTTTCCAAATAGTGCAAAATTGACATAAAAGAGTTTTTAAAACAAATATTATATTATTAATTGACATTCAATTCATAAAAATCTAATGTTCGGCCAAAAGACTTATATCCTGATAGTTGTATCATTAATGGACCACTTTGGGGTCTCTTGGAGGTATATAGTAAGTTTATTAACTATACAATATAAAAATACAAAGTGACATGGTAAGTGTCAAACTAATTAACTAAGAGTTAAAACTAAAATATAAGGTTAATATAATGACCCAAACCTGTCTAAATTATATTGGTTGAGTGATTTTCGACCCATAACCACCTTAAACTCTAAAAAATACACTTTTGAGCCATTAGAAACCGAATATGAATTTATTATAAAATAATATTTCTAGATTTTCCAAAGGTTCCCCTCACCCCTCTTATAAAAGGGAACTCCCCCTTATCATTAATTCACACCTTCAAAGACATTTGGCTCGGACAAACTCTACCCAAATACTCTCTCAACTTCCCTCACTTCATCCTAGAGGCCTTCCTTTAGTAATAAAGCCAACCTAAGGATCCCTTTTGATCAAATAAAAAGGAAGAACCCAAAGAAGAGGTAATGTTTTCACCACCCTCTTTCAAGTTCCTTTCTTCTTCAAATTCTTATTTATTTCCCATTATAAAATAATAACTCCAGTATCTTATATGTAATGTGATTTTATTATAAATATGTTACAAAAATATTCAGTATTCTATCCATCCTTTTAATAACATGTCACCATACATGCGTACGTACGGCTTACCGTCTCCACGTCGTGGTGTAATTGTTATTCAATAAATTATTATTTGGATGGGTATAATAATGATGTTTAATTCATGTAAATAATAAATATAGCATGATAATTATTATTTATATATGATATACCATCCAATTATATATTATTTTAATATCAAAAGAATGATATTGTCACTCGTGCGTACGTACGGACTACCTCTCCACGAATGCGATGAGATCCATTCTCCGTCGTATCCATTCAAGTATAATTATCATTTAATGATTCATAATAGTATATAAGGACTTGATATCAATATTCATATGATTAATATAAAACCTATCCCTGAAAAACATGGCTTACGTAACAAAACATATAAAAGAAAACGAGTAAATTAACATCTGAAACGACGATAACACTAAGATATTATTAACAAATAAATGTTAAAAGATCATATATTATATCATATTAATGTATATGATTATTGTATAATTTAATAACAATTATTTCACCATTATACAGGAGGTTAACCTACCCTAACCAAGTAAAAGTACAAGGTTAGGGTTTATTTTGCAATCTCTTCATTATCCGAGGTTGTTTATACGTAATAATCGACTGGGACTTCTTTATCATCCACATCCATATTTCTTAAAAATGTATTTCAAAACATTTTTACTATTTAATAGAATATATTTTAAAGTCATTTATACCCTTGTTGACTTTTATAATTGGTTTATAAAGGAATCTTTTCGTCGTTTTCCAAACAAGGTCATTTTTAACCTTTTTGACAGAATTAAGGTAAGAATGTTTTTTTTACTTATACGGCGGGTGCGGCTATTTTACGCCGTTATAAAATTGTCGAAGCTTCCCTTACAAGCTTATAAGAATATTTTCAAATAAAATGTTTTATTTTATAGATATATTACTCTTAAATTATTTCAAAATAGAAAGAGATATTTCTATAAAAAGAGTTTTGATTTCATCTATGTCAACATCCTTTGATGGATTTTAAGCTTATTTGAAGTTGATTTATTATGATACAAAACTTCTATATTGTATTTAAGGCTTTGTGATATGTTTGACTGTGGATGTGTTATTTTTATACCATTCGTGGTTTATGGATGAAGTATTTACATTTCGTATGCTAGTTTTAATACGAATGTTTATCTTATGTTTAAACCTTTTCATATGGGAATGCATTGGACTTAATATGTGACGTGTGGATCCCGTTATAGCTCCTTGATGCATCGGTAGGTCTCATGAGACAAACTAGTGTCTTGGCACAAGGCATTGACAAAATCTTATTTGTATTCTTGGCACGAGGCCTTGGCTATGTGGTTATGATAGTCTGGAATTATGCATTCCATCATTATGAAAGTGGTTATTGATATTGCATGTGATTATTCGACTTGTATAATATCCATGTGAATAAGTAAATGGAATTATTTCATTTTATCTTTTCCATATTATTCTGAAGTTAAAGTTTAAAAGGATTTTGTTTTAGTTATACATTGCCTTAAATATTTATTCTTCTTTATGAAAGTTTCCGCTATATTTTTATCCTTACTGGGCATTTGAGCTCACCCCTTTTCTATGTTTTATTTTCCCCAGGATGTGAAGAAGTAAATTATGAGTGGCATGTAGGGATAGTATGAGGGGATAAGAGTGTGGACTATGGAGATTATGTTTTTGTAGTTTTCATTTTTATGATGTAATTTAAAACTTTATGAATATATCTAGTGTTTCCAACAATACTAAACTAATCGGACTTTCGAGATTTGATCTTTCTTGTGATCATGCCAATGTTATGTAATAATGCACCGACTCTGGGTAACTGGGGTCGGGGCATTACAGGTTTAAAATTAAAAATATCTATACAAGTAATGGTATAAAGTTTACCAATAATAATGTGGAATAATACCTTTAAAATAATGGAATATGATATAAATTTTCAATGTTAAGGGCTTCTCAACAAAAACATATTCATTGAGAGTAGGAACTAATTTATCAACAATATGGCCCAGAAATCGGTCACTTAAACAAATCTATTAGAGACTAACTATAAAGATGTTTTTATTAAATAATTGTAAATATAAAATAGATATTTATTATTACTGTATGAATAGAATAACCCTTATTATATGTGGTATGGGAAAAATCCAACACTCAAGTACCTTTGAGTTTTTATAAGTAATTGTTTTGTTCTCAAAAAAGAGAGGCATATAATGTTCAAATATATTTGGGATGAAGGTATTTTACATATATATTCATCCAAAATGAAGGCATATAAATTCTAAAAAAAATTGGGAAATTTTGGAAATCAAAGATGTGATGGTTGCTGAAAATGAGCATAATTTTATAAATAATCGATTATATTTTTTAGTAAAATAACTAATAAATTTAGTAAGAAGGTAATATTGAGGTAATTTTCATTAGGATATCTCATGGGGATTTATATGAATATTTAAAATATACTAATAATGAATAAAATGTAATTAGTTCAGCAAAATTAAAGAGAACTAACAACAGATCTCAAATCAATGGTAGAAATATTTTCGATAAACATAATACTATAGTTTAAACTTGTAGTATGAAATCCTATTTTA
Source organism: Viscum album (assembly GCA_963277665.1). Taxonomy (NCBI): domain Eukaryota; kingdom Viridiplantae; phylum Streptophyta; class Magnoliopsida; order Santalales; family Viscaceae; genus Viscum; species Viscum album. The sequence continues at coordinate 608,361,469 of OY728123.1, read as the reverse complement.
AAACCTATTGTTTATCCCAATTGGAACCCAAAATTATCAAATTGGATGTTAAATATGAGAATTGGGTCAAATTTATGTATAAAAAACTTCAACAGAAAGAGAAGAACCAAACATGGAAATTTTTTCAAAGTCTAAAATATAAGAATATCCTCAAAATCAAGTGATTTTTATAGAATAAACTAGATTAATACAAAATGGTGACACATAATAAATCATGGTTGGTGTGTAAATGGTATTTCAAAATTTATGTAATATATTATTACGAAAGATTTGTTAATGTAGCTCAGTTAGAGACTGTATGATTTTTATTTCTATTGATGTGAAAATGGGATTAAAATTTTATCATATGGATATTAAATTAGAATTCCTCATTTCGGTTATTCAGTATGAGGTATAGTTTTAAAAACTGGATGTATTTTCCATTAACTAAGAAGAAAATAATATGTTTCAGATGTATAATTATTTATATGGGTTAAAAAAATTAATGGATTCGTATTCTAAGCTAGATTAGTATTTAAAAAAGGTTTGGATTTTAAAGAGGTAGGGTTTGAAACAATCTATACATCAATAAGGGGAAAATATGTAAAAATTGTTCTTATTTATATAGAAGACACCATATTTGGGGGTATTATATATTCCACAATGTAATCAGTTTTCAGAATACATGAGTATTGAGTTCAATATTCCCTTTATTGGTGAATTTTCATTTTTCCATGGATTTTAGGAGATCCAGAGAAAGGATGGTTATCCCTTATTTCTCAAAAATAAATGTTAATGAATTTATCAAATATTGTAAAATATAGAATACAGGCTGATGAAAAAATACTACATTTTCCCAGATGAAGTTTTCTAAATATGATGATGGTAACGAGGTTGATGTGACTTAATATCAATAGATTATTATAATTTTTCTATATCTAATAGACACATGTCCTAATATATTTTTTGAAACATGTCAAGCTACATATTTTAAATGTTTTCCTAAATAAATCCATATACTAGTGTCGAAAATGAAACTTCGATACATCAATCATATAATAGATTTTGACATCACAGTGTGAGTTATTAGACTTTGAAAATAAATATTCTTAATGTTTCACTGATGATAAGAAATGAACATCAATAATTTATTTTTATCTTATAAGTTCATGAATTTCTTGGATGAGTAAAAAACAATGATACCTCTCATTGAGCACCATAGATAATAAATATATTGTAGTTACTTAAGCATATAATTAATCTATTTAGATGAAATAATAGTTTAAAGATATTGAGTGGGATATGAAATATCATATTCCTATCATGTTTGAAAACTCTTTTAATATAAATATTAGAAAAAATATAATTAACCATTTGAGAAAAAAGTACCTTAAAATTAAATTTCATTTTATAAAGGATAAATATGAGCACTGAGGAGTGAAATTAGAGTATGTGTCTACATTACCTCAAGTTGAATAAATATTCACTATGGAACATCCTAAGGTTGACATTGAGAGGCATCATTTGGCTCTCGGAGTCTAACAAATTCCTTATAAATAGATTAGTTGTATAATAAACCCCTAATTCTATTTGGGTATTTCTATGTATATAATGGTTTTATTCTTCAATTATATTAAATGATTTGATTTATCGACCTCATTTGTAAACAATCAAAGAAGTGATAATTTTAGTTTTTTTAACAAAGGGGAGGAGTTTTTCTATATTTTGAATCTATTTGAGAGATTTTCTACCAAAATAAATATGGGTAAAATGTTGTTTTGGATTAGGATAGGACTTAATGATTAGTAAAGGGGATCAGAATATTATAAATGTGGTGGAAGGTATGGAACTTTAATGAGGTGTTCTCATGAGGATATTTTCACATAACTCTTATTTCTAACACTGATCTGGACTCAAGTGTGATTAGAGTATATGTTAAGAGAATCATCAGTACACTTCTTAAAGGAAAGTGGAACATAGTTTATTTATGATCAAACCTAGTGATTTCTAAATTTTTAAAGAAAATAATTAATAAATATACTCTCAAGTTATAAAAAGACCCAAAGAGGGGTATTATATCTAAAAAATACCCTAATATTCCTTTTTTCAATTGTTTTTATTAACAATAATTTTGAATTAATTTTCAATAAATACTTCTTTAGTGTAATAATTTTATATCATGAATCTTTGAAGTAGTTTATATGTGTTTTAGATGATTCTAGGAAAAATAATTTTTAAGTAGTTAAAATATGCCTAAATCATGTATTGTGTATGATTCATCTGCTAGATATCCAAACAGCTATGTATGATTTATTTTATGGAGTACCATATGATTAATTTTCCATTGTGTATGAGCTAACTTACATCTTCGTACAAGTCAATAAAATGTGCCTATAAGTCACCTGATGAAAATGAAAAAGTATTTTCATATTATTAGTAATGGATCCATATAAATATGAGTGATTAGAAATTTTGTATAAGTGATCAGTTTCTACATATAAGTTATCATCTTTGTCTATGAGTCATAAAAACTTATGTATGAGATATTGGGTATACTGTGCATGAGTCACCATGGGTTGAGTAAAATTCATATGTATGTGAGTGAAAATGCATGAGTCATCATGTATGATTCATCCACATATGAGTCATATCTATGTGAGTCATTATGTATGAGTCATTTTCAAATGGGTCTTTTAGGAAACCTTATATGAGTATTTCATTTATGGATTTCTGAAGGTAATCCAACATCATATTTGAAGGTATTTTATTAATAATAAAATATGATTAATAAATCACCTAACCAATAATTGGGATAATCAAGCCACGATTATAAAAACCATGCTCTTTATTACATATTTAAAAATGATTTATCAAATAAACATGAACTTAAAAAAATTGTCGGCCGAGTGGTCTAGTGTATTGGGAATTTTGGAACATTACATGGAAACTTAAGATATAAAACAAGACATCATTATTGAAAACTTCTTTTACATGACCACAACATTTCTTCATACTTATCATTTCATGGGATAACAAGAGGACATACATAAGAAGAGGGTGATATATAAAGCCCAGTAAGGAAGTAAACTGGGAAGAACATGAATAATACAGTACATGTTCGGAAATTTTCATATCAATGGAGCACAATTGAAACATGAACATAAATACATGATATAACATGATTACCATAACATGGAAAGGTGGAAACAACATACAAAATGTTATTAGCATGATCCAAGGCTCATTGCACATGGATTATAATGAGTAAATCCTAATTTGAAATGAATTGGAATGAGTAAAACCTCATTTAACATGGATTATCAAGAGTAAAAACTCATTGAACAAGGTTTATCATGATACTAAACATTACCCAATGCATGGGAGTGCTATCAGGGCACACTCCTTATAAACATTTCATTTCATGCATAAGTGTGCCACATGGAATCATTAAACATAATCAGTTATTCAGTTATAAAGGAATGTGGAATAAATAAATGAAATTCTATAATAAATAAGTATATGTTCATAAATTTGAATATCCTTGACAGAGAAATGGGCATGGTATTCACTACATGATGATTTTGGCATGGAAAATTGTGGTGCAATTTCAGCATCCTAACAGCGTGACCTAAAAATTAATAAAAATGGTTGATGAGAGATAAAGAGGTCTATCATCATATGTACATGAAATTAAAAGTAATGGGTCATATAGATACATGTCCCAACACATGGAATTTGGAGATATAAGGCATAATAAAATAAAGAAACTTGGAGAAAGAGGAGAAATAGAATAACTCTTACGGAATTTCGGCATGGTAACAAGTGTACATGGGAGGGATTAATGAGATAGAAAGAGTTTTATCCTCATTGGAACATAATTAGGTAAGTATGGGGGTGATAAATCATACCCCAACATTTTTATTTTAAAGTAAAAGGGTATTACAATAGAAAGAAACATAGATAAAAATGAGAAAGGAAAGAATCCCTTACTTGAGTGTGTGACTTCAAGAGCTTGAAGAGGATATTCTTAAGATCATGGGGAACCTTGGGAGGATTCTATAGAGATGAGGGTAGAGTAGTTATGTGATCAAAGTATTTTTAGTGAAGATAAATGGGGGCTTGGGAGGGTTTATAAAGGAAATAAAAGGGGAATTATTTAATATTTCACAAACTTAGGTTTTGGAATCTATATAATTAAATATCTGAAACCACAAACCATCCCATAGTTTTTCCCATGTTTTTTTCCAAATGTGAGTGGAAAACATTATTTTATAAGTTCAACAACCTAAAATATTAAAATATTAGGCTTGATTATGTGGAGGTGAGTCACACTCTCAAGGAAATCATTTTAAAATGTTAAAATATTTTATAAGTATGGGAGGGTCCACTAAGGCATTGTAAAATTAATTAATAAAATCTAAAATCAGATTATTTTAAAGTTAAAACATATATTTTTCTAATATCACTTTGATTGTATTTTATTACATCACCATTGAGTCATTATGATATCATAAAAAACATTATATAATTATAATGTATTTAATTTTTATCCAAAAATTCGATTGTATCATAAAATTATGAAAAATTCACCATTATATAATTTAGAAATCCTAATTAAAAATATAATATTAAATTTATCTAAATAATTTTAAAAATATGTGAATTTTCACTTTTAAAATAAAAACTTACATTTATTGAAAATTCATGGGTTTTGACAAAAACAATTTTCAAACCTTAATAAAAATTACAATTTTATTCATAAAAATTACATGATAATTTATCTTTAATAAAAATTAATTTAGTAAAAATATTTTTTTAAAATATTATTTAATTCAAAACTTCATTAATTCATCAAAATATAATTCTTAATTGAGTTTAAATATTAACTAAAAATGCTATTTATGCTTTAAAAACCATTTAAAAAGTAGCAATAATAAAATGAATGTATATTATTTATTCTATACTCAAATAATGCACATAATCATAATGATATGGTCTTGTTACATATCCCTTTATTACTGCATCATATTCCCTAAGAGTATGGTGTGTGATGGTGGGGCTTTCTTAGATCCGTTTGGTGAATATGGTTGGGGTCGTGATCTCGATGATCTTGATCTTCTCTCATAAATGGTTTTTCTCATGCTAAAGTTGTTGGATCTAGGCTTGGGTTTGGTCTAGGGAAAATCCTAGAAATTCTACCTCCCTCAAAAGATTAGATTAATGGGATTTAAAGGGAATGATCCTACTGGTCGAGGCCATTACTTCCTTTTTCTATGTCAAAAGGATTTGTTAAAACCTTATATATATACTAGTCATGTGATCACTGTTTAATGACTATATTATCAATGGTAATCATATTCAACGGTTATTTAAACCCAATAAAAAAATTTCATGTGTTTTCTATATCCCTAATAAATTAAAAGAAAGGGAATTTTATATATGAATGTTCGGGTTGTTACAACATTCTTCCCTTCATAAATTTAACCCTTGAAATTTCCTTTTCCCACACTAAAAGAGTTGAGGGAAAATCTACCTCATCACTTCCTCTAGTTACCATGTTTCTTCTTCAAACATGTGGTTTCTCCTCATCGATAGTTTTCAACATAGTTCTTTTTTAAACTCTAAGAAGATTTGAGGTGCTGCTCTATAGTGTTAACTTTATCCACTATTTCTTTGACCATTTCTAGACCTAGGAGTGTTCACTCCCCAACATCATCCCATCTTGTTGGTGTTCTTCACCTCTTCCTATAAAGGGATTCACAAGGAACCATTTGGATGATTGATTGGAAATTTTTATTGTAATAGAATACAACAAAAAGAAGATATTGATCCCATCCTCCTTTAAAGTCCATTGAGAATGCTCTCAACATATCCTCAAGTGTTTGGATAGTCTGATCATATTGGCCATTAGTTTGAGGATGATAAGCCATAATGAAGTTAAACTCAGTATTTAGAGCATGTTGGAGACTCTTCCAGAACATATAGGTGAATCTTGGATCTTAATCGGACACAATCTATAGTGGAACTCCATGCATCCATACCATTTCTATGATCTATATTTGTTCCCGTTGATCCAATAAGAAATCACCTCTAATTGCAATGATTTGTGCAGTCTTTGTAAGATGGTCCACAACAACCCAGATAACTTTGTTTCCTTTGGATGTATTCAGAAGTCTGGTGACAAAGTTTGTAGTGATGTTCTCCCATTTCCACATTAGTATGGGTAATGGTTTCATCATCCCCTTATACTTATTCCTCTCAGCATTCACTTTCTAACATACCAAGAACTTTGATGTATACTCAGCGATCTCCTTCTTCATGTTATCCCACCAATAATTCTCTTGGATATCTCCACATATCTTTGTGTTTCTTGGGTAAATGAAGAAATTAAAACTATGTGCATTATCCAAAAGTTATTTTTTTAACTCCAGATTTGATGGAACACATAGTTTTGACCAAAATATCACAATTCCTTATTCACTAACATTTAATGCTAAGAATTTCCTTTTCTGATTATTTCCAATTTCTTCTGAATTTCCACATCATCCGTTTGAGCTTCCTTTAACCTTTATGAAAGAGACAATTGAGAAATTATTTGTGAAACTATTGATTATGTTACCTTATTTATGATTACCATGTCCATCTTAATTAAATCTATGAAGATTGAATCTTTTTCAATTATCATCAATGATAGAATCACTGGGCACTTTCTACTTAGAGTATGTTCTATCTTGTTCTCATTCCCAGGGTGGTAAAGGATTGAGAAGTAATAGTCTTTGTTCAACTCTAACCATCTTCATTAGTGCGTGTTCATCTCTTTATTTTTGAATATACACTTGAAGATTTTGTGATACGTATATATTTGACACTTCTCCCCAAAGTGGTATTGTTACAAAATTTTCACAGAGAATATTACTGCATCCAAACTCCAGATCATGTGTTGGATAGTTATTCTCATTAAATTTCAATTTCCTTGAATCATAGTAAATGACTTTGTCATTTTACATCAACACACATCCCAAGACCTTTTTCAAAGAATCACCGAATACCCCAAAAAGTTATCCACTTTTGGGTAGTGTGAGCACAGACACAATGATAAGCCTCATTTTAAACTCCTTGAAGCTATCTTAAAATTCATCGATCTAAGAAAACTTGACTCCCAAGTTATCTTGGTAAGTGGGTTTGACAATTGTGAGAAATTTCCCACAAATCGGAAATAATATCCAGCTAACCCAAGGAAGTTACGGATATTTGTCACATATATTGGCCTCAACCATCCCTCAATTGCATTTTTCTTGATCATTCCACAGATCTCGCATTTCTCGTGATGGTCTGACCTAATAATTATACTTCCTTAAACTAAAACTCACACTTTTTGTACTTTACATAGATCTTCTCCTTCCGCAAGGTCTCCAGTATAGTGCTTATATTATCCTCATGTTCCTCCTTGGTTTTGGAGTATATTAAAATATCATCTATAAAGACTACCAAAAATTTGTTGAGGAAATATCTAAAGACTATTTTCATCAAGTCCATGAATATTTCTGGAGCATTAGTGAGTCCGAAAGGCATTACTATTAATTTATAGTGCTCATACCTTGTACGAAAAGTAGTCTTGGGGATATCATCCTTCTTCACCCATACTTGTTAATATCCCGACCACAGATCCACCTTGGAAAAGTATTGTGCTTAATTTAGCTGATCAAACAAGTCATCAATTAATGGTAGACGATACTTGTTCTTTATTATGATTTTGTTGAGGTCATGATAATAAATTCAAATGAGCATTGATCCATACTTCTTCTTGACAAAGAGCAGTGTTTCACCCCATGGTGAAACATTGGGGTGTATAAAACCTTTATCCAAATTCTCATGTAGTTGTTTCTTTAGCCCCTCAAGATCCACAATATCCATTCTATACGGAGTGTTGGATATTGGAAATGCCCAAGGTATAAGATCAATCTATAATTCAACCTATCTTCTAGGATGAAGACCAAAAAATTCATCGGGAAACACTTTAGAGAATTCCCTCACAATAGGCATGTCTTCAATGATGGTTTCTTCCTTAGACTCAATCATCTAAGAAAGATATGCATGCTCATAGGATAGTAATATCCACGCTTGAGATAATGGTACAAAAGAAGATTTATCCTCCTCCTTGCACATGTATATAATCGGAGGTCGATTCACTATATGGAGAGTGATTTCCCTCTCATGGAAATTTATATCGGCTCTATTTAGGGAAATACAATCCATGCCAATAATTGCATCAAATTATACCAGAGGTAGTATGATGAGGTTCATTGGGAAGTTAAATCCAAAAATTATGACAGGGGAGGAGTTATATTCATGGTATGCAATAATTTACCTATTTTCTGTTCTCACCAACATCTCTACTTCCATGTTTTTTGGTGGTGTTGGGATTATTATACTAAACTTTCAGGATATAAAATAATGCGTAGAACCATAATCAAAAAGTATGTTTACTATTCTTGAATGAATAACTAGCATACTTTACACCACTTTGTTTTCGGTATTCTCTTCAGCAGTAGTGATGGAAAAATCTCTCCCTTTCTACCTTGGAGGTTGTTGGTTGCCTAAAAAAACCCTTATCTTAGGGAAATAGTTTGATAAGTTTCATGGTTCTTTGCTATTGTAGCAATGAACAATGCACTGAGGTTCGAATGAAGATTTCATATCCTCTATCTCAGCAGTGGGTTTTTATTATTGGTAATTAATGGCCAGTATCCCTTGTCTTCCACACCTAAAGCATTCCCTCATCCCCTTTAGGAAATTTCTAAGGTGCTTCTTTCTACACCTTTGGTAAGTGGGGTGCTGGAATTTTTTAGCACCATTGGATTTATCCATCGAACCACCATAATAAAATTCCACTATCTTCTTCTTATCCCTATGACATCCATGAGATTCACCGATCTCCATTTTTACTTTGAGGGCACATCGGACAATTTTCTAATAGCTATCAATGTCATGGATCACTAGGGATTTTTGTAGGTTAGGTTTTAGCCCACCAAAGAAATAGTCAATCTTGTATTCGGGGGTAACGACAATTTCGGAGGAATATCGTACAGGAATTGTGAAGTTTTCCTCATACCCTCTAATGGATTTGTCATCTTTTTTCTTGAAGGAAAGTAAGTCCCTTTCTCTCTTAAGTTATTGGGTGTGAGGAAACTTTTTATCAAAAAACATTTTCTGGAAATCCTTCCATTCCAACACCTCGATCTCTTTCTCAGGCTTTGTATTTTGGATCAATATCCACCATTGATCAGCATCACATTCCATGTGATAAGAAACCATTGGAACCTTCTCTTGTTCTGAACATTGAATTATGGAGAAGATATTCTCAATGGATTTGATCCATTGTTCAGCGATTCAGGGATCATATGATCCATTAAAAGTATGAGTTTGTTGTCTCGTGAAGCTCTCTATTACAGATTGTTCTTATTTGGGGGGGGGGGGGGGTGGACGGTCCTCTTAACCCATGTTTCTATTCAAAAATTGAGTTAATTGAGAGAGTATCATGAAAACTTATGTGACTCCAACTCCCATCGGATTGGGCATCTCATTAGAATAGTCATCACATTGATCTTCGCATCAGTTGTTAGCCTGAGTCCTCCTATTACTAGACATTAGATGAAATGAAAGGAAAGTTAAGGGAAACACATAAAGTGTAATCAAATTAAAAAAGGTATAATTTATAAATTACATTTATTTCCATAACTTATGAATTTATAGGCTTCAATCTATGTTATCCATGATCTACTTCCAAACATATATTCTTAGGGGCATTTTTTCCCTTAATAATGTTTTATACTAATCTTATGAATTTACCAAAGCATATCCCCCAGGATAGTCAAAACAAGAGTGCATCAAGGCTCATTATTGTGCACTAGTTCCCATTAAAGTCTAGCACAAAGTGGTGTTTTTAGGTTTTACCCCTAGATACATATGTTCCAGAACCACCTCTACCTATTCATATATAGATAGGGATGTATTTTCATGATAAACCACTTACTCCATACTCATAAAAATTTTGGTATGATTTTATTATACTTATTCTTATCCCTAAGGCGTTCACTAGTGTTTTCTAATCCTAATCCCAAAAATAACTAAACCTATCCTTTGATACCAACTACAAAAACCCCTCTCTTTATTACATATTTAAACATGATTTATTACATAAACATGCACTTAAGATAACTCCAAGGATTGAGAGGTCTAGTGTCTTGGGAAATTAGAAACATTACATGAAAACATAAGACATAAAATAAAATATATTTATTGAAAACCTATTTTACATGACCACAACATTTCTTTGTACTTAGAAATGCATGAGATAACCTGGGGACATACATAAGAAAAGGGTGAGCTATAAAGCCCAGTAAGAGAGTAAAAAGGGAATAACACAAAGAATACCATAAATGTTAGGAAATAGAAATATAAATGGATAACAAGGGAAACATGAACATAAATGCATGATATAACATGATTATCATAACATGGAAATGTGTCAATAACATACAACATGATATTAGCATGATCTGAGGCTCATTACACATAGATTAACATGAGTAAACCCTCATTGAACATGAATTAGCATGACTAAAACCTACTTACAAATGGATTATCATGAGTAAAACCTCATTTCACATGGCGTATCATGATACTAAACATTTCCCAATGCATTGGAGTGCTTTCAAGTCACGCCGTTTATAAACATTTAATTTCATGCATAAGTGTTCCACATGGATCATATAATATAGAATCATTCAAAGTCATAATTTATTCCATGATAAAATAATGTGGAATAAATACATAAAATTATATACTCAATAAGTATATGTTAATAAAGTTGAATACCCATGATTGAGAAATGGTCATGGCATTCACTACACGATGATTTTGGCTTGGAAAATTGTGCTGTAATTTCGGCAGCCTAACGACGTAACATAAAAATTCATAAAAATGGTTTATGAGAGAAAAATGGGTATCTCATCATATTTACTTTATATATATATAAATGATTTCATATAGATACATGTCCCATAACATTGAATTTGGAAATATAAGGAGTAACAAAATAAATAAACTTGAAGAAAGATGAGAAATGGAATAACACTTACGAAATTTTGGCATGGTAATGGGTGCACATAGAAGGAATTAATGAGAGATAAATAGGTATCTCATAATTCAAACATAAATATGAAAGTATGGGTGAGGTTCAAAATCATACGCAAACATTTATATTTGAAAGTAAAAGGGTATTACAGCATAAAGAGACTTGGATAAAAATGAGAAAGGAAGAAATCCCTTACTTGAGTGTGTAAATTAAAGTGCTTGAGGAGGGGATTCATGAGAGATTTGGGAACCTTGGTAGGATTATAGAGAGTGGAGGGCTGATTAGGGACTTGGTACAAGTATTTTTATTGAAGATAAGTGGGAGCTTCGGTGTGTTTATATAGGAAATGAAATTAGAATTCTTTAATATTTAACAAACTTAGTTTTTGGAATCTATATATTTAAATATTCAAAAAAAAAACCATCCAATGGTTTTTTCCCATGTTTTTTTTCCAAATGGGAGTATAAAAAAATATTTTATTAGTAAAATGGACAGAAATATTATAATATTAGGTTTGATTATGTGTAGGTGAGTCACACACTCAAGAAAATCATTTTCAAATGTTAAAATATTTTACAATTATTGGAGGGTCCACTTAGGCATTATAAATTTAATTAAACAAACCTAAAATCACATTATTTTAAAGTTAAAACATATATTGTTTTAATATCACTTTTAGAGTATTTTATTACATAACTATTAGGTCATTATTATGTCATAAAACATAGTATATAATTATAAGGTATTTATTTTTTACCCAAAAATTTGATTTTCTTAGAAAATTATGAAAAATTAACCATTGGATAATTTCGACATCATTATTTCAAAAATAATATTCATTTTATCTAAAATTTTTTCTAAATATGTGAATTTTCACTTTTTAAGTAAAAACCGACATTTAATGAAAATTCATGGGTTTGGACAAAAACAGTTTTCAAACATTAATAAAAATTACAATTGTATTCATAAAAATTATATGATAATTTATATTTAATAAAATGTAATTTAGTAATAATATTTTATTAAAATATTATTCAATTCAAAAATCCTTTAATTCACCATAATATTTTTCTTAATTGAATTTAAATATTAACTAAAAATACTATTTGTGCTTTAAAACCCATTAACAAAGTAACAATAATAAAATGAATGTATATTATTTATTCTATAAAAAAATAATACACATAATCATAATGATATGGTCTTGTTACATATGCCTTTATTACATCACCATATGCCCTAAGAGCATGGCGTGTGATGGTGGGCCTTTCTTGGGGTTGTTCGATGAACATGGTTTGGGTCATGATCTCTATGAGCTTGAACTTATCCCATAAAAGGTTTCACTCGTGCTTAAGATATTAGATCTTAGCTTGGGATTAGTCTAGAGAAAGTTCCAGAAATGATATCTCCCTCGAAATATCTAATAAATGGGCTTCAAAGGGAATAATCATACTGGTCTAGTCCATCACTTCCTTTTACTATGACCAAAGGATTTGTTAAAACCCTATATATATATTAGTCATGTGATCATTGTTCAATGACTATATTATCAATGGTAATCATACTTAACAGTTATTTAAATCGAATAAAAAAGTTCATGTGTTTTCAATATCCATAACACATTAAAATAAAGTAAATTTTATTTACGAATTTTCAGGTCCTTATAATGATGTTTCAATATTTAAAATAAATATTAAGGGAAATTTTATGGAATAGTATTTTACCATGCACACCATATCATGGAAAATGAAGGTTGAAATGCGGAGGGTGAAACAGTGATGACATTTGTGTATTTTTAAACACTTGTTTGGTAGAAGATTGTGGATCCTATTTTGGATAGTGGGTAACATTATTAATGGATTATTTTCTATATTAGTAAGGTTTTTTTATATTGAAAAATAGAGAGTTTACCTGTCCCATTTGAAATGTACTTTTCACTGAAATGGTATGTGAATGTTTTTTATAAAAATAAGGAGATAAATATTCTAAAAATAATCACAATCTATTATTTGTAAAGATTTTTTGAGAATTAATTGTGTAAGAGTAATGATAATAATGGAGAGGATTGTTCCACATAGGAAGTGTACTAAAAACAGAAAAAGTAAGATAATGTATATTCAAGTTTCATGATATAAAGAAAAAGAAGAAGAAAAAGATAATGTTTCTCCTAGATACTTCTCTATGGAAGGTTTATAATATGTTCTTAAAATATAAAAAAGTAGACAATATAGAAGCACTAAAATTAGTTTAAATTCATTTCTAGTTCAGTGAGGAGAAAAAAAATATTGAAGGATTTGTGTGTTCCATTATATAAGGAGATAATTCGTCTTTCTGTTGTTCATGGTTATAAACTAGGAGTGTCAGTTAGACCACTTTAAACCTTGTAACCAAAATTAGTGAGCCTTACTATTTCATGTTCAAAGGAATATTTGCATTCATACTCATAAGATTATCCAGTTTGTGTGAACCAAGTAAAAAAATTATGTGTTTATCACTACCATTTTATTACATCATAACAAACATAAAAAAGAGAGAGGTGTTCCAAAAAACTATGGAACAAGATCATTTAAAAGGGGGAAGTTAAATTTATAATATCCTTATTCACTCACCCCCCCCCTCTAGGAATAATCCTTTTTTGGGACCAACACATTGTATTTCCAAAATATAGTGATGGATGTAAGATATTTCCTTAGTTATTCGAGATTTTTTGGGGGGTTTATCAAGGAATTTAGAAAGAATAATTTTCCAATTTCTAAATTGATGGAAAAATATTTATTAATTTTATTTTTTGACAGTTGTAATGATTCTTTTAGAGAGAATAAATAAAATCATGTGTCCCCATCCATTATCCAACCACCTAGATAAGATATTTACTTTGAACTTATTATTAATGTAACAAAAATATCTCTTAGGTTTATGTTAAGAAAATGGTTAAAAATACATTTCATGTGATTTATTATGTATCTATAACTCTAGATACTATAAAATATATGATAATCCATATTTTATTATACCTTAATTCCAGATTTATTACATATATATTAACTTAATACAACCCCATAAGATCATGAGGCATAGTTTATTAAGGAAATTAAGTGTAAAGAATATTAACATGAAACATGTGTATAACATCATTATTTAATAACCATGAAACATCCCCTTATATTTCATGGATCTTCTAAAACTACATGGGATAACCTGGAAATTTACATAAGAAAGGGCTGAGATATAAAGTCAAGTAATTGAATAAACAAAACATAGAATAAGTTAAAGTAGTAATGTGATCCAAGAGGAATATCAAGGTAACATAAGAGGGGTGAGAATCATAAAATAATAACATAAAGGTAAAATTTAAACAAGTAAAAAACATAAAACATGAAATTATAAACATAATTCAAGGATAACCTAAAGACAATATAACATAGTGCACTTAGGATAACATCTCATACATCATACATGGAATATAAAGAGATAAAAACATTACCTAATGCATTGGAGGGATATATAATTTAGGTCCCACCTATCACTTTCATATAATGTATATTCATAGGTGTCCAACATAGATCAAAGAACATTAGGATGTATTTCATTAATTTTACCACATGATTTAGGATTTCTAGTTGCATACATGTAAATCCCAAATAAATTAAGGATAGGAATAGCTATGTGAATACCATTGAGTATTAATAAACATGGGTATTCACTTTAAAAAAAATAATGGAAAATCACATGACAATTTTGACAGCATAATAGGTGTACAAAATGGATTATATTGGGGTTGAATGAGATCAAAATGGTTGTCTCGCTACTTGGTAATCATAGGGACAGTAATAGGGATGTGTAAAAACATCTCCCAACTTTTTATAATGGAAATCAAAAGGAATGACATAAATAAGGTTCTTGAATAAATAGAAGAAGGATAAGATCCCTTATCTTGAGTGGGTGATTCTAAAATTTTGTGAGGAGCTTTCTAATAACATGGGGCAACCTTATAAGGGCTATAGAGAGGGAAGTGCATACTAATTTCATGCTTTAATAGTTTTGAGTGAATAGGAATGGGAGGTTAGGTGGGTTAACATATAAAAATGAAGTATTATTTTTTATTAACTTACAAACATTGTATTTGAACTCAATATGATAAAGTAATCCAATCCATAAACCTTCCCATGTTTATTACCCATGGTTTCTACAAAACAAGAGTGGATTTCATTATTTTATAAGTCTATGAACCAAAATCACTAAAATAGAACCCTTGGGGATGTGTAAGTGAGTCATGTTCATAAATAATTGATTTCAAAACCTTAAAATATAATATATATTTTGTAGGATTCATTAAATATTTATAAAATTAATCAAATGTCATCTAGAAAAAATTATTTTAAAGGAGAAACATAATTTTTGTTTTGGATACTCTCTATAGTATTTATTTAATCACCTTTTGGGATTTCATGAAATCATAATACATACTATATAATTATAATTATTCATACATGGGAAAACATGGAATATCACTTCGAGGATCTCATCAAGTATGATCCAGTCATAGAGGTAACCATTATCGATTAGAGTTTATATCGGATGAAGGACTCAGCATCTTTCAAATTTTTCTATAATGGATTAGTGATTTTTTATATAGTTGATTTTAGGGACGTTTCATTTTTTTAGATGTCTCACACCTCCCATTAAAATAGTTTTTTTAAATAAGAATTTAAAGTGTCAATTTTTAATCAATCTATTTAATTATATCGTGTCTAAATTTTACCCAAAAATTTGACTGTTTTAGAAAATTTTGAAAAATAAACCTTTGGATAATTTTGACGTACTGATTTAAAAATAAAATATTTTGTTTGTCAAAATAATTCAATAAATATAATAATTTACACTTCTCAATAAAAAATACATATTTATTAAAAAATACTATTTTTGGACTATAACAGTTTTTTGAACCTTATTAAAATTATATTTGACTTCATAAAGTTATTTTATCATTTATTTTTAAAAAATATTATTTAATAATAATATTTTAATAAGATATTATATAATTAAGTAATTATTTATTTCATTAAAAGAATAGTTTCTTGATTGAAACTGTATATTTCCCAAAAATACAATTTGTGTTTCATCATGTAAAAATCTACTTTTTATCAAACTCGTTATTTTATAATTTAAAATGTTATATTAAAAAGTTAAAAATATAATCATTTATTTAATAAAAATAAAAATGTACAAATTCATACTATTTGGGACTATATACATAGCCCTTTATTACCCCAGTGAATTCCCTAAGGGAAAGTTGTGCGATGGTGATATTTTCTTTGGATAGTTCAGTGATCATAGTTTAGGTTGTGATCTTGATGATATTGAAATTTTCCTCTTTTGGGTTATTCTCATCCTTCAGTTTTTGAATATGATCATTGTCTTGGTTAAGGTAAAGTCCCAGTTATACAATCTACATCAGAATCCATGATTAATGGAATTCATAGGGTATGATCCTAGAGGTTGAGGCCATCTCTCCTTCCATATTTTTCAATTGTTCTTTATCATAACTGTTAAAATAATAGTCATAATGGTCACTATAAAATTTTAATATTATCAAAGTTTATGATTATTAATGTTTTTTTAAATATAACATACTATATTTTTTTAAAATATCCAAAGTAGTGCATTTGTTTTCTATAACTACATTACTTGATAATGTATTTATTCATTCAAAAGGTAATTTTATTTAGAAAAGTTCATGTTGTTAAATTATTACACCTTTAGAAACTTAACCCTATAAGTTATCATTTCATACACTAAAACATATTATGGTTCTTCTTTTTCATTTACTATTCTAGTTCTGGAGTTTCTTCCTTAAACATATGGTTCTGGTATAACACTTTTACTATATGAGTTGTCCTGTTTTGTTAATCCTTGTCTCTATGATCTAAGATCTTTACCAGATTCTCCTCATATGAAATATAATTCTATTATGGTATGACCTATGTATTGATCACATGTTATGGGTTTGGTATGTACTTCCTTAAGAGAGATACATGGAACACATCATGTAAATGAGAGTGGTTAGGTGGAAATTCAATTCAATAGGCCATCATTCTAATGTGATCAAGGATCTCAAAGGAGCTGATGTATCTATGAATATGATTTACCTTCTTCCCAGACCTCATGAATTTCATCCATGGTTGTATAAGAAGAGAAAATAAATCTACAACATAAAACTATAGGTCTCATCAATGATTATATGCATAGATTTTGTATTAAAGTTTTGAGAATTTCATATGATACTAAATAGTTTAAACCTTTTCTATCATATCTTCGAAAAGATTTGGTCCCATAATCTTCCTATCTCTAAATTCATCCCAACATGTCATATTCTTACACATATTCCCATATAAATCCTAATAAGGGGCCACTTGAATTCTTGAATGGAAACTATTTTTATATGAGAACTTCTTGAGGGAAAGGTGTTAATCCAAACATCCTTGTAAATCCATTGAACATGATCTCATCATATCCTATAAAGTTTGAATATTTATTTTAGACTGAAAATACATCTATGGGTGATAATAAATGTCAAATATTAGTTATGTATACAAAAATGGGATGGTTTTATCAAAAAACTCAAGGTAAACCTTAGATCATGATCAGATATAATATAGAGTGGAATTCCATGCAGTCCTACCACTTTAGTTTTGGTTTTTATGGGACACATATCTGGGTTCCAAAACTTATTACTCCATAATCAAAAAAGTTGAACTCTATAATATTTTATATGTTTTTATATAGTATATCATCATCCTTTTGATCCTAATTTATCCTCTCAAGAATGGATGGTTGAGTTGTTATTTGAGAAAGGTAATATAAAGATCCTTTTATTTTTCCCATGTACATCATTTTCATGTCTAAGAAGATTGGACTCCATATAATCCTCATCATGTATAGGGTTGCAGAATCCTTTCTACTCAGATCACATGACACTTTTCTTCCTTCCCAATATGGTAATGGATTAAACAATCATGATACTTAATAATATATTAACACCTTCATTTGTTCATATTAAGCTCATTTTGTGTGAATATATACCTAGGGATTTTATGATCTATATATATGTCACACTTTTATCTGTAGAGATAATGTCACCAAATATTCAATGTGAATATCACTACATCCAATTCTAGATCATGTTTTGGATAGATCTTATAAATGATATTCAATTAGAGAGAGGCATATACTATCACTTTTTCATCTTTCATGAGTACACAACCCAATACCTTTTTGGACTCATTGTTATAGATAACAAATCCTTCCCAAATGGTAGGTAATTTGAGAATAGGTGTAGTGAATAGTCTCTTATTTATCTTATTAAGGTATTCTTTTTATTTGTCTTTATTATCAAACTTGACACCCTACAGAGTTATATTGATTATTGGGATTTAAAATCAAAATAATTTTCTCACAAATCGAAGATATTACCCAACTAATCTAAGGAAACTATATATTTTTCTTAGAGATGGTGGTCTTGACCTTCTGTTAATTTTCATAGTTTTTAAGGGATCCATATATATCATTTTTAATGATTAATTTCCCCGTGAATGTTAATTTCTATATCAAAAACTAAAACTTACTATACTTTATAAATAAATTTTCCTTTCATAAAGTCTTCAGTATGGAATTCAAATGCACCTAATATTCATCCTTTCTTTTGGAGTGGATAAGAATACCATCTATAAATAATACCATAATTTTTTTTATTTAATCCCTAAAGACTCTATTCATCACGCCCATAAAGATTTCTTGAGAATTATTAAGTCCAAATGGAATCGCTATGAACTCATAGTTCCCATACCTTTTTTAAAGCAGTATTTGGGATATCCTCCTTATTTAAATTTACTTGATAATATGACAACAAAAGATAAACCTTAGATAATTATTTGTCTACACATAGTTGATCTAATAATCAATAAATAAATGGTATAGGATACTTTTTCTTGATCATGATCTTTTTGAGCTCATGATAATAAATATAGAGGCGCAGTCACCTATCCATCTTCTTGAAAATGAGGACTAGTGCACCCCATAGTGAAGAACTTGGGCATATAAACCATTCATGAATATTCCTATTTAAATGTTTACTTATATAATCAAGTACAAAAACATCTATTCTATATTTATTGAAAAACCTGGAGTATGGGCATGATTGATAACTCAACCTAGTTGTTAGGAGGATGACTAGACAATTCTTCATGAAGTATATCAGTGAATTCCCTTATAAGGGGAATTTTATCAAGGATGATTTTTCTTAGTCTCAATAACTTTATCTAGATAATATTTCTTATAGGGAAATAATTTCCATGATTGAAATTTTGGCACCAAATAAGATTCATCATCCTCCTTTCACTTGTATAGAATCAGAGGGAGATTTGAAAAAAGGGGGTGATTTCCTTCTCTCAGAAATTTATGTAGGCTATATATAAGGAAATCCAATCCATGCCTAGAATATTATTTAATTAAACTAAGTGTAGTATCACATTGTTTTACAGGAAATGAAAACCACAAATTTTGATACGGGATGAGTTATATGCTTGGGATGTAGTAATTGATCCATTTTCTATCTTCATGGATAAGTAAACTTCCATGTGTTGAGGTGGTGTTTGAATGGTTATTCGAAATGTGAATAATATGAAAGAATTATTAGAAATATATTCACATAATATATTTCATGTTCATGAGTGGATGATAATACTTCCTTTTACTATTTGATTCTCGTTTTGTCATTTACTTCATCCAAAATAACTTAGGGATTAGAATTTTAAAACTATTAAATATGTAAATGGTAAAACGTACACATTAAAAGGATACCTTTTATATAAAATATATTCCTTTAACTATGAAATTATAGTCTTTAATATAATTTATCAATGGTCTATTTCCAAATATATAATATTATAGTAATTTTTGTTCCCTTCATAATGGTTCAAAAATATCTTGATAATTTACCAAAACATATACCCCTAGAGGGTGAAACTAGGTGTGTAGTAAGGCCTATTATCATGCACTAGGTAATGATAAATTCTAGATCAATTCACCCCTTCAGGGTTATTACCACTAGGTTTAACTATTCCTGAGCGACGTAACCTTGTAGTATCCCAAAATGGATTTATTTTCTTGTAATCCAATTACTCTTTACATAACCAAAATTTTGGGATTTTTTCCTATGTTTTGTCTTATCCCTAAATCTTTCACTATAGTTCTATAATCCAAATCACAAAATAACTAAACATATCTCTGATTCTTACAATGAAACCCCATATTTTATTAAACATTAATTAATGATTTGTTAAATAAAGATACACTTAATACAACCCCATAAAATCATGAGGCCTAGTATCATTGGGGAATTAGGGACATAGAACATTAACCTGAAACAAGGTTACAACATCACTATTTAAAAACCAAGAAACATTGAATTATATTACTAGGATCTTCTAAAATATCCTGGGATAACTTGGGGTGTACATAAGAAAAGTGGTGGGATACAAATCACAGTAATTTAATAAACGAAACATAACATAAGGTAAAGAAATAAATGTGATCCAAGAGGCATAAAAAGGTAAAATAATAGGGGTTATAATAATAATATTAAAAATGAGGAAGAGTAAAACATGACAACATAAAGGCAGTATAAGAATGTGGCAACATCATAAAATATGTCCTTATCACTACTGGAAATTCGAGCTGTATCCACAGTTTAAAATTATGGCTATAGGTCCTCAAACCGTGGCTATAAGAAATAGCCACGATTTAAGAAACTGTGGCTAAGTTTGGCGTGGATATAGGCCTAGACTTATAGCCATGGTTTGGAACCATGGCTATAGGTCTAGATCCACGGTTCAAACTATGGCTATAGGTATACAGTCACAGTTCAAACCATGTTAATATCACAATAGCCACGATTTAGAACCATGGTTATACTAGAGGATGGACACAGTTTATTGCCATGGTTAGAAACCATGGCATTAGACCTATAGCCATGGTTAAAAATTGTGAAAATATACTTATAGACACAGTTAGAAACTGTGGCTATAGGGTTTGAAAAACCATAAAAAAATATCCCCCACCCCCTAGATAGCCCCCCTAGACATCCCACCCTATAGACCCCTCACTTTTGGACACCCACCCTCCTTCCTGGACACCCTACATAAACCCCCCACCCCTCCCCCTCCCCTAGATAGCCCAACTCCCCCTACAAAGCCCCCTCTTGGACAACCCCCCCTATAGACCCCTCCCTCCTTCTTGGACACCCCTACCTCTTGGACACTGGACACCCCACCCTACATAAACCCCCCTCCCTCCTCCCCTGGACAGCCCCCTCCCCCTCCACTCCCTGGACACCCCCCTCCTAGTCACACCCCCTGGATAGACCCTGGACCCCCCCAGACAGACCATGGACACCCTGCAGACCCGAGACACCCCCCTCGATGGACCCTGAATACCCCCCAGACAGACCCAAGATAGCCCCCCCCCCCAAGACCTTTTCCATACTCCCCTGGGCATCTTAGACCTCCACTCCCCTGGACAGCCCCCCCTCCTGGACAAACCCTAGACACCCCCCAGGCAGACCCCCCCCCCCCAATACAGACCCTGGAAACCCCACAAACAGACCCTAGAAAGACCCCCCCCAGACCCCAGACACCCCCCCAAAGAGGACCCCCCCCCCCCAGGATAGACCCAGACCTCCAATCCCCTAGAGAGCCCCCCCTCCTAGATAGACCATGGACAACCCCCGGAAGACCCCCCTCCCCCAAACCCTAGACACCCCCCAAACCCTAGACCCCCCTCCCCCCAGATAGACCCCCCCCCCCGCCCTTCAAGAAAGACCCTAGACACCCCCACATCCTGCCCCCAGTCCCCCTGCCCCTCCCCCTCCCATCTCACCTGCCAGTCTCCCTACCCCTCCCCCTGTCATTCCCCCTGCCACCCCCGCCACCCCCCCCATGGTTAAACCATGGATCTTGGTCCCTAATAATAGTTCCAAAACCATGGAAAATATACCCTACAACCATAGTTGATAACCATGTAAATTGATTCCTAACCAACTATACTTAATCACCAAATTCTTCCATAATAGCTCCACCTTATAGCAGTACTCACATCCTCTAGCTACGAGAAAAAAAACACCACCTTCCAAATAAAACTAAACACAAGTATAATACAATATATATCATAAGTATTCAAACTCTCTCCAATATAAACAATATAAAATTTCAATATCAATATCATCATAATGAAAAAGAACAATTTAATAAAATTAAATGTATATACCAAGAATAAAATTTACATATAAAATGTACCACAATATCAACATCGCCAGAACCATCATGACCCTCATCATCTCCTATAGAAACACCAACATCATTATCACCTCCTCTTAGACCACCACCACCACCACCTCCACCACCATCATGATCATTGAAATATTCATTGGTTTATTCACCTAAATCAATGGAAGGAGTGAAGAATCCTAATAAACATAATGCATACAAATGAGAAAATATTTAATTAATGAAAACATTTAATGTTTATGTGGTGATTCATATAATATCATTTTATTACCAATAAAATACTCTTATATACATAATTCATACAAATGAAAACACATATAATTAATGAAAACATTGAAATTTTCTTATGTATGATGATTCATGAACATAAAATTAAAGAGAAATAAGAAGGATTTTTATAATATAGAACAATAGTAAGAGTATTATGGTCTAAATAGAACAAAATAAGAATGAGAGAGTAATCAAGTTTGGAGATGGTTAAAATATTAAATCATATTTATTTAATGATGCCCCTTGCACCCCCCCCCCCACCCCACCCCATGCATCCCTCCTGTACCCTCCCCACTGCCCTACAGACTCCCCCACACACACACCCCACCTGCACCCTCCCCACTACCCTACTAACCCACCCTTCCCCCACCCCCTTGCACCCCCCGCCCCACCCCCTTGCACCCCACGTACACCCTTCCCACTGCCCTGTAGACCCCCCCCCCCCCCCCGCACCCTACTTTCACCCTCCCCACTACCCTGTTGACCCACCTGCACCCTCCCCACTTCCCTACAGACCCCCCCCCCCACTTCCCCTGCCCTGCAGACCCCCCCTGCACCCTCCCCACATTTCCCCCCTTGAACCCCACCTCCACCCTCCCCACATTCTTATATACCCCCTCCCCCCTGAACCCTCCCCACTACCCTGCGGACCCCCCCCCCCACCTGCACCCTCCTCAACGAAATCCAAAACGCACTAAAAAAATATAAGGAACAAAAAAATCATAAAATTCCCTAATTAAAATTGGGACAAAGAATAAAAATGGAATTAAACTTACCCAAATACGATGTTGAACTCACTGTCATTGATGGTGGTGGATAGAACTGGCCTCATAATAAGAAACCACCTATAAGAAAATAGAGGGAAAATGATATATAACGACTTCTTATATATATGTGATTAGTGTGTTAACTGTACATGATAAATGATACATGAATCCATAACCAAAAATGAATAAATAATATTGATATTGATATGTACATCCCAATACTAAATAACATGATCATTAATAAACCTCTATTTTTCAAACATTGCCTAAATTTCATATTCAAAAATAAAAAATCACCAAAAATATGGGAATAAAGTAAACATCCATCAGTACTTAAATGAAAGAAATAGGGATCATACATTGTCCTTAACCCAGAAAATCCATTCCTTGAATGTATAAAATACCTAAAACTCTTCCTTACTATATCCTTCTTTATTTTCTAGATTGAAACCTCATTTTTTTGCACGTTCTTCTTCTAAAATTCACCTTTATTCTTAGTTTATATGGGTTTATCAATTTTAAAAAGGTAGAGAATTTTCCTTCTTTTATTCTTACTCAATCCTCTACCCCCCCCCACCCCACCTCCCCTTGTACTCGCCTCCCACCAAACTAATCCCCTTCCCCATAACCAACCACTACCCTCTCCCCCTACACCACCCCACCCCTTCCCCTATCCGGCACCAGCCCCCAAACCCCTGCACTAGCCCCCCTAACCCCCCTGCACCACCCCCAACTCTTCCCCTGCACCACCCCCACCCCTTCCCCTTTACTAGACTCCCCCCCAAACCAGTCCCCGCCCCCAAAACCAGTCCCCTCCCCCAAAACCCAGTCCCCCCACCTACCTAACCTCATCCCCCTACACCACCCCTAACCCCCTAGCCTACACCAGCCCCCCAGCCCCCTAGCCTACACCAGCCCCCCCCCCCCCCCACACACACACACCCCTACACCAGCCCCCTTAACCCCCCTACACCACCCACACTCCTTCCCCTATACTAGCCTCCCCCTCAAACCAGTCCCCTCTCCCAAAACCAGTCCCCCCAACCCCAACCCCCCCCCCCCCCCCACACCAGCCCCCCAACCCCCTAGACTCCACCAACCCCCCCCCCCCATTACATCTACTTATATTATTATATAAATATAAATGTGAGCTAAATTGTTCTGCTTCCTAGTGGTATATGTTGTAATGTATTTGGGGATTATCTACTCAGTTTCATGTCTGTGCAGTATCTTTTATTTTATTCAATCTGCTACTCTGATATTACATCTAGTTTGGGTTGTATTGTATTTCATTAAATGCATCATATAGAACTGGTTGTCTTTGTTTCGCATTCAGTAGGTTATTCTCATCTCTAGGAAAATCATCCCCCAATGATCTAGTATTCCCCTAGAACATATTTATATACTTTGATGTTCTAGGGATTCCACCTAAGGTTAATAACACCTCTTACCATTCCCAATCCAATAGGTAAGAGAAAGGATGTTACACCGGTGGGAGGAAACTTTATTACACATAAGGAAGATAACTGAATCATGTTTGAGGCATCAATCCCACTATCATACATGTTCCAATTATATTTGATTGACTTTCATCTTTTACTTATGTTGGGACTATTTATATTGATTGAGAAATAATATGAGTGGGCACCCGAGTACACTGTTTTTGAGAGTGGGGATCTATCTCCAGGGACTTCAGGATATAGGATCACCTAGAAAGAGACTAAAAAGAGGGTATCTATTTCTGAGGCCCAACCATATTTACCCACCCTCACTTTGGAGGTTTGGTTTCACTACTTGGATGCCTCTATCTAGTTCCATATCAATCAACTTCATATTCTATTATAGGTTTGTGGGTTATTGTTCACCGAGCCACTAGTCCACCCATTTTATCTCCTTAAGACCTCCCTGGCCTTGTAGCCTTCCTCTTCCGTTGACTTTTCAACCCATAAACCTATTCTAACTGAAATCAGTGGCCTGACAAGTTGACACTCTATTCAAATTCCTGTTGATATCAGCAGCCGATTTCCCAACATGAGTATTTTCCGGCTTACCAAAGCAAGGGGAAGGGACATGCCACCAAAAAAGGTGAAGAGAACTGCTTTTTTAACCATAATACCCAAACCATAACATATTTTTAAATTATAAAGGTACTTAATGAGTAGCCCTCAACACCAACTCTGACACATACCATGACTACAATGTAGAGTTCCCTAGTAGTATATGAGTAGGCTGCACACAGTAACCAAGAATTATTCACCATCTCCAAAACAACAATATTAAGAGATAAGAAATATATATATATATATAAGGTTTATAGTATTGAATAATTATTAACCATCTCCAAAACTCTCTTACATCAGGTCTAACGTTCTGGCAGAATAGCAGTATATATCTCTATCCTCTAGAAGTGCATTCATCCCCGCCAGATCAAGTGGTATGTTCACAAAGACCTCTATAGTTGGAAACCAACATGATTGAACTAACACCTCAACCACCACCACTTATTTATGGGCCATTAATTATAGTGAATGATCATTTAAATAAAAAGAACACCCACCCACATCTTCATAAGTGTATAAATACTCTTCCAAGTGATCATTGCAGGGACCTGCTTATTTTTTGAAAAATTAGAATTGTTTCCAGAATAATCCAATGAATGAAAGGAGTGAAGTTCCACATATAATAGAGGATTATATGGTATAATACCTTGACAATATAGTTTTTTTCCATTCCTATTCCCTTCCATGGAATTCTCACCGAAAGTAACTAAAGCTGAAGTGGTTCTTCCCAAAGTGGAATAGCCCCCCTCATATGGGATAATAGATCTGAGAATTCATTATTATTGGTATCCCAATTGCCACAAAACACTTCTCCCATAGCTGTATCATGGAGATAATATTTAGGGGATGGAAATAATGTCTGTTCATCAGTATCCTCATCCTATTTGAACAAAAACATAAAGGACATCAATACAATTTCAATGGAATCATGTCCCTTTAAACATAGCAGTGAGATCAGTCTTCCCACTACCTATATAGGATAGCCAAAATTGATCACAAACATTTGAAGTGAGCTAAGAACCACCACTCAGTGAACCAAATATGAATATAGAAACCAAAAATTAAATAAATATGATGAAGGTATGAATAAAATTTATCATTTGTTATAAAAAAAATATAAAGGTACAATATTCAAAAGTGAATACTTATGGATCAACTATCCAACCATGATACAGAACAATGTCTAGAAGATAAAATATTTAAAACTCAATAGTAAACTTGACATCATCAATTCTGTAAGAATGGTTTATGCCAAGTAAATTTGATTAAAAACACAAAAAATGGTTACTAATGTCTTGCAAAAAATGGTATAAAATAATCATTACCTACTGAATTTTTTATTCACGTCAATCCCAGTTACAAGTCATGGGAGAAAATCAATTGCATTGGCTATGTTTTCTTGTTGGTTCTTTGCATAGCATGCATCACTATCCTGCATACCAATACAAGTCATCAAACTCATAATATGATCAGTGAAACTAATTGAGTGGCTACCTCAAGTAAAAATGGAAAATTGGACTACATACCATTAGAGGTATACCGGAGGAGATAGAGG
Organism: Viscum album; assembly: GCA_963277665.1. Classification (NCBI taxonomy): domain Eukaryota; kingdom Viridiplantae; phylum Streptophyta; class Magnoliopsida; order Santalales; family Viscaceae; genus Viscum; species Viscum album. The sequence goes on along the minus strand of OY728123.1, from coordinate 608,334,359 downwards.
GGCTGCCTCGGAGCAGCATCATCGAGGAGTTATGATGGTCATGTCAGAGGAAGATACAATTCAATATAATAATAATAATAAAACTTAACTACTACATAAAAAACATATCTCATAATAGCATAATTCAATATATGTAGAAATAGTCAGAAACCCCACAATACAAATTAGTATTACAATAATCAAACCTAATTGCATAATAAAATTACACATATTAACAATACAGAAATAAAATTCACATCAAAAGTGAGTCTCAATATTATTATCCTCAGATTCATAGTAACCCTCATCCATGCCTCCTATAGAAACACCATCATCACCTCTCATGCCACCAGCATCATCATCGACATCAGCATTTGTTCTGGCACCAACACTAGTACCGGCTCTGGCTACAGCTCTGGCTCCAGCTCCAGATCCAACTCTAGAAAAAGAATCTACATTAGTAGAACTCATCGACATCAAACATGCATCAACCACTACTAATACTTCTGGTGAAAGTGTATAAGAAATGGAATACATAAATTTCTGCATATTTTCAAATATCGCATTTTCTTCTTTTTGAGTTGCTTCTTTGATTGTAGAATTCATATGTTCCACTGTGACCAAACCAGAACTAGTACTCGAAGAAACTTTGTCAATAGACCAGTATCGAGATAGTACAATCTTCTTCCTAGGTCGACAACACACTCTGCCCTGATGCTCATCTCCTAATACTTGATGTAGATGATCGTTCAGGGCCAAATTGTCAAGTTCTTTTTCTGCCAAGGTCTCCAAAGAATTTTTTTTATTGATATATAACATAAATTAAAATGATAAAATAATATAAGGAACTAAATTCAGTCAAAATAAAATAAACTGAAATATACGTACAATCAACTTCTCAGTGTTGGTATTTGGCACAATACCATATTTCGTTTTTCTACTTATACAAAACAAATTAGAACATGGAACGCGACCCTCGATATTCAATTCTTTTTTCAAGAAAAAACAAAAAAATAAATCAAAACTGGAAGTCAAAAAAATTACACTAAATTAAGATAAATATTTTAAATATTAAATTACCTAGGTTTGCTCAAGATCTTGGAGTGAATTGTGTCCAGGAGTACAAACATGTTTCATTCCACTATTATTTCTTTTATTTCTGTCTGATTTCTCCTATAAAAAATAATTATATAATTTCATTAACATAAATAAAACTTGTTTTCAAATAAATAAATGAATATATATATATATATATATATATAAATTTAACAAATACCTTAAACTCTTGACTCTCCCAATAGCTGATCATCTCTTTATTTTGTGATATTGGGCAATCATGAATCACTGGTACTTCTTAAAGCTCTGTGCCAACTCTCTTTTTCCAACCAAGATATAATTCATACTTGTACGCCCTACACATTTCACCTAAATCCATTAACCTTGCAGCCTTGGAATTTTTTCTATCAGGAAAATTATATCAGAGCTACAATTGAAAAAATATTTGTTAAGAAAATATTATAAATTAATATATATAAAAGGTTATTAACATTACTTACCCAGATCTCTACCTAGTAATTGTCCCTTTTTTGTTCTCCAACTTCCCTCCAACATATTGGTTGAATTGGAATGATATTGTTGTGTCTAAAAAGTGTTCCCATAAATATTTTACATTCTATACCATTTTTTTACTTACAGATCTATCCTCATTGTATTCAACCTTGATTTCCATGTGTCGATTCCAAACCTCTCACATTTTTGTGCGGCCTCGTCGTCTGGTGGAGATTGAAGATAATCATGAAAAAAGTAAAAAATAATAATAATATATATGAATTTATAATTAATCACTAACAGTAATGTTTAAACACATACCAGTAGATGGGGGATCTGCTAACCCTTGAAGTACAACATCTAGAGGGGGAGTAGCCTCTGTGGTAGGTAGGATATCTATAGTAGGAGTACTATGTATAGTAGATGTATAACCCTATACAGATGAGGGTGGATATGGATATGGATATGGCAGTGGGATATATGGGGGTGCAGTGCCCTATACATTGTATGGTGGGAATGGAAAATAAGGAGAGATGGGAGTCTGAGAACTACCATCCGATGTGGTTGCGGGCATGAAGGGATATGAAAAATGTGGGTATGGATAATATAGAGGTGGCATAATGAGAGGATGACCTTCTCATGACTCAAGAGGCATAGTAGTAGGCTGAACTGTAGAATCAATACCCCGCCATACTATCAGCATCAATAGTATAATCCAACCATCTCCTTGACGAAGTAGCCTAAAATAACATAGATGATAAAATAAAATGAATGATAACAAGATAAATAATATGAAATAACATAATATTCAAATATAAATTTTACTTACAGTGTTGTCCAGATGATACATATGTTGTTCATTTCTTCGTATTCTTCTATTTCTTCTAATATCATCATATTCAGACATTTTGACCTGAAAATTTAAAATAATATTCTCAAATAAATATAAATAATGCAAAATGTTAAATAAAAAAATTTTATCATAAAATAATGAGATACATTTTAAATGTGATATTTATAGTCATAAAATATCAAGAATTTTCTATGTTCAAGAATTACTATATATGTCCTTAAACCAAAATTGGTCACACTATAAATAGTTTTATATTAGATAATGGTATAAAATATACTAGTTAATTTGATATCATGTATGGAATTTTAAAAAAAACACATACAATATTACGATAATGTCAAGTAAATACTTAAAAATGTGTCAATGTTATGTGTGCTTTGTGACAATTTCTAATTCATAATCTGTTCTAGAAATTGAGTCATATGTGTCATGAAATGAAACATTCGAATAAATACCGACAGGTTCATTCACAACATCATTTTCATCCATGTATTTATCAAAAATATGTCCAGGAATGACATTAATAATAACACCAAATTGTTATTGTAACAGTTCAGTTACATAGAATACCTATCTAGCCTATGACGCAAGAATATAAGGTTTATCGGTGTGAATCTGGCGATTCATATCAATCTCTCTAAATCCAAAGTTATCAATATGCATTCCTTGTCATTTCATTGAATCAACCCACTTACATTTCATCATTGCAACACGACCATGTGCATAGTAATCTAATAAAATGATTCTTTCAACAACACCATAATATGATATATTTTCTGACTGAGGTTGTTAATCTGATGCACTCGCATAACAATCTGTTGTGGCATTTATTGTGACACTATCATGTTGTGTTTCCATTTTTTGTATAGCTATTTATAAAAAATTTAAATCCATTGAAAACCATTGCTTTAAAATCATGTACCAATTCATTTGGACCAAAGGATAACGCTCTTACTTCAACTGATACTTCATTCATTGGTATATTTAAAACCTAAAAGATACCAACATTGAAAATTAAACAGAGACATGTGATTATGTTATGAGAAGAATAAAAAATATATTACCTTTGACTTTAACCAAGTAACAAATTCATTATTGTGAAATAATTCATTCTTCTTAATAGATAGAGAGAGATGTATCTTTTTTAAAATTTCCAAATGTTCTCTATAAATATGAAAGCTTAAAAATGTCAAAATATATGAAGAAATAACATAATGAAAAAATGTATATTTATTAGTTTAATTACTTGATATAATCATCAAGCACCCCACAATTGAATAATATTGTACGATGAGCCATTTCCCACTCTTTCATGCATAAATTAAACAACAAGTACGATCCATATATCCCCCCTATTTGGGGAAATGAAGGAAATACAGGCTCAATGGGTTAATATTTCTCATCTTCAGTTCTCATAAGTTGATTAGACCTCCTGGTGATGTTAGCCAAGTACGATGAACAGAAATCTATGCATTCTTGTACTAAATAACATTTCACAATAGAGACTTCGGGGTGATATTTATTCCTCACATAATATTTCAATGTAAACACCATTCTTTCTGTAGGATACATCCACCGACTCAAAATAGGACCACCAAAAAGAACTTTTGTGGGAATATGCACAGTCAGATGTAACATACATGTGAAAAATGACGGTGGAAAATTTTTCTCTAAGTTGTAAATAATAATCGGTGCATCTCTCTACAATTTCTAAAAAACACTTCTTCTTAGTCTTTTGGCACAAATGTCTTGATAAAAATGACATAACTTAAACATAGAAACTCTAACATTATGTGAAAGTAAATGTAGAATGGAAATATGAATCAACTCAAGTAACAAGACATGGTAATTATGGGTTTTAAGAGATTTTAGTTTCACATCTTGTGTATTCACCCTTTTCGAAATATAACTTGAATAACCATCTGGAACCTTCAATGTTTCAAGACCTAAAGAAATTGTTTCTTCTCCACATTTGTCCTTGAATAACAGGTAATAGAGACTTTCCACTTATTTTAATCAATTAACTCAGGATAATGTTTTTCTCTTATACCCCAATCCATCAAATCACGACGAGACCACAAAATATCTTTTCTTTTTTCCTTTGAGATTTAAAATAGTATCAAGTAACATCTCACAAATTGTTTTCTCCATATGCATTACATCTAAACAATAACACAATAAATTCGATGACCAATATGGAAACTCAAAGAATATGATTTTCATTCTCTAATTATTATTGGAATTCAAATTTATATGTTTTCACTTTCTGATATTTGATTGAATTTTTCCAAGAACATAATTCAAATCACCAAATTCTTTAATAATATCATTCCCTAACATTTGTTGAGGTGTCTCATCTATCTCGACAGCATTATCAAAATGTCTTTGATTTTTCTTTTATGGATGATCCATCGGTAGAAATCATTGATGCCCTATGAAGCTGAAGGTTCGTCAAAAATTTAATATTTGGAAATGTGTATTTTTCATACAAATAGGGCAGGATAATTTCCCTTTAGTAATCCAACCAGAAATCATTCCATAGGCAAGGAAATCATTTATCATCCATAATAAAGTTGCAAAAACATACAGTACTCCTTGAATTCATCATATTCTTGTGCATCAACAATCCAAAGCTCCTTTAACTCCTCTATTAATGGATGAAAGTATATATCAATATCATTTAAAGGATCACTGGGTCTTGATATAAATATACTCATGATAGTAAACGGCTTCTTCATACAAATCCATGATGGAAAGTTATAAATGTGAATGAAAATAGGCCAAGTACTGTGTGCAGTATGCTTTTGGAAAAATGGGTTGAAACCATCACAGGATAATCCCAATATAACATTTCATCGGTCAGCTACAAAATCAGGTTGTAACCTATAAAATTTATTCCAATCCAACCCATCTGCATAATTCACTATTTCATCATTATCTTTATTTATTTCATCTTCATGCCATTTCATATTCTTTTCCATTTGTTCTGACATAAAAAAATTTTAAATCCTAGGAATTAAAGGGAAGTGCCACATCACTTTCTCTGGTATGCAAGATTGTGTTCCATCTTTATTTTTCTTCCTCCTGATGTGCCACACTATTTTCACTGACTTAACTCTGCGTTTTCCTTCCAGAACAGACATCAATCTTTGGGGAAAGAGTGAATCTTAATAGATGAAAATCCAATTTTTTCAACCAACTTTGATGCCATATAATCATTTTCTGTAATACATGCAACATCACGCAGTAAATCATTAATAAATGTAAGGATATAGTCGACCGCAGTATTAATAAATTCATAAATTGATTTTCCAATATATAATCGCATTGAAAAATCATGTTTGCTCATTTTTTCACATGCCTGGTATAATGGGGTATTTGCATATTCCATCAGCTTTCTAACACTCTCAATGTCATCATCCTGATTAATAAATGAAAACTATGTTCCAGTATTGATTTCCTCTTGCACTGGTCTATGTGATGATCTAGCTTCAGAAACAAAAGGAAACTGATTGGAAATCAGATTTTTCATACCAATCCTTTCTGCTAAATCAATTTCATTCACCACTTGCGCTTTTTCTCCATTGTGATACCACACATGATATTTTTTTGGAAACCATGTTTATAGATATGATAACTCACTTTCTCACAATTTAACCATGGTCTTCCAATATAATCAAAACACGGGCATCGAATCAATCTGCCATTTAAATCATTAGTGAATGAAAAGTCCAAGAAATATCATAACTCCTTCTGAAATTCATCAGTGATCTGATCAACATTGTACACCCAGTATCTATCCATTCCGAGGCATATAAACATACATTAAATAAATAATCAATAAAAAAACTTAACATTAAATGTATTGTTTCATAAAATAATAAGTAACCATCAATAACATGTCAATAAAAAAATCATAACAAATATTATGGTTAAGGTAATTCATAAATGTTTCAAATTATAAAAAATCATGAATAGTCACACCTTTCTATGACCACATAAGATTATTTTGGTGTACCTCCAACACCCTCATTAAAATCTAGATGTTTGAAAATTGGCCTATTATATTTTTTATAAAATTATCTGATGGGAACCCCCCTCCTGGACACCCATCCTCCTCCCTCTTGGAGACCTCCCCCCCCCCCCCGAACATCCCCCTCCCTCCTGGACAACCCTCCCCCCTAGACAGCCCCCTCCCCCTGCACCCCCACACCCCCTGCCCCTCCCTAACCCCTACACACTACTCCCCCAGACCCCTTCACCCCCATCCTAGAGACCCCCCCTCCCTGCAAACTACACCCCCCCCACGGACACCCCCCCTCCTGGAAACCCCTCCCCCCTGGACCCCCACACCCCCTGCTCCCTACCCCCCACCTCCTACCCCCCTCCTGGACAACCCCCTACACCTGCACCCCCTGCCCCCCACCCTACACACTGCCCCCTGGACACCCCCCCCCCCTTTAACCCCCACACCCCATGCCCCCTACCCCTGCACACTGCCTCCTAACCCCCACACCAAACACCCCCCCCCCCCTCCTGGACAGCCCCCACCCCCTGTACCCCCTGCTCCTTGCACACTACCCCCCCCCCCCCCACCTCCCACCCCCTACTGGACAACCCCTTTCCCCCTGCTCCCCCTACCCCCTCCCTTCACACTGCACCCCCCCCAGACAACCCCAAACCCCCTGAACACTTCCCCCCAACCCCAACCCCGGACACCCCCCTCCTGGACAGCCCCCCTCTCCCTACACCCGCTTCACCCCTCCCCTGCACCCCCACAGCCCCTGCTCCCTACACACTGCCCCCCCCCACCTCTCACCCCCTACTGGACAACCCCCCTCCCCCTGCACCCCCTGCCCCATCCCTGCACACTACCCCCTGGACACCCCCCCTACATAATACCCCCCAACCCCCAACCCGGTCAACCCCTCCCCCTGGATAGCCCCCCTCCCCTTACACCCCCACACCCCCTGCTCCCTACACACTACCACCCCAACTCCTAACCCCATCTTGGACATCCCCCCTCCCCCAGCACCCCTGTCCCCCTCCCTGCACACTACCCCACCCAAACACCCCCTCCCCTTACACCCCCACACCCCCTGCACACTTCCACCCCATCCCCAACCCCCACCCCGAACACCCCCCAGACAACCCCCCTCCCCCTGCACCACCTTCCCCCCATCCAGGGAATCACCAACACAATAGATGGATCAAACTAGCTCAGAAAAAAACAATACATGTAATACATAGTCCAAATCCTATATATCATCTAGAAACAAATTCATACCAAGTGCTCCAATAGATGATAACACATAATAAATCATATTCATAACCTACCATGATAAATTTCACTAAACTTGGTCAGAACATCAACAATAAATAAAATAAAAACCTATAATTAGCACTAAAAATATCATTATTTATTCATAAATATAGGATAACCATATAAATAGCATAACCTTTTATAACAAACTGAACCTATGATATTCGAAAATCATTAGTGAAAAGATGATCTCCACAGGGTATAGATCAATATTTCTGATATAAAAAATAATAAAAGAATAATAGATGCTCAATCATAAAAGATAACATAGTATGTATTAGAGTCTCTTCTATCTCTATGATAATCAACTCTTGCTCAATCACCTAACATAGGGACTTCCCCCTTACCCAAATCCTTGATAAAAATTTCTTAAAGTGCACTAAGTTACCTGTGTAGGGTGTGATGATAAAAACATAGTAAGAAACCACTAACAAGACCTTAGATTTAGTGTTGAAATATGTTTGAGTGCAGTCACTAATTATATTTAAATAAAAAATTAGTTATGTACCCAAGTCGGGCCATCGTGCACTAACCAAGTTTTGATGAACACCGACACTACCTGATTTTCCCAATGCAATAAGGAATAGTCATCTTGTATAAAAAACCATTACCAACCATAAAGTTAGTGGATAACAGGGAAGGAATAATAAATAAAACGTCCCACATTGGAAACAAATAATGAAAAGTCATAACATAAACATCCTTATATATAAGAAACGGATTTAGGGAAGGTATAACACAACAAACCTATTATATAGTAACTACATCACAAGGAAGCTGTAACATAGCCGAAGTCCCATATAGGAAACTAATCATGATGAATGAGTAAAATAATCACCCTATTATATAAGAAATAGATAATTGGGAAGGTGTAAAAAATCCAACCTATAATATAATAAATTAATCATGATAAAGGTGTAACATAGCTGACCTCCAATATAGGAAATGAATTCTGAGGAATGTGTAACACAACCAAAATCTAATACATGAAATGACAACCTAGGATAGGCTGTAAGGAAAAACCATTTTGTAAGACCTACAGAAAGGTACCAAGTCCCCAAATCATCCCTAATATGGAAATTTAATCCAACATGGACTAATTATACTTTTAATATAAGTTATACCCATGATCTAACCATATGATTTATGGACCATTATCTGAATCACCCATTATATGAAACCAATCATATTGGATAATTCTCCCACTGCATCTCATCACTATATACCATATCATTTATTCTCAAGACCCATATTATTCATAGTTGAGTAATTACATGATCCATAATAATGGGTCAAGATAACCACCCCTAGATGATGTAAAAATACATAGACATACCACTTTCGGTCTTGATAACTAAGTTGTAAAAGCATCATGAAGACCATCACTGCATATTTTGGGTTGGTTATGAAAAAATATAAAACTCATAAACCACCCACATGTGGTCAATTCTACCAATTATAATCTATCTAAGATCTTAAATATGGGATTCAGAAGAACCACATTCATACTCATACACCTACATGTGTGACAGTTCATGTTATCCCATATAATTGATGAAACGTGATAAGGAACTCCCACATTAATCAACTAAGATTTACCTTTCCAAGTGGCTTCATCCAATTTCAATTCAATTAATCACCACAAAAAACATTGAAGAAAACTAAATAAATTAAGGATGTAAAAAAGTAGAGAGAATGATGAAATAAATAAAAACTCAAGGATTTCATGCAGTCAAACATACTAAAATGGAGTGAGTATAACTTATGATGATTTAATTTGGTAACAAATGAGGTGGGGAATCTCTTAGAATCTTGGGGGAAGGAAAAAGGTGTTTCCAATCACGGATAGGCCAGATAAAGAAGGAATAAGACATAAAAAAGAGTTTATAAGGTGAAAACATAGAAAATCTATTAAAGTATCCACCCAAGATGACAACAAGGTTCCTAGTTCCCTATTAGTCACCATTTACAAAATCACTAGCTGGATAGTGGTGCATCAGGAGATACTTCCCTCTAGATAGGTCATTAGGTATACTGAGGGATCTTGCTGCTTTATTTCTATTTTAGGACTATGGTTATCCATCTTTCAATTACCACTAACACATGAAACCACAAATCACAGTACAACTTTAAAATTAGATCATTGATAAAATTATATGGTATAAAATACATGCGTTGATTGGAAGCTTTTGAGAGGAGGGGGTCATGGTGACATGTCGTCGGAGAGGAGGGCACTGCGATGAGAGAGGTCTTCGCGGAGGAGGGTTCCGCTGTGAGATAGGTCATCGGGGAGGAGGGTGGTGCGGTGAGAGAGTTTGTTAGAGAGGAGGGTGCCTCCGTGGAGAGGAGAGGTCAAGTAGGAGAGGTTGGGTAGGAGATATCGGGAAGGATAAGTTGTTGGGGAGGATGCCACTACGGTGAGGAGAGGTGAGGGAGGAGAATTCGTCGGGGACGAGAAGTCACCGGGGAGGAGGCCGCCACGGTGAGGAGAATTCGTCAGGAGGAGAATTAGTCAGGGAGAGAAAGTGTGAGGTGAGTAGAGAATCGGGGAGGACAAGCCTGATACCAAATAATTGACGGATGTGGTCTAGACATGGTGTATTAATTAAACCGTGGAAATTAGAAAGGTATAGCCATGGACCAATAAAACTATGGCTATAGGTCTGTGGATATAGCTTTAATTTATAGTAGTGTGTAAACATAATTCAAGGGTGAAAACAGAGAAAACATAACATATGGTGATTAGGATAACCTTCTATGCGCCATAAATGGAATATAATGAGATAAAAACCTTACCCAATGAATTAGAGGGATATATAATTTTGGACCCACCTCTCACCTTCATATCATGTACATGTATAATTGTGCCACTTAGATCACACAACATAAGGATATAATCCATAAAAATATCAAGAAAATTTCAGTAGCATAATGGGTGTACATAAACATTTATTGAAGTGGTTAATGAAATTTAAATGGGTCAATAATTTCTTGTAAACCATAAAGAAAGAATTATATTTGTTTAAAAACATATACCAACTTCAAAAAATGGAAATCAAAAGGAATTAAATAAAAAAGCTTCTTGAATAAAGATGAGAGGGAGAGGATCCCTTACCAAAGATAAAACTTTTAAAATCTTGGGAGGAGCTTCATAAGAGACCGAGGTAACCTTTTGTGGGATATATAGAGGAATGGATGGAGTAAAATCTCTCTCAAAGGTTTTTTTGTGAATATTAATGGGATTTTGGTTTGGTTTATATAGAGTAAGAGATGAGTATTCTTTATTAATTATCAAACATAGGTTTTGGACTCTATATGATAATGTAATCCAAACCAAAAACCTTATCCTGGTATTTAATCATGGTTTCAACCAAAGGGTATTGGTTTTCATTATTTTATATTTATAGTAAATCAACTCATCAAATTAATACCCTTGGATATGTGGGAGTGAGTAATGTTTATAATGAATTGATCATAAAACCTTAAAAAATAATATACATTTTGGGGGATTCATTAAGGATTTATAAAATTAATCAAATTACATTAGAAAAAAAAATATTTTAAAGAGGAAACATAATTTTTTAGGATACTATTTATATTATATATTAAATTAATTTTGGGTTTTTATGATGACATGATACATATTATATAATTATACCATAATTATTTTTTACTCAAAAATACGACCGTGTCAATTTCTTTTGAAAAATTCACCATTGGGGAATTTCATAATGATGATTTCATAAAAAATATATATTTTAGAGAAATAATTCTATAATTATTTGAATTTAAAATTTTATATAAAAAATCCCATTTACTGAAAAATACTATTTTTTAACAAAAACAGTTTTTTGACTCTTATAAAAATTACATTTGACTTCATAAAATTATATTGTCATTTATATTTAATAAATATTATTTAATTATAATATTTTATTAAAATATAATATATTTCAGAAGTTATTTAATTCATCAAAAAAGACTCTCTTTATTGAAATAATATATTCTCCAAAATTAATTTTTTTTCATATTAAAATCAAATTTTCTTCAAAATAATTTTTATTAGATTAAAAATTAATATTAAAAAGCGATCAATAAAATAATATTTTTATTAAAAATAAAAAATATAAATTCATACTTTTAGGGATGAGATACAAATACCTTTATTACACTAGTTAAATCCCTAAGGTTAATATGTGCAATAGTGAGATTTTCATGGGGTGGTTCAACGAACAATGTTTGGGTCATGATCTCGATGAGATTAAACTTCTACCATAAATAGTTCTTCTCATGATTTAGTTGTTGAATATCATAATTGGATTGGTAACGGTATAGGCCTAGTGATGTTATAAATTTCATAAGCTCTGATAAATGGGCTTCATAGGGTAAAATATTACTAGTTGATTCCATATATTGTTAAATTATTAGAGAAACCGTCCTTATTGTTGAATTTCCCAATCTTGATCATGCGATACCATAGTTTTTTGACCTTTTTAACTAATTTATAACCAATAAAATATTTCCTTGGTTTTCAAAGAAATAGTATACCAAGTTAGTGAGTGAATCTAGAAAATACATTTTGGAAGATTATTATTTATTTCCCCATTGGAGTGATACAATCATTAGGATGTGTGTCCCGATTTTTGAAATAAAATCAGTTCTACCATAATTTGAGATATGGAAGATACTTTAGACTATAAATAACAACTATGAAATTCATTTATTCAAGATTACTGTATCCTACCCTAATTAAATAACCCTTTGAGTTTTATATGTCTTGTAAAATTAGTTCGTTTCATTGAAATATAACCAAGAAAAGTAAAATGACACCACAACCACTTTTTGTAAGTGTTTGAAGTTTAGGGTATTGACTTCTTGGGTCCATTTTATAATTTATGTAAATACCATAACATCAGCCTTATTTTTTATTATGTGTACAACTGGATATAATCCATTCCAATTTTGAGAGATAATGCAATGTTAGTTTTCTAGTTCAAGAGAAGAAATATATTTAACAGGTTTAGGATACCAAGATTCATTATAACTGACAAATGAACCCATTATAATAATATAACATTAGATATAGTTTTGAGTAAGTATAGAGTTAATCATAAAGATCGCACAACTTAACATCCTCAAAAAATAACGTGGTTGATGTTTCAAATAGAGAAATTAAAAATATTTTACGTAAAAAGAAATATTTTTAGTCTTATATTAAATAACACTATTAAGTCATATAGGAAGGATTTTGAAACACAAATTTGGATATCACCTTATATTCTAGAGTATAATAAACTATACAACTTTCTAGTGTAGTTATAATGTAATAAGGAAATATTTATTATGATTTATAACATATATTTGTTTGAGTCCAAAAAAGAGGGTAAATTTTATATAGATTATTTAGAAAAAATTAAGAATAATTTCTTTGAAATGTAAGGATTTCAAGGAGGAAAAAAATATTTCCCTAATAAGATAACTATAAAAAAGAAGACCATGGAAAGAGATAAAGTACTACAATAAAAATCTATACTTAGTCTATACTCAAGTAAATTTTATTCTAAATAGGATGGATATTTTATGGTTTTTCATTTTTCCGCATTGTAAGTGTATAGAATAATGATATAGTGAATTTTGTTTTATTTACAGTTACAATACATAGGTTAAATCTAGTTTGGGAGATTTTTTAAGAGCGTATATAGGATATGGTTCTAATTCAATTTGATGAGAATAAATGATATCCGTTTGTATCATTTATTTATATTTATTTTATTCTATAAATTAAATTTATATTATCTCCACTCATATATAATTTTTCTATAATATGAACATTGCATAAAATAAGTGTGGAGGTGGGGAATCCATTTTTATATTATGATTTTTTTGAATTTTTCTTTGTCTTTTTACATTTGTTAGAGAGTTGAATTAAATTTTGATTCTTGAGAAATTATTACACTCTTTTATTTGATATATTATGCTCAAATTCATGGACAATAATCAATATAAAATGAAAACCTTATAACATTAAATGATTGAATTAGATGGATATTATTTTATATAAAATGAAATAGTATTTTAACTTACTTTTAAGACTTATACATTATTTTAACTTTTTGAAATTGAATATAGTTTGAAAATTTAACTTGTAAATTAATTTTTCCGGCTTAGTATTCAACATTGATGATAATATCAAGTTTTAAGTTTAGAGTAAGGGTATTTTATGTATTATAAGTTGGAATTTATTAAAATTCACATAAAATTTTATTTGATTTTTATAATAAGTTCTTTTTTGAAAGAAATTATTTTCTTGCTAAAATAAGTGGGAATTTTTTAACTTGAATGATTGTCGGTACCCTTTGAAGTGGTTAATATTTTTTAATTCTCTCCTAGGAATTAATCTAGTGATATTTCATATATCACTCTCTTGAAAATTTATTCTTATTAAAAATTTACTAGTATAGTTACATATTCAACTGAATCTAATGATTTTTATTTAAATTATAGTCTAAAACTTTCCTTTAACGTTGTCTGGAAAATAAAATCCTAATCTATAGATGAGTTTTGTGGTGTATAATGTTAATTTATGATTTATTTTAATTGTGTTGAGATATTATTTATTTTTTGAACTTTCTCATCCAGTACAGTTTTCATGGTTTCATTAAAAAAATTATTTCTATGATTAATTTTGCTTCATAAATATGTTTTTATATATCATTTATGGAGAAAAATAAAATAATTGAATGGATTGTTGAAAGTAAGAGTAATTTTTGAAAACATTATTCTATTAATTCTATATTTTATAATATTTTTTTAAAAAAATGAAATAATATTTGAGCATAATTTTTTATTTTTGAGTGGGTGATACTATTTTTTTGTTAAGTTTATTTAATATTTTAAAATATATTTTTAAATATAATTCATTTTTTGAATTATAATTATTTATTTTGGACTTAAATTTTTTTGTTGTGATTTTGTTGGATTGATTTATTAAGCACGTGAAATGTACTAAATATGAAGGAATTTTATGTGTTAAAATATTAGTATGTTTATATATATATATAGTGATTCATTATAATTTTTTGTTATAAGTTGATTTTAATTGATAAATTATTGGTATATGAATAATCTATGTGAATATTTCATATTATTTGAAAATTATCTATATTTTATCATATAATATTTATTGAAATAGGAAATGTAAATTTTATATAGAACTTGTGAAAGGATTTCAAGCGAACTTCATCTTACAAATGACTTAACCTCCAGATAATATATTGATATATATTTAAAATATATGTTTCCAATTAATAAAGTAATTGAGAAATGGATTGTATAACAAAAAAAGAAGTTGAACTAAGGGGGGTATAAAAATGAATTTTGATCAACCATTTTAGGTCAAAAAATATTAAGGGTGTATGATGAATATTGGTTCCATGACCCAAAATACTATTTTTAATCTGACCCGAAAAGTTTTATATCTATAATGGTTAACACATGCAACTAAAAACGTGGTCAACACCCCTTTATTACCCCATTTATGTTAATAATTTATCTCCACTAATGTTGAGAGAAACATTCCTCTATATTTATGTTTTTTGTATCCCTATGAGGCATTTAATACAATAGCAATCTCATAGTGAAGTTTTGGTGCTTCCTCTACCCATGGTTTTTGGTGATTTAGGTTTTTGATGAAAATTTTTGGTGTTTTTATTTTCTTTTCATTGTTTTTCATGGTAGTTAATTTTATGATTTTTTAAATAATGTAGAATTCAATAAATATTTGGTATGAATTAATTGTGTTTTTTATAATGAAATGAAAGTAGATGAGAAG
Source organism: Viscum album (assembly GCA_963277665.1). Taxonomy (NCBI): domain Eukaryota; kingdom Viridiplantae; phylum Streptophyta; class Magnoliopsida; order Santalales; family Viscaceae; genus Viscum; species Viscum album. The sequence goes on along the minus strand of OY728123.1, from coordinate 608,318,825 downwards.
GATATCAACTATAAATTTATTGATGAACCTATTGAAGGGGTTCACTAAAGAGTGAATTCCGATCAAGTATAAAAAGGAAGATCCTTGAATATTCTATTGGATAAAGGATCATGGGGATAAACCATTTTTAATGGGGTAGATCCTTCAAGGTGTGTGGATAAAGAGTAAAGAAAAAAACTAGGTTTATTTTGATGATTTAGTAAAAATTAGTCAAATCTCAATGAATAAATTAGTTTGTGCGAGAAACATGATTCAAATTATTGAAGGTTGGTGGGGAATATAATTATGATTCGTCTATTTTAAAGTAAATTTATCTTTAAGTATATGGTTTTTTCACAAATATTGACTAATATAACTTTAATCCATCCAAAATGTGGATGTTGGTTTTTGAGTTTTTCCAAATCTCATGTGATATTTAATGAATGAAGGTCACTGTTGAAGTTTGATTTCAAGGTGAAATAGTTTGGAAATTAAGATATTATATTTTAGTCTTTCTTGATTTATGTTTTCCCTAAAAATTATGTACTAAATTATGGTCCACACCCAAACCCCAATATTTATTCCTATATGTTGATGATATAGGTTGGGGTTGGTTCTTGATCAAAGAACCCTCTATATATGATAATACATCTACTTTCAATGGAAGTATGATATATAATCCATTGTTATCACTTTTCTCAGAGTATATAATACACATATACCCAATATGCATCAATATTTTCATATTTTTAAGTTATCTAATATTGATTAGAGGTATAAGAACTCATTTTCCAATTAAAAGGCTGAAAAAATGTGAAAAAATGAATTATTCCCTTCTAGTTGTAATTGTTTCTAGTATTTAGTATAAAATCCATCATGATGCCTCTACCTTGTTAAAAAATTTAAAATATATATATTGGTTCATATTTTAGGTTTTTTTCATCATGATCTTTGGATAATTTGATCATAGTTATGGGTTTTCAATTTCATCATTGTATGGTTCATGTTTCCTCCTTGGAATGCTGTAAGTTATTATAATATTTTAATTAATCAACTAGATTAGTGGATTTAATTTACTATATATAAATTTATTTTAATTTCTAGGTAAATCAAAGTCATAAATGTGATTGAATCTTGGTTTATTGTATATATTAAAATAAAATTAATCGTGTTACGTATTTCATGGTGTTTGGATTTATTTAAATTTAAAAAATATTATTTTAAATAACATATAAATTCAGTTTAATACATTACATGGAAGACCATGGTTTTTTTGTTATTTTATTTCATTTAGTTCTCTAGAATCATAATTAGGGGATATAGCTTGTCAGATCCATTTATTAATGTGATTTTTTTATTGGAAATATTTTATTTTAAAAAAATAATATGAAATTTTGAATGCTATATCCAGGTGTATTGAACTCAAAACCCCATAAATCTTAACCCCAAAATTCGTAATGTACAAGTTTTGAATCATGAAAATATAAAACTTTATAAATTTGGGCATCACCACTGTTGTATATTAAACATTATCTTATAGTTTCCTAAATACTAAACTTAACAATATATTTTTTATTTTCATAATAATTATAATATATATGTAAAATTATATTAATTTTGATTTGAAACATGAACCCCTTATAGGTAGTGAAATAAATTTCATTACTTCTATAAAAGGAAATTTATACATTGAATCTCATTATTTATAATTGAAATTTATACTTTATTGAAATTTTATATCACTATAGTTGATGTTATTTTTTAATAGTAAATGATATTTATTGTATACCTCTAATTTCTATACAATAGAATAATTATTTAATTGTGATTCTAGTAAATTTTATTTATAGATTTTCCAATAGTATATCTAAATAAAATAAAATTTACATATTCGTTAAAATCATGTTAACTAATATATAATGTGTGAAATATATTAATTTTTATCTCATTATAATTTTAATTATATTCATATTGTAAATGAAATATTAATTTTAACTTTCATAAATTACCCATAAGAATTATGAATAATTTTTTTCATATTTTCTCATATTCCATATTGAATTTTCAAATTAAAATTCATAAACATAGGAATTTCATTTATATTTTATAATTAAAACTTAATTATTCAATCTAATAATTATTAAATTTTACAACTGGAAATTTTATATTTCATATTCTTGTTACTATAATTTAATAATATTAATTATGAACTTATAAGAAAGTATTTTATTTTAAATTATACCAACAAATTATTCTGATATTCATTATGATATTCCTAAATTAAAGGGAAATAATTATAAAATTTTGAAGCAGAAAATTATTCTTCATTTGGGATGGATGGATATTGAATGTGTCATTTAGAAAAAAGAACCACCTACATTAAATTATGACAACACAATTTATGTATTACTTTATATGAACAATGTGAGTGTTGAAAATCTCGGAGTGTAATGATCATAAAATTAAAAATAAGTGCTACCATTATTAATTTTTTCAAATATAATAATAATATTTATGACTTGAAATATTTTATATATAACCAGTTCATCTCTTCATAAAAATCCTTAGAAAGTAAATTAATTATGGGATTATATTTAGTTTTTTATGAATTATGTATGGTTGATATAATTAATAACACATGGTGTATTGATTCAGGTTCTACAATTCATATTGAAAACAATCTATTGTATGAAATATATAGGAAAACTAGTGGATAGTGAAATTCATGTCTATTCAGGAAACAAGATGTGTTCACATGTGGCATCCATTAGGTTAAGAAATCTGGTGTTAACAACTTGATTTAATCTATATTTAGGAAATTACTTTTATATTACATATTTATCCAAAAACATAATTTTAGTATATAGACATGTATTTTAATATATTTATATTTTAAAAGTTAAACACTATGTTTTATGGTGTATAATATACAAAACACCAAACTTAAACAAATATTGAAATATTATTATTCAAATGTTACCGTTATAACCAAGTTATAAAATTGGTAGAAATTATTAGTATTAATTGAATTATGAAATATATATAATTCTCAAATTCATATATAATATTTTAATTAATTATTTTTAAATAAGTACTAAGTTTTTAGTAAAGTTAGTTTATTCATCAAAAAATATTTTCTTCAAAAATGGTTTTTATTGATATTTATGTACAAATAATATAATTAATTTTTAGATATACAATAAAATTTATTTGATCAAATGAATTTCTTTTTTGAAATTATCATATCAAAACATTTCTATGCTGGAATTTTGATAATTTTATTAAAGTTTTTATTTTTCAATGAATAGTAGAAAAATATCATTTTTATAAAAAATTATATTTTTCAAGGATTTAAAGGGTAAATTTATAGTTGGTTTTAGATTTAAATTTAACCTAGTAAATTTTTATATAAAATATTCCGATTTTGGATTTTAAATTGGATTTTATACTTGAATATCATATGAAAATAATTTATATTTCAATGGGACATTTTTTTGAAAAACTTCCTTTTGTTTTGTTTTTCCAGTTTAATTTTAAATTAAATTTTAAAAATTATGTATTTTTAATTTTGAAAATTAGATTCCATATTTCAATTTTGAAGTTTAAAATTTAGTAAATATGTACCTTTTATTTTTTTCAGTGTGAATAATAACCTTGATAATTTTTGTTACCATGGTAAAGGTTAATTGAGGGTAAAAAAATAAATGATATGGACTATAGAATGACCCTAACACTTGGTCCAATTTTATTCTATGGGTTAGTTTAGACCATAATCATAAAAGGTTATAAATTATAACCATTAGAAGTCATTTAGATGAGATCATTTCATTTATAATAATTTATTTAAATAAAAGTCAAAGATTTCATTCTCATGTTTTTAATAACTACTACATTATTAATATAGGGTTAACCAGAATATATCTTCATCTATAAATTATCATTTTTAATATAAAATATCTATCTACATCTTGATAATTTAATTTTAGTGTTTAGTGAGGAAATAATTTTTTTTAAATGCTCACACAATGCAGATGTAGTAATTATTTTATTAATGGAAATATCAAATATTTGGTATTAAAAATATTAAACTAATATAATTTGAGACAATTAATTTCATCCATGAATTTTCTAGATTACCTTGACCTATTAGGAATATAATAAATTAGTTTTTTTTTAAATTATAAGGTTTATCTTAATATTATTAAATTCAAAGTAACGAATAGTACTTAAAATTGACATTATGAATGTTTAATAGTAAATAAATTTTTATTAAATGACATACAATTTGTAAAAATATTAAATTCATCCAAATGTTTTGGAGAAGGATTAAAATTTCCTCAATGATCCATTTGTGGGTCATTTGGAATTTTATAGTAACTATATGATCCCTCAAAGTGTAAAAATAAATGTTGTCACAGTAAGAGTCAAAAGGATTAAATAAAGGTTAAAACCAAAAGATAGGGGTATAACCAAAAACTAAACATGCCCAAAAAAACTTATTTAACGAATAGGATTCAACCCCAATCACCTTAGTCTTTAATTTTAGTGGTTTAATGGACATTTTTTCATGGAAGTGACAAAATGAAGATATGAATGAACTAAAAGGCCTATTTTGAACTTATTGTAATAAGTTTCATTATACAAATTTATTTTTAAGTTTCATAAATTATATAATTACCTTAAATTCTTGTGAAATAATAATACAATATTTATTTAATTAACAGAAAAATAAAATAACTTACATTCAAAATATTAATTTTGGTATAATGTGAATGTGTTAATGTGTGAAATGTTTTTTATAAATCCATGTGACCTATTAAGGAGCTTTTAATGCATCATAATATATTTTTCTATTTTTATAGATATATTTTTAGTCAATATAATTGAATTGTATCAAAATTGACATTAATGATAATATATCAAATTAATATTTTATTTTATTATTAAAAAAGTTAAAAATAAAAAGTGATTATGATAAGGTCTAAATTTTCTAAATTAACTATTTATGAAAAATTTACACCATATGATTAAAAATTAAAATATTTTAATATTAAAAAAGTTATTACTGTATTTAAAATTAAAATGGGTTAATTAAGGGTTAATCAAAATGATATAGTTCAAAATAATACCAAAAATTGTCTAAAATCTATTGGTTGATGTGATTACAACCTTATATTATCTTATCTTTGAATCCATGGACATTTCGGGGTATTTAGATAGAAAATGAATTTATTGTAATTTAATCTTTTGGTAAATTCTAGAAGTTACTCACACCTCAATTATAAAACAAAATCCCCTCCCTTAATTGTTTTACATCACATTGAGCATTCTAACTCGACAATACCCTACCAATTTCTCTTCTCAACTACTCTATACATATTTTAGATGTTCTGGTCTTCACAAAAAAACCAACCCTAGATCCTTTTAGAGGGTATCTATATGTGATGTTTTGAAGAAAAGGATGTCTCAACATGAAAAAATAAAGTTCAGATTTTTTGTAATGAAATTCTTAACTCAAGTTTTAATTTGTTAGGTTAAACTAATATTTCATTTATTATGTCATTATAAGATTATTTTTGAATATAATTTTTATTATAATATGTTTTATTTCTACTTGTTTTAGGTGGAATTACACTGAATACACATAATTGATTCATTTGATTAATGCTTAATTCAATAATAAGATAATTGTATGGGATTTTTGTATCACTTTTATTTCTATAGGAAAAATGTTTTATAGACTAATTTTTTATTTTTTGTAGTGTATATATTGCTCATGAATGTATTTAATGAGTCTTATCCTGAAGATTATGGTATTAAAATATCTATATTCTTTTCTTTTAGGGGGAATATGATTTGACTAATTACAAAGTGGTAAGGGATAATTTTCACAATCACATTATTATTTGGTATTGCTTATATATCTATTAGGGAATATGTCTCTTCCATGTCCATGTTTCCTAAAAAAATTTAAAATGATGAAATTTTTACTAATTTCTTTTAAAGGAATATTTATAATTTTTCATTTTTCTAGAAAAAAATACAAAAAGATTGTTTTTACAACTTATATGGTATGAGTGGATTTTTTATCCTGAATGATTCCTTAATGTATTGAAGATTCCTTTATAATATTACAATGTTCTTTTCAAATAAAATTTTTTCTTTTATAATTTCAAGATATTGAAAATAATCAAAATATAAAGGATATTTTTCTACAGAATCATTTAAGGTTTCCAAAAAAAATCCATATATGACATCATTATTTGACATTATTTATAATTTACTTGGGATGTGATCCAAGGATACCATTATTATTCTTTCACTGGATCTGTTATTTTTATTATGGCATGATTTTTATTAAATCTATTACTTTTCTGTTGGTTATGAAAAAATGAAATGTTTATAAACCCCATTTTGAATGGGTTTTGATATGATGAATGATTTATATTCTTGTGGAAATAATATGTATAGTTTTAATTATGTGATGATAATGAACTATATAACCCTCAAATTCATTGGGTGAAGATTTATATCTCATTATATATTCATGACTAGAATTGGGAGTGAAACTTGTTCTGTTATATAGGGCTGGAACGAGAAGTGAACTCAGTTCCTTAAAGGCATTTGTCCGCTAGGATTTTCTTGGCATGAACCTTGACTAATATTGAAATGATTTTCTATGATTATGTGTATTCCATAATCCCTTATTATATGTTATGCATTCATGTCTCATGTTCTTTGATTATATTAGCACTCATGTCTTAGGAACATCCATGTTTTATTCCATAACCCCAGATTTTGATCTTTGATGTAAAGTGTATATTTTTTAAATGTTATGTTCATAATCACATACCCTTATGCTCATATTATCCTTTAATATGGTCATGGTTTTATATCTCTTATTTTTTTCCCTTATAGAGTGTATAATATTACCCTTTTCTTATTTTTCTTTTTTCCCAGGTTATGAGGAAATATGTTAAATGAATTTTTCCTAAAATTATTTCACATGCATGATATTGATAGGTTATTGTGAAATCAAAAAAGATATGTATATTGGTATATAATATTGATCTTTATGAACTAGTTGTTTAATCAACCCATGTTTTTAAGAGTATTTCCTAATTCTATAATACTCTAAACCTACAAGTTTCTTTGGGTTTGTAAGTGATCCTATTTTTTTGACATTGAATGTTTTTTTAAAGAAAAAAATAGGTCAAACACTTATAAAGATTATTTCTTTAGAAGAATATTCAGAAGTTTGGATTCTAGGATATTACATTTGGTATCATATCGGTTTTTATATAACTTTTTAGATTAGGATGTTTTCACGAGAAGCTATATAAATAGTTATTGATATCATTATGGGTATATAAGACCGTATTTTCAGAGTATTGGAAACACATTTTTTAGGGTTTAAGTTATGAAATGTTAAGGAGGATAATGATATTTTTGGAGACATTTATTCTTATTTTAATTATGAATTATTTCATTTTGAGAAACAAAATGAAATTTATGAGAAAATTTTTGAGGTTAAAGCATTTCTTTAATGTTGAATATGTTAAGGTAATTTTGAGTATGTGTATCACATTTCAGTAATTTTATAAGGATTTTATTAACATATTTTTAGGAAAATGATATCCCAATGGATGGGTTATAACCCATCATGTCCAGAAAGGCCTTAGATATTGAACCAAAAAATGAAGGGTGACAAGGTATACTCACTTTCCACAAGCCTATGTGAAGTCCTGGTTAATATGAAATTTTCTTTTTAGTTAAAAAAATTGTGGATAATGAATAAGTTGAATATTTGGAACATATATTTTATATTATAGATAACCATGGGTTTAGATATTGATTTATTAGTTAAGTTATTAATGTTATTTTGGTGGAATATTTCTACTTTTGGAAAAACATATATGATATTATGGGTTATTATTTGAGGAATAAAGTTTGAATGTTTTTAGAGGAATATATTTTTTTATTGGGATTTATGGTTATTTTGGTTATTTACAAAAATGGTTAGCATATCTTTAATATTATTAGGGAAATTATTTTTTGGTATGATCCATTAAGGGTGATTGATTTCATTAACAGATAAATTTTAAAATTTATCTTGGAAAATGATCGGATAAAATCCCTCAGATTTTTTGTGTTTCAATATCAATATTGAAAATTTTTGGGGAATTTAGAGGGTAGTTTTATATTGAATTATTTGTTTTTAACATTGGATATTACTGATATAAGGGTTTATTCATTTTGGATATTTAGCTTATATTATAATAACAATTTTCGTTTTTATTAATTCCTAAATAAAGGGTCGATATATAGTTATTATTTTGTGGATTTTTTATCAATAAAAGATGATTTTGAGGCTTCAGGAATAAAAAAAATATCTTGATTACACATTGTTGGTTCAAAAGATGAGTTTGTTATTGAAATTTGTTAAAGGAAAAGACTATAATTTTCAAGTAAGTATTTTTACATATGTTATTAATATAGGAAGTAAAATAATTCCTCAACTCTAGGAACATTATTTTTGAACAAAATACATTATCCATATACTTTTCTTATCAAGGAATCAATGGCCTTTTAATCCATCATAGTTGTATAGTTTTGTGGTGGTTATCTTTATAATTACCATTTTATCTATCACTATCCATCAAAACTTCATAGCTAGGATTCTCTTCCATGTCCCTATTTTTATTTTCTAATAATTATCTTCTAATCGGGACCCTAGTTGTGTGGTGACCTTCATATTTTCATTTTCCTCTACATAAGAGGATGTTTTATTGACCATTTTTCCGATATGGGATTTCAAAAAATCTATATTGAAAATTAAACCCTTGGTTTCTGAAAACAAGTAAATATTGAGAGGGATAAATTTAATAAATGGAGGAGAATGTAACATCTAGTGATTTTAAAATAAAATACTACTCTTGATGATGTACAATATACACAACATCGAGTGTAAACGAACAATTAAATGTTATTATTTAAATGTGATCATTGTAACCTAGCCATTAAATTAGCAGGAATGAATCATATTAAAGGAATTATGAAATATATATAACAGTTATACTCATTTATAATTTATTAATTAATTATTTTTAAATAGGTAGTATATTTTTAGTAAATTCAGTTTATTTATCCAAAACATATTTTCTTCAAAAATTATTTTTATTTATTTTTATGTACAAATAATATAATTAATTTCTACAGATTTTAAAAAAATATATTTATAAAATGAATTTAATTTTTTAAATTAGTATATCAAAATATTCCTAAGGATAAATTTTTATAATTTTATATTTTTCAAGGAATGGTGAAAAATACTGATTATTATAATTCAAATATTTACAAGTTCAAATTATATTTCATATTAGTTTTAAATTTAACATAGTTGATTTTTATATAAAATAATCCAATTAAAGTTTTTCAAATGTATTTTATAATTGAATATAGAACAAAAACATTTTATATTTTAAAAGGACCTTTTTTTGAAAAATTGTTTTCATTGCGTTTTTTCAATTTAATTTTAAATCAAATTATTTAGATTATTTATTTTAAATTTTCAAAAATGGATGAAATATCTTAATTCATAAGGTAAAAATTTTGTAAAAATATTTTTTAGTTTCGTTCAATATTAATAGTAACCTCGGTAGTTTTTTGTTAGCAAGGTAAAGGGTAAATCAGATAGCTAAGGGTAAAAAATGATAAGTACTATAAAATTACAATAAAAATTGACCCAATTTTATGTTGTGATTTATTTTTGACTATAATCATCCACAAGTATAAATTATAACCATTAAGAGCCATTTGGATGAGATTATGAAATTTATAATATTTTATTTAAAGAAAATTCAAATATGTCATGCTCATATTTTAAATAACTATAAAATTTTTAATATAGGGTTATAAAGAAAATATGTTCATCTAAAAATAGAAATTTTAAAGATAAAATATTTTCTTACATCATGGTAATCTAATTTTAATTATTTAATGAAGAAATAATTACCTTAAATGCTCATACAATGCTGATGTAGTAATTATTTTATAAATAAAAATCTCAAATTAATGATTTTAAAAATATTAGAATAAATATAATTTGAGATAATTAATTTCATAAATAAATTTTCTAGATAACCTTGATAGGTTAGGGATATAAAAAATAGTTTTTTTTCTAATTTTAAGTTTTATCTTTATATTATTAATGTCAATGAAATGAATAGTCATTAAAATTTACATTAAGAATATTTAATAGTAAATAATATTTTATTAAATGATATAAAATTCCTAAAAATTTTAAATTCATCCAACTGATTGGTATAAGGTCTAAAATGTTATAAATGATCCATTTTTTGGTATTTTGGAATTTTATAGTAACTATTTTATCCCTCAATGTGTAAAAATAAATGTTGTCATGGTAAGAGTTAAGGGGGTTAAATAAAGGTTAAATCCAAAAGATATGGGTAAAACCATGACAAAAAATTGTCCAAAAAAAGTTATTAAGTTAATTGGAATCAACCTATATCGCCTTAGGATCTAATTTTAGTGTTTTAATGGGCACATTTCCCTAAAAATTACTTATATATTATTTAAATCAATTATAGTTACAAAATATCACTCTCTTTGTATTTAATATCATTTATGTGTACACATAAGGAAAAATGAATATATGAACAAAAAAATTACTATGTTTAAATAAATATATTTATATTCATTATATTAATTTATTTTTAATTTTTATGAATTATATAATTATCTTTAATTTTGGTGAAATACTAACAAAATATTTATTTATTTAATTGAAAAATAAAATAAATTACATTGAAAATATTAAGATTTGTAAAATTTGAATGAGATAACATGTGAAATTATTTTTATGGATCTATATAACCTATTATAGAGCTTTGAAAGAATTATATTTGAATTTCCTCTTTGTCTAGATGTATATGAAGTCAATGTAAGTTAATAATTTCAAAATTGATATTAATGACAATTAATCAAATTAATATTTTATTAAGTTATTTAAAAACCATGAAAAATTAAAATTAAAATGTTATTATTACAAGGATAAGAATTTCATAAATTTACTATTTATTTATAATGTTCACCATTTAAGTAAAAATTACAAACGTTTAATATTAAAAATGATTTTACTATGATTAAAATTAAAATGGACTAATTAAGGGTTAATCAAAATGATAAGTTTAAAATAATAAAAAATTTATATAAAATCTATTAGTCGATGAGATTAAAACCTTATATTATATTAGATTATAATACATGACCATTTTGTGATATTTAGATATAAAATTAAATTTTTATAATTTAATATTTTACGAAATCCCATAAATTCCTCTCACCTCAATTATAAAAGGGCACATCCTCTCTCAATTTTTTTTACATCACATTGAGCATTCTAGAATGACCATCTGTTACAGATTTCTCTTATCAACATCCCTAAATACATTCTATAGGTTCTATAATTCCCAAAATTCCAACCATATATCCCTTTATAATTTATCCAAAGGTGGCGTATCGATTAAAATGAGGTTTCAATATGAAAAAAAATGTTGAGACTCAGGGTAAGGGAATTCTCAACTTAATTTATGATTCATTGGGTTAAATATATATTTCATTGATTGTGAAATTATATTATAATGTTTGAAGTTAATTTTTATTATCTTTTAATGTGTTTATACTTGTTTTATGTGGATTTATAGCTAATACACATAATTGATTCATTTGATTAATAATCACTTCAATGATATGATAAGTGTAACGGATTTTATTGTCACTTTTATTTCAATGGGACATGTTTTTTCAATACTTATTTATTTTTTATGGTGTATATAATTCCCTAGAATGTATTTTATGTGTCTTATTATTAATATTGTGGTATTTAAATATCTATATAATTTCCTTTCTTTCATGGGGCATATTATTGGATTGATTACAAAGTGGTAAGGGTTAATTTTCAAAATCTCATTATTGTCTCGGATTCTTTATATATATAATGGGGGTATTTATCATCCACGTCCATGTTTCCTAAAAACTTTATTCAAAAATATATTTACAATTCTTCTAAAAAAATTTAAATACATTTTTACCCATGTGTGATTTTTTTCTAAAAAGATTGAGGGGAATATTTTTCTCATATTCTAAATGAGGCACTTTGTGAATTTTCTAGAAAAATACAAAAAGAATGTTTTTTAACTCATACAGCATGATTGGGTATTTCCTCTTCCATGGTTACCTAATGTATTAAAGCTTCAGTTGTAATTTTTCAAGGTTATTTTTAAAGAATATTTTTTATTTTATAATTGTACGACATTTAAAAAATTGGTTTTAGAACAGAAACAATATTTCTCTCAAGAATCATTTCAAGAGATCATTCAAAATTAATTTCCATATTATAGAAAATAATTTGAAGTAATTTATCCTTTAATGGGGATATTATCCAAGGATACCATCCTTATTATTTCTCTGTATAGTTTATGTTTATGATTGAATGATGTTTATGAATTATATTACTTTTCCATGGGTTATGCAATAATGAAATGTTTATGAAACTCATTTTTATTGGTTTTTACATTATGAATGTTTTATATTCTTAAGGAACACATATGTAGGGTTTTCATTATTTGAAATATGGGACCAATATCTCCCTCTAATGCATTGGGTAAATATTTATATCTCATATGAGAAACAGAACTGGAATGGTGAGTGAACCTGGTTCAGTAATACATAGCTAGAAAAAGGATTGAACATGGAAAAATAACTTTGCCTACTATGATGGTCTTGGAAGAGATCCTTGGATAATATGGAAATGATTTTCTATTCTTATGTGTATTCCATAACTCCATGTCTTATTTTATTCTCTCATGGCTCATATTAATTGATTATTTTATGACTAATGTCCTATGACCATCAATATTTTATTCCATGACCCTAAATTTTGATCTTTGATATGCGTGGTTTAATTTTCAAATATTATATTCATGATCACATACACTTATACAAATCTTATGATTTCATATGATCATGTATTGATATCTCCTATGTTTACACTTACTGAGAATCTGAGATCATCCTTTTCTTATGTTTCATTTCCCCATTTATGAGGAAACTATTAAATAAATTTTTTCTATAAGGTCTTCACATATGTGATATTGATGACTAATTGTGAAAAAAGAAAAACTGGATATAGTGGTAGATAATGTTGATCTTTATGAAAATATTTTTTATGGATCCAATTTGTTAATAGTTTTTCATAATTCTCTAAAAAAACTAAAGTTAAAAGGTCATTGTTTATTTAAGTGATCCAATATTTTATTTTGATGTTGTATGTTTTTTATGAAAAAAATTGGGTCAAAATTGTAATGTTTATGTCATTAGAAGCTAATTTGGAAGTGTGGATTCTAGGATATTACATGTATAATTGGTTTTTACATTCAATTCTTTTAAAACTAAATTTCCCTTAATATATAGAAATGACATAATTGGATAGAGTACTTTAATATTTTCCCTTTTCTCAATTGATTTAAAATTAATATTGTTAATAATTCCATTCATGTTCATGATGGTATTAAAAGAAGTTTTAAAAATTATCACTCTCCTATGTTTTGGAATTCTAGATTAAGTCATATCTACAAAGAAATAATTCAAAGATAATAAATAATGTGTTACTTAGTACTGTTAAATTTACTAAATTTGGGACTTATTTGGATTTTGTTAAGGGGAATAAACCCACTATATTAATGAATAGTGAAACTATATATTTTATTATATTTTAAATCATACATACATATATATTTAGTTCAAAAATTGATTTACATAGCTTTCAATTCTTCAATTAATTCATAGATAACTATTCATGATATTTGTTTCTCTACTTTCTACATATTAAAAATGAATATTTTGATTCCTTTAAAGTTTTTAAGGTTGAGGTGGATAAATAGTGTGATAATAAAATTAATATCATGTGTTAAAATCAAGGTGTAAAGTATTATAGAATATACCCTAAGGATGAACAATTTTTTTTTAGTTTTTTATATGGAAGTAGAGTAGTTCCCCAAAAAACTATATATGGTTCACTAAACCAAAATAGGGTAGCTAAAAGAAGAAACCACACCTTAATGGGCATGGTATAGAGTATGCTTAATAATTTAATGATAACAAAATTCATGTGGATATAATCACTTAAAATGACATAATATATTTTAAATGAGGTTCTAAAAATGTTAGTATCAAAAATACCTTTTGAGTTGTTTAAGGGTTGTAAACTGAGTTTATGAAATTTTTACATTTGAGGATTCCCATCATAATTGAAAGTAAATAACCCAAGAGAATGTAAATTGGATCAAAGTACCATAAGTGGTTTATTTATTAGATATGTTGAAAGATCTATAGTATATCGATTTTATTCTCCATAATTGAACCCTAGAATTATTAAATCAAGAAATTAAAAATATCTTGAAAATGAATTGATTAGTTAGATCAATCATATCAGAAATTATTCTAAGAAAGGTAATTCATAGGTACACCCCTCTTCTTCATCTGATCGACTGATAATTATTCATAACACTCTTTATTTATCATGTGGTGTTCGAAAACAAATATTATTTCTCAATCTGTTTATATTCAACTTATGTTCCATATAGTTCAAGAATATTGAACTATTGAACAACCAGTTGAACCTCACTTTTCTTTATAAAATGTAGTAGATACGTTAATATTTTATACTATGATGAAAATATCAACAATTTATATTGTCTAGATAGTGTATTTATAAGAATATGAAAATAATATTAGAGATAAAAATGGTCTTGAAACATTCTCATAATCCATGAGTTATAATGGTTCAAAATGGTGGTACAATGCCATGATTTAGTAGATGAATTCCATGAACAGAAATGAAGTTTTGGACCTTATTTAGTTACCACATAATTTTAAACCTATTTGATATAAATTAATTTTTAATACCAAGAAAAATTCATTAGGTAACATTTAGATATACAAGGCCAAACTAGTTTCTAAAGGATTCACTCAAAAGTAAGCAACCAATTATATTAATAAATTATCTCTGTTATCTAAAATGGATTCTATTATTTTTTTGGAATTATTAGCATATCTTTATTTTTAATTACAAATAAAATGATGTGAAAACTACCTATCTTAAAGGAAATATATATAAGGATGTCTACAAGAAACAACCAAAAGGATTCCTCTCTAGTGACGGTGAGAATTTAGTGTGCAATATTAAAAGGCCCATCTACGGTTAAAAATAAGCATCTATATAGTGGTATTCATGGTTTCATGATGTAATTTATTCATTTGGTTTTTAATAAAACATTATGGATCAATGTTTATACAATAAGTTTAGTGGGAGTAAAAAAATTACTTTATTTATACATAGATTACATTTTACTTACAACTAATAACAAGGAATTGATATATGAGGTTAAATATTTTCTCTCTAAATGATTTGAAATAAAATATATGGGATATTAATCATATGTAATTATAATTAAAATTAAAATAAATAGGATGAGAATAATTAAGGGATTGTCTCAATAAAATTATACTAATAAAGTTTTATAAAGACTCCAGATGAATGAATATACACCAAGTATAACACCCAATATTGATGGAGATTAAATCAAATTTATCCCATGCCATAAAAATTCTTTGGAATTATATCTAATGAAAAAAAATACCATATTCTTCCAATGTTAATAGTTTAATGTATGATTTGTTATAAACAAGGCCTGGCATTGCATTTATAGTTGGAATGTTGGGATGATATTAACATAATCAAGGTATTAATAATTTTAAATCCATGAATAAGTTGTAGAGATACCTTTAGAGGACTAAATAATACATCCTTATTTATTAATGGACCAATATCTTGGAAATTTCTGGATATTTAAATGAATATTTTTTCAGTTATGTTGATTCATGAAAATCAACTTTGGGTTAAACCTATGTGATGGATGGAAGAGATGTATCATTTATAGGTATCAAACAGAAATTGATGTATATTGTCATAGATGGTAATATGGAAGAAGAGAATTATGTATATTTTAAAACAAAAGTTAATATTAAACTAATTCATGTTAACGTATTGTGGATAGATAAAATAAAAAACATAATATATTTTTATAGTTTTTATTCTGAAAAATTACCATACATCTACACTTTAAAACCATATACTCTATGAGAGGTATGATAGTCAATAAATGAGCTGACTTTTTAATGGGAGTCACATCCTTATTACAAACTACCTTTTTTAGTAGAGGCACAACCACTAAACAACATTAATTTTAAATTTAAGCCACTACCAAACTATAAAATATACATTTTTTGAGGGTATGACCAGATATAGAAACTTCTTTTGTGAGGGAAAATCATAAACCAATATACCAATACAACATAGGAGAATAGATATAAATAATTAAGAAGACAAACATGAGATCCAATCGACAAAGATAGAGGTAGAGCAGTATTACTAGCTCGACTAGACTTAAGAAATATTTCATGTATCTGAAATAATAAGGTTGTAGTGATCTTGAAAACTTCACTTTTTCTATGTTTAAACTTTGAAAAATGTATGTGTAAGATCACTTGTAAAAATTTTAGTTCACAATTGTATTTTATGCATCACTTAATAGTATTGATTATATCTTTTTCAGTCATGTTTATATAAAAATTATATGTTGTATATAGATATATATTTAATTAAATAGGAGTCCACAATACCTATAAAAACTTTATAATTATTAAAATAATTCAATAATAATAATGACAACATTAGCCATATTTTCTCCATAAATACAATTGATGTTCATCAATCAAGAATACTCAATCAGAATTTCCAAAATAAAAACCTTGAAATAATGAACTACTATATAGATTTTCAATAATTTTAAATAATATCTATAACAATAAACCATGAATACATATTCAAACAACTTTGAATATTCCTAAAAATCATACAATTCAGTTTCCAACATTTTAATTTTAGAAATAATTTCCAGAAATATGTGGTGTTGTATAATAATCAATCAAAACTTAAAAACACTCATATTAACTCATGAAAAATAAACAAATAATTTCATATAATCCATGTGTAACATTCCAATAAATATCACCTTTTAAATATAATTCCATAATATCAATTTGAAATAGCTATAAAATTTTAAATAAATAAAATAGATGATATTATAAAAAATAAATCTCTGAAAAAACCAAAATAAGAAATGTAAGACTTCACTACATAGTCATGTAAGAAACTTATTTCACATAATATATTTCATTCTAATAATACATTCAATTTCATAATAAACTGATATTTTTAAGTCTTCTAGGTTTTATAAGACATTAGAAATAGTAAATTTTCATGTTTTTAAAATTCATTTAAACATGTGTAAGACTCTTAATAAATTTGTGTCACACTATATAAAATCATGTATACCTCTATACATTTCATAAATTAGACTTTTCTAAAATTTCTTATATCAAAAAATAAATTTTCATCTTATTATAAGACTTTTGAAAACTGAATAACAAATTTTCAAAAAACATGTAACACTTTTTTCTAAATGGAATTTCTCTCTTTATATCACTTTTCACAGAACCCCAGAAAAACCAGTTTTATAAAAAATTAATAACATATAAAGAATAAAAAATAATTAATAATTAATTAAATAATTAAAAATAATTAATTAATTGATAAATAAATAATAATAAACAAATTCAACATCATTCTTTTCTTTTACATGAAATTTAAGCTTCAAGCATGGAATCAAAAGTATAAATAATAGCTGGGGATGTAATTATCAAAAAATAAAAAATTTAAGTGGGGAATTTTAATTATAAAAATAAATTCAGTGAAAAAGATCCACTAAACAGTATCCCTATTTTCATAATTAAAAACTGAAAAATTATTATAAAAAATCTTATCCATTTTTTAAATAATAAAAAAGATAAAAAATTATCCCCTAAAATATATAACAAGAATCATGAAAACATTCATTAATGTAGTATAAAGTTAAAATATATGATTTAAATATAATTTGAAAATAAATTTGAATTATTTTTAAAAATCTATTTGTAAACTCATCATAAGTCCCCCTAAAATAATGAATATATATATGAATTAATAAATTGATACGGAAATAAATAGTAAAAAATGATAACATCCCTAATGTTGGAGGAGTGAGTATCTCAAGATGGAGTGTGAATTATATACCTAATAAAATTTTATATTTAAAACAGGTTTAAATAAAATCCAACAATTTAAGTTAAACAGTCTAGTTTGTTAAAATAGAAGATTGATATAAGTTTTAGTCTTCTAAATGAATTCTAAATGATTGATTATGTCTTAGTTAAAATAATATACAATATTAATTTAACTTTTTAAATCAATTTACAGAGTAAAAAACTTATATAAACACTAATTAAAAAAATATCGAAGTTGTGATTTTTTTATAGTTAAAAACATATTCAGTTTAAGGATCAAAAATAAAGAAAAGAAAAACAAAATACATAGTGTAATAGAATACAAGAGGTTCAGTCCCAAGTCAATACTTAATCCTATCCACTTGGAAATCACCAATTTCCAAGAAGATTGTATAAAATAATCAATTATCCACAGCCTAGATTGGGTGTACAATAGTAAAACAACCATCCAGGAAAAATAGTACCTATTCCAAAAACCCATGGGAATAATCAATAAAAAAACCACACATGGACAACTTCCAAAACACTATAGTAAAACAAAAATAAATAAATTTTGAGAAGATATATTGTATATTCTAGTTAAAGAGAATGAGTTAGTGTGTGTGTGCTTAAAATAGAGTCAGAACATAGATTTCATAATGTAAAGAAAGTAAACAGACCTAGTAAATAGAATATGTTAATAAGGTATGTTACTTGATATAATAATCTATGAATCTTGTAACTCTTTGATTGTATCTTGAGTGGTATATTGAGTTGATTTTATGAAGTTGTTAGTAGAAAAAGTGTTGTAAACTCTTTTTTCTAACTATAGGAAGTAATCTGGGTGTTGAGTGTGCTTCACTTCTACTATAATTGATCACTAGTAAAGATGATTTAAGTAAGGTACATCAATATTCTTATTATCTTAAAATGTTCAATTCTATCTCACTGTGTGTATTGGTTCTTAGTTCATTTATTGTTCCTCTATATCATTCGAATTAGGAAGTATAATCCTTATTTTATCAACAACATGCATGAGTGTCAAGGTGGGAATAATCATCTGGATATCCAGAATCCTCATACTCATAGCTGATACATTATTTAATGTAGCTATGAAATACAATTATGAACAATCATTAAAATAAGTTTCTGCATTAAATTTTACAATACTATCATTAAACACATTTAATTCAAAATAAATAGAATAGTGGTAATGATTATTTTTGAACGGTGGCATGGTCTGATGGAATCTTGATCGGGTAGTGACTTGATCTAGCAGTGACTGATTCTGGCAGTGACTCAGGCTGGCGGTGACTCGTGCTGCCGGTGAGTCAACTTCAATGGTGACTCAAGAATTAAGGTAGGTATTTCTAACACTTATCCAAATTTTGGGTCTAACATTGAGTCATCCTATGGTGATATGTAACTCCCATAATTCACCAAAATTTTGTTTTGGTGGTGACTCATTGATCACGGTAGGTGATTCCAGTACTTATCCAAATTTGAGTTCTAGTAGTGAGCCATTACTGCCGGTGACTCGACCTCAACGGTGAGTCATCCTTGGCCATGACTAATTTTAAATGGTGAGTTATCCTTGATGGTGACTTAATGAAAATAGTTATTCTTTACTAGACTTAACCAAATTATCACTAATCTACCTCATAGTGTAAAATTCTACCATAAAACATAAAAATAATTAATATTCTAATAAACATTATTTTGTGATCATTAAAATAGGGTTACAACAATCTCCCCATTTTTATGATCACAAATCTTGGCATTTTATTCAATTGGTATCAAAGAAAAACAAAGTACAACCTAATTAGATAGTAAATAGTATCAAATAAATATATCATAAAAGGAATAAATTAAACATAAATATGGAAATTAATTTCTGTATGTTATCAATGGAATACTAATATTAAAATAAAATGATATAATCTTCTCCCCATTTCGGGATTATCAAAAATTGAATATAAAACATGACATTCATTGAAGTAATGTATTAACAAATAGAATATGAATAATCATAGAATTTCCAATTAAGAAAGTACAAAAAAAATGTTTCAACAAAAGGTTTCACAAAAACAACCCCATAAAAGACAAAAGGCCTAATACTTGACACTTTTCATGATGTGTGGAAGAATCGAGATTTAATTTTTTATTTCCTTTTGTCCACATTAGAAGGCTTAAAATCCAAACCTGAAGGATCTCTAGGAATGGTTGTAGGAACATTGGTCAGAGTATAAGGATCTCTGATGATTATTGGTCTGAGTTGTTTCATAGCTTCTCTAAGAGAGAGGGTTAAAGGATAAAAATGTGCTGGAAAGTGTGTATTGGGATCTCTGGTCAAAATGGGCTTGAAGAACTATGGAGTAGGTGGAGGAGGGGTTAGATGAGTTGTAACTGGAATGGCCTCATGGGACACAACAATAGTTCCAAGAACATGCAGAAATGGATTCATAAGATTTATGAAATATATTGTAATATTACCACCTCTCTATATTGAACTGAAGAAATATTTATTATCTTCCATAAACCTCTAAAGCAGTGGAGTTGTGACCTCTAATCGGGTCACTTTCACTATAAATTCTTGTTTCATAGGTGGCATCCTCATATTTTCAGCATGAAACATAAACTGATAATTCAACTCATGCTTGGTGAAAATCATGGAAATATAATACAATATACTGTCAGTGATGGTTTCTCTTTCAGAATTCATGTCCTTCATATACCCCCTGCCCACCATGTGAACATCATCACTATTATACTTAAACCTCCTTAGACTATCCTAACGGATGGAGGGTTCACCACCTGAAGAATCTCTATGCTCTTCCCTTACAGCTAACCTGAGCATCTTAACATAAAAAATAGGAGGAGGAGCACTAGAACTAAAATTCATAGAAGAAAGATTCCCTATTATCACATGTAAGACATCAACAAAAGAAGAAAATGATTTATGTATCACTTTTATCATAGATCTCACAGACTCCTACTTAATAGAAATTCTCCTATTTTCAATCTATACCTCCTCATTATGGTTCATGATTTTATGTTGAATATAATGCATCACCAACTAAAAAATACCTTGCATATTTTTCACATAACCTTGTGACAAGCTGTAACATCCCAGTTCCGGAAGCCACCCAAAGGCGCCCCGTATCCGGTTGGTCACATGGCCTCAAGTGCATTTCCCCAAACCCTAGAGGCTTCCAACTAGAAGTGAGGGTTTTCGGTGTGATAGTGGGAAAACTGTTCCCTCATTGGTAGAGTACACAGCAGAATTAAACAAATACATACAAGAGCGGAAGCAATCATGATGTCATACCAAAAATAAACCGTAAAAAACTGATAGCATAAAATGGAGAATATATATATAATGATGCATGATACATATGTCTAGGAAAACAATGAAACAAAGCACAATGCTGAAATAAAGTATGAAACCAAGTACAAAAGAAAACAATAATTAGCTCCACAGCATCGTAAGCCTAAGCTTGGTCCCATGCTCTTCAGCTCCACAGCATGTCAAGTACCCGAAGTAGAAGGGTGTTTGCCCTTGTCTAGACCTACAATAATATAATCTGTTTGGGCCCAAAAGCATGGTCCAAACAGGGTTTGAGACTAAATACCAGTAGGCAACCACCACGATATATGTTCCTAAAAATCAAGAGTATATGGTAGGTAAAAGTACAGGAACCAGTAAATAGGAAAGTAATCAACAGTAAACAATCCACAGTTCAATATCAAGAAACTACTAACAAAAAGATAAAACACAGCAGGTAACCCTCTGGGCAGTACACTCAGTCTAACCCCTCTGGTTCTACCCAATAAGTACAAGAAAGCATCTAAACACAAGGCAACCCTATGGGAAGTACTCACAGCATATCCCCTCTGGTTCAGCTTAAGCATAGACTCTCTGAGGAAGCACTCACCATCAATTCCCCCTATATTCTCGTATCATAACTAAATGTGCTCTAGGGAAGCACTTACGTCACATTCCCTCTGTGGATCGTGTCGAGGAACTACAAACACTCTGAGGAAGCACTCAACATCAATTCCTCATGTGGTCTCGCATCGTAACTATAAAGACACTCTGGAGAATCCCACAACATCCATTCTCCCTATGGTCTATACACTAGGTTCTCACGGCCCCATGTAATTCAAGCATGTGTAGCAGCGCGTAATGGCCAAGGTAACCTGAAGAACTACTTGGCTAGAATTCTACAGCACAACAGTATAATAGAACTACAGTTACACCATCCTACAATACTAGGCATGGGAAAGTAAACAGCAGCCTAACAGGAAAATCAAGACCCAAAGTTCCAAACAGGAAAAACATGCATAGGAAAAACATCCAAATCACAACAATTCACCCTATTCACAAACAATAATCATCTACTCAGTGATACCAACATAGAAGAGAAACAAATTGGGCTATAATGGTAAATGATCAATACCCCGTTCGTGGGTATTGTGCAATTTTGCACATAAAACTCAAGGACTGTCTATGGAAAGGCACAAACCACCTACATCAATGTTGGAGGATCAAGATACTTGAACCACGAGGCTTGAATAAACTTATAACTCCATAGATCTATGAAAAAATACACAACTTTCAACCCAAGATATCTCACGAAAGAGGAGAAATCATGAAATGAGGCTCAAGAAAAAGAGAGAACTCACAGATGTGATTCCAACACAACCAACTATGTTCTATTCGGAGGACGAATAGAGTCTCAGGGTCTTGTCGAAGATCCGCAGCCATACGGGTTCTCTCAGATGAAAGAAACCTAGAAAAAGGGTGTTATGTCCGTCATATGTGACCCCAGTGCGTTTAATGAAAAAAAAACAAACTACACGGTGTGTAATTTTAGAGTACACTGAGTGTACTTTCTGTTTCCTCACTCCACATTAAGCAGCCTCTAGGTCACCCCACATGGCTGTGTATAAGGCCACTACACGGCCAGCACACGGCTACCTGTGGTAACCGAGTACACAGCGTGTACTTCAAAAATATCCAAAAATTCATTTTTTTCTCAAAAACTCCAAAAAAAAATAAAAACATACCTGAAAAGAAGATCTAGGTTCTTAAAAACTTCCCCCCTTAAATAAATCCATCCCCAAAATTTCCCTAGCGTGGGGTAGAAGAAGAAACCCCAAATAGCTCCAGCCATTGGGCTCGTACATAGGCCTCTCTCTCCCCAGTCCCGTCCTATACCCGCCCGTACTGCCATAGCACTTGTAATAGAGGAATAGACCCACCACAGAGAACCTTTTTACTATGATCGGCAATATGGATAGGATGCTCCTTGAACGATGCATCCACTTCTAACTCAACTTCCTCAGGTTGAAGGACATGCTCCCCGAAAGCCACCCAAAGGCACCCCGTACCCTGTTGGTCACATGCCATCAAGCACATTTCCCCAAATGCCAGAAGCTGCCGACTAGCAGTGAGGGCCTTATGTGTGATAGTGGGGAAACTATGCCCTCATTGTTAGAGTACACAGTGGGAGTAAACAAATACATACAAGAGCGGAAACAATAGTGATTTCATACAAAAAATAAATAGTGGAAAACTGATAGCATAAACTGGAGCGCATATATATAAATGCATGATACATATGTCTATTAAAATGGTGAAACAAAGCACAATGCTGAAATACAGTACTAAACCAAGTAAAAAATAAAATAGTAATCATCTTCACAGAATTACAAGCCTAAGCTTGGTCTCGTGCTCTCCAGCTCCACAGCATGTCAAGTACCTGAAGTAGAAGGGCGCTTACCCTTGTCTAGACATGCAACAATATAATTTGTTTGGGCCCAAAATCATATCCCAAATAGGGTGTGAGACTAAATCCTAGTAGGCAACCACCACGAGATCTGTGTTTAACATTCAAGAGTATATGGATGGTAAAAGTACAGGAACCAGTAAACTGGAAAGTGCTCAACAGTAAACAATCCACAGTTCAATATCAAGAAACAACTAACAAGAAGATAAAACACAACAAGTAACACTCTTGGAAGAACACTAAGTTTAACCCCTCTGGTCCTACCCAACAAGTACAACCAAGTAGATAAACAAAAGGCAACCATTTGGTAAGTACTCATAACCTATCCCCTCTGGTTCAGCTTAAGCATATACTCTCTGAGGAAACACTCACCCTCAATTCCCCCTATAGTCTTGTATCGTAACTGAAGGCGCTCTAGGGAAGAACTTACGTCACATTTCCCTCTGTGGCCCACATCAAGGAACTACATACACTATAAGGAATCACTCAATGTCAATTCCCCATGTGGTCTCGCATAGTAACTATAAAGACACTCTGGAGAATCCCTCAACGTCCATTCTCCCTATGGTCTATACACTAGGTTCTCACGGCCCTGTATAAGTCAAGAAAGTGTACTAGTTCATAACGGACAAGGTAACCTCAAGAACTACTTGGCTAGAATTCTACATCACAACAGCATTACAGAACTAAAGTCACACCATACTACAATACTAGGCATGGGAAAGTAAACAGCAGCCTAACAGGTAAATCAAGACCCAAAGGTCCAAACATGCAAAACATGCATGGGAAAAACATCCAAAGCACAAAAATTCACCCTATTCACAAACAATAATCATCTTCTTAGGCATACCAGCATAGCAGATAAACAATAGGGTTAGAATGGTAAATGCGCAATACCCCATTCATGGGTATTGATATATTTTACACATAAAACTCAAGGACTATCTACAGAAAGGAACAAACCACCTACCTCGGTTTTGGGATATCAAGATACTTGAACCATGAGGCTTGAATCGCCTTAGAATGCCATAGATCTAAAAAAACGTATAAAATTTTCAACCCATGATAAATCATGAAATATGGGAAATCATGAAATGAGGCTCAATCAGAAGAGATAACTCAACTATGCGATTCCAATGCAACCAACGGTGTTCGATTCAGAGGAAGGATAGAGGCTCGGGGGCTCATCGATGATCCGCGGCCGTACGGGTTCTCTCGGATGAACAAAACCTAGAATAAGGGTGTTCTATCCGTTAGACGTGACCCCGATGCGTTTAATGAAAAAAAAACTACAAAGCATGTAATTTTAGAGTACATGACTTGTACTTGCTGTTTATGTACTCCACATTAAGAGGCCTCTAGGTCACGCCACATGGTTGTGTGCAAGGCCACTACACGGCCAGCACACAGCTACCCACGGTAACTGAGCACACGGCATGTACTCGTAAAGTACATGGCGTGTACTTCAAAATTTTCCAGAAACTCATTTTTTTCTCAAAAACTCTAGAAAAAAGAAAAACATACCTGAAAAGAAGATCCAGGTTCTTACACAAGCGGTGCTTGTTTATTCAAAATAACAGCAAAATCAGATATCATCTTATTTCTAAAATATTCCAATTCACCTCTTATGAAAACACCCACTTGCGCTTGTGGAACAACAGGGGAAGGTAAGGTTGCAGGGGAAACGATAGGTGCAGATACATCAGAAGAAAAACTTACCAACTATCCTACATCATCTATCTGATTCACCAATGATCCGTCAGTATCCCTTTATTCTCAAATATTAGTTCCAGTATTATTTGGTGGAATACTGGGGAACTTATATCATTATTCAAACATTGGGTCCATCCAACTCTCAGAATACTTACTAAGAGTCTCAACAACTGAAGTTTATGAAGCTTTAGAAAAAACTATAGTAGGTACAACAATAGGGACCTCAACCACTCTATGTGCAACACCTGGTTTCTCAAAAATATAAGGGTTAACTCCCATATTATTAGAAACTAACTCCTCATAAACACTAGAACCATTGATATGCTCATCCAATGACTATTCAACAATAGTCTGCTCAACAACCATATGAACATCATTTGATAGTCCAGAGATATCACCTCCAGTAGCAAAATTAGTATGATGACTTTCCAAACCTGTTAATTTCTCCCCCTCAGCTAATGATACATTTTCTTATCTTGTTTTCATGTCCATATCACTAATAAACCTGGTATAAGCTTCATATATAGAACCTAACACTCATAGATAAGGAATAAGACCCAGAGGCGTTTTCACATCCTCGGCTCTAATTCTTCCACTAGGGTCATCAGGGGAAGAATCTCTATCATATTCGCTTCCATTTCCATCACCATCCTCATCACAATTTTCATCGTCATATTATTCTCCTTCATAATATCCATTTTCCATAGAAGACTTGGAAAATCACTTGAACTACACTTCACCTGACACTTATTCTCTTCCTCATCACTTCATTATTTAAAAATACTTTCTTTGATAGGAAGTGTCCTAGGAGGACTAGGAGCACCATAGGTTATTGGAGGAGGACTTTTGGATAGGCATGTATCACTTCCTTCATCCACATGAAACTCCTTCTCCTCACCACTAGAGGCAGCAACTTCCTATTCCTCATCAGATTATTCAACAACCACATCAGGCTCCAATCCATGTTCTATAAGATCATTCAGTATTAAATGATAGTCAACTATCTTGAATTTATCAAAAATTATTTCACTATCATTGATCCATTACTTATTCAATAAATTCCATCTAAATTTCATCCTTATAAAAATCACCCTAGTGGTACAGAAGCCTCCATCATCCACTACCTATTATTTTTCTTTTGTAACAATACATTTGGTCTATAGTATATATGAAAGAAACTTAGGGTATATAAAGTAATTGGACCTTGAAGATGGCTTGGTTATTTCCAACATGTGAAGAATTATATATCTATACAAGTTTATATTATCTTCTATTTTCATCATATATAAAAGATAAACATACTGATACCTCATCGTAGAAAATTCACCCTTCCTTAGACACAAAATTTTCTGAATGAACTTGAAAAGCAACCTATATTCACCATCGTGTTCATAGGAAACTAGTATTCTCAAAATTCCATCTCAGGCTAACTCATCCAAAGATTATTCATAAAAAAGTCTCACTATACAGTGGAATATTCACTTGATAATCATTTGAAACTCCTTAATGAGGATCCATAAAACATTCATCCCACTCACTTTATAAAAAGACAGCATTTCATCCATTTATTATAGTTATCACCCAATCTTTATTTTCTTCAAAAAAAACATCAAAAGCTATTAAAACTTGGATACCAACCTCGGATAAAAAGGTCACTCATTAGAATAGAACCACTTCATCCAACCTTTATCAGGTTTAACTTTGAACACCAATAACTTGATCGACATTATCCATTCATCTTGGACATCTTTCTCAAGAACAACCACTGTCTTTTCAAGCTTGGGATACAGAGGCTCTATAATAGAACAAATATAATCCCCTTTTATCTTATTTTTTGGATGCGACTATTCAAGAGAATGCTCTGAATCTCACTTCATTCAGACAATGGATATTGGCTTAATAGTTTTGGAGGAAGCTAAATGAAGTTTGAAGGTTGTGAGTGAAATGGTCGTGAAAGGTTTCAAGAGAAAAAGCATTAGGGGTTGTGTATTTAAATTAGACAAAGTATATTATTTATATAATTTGGGATTTTAGGGATTCTAAAACTGAAAAAATGAAATGATAAATTAAATCTAATTAAAAATTAAATAATAATTAGAGATTAAGACTTGAATTATAAATAGTGAAAAATTAACAAATTCATATGATTTCAAAATTTAGGTAAAACCAATGGTGAGTAAAAACACAATGGTGAGAAAAATAAAATGATGGGAAAAACAAAAAAATGAGTAAAAAATCAATGGTGGGTAAAATATAATTGTTATTAAAAACTCAACAGTGGGTAAAACTCAATGGTGGGTAAAACTCAACAGTGGTTAAAAATCAACGGTTAGTCCCATAAAATTAAAATTAACCACAGTTAATCATGTCTAACTCATTTTTGATGTATTTAATTCTCTTATAATTAAAAGAAATAGTGATTATATCAATAAGGTGATGTTCTTTACAAATTTATTCAAGATTGATATCATCCTTTTGAAAATGAGATCTTAAAAAGTGATGTCTTACATCAATATGTTTTGTTATTGAGTAAGATAAAGGGTTCTTAGAAATATTTTTAGCACCTCTATTATCACAATTCATAGGGACATATCAGAATTGATATCCATAGCCTATTAATTTGTGTTTCATCTATAATATTTATGCATAAAATCTACTTGCATCTATGTATTTATCTTCATAAGTATATAGTGAAAAAATGTTTATTACTAGACCAAAAAAACTAGTGGCTTTCCCAAAATGTGACATGTTCCAAAGGTTCTTTTTCTATCTAATTTACACCCAAAAAATCAGCATCTGAATAACTAACTAGATCAAATTCTTGTACTCTTTGATAAAATAGTCCTAAATTGGTATTAAATTTGAGGTATTTGATAATTCATTTTTACATCAACTAGGTATGACAATTTTATATTTTCTTGAAAATGAGAACACATATATACACTAAACATTATGTCAGGTTGGAAAGTATTTAAGTAGATAAGACTTCTAATCATACATCTGTAACTAGTTTGATCCATAGATTTTACAGCTTCATCAAGATCCAACTTATAAGTAGAACTCAAAGGATTATCACTACTCTTCGTGTTATCCAAATTAAAATGTTTTAAAATATCCTTAGTATATTTACATTTATTTAAAATAATCCCTTCTCTATTTTGAAAAATCTAAAAAACCAAGAAAGAATTAGATTTCTCCCATTAAACTGATTTCAAATTCATTTTTCATCATTTTTGGAAAATTATTAAATAAAAAATTTTAGAATATTCAAAAAAATATCATATACATAATTTTGAACAACTATAACATCTTTTCAAAAAATATTAGAATGGTAGGATCAGCTATGACTTTTAAAAAACCATTTGAAATATGAAAAGAGTTGAGCCTACCAAACCACATTCGATGAGCTTGTTTTAAACCATATAAAGATTTTTTTAACTTAAAAACATGATTCAAAAAATTAGGGATTTAAAATCCAAGTGGTTTTTTAATAAAAAAACATCCTCAATTATATACCTATTTAATATTTCACTTTTTACATCCATTTATATTAGTTTCAATTATATATGTGCAACATAGACTATCAATATTCTAATGGATTCAAATCTGGCTATAGGAGAAAAAATCTACTCATAGTCTATACCTTCTTCTAGACTATATCCACTTCTAGACTATACCCTTGTGAAATTACACTAGCCTTATTACTTACTATAGTACCAGATTAATTAAACTTATTTTTAAACACCCATTTGTATCCTGTAGTCAAGGTGTTTGTGGGTCAATCAAAAAGTTCTCATAATTTATTTATTTCAAATTTATGGAGTTCTTATTGCATTACCATTACCCGGGTTTCACCATTAATTTCATCAATGATGTTCTTAGGATCAATATGTGACAATAATGTTTGATATTCAACTTAGTTTCTTAGAGAATATATAGTTTGTGTACCTATATCTAAGACTCCAACTACAACATCTAAAGGATGATTTTTAAGGGTGGTCCTAATAGCTCTTGAAAAAGAAGGTCCAGTCACTTTAGGGTTCTCTACAGGTTCAGGTTCATGTTCTGTAAATTAATCAAAATCGGATAATTTTATTAACTGTTTCATAGAAGATTCGGTAGGTCTAGAATGTAAGTTAAAACTAGAAAAATCAACCTCAAGATTCATTAAACTGGTATTAGGATCATGTGTATCTTTCTCATAAAATTTGATATGAATATACTCCTTCATAGTCTTGGTTCTTTTATTAAGAACACTAAAGTATTTACTATAAATAGAATAACCAAGGAAAATTCCATCATTAGTTTTGGAATCAAACCTTTCTAGATTATCCTTAGTGTTAAGATTAAATTATTTTAAAATAAAAACTCTAATGTAATTAACCTTAGGATGTATACTATTACAAAGCTCACAAGTGGTCTTATTCATGATAGGTATAATTAAAACTCTATGAATTGTATAGTTAGATGTATTCATAGCCTCTTCCCAAAAGTATATTGGTAGGTAAAATTCAATAAGAATAGTCTGGGATATCTCTTGAAATGTTATAATTATTCTTTCTACAAATAGATTCTTCTAAGTGATCTTAGGATCATATAAGTTATAACTATATCCATTTTTTGAGAAAAAAGATTCAAAGTATTCATTTTTAAACTCACATCCATGGTGACTTCTTAGGGTCTTAATTCTAACTCTTCTTAAGTTTTTTCTAGATATACCATAATTGGTAAAATAAAAATAATATTCACTCTTGTGATCTAAAAATAATACCCAAGTATACCTAGAAAATGCATCTACAAGTACATAAATGTAGTTCTTCCCATTTAAACTAGAAACTCTATGTGTTTTAAACAAGTCCATTTGAAGAAACTCAAGAGGTTTACAAGTTCAAACTTCATTATTTGATTTAAAATAAATCTTTTGTTATTTATCTTTTTGATAGGGGCCATAGACTTTGTCATTTTGGAATTCAAGTTTGAGTGGGTCCTTAAATAATCCTTTCCTAGTAAACTTTATAAGTTAGTGAATATTACATTGGCCTATTCTACTATTCAAAATAAAATATTCTCTATAAAATTCTCTCAAGGAGTAAAAATTCTAAGAACTCAAAGAATATAGATTAACGTCGTAAAAATTTTAATTTCTTAAAGCATTAAAATATAAATATTTTTTATAATTGAAAATATTACAATCACTATTCTCAAATTTATCCTGAAAACCATTGACACATAATTGTTAGATTCTAAGCAAGTTATATTTTAAACCATAAACAAATAGTAATTTTTAAATTAAAATTGAATTGGTGTTACCAATTTGGCTAATTCTAATGATATTTCCTTTTGCATTGTCACCAAGGTGGAATGACCACCATCAACCATTATAAGGCTCCTGAATCTAGATTAGTCTCTTTTCATATTCCAAGAATAAATAATTTCCAATTACCATAGATTCTTATATGATCTCTTTAAACAAATTTCCTTGGAAATTTTGTTCATGAATCACATGTTGGATTTCTTATAATTCTCTTCATTAGGTGAGTCATAGTCACTATATCTCTCCTTAGAGCCACTACAAGTTTCTTTCATCGATATCTTTTATTTTATATCCATTTCCATATATTTATTTTTATATTTCAATTTTTGATATAATTCCTTAACTAGTCCTTTTAGATTTCAATCATAGTATGTTATCTCATTTTAGTTGTCATCTCTCTTCAAATCCTTCTTCCAAGTTCCTCTGCTGTCATACTTTCCATTGTAGTTTTATTTCCTGATTAACATATTTTTATTATAATATTTGTTAAATATTCTATCCAAATGGGTGATTTATTCATCACTTCCTTATGGTGATTCTTCATCACTGGAAATTTCAACTTGAATATTTTCCTTTTAATTTTTGTTTAGATGTAGTAGACATGAAAGCTACTAACTTTTTTTGGGTTCATTATCTTTTCCATAGTTTACTTTATATTCTTCCTCATATATCATCAAATTCACAATAAATTCCTTGATATGTAGTTTACTTATGTCACAGTATTCCAATATGGAAACATATGTCCCTCTCCATCTCTTTAGAACACATAGGGACAGTCTCATGATTTGTTCTTTGTCGAACACTAGATTTCCAAAGGATCTCACAGCATTTCTATCGCATTGAACCTGAGATACATATCATAAATTAACTAATAAGGTTTCATCATCAAAGGATCATATTTAATGGTATATTTATTCAATATCATTTCTTCATAAATTTTGGTTCCTTCATGTGAAAATACTAAAGTATCTCAAATCTCCATAACTGTTTTACAAGTAGATATTCTATTTAATTCTATATCCCCTAAATAACAGTAATGGTTATTTGTGGATTTGAAATTATTGTTATAAAAATGCTTAATAGAATCATCCCAAGTACTTCTAGTAGTCTTAGGTAACTCATATGTATCCTCAATAGAAAACAAAATTTTAAAACCCATACTCTCTATATGATTTTTTATTTTGATTTTGCAGTAAGAATAATGGATTCCATTTAAAAAGGGATGTATTTCAGTATAAGAACCTTATTTCCTATTATCAATTTAAAAAATTAAATTTTGAACAAATATCTTTGAAACAACTAAACATCAGCTTTAAAAATATTTGAAAATTATTTATATAAATTCTTGGTCAGAGTGAGTATCTCAATAAGGGGTGAATTGAGTACCCACTAAAATTTTGTTTTAAAATAGGTTTAACTAAAATCTCCAAATTTAAGTAAAATAGCCCAATTTGTTAAAATATCATATCATATTAAGTTTTAATCTTTTTAAATATTTCTAAAATATTTATGAAGTCTTAGTTAAAATAATATATGATGTTACATTAACTTTTGAAATCAAATTACTAAATCAAAAAAATATATAAACACTAATTAAAATTGACTACCAAAGTTTTGATTTTTTTATAGTTTAAAATAGATTCATTTTAAGGTTTATAAATAAATCAAACAAAAAAATACACAATGGAAATGAATACAATAGGTTCAGTATCAACCTGATACTTAATCCTCTCCACATTGAAATCAATCATGCCAAGAAGAATATATAAAATAATCTATGATGCACAACCTGGATTGGGTTTACTATAGTAAAAAAACTATCTAGGCCACACAATACCTCTTGCAGAAACCCATGGGAATAAACAATACACAATCTACATAGGGACATCCTCCACAACACAATGGGAAAACAGGAATAAATATATTTTGGGAACATATCTTTTATCTTCTAACTAAAGTGATGGAGTCAATGTGTGTGTTTAAAATAAAGTAAGAAAAAATGTTCATAATGTAAAGAAAATAAATAGACTGAGAAAATAAAAGATATTAAGAAGGTATGTTGCTTAGTCTGGTAATCTATCAATATTTTTACTCCTTGATTATATCTTGATTGGTAGCTCGAGCTGAATTTCTGAAGTTTGCAGTAGAACATAGTGTTATAAACTCTTTGATCTGACTATAGGAATTAGTTTGGTTGTACATTGTGGTTGACTTCTATTAAAATTGATCACTGGTAAATATGCTTCAATTATGGCACAAAAATATTCTTTTGATATTATAATGTTCATATTTAGATCATTGTGTGTGTGTCTTGGATCTCATCTCATTTAGTAATCCTCTATATAATTTTAACAAGTATTCTCTATCATTTATCATCATCACGAAAGAGTGTCCATATGGAGAACAATCATCGGAATATCCTAAATCTTCATACTCATAGATGACACATTATTTAATGTATAACTGTAATATAAGTAAGATCAATCATTAAAATAAGTTTTGGTATTAAATTAGATAATACATCCATTAGAACAATTTGATTCAAAATAAATAGAATAATGGTGGTGAGTCTTTTGGAATATTGAGACAGTCTAGAGGTGTCTTGATCTAGGGGTGATAGGATCTAGTGGTGACTGGATCTAGTAGTGACTTGGGTTGGTGGTGACTCAGGATAGTGGTGACTTAGGATAGCAGCGATTTAAGTTCAATGGTCACTTAGGTCTAGTGGTAGGACTTTTTGACACTTATCCAAATTTATAGCTCAATATAGACTCATTATTTGGCGATAGGTAATTCCTATACTTTACCCAGATTTTTTCTAGATACAACCTATAGCTGATGGTAGGTGATTCCAATACGTAGCCAAATTTCAATCCAAGTGGTGATAAATTACTAGTAGTGACTCAACCTCAACGATAATTCATCCTTGTTGGTGACTTGTCTTTAACAATGAGTCATCCTTCATAGTGACTCAACCTCAAGGGTAAGTCTTTCCCAGACATAACCAAAATTTCCCCAATCTACCTTATAGTGTAAAATGATACCATAAAAGATAAAACTCATTAATATCATAATAAACATTTTTGGGTATCATTAAAACAAGGATGTGGGAACCTAAAACTATGGTAAACCTTTTCTAAAATAGATATAACAGTAATTATAAAATTGCGCCTATATAAGTAAAAAACAGAACTAAAAAGGGAAAGGAAAAAATTAGAAGTAATGATAAATATTCCACAATTCCCTAAATATAATATAATTAATTTATATGTTCATCGTACCAATTTCAAATATAATTTTTCAAAACATAACATAATCTAAAGTTTTAGTAAATATGTAATCCAATTGATCATCAGAAGGAACATATCCTAAACAAATTTCTATTTTTTATACTTGATCCCTATTAAAGTGATATTTTACTTTTATATATCATGTTTTAGAATACTATAAATGAATTTTAGAAATATAAATATAAAATGAATTATTAAATAAGTTATGAAACATATCCAAATGAATATCAAAATTATTTAAGCTTTTTTAATACATAAACATTAAGCATAATAGCTTATAGCAAGAGTATATTTTTCATTAGTTATAGATAAAGAAATATATAATTGTTTATTTGAACTCTAAGAAACTATGATTTTACCTATAAAATGAAACATGTTACTAAAACATTTTAATCTATTTTAAATCCTCAAAAATGAGACTCTTGGTAAATATTTAATTTAAAATAAGTTCTACCAAGATAATATAAAACAAAAGTTTAAAAAAACTTTAACATATTTAATGATTTTGTTAATAGTCTTTAAGTGAATTTATTTAGTGATAACATGAAATATTTCACACATGAATACTAAAAATATTAAATCCAGTCTAGAGAAGCTAAATTCTATATACTACCAGTCATTCCACTGAAACAATTATATCAGTAGTTTTTGAATCGTTATCTCTATCTGGTTAACATGAAGTAGTCATAAAGATATTCCAAAAAATTCTACTATAAATTACTAATAATTTAAATAATTATTTATCATTTTTAGATTTATTAAGAAAATTTTCATTATCCCTTTGAAAATTTTGAAGCCCTAGAAAGAATTTTAATTCCCCTATATGTATAATTTTATATTTAGAAGTAATTTAATCTAAAACAATTCTTTAAAATAAGTTCACTATAAGATCCAAAAAATATATTATCAACATAAATATGCAAAATAAAAATATATTTAAAATATTAGTTCATTAAAAGAGTTGGATCAACTTTACCTTTCATAAAACCAATATTTTAAAGAGATATTGATAATCTATTATTCCTATTTTGAGAGCTTGTTTAAGTCCATAAAGAGAATTTGAACGTTTCAAGAAATGATCAGGTATCATTTCATGTACAAAAACATGGTGGTTTTTTTACATATAGATCTTTAGAAATTAAACCATTAAGAAAATAAATTTTACATCCATTTGATATAATTTAAATCCATGATGAGTAGAATAAGATAATAAGACTCTAATGTATTCAAATATTAAAACAAGTTAAAATGATTCATCATAAACAATACTTTGTTCCGGATAATAACATTAAACATGTAAGATAAATGTATGTCTAATAATCTATCTAGATTCCTAATGTTTATTTCAAAAAATCCATTTAGAACTAATCCAATAATCATTTGATGGATCAATCAATTCCCAGTCATTATTTATAGAAAACTAGTTTAGTTCAACTTTATTATCTTAAATATAGTTAAGACCAATTAATACATCATAAATATCTTTTGGAATAAAATCAAATATAAAATCAGAGTTGGTACAAAAATTTCATAAAGAATTTATATTTTTTACTCATGAATAAATATTTCCAATAACTCTATAAATATTTTTATCCTTAAGAGTTTCCATGATCTTTCATGTGGTTGTTTCTCATCCTCATTAAGTAAATTCAATCATAAACTATGTTCTTCACTAAAATTAAAATCCATAAAATCTTCTTCAATTTTATTTCCATTAAATGATTTATATTTTAAATATTTTTCATCATATTGAACATAAATAGATAATTAAATAATCATAGAAATTTTATTATAAACTATACAATCCTTAATAATATTACAGTATCCTTAAAATATTAAATGATCATATTGAATATCAAACTTTTCTAGATTATTATTAGAGTTAAATAAAGTACTTTAAAACCAAAAATTATAAAATATACAAATTTAGGTTTCATTACATTTAATATTTAATATGTTATTTTACCTAAAATAGGTCTAATAATAATTATGTTAAAAACATGAAAAAGTGTATTTTCGTCATTAAACCAAATATATTTTGGTATACCATACTCATTTATCATAGTTCTAGACATTTTTTGAAAAGTTTGAATTTTTCCTTCATTAATTCCATACTATTGATGAGTTTTAGGAGAACAAAAGTTATGAGAATAACTAATTTATTCACAAAAATATTCAAAATTTAGGTTATGAAATTATTCTTCTCTATCACTATGAATTATAAAATTAAAAAAAATATTTTGAACTAATTTATAAGAAGAATATTTTTTGATAAAGTCTTACTTTTATGTGTAAGAGAAAAAACACATGTGAATCTACTAATATCATTTATAATAACAAAACATATTTCTAAAAACTTAGAATCTTTTTTAGTATTTCTAAACAATATTATTTAAACCAACTATAGTGGTATTTTACTATTTATTTTCTCGAATTTCCTAAATAAATATTTTTGTTGTTTCTTGTTCATACAATCACTACACACATGAAAAAAAATTTCTTGAGAACTAGAAGTTGTAGTATACTTTTATACATTAATGTTTTATAAATCAACATGAAATTAAAATGATCAATTCTTCTATTAAAATTGATTTTATCCTTCTACATGGCATTCAAACACTTTATATGTAGAACTTTTCATTCAGTAATGTTAATCGAATAGATAGTTTACTTTTAGTCGGCATAAAATAATATATAATAATCTATAAAATTAAAACATTGATCATTTTTAAAGTTAAAATTCATTCCATTATCACATAATTGAGAAATATTAATCAAATTACATTGTAATCCATCAATATATATAACATAATTAATAATAGCAGAGTTAGGTAAAACAACATCACCAAAACCTTTTACCTTTCCTTTAAAATTGTCTCAAAAACTGATAGTGACTCTATTACATCTATATTAAGAAATGAATTTGGATTGGTATCCAATCAGATGTTTAGAGAATACATTATCCAGGTAATATAAATCATTTTTTATACATCCAAGTCATTTTTCCTAAAAAAATTAATTATTATACATTTTAGGTACCCATAAAACTTTGAGTCTAATGGGGTAATTAAAACTATTTTTGGCACCCATACATATTTTAAAAAAGTATTTACATATATTATAGATGATATATTTTTATAAATATTTTCTTTAGTGTGTCCCATATATTACATAAATATATGTGATAATTCACTAGCATAGTGTCCTATCATAATATATATAAAACAAGTAGCAATAGAGATACTCTATTTTTTATTTTTTATAATGAAATTTTGATATATATGAGGTTATTTTATATCATATATAGTTTCATGTCTATTTCTATTCAACTTATTTAAAAAATCATTTTATAATAACCATTTAATCATTGAATAAATGTTGATAAAGTTTTCTTAAAACTTTAAATTTCATTCTTCATTTCTTCATTCAGCTTTGAACAGCCTTTAGATCATTGTAAAAATTTTCATTCGATGTGTAATTAGTATCTTTAAACTTTTTATTTTATTTTAAAATATAATTGGTTTCCCCATAAACATTCTTATTATTTTCTTTAAGTTTTTTATAAAATTCAATAATTCTTAAAATATATTTTCCCATCTTTTTAATTTCTTCATTTAACTCATCAACACATGGTTTTAAAAATCAAAACCAATATCATAATATACTGAATAAATCCCAAAAATAGTTACATTATTCATAGATTCTAGTAAAAAAATTTTATATGGTTCTTTTACATTTTTTATTTTATTCACATGAATCATATTCTTCAGTACAATTACATATTATAGTTAAAGAATTTTTTATTCTATTTTTAATTTTAAATCCTTATTTTAGCCTGAATGGCCTAAAGGACTTCTTTTTTTATTTTATTATGAATCATACCCCTTTTTAAGTGTTGAAGGAGAACTCGTACATGGCCCGTAGGCCCAAGGAACAAGGCCCGACTGACCCGCAATACCTGACCCGAAGGTCCAGAGGCTTCCCATGCCCAATACATGACCCGTAGGCCCAGACCACTTGAACTACCCCTCCCCAACTTCTGCTCCATTGATCACCTATATCCCCACCTTGCATTATTAATTGGCTAGAATTATCTCATACAAAGATGAACAGTATATGGTCCTGATGGTGGCTGCCAAACCCTCTCATTCTTCCAATCTGGTTAGCTCTGCTTCTAGTGGATGCTACTCTTGTTGCCCTGATCCTCTTATGGGGCATGTTCTATGTGAACTGAGCTACCCCATGGTCTATGTCTCCCAACGGCCCTGTGGCCCGAAGGCCTTTGATGATCCGAAGGCCCTTGAGAATCGTAGGCCCAAACCGGTGGCCCGAAGGCCCAAATCGGGTGAATAGTTCCGGCTGATACAGTACAGAATAGTAACTGCAACATTACTGCTACAGTACTATTACAATAACCCAGTAATTTTCCTCCACCTAGTTTTGAACTTGGGTCTCTTGGATGCCAAGCAGGAGCCCTTACTACTCAGGTACAGGCTCGTTGGAAATATCCTTTATCTATGCACTCGGAACATGTAATGTGTGATGTATTATAATTATATTTAGTATCACCCTTCATATTTCCTTTATAATCATCTCTCCTAGAGCCTCTTATAATTCAGTTATTGAAACCATTATTTCTTTTCATTCTCTTATAGAATACAGTCACCTGTTGAGAAACTTATTTTCTTTATCTTCCCAAAAGATCAAAATTAGAAGAGTCGGGTGAATCATAATTAAAAAATTTGGAATTTAATACTCTCTTATTATTTGAATATTATTTAGAAATTTTTTTCAATTACATTTAATATTATATAATTGAACCAATAAGTTCAAAAATAGTTTACTTCTTGAAATTATTTATTTCCCCAATAAAAATATTTTTGATATACCACTTATTAGGTATAGGTATGAAAATAATTTCTACCATAGAAAGTATAATCCAAATCTTATCTAAGAGAACTTATATGAATCATAATGATGGTGAATCTATGTAATATTTCATTGATAGTTTCATTTTCTCACATCTAAATTTCTTGATAATCGACCCACAAAATTTCTAGCTTAGTTAGTTTTATCTTATTTTCACTATAGCAAGTAATGGGAAAAATTCTCTAATTTTTGTGAGCAGTTTTAGAATCAATTACAAGAATGAAAACACTTATACTAATTTCATAGTAAATAATCTTTTTGATTTTATAGTTAGTAAAATACATATCATCATTATTACTAGTAATTTAATGAGGGTATAAGTTATGAAATTTATAATATTTTATCATTATTGTCAAGGGTTCAGTTCTATGATGTTTAATATAGGATTCCGTTATTTATTTCTAATAGAAATAGTCATTTATGTCAATGAAAGTATATTTTTATACAATCCAATTTTCATTTTAATTTTGACCTACCACCTTAGAGAGATCAATTCCTTAGACTGTTTATTCTAGGAATATTTTTTCAAAAAAAAATATATCTACCAGTGCCAAAGATCTAGTACAATTAGAATCAAGGTTCAGTAAAGAATAACATTTATTGGGTTGTCTCAAATAAAAATTATAGTAGAATATGGTAATATAGTTTAATATTCTAGAGAGGGTAGAATGTGCACTTTTAAAATTAATTATATTTAAAAACAAGAATTAAGCTTAACCTAATTCAAGTTCAAAGGCAATAGTAAGGTAAAATAATAAAAACAATTATTTTTTATAGTGGATCAAATCAAAAGGGATCCTATGTCTAATATTCCTACCACACTACACCTTGAAATTTATGGTATTCACTAAACTTCATGAATTTTGAAGAGGATTCACAGCCCTATTACAAACCCCCTTTTCTAGTGGAGGAACAACTGTGACCTAGCTCAAAATTTAAAAGGGAGTCACAGCACAATTTCAAAACATATGTTTTGTGGAGGTATAATAGGAAAAATAAGTTTCTTTTTTGGTGAAAATGATAAATCAATATATTGTTAAGACACAAGATAATAGATAGAATGAATTATGTACATTGACATAAGAACCATTCAAATATGATATTGGTACAATAGTTATAGTGGTGTGGCCATCCCTGAGAAAACCTACAAGTATTTTCAATAAAAAGGTGGTAGTGATCATGAAAAATTCACTTCTTTTTGAATTCTCACTTTTAAAAAAGGATGCATGAGATCATTTGTAAAAAATGTAATTTCACATATATATTTTCAATATCACTTCACTATATGAAGTATCTCATTTTGAGTTATACAAATATGTCGATTTTGTATCTCTTGTAGATTTGGATTTCTTTAAATAAAATTATATAATATCTATACACACTCTATAATGGTTATAATAACTCAAATGTATAATAATAATGTTACCCATTTTCTTGTCAAAAATAAGGATACCAATAAAAATTTGATAACACTTAGTCAAATGTTCCAAAATATCATTCTTGAAATTATGAACTACTTCAAAGTTCTATATTATTTTATAATAATATCCATAATAATTGGACTTCAATGCATATTGAAACTATGTTGAAAAATACACAAAATCAAGAAATTATGTTTCCTTTTTAAACATTTTAATTTTAAAAATAATTTCTTCAAACATTAAGTGAATTATAATAAACAATTCAAACTAAAAAAAATCATATTAATTCAAAAAAATAATCTTATAAATTACCATAATCCATGTAATATATTACAAAAAAATTTACTTTCAAAATAAAATAATTATTTTGAATTTAAATGATTCATAATGAAAAAAATAGATAAAATATATATTAATTTAAAAATCAATATTCTAGAAAATCCAAATTATTTAATGTAAGACTCCACTACAATGTTTTATATGACTCTTCTTTAATATAAAACGTTACATTCCAATAATTGATTCACTTTTATTACACATTAAAATTATGTCAGACTCCTAGATCTCTTAATAATTTATACTCTTCATAAGAAATTTAAAAAAAATTCTTCAAACATTAGGCAACCATGTAAAACTATGTACTTTTCAAAAATCCAAATTTGTAAGAATTTAGAACAGTGTGTAAGAAATTATCATCCTAGGGTAATACTTTTGAAAAATTCATATGAAAATTTGAAAAAGGGTTAAGGATTTTTACATAATGAAATTTATCAGTTCATAAGACTTTGACACATAATTTAAAAAAAAAATAGTTTTAAATAAAATTAATAGAATAAAACAGTTAACAATGATGAATAATTAATTAAAAGATGAATAATAATCAAAAAAAGAATAAATAAAGTAGAATAAAGAAATTAAACATCATTCATTTCTCCTTCAATTAGTATAGAATAAAAAGTATAAAAAATAGTGAGGTATGTAATTATAAAAACATAGATAATTAAAGTGAAAAATTTTAATTATCAAGACAAATAAAGTGGTAAGGATTCACTCAACAATATAAACTTATAATATTGAATAGATGTTTGTCTCATGTTTTGAGTCCACTTATCATGGTGAATGGAAATAGAGTTTCATATATGGGGTTAAATTTATGGATTCTTTTTCCATCACATTAATTATTTATGGTAAAAATTCTATTATTGCCTTTATTTATAAGAATAATAAATTTGAAGACCAAAGTAAACACATTGT
Source organism: Viscum album (assembly GCA_963277665.1). Classification (NCBI taxonomy): domain Eukaryota; kingdom Viridiplantae; phylum Streptophyta; class Magnoliopsida; order Santalales; family Viscaceae; genus Viscum; species Viscum album. Next base: position 608,276,908 of record OY728123.1, on the reverse strand, counting down.
AATTAAGTACCTTTCCATAAGGGAAAATTTTAAAGGTAATAAATTTTATATTCAGTGTATTATCACTAAATCAATTATTGTAGATCCTTTTACTAAAGTCATTCCACCATTAAAATTCAAGTATCATATAATTTGTATGGGGTTGAATCCAAATATGTATGTTCAATCAGTTAATTATATAAAACAATTAAATTTGGAATAACATATGTGAATATTTTTCATTTTTAGATACCTTGTATAAATTAATTACATGATTAATATTTTAAGGCTACAGAATAAACCATTAGGTAAAGATTTTTTCATATGGAAATTTAAGATGAATAATACCTTATGATACATGGATGGTACTACTCATTTATAATAATGGTATACTATTATGATTCATATACTATGATTCTTGCTTAAGATGGGGTGGATTAATCTACTATCATTAATTTTTATAGAATAAGTGAAATAATGTAATAAATTATTTTCCACACTTTCTACCCATGAACCAGAAGTGATTACGCCTATATTTCTATGATAGGGGTTGGGGTGAAATCCTGATTGGTCAACCCACCATATATGATAATATCCCTACACTCACTATAAATACGAGATATACACCATTGGGATCACATTTCTCATAGAGTAGAAGCCACTTGTATCTAATATATTTATGGATTTATTCATTTTCGATTTATCTAATAATGGATATAGGTATAATAACCCATTCTCCTATTAACAAGTCTATATAATTCCAAAAAAAAATCTTCCATTATGGTTTTAATTTACTCTAGAAAATTGTTTTCTATTTTTTTGTTGGCCAATCAATTTAGGGGAGTTCAATGTATTGTTGATATACATTAATTTTTGGATGGTATAGGCTATTTTAAAATTTTATAGTGAGAATATAATTTAATATTTTATTTTATTTTGATATATTATATTTGAGAATGTTTTATATGCACTGATATTGCTTAATTTTGAATCAAGTGGATCATTAGTGGATGGTAATGGTTATTATCACTAATGGTGGGTGGAAAACTGGAGATGGATGTTTTGTGTCCATTTAATTTAATCTATGGTTATTATTGATAGATATATTTTGAGTGACTGTTTGTTTGATACAGGAGTACCTAATCAAATGAATGTTTCTAGCTTGAGTGAGGTGAACCCATGAAGATGATAGTTTATAAATTGAAGATAATAAATCAAATGAATTTGAGGGATGGTTAAATATTGTTGTGGATTGTGAGGCTGATATATAATATTAAACTATAAATAATAATAAGAAATAAAATTAAAAATTATAATTTTCCTTAATAATGATGGAGGTGTAGATGATAATTTTAAAATAGTTGAATTTTCATTAGAAGGAAAGGAGATAAAGTTGTATTTATATTTAATAATAAACTAAATTCATTAAAAAATTGATATATTAATATTGAAGGGTTATATAAATTATTTTTAATGATCTATTATCTAGAACTATTTTCATTAAAGGTAAAAATTATTCCAATACTAATCTATAGTTTTTGAAGATACTATGAATTAAACTAAGATCAAATATGCATTCAAGTGTGTCCTACATAGAGATAATATGGAATCATATGGGATTTTTACTTTGATTAAATATGTTAAGATAAAGTAAATAGATAATTCTTAAAAATAAATGACAAATTACACATGTCTTCTTTTAGGAATAAAGAAGATCTATTAGGGTGTTTATATATCTTTAACTTTGAATTTTAATGTAATTCTAGTTCATTCTGAGAGGGGTATCACATTATATATTCTTATTAAATTATATATTTTGGGGGAATATATGATTTTTTCATGGAAAAGACTTATTTATATACTAATTTATCCATATCAAGCTAAAAATTGTGGCTGGATCTGGAGAAATGGTTTGGTAAATCTTATTTTCTTTAATTATCTTTTATTCTTATTGTATTCTTATTCTAATGAAATTTTTTATATTATTGAATGATGGTGATAATTATTTTAAATTAATTTATTCATTCATTCATTTTTAATACATCTCTTTCCTCTTTCAATTGTTTAGATATATAAAATGGCATGTTTTTAATTGTTGAGAGTAATATGTGTGTGTTCACGCCGCAATGATGGTTAGATAAATTTAAAATATTTGTTTAAATTTATTCTTCTTTATATATAGATTATAACAAAATTATTTTATGTTGTATATTTATTTCAATCAATTTGATAACACATTAAAAACTTTTATAAGAATTTGATTAATTCATTGTGATTTTAGTGAGTGGATTTCAACTCTTAATAGTGTAAGGTGTGTGTAATATGATTGTTAGTCATGCCTTGAGTGGAATATAATGATTATAATATTTTTATTAAATAAATAATATGTTAACATAGAATAATAACTATATCCAACCATAATTTCAACGCTTGGTTACATTCCTTTAGCCACATTACTATTAATTTTCATTCATCCATTGATTTTAATTTAAAAACATCATTCAATATTTCAAAATTAATGAAACCTAAAAATTTTCAAAAATTGATCTTAAATTGAAACCTATATGAGAGAATAGTCCTTCGAACTATGGTATTTAATTTAATAAGGAATAAATAATTTTATAATACTTTATTACAAATTTATTTCATCATTGGTAAATTACAGTAATTATACAAACCATGTCATATATGAAGCTTCTCTATAGATATATTTATGTAATATACTAGTGGATTATAAGTATGGTTTTATAAAAAAATTAAAAACCTTTAAAAAATCAATTTTATATAGTTAAACTTACACAACATCCATATTTCCATATTCTTTTCTATACCAATCATTATCATCAAAATATTTTTTCGCTCCAAAATATTTCATCTCAAACATTTTGACTAGATAGTGCTCCATCACTAAAATTCATTTTGTTTATATCCCTTTCAAGATCATATCATCCACATAAAAAATATGTATAATGAAATTAAAATCACCAGACAACCATAAGTAACAAAACTGATTGACATTACATTCATAAAATTTCTTTTTTTGTAAAAGAAAAAAACCTCTTGTTTCGTTATCCAGGTGATTGGTTCATCCCAATTAGACATAAATTTATCCTAAACAACAAATCCAACTATCTAGACTCATAGAAACATATTTCTCAATCTATTTAAATTTCCTCATCTAAATCCTCACGAATGAATAACATATTCACAACAATTTTCTCTATATATAAAAACAAAATTGTAACTATTCTTAGTACTATTGAAGTAATTAAATTCTTTGCCACCAAATAAAATATTTCAATGAAAAAAATCCATTTAGTTTGTTAAATCCTTTATTGACTAAAATTTCCTTATACTCTCTCCTACTACCTACTTATTCCATTATCTCGTTAAATTTTTTTAGAGTGCTCACTTCCCCAACAATAGATCTGTCAACTCCCATGCTCTATTCACATGTAATGAATTCATAACATTGTTCATTGTTGACTCTAATAATTAAAATTCACTCATAAATTCGTTGTGTTTGGGATTTCATGATCTCCACATCCCATTAGAAGAAAATAGTGCATGTTTTATTCAAAACTCTTCACTTTTATTCTAATCTTGGTATACCTCCATCCATCCATCCAAATCATATTTTTATTCAAAGGAAAAACAAGCATTATAGTGAGACATCAAGGAACCCCTAGGATTAGGGAGGTCTAAAATAATGCAAACCGATGGAATCCCCTCTAATCAAGTTAACACCCTCCGGTTTCAAGCTATTGATAGAGATGATACTAAAGTTTCTGGAGATTTGAGTTTCCAAATAATCCATGTAATATACGACCTTATTACCCTCTTTCCATGTATGGGTCACTTGTATGTTGTTTCCAAGAAGGATTTTTCATTTCTATATGATATAGGATATGGACAATATAATATAACATTTACCAAGCAGAGAGTCTTGTAGAATCAGGGAGTCTATTGATGCCTGAGTAATAGACTCCTCCTCCTAGGTGGAGAGGGTGATCCCGGTGATCATGGACTTATCCTCGGCCAAAATGGATGTCCCATTGCCAAAGAAGGAAATAAAAGTCAGCACCACCTCCCCTTAGATCCACTAACCACTCCCCATTTTTTCATAACACCCGTTGTGTAGGACCCATCAATATTCAGTTTGATCCCTGTACCAGGGGTTACCAGTGCACCCAGTTCCCCTTTGTCTTGTCCAGAGAGGGAGAAATCAAGGGGACCCTAACATGCAGAAGGCTTAAAGAAGGGGCCTCCCACGAGTCCTTGATGATTAGATCCAGGTCGGATAGAAAGAATTAGGCCCTAGCGATAATGGACCTCACTGACGTAACAGAGTCTTTAAACCACTCCTGGTTTCTAGCCTTCCACATATACCAACATCGCACACTGAATATGATCGAGTGAACCATCTGTTCCTTCTACGATCTAGAAATTTCATGGAACCATCCGTCCAAAAAGGAAGCATCAAACTTCTCATGAGAATAGAACTCTGAGAAACCTCCAAAACAGGACCACACCGCATGAGTCCATTCCCCCACTAAGAACAAGTGCTTAGTAAACTATTCCCTCCTGTTGTTGCAGTAGTGACACCTTGAAGCCAAACTAATGCCCAGATTCTTTATGTTCTCATTCGTAGCTAAAGCATGGTTTCGGATGCACAGCATGAGGAATTTGAACTTCACAGGGATCTTGTGACACCACACAGTTCCATTCCATCCATCCTAATGATCCTTCTCTGAACTCAGTCGATGAAAATATTTAAGGGAAAAGACCCCCGAATTAGAAGGGTTGAACACACATTAATCCTATTCAGAAATGATCTCAATGGACTCTAGAAGAGCCTGTTTCTCCATATTGATAACTTCCTTGATGAACCTGGGATGTTGGAGAGCCTCTTTAATCGTGATTAGCGGGGTTGGGCATCCAGGGAAAGAGAGAACTATCCCACCCAGTTCTAGTGCTAGAAGAGGAGATATTTGTTGCCAAAATTCCATCGAGATTTTGGTTCAAGTGACTGAAACAGAGGGTAAATTTTCAACCATATGGTAGAAACATAACTACAAGTGACCTCATCAATTCCTCCACAAATATTAGCCATGGATTTTCCCCAAAAAGTATGTTCCTCCAGAATTTCCCAAGAAATCTTGGAGTTAATATAGTGAATTGTGCTTTAAAGGCTCCTCACATTAATCCCACCATCAGGAATGGACCTCACCAACCTTACCCATGAAGCCCAGTGTCTCTTTCCCTCAGACCTAGAATCCCAAAAAAACTACAGAATACCTTATCTAATTTTTTAATCACTCCTTGTGGCACATTGGAAGAGGTCAACGCATGAATGGGAATGGAAGACAGCACGCTATTAACCAGGGTTATACGACCCCCAAACAATAGGAATTGGTTTTTCCAATTAATTACACGACTAGTTATCCTAGTAAAAATGTAATCAAAGTCATGGATTATAAGCCTACCTGATGAAATAGGATTTCCCAAGTACTCCATTGCAATTATTCCATGTTTCATGTCCAGATAGTTACATAGAGAGAAAAACCATCTGGGAGAGTTCTTACTGGAAATAAATAAACTGCTTTCAGAACTGTTAAGGACTTTCCCACTCCAGTAAAAATATTCATCCACAATTTTCTTGATCCTATAGACTGAGCCCCTACCGTCGTTGGTGAAAATAATAGTATCATAAATGAAAATTAGATGAGAAACTGATGGAATATTCATATTTCTCTTGAACATAAGAATAACACCTTGATGAAGGCAGCTGTTAATATTCCTGCTGAGGGTATCCTATTCCAGGATAAAGAAACTTGGAGAAAGGTGGTCTCCCTAGCAAAGGCCTCTCATAGACTTAAAGAATCCAAGGTCCTTTCCCCTGAAATAGACCTCCATCCACAATTATCTGAAGCTCCTGAATAATAGGTCAACAACCTTGGTTGATATCCCAATACCTTTAAGGACTCTGCAAATGAAACTCCATTCAATCATGTCATATTCCATGTTCAAATCCACATTGATCGCCAAGTTGGATCCATGAGTTTTAAATTTGATGTCCCTGATCATCTCTTGTGTTATAGTTATTTCTCTCTGTATGGTTCTGCCTTTCACAAAACTGTGTTTCTCAATCGATATCCACCCTCGGAGAAGTTTGGATAGCCTTTGATTAATAAAAATCGCCAGAATTTTGTAAGGAAAGTTGCATAATTTCACTAGATGATAGTGCGATAGAGATGGTGGGTCTTTAATCTTGGGTATCAGTACCTGCGTGGTAGCACTTGCAACTCTAGAAATCCCCCCCCCCCAGGAAGTAGTCTTGGATTTAAATGATAATGTTTTTCTTTACAATATCTCACACCCCTCTACAAAAATATCCTGGAAAACTATCAGGACGAGGTGCACTCTCTGGGCTAAGTTTCTATAAGAATGAGAATATTTCTTCCTCATTAGGGATCATATCTAGACCCTTATTGTCCAAATTAGACACTAGAGTAGGAATCACCTCCCACAAACCTGTATTGCCTCTAGGATATCCATTGGGAATCCTTGGCTTCTGGCCAGCAAGAAGATCCTTGAAGAAATAATGTGACATTCTCCCTACCGTGTTACTGTCATCAGTATATGATCCATCCTCAAGTAAGATTTTGGGCTATTAAAAATGTCTCATTTCTCAAATACAAGCATGGAAGTAAGTAGTGTTTTTATTACCTTAATTAAGCCAATTCACCCGAGATCGATGTCAAGCCATTCTCTCCTACTTGAGAAGATCCTCCTCCCAGAAAATCTTTTTTCCCACCATATCTTCAAACATAATGTCACTCTACTCCACCTCTAGGTATGATACTAACCTTTTGATGATCTATTTAAGATCCTCCAGGTTATGGTCGAACAACGATAACCTCTTGTCCCAATCCTTGAGCCCCTGCTTCAACCTCAACAGTTTATTGTGAAGAGAAACCCAAGTGTTCCCCTGAGTTGGAGCATCCCAGTGCTCCCTAAAAACCCACTGGTATCTTCATATCTAAGACCACTGATAACAAAACTTGAAGGATTCCAAGAATTACTACTTGGGAAATAGAGACACCAATAAAGAAGAGTGGTCAAATATACCTCTGGCAGTATTTTTTACCTTGGCACTTGGGAAATAAATAATCGCCTTGTTTTTGGATAAACAGCAATCAATCATGCTCCAGCAGAGCCTTCCTCCACTTTGGTTATTGCACCACGTATATCGATCTCTAGAGTATCCCATGTCAAGGAGACCCTTATCCTCTATAAAGTGAGAGAAATCTAAGTTTTACAGACAAAGAAAATCTCCTTGTACCTTCTTCTTCTGAGGGTCAAGAATGATGTTAAAATCCCCCACTAGAAACCATGGTAGGTCCTCCAGATCAAAGGACCTGAGACCCTGTCACATCCTTTTATGAGCCTAATAATCACAACAAATATACACAAAGGAATCAAAGAAAGACCCCCCCCCCCTTCGAAACAATCGTGGTGAGGAATTGATCACCCTCCTTGATCAGATCCAAAGACACATCCTTGTTCCAGAAGATCCAAATGTGCTTATTGGTCAGGTTAGCATGCATGGAGTCATTCAAGTAGAATTTTCAGCTAAAATACTTGATCTTATTTGGGTTTTATTTATGTTCAAGAACTTCAGAAATACACACTTTATTCCTCCTAACTTCTAAGGCAACAGGGTTGGACATCACCCGGGCACCTAGGCCCCGGGAGTTCCAGGTGAACAAAGATAACATTAAAAACTCTGTAGCTTGGTTTTAGCCCCAGGCTCATTAGTTTTCATGGTAAGGGAAGATTAAATCTCCAAGAGAAGTCTCATTTTTTCTCGAGTGCACACTCCTGGGCTCTTTACTAATAGAACAGGTTCTAGCGGTGACTCAGGAGAAGGAAATGCCATGAACCTTCCCTTATGCATCCTACAAGGGGATGGGGAGGAGGGATTTTGAGGGGCATTCCCCTCTGCTTCAACCTTTTAGAAAAACTATATGTTCTTCAATATTATTTTAGAATTATAGTATATGTGGACTTCCTAGAACCTCCAAAATTTGACCATGTTCTAGTATTTACAAACTTTTCAATATCTCTATACTTTTAGTACTCTCTAAAATAATGAATATTTATAGAAATTTGTTGAAGTTCACCTATATTCTTTGTTGATCCTTTATATTCAACTGTATCAAAAACCAAGTGTTGATCCTTATACAGGATCCCTTCATTAAAGGTTACATTTTATCTTCTAATAAAATTTAATTAATCACTATAGAAAAAGGAAAATTAAAATATATATAATAGTTCCTCACAAAGAAACATGAATTATAATTAGCTTGTGGGTTGTATATTTCACAGGCATAATCGTAGATATATGAGATGATTCATAAAAAAATGAAGTGTAAGAAATCCACTGATTTGACATTCTATATTTCTTTAGAAAACATCTTTATCATTAATATATAAATAATAATATTGATTATACAGTTCACGATACTTACTATCTCAGTCCAATATTCCTCTAGAAAAAAAATGTAGCCACATTATCTATCCTCTCTCACAAAGTTTCGAGATTATTTGTTCCATCAAACTATTCTACTATGCATTCTAGGGTACTATTTTCTCACACTTGATTCAATTATTCTATGAAAATATTTTTACTTTTTTTATTCTGTACCCACCACCATTATCAAATATCAAGCTTTTTATCTTTAAAATATCCTCATTTTCCACCACAGATCTCTATCTGATGGCCTTTGTGGAAAAAAATTAATCATGATTCATGATGTAAATACACACTTTCTATGATATTCTATTGATGGAGGTAACATAGTATAATATAAAACCATGATAATATACCATATTAGGGTCACAAACCTTGATATGTATAAGATATATCTTTTAAGATATGGGTGCCCATCCTTATGTAAAAAATTACACACTTTTATGATTTCCGATTATATACTTTTCACTTGTTTGATAATTTACATGATTGAGATATAGTTTGATAAACCAGTCTGATTCATCTATCTAAAAAATTCCCAAACTAGCATGTGACGTACCTGATGGGTGCCTCTTATCATCATGGGTTAGCTACATGCTCTCATTAATTTTATAAATATAATGGGAATTATTTTTATCTTAAATCAAAGTAAAAGTGATATCATGATTCTAATAAAAAATGTATGGACCATCTCTATATCGAAAATCCAAGAAAAATAAGATATAAAAAATAAATTTATATATATATGACTAAATAAAAGTAAAAAAATAATTAAAATAAAAAATAATAATCCCTTTACTCACCCCTATATCCCTACCTAGAAAGAATAAATAAAGTCTCCTCTCTAATTCCTTTGTTTCATCCACTATAGATATTTTTCACTACTAATAATTTAAATAATGTAGTAAAGGCATAATTGGAAAACTTGAATCTTTAAAAGGGTTACAGTCCAAAAATTCTAAAAAAGAAAAGGTAAGTCCTAAAAAATAAAGTAATAGGAACCATATGATGAATGTGATCTGACCTCAGATACCTGAAATCATTACATACTCCCAAGGTAAGCCAAAAACTGAATCAAATCAGAAAAATAAAATGATAGATGGGTGTGAGATAGATATAAATAGGCATTCCAAAGTGAAATGACACCCCAAGTACAAAATTTAAAATTAATATCAATTTAGTGATAGTTTTAACAACAATATTTAAATATAGGTTTTTATTATAGATTTTATAAATCCAAAAAAAATCCAAAATCATTTTTAAAAAATTTACATACATTTCTCTAAATAAAGATAGTCACTTTAAAAACATCTAACGATCCAACTCCCATTTTTGAAACCATTTCAAAGTCTCCTTTAAAATAATTTTAGATAGGTTTTAGAAAAAACTAACACACATTTCATTAATAGAGAGAGAGAAAGATAATGCCACAACGTCACAAATATAGTAAGAAAAATAAAATAAACCAATATCATGTGCCACACATACCAATTGTATTGGGGAATCTAAAGAATAATAGTATCACCATATATCAATCTACCAACTTAATAATTATTATCATGGAATATAAACTATATTCACTAAGGCTTGGTAACATAGAACATACATCGCTTGCATGAAGCGGGATGGTATAGTAACATGTCACTAGACTGTGGAGGGATGACATACATAACTAATATAACTAGTGGAAAGGGATCTTGTGTCGTCTAAGTTATCCTAACCTAAAACAAGGGTTCCCATAAATAAATTAAAGAAATGGGTGGGGAAATAAGAAATTATAATAGTTAATACAAGAATCACGAATCATATCAAACAACTCAACCTCACCCCCATCTCCCTCTTATGGAACAACCTCGATCTCATGTATATCACAAAATATAAAATATAAATCATTCCCCATGTTCCACAATCCATGATAATAAAATAAAAATGAGGTTCAAGAGGAGGTCACACACATGCACGCATTTAAAAAAATCTCTGAAAAGTTACAAACAAGTATTTCAAGTATATTTTTGAAACCGATAGATAAATGCCCCATTTTCTAATTGTACTCAAATACACACACATATATATATATAAATAAATATATACTTCATTACACAAATTCAAATATTCTCATGTGAATTTTTACACATAAATATATATGTGTGTGTGTGTACCTATATATGTTTATAGAACTATTATATATATGTATATATATATATTAAGATACATTTTATAAAACTCAAATTTTTCTCCAAAACCCAGTTTTTAGATACCCTAACAATAATTGGGAATTAAATTGTTAATTGAAATTACAAGTAAAATTTAAAAGAGATATTTAAAATCTATTTCTAAGAATGCTCTAAAAATTACATAAAGACCATTTGAAAACTCATTTGAATAATTCAATCCAATATTAACTTAAATCCTAAAAAGGGAAAAATCAAATATCTTGAATTTATTTCCAAATCCAAATGGGGTCAAACCATTTTTAAACATCTCAATTTATTTTAAATAATTATTTTAACACTTATTAAATACTTATTATTTAATTTTATACTGTAAAATCCAATTAAAGTCATTATACCAATTTATAAACATTGTAAAACCTTAATAAAATCCAATTTAGCATTCACACACAGCCATAAGTAATTAAATAAAATTTTTAGAATGTGAAGAAATAAAATGTTCTTAAGTTTAAATCTTAAAATGGGGATACATGCCTTAAATATATGATGCATCTATCAGAATGTATCGCTTTTGATGGGGGACTCCCAAACAAGGAAAACACTTCCTGAACCATAATCACTGAATAAATCAAAACAATTGGGTTAATCCCTTGACCTGTGGTTTGAAAGGGATATATCTAGTGATGGGGGGTCAGAAAAATTATGAAAAAGGGAAGGAGGGGAGAGGGTTTCATACCTAGGATATTAATCCGAGAAATAAAAATAAATCAGAGGAAATGGTGAAGGTAAAGGTGGAAAAAAGGGGATCCATTAAACGAAGGAGGGGGGGGTCAGCCCTAGGGTGTTGAGCAACAAATAAGGGGAGAAAAGGGGTAAAGGGTAGGTAAAAAATTAAATAAGAAAAAGAAATAGAATTTTAAAATTAGGCATAGTGCATGGTTTACCAGAACAATTTAAAAAAAATGTATGTAAACTTTGTTGACTACATTGGGAACTCAAAAATACCTCACGCAGTCACTCCTAGGAGACCATGTGGTTTAAAAACCCACACATAGAGGGTTTAAAATGGAACTATCCAAGGTAGGCCAGATATTCATAGTTATTGCATGATTTTCTAAATCATGATGGCTAACTATGCAACCCTTTAAAACTTTAAAAATTTAAAACAAAATCACCCAAAACCCTAGAAAATCCTAAAAATAAGAAATAATATCAAATAATATTAAATAAGTTAATTAATTGAAATACAATAAATATGGAGTGTGACAATAACCTCATCAAAACACTTGTTTCCCCTATAAATTCATTACCAAAGGATGGAAGGAAACTAGAACCTAAATCTATACCAATTTAATAGGAATGTAGAAGGGTTGATAGGGTGGAACAAACCCTAAATCGAAGGAAAACAAATAACTAAAATGATTCCTTAAAATCAAATAAGCACAAACCCAAGTAATATATGACATCTCCATGCCAAAGTAGACCACCAAAAAGGGTTATAAGGTCAGACAAACACCATGATCTTTTAGGGTACCCTGCCATTTAGACTTCACCTAAACTTATGGGTCCACAACACCCACTCTCCAATAGATACTGCACCAAAAATAAAACACTTCAACTAAACACCCAAAGAAACCATAATACCACTATCAAACATACCAACCCAAAGGTGGAGAAACTCTAAGAAAACTTGATAAAAGAACCAAAATGGGCCTTAGAATCGAGTCATAATAATAAAACTAGTGAACTAGGAACTCAAATATGAAATGTCATTTCTCGATGAACCATGATTGAATTAGCACTCTCTGGTGATCAACTGCCTAAAGGACACTCGTCCTAGTCACCCAAGAAATGAATTAAAATCACCCATAATCAATGCACCAAAATCAAACTCCCAATTTATAATCTTAAAAACAAAAAAAAAGACTACCAATGAGTCATAATTACACCAAAATAAATAAATTCTCATATACACTATCACTAAACCACCTAAGCACTAACTATGACAACCCTATATTTTGTACACATTATCACATGATTTATTATATAAAGGAACACATATTACAATACCATAAGATCTATAGACCTATTATATTTGGGAAATTATGTACATATCACAATATCTTTAATCATGGAAACTAAAAAATTATTTAAAACTCTATAATATACCCATAAAATTCATTTTTCTTCTCACACTGTACGGGATAACCTTAGGATGTATATAAGAAATAGGTGATCTATAAATCTCATTTGGGGGATAATCAATGGATAACATTATGAATGTAATACATTGGAGTCGAGAGTAATATCAAGGTTTCATAATATGTTTGAGATTCATAAATATGAACATTGAATTATAATATTATATGATTACATCAAGGCAATAGAGGAATGTGGAAACAACATAAAACATGACATCATAAACATAAGTAAATGGTAACTACTGGTACAAAATAACATAGTGTGATTTGTATAACCTCCCATTCACCATAAATGGTATCTCATAAGATAAAAACATTACCCAATACATTGTAGGGCTATATAATTCTAGGCCCACCCATCACTTTCATATCATGTACATGAATTTTTGTGACATATAGATCATACAACATAAGTATATCTTTAATAACTCTTAATCCCATGACTAAGGAGTGTGGTTTTCATATATAGGAGTCACAAATAAATGAAATATTGATACATATAGGTTAATAACCTTGAGTTTAAATTGGTATGGGTAATCACAATAGAAATTTTTAGCATAGAAAATCATGGGATAATTTCAGCAGCATAATGACCATATATAAAGTTTTATGGAAGTGTCTAGTGATATTTAAAGGTGGAAGATAATTAAATTTGAATTAAAATTATAGTGAATTAATATGTAAAAACGATTTAAAATATGAACAATTTTAAAAAAATGTCTTAATACAAATAAAGTACTTGAATAAAAATAAAGAGGAAGAAAATCCCTTACCAAGAGAGGGCGCTTCTAAAATCAAGGGTGGAGATTATTAAGATATATGTAACATATTAAGAGGGATTTATAGAGGTATAAGGATAGAAAAATCATGTTAAATATGTTTTTAGTGAATAGGAGTGGGAGGTTGGGTGGGTATTTATTGAAAATAGAGGGGGTTCTTTATTAATTTCTAAACTTATGTTTTAGATTCTATAAAATTAAATAATCAAAACCATGAAACTTCCTGTGGTTTTTTCACATGGATTATTCCAAAAAGGAGTGATTTTCAATATTTTATAATTTTAGAAGCCTAATATTTTAAAGTAATTCCATTGGTTACATGGAACTGAGTCATGTTCATAAATAATTTATTTTAAAACCTTGAAAATATAATATAGGTTTTCGAGAATTCATTATTAGTCTACAAAATTCATAAAATAACTTTAAAAATATTATTTTTAATAGTAAATATATATCTATTCATGGATGAATTAAATATTATTTATAAAATCACTTTTGTGCTTTTATGATGTGATAATACATAATGTATATTTATACCGTATTTAATTTTTACCCAAAAATTATACATTCTCAAAAAATTATGAAAAATTCACCAATAGATAATTATGAAAATAAAATTTCAAAAAAATATTTATTTCACCAAAATAAATTTATAATTAATGGAATTTATACTTTTAGGTAAAAACCTTTTTTACAGGGAAAGGCTGGTTTTTACGATGCTAACCACTTCTTAGACCCTATAAAATTTACATTGGACTTCACTAAATTATATTATAATTTATATATAAATTAATATTTTTTAATAATAATATTTTACAAAAAAAATATTTATTTAAAAATTATTGAATTTATCCAAAAGAGTGTCTTAATTGAAACTATATATATTTCTGAAAAATAATTTTTTAATTTCTTCATATCAAAATCTAATTTTCATCCAACTCATTAATCCTTAATAAATTAATAATAAATTATAATTTTATTAAAAATTTGATATATATAAATTCATACTTCTATGGACTAGATACATAACCCCTTATTACCCCGGCATAATCCTTAAGTGTAAGGTGTGCGATGGTGGTATTTTCTTGGGGCGGTTCCGCAAACATAGTTTGGTTTGTAATATTGATAAGCTTGAACTTCTCTCATAAAAGGTTTTTCTGAAGACTTAGATGTTGAATATAGGCTTGGTCTTGGTCATGCAAAATTTTCATTGATTCCTTCTCCCTCATAAACTTTCATAAATAGACTTTATAGGGTACAATCCTACTGGATGAGGCCCTCTCTTCTTCTATCTGTGTTTATTGGATTTCATCATAACCCATAATATATACTAATATAAATAATACAACGACTATATTATCAATTTATATGATGCTTAATAGTATTTTAAATTTGATAGTATATTTATTATAAGGGTCAAAAATAACCAAATTTGTGTATGTGTTTTCTATAACAACATTTCTTAAAATGGAATTTATTCTTTAAAAAAGGGAGTTCTATTTATGAATGTTTGGGTAATTATTATAATCATATAAAAACACTTTGAAGTATCTCACCATCACTAATTTACCAAAAAATAAATAATTATCACTAAAAATAATCACTTGAAAAAGTTCCACAAACTCCCATAATACTCAACTTGGTTTTACCAACGCACTCATAATGAACCCAGACTACCAAAAAAATATAGAGGATATGATTTTAGAAATCGAGACCCAAATTAATTATCAAGAAGGAATAGATCTTTACCTATCCCTTTAAACTATAGGTAGGTCCACCAACTAGGGGAACTTCACCTAACAAGGAAGAGAATCACTTTAAGGGTCATCTATATAAATAGATAATTCATCCTTTATATAATAATTCTGAGAGGCATGAATTAAAATAACATGAAAAATAAACTCAACAAGTTCATCTCTCAAACACTTAACCAATAATTACCATCAAATAAAGGGATAAGTCCAGATAATAAAACCTATAAGACATATATCATCTCAAAAAATCATTTTTTTAAATCCACAAACTATCATTAGAGGATTTAAATATCAATTTTACAAAACATACATTAAAAAAATTTAATAAAAAAACACAATTCTATTTCTTTTTTTAAAACTAATCCTATTTTAAAATAGTCAATTCCATAAAACATTATTTTTCTAAACTTTCAGACATACAATTTTAAAATAGAAACATAATTTTTTTTTAAAACATTCTCAAATCCACCATATCTATTTAAACCCATTAATTTTACAAAACACGAAATGGAAACAAAATGGACTTTATTGAAATCATTTATTTTCAAAAAAAATTCTAAATCCAATTTAAAAATCAAAAAACTTCCCATGGTTTCAAATAAAATCAATCATTTTCAAAATATTTTATAAAACCTATTCGATTTTTCACACAAAAAAACCAAAAATACACAAACAACCCAAAGAATACCAAATTTCCAAACCACTTGTCAACATATCCCAAATTGCACCTTGAATTCACCATATCATGGGTGTCAATAAATGGTGGCCTAACTAATAAGTATATAGGATTAAAAATCAATATTTACTAGTCCATGAGGTTTTAGGGACCAAGGGTGTGACACAAAATAATTCCTAAGATATCTAAGAATTAGGGATTGGTTATTTCCTAGTTTCTTAGGTCATAAAATCCAATATAATTTCATTGTCCGATCTTCTTTCTACATCCTAAAATCCAATACAACCCACAAAGAAACTCTATAACACCCCCAGTCTGATATTATTTTCTCTTTTTTATGTATTTTGATTCTATATAATGTTTATGTTTGGGTTGGGTTATATGAGTTAAAATATGTTTTTATTATAATTTGGAATAATTTTTAGGGGTACACAATTTGAGCATGACTAGGGGAAACTATAAAACTTCTCTAGAAAATCATTCAAGACTTTATGAGAGTTAATAGGTAGGTTTGTAGTTGGTAGAAATATTTTCAAACCCTGCAGTCCCTTGGGTATTTTCTAGTATCACTCACATGGTTGGCATAGTGTTTGTTAAATAGTGTATCCTAACCATGTGACGGGCATTAATACCAACTGAAAATTGTATTTTTAATACATTTTTCACCAAAAACTCTCATTTATCTCTCATTAGTCTAGGTTCTTGAAGTAGAGGATTCCTCTTTGAACTTTTGGTCTTTCCTTTCCATATGGAAACCAATTTCAATGGATCAAATGGTGTTGGATCTAGGAGATTGAAGGTAATATCTCTTTTCTATCCTTGTTTCTCCCTTTTTTGTAGATCTTTTTGTTTTCCTTTGAACATAATGTTAGATCTGATCTATTAAGGATATATCAATGATCTATGATTTTTTTATGATGTGATATTTATGGGATATATTTATGGAAAGGAATTTCAGGATCGTATCTAGAAGTTTTTTGTGTTATTAATTAGTTTCATCGCCCATTATGAGGTAGGTAGATTATATCTCTTCTCCACTTTATCTAGAACATTATGTTTTGGATACTTAAATTAATTTATTTTAATTCCAAAGGAAACTCATGTTGAATTATTTTTGGAAACCCCTTTTCTTGATAGTTTCTAAATCATGGATTTTAATTGATTTTGGAAAATCTATTTTGGTGATTTAAATTGTGAATATGGGACGATGTGTGAAAGGTGTTTGGTTTCATAATATTAAAAGAATTATTGAATTACTCATTTTAGAAGAATTATTTATTTAAGAAATTAATTGGTGTGAGAATATAGAATATGTGGGTGGTGTGTGTTAATCATTTCATTGTATGTGGTATTGTAATTATGGAAATTGAATGAGGTTCCATACTAGAAACACTTAGAGAATGGTAACCTTGTGATAAATTAGTGGATCAATGAGTAACCAATTGTGATTTTGGGATTTTCACCTATCATGCATGTGTGTGCGGTTAATGTGATGTGAGTTGGATATTACAATTATAATTAATTGATAAATTGTTTATTTTTTTTAATTTGAACCATTTATATTGGTAAAATACTTTGATGTTACTCTATTTTTTAAAAAATTATTTTTTGAATTGTGAGTTATTGTTTTATTATTCTATTGGTTTTATTTGGTAAGTCTCTTTGGGAATGATTATTTACCCCATGTATATTCACATGGGTGAATATAAAGATATTGTTCTTTAAGACATAGGTAAATTAAATTTTAATTATTTTTCTAATGTAGAATCATGATTCTACATTATCAGGATGGTGGTTAGATCTTGGAGTTCTCTTATAGAGTGGTTAGAGTGATTTCACAATAGTGATGTTGTGTTGGGGTGTCATTTGGTTTTCTTGGATCTACTTGTTCTACCTTTTCAATGCTACTCTAATATTTTTTTGGAACATTATTAGATTTTTATTTTTTATATGTAATGCATTATATAGTTTGGTTTTGGCTGATTTTATTTTCTCTTGTCTGGTTCTGGTTGTCTAAATGGGAAAGCATTCCACAACATTTCAATAATCCCTTAGCATTTATTATCAGCCCTTGGTGTATTGGAGACATCACCTATGGTTAGTGGAACCTTGTATCTTTTCCAAGATAAATTTTATTGTTGGTATGTTACAAAGGGTATCAGTTTTGGTCATTCTATCATATTTGTATGGTAAGAAGGTGCTAAAAATTTTCATAACCTAAAATACACAACATTAAAATATGTAGTTAACCTCTTTATGCTAAACATAAAGTAAAAATTGTAGATTATGAATAAATTTTATTTTGGAGACACCTATATGAGTGTTTTTATATCATTGTTGTAGGTTTAGCTGATGATTATAACATATCATGAGTTTGTAATGAGACTACACATAATAATTTTAGTTCTCAAATTGTATATAAGTATTATTGGAAATTAGTTATAATTATTGTTTCTTTTTAGGATTTTTAATATTATAATCCTTTTGTTTTCTAATAAGTGATCAATAAGGGGTGTTTTATTCTCACTATAGAGAAATGGAATCATTTAAATGACCTTGAAACCAATAAGAAGATTCCATAGGGAATATGGTTGCACCTGAACCAAAAGTGAACCAAAATCATGTTCAAATAATTATTAAAGATTTTAAAGCTATTGATAATGGAAATTGAAAGTAAAACCCATGATAAGTGGATAATTATGTGAAATTTCAAAAATAGAATCCAATAATAATTAAGGGGGATTTAGAACATAAAAAGGTAGAAGTGTAGCTTAATAGAATGAATCAAATCATTGATTCCCTTAAAACATCATGGTATCTAAATGTCAATATAGAATTATACAGGCTATAGGATCTTTCATGATAATGGTGGTATTTATCTATCCAATCTAAATTCAACCAAGTCCTTACATGGGAGGGAATAAAATAATTGTTCAACAGAAAAATTATACCCACACAACTTCAAGATTACTAGAATGACATATTTATTCAGTCCTAAGCATGAAAATATATTACTAATATAATATGAATCTAATATTTTAAATTTTATTAATTTTTCTCCAGATTTGTATGCACAAAAATCCCTGAAGAATTGAATATTTGAGTTTATATTGTGACTATAAATTCGTTCTAAGATAGATGAACTTTGTGTTATTGATTACATAGATATGGTTAATAGAGTGTTAGTTGTGGAAATGGATATTGTTGGAAATAATACTAGAGTATGATTGTTTTTATACATGAGTATAGGTGGGAACACTAATTTATTAAATAATAAAATATGGAAACCTACTTCTATGGTGGTAGAGCATCATATAATCAAACCACTAGATTAGTTAATTTTCAGCTATACTCAAGTAGAAAAATTGTATATTTCCAAGGTTTTTTATTAGAAAATAAGAAGATAAATTTTATAGCACCACCTAAAACATGTCATAGTGTTGATCATATAGGACATATTAAGAATTTTTTTTCAACGCTATAAATTCAATTTCTAGAAACAAATCTCATGTTTCTCATATATATTATACTTCAACAAGATGATCATGTAACTGAGTGAACTAAGGTGATTGTAGGAAGATATATACTTCTTAAATGATGCTACCATAGTAAGAAAGTATGGAACATGGAGGAATGGATAATCAGTTATATGGTTCTGATAAAATAATCATAGAGGATCAATCATATCCTTCAACTGTATGAGGTATCATTCTTCTTAACATAATTATTATTCAAGTTATTTATTATGTCAGTTTATTGCACTCTTTTATTGCTTCATGTGTTCTTAATAAAATGGGATTTCATATCAAGATTATGATACACTTGATGAGTATCCAGACACCTCCTGGGTACTATGAGTGTAAGGGATTTGAATGTGTATTTGGTTCTAAAACTATTTATAGAGTCTATTTTATTTGGTAATTTTTTATTTTGGACATGGATATATTTTTAATAGTCCTGGGAATTCATTGGTTAGTTTATTTCAAGTCTCATATCTATTTCTATACATTATGGGTAAATTTTACATCTCTTAATAGGATAGTGAATTTTTTAAAGAAAACAATGATATGAATATTGAAAAATTAAGACCTTTAGACCCGGTGGTTGGAACTATTTATTATCAATTAGTAGTGGTCACTTTTTTGAATAATGATATAATAGAGACTATAAATTTTTCTATCATTGAAAACTGGTGTCAAGACATTTTTCAAAAAAAATCATTGGTTTTCTACCTTAAAAGAAAGTGGAATTTTTTTTATAATATTCGAGTAATAAATAATATTTCACTATCATCATATGGAATTTCAACAAAATAATTAAATTAATTGAATTCCTAAAAAGAGGAATTAAAAATAAATGGTTTCATTAAAAAAATACATCACCTTGTAAAGCTACTTTTCTTTTTTGTAAATAAGGATGATGGTTCATTAGAACTCTTTATTAATTATCATAAACCAAATAAATTTATGATAAAGAATAGATATCATCTTACATGAATTAATGATATTTTTGGTCAATTTAATGGAGCCCAATGGTTCTATAAAATAGATCTATAGTTTATGTATCACCAACTCCAGGTTATGAAATAAAAATATTCAAAATATAGATTTCAATAATCATTATTAATTTATAGTCGTTGTCTTTGGTATAAAAAATGATTTAGTAATATTAATGGTATTAATGAACCATTACCTTGTATGGTACTAAGACTCTTTCATTATACTATTTTTTTAGGAAATTATAGTGTATCCTCAAACCTGAAAAGACCATGAAGAACATTTAGAGATATTGTTGATCATTTTTTAATATCATAGGTTATATGAAAAATTATCTAAATTTTATTTATGAATACAAGAAGATAAATTCCTTAGCCATGTAATTTATGAGAAACTTATATCATTGGATCATAAAAATAAAGAATTGGTCATCTCATATAATTTTCCAAATAATTTCATAGAGATACAAAGATTTATGGGCTTAGAAAGTTGTTATCATCACTTTATTCAATATTATTCATGTCTTTAATCTCCTATTAAAACAATCATATTAAAGGATAATCTATTCCATTAAAGTAATGATTGTCAAAAACATTTTTTGATCTTAAGTCCAATATCACTTTGACACTGATTCATGTATTTCTATAACCTAGGAATAGTAATTTTCTCTTTTGTAATGCATTTAAATCTATAATTTTATGTGTTATGATTCAAGGAGATCATATTGTTTCTTATATATCAAGATAGTTGTGAATTAATGAAAATAATTATCTAACCCATGAAATATAATTGGATATGATGGTTCAAGCTATAAAACATGGTATAATTATCTCTTTGGAAGAAGTTCACTGTGTTCGCAGACCATAAAATCTTAAAACACATCTTCTTTCAAAGTAATTTAAACCTGAGAAAAATATTGTGGATGGAACGTCTCTAGTTGTTTGAATTTAACTTTTTTTATACACTAGGAATATTAAATTATATGGATAATGATTTAAAATAAGTATTATAATCGATTATCTAGGGAAACTCATATTTAGTGAAAATTGATAATTATGACTGCTTATACTCATTTGGATTAAACTGAGTAGAATGAAGGTGTAATGTTTCTTCTGCTAACACTCATATCTAATTTGGTCGAAAATTAAAAGATGTTTAGAGATCAAATCCTGATTTACTTTTCAATACATAAAAACAAAATGTTGGGGAGACCATCAATGGATGGAAATAAGATATAAATTCATTGTTTCATTTTCGTGATTGAATGGCCATTCCTCTATCTTTTCAAGAATTAATTCTCTCTAATTTTCATTATTTGAAGTGGGAAATTCATCCAGGAATACAAAATATATATAAGTCTCTAAAGACACTTTTTTTCAGGTATGAAATGAAACGTGGTTTTTCATGTAACTAAATGCATAACCTATTGACTAGTTAAGGATACACATCAATGACCTACTGGAATTCTATAATCATTACCTATGCCTATATAGAAATTAGAGGAGATAGTTATATAATTTTTCATAGGTTTACTAAGAACTATTTTAAAAAATGATTCAATATAAGTTATTTTAAAATGAATCATAAATTCAACCCACTTTATTTTGATTTGTAAATCTAATATGGTATATGACTTAGCAAAGTAATGAATTTGGTAGGGGTAAAATTGAATAGAATACTGGTTTTGATCATCTCTAATTGACATCCTAATTTTTTCTCTTATATTTATTGATCCCTTAAAGAATATTTGTGTACTAAATTGTCTATTATCAGAGTCTACCATCCTAAAAAATATGGTTAGTTAAAATGAATGATTAAAAAACTATAAGACCATATTGGAGCTTGTTTTATGGATTCCAGTTTCTCATGGGAAATAATTTTCCTTTGTGGGGTATTTTATAACAATATTTTTCATTCCATGATACATATGGAATAATCATAAATATTTTATGGCTATCCTTTTCACTCTCTATTATTTTTGGTAGGGACTACTGAAACATCACTATTTGACCTAGCCTCATTCATGAAATTCTTATGAAATGTTAGTTAATCCGGAAATAGATTGTTTCTGTATGGTTGTGCTCTTTTTGAGGAATGTGATTAATTAATTAATATTATTTTTCACTTAATTTTACCCTAATAGATGTTTCCAGTGGAGTGCATGAGGTTATAGGAGCATTTGGGAAGGTTTGAGCTCATAGTTTCGATTTTGGCGAAGGTGGAGTAGGGTGCATGGTCAGTGCACAATTTATGCTAAATGTGCACCTTATCCATTTAGATTGAAAATGGGATGATCAACATTTGTTAGAAAATGTTATGGGGGCATAAAATCATGTGATGGGATTCATTTTATTTATGATTTATCACGCATGGTTTGAAAAATTGTGTGACTAACCATTCAGGGTGTGGACTTCTAGAAAGTGTGGTTCACATGGTTGGAGCATGGTCTAGCCAACTGTGCATCCCAACCAATAACCTAATTAAAAATTGGGGAAATTTATCTTTTTACCCTCTTTTACACTTAAAATAATATTGTGTATTCTCCCCCTCCATTTTTTACAGCATATACACTGTAGGATCTCCCTCTCTTATCCTAAAAGCTTGGTGGATCTCCCTCATTTCACCTCCATATACGCTTATGTATGTCACATTAGATATATCATGGTAAGGATATAACTCCTATAGCTTCCAATATTTATTTTAAATTCTATCCAAATCTATCTCACCATATCTATCATAGATTACCTATTTTCAAGTATTTTTTTGGTTCATCATTTCTCTCATTCCCGACCAAATATGAGGCGAATATTGAATAAGGATTATTCCAAAAGCACTTGGTTGGTTGTCTATATCATTTTCCCTAAAATTATTTTCATTTATAAAATCATCCATTGTGTCACACACTAGTATTTCGGAGCATTGAACCTTGAATTTATATTACTTTAAATTTTCACCTAATGCCCAACCAAGATATACTACAGGCATCCCTAACACTATTGGTGGTTGAAAATATCAAATTGAACCACCCCCTAGGATGTGTTTAGCCTAAATACCATGAAATCCAATATTTAAATAAAACTATAACACCCCTTAGTATTTTTTTTGTATTATCAAATAAAATCTAAAATTCATAGGATGGGCCTTTGGGTATGCCTTGTGTAACATAACATAGTCGAGTTAATTTAGTTTTTTGGATAAATTCTAGAGACTAAACACCATGGTTGTTATGTAATACAAAATGTAATGGTCTAATTACATTTTGGAATGATATGAGTACCTCATAAAAAACCATGGGATATGCCTCCATGTTTGTGGTTTAATTTTGATAGAATCCTTAACTTGAATACTTTACTTGGAACCTGTATATTAATACCATGTATTCATTAGTTACTAAGTATCAAACTTGGACACACCATCAAAGGTTTGGTATTCCTTGAGTAATAATTTTATTCCCTCTTTAAAATTACTTGAGAGAACTCATATGATTCCACATAATACATATATTTGAATTCTGTGTGGTAAAACCACCTTGGATCTGGCCAGTACCTTAATTTCATGAATTCCATGATTAGTCATCGATGATTCATCTAGAACTCCAAAAAAACTAGAATGCTCAGGATGATATCCTAGGTTCGACTTGGTGTCCTTGGATTAGTAATTCCTTGGGTAAACCCCTTGGATTCTAACTAATACATGCCCCAAAATATAAGTATATATTTCCCTATTTCAATGAAAATATATTAGGAGTATAATACTAAGGGATCATACTTAGATTACACTCAATCCCCCGATCCAAACATCATGGATTGATTACTTAAAGTTGTCTTGAAAAACAAAAGCAAAAACTATCATGGGTATTCCATAGATATGAAATGGGGCAGTTGTATGTAAATTCCTAGAAAAATTTCATGGCTTCCTTGTCACTCTTTATTCCTTAAAGTCTTCGATACATGCATCATATCCCATTACAGATTGAAAGGCCACATGTTCAAATACATTCATCTTTGGATTAAGCAGGTAGGATCAGTTGGGTATCCAAATAAGAGGTCAAGGTTGACAATTTATCCCTTTATTTACCAATTTATATTATTATACATGTACACTATTTCATTTTATCTTTATAGACTAGTTTTAAATTAGATATCATTGGTGGTGGAAAACTGAGTTATACTAAAAACATGTTTGGTCCACTACCTGGTACCTGGGAATATTGCATGTATACAGGAAAGGAAAAAAATAAATATCCCTATTGTGGATGCTTGATTTATATATTAGGTTTTAAGATAGGGAGGAAAATGCCACTTTGGGACTCATGATTCTCATAGAGCTTAAAATTATTTGGTCTTTTGTTTTCTTTTTCTTATCCTAATACTGTTTGTATGATTATTTTCATGACATTATTGACATCTATTTTTCACCACCATAACATCATCTATGTATAGTATTGTTTATCTGGTTTATCTTTGTTTCATTTTTTACATTGATAGATTGTTTATACTATATTTATTATGTGCTTTACTCATATAAAGAGGGTATAGTCTCTATATCATACAACCATATGCCATCATTTCTAGTCATTAGCCTCTGGTATATAGGGAGATGTGTATAAGGCCTTATGGCCACCCACTAGACTATTTAATTATATGTAACTGGGTCAAGGATGTCCCAAAGTGGCATAAAATGTTCCTTTTTTCCTTGGTCTTATTTCTTTAGGTTGGTAGATAGGAATTAAGAAGTATTAAAACTTGGTAAAGAGCCTATTCTTAGGAGTAGCTAACTGACATTCAGGGGAAAAGAAAATTTACCAGGGAAGGTACTTGTTTTTCTAGAATTATCTTATTACAATTATAATATTTTTATTGGTTTTTATGCTTCTGATTTTTAAAATTACCTAAAAGAAATTTGTTTACATAAAGTGTTTGCATCAATCTAAACTATGTTTTCTTTCATATCGTGATGAGTGAATTTTATTTAACCAACCATAGTGTAATTTAATTCTTAAAACCTTGGTTACAATAGAGGAGAATTTAAATTGGTTGTAGTTAAATGGATTTCTAATTGAAACCTATAAGTTTTATATATCTATTATATGGTAATGGAAACCCGTATAATTGAACCATTATATATATCCTTATTAAATTCTTAGTAATGAAGTTAAAAAAAGGTGTTTGTTTGTGAGTACATGGCATAGAAATTTCAACTTAAAGAGTGTTTACCTCTATAAATTTTAATTAAAAAACTATATTACAAAAAAATTATGATAATATTTTAAAAATTACTACATAACCTAACTATATAAATAGTTGGTTGGGGTTTGTATAATCACATGTATTAAATATTTTTTATGAAGTTAAGTTATCTCTTGTATAGAGTAATTGAGCAAATTAATTCTTTCCCCCTATTTATTTTCATTTCTTAGTATTGTGATCTAAGGTAGGTGATTGGAATTGTAGATACATGCCTCCAAGACAACCTTAGGTCAAGCACTTGGAAAATGAGGATCATGTTCCTCAGGTTGTCGGACCTAAACCACTAGTGGTGCTGTCTATAGTTCCACCTATGGCACCTACCATTTAACACATTCCATACCATGATTGGGAAATGTTAATAATCTTAGAGAGGGTTTTCTATGTCTTTTACAACCTAGGGAAGGAGATTCACACTATAAGAAAATAGTGTTTTAGTGTTGGTTTTTTCGCAGAAGTTTTTAAACCATCGTGAAAAAACCACAGCTAATTTTTTAAAAAAATTATTTTTAATTTTTTTTAAAATATATCCTCAAAAAAACATTTTTTTAACGGTGATTTTTTGAAAACTGCCATAAAATTTAAGATAAAAAAGATAAAACAAATTACAAAAATTATTTATTATTTTTTATTTTTTATTTTTTATTATTTACAATCAAATATAGTTTATTATTTATAATTTTATATATTTATAAAGTGACAATTAATTAATATTTATAATTATTAGTTAATAATATTTTTAAACTGAAAAACAATATTGAATAAGTAGAAGAACAGACTTTGGCATCAAATGACCATAACTTCTGATCCAAGAGTCCATTTCATCTTCACAACCAGTCAAATCAAAGTTTATTAAATGAGAAAAAACCAAGCGAGATTTAAATCATGTGATAATCAAAGGAAAAAAATATATTCAAAATTTAAAAGTCGAAAATCAAACTCAAACTTCAAACGACCATAACTTTTAATCCGGGTGTCCGTTTAGACTCTACCACATATCAAACTGAAGCCTACGACGAGTTCTATGACGTTTAGGTCTGGTACCAACTCTTTGAGTATTGTACCCATCTT
This sequence comes from Viscum album, assembly GCA_963277665.1. Taxonomy (NCBI): domain Eukaryota; kingdom Viridiplantae; phylum Streptophyta; class Magnoliopsida; order Santalales; family Viscaceae; genus Viscum; species Viscum album. The sequence goes on along the minus strand of OY728123.1, from coordinate 608,249,999 downwards.
ATTCTGCCAAAAAGTCCCATAAGGCCTCTAAAACGGAGATTTTAGTTTCAGACACCGATTTCTTAAAATTCAAACGGTTATAACTTTCAATCTAGGTGTCTATTCGGCTTGTACCATATATCATATCGAAGCTCATTTCACGATCTTTGATTTGATTGGTTGTGGAACTGGAAAGTGAGTGGTAGATCATATTTTATAGACTTTTTAGTTTTTTTAGGGTTTTTAGAGGTTCTTAACGTTTTATGATTTATTTATTTAATTGTTTATTTACTTATTTATTTATTTAATATTAATTAATTAATTATTTATTTATTTATTATTATTATTTATTTAACTATTATTTATTATTTATTTATTAATTTATTTATTTATTTATTATTTAGCTATTACGTACACATTAATTATTAATTTATTTATTATTTATTTATTATTTATTTATTTATTATTTATTATTAGTTTGTTATTAATTATTTATTTATTTATTATTTATTTATTTATTTATTTTTTATTCATTATTTATTAATTAATTGTTTATTATAAACTAATTATTTATTATTTAATAATTATAAATATTTATTGAATAGTTATTAGTTGTTATTAATTATTTATTATTTATTATTTATTTATATATTTATTTATTTACGTATTTTTTTATTTATTATTCATTATTCACTATTTATTATTTATTTTTATTCTTTATTCTTTATTCTTTATTTTTTATTTTTATTTATTTATTTTTAATTTAATAAATATTAATTTATTTTTAGTTTATTATTCATTTATTATTTATTTAGTATTTATTATTTATTTATTATTTATTATTTATTGATTATTTATTAATTAAATATTAACTACATATTAATTATTTATTAAATATAAAATATTGAATATGGAATATTAAATATTAAAATTTAAATATTAATTATTAATTAAGAATTATTAATTTTATAATTATAAATTATTAATTATATGTTATTATTAATTATTTATTATTTATTATTTATTATTTATTTATCTATTTATTTATGTATTTATTTATTTATTATTTATTTATTATTTATTCTTTCTTCTTTCTTCTTTCTTATTTATTATTTATTATTTATTATTTATTATTTATTTTTAATTTACTAAATATTAATTTATTATTAGTTTATTATTCATTTATTATTTATTTATTTATTTATTCTATATTAATTATTTATTAATTATTTATTATATATTTATTATATATTTATAAATTTTTCAATATAAATTATTAATTCTTAATGATCAATTATTAATTACTAGTTATTATTATTTATTATCTATTATCTATTATTTATTATTTATTTATCTATTATTTATTAATTTATTATTTATTTGTTATTTATTTATCATGTATTAAATTATTTTTTAATTATTTTTTTATTTATACATTACTTATATATATTATTTGTTAAATATTATATTTTATATATTATATATTATATATTATATATTATATATTATATATTATCTATAATCTATTATCTATTATATATTATATATTATATATTATATAATAGATAATACATAATATATAATACATAATACATAATAGATATTATATAATATAGATAATATATAATATATTATGTATTATATATTAGGTATTATATATTATGTATTGTATTTTAGGTATTATATATTATGTATTATATATTATGTATTATATATTATATGTTATATGTTATATGTTATATATTATATGTTATATATTATATATTATATATTATTAATTATTAATTGTTGATTGTTGATTATTGATTAATCATTATTGATTAATAATTATTAATTAATAATTATTGATTAATAATTATTTAGTTTGTATCTATTTGTTATATATTACTTGTTTTTTCTATTAATATATATATATATATATAAGTATATTAAATTCGATTTAGTAATCACATGAAGCAACTGTTGGAGTGGTAAAGTCTTTGGAGAATAAGCTATAGGTAAGGGGTTCAAATCTCACCCAATGCTTAATTTATATATATAGCACGAGCATGTGAATGGGCATGTCCATGGGCATAAACTTGTGTATAGACATAGACTTATGCATGGAGATGGGCATGTGCGTGTTAATAATAAATAAATAAATTATGAAAATAAATAAATAAATGAATAAATTATGAAAATAAAAAAAATTACAAAAAAAAATAATAAATAAATTACTAATATAAAAAATTAAAAAAAATTAAAAATTAAAAAAAATTAAAAATAAAATAAATAAAAATGACTTTGCGACGGTTTAAACCGCCGCTAAAAACTACCGCTAATTATTTCACGACACACGATTTAGTGGCGGTTTTCCAAAACCGTTGTAGAACGATTTTGTGGTGGTTCAAACCACCGCTAAATACAAATTTTGGCATAGTGCATGAGAAACACTGACCATGTTTAACTTGACTAGGGATTTCCAGCAGCAGATCCCACATGTTTTCTCAAGGGAATGCAGTCCCCAGGCTATATACGAATGGTTATATGCTACTCATATGGTTTTTTATCACCTAGAGAGTCCTCTAGATAGTAGGTTGAATCTTGAATCCTACATGTTTCATAGATATTCCAAATGATTTTGTTACTTTCTTACTCTAAAAGATCTGCATTGGGGTATGGTCTGGAGGGAATTCTAGAATAGATTATTTGATTACTTATTATTGGAGACTCTGAAAAATGATTAATTGAGGGAACTTGTGCATCTAGATATGGTAAATATATCCATTATAAATTACTAAGATCTATTCATTGAGTTTTGTCTCTTTTTAACCACTCTTTTGGGTGTTGCGTTGTCTATGGTGATACATTTTGAGGATGGAATTAGGTATACTATTCAACTATAGGTGGACATATTTTTATTTGGTACTATTTCTAAGATAGTAAATGGGGACTTTATCTTTAAGAATAATTTAATATAATTTGAAAGTGATGGTCAAGGAGGTTCTGTAGCTAAGCCAGTTAGTGGATCATCCAATGGTAGGAAGCATCTCCACAAGACTTCTCATTGGGATAGTAGAATCCAGGGTGTGTGCATTGGATGTTCTATGGTATGTCATTGGTGTGTTTTGAAGGTAACATGAATCCTTTGTGTGATAGGGAGTGATTAGATTGTAAACCCTATTGGAAGTTGTTTCATCTTTATATATTCTATAAACCCTTAAACTAGTTCCTAGTGTGAGGGGATCTGTACTAGTTTATAGTTATGGAGTGGTATTTGTGAAACCATTCTAGGAATGAAGTTGGAGTGCTAAAAGCCATTAAAAATGAGGTGGTAGTCAAGGTTGAGGAATCTAAACACAATATTCATAACACTAGAAGAGTGAGACTACTCAGAGAGGTCAAGTTGTACCTTAGGGGCACAGATCTGGAAAGTTACATGTAATGCTGCCTAAACATATTTAGTATAGGATCAGGCCATATACAATGTGATGTATGATCTTTGTGTCCATGACTTTAGTTTCCTCCTTATTTGACATAAGAACTTCTCACATATTAAAATTTGTTGCTTTAATGGTAATTCTAGTATTATATATTGAATATTTTGATTCTGTATTGAATAAAAAAATTCATTAATTTATTTTCGGGTTTGATGCTAAAAAATAGCCACATTTTTATTACTAATGAAGTTATTTTTTAGTGGATTTCAGGAAAATAATAGTTGGATGAATATTTATTCTAGAAATATATTCATGTCACTGGTCTTTGGGGAAATATTTTTTGAAGTATTCAAGATGTGTTTTAAATGTATTCTAGAAACATTGTTCATACCCTATGTTTATAAGTGTAGTGTACGGTTCAGAAACCCAACATTTGAAATATCACATATAAATCATATAACCTAAATGGATTTAAAATATGGATAAAAAATCCTATATTTTTAAAAGAACCCTACGTTTGAGAAAACAAATGTATGGATCATCAACCCTACTTTTAGAATCAACCGTATGTTCTCTACCCTATATTTAAAGTATTCTAATCACATGGAGGAACCCTATATTTGATTAATATATGATAATGTTTTAAATAAATTAAATTATATAATATTTATGAAATAATCTTGATAGAAGTAAATATCTATTCAAAGACATTTTACGACCAATTAAAAGGTTCATTATGACTGATTTAAAGGGTTGTATTCAATAGAGTAAATAGTTTCTTTTTTTACGGGATGTTGCGGCACTCTGGAATGAATTTAAATTCAAATATTCATGATTTACTATGTGATATTTTAGGATTAGGATTTACTTGGAGCTATTTTATGTACATTATAAATATTGATACATTCTTCATCAAATAAAAGAATAGGGGAGATATACATAAGGAGAATCTATGTTTGAAAAACTACAAGTGTGTCATTTACTTCAAAGCTACACTTTGGAGACATACATGTTTTGATCTATCTGATATACTCGCTATTATTTTTCTCACAACTACTACTTATTATTGTTACATCTTCTACAACAATAAAAAAATAATTGGTTGGAGATACACTTTGGAGACATACATGTTTAAACATATGTCTGGTGTTTTCTTTGCTGTTGTTTGAAGAAATCATTTATAATGTTGAATATCTATTTGACACTATGTGTTTTTTAATATATAAATACATTTATTATTTTCTTTTGAAACTATGATGTATAACCTATTTTCTTAATAAAATAAATCTTTATTAATTTAATGAAGATTCTACTACTCGTACTCAGTCGTGGTAAAGTGTCGGCTTCTTGTACTAAGATATGGATTTTTTGGTTCCATTTAAAAGAACTAAAAGTACCTGTAAAATCTTTTTAAGGTTTAAACTACCTACAATTAGTTGTTTATAGGTCTCCGGATAATATTACATGCTAGTGAAAAACACCAAGACCATATAGTAGATCATTGGTGGAGTGGATTAGGGGACCTTTTTTCCCGGAAACATAATACATCCTTGTGTTCTTTTCCTTTATTGATTCCTGATGTTCGATCATATTTAAGAGATAAGGAATGGTTCACTTCATAAAAGGAGAGTTTTTCATAATCTATCAATGTTTTTAAGTACATAATTCACCCCCTCATGTGTTTTTTTCTACATCATCACCATCCTGACATAACAAGTGGTATTAGAGGCAGGGATCTATTGGTGTATTTTCTTCTTGAATTTTGTTTGACTCTATCTAATTTTAGAAAGTAACATAAGTTAATCACTCTATTACTATATATTTCATTCTGGAAATCTTTTTTTTTCTTAATACCAAAAAATTGTATCAAATTTTGGACTCTATTAGAGATATTTCTCAATTTATAAATCCTTGAATATTCTATTGGTTCTATCCAATACTAACAAGTGATATTAGAAGTATCAATAAGTAATATTAAAGGTGGTGCTCTATTACATTATCAACAATATCTACTAGATCTAATAATCCTGAGTTAAATATTCAGATGAATAAATCATGAAATGGATAATTCTAGAGAAGATATGTTGTTGATTCTTTCTCCTTACTTCAATGGTGATAATTATGGGTTTATTTAAAGGTTGTTAAGCCTTCTGAGATTCCTAAGGAATATTTGAATGATTGTAATGATGATCAAGAAAGGTAATATAATCTCAATAAAAATCCATTAATTTTATTGTGTGTGGTTTAGGAACTGATGAGTTCAATCAAATATCTCAATATCATATTATATATGATATGTGGCCGACAATTTCTCTTTCATATGAAAGAATTGACAATATCATACAATTATGGTGCACTACTATAAAACTAATGTTTAATACTTTCAGAATTTATGAGGAAAAAACTATCACTTCAATTAATGGAAGATTTAAAGAGATTTTCAATAATGTTGATTTTTTGGCAGACCTAATTTCACAATTAGATCAAGAATTAAAAGTACTCAGATTACTACCATCAAAGTGGAATGGGTTTTCTACTACTATACATTAATCTAAACTAGTTAAATATTTATCTATAAAATAACTAACCAAGACTTTAATGTTGTATGAATATTAGATGCAAGATGAAACTAAAAATCATCTAAAACATAAATATGCTTCTCTCAAAACAAATATATATGATTCATCTGATTCAAGTCATCCAAATTTAAATAAATAATTATCATGTATTTCTAAAATATTTGAAAAACTATATAAAATAAAAATAAAGGGACTGAAGAAAATAGATGTTATAAATGAAAGGAAAATGTAAATACAGAGGATAATTGACCTTTACTCAAAGCTCAAAGTAATTTCATTTATAAGAACAAAACGTAATAAAATTATAAAGTCTTCCTAGATTAATTATTCTAGTTTACATTTTGAATCTTCTGTATATTCTGAGACTAATCATAAAAGAAAAATAGTATGTCTTATGGATCATACTGATGTGGTACAATCTTCTTACTCTTAAAATTCTAGTTGTGAAAACCTTTATTATAATGAATTAAATAGTTATTTATTTATGCTACAAGATAAATATGAATCCTTAAATAAATACCATAGAAAATTTATAAAATATTATGATATTGTTCTATTAGATAAATAAAATTTTTCAAAATAAATTATATATTTAAAATCTAATTAATCTAAAATTTCTTGTTAAATTTATGAAACTATTTTTAAAAAAATTATTAACTGAAGTTAAAAATTTAAAAATATCTTCTAGTATGATGATAAAAGGATAAAAATATTTAAATAAATCTTTGGTAAAATTAAAATTTAGAAAGGAAAACTTTCTATAGGAAGTAATGGTGAAGGACCAAAATTATATAAGAATTATTTTTTTCCTTGTTTAAATATAAAAACATGTCTACTATTAAAAACATTTATTGCGGAATTAATGGGAATTATGTGAATGACTACTTCTTTATAAAAACTCATATTTCTATGGTTAAAAATATTTATTTCTCAAAATAATCGTTTAACTTGGATATCATAATAACTACTCAAAATAAATAGTTTAGTTACCTAAAAATTTAATAACTGACACTACTGGACCCAAAAATATTACTGGTATAAAAAAATCACCTTTATTTGATGTTTTTCATGAATATTCTACAAAGATGAATCATTAAACCCTCAAGTTGTTGATTAAGTGATAAATAAAAATCTCTACCAAAGGAGTGATAAACTTAGAAGTAGTTCATTATAAAAAATCCTCAATACTAAAAATCACTAATCCAAGAAGTATTTAATATTTTTTATATATATGCTTCTAGTGCATTCATTGTTTTATATAGGAAGATGTTTTTATCTCTTTTAATTTGATAAAGACTCTTCTTTACTCTTTTAATCAAGTCTTATTCTCTTTTTCATTTACTAAAAACTTTAAAATATCTCTAATAATTATTTAAATTCCACATATAATACAGTACATATTATGGAAGAGTTTATATTTTCTATTTTTAAACCTATTAAGATCTTTATATTTTGTGTTTTTAAAATTTCATTTACATAAATAGAAAACATTTATAATGGAATATGTATTTTTAAAAATTAAAATTAGAAATGATTGTCCTATATTTTTTGGCAAACGAATATGAAAATTAATCTATAAAATGTCTAAAAAATGTATCATCTTCATATTAAACTATTAATTTATCTTTATTCATCAAAATATCTTGTTCAAAGACTCCTAAAAACAGTCACATAAATATGAAATGGTCACCTAATTCAAATTTAGAACAAAATATTTCTCAAAAAAGGAAAAAATGTAATCCTTATGATTTTTTAAAAGAGCAATCATTTTCATATGCTAAAGATTAATTTGAAAAGTATTCAGAAATAAATATGAAATTTCATAGTCATGAAGAACAGGAAGTCTCTACATATAAAATGGATTATAAAAATATATTTTTCAAAGTCTTCCCCATGTATGAAATTAAAATAAAGTTTCAAGATGATCTAGATGCATGCATAAAGTCATACAAAGAACTACATAATGTATTTGTATCGAAAATGGTTTTTGATTTATTATAAAGGGAGTATCATAATATGAAAGATAGTTTGATCTCAAATGAAGTCTTTGAAGATTCTAAATTAGAAATCATAAGTCAGATAGAGTTACTCAGAAGAGAAGCTATTTGAAAGCTAGATCTTGATAAGATGTAATTGTTCTTGGTTGAACCATTTTCTTCTTCTTCTTATAAAATAACAGAAGATGTTAAAATCATATTTGAATAACTATAAATATTTTTAGCTACTTTAATTGAAAAAGTTATAGGTTTAAAAAGTTCATATAAACCATCTATTTCTACATAATTATCCAGTTTTATTTTAAATAGATTATTTAAAATCAATATTATATTTTTTTTTAATCTATACTTTATTAAAAATATTCTCTAAAACTTTGTTTGTAATTTATTTTTAAACTTTTATTAAGTTATCTTATATAATCATGATCTCAATAGTTCATTATCTCATTACATAATTAGTTTATTAATATATGTAAAAAATAAACATTTTTAAATATTACTTGAGAAAAAATTAGTTAAAAGTATTTTATTTATTTTAAAATGTTTCCATCCATTTAATATCCTATATATTATCATTTTTGGGGATTTTTTAGAAAATTATCATTTTATTCTTTAAATAATTTTTAATACACATTGATTACAAAGCTATATCTTTTTAAGAATTTATGAATTTAGGGGGAGTTTATTTTAACTACACTTTATTCTTATCCTTTTGATGTCACAAAAGGGGGAGAAGTTTATAGTTTTAGTTTACATGTTTATCATAATGTTGGAAAAGTTAGATAATTTTTTATCCTTATAATGGGGAGAAATTTTTTGTGATATAAATTATAGAAGGAGATAATGGGGGGGTAAATTTATATGAGAAATTTTTGTTAATAGAAAAAAATATTTCTTTTTAATTTTATGTAATTTTTTATGGGTTTTTTATCATAAAAAGGGGGAGTTGTTGATCATGTATTGAATAAAAAATTTCATTAATTTCTTTTGGGTCTTTATGCTCATAAATTCCCAAATTTTTGTTACTAATAAAGTTTTTTTAAAGTGAATTTAAGGAAAATATTATTTGGTAGAATATTTATTTTGGAAATATATTCAAGTCATTGATCTGTATGGAAATATTTTCTGAATTATTCTTGATGTGTTTCAAATATATTTTGGAAACATTATCCACACACTCTGTTTTTAATAGTAATATAAGGTTCAACAACCCTGCATTTGAAATTGCATGTATGGATCATATACCGTATGCTGATGAAAATTATGGATAAAAAACCCTACATTTTTAAGGATCCCTACATTTGAGGATACAATTGTATGGTACATCAACCCTAGTTTTGTAATCAACTGTATATTTTCGTCCCAACATTTAGAGTTTTTTCATCACATAGAGGAACCCTACGTTTAACTATTCAGTTACGCATTTTTAATTCTATGATATTATACAATTTTTATGTAATGGTCTTTCTAGAAGTAAATATCTATTCAAAGATTTTTTATGACCAATTTCAAATCCCATTACGACTGATTTAAAGTCATGTATTCAATGGAGTAAATCACATATATTCTTATAATATGTTAACATTATATTGAATTATTTTGAATTCAGATATTCACAATTTTTTGTGTGGTATTTATGAAGCTGGTTTGACCTCGATCTATTCAAAATAAATTATAAATATTGATATGTTCTTTATATAAAGAAAGAAGAGGGGAGATATACAAAAAGAGAAGTTTTGTTTGAAAACAATAAGTGTGTATTTTCCTTCAAAGCTATGATTTTGATAAATACATGTTTATATCAATTTGTTTTCATTACTACTACGTGTTAGTATTACATATTGTACTGTAAGATCAAAGAATCATTAGTTATAGATACACTTTGCAGACATACATGTTCAATCATCTGTATGGTGTTTTCTTTGTTTATATTTAAAAAACATGTGCAATGTTGAATATCTATTTTATTCTATGTGTTATTGAAGATTTGAATACATCTTTCAATTGTTACTAAAACTATGAAGTATAACTTATTTTCTCAATAAAATCAATCTCTATTGATTTCATTGAGTTTCGACTACTTGTACTCAGTGGTGATAAATTTTCAACTTCTTATAATATGATTTGGATTTTTGTTCCTTGTAAAAGAACCATAAATCCCTGTAAAATCCTTGTATGGTGTTCACTGTCTACACTGATTTTTTTAGAGGTGTCCAGATTAGAGGACCGACTAGTGAAAATCACCAATCTCTTAGAGTATAGCATTGGTGGAGTATACTAGGGGATATTTGAGTCCTAAACCACTATACATTGTTGTGCTCTTTTCCTTTATTTATTTCCACCTATCTCTTTTCTTTAATAGATAATGAAAGGTTCATTTCATAAAAGTGAGTTGCTCTGAATATATCAATGTTTTTTAAGTACACAATTCACCCCCTTGTGTCTTTGTCTTCTCCATCACCATCCCGACCTAACATAATACCTATATGGTGTGATATCCTTGGACACTCCTCTATGAATCGGGATAGAGGGAATTATTCATTGAAATTATTTCCCCTAGATATTAGTAGCTACTGATTTATATGGTAAATTTTATCCTTAAGATGTAAGGCTTTGACTTAATTCTTAGGATGGACTAGTCAATACACTTTAAATATTATATTGGTTTTTATCACTGATGGGAGTCTTTATCGTCACTCAAGAGTAGAATATATGTTCATAAGGGAGAATGGGATGTCTAGGTGGGTCATGCTAGACATAATAATTGTGGGTTTCTTAGATTATCGAGCTATATTTATGGCCTATTACTAAATAATTAGGGATCATGGAAGGCTATCTTTCCTCATGTTGTGTATCATTTCATGGATGTCTTTCATAATGATTTTTTTGGGAAGCCTCTAAAGAGAGAGGTTGAATTTACTATTGATCTTATTCTAGGAGTGGAAATGGTATCCATTACTCCATACAGGATACCTCATACTAAGATCCAAGAACTCAAGAGGTAGTTGGAGGATATGGAAGCCAAGGGGTTTATGTGGACCAATATGTCTCCTTGGGTTTCATTGGTACTTTTTTCAAGAAAGTGGATGGTACATTGTAGTTATGTACAGATTAAAAATGGTTGAATCATATTTCAGTTAAAAATAGGTACCTTATTCCTTATATAAATGATCTCTTCGACCAGATCTAATGAGATAGGTTCTTCACAAAGAGTGATTTCACATTAGGCTATCATCATATGAGAGTTAGGATCTCATACATACCATGTAAAACATTATAAAGCAGTTATAGATTATATGAATATCTAGTAATTTCATTCGGTATAAAAAATATTCCTACTATCTTTATGTCCCTATTAAATCAGGTCTTCCACCCATATCTAAATGCCTTCATGGACTTTTTTGTCGATGATATTCTGATGTACTCCCTTTCATGGGGGAGTACATGTAGAATATAGAAGTCATTATAACTAGTCCTCAAGAGCATAAAATTTATGTTAAACTCTCAAAGTGTCTCTTTTACATCAATAGAGTTCATTGCATGTGTCACATCATATCATAAGTATAAGTATAATTGGATTCAGGGATGGGGGATCAGTAGTTTTTTAGGGGCATCCCAATAATTTTTTTTGATATTCAAATATTCTTGGGATTATTTGGTTATTAAAGGTGATTCAATTAGAATTTTTTGTAAATTTATCCATGAATTACATGTTCATCCATGAGGGGTGTAAGGGTTATATGGTTTTAGGATTTTGAAAATTCTTTTCAGGAGTTGAAAGGAAGGTTAGCCTGACCACTGATCTTGATTTTTCTTAATCCTGTAAAAGGGTACATAGTTTTTTTTATAAAAAATAGGTGTTATTATGGGAGTTGTATTAATGAAAGGGGACTGAGTTGATTCATATAGGTCTTGGTAGTTGATTCCTCAGGAACAAAACTACCTGATACATGACCTTGAGTTAATATTTTTTGTTGATGATCTACATTACTAGATACATTACCCTCTGGGGGAACGTTTATGGTATATAGAGGCTATAAGATCCTCAAATATATATTTTATTAGTGGTGCCTAAAAATATGGAAGTAAATGTGGCTTGAATATCTTTAGTATTTTGAATTTTAGATCACATATAATCCAGGTAAATTTAATGATTTTGTTAATTCTTTTACTTAGATGACTCGGGCTCAAGTGGTTTAAGAATCTAGTAGTGAGTGGTAGTTGATGACTATATTTGATAAAATGAATCTTGATGTATATGATTGTTAGGGTAAACCTATCCTTAGAACATTATCAGTGGTTCCATCACTTATGAATCAAACTAAGAGGAGGAATCTATTTAATCATGAAGTCTTGTCCCTAAGGGATAGTATTTATGGTGAGGAGTCACCACCTAGTTTGTTTAATGATAAGGATGGTATCCATCATGTTCATTGAATTTATGGGTCCCTATAGTTATGTGAGAGGAATTTATGTGTGAGAAACATGATTATAATTTGTAAATGTATCCCAAAATGCGAAATATTTACTATAATTTTCATCACCAATACTGGTTTCCAAGGAAGAATAAGGAAATGGAATGTTTTTCACTCAATGTTCCTATTTTCAGTATGTGAAATTGGGACAATAGTGGACTATTGGCCTATTAAAACCATTAATTTTCCTATAATAGATGTGGTAATATGTCACTCTAAATTTCATGATGTGGTTACCTAAGTGACCCCAAGTCAGTGACATCATATGGGTGATTTTGGATAGGCTGATGAAGGTCACCCATATCCTACCTATCCAAGATACCTCCTCAATAGATGATGTTGGTGGGTTATAAGTTCAAGTGTTCATATGTATTCATGGATTCTATATACCATTATATCTGACATGGAAACTAGTTTTACATTCTGGTTTTAGTAGGGTTTGTAGAAAGTTCTTGGTTTGTAGGTACTCTCGAGTACAGTTTATTTCCCTTAAATCGATGGACAATCTGATCAGACTATACTAATACTATAGAAAATTCATCATGCATGAATATTATATTTTAGAGTCTCATCGTAGAAACACTTGTGTATTATTTATTTATACTATAATAATATCTCTCAAAAGAAATTTCAAATGGATCCTTATAAGGATCTAAATGTAGGCCATCTTGTTCATCTCTATGCTAGTTAAAGTTAGGGGAGGTAGTGTTTTTGTAACTTAGTCTCATTCAAGAGACATCAGAGAATGTTCAAGTATTAAAAAGCATACTGAAATGGATATTTATGAACAATTCATTGATCAATTTTCATCACCGACCTGTGGATTTTTAGGTGGGAGATTGGGTTATCTTATGTGATTCTCCTAGATTAGGTCATCGATAGATATAGAGATAAAGAAATCCATCACCTAGACTTGTCAGGCCATTCAATATTTTAGAGAGGGTAAGGATGGTAGATTTTTGTTCATATCCTTATCAAGGGTATAGTTCAATGCATGATTTATTTTATATATCTTAGTTCCATTATCATTATCACAAAATATATCATGTTTCTAACCCCAAGGAAGTTGAATTAGACATTGATGCTTCATTTGTGTAGTATCCATCTCAAAACATCGAACATAGAATGAATACTCTCTAGGTGAGAAACAGTTCCTCTAGTTTAGGTATTATGTAAACATAGACATATTTAGGAGGATAAATAGGAATGAGAATCTAATATATGTGATCAATGGCATACATTATTTTCAAATATTTTTCAACAACCCTTGGAGGTACAACTCAATAATGAGTTATCTTAAGGTGAGGAATATGGAAGTCCCCAAACTTTTTAAAGTTATAGAATCCATTAATTTTTTTCCCCAATAATTTTACCCTAATAAAAGTTTCCAAGGGATTGGAGTAGGTTTCATGAGTGTTTCGGAATGTTCAGTCATGAATTTTTGGTTTTTTACGAAGGAATATCAGGGTGCATAGTTAATGAATTGTTTTTAATAAACAAGAACCTTAGTTGTGTAACTTTAAAAGGGGAGGAGAATGGTTTATTAAATCATGATATGAGGGACTAAAAACCATGTGAGTTATTTAAATTTATTATAGAGTTGTAATTCATGTTTTTTCATGGTTTGAAAACACCATGCACCTAACTATACGGGGTGTGGGCTTCCAAAGAGTATGGCTCACATAGTTTGGATAACTGTGCATCTAAACCATGTAGTCAATTATTGAATGGGTAAATTTAATTTTTTCCCCTTTTTACCCTTAAATATAAATTGGGCCTTCTCCCCCTCCAGTTTTCTCAGCATCTCCACCATAGGATCTCCCTCTCCTCTCCTCCAATCTTGGTGGGTCTCCCTTATCCAACCTCCAATTCATCTTCTGTGTATCACGTTGGATGGATCTTGGTAATTCTATCGCTACTTTATATTCCAATATTTATTTTACTTTCCATATAAATCTCTCTCACCATATCTAAAATAAATATCTTATTTTTAGGTATTTTTTTCATGTTCTTCATTTTCTATCACTATAGTTAAATTATAAGGCTAATACTGGATGGGTAGTCTTCCATGATCCCTAAGTAAGTAGTATATATCATTATCTATAAAATTATCACCATTTATAAAATGTGTTTTTTTTTCACTCCTCATCCTTTTTAAGTGTTTACCCTTGAATTTATATTCCATTAAATTTTCACCTAAATCCTAACCTATACAAACTATGGGCCTCCCGAAAACCAATGGTGGTTAACCTCAACTCGAACCACCCCTTAGGGTGTTTTTATCCTAACACCCAAACAAACATTCTTTAAATGAAACTAAAACACCACTTAGGGTGTGTTTGTTTTGTCACTTAAATGATGAAATTATTAGGATGAGCCTTTGATTTTTGTTTATTTGATAAATTCTAAAGCTTGAATACCATGGTTTGTATGTAATTAAAAAAGATAATGGACTAATTAAATTGTATAATAATGTTTTTTTATCATAGATAACCTTGGGATACACCTCTTATGTTGTGGTTTATTTTTGAAAAAAAATACTTTACTTGGAACTTGCAACTTAATATTGTGGATACATTGGTTACTAAGTATCAAACTTGGTCTCACCATCGAAGGTGTGGAATGCCTCAAGCAGGCCTTGGAATACCACTTTAGAATTACATGAACAAACTCATAGGATGCTACCCAATACATTGATGTGAATATTAGAAGGTAAACCAACCACATATTTGGTCAGTGTCTTACTTTCATGAATACTATGGAATGTTTTTGTAGATTCACCTGGAACTCTGAAAAAACTTGAATACTCATGATGATCTCCAAGATTAAGACTGGATTCCATCAACAAGGAACTCCTTAGGTAAGCCCCTTAGATTAAAATCAAAACCTACCCAATAATGCAAGTAAATATTTCCTTAGTTTAGTTAGAAATTATTTGGAATAGAATTTCAAGGGTTCATCACTTGGATTCCACTCAAATTCAAGATCTAAACATCACATATTGATCTCTGTATTTTTGATTGAAAACCAAAAGTTAATAATATCATGGGTTTTCTATAGATTTCAAATGTGTACATTGTGTGGGAATTTTTGGACAATATCCATGGATTCCTTGGCACTATATATTAATGAATATCTTAGATACATAGCTTGAATCACCTAACTAATTAAAAGGACACATCATCAGAGAAATATATCTAAGGAAAATACATATAGGGTCATCGAGGTATCCAACTCAGAGCTTGATCATGTCAAGGTTTCCCTTACTATACTTGTCACGAACCAGCTTGGGTACCCTGGTAACCCGATAACCAAGTTGGCCCTGACATAGCCCGAAGGGTGTTCCCGATCCCCACGGGTCGGCGACTAGCACCGGGCATCGTACAACATACAAGTGGGAATGATTTTGCCAGAAGACTGAAAAAGCAAGAGTAAAACAAAATAGTATTCATAAAAAAAGAAACTCCACTGGGAGTAATGTAATAGAATACAAATTAGCACCAAAAGTCAAAGTACTACAACCCATGTACCAAAAGGGAAAACAGTCCCAAGGTCCCAAATGACACCACTCCCCAAGTCCAGAGATCAACAACTGGTTCCACATCCAAGAGTTCCCTTCCCTTTTCTCGATCCTGGAAGAAGAAAATCTACAAACACCAGAAGGAAAAAGTAGGGTGTGAGCCTAAGCCTAGTAGGATAACACTAAAGATTCCATAAAAAATACCAAATATAGATCATCCTGATAAAAGATTTCTATTTTCAAATAAACAGGTTTGGCAATTCGAAAGCATATTTTAACAAAACATGCTATACATTTTCAAATAATGGAAAAACCAATTTAAACAAAGGTTTTACAAATGATGGAATATTTCTAAAACAATGGATTAAGTAAAACATTTATATAAAATAGTTTAAATAAATTCAATAGGCATTTAAAGCAGTTCAAAAATATTGACATACATTTATATCTCAAATATAAAAAATTAAGTGAGCAACATGGTCATCTGCCAAAAGATATGATAGTATTAACCAATTATAGGATTCCTCACTCTCTATGTGAACTCAGCAAGATGTGTATACACACTTCCCAATAACAATGGCCAAAGGAGACTTGTCACCAACCCGTCGGGGATGTGACCCTCCGCAAGTATGTTGTAGAACGTTTTTGTAGCGTATATTGTATCCAAATAACTCACTAACTACTTAAGGCTTGCATGCGCTCTTACATGATGGGAGAACTATTTTAAGATTTCTTAAAATACGATCAATCCCATTCTTCCATTTCAAAAGTGAAAATATCATTCCATTTAAAACCAAAATAGGTTTTATTCAAAACATGCCTCTTTCACAAGATAAAACCAATGGTTTCTATCAAATCATTTTAATACATTTTCATAAGTTTGAAATCCATTCAAAACCAATTTCATCATTACACATTTCATTTCCACAATTAAATTCAAAAATATAATTGAAAACATTTCCATCAAATCCACAATTTAAATTAAACAATTTAAATCGACCAATTTTCCATAAACACACCCAATTCAATGGAATTGGTGTTTTCCAAGTTTCTATACCAAAACCATTTCAAACATCTCAATTCAATGGAATCGAATTTTTATCAATTTAATTGAAAGAAACTTTCCAAATTGAATATAAATCAATAATTTAAATAAATCAAGCAAATACAATGATAATCAATTTGGCAAGATGGGACGAAACCACCTACCTTGAAGGTTTTGATCAAAACCACAACGGTCGAGAACACTCAAGAAAATCGAGTCGTTTCATCAAGAACCCGCCTTAGATCTCTCCTCCTAGTAAGACCAAGACCAAAACTCATCAAACATGGTACCACACACTTAGATCTACCCATAATGGTCATAGATCTAAGAAACCAAGAGAAGAGGAGAAGTAGGTCTAAGTAGATCTAAGAAACCGATCAAGAACGATGAAGAACGATCACATACCTCAAGAGTTCGACTTCGATTCACCAAGAGGAGACTTTGGATCACCTTCGGAATGATAGGAGAACATTCTCTGACCTTAGGAGAAGACACGTCCCGAGTTAGGGACACATATGAGGAAGAACGAGTCACTTAGAGGCAAAACCGAGTGAGATCAACAATTTAAGGATCTTATTTAAGTGACTGCACAGTTTGGTCTCACGGTTTGAAAAAATGTGCGCTAACCGTGTGTGAGCTACTGCCTCAGCCACCCTTCTGGCACGGCTCAGCCGCATGGTTAGACAAATTGTACACTGCCCGTGCGGAATCTTCTGCCCAGTTTTCAAGTCCCACACGGTTTGGCCACACGGTTTGTCAAATCGTTCACAAACCGTGCACAACACACTGTCCTCTAGTTTTTCTTTAAAAGTTCACCCAAATTCAACACAAGTCTTTACCCCAAAATAGGGGTACTTAGAAACATCAAAAAGTACCTAAAAACGTAACGGGATGTTACAACCTCCCCACCATAAGATCTTTCTACCCCCAGAAAGCCTATGAAGAAACCTCCACGTCAAAAAGATGAGGCCACTGATCTCTCATTAGTAACTCCCTTTCCCACATCTCATGAGAATCAGAACCATGATGCCAGAGTACATGGACCAAAGTTATCATTCTCCCACAAAGTACCTTGGTCTCAGAATCAACAACCCTAACTAGTCGTTCAGAAACAGATAAATCTGGTTCAATCTCAAGATCACTCCACCTCACAACATGAGATGGATCTGAGAGATACTTTCGCAGCTGCGATACATGGAACACGTTATGTATCGACATCATTTGTGGTGGTAGAGCTAGACGGTATGCAACTTTCCCCACAAGACCTACAACCTCAAAAGGTCCCACAAAATGAGGAGTAAGCTTCCCTTGCCTCCCAAGTCATCGATGACCTAATCGGGGTGAAACATTCAAGAAAACCTGGTCACCAATTGAGAAATCTAAAGTTTTATGTCGACGATCAGCATAAGACTTGTACCGACTCTGATCTGTTAACATTATTTTACGAATCAACTGGATCTTATTTGTCATCTCTTGGACCAAACTCGGTCCTACCAAGGAACTTTCACCAATCTTCGACCAACATAAAGGAGATTTACAGGGATGACCATAAAATGCCTCAAAATGAGCCATTTTTATCGCATATTGGTAATTATTATTATAAGATAACTCAACTAGCCCCAGGTGATCATCCCAAGACCCAACAAAATCAAGAACACAAGCGCAGAGCATATCCTCAAGGATCTGAATAGATCTCTATGTCTAGCCATAGGACTGTGGATGGTAGGTCGTGCACAAACGGACCTGAGATACCAGTGCATCCTGAAGGCCTCTCCAAAAGCGATAAGTGAATCGAGGATCCCTGTCAGAGACTATAGCAGATGGAACTCCGTGCAAACGAACAACTTATTTCACATAAGCAGTTCCCAACTCCTCAACTTTGGTTGTATCTCAAATAGGTATAAAGTGAGCCAACTTAGTTAGTCTGTTGATCACAACCCATATCACGTTCTTCTTCCTTTGGGTTTTAGGTAACCCAACCACAAGGTCCATAGAGATTTCATCACACTTCCTTGTAGGGACAGGAAGTGGTTGAAGAAAACCCGAAGGTTTCTGGTGCTTAGCTTTCACCTGCTGGCATGTATAGAAATGAGATACAAACTCAGCAATGTCTCATCTCATACTTGGCCACCAGAACTGTCACCGTATGTCATAGAACATTTTCTTGGTTCCTGAGTGCACACCCCACTGAGAGTTATGGCAAACCCCCATCACATCCTTCATTGCCGCTAACGACACAATGTAACGGTTTCGATAACATAGAACACCCTCTTTGGAGAATGACCATAGGGTGTTGGTCTCCTCACCATAAAGAGATTTTCTAATGCTATGGAACTCAACATACAGTTGTTTTTCCTGAAGAATCAACTCGAGAAGAGCGGATGTCAACTGAACACTGGATAAAGAAACCTCATTCCCCTTCCACTGAACTCCAATATGCAACTGAGTAAAAATTGCCATCAAACTCCACTCTTCTAAAGATTCTTTCATAGCCTGTGATGGACGTTTCAGTCTTAACGCATCTGCAACTATATTCCCTTTCCCCGGGGTATAGGCAATGTCAAAGTAGAAAGATTGTAGGTACTCCACCCAACACCTTTGGCGGAGATTTAAATCTTTTTGAGAGAAAATATAATGCAAGCTCTTGTGGTTTGAATACACGGTAAACCTTTATCCATAAAAGTAATGTCTCCAACACTTAAGTGCGTGCATTACAGCTGTAAGTTCAAGTTCATGGGTATGATAGTTCTTCTCATGAGGTTTAAGCTGATGAGATCCATAGGAAACAACATGATTGCCTTGCATAAGGACACATCCCAAACCTGAACCAAAAGAATCACAAAAAACCACGTAACATATCCCAGCCTCAGGAAGAGTTAACACTGACGCAGTAGTCAAAAGACGCTTTAGCTCAACAAAAGAACTCTGACATTTATCATTCCTGGAAAACTTCACTCTCTTTCGAGTCAGAGCAGTCATTGGAGAATCTAACTTTGAGAAGTCTTTAACAAACCGACGATAATATCCCGCTAAGCCCAAGAAGCTCCGAATCTCGAAAACGTTTCTTTGTTGTTCCCAAGTCATAGCAGCCTTCACATTTTCAAGATCAACTGATATTCCTTGTTCTGACATGACATGTCCCAATAATTTCACATGCCGAATCCAGAAATCACACTTTGAAAGCTTCGCATAAAGTCGGTGATTATTTAGAAGACCCAGAACTATTCTTAGATGATGCACATGATCATCCTCAGTCTTAGAGTAGACAAGAATGTCATCCACAAAGACCACCATGAAAGTATCTAGATACTCACGAAAAAATGTGTTCATAAAATCCATGAAAACTGCAGGAGCATTTTTTAGGCCGAAGGGCATAACAAGGTACTCATAATGGTCATACCTACTCTGAAAAGTGGTCTTAGGAATATCAGTTTCCTTTATCCTCAACTGATGGTAACCAGATCTAAGATCAATTTTTGAAAACCACTTTTCCCCTTTAAATTGATCAAACAAATCATCAATTCATGGTAAAGGGTATTTGTTCTTTATAGTAACTCGATTGATCTTTTGATAATCAACACATAAGCGAAGAGAACCATCAGCCTTCTTGGAAAAGAGAACAGGTGATGCCCAAGGTGACACACTCGGGCGTATAAAACCTTTCTCAAGAAGATCATATAAATGAGACTTCAGTTCCTTTGGTTCAGCTAGAGCCATTCGGTAAGAGGGAATGGAAACTGGTTGAGTACCATGCATTAATTCAATAGAAAAAACAACATCCCTTACTGGTGGCAAACCATAGAAGTCAGAAGGAAACACGTTGGGAAACTCAGTGATGACTGGAGGAAGATCACCACACATTGAATCTCTCTCCAGATCAAAGACAAAAAATAATATAACTTTCCCCAATTCTGGATAAGAGGGTCCAGCTCTGCTTGACCTTGGGTCCCATTCTCCTTAAAAAACAAGAGGCACAGCACTGGGTATAGTAAGGTAGACCCATCGAAGATAACAATCGATCCGGGATTTATTGGAAATGAGCCAATCCATCCCAAATATGACGTCAAAAGACTTCATGTCGAGATCCAATAAACTCCAAACATGATCAACATCAGATAGAGAGAAGACACAAACAGGACTACAGAGACCCTTCTCTCTCATTACACCAAGGGGTGTAGTAATATCCATTACACAAGATAAAAACTCTATAAGAAGATTAAGAAGATTAACCAGATGGGTTAAAATAAAATATTGAGATGCACCAGTATCAAAAATAGTTGTCACTAAAGACAAAGCTATAGTAATGGTACCTCTCACAGTTGCAGGACCTATATCAGCTACCTCTGGCGACTCTTCCACTGCATGAAGAAGCTTCGTTATGGATGCCTGTGGCTGGAACCCTTTTGTACGTGAAGAATTTGATTGCCCCGCAGTATTTGGAGGTGCTGATGATCCTTTTCCACTACATGGAGTAGAGAAGTGATGGAAGAATCTCTGTAGGTGCCCTAAGCATCCGCAGGAGCTATAGTTATTGGGTGCCTCATTGCAAACCCTCTTAGAATGTCCTGGCTTCCCACACTGATAGCAAGTCAAGAAATCCCCTCCTAGTGCTACCGGAGGTCTGGAATGACTTTTTTTTCAAGGACCACCATGAGAAACATTGTGTTTCCATTTTCCGTTAAAGGAACCAACACTGCCACTAGAAACAAAAGTAACTTCCTGCAAACCTGACTTTCCTACCAAATCCATCTCAACCATCATTGCCCTATCCAGCACATCATCATAAGTGTGTAGCTTCAGTGAGAAAACCAGAGAACAGATATTTGATTGAAGCCCCAACTCAAATCGTTGAGCCTTCATCCTCTCATTTGATACAATTTCAGGATCAAACTGTACCAACTCAACAAAGCGATTTCAGTATTCAGTCACGATTTTTTTGTCCTGCTCAAGTTTGAAAAACTCCACAGCCTTGGAAAACACCATAGATTCTGGATAAAACTGACTAGTGAAAAGGACCCTAAAGTCTTTCCACTCCAAACCCTCATGTTTCCCAGCCGTCACCATTGTGTCCCACCATATCCTACTTGGTACCTCTAGCACGAAGGTGGCACACTTCACCTTGATCACATCCGGTGTCTCCAAAAACCCAAACATATGTTCAATATTACTCAACCATTCCTCAGTATGTTGAGGATAAATGGAGCCTTCAAAGCCTAGTGGATTCTAGCATAGGAACTCTTGGGAACAAATTCAGAGAATATCACTATGAGGATCTATAGTTGGAGCCTGAATAGGAACTGGAGGTGGTGCATGTCCCAGAGCTTGGACAGTGCGAACAATCACCTCTACCGAACTTGGATCCACTACAGGACTTTATTGTTGAGATTCAGCAGCAGCCTCTTTTTGGATTTGATTTCCACGTCTTCTCGGAGGCATGATGCTACATAACATCAACAGACAACAAAGAAGACATTAGATTAACACTCAACCTGAGTAACATGGAAAACTACTCTTAAAAGAAGGGATAACAATATTTGGATTCCACTCTATCCAAATAAAAATAGGGAAAATACTAGAACTAATCCACAAGTCGCCCTTCCATAACCACCCCTAGTGACTTAAGGTTCATTGCGGTGAGAGATGGCCAGGTACTCAATCACAACTACCTCCTAAGTCCCGACAATAATACTCAAATGCATACTTTCATCAAGGAAATATTCTCAACCTTCCTTTGATACCATTTTGTCACGAACCAGCCCGGGTACCCTGGTAACCCGATAACCAAGATGGCCCTAACATAGCCCAAAGGGCATTCCCGATCCCCATGGGTCGGCGACTAGCACTGGGCATCGTACAACATACAAGTGGGAACGATTTTTCCACAAGACTACAGAATAAAGAGTAAAACAAAATAGTATGCATAACAAAATAAACTCCACTGTGAGTAATGTACCAGGATACAAATAGGCAAAAAAAGTCAAAGTACTACAACCCATGTACCAAAAGGGAAAACAGTCCCAAGGTCCCAAAGGACACAACTCACCAAGTCCAGAGATCAACAACTGGTTCCACCTCCAAGAGATTCCTTCCCTTTGCTCGATCTTGGAAGAAGAAAATCTACAAACATCCGAAGGCAAAATTGGGGTATGAGCCTAAGCCCAGTAGGATACCACCAAATATTCCGTAATAAATGCCAAATATAGATCATCCTGATAAAAGCTTTATATTTTCAATTAAACAGGTTTGGAAATTTGAAAGCATATTTTAACAAAACATGCTATACATTTTCAAATGATGTAAAAACCAATTTAAACAAAGGTTTTACAAATGATGGAATATTTATAAAACAATGGATTAATTAAAACATTTATATAAAACATTTTATATAAATTCATCATGCATTTAAATCAGTTCAAAAACATTGACATACGTTTATATCTCAAATATAAAAAAACAAGCGAGCAACATGGTCATATACCAAAAGATACGATAGTATTAACCAGTTATAGGATTCTTCACTCTCTATGTGAACTAAATAAGATGTCTATACACATGTCCCTTTGACAACGGCCAAAGGAGACTCGTCACCAACCCTTCGGGGATGTGACCCACCGCAAGTATGTTTTAGAACGTTGTTGTACCGTAGAGTGTATCCAAATAACTCACTAACTACCTAAGGCATGCATGCGCTCTTACATGATGGGCAAACTATTTTAAGATTTCTTAAAATACGATCAATCCCATTATTCCATTTCAAAAGTGAAAATCTTATTCCATTTAAAACCAAAATAGGTTTTATTCAAAACATGCCTCTTTCACAAGATAAACCCAATGGTTTCTATCAAATCATTTTAAGCCATTTTCATAAGTTTGAAATCCATTCAAAACCAATTCCATCATTACACATTTCATTTCCACAATTAAATTCAACAATCTAATTGAAAACATTTCCATAAAATCCACAATTTAAATTAAACAATTTAAATCAACCAATTTTCCATAAACACACCCAATTCAATGGAATTGGGGTTTTCCAAGATTCCATACCAAAACCATTTCAAATATCTCAATTCAATGGAATCGAGTTTGTATCAATTTAATTGAAAGAAACTTGAGCAATTAAATTTAAATAAATAATTGAAATAAATCAATGAAATACAATGATAATCAATTTGGCAAGACGGGATGGAACCACCTACCATGAAGGTTTTGACCAAAACCACAACGGTCAAGAACACTCAAGAAAACTGGGTCGCTTCATCATGAACCCACCTTAGATCTCTCATCCTAGTAAGACCAAGACCAAAACTCATCAAAATTGGTACCACACACTTATATATACCCATAACGGGCATAGATCTAAGAAACCGAGAGAAGATGAGAAGTAAATCTAAGTAGATCTAAGAAACGGATCAAGAACGATGAAGAAAGATCACATAACTCAGGAGTCTGACTTCGATTCACCAAGAGGAGCCTTTGGATCGCCTTCAGAACGATGGGAGAACCTTCTATGACCTTAGGAGAAGACACATCCCGAGTTAGGGCCGCATAGGAGGAAAAATGAGGAACTTAGAGGCAAAACCGGGCGAGATCCACAATTTTAGGATCTTATTTAAGTGACCGCACGGTTTGGCCGCATGGTTTGACAAACCGTGTGATAACCGTGCGTAAGATACTAACTCATCGACCCTTCTTGCACGGATCATCCACACGGTTAGACAAACTATGCATTGCCCGTGCGAAATCTTCTTCCCAGGTTTCAAGTCCCGCATGGTTTGGCCGCACGGTTTGTCAAACCGTGCGCAAACCATTAACAACACACTATCCTCTAGTTTTTCTTTAAAAGTTCACCCAAATGTAACCCAAGTCTTTACCCCAAAACAGGGGTACTTAGAAACATCAAAAATTACCTAAAAATGTAACGGGATGTTACAATACTAGATTAAATTATTTTATTTTCATATTGTTAAATTTTATATTCATAGAATGGATTTTCATTATCCGCTATTAATGGTGGCATACAGAGATCTACTCACACCATGTTTGGACTACTTCTTGGTGCCCGGGTAGATTTAATGGAAAAAGGAAAGGAAAAAAAGTAATTTTCATGTTATATATTCTTGATTTATGCCTTAGGTTAAGATAAAATGACCATAGGACTAAGTTGGTACTTGGGATTCTCAAGGAGCTTAGTGGTTTTTGGTCATTTTTTTTCTTTTTTATCCTAGTAATCTTTGTATGACTAATTCCATGACATGATTGACATATATTTTTCACCAACATGACATCATATGTATATAGTATTGTTTTTAAATTTTTGTGTGTTTTCTTTCTTACTTGGATAGAATTTTTATACTTTATTTATACTTTGTTTTCCTTTGATAAAGAAGGTATAGTCTCCCCACCATACAACCATACAATCTTGCTACTAGTCGAAAACCTCTATCATATGGGGAGGTATGTATGAGGCATTGTGGACCAATAGACCAATTACGTATTATTGAATTGGGAAAATGACATAATACTTTTATACTAAAGTAATAATAAATATTATAAAAATAATATTCATCAACCCTAATCATATTTTATGATAGTTCATGAGTTCTTGAAAGTATCTCAAATACTTGGAGAACATCTATTTGGTAAATAAGGAAGGATGTTTCCTCAGTATGTTGGACCATTTGAGATACTTGAAATAAATGATAGTATTTATTATTGTTTGGATTTATCACCACGGTTCAGTAGGATTCATAATGTCTTTCATTTATCTCAATTGAGGAAATACCAGCCCAATCCTATACATGTTATTCTATGGGATCATGTTTCTCTGGAACTAGACGATATATTTATTCATATATTGATTCATATATTGGACAAAAAGTATAATTTCATTCATGGAAAACATATTATGTTGGTTTGAGTATTATAGAAATATGGTTAATTTTAAGAGGATAAATGGGAATGGAATAATGAGATATTTGGAATAATGGTCATAAATTTTTCAAATCACCAAAAATATCTAGCTCTTTGAGGAATGAAATCCTAATAGCGAGGAGAATATAACACCCTCAGCCTGAGGTAATTCACTATTTTATTATGTATGTTTATTTTACATAATGTTTGGGTTGAGTTAATAGTTTCTATATTCTCTTTTTTCTTTTGAAAAAAAATTAGGGGTTCACAGTTTGATCATGTTTATGGGAAACCATGTAGCTTCACCAAGAAAATGTGCAAGAGTTTATAGGAGTTATTAGGAAGGAACATGGTTTTCATACAGTTTTTCAAAACCCTACATCCTAGGATTTGTTGGGATAGGGTAATTTTTAATGGTTTTCCCTTGGTTTTTCAAACTATTCATCACAACAGTTTGACCACCTAGATATTGTCCTATCGCACTAACATGATTGGTGTACGGTTTGTTAAATCATGTGATGTGCATTAATAAAATCTAAAAAATGGATTTTTATCCATTTTGTGGATAAAAAATCTCATTTATCTACCATTTCTATAGTATCAAAAATAAAATTATTCCTATTATCATTTTGTCTGTCTCCTCTCCCTTTTGAAATGGATTTTAACATATCGAAGGGTGTGTGATCTAAGATATTGAAGGTAAGAGCCATTTTCTCTCCTTTTTTCTCTTTCTTCCAAATCCACTCATTTTCCTTTGAATGAAATGTTAGATATGATATATTATGGATAGATATATGATCTATAAATTATTTTATGGGATATTGATTGGATATATTTAAGTAACGGAATTTCAGGAATGGATCAAGAATTTTTTATGTTGTTATTTGGTTTTATCACCCATTGTGAGGTAGGTGTCTTCTTTCCCTTCTCCAAAAATTCTAGAACATGAAGGCTTGGAAAGATAAATTAATTTCTTAAAATTTAAAAGGAAATAAATGGTTCATTGTTATTGTTAACCTATTTTCTTTATAATTTCATGGGTTTCAACATTTTTTCTAAGACCTCTTTTATTCCATGATTTAATTTGGAAATTTGGGATGATGCATGCAAGGTGTTTGAATTAATGATTTTAAAATAATTTCTTATTTATGATGAATTGGTGTGATAACTATTAATATGTGGGTTTTTTGTGTTCATTATTCAATTTAACATGGCCTTTCCATTATAGAATTGGTTCAAGGTTCCAAACTAAAGGAACTTGGGGAATGGTCACTCAGGGACGACTTGGTGGATTAATGAGTAACTGCACATGAGTATGGGACTGTCATATGGAATTCATATGTGGGTGAGTAAGAGGATGTGGTTTTGGTATACAATGTGGAATTAATGGATATATTTTTTCTTCTTTGAATTGAAACTAGTTTATATTTTTGATCTACTTTGATGTTTAACTATTTTGTTTTAAATTATACCAAAAATTGTGTGCTAGTTTGTTCTTGTCTAAGTGGAATGAGTTGGGAATTCTCTCAGGGAAATCATATTAGGTATCATTAATCACCCCATATGTATGAATTTTTTTGCATATGGAGATACTTTTCTTCATGAAATAGGTAAAGGAAAGATATCTTATTTCTTTAATGGAGTATGAGGATTCTATTTTCTTGGGATTGTGGTTAGATCTTGGAGCTCGGTTATGGAGTTGTTGGAGTGATGGCACATCGGTGTAGCTATGTTAGAGTGTCCTTTGGTTTCCTTGTGTCACATTGTTCTACCATTTCACTTATACTATGATATTTGTGTTTTATTGGTACTTCATTTCAATTATAATGTTTTTACACCACACGCCATATATTTTGGTCTGAATGTTTTTTATTTTATCTTTTCATGTTTTGGTTTTCTAAATGGAAAAATATTACCCAAAGTTTCAGTAAGGCTCCTCAACTCTTTCCAAACCAATAATTAAGGCCTAGATATTAAAAACAAAATAATTTCAGTGAGTTTAACATATTGTTTAATCGTATTCTTGGTTTTTATGTTCAATAAATTGTTTCCCAAGTTCAAAGGGTGTTTGATTTGTTTTGGTAGTTTCTATAGGAACAATTCTTGGTGATGATTGCAGGAAAAACTCACACCATAAATGTGATTAACGATGTGAATATACCCTGATCTGATGCGTTAAATCTAGTTTAAAGCCTAAAAATAATTCAGGTCATGAACTAAGTTCATGATGTAAATTCATTACTCTGGGTTTTTAACCTAAGGTGGATCCTTTTTAGAATACATAAAACTCAGGGTATTTCTACCATCAATATGTAATTCATGATGTGAATATTTTATGATCTATATGTTTTTATGCACTATAAGTTAGAATCCTAATATATTCAAAAAAATTCTCCCAACATCAAACCCTAGTTATCTTATGGATGTTTTTGGGTGGTATCTTCTCATTTTAGTTCCTCTATTCAATGCTTCACCTCTAGAATGGTTGTGTTTCTCATTTTTCAATAAGTGTTCCATTCCACTTAGTGTTTCTTCATTGATCTTAGTTTTTGTTTTTTTTTTGTTATAAATTTATGGATGGTTTGATTATTTGATAATGATTCATGTTTTATCCTTCTTGATCTAATTTTTTATCTTATTTTATAGGCCAAACTTTTTTTTGTTCATGGAGCAGTGTGCATGGTTCCCTAGGTATGTGTGATCTAAACACTCTGTCAAACATTATTATTGTAGAATATGATTCTATGATGTTGGAATCATTTATAAGGCCTTTATTTATTATTATTCATTCCTTTTAGTTGTTTCAAATCCTATCATTTTTTGGGAGTGGCCTGAGTTTAAGTGGATGGTTTCGTCTCTAGACCATGTTTTGTGAACCATTGATTTATCTTATTTTATTAAATTTATTTCTAAATTAATTGTCATGATTTATTGATTTGTGTCTATCTTTAAACTAGTATTTGAAAAAATATGGTTTTCCCCTTGTTTTATTAAATTAAAATTTATTTTTAAATCATTGTTAAATGGATGTATAAAATGGTTCTCAATGTATGGTTTTGAGGAAATGATTTGGGAAAAACAACTAATGGTAAGCCTTGGGTTCTTAGGTAGAGGGTGTAGTATTAGGACTTGTTAATTTTATTTTTTGGGGGATCACTTATGGTGTTTTCTTTTTCTCCTTGGTCCTATTGTTCTAAGGAATTATTATTGACATTATCATGGAGTTCACCCATGGGGAGTTCCTCTACTCCTTATGCCTATGTTATAAGGACTTGATTTTGACTGGTCATTTATTATGGTATGAGTGGTCTAGTAGCTTGAAATTTGGTGATAATTATCATGATTTACAATTGATTTGGTTTTTACTATTTTGGATTTTATTTATTTCTTTGATAGATTTGATATTATTTGAGCTACTTTACAGAACTGGTTTTATAATTGTGAAAAATGGATATTTATTTACCATTCTATAGAGATGAAAAGTATTTAACTAGTTATCATATCATTTTGTATATAAATTGATCATTTTGTAATTTTTTTACATAGACATATTATGTTACACCTAGGTAGATCTTGATAATATTTATTATCTCACACATTGTACACCCCTTCATTGTTGTGTAGACCTTGTTATGAATTTTGATATAGGAAAATGAAAAGCATGATAGTGAGGCGATGAGGTTCATGTCATATGAGAATGGGTAGTTGGTGTTGATATGATGGGGGTTTTCCTATGTATCACATAGAGTAGTAGTTATGGGTTTTAGTTTTATTTTTTAATTTTTTTAGACATGTATCTTCAGGTTTTATCTTTTGTCTGAGAGTTGTATCACTACAACTGTTTCACTTTGGTTATGGCATATATATTTTTTTTAGTTTTATTACATTATTTCTTTCCACTGTGTATATTTTCCATGTATCCTATTTTAGGTTGGGATAAATCCCCTCTATATGTTGTTTGATGCCTAGGTACTAGTCATTAACCCATAGGTATTGAGAACTCCATTTGGGTCTTGCTTCGTTTTGGTTCAGATCCTATATGGACTAGTTATATGGTTCGGGATGTGACAATAAATATCAATAAATAATAAAAAGTAATAAAAAAATATAACTCAAAATTAAAATCCCTGCTACCCATGGTGAATTAAGAATCATCATGGTAGGTGGTGATCAAGAAACCATTCATGAACAACCTCCAGAGTCCCAATGACCAATGTTAGCTTGATCTTACCATGAAACCCCAAATAACATAAGGGGTACTCATTATACTAAGGCACTCACCATGGAACCTATGCTTTGATACAATTTTTCATAAACCAGTATAATTTTTTCATCAATAAAACACCTAAACCAGCCACCAATGTACCTTATGGGTGTTATCTATCCCCATGGTCTAATAAATGTGATAGGGAATCATATACATACAATAGGAATGATTTCTCTTTTAAATTATAGTAAAAACAACAAAATAATTATAATAAAAACATAGAATAACCCATCCATATATAATATGTCCAAGACAAATCAAATATGAATAAATAATGTATACATGAGTTAGTAAAAAAAAGTAAGAAAATAATTAAAATAAAAGAAAAAAATCCCTACACTCACCCTAGAATCCCTCCCTTCTAAGAAGATATAAATCTAACTCCATAATTTCTTTTCTTTGTCCATGAGAAAATATAGTGTGCCACTAATAATTTAATGAAATTAGTAAAGTCCTAGTTTGAAAAATTAAATCATTTAAAGGGCCACATGACAAAAATTATAATAAATTAAAGGCAATCCCTACAAAATCAATTAATAGGCACCACATGTTGAATAAGATAAAATAGAACTAACCTTAGATGCCCCAAATCAATCATCTCTCTCAAGAGAATCCAAACCCTGAATGAATATCTAAAAATGAAATGACATATGGGGTTGAGATAAATCTTGGTAGGTACTCCAAAGTGAAACCAAACCCCAATTATAAACATTCAATAAAAGACCCATTTGGTGCTATTTTGAACTACATTATTTAAAGATAGGTTTTTATTATAATTATTAAAATACAAAAACATTTCAATAACAATTTTTATAAAATTTCATTTTATTTATAAAAAAAAGTTACTTATAAAACATCTAATAGGCCTTTACCCTTTTTTATCCCACTTCAAATGATCCATTAAAATCATTTTAAAGTGGTTTTAGAAATAAAATAACATACATTTCATGAATTTAAATAGAAATGTATAATGGTGCCATGTCACTAATATAATAATAAATATAAAACAAATCAATATTAGGTGTCACAAATAAAAAAGTAAATAGAGGAATCTAAATTAGTAAGAGGATACCTCTATAACAATCTACCAACCGAAGAATTAATGTCATGGGATTTACCCTACAGTTACTAAGGTTAGGTAACCTTGAACATAATTTTTATAATCTAAAGGAATATCATAATACCACTTCTCTGGATAGTGGAGGGGTAACATAATTCAGTAGTATAACTAGTGGAAAGGGATCACGTCCCATCTAATTCATCTTAACCTAGAACTAATGTTCCCATGACAAAAGTAATGTAAGTGTGAGAAAATAATTAATGGTCAAATTAAATATAAGAAACAAAAATAATATCAAATAACTCACCCTCATCCTCACTCCCTCATAAGAATTAAACCTGATCACATGTTTATCATATAATATAAATTAAAAAACACACCACATGGTCTATAATCCATGACAATAAAATCCAAATGGGGTTTAGGATGATCTCACACACATACACACATTTTAAAAAAATAACTTACCTATTTAAAATGGGTGTTTCAATTAAATTTTTTAAACAAATAGATAAAAACCCCTATTTACAATTGTACTCACACACACACACATTTTTTTGTTTATCTCATTTTAAAAAAATTCATATTTCCTGGTGTATTTATACACACTAATATATATATATATATAAGTGTGTGTGTGTACCAAAATATATATTTAAAACCATAAAATATATATATTTATATATATTATACCATTCTGATACTTGAAATTTCAAGTTTTACTTGAAATTATGATAAAATATAAGATTAATTTAAATTATATATCTAAAATTTCTATAAAAAATTACAAAAAAGGGGATTTGAATACTCATTTTGAGAATTCAATTCAATTTTTACTTAAAGTAAAAAAATGACCAAAATGAAGGTATTCAATTTATTTCTTGACCCAAATAAGTTCAAATAATTTTTAAACAACTGTAATTATTTTAAATTTTTATTTTAACACTTCTATGTACTTATAATTTAATGTTATAATTGATATTACAATTAAAAGAATTATACCAAATTAATAACACATTAAAACCTTTATAAAATCCAATTTAACATTCAATCATAGGCATAAGTAATTAAATAAAATATTTATAACAATAGGAAATAAAGGTTTCTTAAATTTAAAAATTAAACATGGGGAAACCAACATCAAAATACTGTTGAATGATCCTAAATGTGCTTCCTTCAATGGAGGAAACCAAAAAAAAGGAAGAATAAACCCTCATAAAGACTAATCACTGAAGAAGTCAGAAAAATAATGTCAATCCCTCGAACAATGGTTTTTCTGGTATATATTTAGTGATAGGGGAGAAAACAAATGAAAAAAAAATAGGAGGGGAGATGAGTTCATATCTAATAGATCCGGCTAAGAAACTGTAAGAAATATAAAGAAGAAATTAAAGTAGAAGTGGTCGTGAGGGGAGGTTCCATGCGATGGAGGGGGTATCCGCCCAAGGTTTTTGCATGATGGATAAGTGGAGAAAATGTGGAGGGGAAATGGGGGAAAGAAACAAAATGAAATATTAAGAAAATTAATTTTCAAATCAAGGTTGGTTCACAGTTTACTAGCACAGTTTCATAAACCGTGAAGAAACAGTGTCACCTATATTGGGCTCCCAAAAACACCATGAATAGTTACTCCTAAGAACCTATATGGTTTAACAAACCATGTATAAACCATGTTAAACTAAACTATCCAATACATACCTAATACACATGTTTCTAGCCTAATTTTTCAATCCATGTGCCAATTTAAAACATTCAAAATCAACATATTTCAATACTTAAACTCCCAAAAACACATGAAATCTTGAAGTAATATTAAAAAAATATTAAATAAATTAAACAAATAATATACATAAAACATGGGGTGTGAGAATACCCCAACCATAAATCATTATACCCTAAGCTCATTTTCTAAATATAGAAGAAAAATAGGTACCCAAAGCACTAACACATTAGTAAAAATAAATGGGTCGACAAGAAATAATACATCCTAAATAGAAGGAAATCACAAACTATAATGATTCTACAAAATAAAATAATTTCATACTCAAGTAACATC
The DNA here is from genome assembly GCA_963277665.1 of Viscum album. Taxonomy (NCBI): domain Eukaryota; kingdom Viridiplantae; phylum Streptophyta; class Magnoliopsida; order Santalales; family Viscaceae; genus Viscum; species Viscum album. The sequence goes on along the minus strand of OY728123.1, from coordinate 608,216,689 downwards.
AATCATCTCTAAGTATAATTTGACCAACAATAAGGGACACTATGTCTAATAAACCTTGAGATCTATCAATGTCTCCCATCTATTAGAACTTTATCTGAACTGGTGGGTCAAAAACACCCACTCTCTAAGAGATACTAAACCTAGAAAAAATAAATTCAACTAAACCCCAAAAAAACTATAATACCTTTATCAATCATATCAATCCAAAGAGGAGAAACTCTAAGAACTCTTGATATAAGAAACAAATTGGGCCTTAGACCTGGGTCACCATACTCAAACTCGTAAACATAGACCTCAAATATAGAACTTCATCTCTCAAAAAACTATAAAATAATCAACAATATAAGGTTATAAACATATTGAAGGCCACCCATCTTAGTTACCCAAGCACCGAACCAAAATTACCAATGCTCAACCCACCAAAAAACCCCCATTTATCATCCTTGAGAAAAAATCTATAGAAAACACAATCATCACAGAGGAATAAGAACTAGAAAATAACTAATATCCCACAAATTATATCACTAAATCACTCAAGAACTAACCATATGAGAAAAACTCAAATTATCTCCCCATATTCAATCCACTAAAATGAAACAATCATAATTTAGAATCAGACCAAGAACAAATTTCATAAACTCCTACAACACTCATCTTGGTTCATCCAATGCACTCACATTGAACCTAGACTACCACAAAAATAGGGTGGATGTGATTTTATAAATCTAGATCCAAATCCACAGTCAATAAATAATCCATCCTTACCACTAATTTTGATTATAGGTATGGAAAAAATTAATGGAACTTCACCTAATAAGGAATATAATCACCCTAAGGGCCATCTCTAGAAAGAGAAAATCCATCCTTCCATTGAACTTTATGGTAGGAATAATTAAAATAACATAAAATAAGAACTCAATGAGTTTGTGTCTCAAATTATCAACCAAGAATTCCCATCTAACTAAGGGAAAATTTAGATGATAAAACAAATAAAACACAGAACATCTCAAATCTACATTTTACTTAAATAACAAAACTACCATAAAAATATTTTAAAATGTATTTTATTAAAACATACATTTAAAATAAACTTTCAATTACACAAAAAATTCTATTTATTTTTTAAAAATCAATCTCATTTTAAAAAACCTGATTCCCTAAAATAGTTTTTTCTAAACTTTCAAACATTTTTTAAAATAGAAAAATAACTTCAATTTTAAAAACATTCTCAAACCCCCAAATGTTTCACTAAAACCATTCATTTTAAAAGACACAAAAAGGGAAAAAATACACTTTTCAAAATCATCCACTTTTTAAAAAATTTATAAATCCAACTTCAAAATCAAAATACTTCCAATGTTTTCAAAAACAAAATATATTTCAAAATATTTCCTAAGAACCAATTCCATTTTTCACCCAATGTAAATGTCAAAATACACACGCTACTCAAAGAATGAAAAAATTCCAAAAAATAAGTAAACATGTCCCAAATACACCCATGATTTCACCCTCATCATGGGTTTGATTCAAAGTTTTTCAAAATAACAAATAAATGGGACATAGAACAATGCATGACTCAAACACAAGGTTTGAGGGACCACTGCCCAACCATGCTATAATTTTTAATATGTCTGAAGACTGATTTTTTATTCATTTCCCAATTTATATGGTTGTGTAATATAACCTCATTCCATAGACTCGTCATCTATTTTCATCCCAAAAATATAACCTGGCCCCCAAAAAAACTCAATCATGCCGATGAGGATCAAAAATTGATCAACATTAATAAAAAATCTAACACAAAATTCAAATCCCAGCTACCAATAATGACTAAATCACCATTATGGTATGTGGTGATTAGTAACCCATTCCTGAAAAATATCTTGATACCCAATGATAAATGCTAACTTGATTCTACCATGACAACCCAAATAACATAATTATCACTCATGGGACCTAGGCTCCTGTAGGAGAACCTAGTCTATGAACCAATTTTTCAAAAACCATTTCATGTTGTCCATCAATAGAACACCTGAATTATCCCACAATGTACCTGAGGGGTTTTCATGATCCAAACAATCTTGTGAAAATAATTAGGGAATCATATATGTATAATGAGAAAGATTTTTCCCTCAAATTAGAGTAAAATCAACAACAAAATTCGAATAAAAAACTGGAATGACCCATCCGTATATCGGTCATCCAAGTCAAATCAAATATGTAAAAAAATTTATATATAAATAATTAAATAAATTTAAAAAATAATTAAAATAAAATAAAATAATCTCTCCACTCACCCCAATATCTCGCCCATATAAGAAGATATAAATCCACATCCATAATTCCTTTACATCAGCCACCAGCAAATATAGTGCACCACCAAAAATTTGAAAATGTGGTAATGTTTTAATTGGTAAAAATAAACCATTTAAGGGGACACACATTGTAAATTATAATAAATTAAATTAAATTCCAAAAAGTAAAGTACCACTAACTATAGGTTGAATGCGATAAAATAAAACTAACCTCATATTACTTAAATCAATGATCACTCTCAAGTGCATCCAAAAGATAAATGAAATACCCAAATTGAAATGACAGTTATTCATGAGCTAAAGATCAGTAGAAATTCCAAAGGGAATAAAACAAATAAGTATAAACTTTAAAATAAATTCCATTAATTACTAGTTTTAACTTCATAATTTAATGATAGGTTTGTATTAAAAATATCATAAAGACAAAACTTTTCATAAATAATTTTTATAAGATTTCAATACTTCTATTAAAATAAAAAATGACACTTAGAAAACATATAATCAGTCTAAACCCCTTTTTATCCCATTTTAATTCTAATTTAAAATCATTTTATAGTGGTTTAGGAAAAACTACCACATGCTGCATGAAGATAGAGATAAATGTATATAGGTAATATATCATAGATTCAACTAGAAAAAATAAAAGAAATAAATCTTAGAAGCCACACGTACGAAGTAAATAGGGGAATCTAAATATTCAAGAGGATCCCACTATATCAATCTACCAACCAGATAATGAGTCTCATGGGCTCTATAAAATGGTTACTAAGTCTAGGTAACCACTAATATACTTCTCCAGCATCTAGTGGAAAGGTGTAGTAACATGTCACATACCAATGGAGGGATTAAAAACTTCACTAGTATAATTAGTGTAAAGGGGGATTATCTTGTATAAGTATTCCAACCCTAGAACTAGAGTTCCCATTTCTAAATTAAAGAAATAATGAAATAACCGGCAATGGGAATAGTCAATAAAAGCATCACAAATCATATCAAATAAATCAACCTCATCCTCAGCTCCCTATCAAGAAACAACCCTAAGGGAATTTTCATCAAATAATATAAAATATAAATCATACCTCATGGGCCACAATCTATGTCAATAAAATCAAAATAGGATTCAAGAGGTTATCAAACACACAAAAATTTAAAAAATATCTTAAAATTTTCAAAAATAAATTTCTATTAGATTTTTCAAACCAATAGAGAAATTCCTCTTTTTCTAGATGTAGTCGTATGCACTTATACACACACACACCATTATATTTATCCCATTTCACAAATTTCGATATTCTCATGTGATTTTTTGCACATAAATATATATATGTGTGTGTGAGCCTATATAAATGTGTAGAATCATCATATATATATATATATCAATAAACTTTTTATAAAACATACATTTTTATTCAAAACCCAACTTTGAAATACCTTTTTTATGATCAAAAATACAATTGTCTCTTAAAATTAAAAGTAAAATGTAAAAATTATATTTAATATCTATTACCAAACATTAAATAAAATAAATTACAAAAAAAGTCCATTTGAAAATTTGTTTAAATAAATTAATTCAATTTTCACCAAAAGCCTAAAAAGGTTTAAAATTAATATTTTAATTTATTTCTAGACCCAAATGCGGTAAAAATAGTTTTAACCATCTAAATTTATTTTAAATAATTATTTCAATCCATTTTCAATACAGGGAATTTCATGTTCTGCTATAAATTCCATGTAAAGGAATTATTCCAAATGAAGAACACCTTAAAAATTATAAAATACAATTAAAAATTAACTCATAGGCATAATTAATTAAATAAAACATTTAAAACATTAAAAAATAAAGGGTTATTAAATTTAAAGATTAAAATTGTGGTAAACTATATCAAATTAATGGAGTATGAGCTGAAATGTGTCACTATTGATGGTGGACACCCAAAGATGGAATAAAAACCCTTATAAAGCCTGAAAATTGAATAAAACACATAAATTAGATTAATAATGTGACCTAGGGTTCATTTTGGAGATATAAAATGATGGGTAAGAAAGAAAATGAATTAAAAATGAATATAGGGAGGACTTGGTACCTTAGAAATCTAGTTGAGAAATTGGAATAAATCAGAAGAAATGAATAAGAATGGGTTGTTCAGGAGGGGAGGCATCATGAAAAGAAGGAGGGATCAGCCCCAAGGTGTTGTGCAATGAACAATGGTAGAAAAGTGTGGAAATTGGAGGAAAAAGAAATAAATAAATTTAAAATCAATCAGAGTGCATGGTTTACCCTCACAATTTAACAAATCATACAGATATCATGCAACTTATAATGTGCACCTAAAAACATCTCACATAGTCACTCCTAAGATCCCAAATGATTTAACAAACTATGCATAGACCATGCCAAACAAACTTTTCTATGATATACCTACTATGTACAATTACCACATGGTTTTTAGACTATGATGGTTAAATAGGAACCCCTTTAAAACATTTAAAATAAAATTATTTCTAGACTAAAATTACTAAAAGCTTCCAATTACACAAAATAATATTAAATAATATTAAATTAATTAGTTAATTAAAATACCAACAACATGAGGTGTGACCTAAACTATACCTTTAGCAAAAAATTATATCAATCACTTTTCATCCATGTAAAAAATTGAGTGATTCAATGACTCATCATATCTGGTATTACCAATAAACATTACCTTAGTTTATATCCAATTCAATATAATATACTATTTTTTATTTCATTGACCACCACCATAGCATATCATGTGATTTTCCACAATCCATCCAAAAAAAATTTAGTTAACCCTATATTATCTAACTTCCCTAACAAAAGGTACCCCTTGAAACATCAATAAGAATCCACTATTTGTTTTAAAATAAATATTATATTTATTTATAATCTTAGTTCACTCCAAATAATTTTTTTTTATTTTTAGGAAAATCCAATTTTATGGGGTTTATTGGGAACCCTTATAAAGATCAATTGGCCCAAAAACATCATACAATAAATAAAACATTCCCAAATTCAGATATATCTAAAATTATTCAACTATATTGATCAATAACTAATCAAAAAACTTAAAAAAATTCATCACCATGCTTGAGAAATATTATATGATACCTTGGTCCAAGCTACCCACTCTGAGAGAATAATAATAAATTTATGTGCCTATAGAGTCGATCTAATAATTCCAAGATAGGTATCTTATATCATGCATTGGATGAAGTTGAAGTTAATATACAATGATCCTATAGAAAAAAATTTGATATTTCTGAATATTCATCAATATTAAAATTATCCTTGTTTACAATTGAAAACCAAACATCATTATGAATAAAGTTATTCAAAACTATATCTTATAAGGCCTATCTGGTATAACCACTAAATCATTGGATCCACCTCTAAAGTCATCTCAAGAATCAATATTTTATCCACATGAATTCCATCTTCCATTAAATAACCAAACTGATGATAAATTATTTTTTATTATTATGAGAAACTAGAGGGGAAGAAGTCCTTGAAGTCTGGGCTATCCTGGGACACCTCTAAAAGCTTATTCTTTTTAATTGTTTCAAGACTTAGAGGTTAAATTTCCCATTTACAATGATATTGATAGGAATACCTCATCTTATCGATCTTTTTTTTGCATGTGGGTTACTATATTTATTAGAACAACCTGTGAAAATTATCATTTTCCCATGTTTCTGAGGAAGGTCCTAGTAATCCTCTAGCCTCGAATCAGAGCCCATGAGTTTCTTGTAGGACATTTTCTACCTCACTACTCTCATTGGAATGGATTTAAGAATAAAATAATAATATTTATGACTTTTAGATTTATTCCCTTTAGTCATTATACAACTTCTCAAATCAATAATACCCTTCTTTTCTTTCTTCCTTCATGATCTATAAATGTCTCTCACTTGAACTCTTTCTTCATAATCAGATGAAAATAGTGTATATGTGTTCACGCTGGATCTAACCTCATAAGATTAATTTAATTTCATTATATTCATGGAGTCATAATTCATGTGAAAAGAATATGTTAATCTATAGAGAATGAAATGACTGAAATCTATGCAAAGGGGGGATTTAGACTGGGTAGTGGAGAAGTCCTCTTGCACCACAAAAGAGAATCAAGAAGTGATGAGGATCCAAAAAATAAATATTTATGTGATCCTTAAAACCCTTGGAATAGTTAACAAAATCTTTGATGGAATCCATCAATGGATGATTCTAGCTGAAGCATGCTACCAAGGAGAGGTGATGAAGAGTTGAAGCCTCAGAGAACTCAAAATGGGAGAAAAGAAATTTCAAAATCCCATCAAAAATAGATGGTACATTTAGATAAAAAAAGATTTTGGGAAACTCCATAAATGAAACTAGAACCATAAAATACATCATTTATAATAAATTAACAATTACCCAACCCATGTAATTTTATAGGACAAGATATTGATTAAATAAATTAAAATATAGATTTAACAAATAAAACATATAGAGATATGAAATATAGGAAGAGAAATAAATAAAATAGTAAATAGTATTTAAAAAATAAAATATAATATAATTAGATATTAAAATAATGATTCATTAAATTTTATGGAAACAATTTAATATATCGAATGATAATAGTCAATCAATTTAACTTTTATTTTGAACTTCTTCTTAAGATCCTCTAAAGTTGAACCATATCTGGTGAAATCAATGTTGAATTCTTCTACTACATAAAATATTTGTTGATCAAAATCAAGTTCTAAAAATCTTATTAAATAATATAATAATTAAAAAATCCACAAATATTCTTACACTAAAATGAGAATAAGTTGTAAAATCTAACTTGTAACCTAAGTGAAGTCTTCAGCATCATGTAAATGTACACTATTTATGGAGGAGAATTTTCATTTAGCCAGCATACACCCATATTATAATTGAAATGAAATATAGTACATATTCAAATAATATACATAATATAAAAGGTGATCAGTTTGAATTGTAATCATAAGTTAATTACATAAATTTTAAAATGATTAATTCATATATATAACTCACTTTTATAATTCTAAGTAATATTTCATTTTAAAGAACTAAAATTCATAAACAAATGAATCTACATAAAAAACCAGATATAATATACAAGTTACAATTGAAAATTATATTTTAATTGTATAGTAGTGCAGAATATATAAATTCAATATACATACTTTAAAAGAAGAATAGTTTTAGTATATTGAATATTTCATACTAAAATTGGGAAGAAAGGGATCATTGTTGCTCAAAGGGCGAGTGGGAGGAAATTGGATGAAAAATGAAGTAAGTTGAAGGTTGGTGGAATGTGGAAATGGAGTGAAGGCTGGTGGTGACATATATAGTAGGAAGCACTCTATAACTATTGATGTGCATTTATGTTCATGAGTTTAGATAAATTAAATCAATGTATTAATAATGTATATAGAAAAGTGTATGTAATTTTAAACAATGTATGCATACTATATGTATATAGTATGAAATTGATGCATAATATATGAAATTTTTTAATCCAGAAGAGATATGGGAGGAATACTAAAATTCATTTAGAAAGAATGTATACTATAATTTCATATCGTATATAATGTAAAATATTGTTGAAAAAGTGATAATAATATGATTGAAATGATATAAAACTAATTATCTATATTGAAATAGAAAGTCTTAAACTAGAAAATTTATTGATATTTTTTTGAGATTTTTTTCTTATTTTCTAATATTATAAATTTTAACTATTCTATGGAAGTAAAACAACTTAATTAATGTAATTTAGATATAATTTTTATAGAATATTTATCTAAATATTGAATAATTTATTCCTCCAATGTCCTGAAGGCCTTCATTTTTTATTGATTTTTTTATAATCCACCTTTCAAGGGGTGAGGTGGAACCCTTACAAGGCCCATAAGCATAAGTATTACATGGCTCGTAGGATTTAGAGGAATTCATTAACCATAGGATTCAAACATTACATATAACCCAGACTAACTACTTAGAACTGCTCCTCCCCAGCATCTTCACTGTGAAATCATCTCTCTACCTTCACATGGATGTTCGGATAGGCTTTCCCCTGTTTGCACAATCTTGTCTCGATGGTAGGTGTCATACCCTCTCATTCTTGCAATACATTTAGCTTCTTCTAGGGTGAAATCTCCTTTCTCATCATCCTTCTGGATCATGTTTCTTGTAGGTTGTCTAGTTTTTATCTGCACTTAAGGTGGCCCGAAGGCCTTGAGGTGGCCCAAAGGCCTTACTAAACCAAAGGCCTGGGTGTCCCAAAGGCCGTAAAGGACTCGGGGACCAAATCGGTGGCCCGAAGGCCCAAAATAGGGAATATTCCTGGCTACTACAGTGCCAAATAGTGCCTGCTACAATTCCCACTACATTACCTACTACAGTACTACATAGTTCCTACTACAGTACTGCTACAGAACCTGCTATAGTACCAAAAATATTCCTTCACCTGGATTTGATCCCAGGTCATCTGGATGCACTTATGGAGTCCTCACCAACCGGACTGAGGCTCATGTGCCAAGAAACGTGGTTATCAATTAAGTCCCCCTCTTTACCTGTATGGTGGGTCCACCAACCTATGGAGATACATGTTCCCCAGCTAAGCCATGAAGTTGAATAGCCCTGTTCATAATATGAATAGTTTTTGAGCTTGGTAGGACTTGAGCCTATTCCAATTCCCCAAGATAGTGAAATGGCCCAACCGATGAACCACTTGACTAACACCCTGGGGGAAGAATGTGGTTGTCAATTAAGTCCACCTCTTTAACTATATATTTTATAGGACTTCATATAGTGAACTATCTTCCAATGAGCCAAAACCTCTTATGTCTAACCGCCTCCTGGGAGTCTCAACCCACTAAATCCAACCAGAATGGATTCAAATGTTGGTCTTTTTTCCAAAACTAGTATACATGAAACTATATGTGCACCTGTTTCGGTGAAAATTAACCAATGTTTGGAAGGTCAACAAATTATGAATTAAGTCTGAATTATAGAAGATATATTTTCATAACCTAGAATATTGAACCATAAATATTTATAGATAATATGAAATAATTTTAACGAAATATTTGGCTATTTAATATATATTATAGAATGTTTTTACGTAAAAAATGCTTGTAACTACATTCTGTATTCTAATATATGAAATATCAATAATTATCCCAGTTGTATACTTCGTAATATAATGATTATATGAAACAACAACATGGTTTGGATTATTTTAACTATTATTCAACAAAAAATAATTATAAATTTAATTGAATATAAAATTAAAATTAAACTAAACTTGTAACAATAAATTTAATAATGGAAAGCAGTTAGAAAATTTTCACCACTATTATATATATAATGTATTAATGATGGGTAATACCTCTATTTTATGAGAATTTATATACCCAAGGGACATATATAAATACTTTCATATTTATGGAAAGGTTCCTCAACTAACATCATGTCTATTATTGTAATCAATTCATCAATATTGTTAACGAGGCACTTATTGAGAAATGACTCATTCATCACATGTTAAAAGGAATGGTATCATAGAGGATTATTGAAAATAAATTTTATGGAACAAGGAATGATATACATTCCTTAGTAAAAATAGTTTTATAACTAATATAAAATTTTATTGAATAAATAGAAGTAGTTCTAACTGAACTAAGACAAGTGTGTGTAGATACATCAATTTATGTAAAATTAGTCCATAAATATTTCATTTTCAATGAGAGAATTTAAATCTCATCCAAAATAATATATATAGAGAAATTATTAGTGTGTGAGTGTGGATTAATGCATTATGGTCCATTATGCCATCATATCATTCGACCATAGACTAGATAAAATAGTGCATTAACCTCTTTTGTTGGAAGACATAATCATGAAATAGTAAAAAATGATGGTAACCGATTATTTAACAATGAAATATTTATATATGTATGAAAATTTTGAGTTAAATTTCTAGTAGGTAACCTGATGATCCTTGGTGAAGATTTCTAGACAAAGAATACCAAGAAATTTATGGGTGTGCCTTACTTTTTCACTGGAGATAAGCCCTGTGATTTTTTTTTGGATCATCCAAAAAATTATTCCAAATTAATGATGGGATAGGAAAAACTTTTATTTTTTACATTGAAAGTATAAAACAAGAAAATAAAAAATATATTTCATATGTTAGTGGAATTTAGAATTTAGAAAACCAACCAAAATCAAAGGCTTTCAAAGAAACTCCAATTTAATGAGATTCATGCGAATCAACTGAATCATTGAATTTGTGGAATACCAAATTGATGGATCTAGATTTTTTTCAACATAAAAACTATAAAAAACTAAATATTCTATGAAATCCATGAAATATAATAGGGTTATGGATTTTTAAATCATTAGTATCATTAGAAGATAAATATTTGGAAGGAGTAAAGAAACTTAATCTATTATAACCAGCGCAACAGAGATTTTAGTATAGAGTTATGGAATTAAAAAAACAAAATAATGAATATTTAATAAAATTAAAATAACATAATAAAGATAAAAAATTATAAATTTTAACATGTATAATAGATAAATTAAATTTATTTATAATATACCCAAACATTTGGTTCTTATACATAAAAAAATTAGAAATCATAGTTTAATATTTAATAGAGAGAAGTTATAAGTTTTGTATGAAAAGAAAACCTCATAGTATTGGAAGGTAAGTGATGGTTGATTTCATAATTTTATATTAGAATCAGGACTATCATATGAAGATGGTCTTATCATATAAGTATTTACTTGAGTGATAATATCATAAAAGTTGAGAAAACATTTTTTGGAATGATTCTATTCTTTTTTTCCCCATTTTAGTAGATGAAATGATAGTTGTTCACCCAGTTAATAATTTAAAATTGATAAATTTTCATAAATGGAAAATATTATTAAGGTTTTACCTATTAAATGCTTTAATGTTTGTAAAAAACATTGAAAAAACAAAATTATGTATAGGAGGTTTTTTCTATAATATTGAAATTTTTGTTAGTGTGAATAATATAATACACAAAATAATATTATATATTACTATATGACATTGAGAATAATGTAATTTGTTTAAAGAACAAATGAAATATTCAATGATATTTAAAATAAAACTAATATATATAAAAGAAAAGGAGAATCAATATCAATTTTGAAAATAGATAAGAAATAAGAATTTATTCATAGTGGTTAGTACTTATCATAATAATGATTTGGTTTGTCCAGTTTCATATTTATGAAATATGTAAATATACACATATTTAACATTGATATACAAAAAATAAAGTAACCCATAACAGAAAGACAAATATACAAGTGTTGGTTGATAATTTAAAATAATATACATGTTAATAAACTAAAAAAGTATACAAAATATAATGGATGGTAAAATTATTATGAGTGTGTCAAAAGTATTTACAGTGATATAATAATATTGAACTATCATGGTGGAAAACTATTGTACAGGGATAATTTCATGATTAACTGGAACAATTTTTTATTCTTTACAGAATGTATAGTGCAATCTAAAACAAAAGAATCAGTGAAGTACTAATTAATAACAATGAATTTGATGTCAAGGTATAATCAAAACATTCACACATAATTATTTATCAGTATGGAAGTTTTTTTTTGTCTCCCTTTATGAATATAGAGTGTTTTATTACCAAGAACATATTGATGAGCACTGGTGAGTCTACAACACCAAAATACTCATATTAAAGACCTTGATATCTATGAATGGTGCTTAAGAACTCGATAATGATTGTGATCGATGGTAACTTGGATCTATTTCATTATTTGTTCCTCTAGAATATAGATCCATTCCAGTGTCTTACTTACCATTTCCATATGACCTCATTAAATATAATTATGTTGGTATGGGTCTAATATATGACCTTTTTAGGGTTATTTGATCATACGTGGCTTTAATGGTGTGGGTGTTAATATCTACCATGTCATAAATAGTTTTAGAAACCAAAAAAATGGATTTTTTCTCAAATACATAACATAAAATCATAAATTATTCAAAAAATATATATTATATTTATAAAAATATGATAATTAATCAAAACTAATACCTTTCATGTTTCCATAAAATAGAATAAAAACCTTTTCAATTTTCACCACAATAACTCTAAGATGGCCTAACACCCAGAGGAAGTCATCATCAATGCAGTTTGAGGAAACATAGGGGTGGAGAATCCCTTCAACCACAATGGATTGATGAATTTTATCCTTTATCTCAAATCCATTCTTCATAGGTTAAATATCCTAAGTGTGTTCTATGTCATTCTAGAACTCAAAAAGGATTAATATCTACAAAAAATTGTATCATTATGCAAAAACCATAGGAAAGGTAGAAATGATCATCTGGTAAATTAATAAATTAACATGTATATATTATTTAATGGAAACTTTCATAGATACCCCAACAGATAAATAGGGAAATTAAAAACAAAATTTAAATACTAGTTGATAAATCCTAGTAGCATATACTAAGAAATTTATTACACAAATAAGATTGAGGTTGGTGCTATTGAAGAAAAGGATAATGGTGGATTTGGTGTAATTAGAAAGAGTGGATTACCTAAGTGTAATGGTAGGATAGTCATACATGGCACTAGAATAGATAATAAACATACTGATGTATTCAGACTCAGTGATCATTAATATCATACGCTTCTCTACCATTTCCAATACAATGTCACTCAACCACTTTGCATGCATAATTTAAGGTGAATAAGAGGACAACGGTTCTTAATTCCAATTGTTTTTGTATTTTAAGGGTAATAATGTATTCAAGTTATTAGAACATGAGGTCTTGATGATTTCAATTCTATAATATACTTGAGATTAAATACAAGGTGAAATAGTTGAACCTTGGTTACTATTAAAATAAAAATAGAGAAATATTGGTAAGTACACCCATGAATTTATAATTAGAAAATAAAACATTCAGTCATATGTTAAAAAATACATTATAATGAAATTAATGCATTTAAAAAAGGAATAAAATTAAAATAGTTGTGAAATTACCTATTAGTTACTCTTCTGAATGATTTAGAGTCAATATTATAATTCTATAGTGAACCTGTCAAAAGGATAGATCACATGTAGTTAACATTTAGAGTGTCAATAAATAAATAAAAATATAATTATTAATTTATGTAAAATGATAAATAAAAATTTTAAAATAAATTAAAATATATCTCAATAATATAACTAAATATTTACAAACATTTGTAAGTGGTGGGTATTTTTTCAACATTGAAATTTTCTATTGTGGATGTGCTTCATTAAAACTATATTTTTAGTTGGAATATTTTTGTGACATATTTTCCATTATATGTTAACGGTGAAATGGTAATATATGGTAAATGTAATAAAAAGTTTAAACTTTAAATTCAAATAATATTTGAAACTTATTATTTATGAAAAATACTATTAGAAAGATTGAAAAGGTGGGAAAATATAGTATATAAAATTAATAATGTAGAGGGATAAAATTTTAAAAAAAACCCCTATTTGGAAAATAAACCATCAAATGAAAGTATTTATATAGAATTAAAATTAGTATCAAGAATCATAAGACTTAAATAGTGAGAAATTATTTCAATACAAATTTGTGGGAAAATAAAAACATAAAATAATATTCTACCAAAGAGGAATATATATAACTGGTTGAAAATGTTAAGTAGTGGTTTAGGAGACATAAAACCATAAATTTGAAAAAACATACAAGGATAAATAGTCAAACCTCTATTAACATTAAAATAAAAAATGGAAATATTGGTAAGTACATAGATATATTGACAATCTATAAATCAAATAGTTAGTTATAGGATATACATTACATTATAGTAAAATGAATTCATTAAAATAAATACATATATAATATATGTAAAAATAAATGTCAAGTAATATTATGAAAAATGTAGATTTGATAATATTATAACATTATGTGAACCTATAAAAAGGATCATTCACGTGTATTCCACATTAAGAGAGTCAATGCATAAACAAAAAAAATATAATTAATAATTTAAGAAAATGTGGATGGAGAAAATACAAGTAAAACAATACATTATAATTAAATTCAATAATTAAAATGAATACATATATAATGGATGTGAATTTACCTAATAGGTACTCTTCTAAAAGGGAAAAAATATCACAAAACTTATATGAATCCAATTCCCTCAATTACCTTGAAAAAACTATCTAAATAGGATACTTTAACCAACATTTTAAATGGAAAACCTAACACCTAATTTATCAAGAATTAACCAAATAAGATAATTAAGCATAAAATGGGATTTATATTAACCAATTTAATAGAATTAAAATAGGTAAATTTGGAAAGGACACATATGGTTTGATTAATTGAAAACCAAAAGTGAAAAAAGTCCATAATTACGTCAATAAATTATTTAACATTAAAATTAAAAATATTGTAACACCCCCAAAATTTAAAAATAGACTTAATATAGAATGAATAAAACATCGATTCTATACAGAAAAACACTTTATTATAACCTAACTAATAAAAATAATTTTTCCACTTCTTTAATTTAAATATTGAAAAAACTGACATACACAGTTGCATTCATTAAGATATTTAGAGTCTGATAAGATAAACATAATTTTTAATAAATAGTAAGATACCCTTATGAATAGTAATGAATTGTAAATTTTCAAAAAAATAGAAACTTCACCCATGAATGTATAAATACAATTTAGACATCCTAAAAGTGAAAATACGATAATAGTATAAGTATTGGTATTTTTGTATGTAATAAATATTTTATTTATAATTTTATGATTAATTTAATAATTTAAAATGGAAATTTATTTTCATAAAATGTAATCATAAATTTTTACTTTATTTTATTATAGTTGTAAGATAATTTTATAAGACCTTGATTAATTTCTCAAGGTGTTATAAAATGTGTTATAGTTTTAATGTTATTTTTTTGAAATAAATTATGATTTTTTAAAAAAATTAAATTAAAATTATTTAAAAAATTATTTTCAAAAAATGGATTTCATTTTTTAATTATATACGTTGAAAATGGTTAGGGTGAATTTTTTGGATTTTTCTAAAATACTTGAATTTTTCATGAATAGTAAAAAACAGTTTTGAGTTTTTGGTATGTTTAATGAAAACATAATGATGTAATAATTAATATAAAATGTTGGTCAACTTGTGTACAGTAAAATATGAGGTGTCCCAAGTGGCTAATACCCTGGGAAAATACCATGGTAAATCCTAAGGTTTTTCAAAAACCACTAATGAGGTGTCCCTTTAAATTAATAAAAAAATCCCTCTCATTTATTATAAATACTCACTCATTCCTTCATTTTCTTTCATTCCAAACTCATAATCATAGAATATATGGTAGTTTTACCTACCTATTATTCCTTCCACAGTGTCCTCAAGCCCCCAAGGTCCCAACCTTAAGGTCATAGGAGTTACTCTACAAAGACACTAAGATCAAGTGAAGAACACCAACGAACTTAAGGTAAGGGGTTTCTTCATCTCACTTCCATTTTGTGAGATATTCTATATTCAACAATATTACTTGTTAATGGTGTATTTATACTGCCCATTAATGTTTCATATCATGAAACTCTTTATTTTCATGATATTCAATGTGTCACTTTATGATTATTAATTTTGGGTCATACAATTCAATTGATTATAATGTTGTAAGTATTTTCTACCAGAACCTCCATTTTCATTTGGGTTGTTATTATTATCTACTCACCTCAATGAAATAATTATTTATTCTTATTTACTACTCATAAATTATGTGGGAATTTTCTATATATGTTTACCCATTATAATCATTCTTTATTTTATGGGTAGTTAAATGTTTTAAAATAATCTTTCAAAAATTCTTCCGAAATGAAATTCTGATTCAAGGGAACTTCTCGAATTCTTACCCATTTTCAAGTGCAATATATAATCTATTTTAAGAAACCATTATTTTTATAAAATCACTCATTTTATTTTGAAAAATTATCTTGGTTCATTTATGGTTTTATGGAATCAAACATTCCTTTCCACTATAAAATTCTCTTTAATATTTTCCTTAAAATCCTCTAAAAATTTTTATTTCTAAAGATTCATAAGAAATATTTTTACATGATTTCACTTCATAGGGACATCATTTATGCCTCAAATATAATTTCAATGTTCTTACCTTTTATTTTTTTGGGATATACATGTTTACAATCTTATTTCATGGAAAATACAAATGATTTTCCAAAAGATCTCTTCTTTCAAAAGTAAAAAAGGATTTTTCTCATCTCACATTAACTTTTATGAAGTATATGACTTGTTCACAACTATTCCATGTATGTGGTGTATGTACTTTCCTTTGGTATATCATATCAAGAGTCTTCTTATTCTCATGATATTCTAAGGTATTATGATTTTAATGTTTCACGGTGGTATGGGACACTTTAGAATGTTTAAGGTTTATTTCCATAAGAAATTCTCAATGGTCTCATTTAAAAAGTATCCTTATTTATGTTAACATCCTTTGATTAATCTTGTATTTTATGGAGTATTATCTATTATGATACCATCTATAATATGTTTTTGAAGGTTTTCTGATTAGTTTGACTATGTATGTGCTATCTTGATACCATTCCCCATATTATTCCAAATGGTTAGTGTTTATGTTCAATAGTGGGGGAAAGTTATTTAAATTTCATATATTAGTTTAAATATGAATGTATATGTTAATTATGTTCACCCCTTTAATATAAGTAATTCATTGGACTTAGTATGTGATATGTGGGGCCCGCTATAGCCTCTCAATGCATTGTTAGGTCTCATGAGACAAATAGACGTGGACTTGGCTGAGGACTTCCCCATTTTGATATATGGTTTTCGATGAGGCCTTAATCATTTTTAGATGTCTTAGCTGAGGCCCTGATGGTATGTTGTATGATGTCCTACATATGCATTTCCCTCATTATGAAAATATTATTGATATTTTAGGTGGTTATTTGACTAGTATAATACCCATTATTATGTTTTATTATGGAATTATTTTTTTAGCTCTTATTCCATCCATTATATGTTCAAGTTTATTTTTAAAGGCATGTGTTTTAGTTATTCACCATGCCTAATGTTTATATTTATGTTATTTTCTGCTATATTTCCTAACCCTTACTGATCATTTGAGCTCACCCCTTTCATTTGTTTTTCCTTCCCCAGGTTATGAAGAAGAGATCATTTATTAAGTTTTCAGGGATGTAGTTTATTAGCTTTTTTATGTATCATATTTCATTTCCTTACAATTGTAAAATGGGTTCCATGTATGTATCTAGTTTCTTCAAGACTATTAAACTGATCAGTCCTTCAGGATTTGATTCCTTGTAATCATGCCAATGTATTAAAATAATGAACTGGCTTTAGGCTTCTGGGTTTGGGGCATGACAAATATAATAAATGTAATGATGAAATCCAAGACATGTGAGTTGAGAATTGAAAATAAAAAAGTCATGGGACCCCATTTGTTAGGATCCAATATCTTGAGAATGGTGTCTTAGGATCCAACAACATTGAGAGAAGAACTTTTCCCACTAACACTGAGGCAATTGGTTGATTTTTATCCTATAATGAAAAATAAATGGCTTACATGAAATAATGTAATGTAAGATCTTGCAAGATATTCATATTATTAAATAAGAATATTTGAAGAAAATAAACATTACTGAAATTGAAATTAACCATGGAAAATGATCTATAAGACATGGATAACAAAACCATGTGGCAGTATAACACTTTATAAGCATATAATAAATATTCATATAGTGTATATGAAATATGAATATACAAGATAACCAATGTGAATATGTATTATATTAAATGTTCATATTCAGGATATGAAGGACCCCAGAACACCCTGACAGGGGAGGGGTGAATCAGGGCCTCAACTTTTTCTTTTTAAAGTTATGGATCTTGTTACCATGTTGGTAGGAACTTGTTAAATCTATCAATCAAATTAAAGTAAGGAGATGACACAACACTTTTATTTGGTTCACCGCAAAGGGCCACATCCAAGGACCATACGCCGACAGTCAATCGGTCATACCTAAATCCATTATTCTTCATCAGTTTTGGATTACAAGAGTTTGTTTATAGTCACTCTGTTATAGGCACACTTCCCTTACAAAAGTTCAGGGATAGATCACCACTTTCCTCAGAACACTTCTGAAAACTCTCCCTAACTCACTGTTATGAGAGAGGTCTAACTTAGTTTATTGACTTGAAGGTCACTTATAGAGATGGGCATTGGATTCTTTGTCTTTGTCCAGTATGAGACATTGATTGCATCAAAGACCTGAGTAGATGATCAATGAAATCCCATACCACTCGACATTGATACTCAAAACCACCCTTCGCAAAGCCCCTTCGTGACGCTCAACCATTCACATAGCACACCACCTCCCAAAGAAAAAACCTTTGTGGAGCTCACTTACTTGTAAAGAAACCTACTTCGTGAAACTCAATGAGTCAACATGGAACATCCCATATTTGTGAAGTGAACAAAAATTAGAAACATTGACTTTGAATAAGACTATAATAGTCTTTTTTTCAAAGCTCAAGCTTTCAATGAATCATTGCTTCGCGGAGCACCCCTTGCTTCATGAAATTAGAGCGATTCCGAATTTTCTATCTTAAGTTCATATGGAATGAAGAGGGGTATCCTCTTATTTATAGGCACAGTCGAATCATAGATCTCTGCTTCTTCAGGTGTGAAATCTGGATTGGTTAAGACATCTCTGCGTCGCTTCCTCCATATCTCAAAGCTCCTCTGAAATTTCCAGTTTGCAGAGCTTGTCATAACCGCAAAGAAACACCATCTCAAATCACAAAGCTTCATTTCTAAAACATACTCATGCCAGTCTTTGTGAAAACCATTCCTTTTCTATATAAATTAAATTTTGATTCTATAAGAATGCCTTTCATGAATCTCAAAGATAAAACTCTCATAATCATAGATAATAGTGTCTTAGTTCTTCAAAACTGCTTTCGGATTGAACTGTATGACCTCTTTCCTTGCAATATACCTAATTATTCATGAGAGGATTGACAAAAAAACACACACCAAGCACCTTTTTTAGCAAAGAACAGCCTTAGTTGCAACAATCTCCCCCTTTGGGTTTGTTGGAAATCTCCAAATAAATTCAACAGAGCACCATTCACTATCAACACCTATTACGCAAGAATAAACATTGAAAACACTCTAAGTCTATGTGATCAATGCTTATTGTAGAAAACAAGAGTGAAGACATGAACTTTTTTCTCGTTTTTTCGAATGAAAGGTCTGACTATTTCCTTGTGACACTAGATTCTCCTACAATGAACCTACAACCAGAGAAAACATTACATCCTCTATATTTCCTCATTGAATTTATTCATTTCTCCATCATTGGAAATAAACCCAAAGATTGGTATTTAAACATTGTATAGCTCAGAATATAATCCCCATGGATCATACCTCCCACATAAACTTGCAACAGTTCTACAAATAGATTAACACAGTTAAAAAAATTAGGGAGAATGGAATTTTGTAACCTCCTTATGCACTAGGAGGTGGATGAACACCAAGGTTCAACCAGTGTTTCTCAAACAAAGCCACTAATAGTGGCTTGGTCATAATGTCAGCCACTTTCTCATCGGTTCCCACATGGTCTATTTTGATCACGCCATGTTTAAATTTTTCCTTGATGAAATGATATCTGGTTTCAAAAAATTTCATACGATAATTTTTAACAGTATTATTTGTAAGATCAATTGTGATCTTGTTATCATAGTAAATAAACATTGGTTGTTTCACCTCATCACCTACATCAGTCAGTTGCTGATTCATCCAAAGAAAATGAGTGCATGCCTTGGTAGCAGAGATATATTTAGCTTCAGCAGTACTAAGTGATGTAATTTCTTGTTTCTTTCTCAACCAAACCACACATTTCTTCCCAATATAGAATGCTCCACCACTGTTAGATGTTCTGTCCACAACATCTCCAGCCCAGTCAGCATCAGAAAATGATGATAGTTCACTCTCTCTTCCTGCAGCAAAGTATAATCCATAATTATGAGTACCTTGAATGTACCACGTGATTATTTTCCCTACCTCATATGTTCTTCCATTGGATTACTTTGAAAGTGGTCCGCAAGGCAAGTTGAAAAGATAATATTTGACCGTGTCGCCGTCAATTATAGGAGGCTTATAATAATTCTTCTGTACATGGTGGGATCCACATAAGTACCTTCCTCATGCTTCCGGATATTTTTTACAACCTCAATCCAAGTTGACATTGGTTTGGAATCATGCATATTGAATTTCTTCAACAACTCTCTTGCATAATTTTCTTGATAAATGAAGGTGTAATCCTTCTTTTGAATCACCAAAAACCCTAAAAAGTATGTGAGTTCACCAATCATGGACATTTTAAATTATGATTTCATGTGATTGGAAAATTTAACCACTGATCTCGGACTGCATCCACTGAAAATAATATCATCCACATATACCAATACCATGAACTGATCCTTTTGATAATTCTTCACATAGAGATTGTGATCCACTATTCCTCTTTTAAACTCAAGATTTCTCAGATAATAATCCAACCGAGAGTATCATACCCATGGTTCATGTTTCAGGCCATAGAGAGATTTATTTAATTTGAAAACCTTTAGTTCATAATTACCAATATAGAACCCCATAGTTTGTTCGATATAGATTTCTTCTTCAAAAACACCATTTAAGAATGTTTTCTTGACGTCCATTTGATAAACTTTATATACTCTCTAGATTTCCATGGAAATAAATAACCCGATTGACTCCAGTATTTCTACTAGAGAAAATGTTTCTTCAACATCAACACCTTCAATTTGTGATTATCCTTTACAGACCAAGTGTGCCTTGTTTTTTACCAAATTTCCATGCTCTTAAAACTTTTTCTTGAATATCCACTTCATACCAATAACATTTTGACCTTCGGGTCTCTTGACTAGGTCCCATGTTTGATTATTGTCAATTTGAAATAACTCTTCATTCATGGATTTCACCCAAGATTCATCATTTGTAGCTTATTCAAATGAGGTTGGTTCCAAAACTGATAGAAATGCATATGGTGTATTATTCCTCATTATCCTCATCTATATGTGTGCATTCCAATCCCCAATAATGTTGGATTGATCAATTTCTTCCCTTCAATTACTCCTTTTAGATTCAACTGATTTCTCCCTAGCCATGGTTTCCTCTTCAGATTCTTATTCTGAGTCAATATCATGATGTGACTCTTGAGAGTTTTGTACACCTTCCTCTATTTATGTATTTGCATTTGCTCCATGTTCACTTTCTTCTTTATATTCTATCACATCTTCATAAGAATTCCTCGAAGAACTTGAGGTATTATCTTCAATGATCTTAACATCACTTATTTCCACAATCCTTCCCAAGCTCTTGTTGAAACACTTGTAGGGTTTTCTATTCATTGAGTATCCAAGAAAAATTCCTTTGTCTGCATTGTCACCATACTTCCCTTAATTTCCTTCTTTGTTTCTGATGAAACATTTACTTCCAAAAACATGAAATTATTTCAAAGAGGGATTCCTTCTATGCCACAATTCATATGGTGCCTTTGTCTCACCCATATAAAAAACTATTTGATTTTGAATATACATTGCATCTTGAATATCCTATTTCCATTAATTTTGAGAAATACGATTGTCAATTAGCATAGTTATTTATATGTAGTTAACATACCAATTCTTGTGCTCAAAAACTCCATTTTTATATGGAGTTCTAATAGAATCCACCTCATGTTATATCCCATGATTATCTAGTTAATTTTCAAATTCAATGGATATTTATTCCCCTCCATTGTCAGATCGTAGCACTTTTATTATTCGTCCAGTATCATTATTGGTGATTCGATAATATGTTTTCATGTAGTCAAGAAATTTTTGTTTCATGTGTATAACCATGACACGTGCCTATCTACTGTAATAATCTATGAAAAGGACGAAGGAAATTTATCCATGAGTTTCAGAAAAATTTATTGGTCCACATACGTACGTTTATATGAATGAGATCAAGAAGATGAGATGCCCTTTTCTTATTTGGACGATATGAACTACAAACCAGCTTCCCTCGAATGCAATCATCACAAGACTTTTCACATTCACACTTTAGGGTGGGAATATCTATGACAATATTCAGTTTTGATATCTTCTCTTTTTTTATTGATGTACCCCAATCTTTGATGCCACAAGTTATTTTCTTCTTCAATAGTCATGTAGCAAATGTTTTCTCTAATATCAACCTAATAAATGTTGCCTTCTATTCTGCATCCTTTCATAAGTGAATTTCCTATATTTCCCTTGATAGTGCACCCTTTCTTATTGAAAGTAACTATAAGTCCTGATTCATATAGTTGACTTATTCTGAGGAGATTATGATGTAGGAAATCCACATAAAGGACTTCAGTTTTCTGTATCTCTCCATTAGCTAGTTCAGTGCATCCACTGCCTTTGATTTTCAGAGCTCCATCATTTCCAAACTATGTTTTTCCATCAACCCTCTTCTTGACATTCATTAAAAATTATACATTAATAGTCATATGATATGAACAACCGCTATCAATAATCCAGGTTTTGTTGCTTTTTGTATCTTTGAGGGATACCTCTTCAAGGTTGGATTTCTCAATTTTCTTCCCTTAATTCCATGAGAAATTCAATTGAGTGTAGAATGCTGATGGACTTTCAATTATCTGTTCCATGTACATGGGTTCTTCATAGTCAAAATTTTCTTTCTAGAGGATAAAACTTATTTGAAAGAGCAAAACTATCTTGTTGATGAACTTTGACTTGATAGGACTTCGGTATAAGGTGTTCATGTCACTCTTCTACATGCAATAAATGGATTTATGGAAAAAGTAAGAACAATGAAAACAATATCCATAGAAATTTTTTATTTTGTAAGTAGTAGCATATGAATTTGTTCTCCTCTGTTGAACTGTTAGCTCTCCCCTATTTAGATAGCTTCTTGCCTCTTGTCAATATGACATAGTATGACCCAGGTATCCATAGAACAGACACTTCATGAGAGTAAATGTCTTTTCACTTCTATTTTTCATCATGCCTTCTTACTCAGGAAAAATGTTTGACTACCTATTATTCCTAGAAGCTCAAAGATAGTATTCTGTTCTCCTTTATATTTTATTTAAGGGTATATATTTTAGTGCTCCAAGTGATTTTAAAACATGATAAACTTTTATCTTTACTTCATTCTGGTCTAATTTATTTGCAACTTTTGATGTTTCGGCATCCCAAATAATTCCATTGTTTCCCATGTGTGTGGTTCTTTGATCACTCAAAAATATTTTCAACTCCATAAAACCCTCATTTTTCTCTCTCCAGCAGCTCATCATCTGAGAACCTACCAAATTTTATTTTCTTCTTTGCTTCTTTTGAACTCCATTCACTTTTGAGCATACTCCTAAGAGTAACAATTTCTTCTTAGAGTCCCCCAATAGTTTTAGACTTCTCTGCCAATATTGAGGTAAGTTCATTTATAACCTTTTCCTATTCTTCGATTCCAATATTTAGTTCCACTACATCATCTTTATTTTCAAGGATTTATGACAATAATTTCACTAGTTCTTCCAGTCATTCAACTTTAGCTTCAACCTGATCAATATATTCTAATGATTATTCCACCATTTATTTCCACTTATTGCATCTCTTACACTTATTATCTAGATTAACATAATCTTCCTTAAGTTTTAACTTGGGATCGGCATTAGTTTTCAAATGGTTATCTCTAGATTTATCTGTTGATGGTTCTGACTTTTCAAAGGTAGACATCATGGAATCATGGTTTCCAGTTTTAAATTCTAGTTCTTCTTCTTCACACAATTCATTATCATCATCTTCTTATCTACAAAAAAACTCTTCTTCTATAATTTATTTATAGATTTGAAGTCTCCATTTTTGAAAAAACCTTTTCTAAGGCTTCTCAATCTATTCACCTTCACTTTCTTCATCTTATAACTTTCTTGAGCACTAAGTGGAAATGTGACCAACTTCTTCACAATGAAAGAAAGCCAGACGTAACTTCCCTTTAAATTTCCCTTTTCTCTTTTGGAACTTACTAGAAATGAGAGAAATAATTTATATTACCTCATCATCTTAACCACTACTATATTTTGAAATTTTTAGTTTTTCCATGGATTTGATTTCAATTTCCTTTCTCACTCGAGTCTAATCATATTCTGTCTTGACTCTCATTTCATATTCCACTAGGCTACTCAACATATCATCTAGAGAAAGTTTTTAAAGATCTATTTCCTCAAGGGTTGACACCTTTTCATTGTACATGTGTGGAAGTATTCTCAATATTTTCTGTACAATATCTACATCTTTGATTTCTTCACCTAGACCTTGAATTTCTCAAACCACTTCAGTGATTTGATTGAAGAAGGAGTCTACATTCTCATCAAGATGTATCTTCAGATAGTCAAACCTATTGTGCAGGACTTATAGTTTCAACTCCTTCAATTTTCTATATCTTTCATAAATATTTTCAATTTTATCCCACATGGACTTTTTTGAGGTGAAACTCATCACCGTTAGATAGATATGATCAGAATGAGCTGTAGTGAGAGCATTCTGCGCTTTAGCATCAGCATCATGAATTTTCCTGTCTGTATCAGTCATAGCCAGCCCTGTTGAATCAGTAACTTGTATTCCTTGCATAGTAGAAAATATGAATCTCATTCCAAGATATTTTATATGAAATCTCATTATGTTCTTATAGATATGAAAATTTCTTACATCAAAGAGGGGGACTCTCTTGACATTGGCTGAATTCTCCATGATTGTATAAGACAGATCAAACACTAGTAACTTGCCCCCGATTCCGCTTGAAGGACCCCAGAACACCCTGAGAGGGGAGGGGTAAATCAGGGTGTCAAATTTTTATTTTTAAATTTGTGGATATTGTTCTCATGTAGGTAGTAACTTGTTAAATCTATCATTCAAATAAAATAAAGGAGATGACACGACACTTTTACTTGGTTCACCATAAAGGGCTATGCCCAAGGAGCATACGCCGACATTGTGTTGGTTGTACCTAAATCCAATATTCTTCACCTGTTGTCGAGTAAAATATTTTGTTCATGGTCAATATATTCCAATCACACTACCCTTAAAAAAGTTCAAGGATATCTCACCACTTCCCTCAGAACACTTCCGAAAACTCCACCTAACTCACTACTATGAGAGAGGTCTAACTCATTTTATCAACTAAAATATCGCTTCAACATATGGGAATTGGAGTCTTTGTCTCTGTACAGAATGAGACACTACTTGAATCAAAGACTTGAGTATATGATCACTAAAATCCCTAACCACTCAACACTGATACTCAAAAAAACCCTTTGCAAAGCCCCTTCGTGAAGCTCAACACTTTGTGGAGCACACCACCTCACAGAGCACAAACCTTCATGGAGCTCACTTCCTTGCAGAGAAACCTACTTCATGAATATCACTGAGTCAACGCGAAACATCCCATCTTTGTGAAGTGACCAAAACATAGAATCATTGAATTTGAACACCACTAGAATATCCTTTTTGCAAAGCTCAATCTTGCAATGAATCCTTGCTTCACGGAGCACCCCTTGCTTCACGAAATTACAGAGATTCCAAATTTTCTATCTTAAGTTCGTATGGAATTAAGAGGGGTGGCCTATTATTTATAGGTACGATCGAATAAAGGATCTCTGCTTCTTCAGGCGTGAAATCCATATTGGTCAAGACGTCTCTGCGGAACTTCCTTCATCTCGCAAAGCTCCACTGAAATTACCAATTTGCAGAGCTCATCATAACCACAAAGAAACACCATCACAAATCACAAAGCTTCATTTCTTCAAAATCCTCATGCTAGTATTCTCAAAAACCATGTCTTTTTATATAAATGAAATGTCTGTTCTATAAGAATACCTTTCGCAAAGCTCAAATATCAAACTCTCATAATCACAGAGCACACTATCGCAGTTCTTCATATCTTTTCAAAACACAAATCAAGATGCTTGTCTCTTTGAATGTAATGAGGAACTACATGTATGAAATATATAAAATCATAAAATACACATAACATGAAATTTAACCACATAAAGAAAACTTCTACACCACCTATAATGTAATTATGTAATAGGGAATCAAAGTGAAAGGTTTATGAAAATGAAAATAGTTAACAATTTAGAGTAAAAAAACATAGAAATTTTTAATATATTTTTCATAGTGATGCAAGGATATAATTTTACATACAAAGAGATAATAAAAAATATTTTTTCTTCCAGTTCTACCTAATTAAGTTTGAAAATTGTTGAGAATCTAGTTATAGTAGTCTAGTTTCTTGAATGAGTAAGATTGTTTAAGTTGAGTGGCAGAATAAATAATCATGAAAATATGGAATGAAATAGAAGCATAAAACTAATTTATAAAACTTGATAAAAAACTAGTTTATTAATTA
The DNA here is from genome assembly GCA_963277665.1 of Viscum album. Classification (NCBI taxonomy): domain Eukaryota; kingdom Viridiplantae; phylum Streptophyta; class Magnoliopsida; order Santalales; family Viscaceae; genus Viscum; species Viscum album. The sequence goes on along the minus strand of OY728123.1, from coordinate 608,189,744 downwards.
AAAAAAACTTTTCAAATATAGTTGTATAGACATAGGACAAAGAATAATGAAAATAAAAAAACACAAATCAAACAAAACTAAAGAACACTAAAACAAGAAATATGAACCAATATTACTATTAAAACTGGATAATCATTTACCATCCTAATTGTGGATCGAGAATACAATCATTACAAAGTGTGAGAGAGGAAAATATGACTTGGGGTATTGCTTGTTGGATCATAATATAAATGTATATGTATATTATATGGCACAATACAAGAGGGGGTGAACTTATGTTTAAAAACTATATATTTAAACACATAATAATGGACTTAGTTTAAGAGATCTTAAACTAATACAATTCACAACCAATATAATTGACCATACAGGTCTTAGATATGATAGAAATACTAATATGTAATACTACAAGTAATGTAAAACAATTGTATTTGAAATGAATACAATGGTTAGAGTAATACAAATGTTAATGATTCTATCATATAGTGTATAGAATCTCTTAATACAATATAAATCATAATTGAAACAATTACAATTGAATTGAATATGAAAAGAAAGGGGAAACAATACAATTACATTTATAATTCAAATAGAAGCAGAAATGTAAAAGTATTACAATTATTTTAACCCAAAGAGAAGGGTATCCTTTCACCTGGGATAGAAGGACTATCTTACCACCACCTTAGTAAGCCCTCGATGCGATGATCGGTACGGCTATCTTCCTATCTCCAGAATTCCTCTATTAAGAGGGTAATTGGAACCTCTGTCCTTCAAGCAATTGAAGGTCATAAATATAATAATTGAAAACATGTATTCCTATCCTCGTAATCCCTCAATCGTTATCACAATGATCAGTCACAAAAAGCAGAAACAAAGCACTTATAGAAATCCAAGAACATGGAAAAAGTTTTTCACTTCTTGTATCTTGAAGGCTTTCACGTAAAGTAAGAGAGAAGACACAGAATCTCTCTCTAGAACTTTATATAAGAAAAAATTATTTATTCTAGTTTGAATGACCACCTATTTATAGGCTTCAGGTTCCAACGGTCATATTTCTCAGAAAAACTCAGAGGGACCTGGACACCTAGCATTACAACTGTCAAAAAAACAGAATACACATCATCATTTTTATTGGTAAATAAACATCTCAATAACATAATGTTATTTGGAAATTAGTGAGTACATAAGTATAAAACAATGATTCTGAGATACATGTAATCGGTATTGAAGTTATGATAAGATTTTAATGCATTTCATAAGTGCAATACGTAACTTGTTTTCTAGGCTTATCATGATAAAAATGCATATTTTTTATAAATTATAACCTAGTCATGATTCTTAACTTGGTTATGATGCATGATATATAATCTTATTATGATTCTAGGATTCATTACATAATAAGAGTATGAAACATAACCTAGTGATGATGCATAACCTGGTTACTATATCGTGATTACGATACATGATTATGATTCAGTACTTAACCTAATTACGATGTATAAATACGATGTGGTACTTAACCTGGTTACAATACATGATACATGATATTGTGATACTATACTTATCTTGATTATGATACATTATTATGATACGTTACTTATCCTGGTTAAGATTTTTTATTATAATGCAATATACATTCAGTTTATGATTCCTGACTACGATGCAATGCATAATATAGTTATGATTCTGAAACAATATATAAAATAATGTGTATGAACAAAAAACAAAACTTTCATAAGGATACATCAAACATGAAAAAAAATTCAGTGATTATGATTTTTAAAGCAACATACATGATAAAAAATATATGTGATTACGATATGTGTGATTTGTGATTTAAAAAAAATGATTGATGGAAAAATTAAAACATGTTTTGACCCAACAATCTCCCCCTTTTTGGAAAGCACAAAACAAAACAAAACAAAATAGGATAAGAAACAATAAATACTTATCTCCCCCTAAGTTTAATAACTCTAGATAAATATGACTAATTCCACCCTTGGTTTAAACAACTCACAATGGATCGTATTCTCCTTATTTTTTCTTATGACATCTCCCCCTTAATCAGACATTCATAAAAAAAACTTTCTTTTTAAATCCATTCTCCCCATTTTTGATTTTCAAAAAGAATAAGGGAAAGAATTTATTTCCTACAAAAAGTTATATAAATAGAGTACGAAATAATAAATCTTACATGGAACAAAATTTTATTACGACAAGAGTTCAACCATCATTCGTTTCCCTTTTGTTTTTCCCAAATATTAAACAACGAGAGTTTCATATTCTTGAACTCTTTTCTATCCTCCATGATCTTGTCAAGGGATTATCACTGAGCCTTCATCTTGTCATCTTATTTATTAATAATATTTTCTTTCTTCCAGAGCCGATCTTTATGAAGCTGATTAATAGCTCCTTAAGTTTTAAGTCTTGCTTCCTGGTTATTGAAATCATTCATCCTGAGTTGACAGGATTTTTCTAAGATAAATACTATATTCAAGAGTAAAAATAACTCATTAATCTTGCCTTTTAACTTTTCCTTTAAACTCTCAATATCTTTTGAGGATACTTCTTTTGAGGTACTGAGTCTTTGAAATTCTTAAAACTTTTCATTCAAATCATCAATCAACTTTAGATAGAGAGAGTTGAGTTTGTTTAACCAATGTACCAATTATTCTTGCTTGTATAGATGGTTATTTAGTATTTTATCAATGTTATAAGACTACTTCACAACTTTATTTGAATCCTTACAGTTCTCAGTATAACATTCCTTGAAAATCTTGAAATTGGCTTCAAGGTAAAGAAACGTGTCCATCAAAACCTTGACAGAATCCGTTCTATCATTATGGTCATTTGAAAGAATTTCTAACCTAGATTAAACTTTTAGAAAAAGAGGTGACATCTTCTCCAATATATTAAAAGCCTATCCAATGTACTAAACCCCTTTCATAGTGAATTTTCTTTCAAAATCTATGTCCTCATCGAATTGTGGGAGATCACCAAAATGAATCTCAAAGTAGATTACTTAAACTGGCTGATTCCAATTCTTATCGGATTTTTCCTCTTTATATTCTTCTTCTTATGCATATTTATCATAAATCTGAATGAATCTCTTGGAGGAAACATTTTGAGATACTCTCTTGGAGGGCTGAGGATCTGGATATAAATAAAAAAAATATGGTACTTATTAAGACTTTGCAGTAAGACTTTTCTTTTTTTTATCTTCTTTTTCTTCGACTTATATTTCCTCTTTTCCATGTTATTATTGATCATATTCCTATTGACCTTATTATTATATTTCTTCTTCCTCTTCTTCATGTTCTTTTTCAATATATTGTGTAGCCAATTGTTCAGAAATTTGTTTCCTCTTGCCTTTCCCTACTGGAACCGATTGAGTTTTACCAGATTGCTCCCTTATTTAAATTCTAGATTTTAATTTCTGAGCTATTCTTAGAGTACTACCAATATCAATAGTATTGGCCTTTATTTTCCTCAATTTATTCTTTCTCTATTATTATTTAAAAGTATCTTCAGACCTTACTTTAAAATCCAAAGCTTTAGTCAGATCCAATCCAAACTAAATATCCCCTTCTTTCCTTTCTTGCTTTTTCTTCCTCCATTCAGCAGAAACCTCATCGGATACAACCTTTTGTTTCTTTGAGGGTTTTGTAATTGTATCCTTAACTTTATTTCTTTTTTTTTAAGATTACTTGGATGGTTTAAAAGGTTTCCCACTACCTTTAGTAACTTCCTTTTCTTTCTCAGCATCTGGATCATTGTCAAACTTTTTCAATTCAGAATTGAAGTTTAATTTGAGGCTCCTTACCATATCCTTACTAATTAGGGGATATTTAAAGAAATTTGGATATAAATTAATTGTAATATTATACAAAACCAATCACTATTTCAAAAACTTACTAATAATGGTGGGAAACATGATCAGTATAGATTTTATACCACCATATTTGAGGTTCTTAATTGTTTGGAAAATAAAACCCATAAGGTTAAACTTCCTTATATTAACCAAGTAGTAAAGCACATACACATATAAAACTTTCAAAGTTTCCATATCACCTTTTCTTAGAACCAAAAACCCTTACATCCAAAGAGCTATAAGTATATTATATCTTGATAAATGAATCAATTTACTTTTTTCCTCATGAATTTCAAAAAGGGTTTCTTCAGCTTTAGACCTATCAAAGGTTCCATCTGCTTCTTGTAACTTATGAGAAATACTTAATGCATCTCCCTCAAATGGAACATCTAGAAACATAGCTTCCTATTTTAAATAGGTTGTATATGTCTTTTCATACATCTTAAAAGAAATATTAATATCCTTGTCTATATCTACTGATTTGTAAAATTGTAACACCTCATCATGATAGACATGATCATGATCAGATCCTATTCTTTCCAAACAAATTGATTCCTAGCCTTGAAAACTTATAATTATTTTCAAAGAAGAACCAAAAGACTCATAAAAATATTGAGAGACCAACCTTTCACCAAGGAAAGTCATGGAAGAGAAATTATTTGGAGGCATTTCTTTTAGATATGAAGCAGTAGACTCAGACATGAAATACTAACTCGCACCTTGAAGAACCTGTTGATTACGAAAGCTGAGAAGATCTCTGATTACAAAAAATGAGGTGAGAACCGATAGAACTTTGATGACTATTTATACAGCATCTTTTATTGGGAGAAAACATAGATGAAATCGATGTGGGATATATTATTTTAAAGGTAATTGATGTTCAATATTATATCTAAGAGATCTAATGTTCAATAATGATTTCGAACACTTGAGGTTTTCTTTAAAATAAAATTGTATTCAGAGTGCAACTGATTTAGAAGTATAAGAAATAAAATAGAAAAAACCATTAAAACAACCAAATTAATATTTTAGAAAATGTACATGTTAGAGTAATAGGATAGATATTATGCTTTTAGTATATTTTTCTTATGAAAACAAAACAAACAAATACCAATAAAGAATCTAAAACCGATAAAATTAAATAGGTTGGTACAGATTATTTAGAATTGATAGAATAATCCTCAATGATAGTTCAGTACCGATATCAATATTTTAGTACCAATAAGGTAATCCAATAATGATTTTTCAATACTGATAAAGTAATGCAATATCAATAGTTTATAATTGACTAGATGATTCAATAATAATAGTCTAAATTTAGTACCAAAAACTTTTGAAATTGAAATATAAAATCGATAAAATTTAAAAAAAATATAAAAGAAAACTAAAAAGTAAAAAAAAATAACTTTAAAACAAAAAGTGAAAAAAAAATATAAAATAAAAAGTGAAACTGATAAACTATAAAACAAAAAGTGAAACTGATAAACTGTAAAACAAAAGGTGAAACGAAAAATATACTCCCCCTTTGAAAAGGAGTAACTCAACGTAAGGAGGTGGCTTAAACAATAAATATATGTGAATGATTACTTTATAGTGATAATTACTAGTTTATATTTAATTTATTCAAATATATTAGAAGATTATGGTTTTTTGAAAATGTCAGCAAGTTGTTCTTGCGTTCCGATGAATTGTAAAAAAGTATCTCGTTTTTGTGTGTGATCTCTAAGAAAGTGATGCCTAATATCTATGCTTTTTGCACGTGATTATTGTGTGTGGTTTTTACTAAGAGAAATGGCACTAGTATTGTCACATAGTATTTTAGTTTTTGATAAACTTGTGCCATAGTCAGTGAGGGAGTGTTTCATACACAACACCTGATCAAAACAACTTCCAGCTGCTATATATTCAGCTTTAGCAGTGGAAAGTGCAACTGAGTGTTGTTTCTTATAGGACCAATAAACCAAAGAATCTTCTAAAAAATGAAATGTACTAGATGTACTCTTTCTATGAATTCTACATCCACCAAATTCATCATCTGAAGAAATTTTCAAAACAAAATCATTTCCATAAGAATAGAATAGTCCTTAATCCATTGTTCCCTTTAAAGAGCAAAAAATTCTTTTCACTGCTTTTAAATGAGATTCTTTTGGATTAGATTGGTATCTTGCAAAAAAGTATACTGAAAACATTAAGTCTGTAAAACTAGCCGTTAATTATAACAAGATTCTTATCATACCTCAAAAGTTGTTTTATCCACTGGTTTCCCAGCTTCATCAAGATCAAGTGTATTTGAGGTACCGATTGGAGTGTTAATACTTTTAGTATTGTCACATCCATAATTCTTGATTCAGTCTTTGATATACTTATGTTGGGATAAATAGGTTCCTTCTAGTTTTTAGATATTTGAAAACCTAAAAAGATTGCTAACTCACCCATCATACTCATTTCAAACTTATATTTCATTAGATTCAGAAAAGAATCGATTAAGGATTACTGAGTTGAGCTGAATATAATGTTATCAACATAAATTTGAACAATCAAAACATTTTTGTTTTTCATTTTTATAAAAAGAGTTGGTTCAGCGATACCTTTTATATAATTTTTTTGTAAAATTAATCTTGTGATCCTATCATACCATGTTCTTGGGGCTTGTTTAAGGCCATAAAAAGCTTTGGTAAGTTTAAAAACACGATCAGGATGTTATGGATCTACAAAACTAGGGGGTTGGTGATTAGTCACTAAAAGTGGCTAATATTAATTGTTAAGATATTAATATTAATTTTTTTAAAAGTTCATAAACATCAATTTTAGTCCAATTCAGAAATTGAACTTCATTTCCCATCATTGTGCAATTCATGCTTAAAGTGTCAATTTGGGCCCACTCAATAATTTTCTTTTGGAAATTACAATATTCATCATTTTAATTTGATATTTTGGTATATGATTCATCACTTTATTTGGAACATTTTTTGTTTTAGGTATTATGGATGAATCACAAGTGAAGATGTATATTTTTTCACCTAAAGGCAGAAACTTGCTGGAAAAAGCATAATAGGCCTAAGGCCCGTCAAACAAATGTGGGGCCCACAAACCAAGCCCAATTAAGATAAAATTTATAAATTAGAGAGATACAAATATGAGCATCATTTTATTAAACTGTTTATGGAGCTAATTCTAATTTTTTCATGATGATAAAGGGATCTGAAGTTGAGATTTAAATGGTGGACCCGACATTAATGCACAGAAATCCGTCCCACCATTTCGACCATAACATCCAAAATAATGATCCAAATTTCCTGAAATGTTTAAATATCATAGAGCACATATGGGAGAAGATATTTGTCTTCTACAACCCCTCTTTATTCGGCCTTATTCAATTAAAAATGTACACGTCAATATGGTGGACGAATCTGGACAGTTTTCCGGGTCAACTTCGAAACATCAATTTCCTTTTGATTATTCACCCTCCTTTTGACTCTATTAATTGTTGGGGGGTTAATAAATTGTGGGGGTGGATATAAGGATCCTAATATGCCTATATAAGGAGATATTGGTGAAGGGAATATGGTGGATATTTTTATTATCATCTTTTGTTGCTTGTTTCATTGTAAGGTTATGCTTCCAAATTTCCTTTGTAATGTTTTCCATTTCCATGTAAGTTTCTTTTTTGTATATTTAAGTTCTTAATCAACTTATTTCTCTTATATATTTTCAATTTCATTTATTAAAACTTTATTATCACAAATCACAGTGATATATCTATGTTGTTGTGAATTATTTCACACATAGGTGTGAATTTCATTCACACACACGGAGGAGTGCTCGTTATTTCTGCGGTTTTAATTTCTTAAATCCAATTCTTGTTAGTCATCTTCCGCCCACCATTGAGAGTATACCATCAATGTAGGGATAACAGTTTAATGGGTTGATCTTATGAGGATTCAAATGCTAGATTGAATGTTATTTTATGAACGAATTATTGTTAATTGGATAATTAATTTAAGACATCCATTCTTCAGTAATTTCTACTCTTCATATTTACTTTGTTTGAGCAAACTAAATTCAATTACTAAATGACCATATACCTCGGAGAGATCATGAATTTGGTTCTATAAGTGTATAGGGGATTATTAATTGTGTTTAGTAAGCACCAAACCAGAAAATGATGAAGGTAGTGTTATTTTTGAAGAATGGATTCATCAAGAATTAATAAAACCAAAATTGTCTAAAGAAGTAAAATTCATTCAATCCACCCCGAGCATAATCCTAAGATCAACCCATTTTCTTTGAATTGAATTCACTTAGGTTTCTTAGTGTTCTTTAAACCATCTAAAATCAAACCCAAAGTTGGCTACTTCATAGCCCATCCTTCACCAAATCATAGCGTCTCAAGGTTACTTCTTCGATCCCTGTGGATTCGACCCCAACATGTACTACATAGACCGCTTTTACCACTAGGGTAAATTTGGGCACAGCCAAATTTTGGCGCCGTTGCCGTGGACCCAAGTAAGTACCTTAGACCCATGTATTCTTTTCTCACCCCAAATTCTCTATTATCACCCTAATTTCTCTTCTCTTTTCCCCTTTCTATTTCTGTGTGTCAAAAAATCCCAAAACCAATTTTCAATCAATTCCAATGGATTGTCGTCCAAAATACACATTCATAAACCAATTCTGAAATAAATTTGGAAATCAATATTGGGAAACACATAACATAGGGAATTTAATTGACCAAACCTTAATTGAATACACCACACCAGATGAGATGTACAATCAATGGGATGCTGATTGTTTAAAGGATCAATTTCCATACCTCTAGAGGATGATTGAAGAGATAAAACTTAATGAAGTTCATGATGTCCAAACATCAATCAATCCTAATTCTGAAAAAATTCTTGAAAATTTATGTGAAAAAATGGTTAAAATGAATTCAGAAGTTTCATCACTGAAATTAGAAATACAAAACATTGAGACTTATGAAGAACCCATTCCCACTCAGGATGTCCTTTCAACATCACTTATAGAAGAATCTTGTTACCCACATAACTCATGTGAATTTAGTAAAGAACCCACTTTAAAATCTTGGAATACAGAGTTGGATAATGAAGATATTTGGTCAGGTAATGTTGAAAGTCAAGATAAAGAACATGAGGGAATTTTTAATGAGTATTTAAATCAGGATGAAATTGATTTCATGAATTCACAATATGGAAATCTTTCTTCATGGATTGAATGCCTAGAATATTGCTCCAATAATTATTTTTTATAATCACCAATCATTGAACCATTGGGAGAGATAACAAATATTGAGTCTATACCCACTCCCGACATTCAAAAGGAAATTTTTTGGGAAGAATAAAAATTTCAAAAGGAACTAAGTATTTCTAAATTTCATGGAGAAGAAACTGTTTTTGATTCAAATTTCCATTATTCTTTTGTAAATGTTTATCAACCTGAACTCAAAATTTTTCTCCTTTATTCCACACTCTTAAATGTGGATAACCAATACCATGAAATTTCAATTTATTCTCCTCTTGAAACTAAAAAATTGGGAATGTTCATTGATGTCTTAGGCAATACTAGATGTTCAATTCAATCAACCATTTCTGATATTACATGGATTTTACCGCCCATTGTAGAACAAAGGATTTCACATGAAACATATTTCAAACAAATGATCAATCTCAATCTTGTTAAAGTGGAGAAATATGGGTTAATTAAAATTTTTAAAGTTGTAATTGGATAAGTTGGGGGGTTCAAGTCGAGCTAACGACGTTAAAAAAAGCGATGCATGGGAGGCAACCTATGGTTTTCATGTTTCTAATAATTTTGAATTAGTTTCTTTTTCATATAATAAATTACCATAGACCGTTGACATGTTCATCTTTTATGAGTAAGGATGGGTATGAAAGGGGAGCGCCATATTCATCTGTGTCACGTGGTGTGATCTCTGAGTAATACCTTACCCAGAAATATAAAAATAAGACAATGTATCATCAGTTTATTTTGTTTTGTTTATTTTTATGTTTTTATAGGTTAAAAAAAATAAAAGGACATGTTATAAGTCATAAGGAAAATACATTCACCACCATCCAAGATGCTGAGACTCAAATCCATGATTTAAGGGAGACTATGGAATGCACTATCATCATCAACCACCAGGTGAATTTTTTTTATGTTTATCATTTTCAAATTCCTCTTTGAACTCCTCTCCTACCCCCATCTAACTTTTCTTTTCTTTAAACACTAGGGACATTGTTATTCTAAGTTGGGGGAGATAAAAAATGATTTTTTTTTGGGAATAAAAACATGCATGAAAAGAAAAATTCCATTAACCATAAACATGATAACACACATTGAAAACTCTAAAATTGGATATCAAACAAATTTTGCAGGCCTTGATTCTGATTTTAATGCAAGTTTAAGTTCATGAGCATAGTTTTTGGAAAGTGCAGTTGTCTGATGTGATTTTTCAATGTTTACATTTTCATCCTCTTAATAAAAATGCCACAATGCACGTCTACTAGATCATGGGTGTAAATTTGAGTTCTTGGGTCCCTTTCATTATAGCATAGGGTTCTGGGGTCACTTTTAGTTTAATTTGAGTATCCAAAAAAAGCAAAAAAAACAAAAACAAAAAAAACAAAAACAAAAAAAAATTGCCCACATAGAGAAATGTTTTTTCCAAATGCGTGGAATCCGGCACTTGGGGATCGTGACTCCATAGTTGTCTTGCCCAGATTTCGGCTTTATATCTCTATTTTAGTGCATGAAATTGACAATATGTGTGGCATCCGGCACTTGGGGATTGTGACTCCATAGCTGTCTTGCCCAGATTTAGTCTTTTCATATCTATTGTGGATAAAAAAAATCATCAAAAAAATCAAAAAAAATGGATAATCATATTAAGGTTTAATGTGATTCCCACCTAGAGCTTCCATTTTTCCCCTTGAACAATAAAATGGGCCCCATATCTTTTGTGATGCACAACACTTTATCATGCTTAATTGAAATTGGATGAAATGTGGTGATGAATTTGAACAATGGAATGGGCTTGGGATTGGGATATGTTTATGGACCTAGCTTGTTTTAAATGATTTTTATGGGTTCCATAATTTTTTTGGTATGAGGTCTTTGGGTGAGCAATGTGTATTTAAATGTTTTTGGAAAAGGGGATTTGAATTTCATATTTGTAATATATTTTGCTCGGGACTAGAAAAAATCAAGTTTGGGGGTGTGATTAGTCACTGAAAGTGGATAATATTCAATGTTAAGATCTTAATATTAATGTTTTTAAAAGTTCATAAACATAAATTTTAGTACAATTCAGAAATTGAACTTCATTTCCCATCATTGTGCAATTCATGCTTAAAGTGTCAATTTGGGCCCACTCAATAATTTTCTTGTGTAAATTACAATATTTATCATTTTAATTTGATATTTTGTTATATTATTAATCACTTTATTTGGAACATTTTTTCTTTTAGGTCTTATGGATGAATCACAAGTGAAGATGGAGATTTTTTCACCTAAAGGCAGAAACTTGCTGGAAAAATCATAATGGGCCTAAGGCCCATCAAACAAATGTGGGGCCCACAAACCAAGCCCAATGAAGCTCAAATTTATACAGTAGAAAGATAAAAATATTAGGATAATTTTATTAAACTGTGTCCGGAGCTAATTCTAATTTTTTCATGATGATAAATGGATCTGAAGTTGAGATTTAAATGGTGGACCTGACATTAATGCACAGAAATACGTCCCACCATTTAGACCATAACATCCAAAATACTGAGCCAAATTTCCTGAAATGTTTAAATATCATATAGGATAGATGGAAGAAGATATTTGTCTTCTACAACCCTTCCGGATTCTTCTTTCTTAAATTACAAATTTACACATCAATATGGTGAATGAATTTGGACAGTTTTCTGGGTCAACTTCGAAACATCAATTTCCGTTTGATTATTCACCCTCCTTTTGACTCTATTAATTGTTGGGGGGTGAATTGATTGTGGGGTGGATCTAAGGCTCCTAATATTCCTATATAAGTAGCTATTGGAGAAGGGAATATGGTGGATATTTTTATTATCATCTTTTGTTGCTTGTTTCATTGTAAGGTTATGCTTCCAAATTTCCTTTGTAATGTTTTCCATTTCCATGTAAGTTTCTTTTTTGTATATTTAAGTTATTAATAAACTTATTTATCTTATATATTTTCCATTTTATTTATTAAAACTTTATTATCACAAAGCACAGTGATATCTCTGTGTTGTTGTGAATTAGTTCACACATAGGTGTGAATTTCATTCACACACACAGAGGAGTGCTCGTTATTTCTGCGGTTTTAATTTCTTCAATACAATTCTTGTTAGTCATCTTTCGCCCACCATTGAGAGTATACCATCAATGGAGTTCAAAACCTTTAATGTTTTGATCTTAGGAGGATTCAAAGTCTGGATTGAATGTTATTTTATGAATGAATTGTTGTTAATTGGATAATTAATTTAAGACATCCATTCTTCAGTAATTTCTACTCTTCATCTTTACTGTGTTTGAGAAAACTAAATTCAATTACTAAATGACCATATACCTTGGATAGATCATGAATTTGGTTCTCTAAGTGTATAGGGGATTAGTAATTGTGTTTAGTAATCACCAAACCAGAAAATGATGAAGGTAGTGTTATTTTTGAAGAATGGATTCATCAAGAATTAATAAAACCATAATTGCCTAAAGAAGTAAAATTCATTCAATCCACCCCGAGCATAATCCTAAGATCAACCCATTTTATTTGAATTGAATTCACTTAGGTTTCTTAGTGTTCTTTAAACCATCCAAAATCAAACCCAAAGTTGGCTACTTCATAGCCCATCCTTCACCAAATCATAGCGTCTCAAGGTTACTTCTTCGGTCCATGTGGATTCGACCCCTACATGTACTACATCGACCGCTTTTACCAGTAGGGTAAATTTGGGTGCAACCAGTTGGCCAACAAAAACTTATTCTTGAACAAATCCATTTAGAAAAGAACATTTTACATCCATTTGAAAAAATTTGAAATTTAAGTATGCTGCAAAGGATAATAGAATTTGAATAGAATCAAGTCTAGCTACCGAAGCATAGGTTTATTCATAGTCCATTCCCTATTATTTATTATATCCCTTAGCAACAAGTCTTTCTTTATTTCTTACTATGACTCCATTTTCATCACATTTTTTTCTGAAAACCCATTTCACACCAAATACAGTTGTTTCTTTAGGTCTTTCAACCAAGGTCAAAACATGATTCCTCTCAAAAATATTTAGTTCATATTGCATTGCCTTAATCTAATCTTCATCACCTAAGGCTTAATTTGAAGTTTTATGTTCAAATTGAGAAAAAAGGCAAGATGTTGTATTTCATTTCTCAAGGAATTTATGGTCCTTAGAGTTTTATTTACATCTCCAATTATATTATCACTAGGATGATTCTTAAGAAATAAATGATTTGGGTTTTTTAAAACTTGTTCATCAATATATAATAGAAAGTATTCTGGGGTAAATGTTTCAAAAAAAATTCTTGAGAATTTCCCTTTTCAGAAGAGTTTTCAATCAAAGTTGATAATCAGTTTGTGAGAATACATCAGTTGATGTAGGTAAGGATTGTTTAAAAAAAGGGGGTCAGTTTTCATCAAATTTGACATGCACTATTTTTTAAATAGTACAAGAGTTTTTATTGAAAAACCTATAAGACTTAGAAGTTGTCGAATAACCTAGAAATATTCCTTCATCATATTTGGGTGAAAACTTATGTAAATTTTCTTTTGTATTAAATATGAATACTTTGCATCCAAACACTCTGAAGTGTGAAAATTTAGGTTTTCGTCCAGTCCACAATTCATAAGGTGTTTTATTAAGAAAAGGCCTAGTTAAAAAACAATTTATAGTATAACATGCAGTACTAACAGCTTCATCCCAGAAATTCTTAACAATTGAGTATTCAATCAACATGGTTCTTATCATTTCCTGAAAAATATGATTCCTTCTCTCAACAACACCATTTTGCTGAGGGTTTATTAGAGATGAAAAGTTATGAGTAATACCTTTATTACTACAAAAGGTTTCAAAATCCGAATTTTGAAATTCTCTCCCATGATCACTATGTATAGTTATCAATGGTAGGTTTTTCTCATTTTTAACTTGGTCTCTAAAAGTTTTGAAATAGAAAAAGGATTTATATTTCATTTCTAGAATATAGATCCATGTAAATATAGTATAGTCATCAACTAAAACAAATACATAGTATTTGCCTCCATTTCTTCCTGTTTGTAAAGGACCGAAAATATCCATATGCACTAACTGTAATTCATTTGAAGTTAAAAATTCATTGATTTATTTAAAGATAGTTTTATGTTGCTTTATATATTGACAAGGATCACAAACCTTTGAAGAATCAGACCTAAGATCCGGTAGATCCTTAACAAGTCTTTTCTTTGAAAGCTTAAAAAGGTTCCTTAGGTTATGGTGTCCTAAACTTCTATTCCATAACCAATATTGGTATTCCATTTCACGTAAGAAAGGTAAGTCTTGGCTCTTAAGGTTTTCTAAGTTGATTTTGTATACATTCTCATGCCTATGGGAAGAAAAAATGAATTCATCCTTGGAATTGTGAACTAAACATTTTTCATTCCTAAAATTCACAAGGTAACCTTCATCACATAATTGGATTATTCTTATAAGGTTGTGCTTAATAACTTTGAAAAACAAAACATTTGAAATTAAAACTTTTCCTAAAAGAACAATATTACCTATACCAATGATCATTCCTTGAGAATTATCTCTGAAGGTCACTCTTCCACCTTTCATTTCAATAATCTTTTCAAAGAAATATTGGTTACCCGTCATGTGTCAAGAATAACCACTATCCATGTACCAAATATTCTTTTTTTTGGTACACTTCTTATTTTACTAAAAAAGAAACAATTAGTTTTTCGGAACCCAAACATGTTTGGATCCGGAAATTTTAGATAAAATAATTTTGGGAATACACATTTGTTTTTCAAAATGGGATTTGTGAAATCCTAAATATTGAGTTTTATTCGGAGAAAAAATATTTCCCAATGTCCACCACATTGACATTTCATACAAAATGGGACACTTTGAGGAACAAAATAGTTATTAATAAAAATGGGTTTTGAGTGAGTGTATCCAAATCCATAAGTATTCCTTAAAGGAAAATTTTGAGAATACATCTTATCAAAGTTTTCCTTACCACGGGTAAAGTTTGATAAAAGTTTCTTGAGAGAAAAAAATTCAGATTTTAGTCTAATAACTAAACTATCATTCTCATAAGTAGTTGTTTTGGAATTATTTTTAGTTTCAGAAACACTCTTCCTTAAAAAAAGTTGTTCAAGGTATTTATAAATTTTATCCTTCTCAAAACTTACTTCCTTAAGATACTTTGAAATATTTTCAAAATCAAGACTTTTATGATCAAGATATTTTGAAAGATCTGATACATATTTTGTAAGAATAGATACTCTCTAATTTTCCTTATCAAACTTTTTCTTGAGTTTTGAATTTTCATTCTCAAGTAATTTGGACAATCTGGAAACTTCTTCAAAGGAAGGTAAATTGTTCTATGCTTAGGAATATTGTTCATTCGAATAGTAAGAAGGTTTCTCATCAGGGTAGTTTTCATTTAAAGATACATTTGTAAGGGATTCATCATTGTGTGTCTTATCCATGTAGTAATTATTTTCAATTGGTATTCTAGATATGAGTTATATATTTCTCTGACCAGAAGATTCGTAATCTAAGGATTCATCTAATGAATCACCACCACTTGCACTCCAAGTATCATTTTCCTTAAAAAATTTCTTTTTCTTTGACTTGAAATACTTTTTCTTGTTTATTTCATAAAGTTTATCCTTTTTATCTGTTCTTTTTAGTAAAGGAAAATCTGGTCTAATATGACCTGCTCTTTTGAATTCATAACAAGTGACCTCAGAATCATTCTTTTCTTTTCTATCTTTCTTTTTGAATATGTATTGAAATTCTTTCTTTCCAACAATATTTTTCATCCTTTGAGAAATATTGGCTAACTCATTATCTAAGTGATCACTATCACTTGATTATAATATAAAAAAAGCTTTCTTAGCTTTGGATCTTGTTATCCTTTCTGGTGTCTTAGCTTTAGTAGTAGTAAAATATACACTCCCATTATTATTCTTCTTCTTATTGAAATCAAAATCTATTTTTATTCTAGTCTCATGCTAAAGTAGAGTTCCAAATAACTCATCAAGAGTGATTTGAGTAACTTTCATTTTTTCATCAATAGCTATTCTTTTTTATTCCCACTCATTAGGCATAATATCAATAATCTTGTCTATAAGTGCTTCATCACCAAGACCATTTTAACCCATATATTTTATATTGTTGATGATTATCATAAAAATTTGTTGAACCTTGCATATTGTTTCTTCATAAGGAAAAAATAAACCAATGATATTCTGCTTGAATCATTTCTCTTCTTATTTCTATGACTTTGGATGTACCAAAATGTGTGACTTCTAATTTCTTTTAGATACAATTAGCTAATTCACAAGATGATATATGAATATATATATTCCTGGTCATGGAACAAAACAAAGTATTTTTTACATTATAGTTTAATTGCAATTCTTCTTTCTCTTGAATGGTGAAGGTACTGACTTCCTTGTCTGGGATTTGATAACCTCCAGTAAGCATGATAAAGTTGTCCACTCCAATATTAATGAAAAATGTATTCATTAGATCTCTCCAGTACTCATAATCATTCCCATCAAATATAGGTGGTATAGTTTTATTTAGATTTTCAATTGATTCAATACTCATTCATTCCATCTTATAAAACAATATTGTCCACTCCACATGTTAGTTTAGTAAGTAGTTATAAAAAGAAGATTTGTAAATGAAATACTATTGTATTGCCAAAATAAATAAATCATGTAATAAAAAATAGTGGAAACCTTCATTTGATACCAATTTTTTTATTTTAATATAAATGTATATGTATATTAGATGTCACAATACAAGAGGGGTGAATTGTATGTTTAAAAACTATATATTTAAACACTTATGAAAGGACTTAGTTTAATAGATCTTAAACTAATACAATTCACAACCAATACAATAGACCATATAGGTCTTGGATCTGATGGAAATACTATGATTTAATACTACAAGTAATGTAAAACAATTGTATTTGAAATGAATACAATGATCAGAGTAATAAAAATGTTAATGATTCTACCATATAGAGTATAGAATCTCTTAATACAATATGAATCATAATTGAAACAATTATAATTGAATTGAATGTGAAAAGAAATGGGAAACAATACAATTCCAATTCTAATACAAGAAATGTAAAATTATTAAAATTATTTTAACCCAAAGAGAAGGGTGTACTTTCACCAAGGATAGAAGGTCTCTCTTACCACCACCTTGGTAAGCCCTTGATACGATGATCGGTACAACTATCTTCCTATCCCCGGAAGTCCTTTATTAAGAAGGTAATCAGCACCTCTGTACTTCAAGCAATTGAAGGCCCTCGATACGATGATCGGAAGCATGCCTTCCTATCCTTATAATCCCTCGATCGTTATCACAATGATCAGTCACACAAAGTAGAAACAAATCACTTATAGAAATACAAGAACACAGAACAAGTTGTTCACTTCTTGTATCTTCAAGGCTTTCGCACAAAGCAATAGAGAAGACACAACATCTCTCTCTAGAACTTGGTAGAAGAAAAATTCATTTATTCTGGTTTGAATGACCACCTATTTATAGGCTTCCCAATGGTCATATTTTCTTCAACGGTCATATTTCTCCAAAAAACATAGAGGGACTTGGACACCTGGCATTACAATAGTCAAAACAAAACAGAATACATGACATTGTTTTGAATGGTAAATAACCAACTCAACGACATTGTTTTAGTTGGAAGGTAGTAAGTACAAAAGTATAAAACAATGAGTATGATATACATGAAATTGGTATTGAAATTATGATATGAGTGTAATGAATTTCATAAGTGCAATACGTAACTTGTTTTCTAGGATTATCATGATAAAAATGCATATCGATTACAAATTATAACATGGTTACGATTATTGACTTGGTTACGATGTACGATATTTAATATGGTTATGATTCTTGGATACAATACATAATAAGAGTATGAAACATAACCTGGTGATGATACATAACCTAGTTATGATATCGTGATTACGATACATGATTACAATTCAGTACTTAACCTGTTTATGATGTATAAATATGATGTGAAACGTAACCTGGTTACGATACATGATTCATGAGATTGTGATAATAAACTTATCTTGATTATGATACATGATTATGATGTGGTACTTATCCGGGTTACGATTTTTGATTATAATGTAATACACAGTCAGGTTACGATTCCTTACTACGATGTAATGCATAATCTAGTTATGATTTTGAAACAGCATATAAAACAATGTGTATGAACAAAAAAAATGACTTTCATAAGGATACATAAAATATGAAAATCAAATTCAGTGATTATGATTGTTAAAACAACATACATAATAAACAATATATGTGATTACAATATGTATGATTTGTGATTTCCAAAACAAATGATTGATGAAAAAATCAAAACATGTTTTGACTCAACATTGCTTGTATTAGAGGATAATATGATAGGGATCATTTATCATGATTAGTGGTATCCTTGTATTGATTTTCATTCTAAAATCAACCACATATGGAACTTTTGATTTCTTATGGTAGAAGGATGGAACATGAATAAAATACACCCAGGAAAAGATATATTCATCATAATATTAGTCAATTAGGGAATAAAATATTGGTATCATTTTATTATGTATAATGATAACATAATATTGTAACATGAAAAGGAATATTTTGAAGAAACTTTATATATGGTATCATTTTATTATGTATAATGATAACATAGATAGTATATGTATATCGCATATTCAGCATATGCATACTACATACTTAATATATAAATATAGAATATAGATCTTGTGACATCCTGACCCAATAATCATTAAATAGTTCCCCGAGATGGTGGTCACATGTCCTCAAGCACACCTCTATGTAATCCAGTGGATTCTGACTAGAAGCGAGGGTCCAAGGTGGTACAACGGGTTAATTATACCCTCATAATTAGAGTCATGTAGCATGGTAATAAATGTATATTATAATAGAAATAAAATAATAATAACTAACAAAATGAATAATAGAATTAAACATAAAAATAAAAATACTAAACAATCCATCAATAGAAATATAAACAACCATATACATAATGATGTAATTTCATTTCTCTAAACCAAAATGAAATAGGAAAAAAAATTAGCAGGAAAACATATGTATAGGTATACCAAAAGAACCAAAAAGTCTAAAATTCTATCTCTAGATATTATTATAGCCCATAGCTTGGTCATGTGCTTCCCCACTCCAATGCTACAACCAATCAAATATCAGTAACTCGACACTTTCCCTTGTCCCTACTAACATCCATGAAGACTATATGGGTACTAAACGGAGGCCCAAACAGAGTGTGATATATACTCAGTAAACCACCAAAAACATTGTTTATAAAAAATCAATCTCAAGCTTATAATCCATAACCATTTTCATATATAGGAGGTAAAAATGTAAATTAAATAGAAGATAAAACAATTCCATGAGGATAATATATAATAAGAGAAGTATACAACAGATGGCATCAATATGTATAGTAAGTGTCAACAATAGGTAATAAAAACCAGCTCAGCTTATGCCACATGATAAAAGAGTAACAGACCTACATGGGCTAGTTCCCAGGTCATATAACCAGGGCTACCTATATCTTAAGATATAAATGAATACAGAAGTCGCAAGTTCTATACCTCGAACATCCTCATCGGTTCTATACTGTAAAAGATAATATCTAGGGGTCACAGGTTCCATACCTCAACCCCCTAGTTAGTTCCATAGTGTAAGTAATCATACCTAGTCATCACAGGTTCCATACCTTGATTCTCTAGTTGGTGTTATACCTTCATAAGAAGTCAATTCCATATTGATATATACAACATCTAGAAATTAATATAAGTTGTCATGGGATATGTTAGTGTCTATACAAATTTTAAATTATTAGTATAAAGAGGCATTTCCCAAGAGAATATACATATCATTCGGCATTATCATTTAATCACTTTAATAACATGTAACCATATTAGTAACATTGAGTAACATGGAAAAGGAGGAACGAACCTATCAAACTATCTCATTTTTTATATAGGCTCCCACTAAAAGGGTAGTGATATCACACACCCAAATGGGTGGTGAAACATAGGTAATATAAAGGAACATACCACACGGGTGTCTCATGTTAAGTTTCAAAACCTCCAACCATGATTAGGTGCTAAAATGTAACCCAAACTAGGTGCAATAATTTATTTAAGGCTTTTCATTTAATTTAGATGCAATGATCGAAAGTTCTAGTGTGAGACACAACAACGATATTAAAATAGATAAAAACATTATAGAAAATCTATAGACCACCTACCTTATGGAGGTAAAGGATTACTTCTCTTGTATCATCCATTGTTTTGGTCCAAATTAGAAGAAAATAGTAAAATAGATGAATAACTTGAAAATAGGGTAAAAGATATCACACCAAAATATCTCCAAAAGAGAAAAGATAAACCAAGGATAGAAGGTGATAGACTAAAACTCTTTCCAGTGGAGATATAATGTGACATATGGTGCCATAAATAGAATAAAGATGGATGAACATGATAAAATCCTAGTTTTAGGCTAAAGAGGGAGCTTCATAGGACGAGATCCTATACGAGATAAAGAGATGGGAGGGGGTAAGGAAAAGAAAATGGGTTCTTCACTTTTAAAAAACTCGCTGAATTTACACAACATTTAAATGATTTACACATCATAAAATATTCATGTTTCCTACTTATAGTAAAAACAATTACACATCATGAAAAGGGTCTAGATAGACCAATGCAGAACATGTATTTAATACACACCATGTATGTAAATAAATGTTCTATTTTTGTATTGCATCTAGGCTCTACCCCATTGAAACATTCCTTCAAAAAAACCCTCCATAAGGCTTGGTTTCTAGGTTTAAGACAAAATAAAACATTAAAAAGGGTTTAACAAAAAATTAAATGATCCATAACAAACTGGAAAATGCAGGTTCTTACAACCTTCTCCCCTTACTGAAACTTTTACATGGGTTTCCCTTCTTAGGGTGTTAAAGAATCATTTGAAAATATCTTCATCCACTGAGAAGGTGAATCGACCTCTCACTCCCAAGTCTAGTTCTGTAAGTGGTTGTGATTCCATAACACCTGTACTAGAGGAACCAACCTTCCTCAGATAGCCTTTATGCTTCAGTCCATAATATGAATTGGATTCCCCTCAAAGGATTCATCTACCTCCAACTCAATCTCATCAGAATGTGGTATATGATATGGATCTAGATAGCATCGATGAAGCTGTTAAACATGGAAGACACTGTGCATATCCCAGTACCTAGGTAAATTCAACTAATAGGCTATCAGCCCGAATCTCTCCACAACCTCAAAAGTTCCAATGAGTTGAGGTGAAATATTCACTTTCCATCAAAAATATTAATGACATAGTCTAGTCAACACATGTAATAATACATGTTCCCTGACCTCGGACTCTAGTGGTCGATGACAATGATCAATGTATGAATTATTCCTAGATTGAGTTATATCCATTTACTTCCAAATCAACTGAACCATCTCTAAAGTCTCCCGAATAAGACAAGGTCCAATTTTCCTACTTATAACAAAAAAAGGTTATTAGTGTGGCCTACTATATAAGGCCTCATAGGGAGCCATTTGTATCATCACCTAAAAATATTATTGTTGGAGAACATAAAAAGAGATAAGTGTTTCTCACAATGACCTCCAAAATAAAGGATTCAACCATGAATAATTTCTTATAAAACATGTATCTTCTTTTCTATTTGACCATCGGTATAAGGGTGAAAGGTTTTTATCAAAATCACCTGAGTAAGAAAATCATTTTGTGACCCCTACTAGAACATCAATGTGAAATGAGAATCCCTATCTGAAACAATAGTACATGGAACCTAATGTAGGCTTGTAATATCATGGACATACAATCTCCCAATATCATCCACTGAGAAGGTATCTCGAATAGGTAAAAATTGAGAGACCTTTGTGAGTCTATTAATGATCACCCACACTGCATCACTTCCACAAGGGGATATCGGTATGCCATTCACAAAATTTATAGTGAAATCATCTTATTTATAATATGGAACTAGAAACGGCTATAAAATCCCTTCTGGTCTCTTGTGTTTTTCCTTCACTTGCTGATGGGTGGAACATTGAGTAACAAAACCATATATCCACCTTTTCATACCATGCCACAAATATTGGAAACATTGATTGTGATATATATTTGTAAGACAATGATGTACTACCTAAGAAGAAGTAGGAGGGCCTTTAATCAATTCCTTCAGGATGTTTGTATGAACCTATATGTATCCATGGATGCGTAATAACTCATCCTCATCAACAATCCAGTCTAGTAGTGAATCTTCACCTAAAACATTCTCCCTTAGTATTCTGCCCTCGAGATCCAATAACAGTCTCATCTTCACTCCCATCAGAGGTAAAGAGGTTATTGATAATGATGTAATTAAATACTATCCATGATAGTCATAAACCTCCAAATATAACTTAAAAATAGATCAATAAGTTTCCACTCACCACTGGACTCTTGAACTGCCTAGGTCTGGGTTCTTGTGCTCCAGTCATCTGTTACAGTATTTCCCTTCCTAAGAATGTATAAAATATCAAAATCAAAGGATTGTAGTTATTCAACCTACCTTCTCTATCTAATATTTAATAAATGTTGTGTAAAAATATAACTGAGGCTTCTGTATTCCAAAAACACTAAAAAATTATCTCCAAGAAAATAATTATTCTAAAAACACATGGCGTAAACTATGGTTGCTAACTCGAGATCATGTGCCAGGAAATTCCACTTACGAGGCCTAATCTTCCTTGACCCTTATGCAAATACAAGATATTCCTACATTAGAATTTATCCAAGTCCAATACCTAATGCATCATAATATACTGTATAGATTCTTCTTGACTCTAAAATAATTAACACTAGTGTATAATTTAGTCTCCCTTTAAGCTTCTTAAAGGTTGTATTGTAGGATTATGACCACATAAACTTCACACCCTTCTTATTCAAGAATATAAGAGGTTCTTATTGTCATGAAAATTTATTATTAAAGAACCTATAATATCCATCTATCCTCAAGAAGCAACATATGTCAAAAATGATCTGGGGATACTCCCAGGTAACTATAGCTCTCACTTTCTCTAGGTCAAAAAATACTCCAGCCTCTAAGATGATGTGACCCAGGATGTGGACTTTATCAATCAAGAGTGTAATTTACTAAGATTATCATATATCAAGTTCTCTATTGGTGTATTGAAAATGATCTCAATATATTTGGAATGGTTGGTTAAAGTATGAGAATACACCAAGATTTCATTTACAATTACTACCACAAATGAATCCAAAAACTGGTGGAAAACCTAGTTCACCAGAGCCCTAAAAGCGGTCATCACATTCATGAAATCGAATAGAAAAAATAGATAATCATAAATACAATAGATTCTATGAAATCTTATATAATGTACATACGAGGTTTGAACACAAACCTAGTGATATCCTGGCCTCAAATAGATCTTTGATAAAACCTATGCTTCTCAGATCCAATCAACGAGTTCATATATATGAGTAAAAATATATTGATTGTTCATAGTGTGCTGATTAAACTTCTGATAATCCACAAAAATCATGAGGGTTATGTTTTCCTCATTGGTGAAAAGGATTGTCGAACCCTAAGGATAAGTATAGGGCTATATGAAACCCTCATATTATATATCCTCTAGCCATCTCTTGAGCTCTTGCAACTTAGCAGTGGTCATTATATAAGGAGGAATGGACACTATTGTAGCTCCTATAACACGACCAATAGATACACCTATCATTATATAAGTCCTTTGGCCGATCCTTAGATTTTTAGCAATAGAATATCAATTAATAATATAATATTTGATTTAAAAAATATTTTATGTCAATTTTGACACTATTTGGTATTTTATTTTTTCTAAATTTATAACAGCATTATTACTTCGAAAAAAATTCATCTAAACAACCCTAATATGTCATATTAACCTTGAAAATTAGTTGTATTCATAAAAAGCCACAAATTACATTTATTAAGATATTTATAATATCAATTATTTTAATATTTCATTAATTAAGTAATTACTACATCATCATTGTGTCATTAATAAATTAAATTATTTAATGTCTAAATAATATAAATAAAATACCATTATATATTAAATAGTTTTATTTTTATAATGAATATTTATAGTATAATTTATCTTATGTGTAACCCTATATTAAAAATGTTTTAGTTATTAAACTTTGATTTTTACTCTTTTAACTCTTCTTTGAATTAAATAATAATAAATGTCCTAATCTAATACAAGTGGACCAAATAGGTTAATATTTTATTCCTAAGGTTGTTTTTGGTTGAATTATACTTATCCAATATAATTATTACATGTTTTAGGGTAATAATAATATCATTTTTACCCTTAATTACTCTATTTACTTTTAACCGTGGTAAATAAAAGTAAAAAGTTATTATTCACCAAAAAATATTTTTATCTTATTGAACCAAATTTTACTCCTTTAAAATAACCATGTCTCTATGATTTTATAAATTCAACTCACAGAAGCAATAAAATTAAGTTTTATGTGAATTTACAAATTCTCCTATGAGGTGGGTAAAAGAGAGTGAAATGTTCAATAAAATTTTATATATCTAATATTATTAAAAAATGACTCCAATGAATTAAATTGAACTTATATGGGTATTATATATCTATTTTTACCTAAAATAAATTTAAATAAAATAAATAATTATTTAAATAAAAATTTGGTTTTAAACTATAACTCAGTGTTTTTCACTATTCATCAAAAATTAAAAGTTTTCAGAAACATACCAAAAATTCACCCTAAGATAATTTTGATATTAAGAATTAAAAAATGAATTCTATTTTTCCAAATTCAAAACATAGAAATTTAGTTTATTAGTTTAAAATTAATTCTCATTGTCAAAACCAAAAAGTGAATTTTTATGAAATAATAACTACCAAAAGATTCACATTTGTTTATGTCCAATTTTAAAATTAAATTACTTCCAATGACCAACATTGGATTAAATGGTAAAAATATAATATAATTATACATCCAAACCATTCATATGTATAGTTTAACACTATAAATTATTTTGATTAAAAAAGTTATTTTCAGTTTTCACCCAAATATTAAAGTAATCAGAAAAACACCAAAAATTTATTGAAACTAAATTCTTATGTCCCGATCACAAATAAGAAGTTTGTTTTGTAAAATTGAATATATAAAAGTTTCAAATATTGGATTTAAAAAAGGGTTCGCCATTAAATGGTGGTAAAATTTCATTTTTTTGAAAAATTCTTCTTTTATCTAAAAAAATTTAATTTGTCCTTACATTATGTCTAATAAACTCATAATATGGACTCTAAAATTATAATGGTTGTATAAAGTTCAAAAAAAATTTAATACTATTCATAACCGCTTTTGAACGGCTAGTTTGGTAAGTCGTGGTGCGCTTGAACTCAATGTTGCGTATAGTGTAAGTTATTGAACTACTTTGAATAACTAACGTACTATGAAATAATGGGTGTTATATTCTTCCCTCCTTCAATAAATTGTGTCCTCTCAATTTTTAAAATTTGTCTTGGGAATATAATGGAAAGTCCCACATCAGAAAAAGAGTCAATAAAACTATCACTTTAAAAGAAATAAAGAGAAGTACAAAGGTCACCAGAGATAACCCATACTAGGATTACATGTAGGAAAACATGGATATGGAAGATAAAATAAGTGTCAAGTTTTGATGGAGAGGGATATAAAACATGATCAGGAGAAAGTTAACAACAAGAAAACCAAAAACTTGTGATAGTATAAACGGTCATTAGTTTCCCAGTAGGAAAATTAAGTGGAAAAAAAAATTTGTTTTAAGTTACATTTCATAAAGATGAGGAATTCATTTATGAGATTTACTAAGAACATAAAGATATATACTTAATTTTTAAGTAGAGTTTCATTCTTTAATAAATTTTTACCACTAGCTCATTTTTTTTAAAACGATGAGTATTCAAGAAGACTTGGTCACACCAAAAGAGCTAGAATAAACTTCTATAGAATCACATGATCCATGAAGGATAAACTATATATTTACTTTGTATTTAGAGATTAACCAAACCCAAAATGGTTAGTACATGATCTGATGATCCCCCAAAAGGATATTCCTTTAGAGAAAGAAACACTAATCTTAATTTCTAAAATTAAACCAACAATACCCAAAAGTTAAATAAATACCATTCAATAAACAATTGTCCTTAAAATCCTTCAATATAATCCAAACTAATATTCAAACCCAAAACTTAGAAGAATTTGGTTATGTAGTCTTCCATGTTTAATTATATCTCCAAATGACATCAACTACTCTTAAAGTCACATACTTAAAAGTAATTAACCTAATCATATATTCTCTATTATAGGTTATTCATTTCGATAAATAACCCAAATCACTATAAATCCACAATAAAAATATAGATAAAAATCCACCATTAATCCTCAAATGAAATCTCATAGTATTCTATTTTCCTTGGGCATATAGTGTTCCCTACAAAGCAAACATCTTCCAAAATAAAATTTATCACTTAATCACCAAATCATTTTACTATAATAAGGGTATTCATTTGATAAGACATAAGATCCCAAATCAACTTATTATTGATCAATAAAATAATTTAACTAAAAATAATTAGTCACACAAACCAGGGACTTCATGTAGTCCAGTGGTAGGCGATAAATCCCTATCGCACTCTAGTTGTGGGTTCGATTCCCACAGCTTTGTCTGACACGATGGGTTGTCACACGTTCTGCGTGTTGTCCTTTTTCAAAAACTATATTTTATAACATTACCAAAATGAGATAAATTCCTCAAAATAACCATAACATAATTTAACCACAAATGTTATCTCATACCTTGCATTTTCATCCAAAAATATAATAACTTTTAATTGCCTCAAACTCAATGGTCATATAAAACCAAATGGTTATTTATAACTATATCCACAAGAGAAAAGATAAGTCTTCCTCAAATATCATTTCCACATGACAAACTTCAGGGTTGCAAATACAAGAGAAAATTATTCCAAAGTAATCCAATCAACAAGGAGCACTAGTAATTTTAAAAATTTCTCCAACTATTTATTTTCACATAGCTTCTTCTTTGACCAAGAAAATATCCTATAGAATAGGGAACTCACTCAAGTAATGGACAGGTCCCCTACATTTATGGAAAATGACTGTAAATAGATTCTTAGGACCATTTTTATTTTCTTCCATATTACTCTTCATTTTTCCTCAGCAATTCTTCACTTTATGTCCTTATTTCCCACACGTAAAGCATTTATTTGTTCCATTGATACACTTTCCTGGGTGTCTCCATCCACATTTCCTGCATGATGGAAATTGAGGATTCTTTTCTCCATGGTCTCCACTACTGTAGCTCTTATCATTCATCACCTTTCTCTTCTTTGTTGAGTCCGAGAGTTGGTTAATATATATTTTGTTGATCATATTTTTAGAAAACTGATTTGGCATGAACATGATATCTTTTATGCATATCAACATTCCATTTTTTTCTCATTTCCACCACCTTTACCACCTTGTACATCATTCTCAAAGTTACTATGACTTCCTTGGAATCCATCCATTGACTAAAATCAGAAAGCATTGTGTGAGTAACAGTAGTCATAAAATCATTTAGAGAATATAATGACACCATATTTTCAATTTGAAACACCTTAGGATTAACCAAGGTCATTTATTCTCATCTTATATTAAAATACTTTAAATCAGTTTGTAAATAAAATGTAAATTATCCTAATCATATCCCCCAAGAGTGTCGTAACCAAGAGTGAAACAAGGCCTGTTGTCGTGCACCAGTTCTCGTTCAATTCTTGATCAAAGAGGTGTTTTTGGGTTTTACCCCTAGGTACATCTACGCCAGAGCTGCCTCTACCTACTCATATCCAGACAGGGATGTATTACTTGGAAAACTCAAAAAATATCTACAATACCAAAATTTTGGGAAGTTCTTATATACTAATCCTCAAAGTTTATCTTAGGGCTATGTGCTCTAATCAGAGTTTATCTAAATCTAGCTTCCAAGTTTTGTACTAAACTTCCTCTGATACCAACTGTAAAGCCCCAACCCCAGTTACCTAGAGTCAGTGCATTATTACATAACATTGGCATGATATAAGGAAATCATGTCCGGAAAGACCGATCAGTTTAGTAGCCTTGTAAATACTAGATACATTAATAAGGTCAAAATTACAACTTACAAAGAAAAACAACACTAAATTATTCCATTGGAAACATCCAAGATTCCTATATTATGCATACAAGTCACTCATAACTAACTTCTTCACATCCTGGGAAAAATAAAACATAGAAAGGGGTGAGCTCAAATGCTCAGTAAGGATAAAAATATAGCAGAAACTTTCATAAATAAGCATAAACATTTAATGCAATGCATAACTAAAACAAAATCTTTTTAAACTTTAACTTCAGCATAATATGGAAAAAAATAAAATAATCCCATTTACTTATTCACATGGATATTATACTAGTCGAATAATCAAAAGAAATATCAATAACCACTTTCATAATGATGAAATGCATAATGCCAGACTATCATAACCACATAGTTAAGGCCTTGTGCCAAGACTACAAATAAGATTTTGTCAAGACCTTGTGCCATGACACTAGTTTGTCTCATGAGACCTACCGATCCATCTAGGAGCTATAGCGGGCTCCACTAGTCACTTAATAAGTCTAATTCATTACTCATATGAAAAGTTTGAAACATAACATAAACATTCATATTAAAACTAACATACGAAATGTCAATAATTTATCCACAAACCATGAATGGTATAAAAATAGCACATCCATAGTCAAACATAACTCATTCAATAAAATATGGAAGATTTTATTGTAAGAGACTAACCTCAATCGAGAATAATGAATGATATTGACATAGATGAAAATAATCATCAAAACTCTTTGAGATAAATATCCCCCTTTTGCTTGAAAACATTTAAAAGTCACACTATTTGTCAAGAAGATGTTTAAAAATAGATTTTTGAATCAAAGTGTCCCATAACACTTTGAAACATTTAAAAGGAATTTTCATTTTTAAAACTTTAATGTCCATATAAATAAATCCTTAAACCATTTTTAAAACATGGACATCATTGAGAAAGATTTAGAATAATAAATCTTTAAAACATTTTAAATGATATTTTAGTTAGAGTTCCTAACCAAAAGAGAGACACTTGAATACAAATAATTGAGGTAATAAAAACTTTTTAATATCATGTGAATAAAGGTATTCATGATATACTATGTAAAAGTACATTATATACACCATATAAAAGTGATTTGGTGTATAATAACAAAGAAGCCTCAATGAAATGTAAATTGAGATGAAATCTCTTATAAAGACCATATCCTTACGTTAAGGATAAATCAACGACATAATTATGTGTGAAAAATATAAATACACTAAATATGATTGGATATTCAATGTAAATCAATCAGAGGAAATTCACACATATTCTTGTGAAAACAACACCAATGAATTGGATATTTAACTCAACAAATGGAGATTGAGTTAGAATTACTCTTATCAAGTTCATATCGATGACTTGAGAATTTATCAATGGATTGATTATGTGTATAAAAAGTATATCCATCAAAAGTGGAGTGGAAATTATGACATAAGTAAATTAATAGTGATTCCACACATAATCTTAGAGTAAAATAATCAATGAAGTATGCCTAAAGCTGAATGAGTGGGAATTGAAATTTGTAATTCCCTTACCAATTTGGTAACTTACGAAACATACATCCCATGAAATATGGATCATACAATGATGATGTAAATATCCATAAATTAAATTATATTACACAATGAATACAATCATGGGCAGTACACACACCACATGCAATAAATAAGTGGTGAACAATGGAAATCTCACGAAATTAAAAGTGAGATAAGAAACCCCTTACTTTGTACTTTTTCCTTGGTAGAGGGTAGTTTAACCTCCTTTATAATGGTGAAATAATTTTTATTGAATTATACAAGAATAATATACATTAATATGATATCATATATGATCTTTTAACATTGATTTGTTAATAATATCTTAGTATTATTGTCGTTTCGGGTGTTAACGGATCTGTTTTCCTTTATATTATTTGTTATGTGAGCCATATTTTTTATGGATGAGATGTATCTTACTCATATCCAGAATTATATCATGTCTCTAAACATTATTTTTAATCATCAAATGAAATTTATTCTTGAATGGATACGATGGAGAATGAATCTCATCGCGTTCATGGAGACGGTAATCCGTACGTACGCACGAGAAAAAATATCATTCTTTTGATATTAAAATAATATATAATTGGATGGTATATCATATATAAAGAATAATTATCATGTTATATTTTATTATTTACATGAATTACACATCATTATTATACCCATCCAAATAATAATGTATTTAATAACAATTACACCACGACGTGGAGACGGTAATCCATACGTACGCACATATGGTGACATGTTGTTCAAAGTATGGATAGAATAATGAATATGGAAGTACCATATTTATAATAATATCATATTATATAGAAGATACTGGATTTATTATTTTAGATTGGAAATACCAGAGAAAGAAGAAGTGGAAGAAGAAAAGAACTTGAAAGAGGGTGGTGAAATTATTACCTCTTCTTCGGGTTCTTCCTTTTGATTTGATCAAAAGGGATCCTTAAGTTGGATTTCTGACCAAAGGAGGGACTCTAGGATGAATTTATGGAAGTTTAGAGTATATTTTGTCAGGGGTTGGCCGATACAAAAGGCTTTTAAGGTGTTAATTTGAGAGAAGGGGAAGTGCCCTTTTATAAGAGGGGTGAGAGGCACCTTAGGAAAAACATAAAATATTATTTTATAATAAAATAATTTTCGGTTTTTAATGGATACAAAGTGGATTCTTTAAAGTATAAGGTGTGTATGGGTTGAAAACCACTCAAAAAATAGGTTTAAGACAAGTTTGTGTCAGTATATTAACCTACACTTTTAGATTTAACTCTTAGTTAAATAGTTTGACATTTACCATGTCTCTTTGTATTTTTATATTATATGGTTAATAAACTTACTCTATACTTACAAGAGAACCACAAGTGATTATTTAATGATACACCTATCATTATATAAGTCCTTTGGTCAAACCTTATATTTTTAGTAATATAATATCAATTAATAATATAATATTTGATTTAAAAACTCTTTTATGTCAATTTTGACACTATTTGGTATTTTGTTTTTGGTAAATTCATAATAGTATTATTACTTAGAAAAAAATTCATCTAACCAACCCTAATATGTCATATTAACCTAGAAAATTATTGGAATTCATAAAAAGTCTAAAATTACATTTATTTGGATATTTATAATTTGAATTATTTTAATATTTCATTAATTAGGTAATTACTGCATCATTATTGTGTCATTAATAAATTAAATTATTTAATTTCTAAAAAATATAAATAAAATACCATTGTGTATAAAATCTTTTTATATTTCTAATGAATATTTATAGTCGAATTTATCTTATGCGTAACTCTATATTAAAAATGTTTTAGTTATTAAACTTTGATTTTAACTCTTTTAACTCTTCTTTGAATTAAATAATAATAAATGTCCTGATCTAATCCAAGTGGACCAAATAGATTCATATTTTATTCCTAAGTTTGTTTTTGGTCGAATTATACTTAGCCGATATAATTAGGACATGTGTTAGGGTAATAATAATATCATTTTTATCCTTAATTGCCCTATTTACTTTTAACCGTGGTAAATAAAAGTAAAAAGTTACTATTCACCAAAAAATTATTTTTATCTTATTGAACCACATTTTAATCCTTGATATTAACCGTGTCTCTCGGATTTTTGAAATTCAACTCACAGAAGCGGTAAAATTAAGTTTTATGAGAATTTACAAATTCTCCTAGGAGGTGGGTAAAAGACAGTGAAAAGTTCAATAAAATTTTATATATCTAATATTATTACAAAATGACTCCAATGAATTACATTGAACTTATATGGGTATTATGTATCTATTTTGACCTAAAATAAATTTAAATAAAATAAATAATTATTTAAATAAAAATTCGGTTTTAAACTATAACTCAGTGTTTTTCCCTATTCATCAAAAATTAAAAGTTTTCAGAAACATACCAAAAATTCACCCTCATCTAATTTTGATATTCTGAATTTGTCACGACCCGTCCTCAGGGCCCGGGCTGTGACTACCTCAAACCCTCCTTCCATAGTCCTGGGGCTGGCGACTAGCACCAAAGGCGTAAATCCCGATAAAAGGGAAGGCATTGCCTTTATATAAGAAAACAAACACCATAGAGTACACAAGATGAAGTAAACACTAAGAAAAACTGAGTACAAGGTAAGTGCTGGAAGTAAATGGGCCAGAATACAAACCCAACTGAAAGTAAAGTACAACTGAAATGAAAGTACATAATCATAAAGTAAAACAGCAACTCTGAGTTGTCCTCCAGAAATCTCACCTGAAGGGTCGGTACAGATAGTCTCCTCAGCTCCTCCGTCCGGCCGTCCGCTCCGTGTACGTCTCGCCAAGTGGTCCACCTCCGGGTACCGTCCAGCTCCACAAGCCTCCACCTCGATCAGTGTTGTCTATCATCTGCATCCAACACAACATAGTGCGGGCATAGCCCGTGTAGGGGTGAGTATACGATACTCAGTAGGGACCCCAAGACCCCTGAAGGTCTCTCAGAATCCACGAAGGATAAACCACAAGGGAAAGATACAATAACGAAGTATCAATAACACTACTTAGTTATATGTCCATACATATACTTAAGTCATCATTTGCATTTTGGCTCCAGCTCCCGAGCCCAAGCACAACCCAGTCCACATAGGAAAGTACAACCCAATACACACAGGAAAAGCAAGTCAACCACATCATTGATAATGATTGAGAATCAAGAATCATCTCACATAGGTATACACTTCATAAGGAGATAGAGATGATCAGATGTAGCCACTGATTCATCAAAGTTGTTGGACCCACATAGGATACAAGACCAGCTAAGCTGTCGGACCCACACGGGATACAAGACCAGCTACTCTGTCGGACCCACACAGGATACAAGTACAAAGGTCAATACTGCTAGACCCAGATAGGATACAAGAACAGTAGTCATCGTCGTCGAACCCACGGAGGATTACAGTATGGTAGTCATCGCCGTCGAACCCACGGAGGATTCCAGTATGGTCGTCATCGCTATCGAACCCACAGAGGATTCCAGTACAGAAGTCGATGCAGTCGCAACCAGCTCTAGGGTTCCCGCACACAGCATGCTCGATTTCCGAAGGGTCCGCACCACGAGACAAGGGGTTGATACATCAACTGTCACAAAGTCTAGAGTTGATGTATCACAAATTTCCGTCTCGTCAATAGGAACTTAACGCGACAGACGGCGCGTCAATCGGATGCCCGGTCTGAGAGATATTGGTTTTTCCGTCTCAGGGGCCCGATTGGTTTTTAAGTTAAAACCAAACCGACCATACTCCAGCAGCATCCAAACTTCGAGCAGAGTAAGTCAAAAGAACTGTCTCACAAAGAGGAAACCAACAAAGTTGATGGCACGTCAATCGGACGTCCGGAGCTCGAGATATAAGCGTTTCTGCTCTGAGGGCCCGGTTGGTTTCCAGTTCAAACCAACCCAGCCGTATCTAAGGTTCTCCAAAACCTTGATTGTAATATACTGAAACGAACTTCTCATTCCGAGGATCCCAACGCAACTAACGGTGCGTCGATCAGAGGTCTGTAGCCCAAGTTATGGGCAAAAGACTGAAAACAGTCCGAAGTGGGGGGTCTGTGCCCGACCCGGCCCGGCCCAACCCCCCCACCCCCCCCCCCCCCGGGTCGGCCCGAACCGGGTCGACCGGACCCGGGTCCGGGTCCGGTCCGGCTGGGCGCGGCCCAGCCCGGTCCGCGCGACCCGCCCCGGCCCGGCCGGGGGGGCGCGCTGGCTCGGCCAGCGGGCCGAGCAAGGGGGGACGCAGTCCCCCCTCCATTGTGCTCCACGGACTCAGAGGGCGCCGCGTCCTCCTCTGGATCCAGCGCGGCCGTGGGATCTGGCCGCCGCGCCGGCGTGGCGTGCCGGCAGTGCCTTCCGCGGACCACCGGACGCGCTTTGGTGGTCCGATTTTCCCGCTGTCTGCACCTGCGGCTCTCTCGGGACCCATTCTTCACTACGACGGCTTCCACATGCTGTTGCGGTCCCGTTCCATTGCCGCCCGTCAACTCGCGCACAAACAAACAAACTGTGGAGGGTAACCGGCCATGTTTGTTCGGCCCGTGACCTCCGCATTTGTTGATAACAAAAGGGTCGAACAACAATAATGTTCAACGACAAACAAGGCAACAAAATTAGTTAGGATTGAATTTAATTCCCAACAATTCCCCCACAATAATAATAATCCCCAGCCCGCAAATAATAACATTCGCGGATCAACTTAATAATGAGTTGATATGTATTCTTGTTTTAGAGGAAAACGAACATGGGAATATTAACATTCTCAAAATAAACCCCTACCTCTTAGTAGTCCATTGTCGCGCGTTCGTCATCAAGAGGGGGTTAAGGCATCGGCGTCGCTTTCCGGCTTCGATATACGAAAGGCGTCGAAGAAGAAGAGGTTTCCTCGGCGTTCTTCATTATTCGTTGGGGAGGAAGTCCATCAGAGGTTTTCCAGAGAATCCTTCAATTAATTTCTCCACATATTCTCGATGTTCCAAAATCTATAAAGGAGCACGTCGCAGCGTTTCCATAATGGTGTCATTAAAGCGTCGTTACGCTATGATTTTAATGATCCATTAATGATCCACATTGATGTGCATCATCACCACCCTGTCGCCACCCCGCTACCCATAAAGGGAGAAGGAAAAATTAAATAATTCATTTAAATTATTTTATTAGTTTTCTTGAAAGTTCCGGAAAATAACTTTTCCTCTCTGCCCTTGCTGGCCAAAGTTAAGCTTCACCTAAGATAATCCCAGAACTGCGAATTCATCGGTGCCCTCAGATTTTAATTCTGAACACCATTTCAAAAGTTAGAAAAACTCACTCGTTTGTTCACTAAACGTACCCGAGCTAAACTTCAAAAATTGATTCCGGGCACATCGGGCCTTGGAATCAATCACCGTCAGAAACTGCGTACTCATAAAATTCCAAAGAATTTAAAAAAAATTCCTTGAAATTTCCGGGTCTTTACATTACTCTCACCTCAGGGATTTACGTCCCCGTAAAGCTACATCATAAACTAGGGAAACAAATGAGGGTACTGAGCATGCATCTGAGCCTCCTGCTCTCATGTGCTCTTCTGGAGGTTCCCGTGCTTCTACCTAATGTGCACTAGAGGAATCGACTGTCCACGTAGGACCCACTCCTGTCAATCCTCGATCTCCATCGGGACCTCTGTAAAAGTCATCCCGTCATTTATTTCCATCTCCCCATGATCGATGATATGCGTTGGGTCATGCACGCACCTCCTCAGCTGAGATACGTGGAAGACATCGTGCACCCGGTGAAACTGAGGTGGTAGAGCCAGGCGATAAGCCACCTCGCATATCCTGTTGAGAACCTGGAATGGTCCGATGAAGCACGGAGATAACTTGCCGCCCCAGCCAAATCTCCGTAATCCACATCGAGGTGAGACCCATAAGAAAACGTGGTTTCCATCCTCGAACTCCAGTGGTTTTCACCTCCTGTCAGCATAGGACTTTTGTCGGCTCTGAGCAGTCCTCATCTGCTCCTGGATGATTTGTACCTTCTCTGTCGTGGCCTGAACCATCTCTTGTCCTACAAGTGCTGACTCCCCAGGGTCTATCCTGCACAGAGGTGATCTGCACGGTTTTCCGTACAAGGCCTCGTATGGTGTCATCCCGATGGTGGAGTGGTAGCTGTTGTTGAACGCAAACTCCACCAAGGGTAGGTGATCCTCCCAACTGCGACCAAAGTCAAGGACACATACACGGAGCATATCCGTGAGTGTCTGAATGGTCCTCTCTATCTGGCCATCTGTCTGCGGGTGAAAGGCAGTGCTCAGGCATAGCTGCGTCCCAAAGGCCTCCTGCAACCCCTTCAAAGCTAGGATGTAAAGCGAGCTTCTCGATCGGAGACGATAGATGATTGCACACCATGAAGCCGTATGATCTTATGAATGTAGAGACATACTAAGCTCTCCACTGAGCCCTGCTCTCTGATAGGTAAGAAGTGGGCCGACTTGGTGAGTCGGTCTACAATCACCCAAATGGAGTCGTGTCCTCTGGAAGTACTTGGAAGCCCCGTAAATAAATCCATGTATATCCCGTCCCACTTTCACTTTGGGACCTCTAAGGGATATACCAAGCCTGCAGGTACCTAGTGCTCTGCCTTCACTTGCTAACAAGTGAGGCATCGAGAAACGAATCCTGCCATAGCCTTCTTCATACCCGGCCACCAGTACTATCGTCTGAGGTCCTAATACATCTTCGCTACTCTAGTATGTACCACTAGAGGGGAAGTGTGGAACTCCCTTAGCACCTCCTCCTGTAGTGTAACTGGTACCATGGTGCGTTCCCTAAAAAGGATGACGTGCTCTCCTCCTACATAAAATCCATCAGGTGCTTGTCATGAGGATATCTGTGCACGTCGCGTCTCACAGTCCATGTCCCCACGCTATGCCTCTTTGATCCGCTGAAGTAGTGGAGGAGTGACTGTGAGGGACTAAAGATAGGTTGCCTCATCACTGTCCATGAAGGATATCTGTAAAGTTGCTAACTTCTCCGTCATATCTCCAAGTAGCTGAATGCCCGATCTCCTGCTGAGAGCATCGGCCACAATGTTCCCCTTCCCAGGAGTATATACAATCTCAAAGTCATAATCCTAGAGGAACTCGAGCCATTGCCGCTGTCTCAGGTATAGGTCCTTTTGTGAGAATATGTACCTGATACTCTGGTGGTCAGAGTAGACTGAAAAGAGATCGTCCATCAGATAGTGTCACCACATCTTTAGGGCGAAGACCACTGTTTCTAACTCCAAGTCATGGGTGGCATAGTTCTGCTCGTGCGGCTTCAGCTGCCGTGAACTGTAAGCGATCACTGCTCTCTCCTGCATCAGGACACACCCGAGTCTGGTCCTTGATGTGTCGCAGTAAACTACGTACCCTACGCCCTCCTCCGACAGCCTCAAGATGGGTGCATTGTTCAATCTCCGCCTCAGCTCCTGGAAGCTCTGATGACATCTATCTGACCACATGAAGGGTTTCCCCTTATTTGTCAAAGATGTAAGAGGTAACATGTCCTCGACCTTCGCGGGAACCACTGCAACTCCCGCCTCAGAGATGACATGCCCCAAGAAGTGAACCTCTCGAAGCCATAACTGGCACTTTAAGAGCTTACCATAAAGCTGGTGCTCTCGGAGTGTATCCAATATAACCCGTAAGTGGTAGGCATGCTCCTCCTCAGTCGTTTAGTAAATCAGTATGTCTTCAATGTAGACTACGACAAACCGATCGAGGTAGGGCTGGAAGATCCTGTTCATGAGACTCAGAAACACTGCTGGAGAGTTGGTCACACCGAAGGGCATGACCAAGAACTCATAGTGGTCGTACCAACACCTGAAGGTCGTCTTCTGCACATCCTCGTCCTGAACTCGGAGCTGATGATAGCCTGACCTGAGGTCTATCTTCGAGAACCAACGTACTCCCTTGAGCTGATCAAAGAGGTCGTCAATCCTCAGAAGTGGATACTTGTTCCTCACGGTCACCTGGTTCAGGCAACGGTAATCGACACACAGTCGCAAACCCCCATCCGCCTTCTTGGCGAAAAGGACCGGAGAAGCCCAGGGTGAAACACTGGGTTGGATGAAACCTTTCCCCTGTAAGTCCTCCAGCTATACCCGCAGCTCACGAAGCTTAGCGGGAGCCATCCAATACACTAGGGTGGATATCGGTGATGTCCCGAGGTACAGTTCTATGTATAAATCTACCTCCCTGTGAGGAGGTAGTCCTGGAACATCATCAAGAAAAACGTCTGCATACTGGTCCACTACTATAGGAAAACTTGGACTCCACACGTCGACTGCTCCGAGGATGAGACTAGCCAACTGATGTGTGATCGGCTGCCCTCTCCTCTATGTGAGTCCACCCTGTGCTGCAAAGGTCCCCTTCTCGCCAGTGAAGGTGAACCTGGTCCCATCCGTGTGGAAACACCGCACCTTGTGCCTAATACAGTCGATCTGGCCATGGACTGTACATAACCAGTCCATACCCAAGATGACATCATAAGGCCTCGACGCCGCTACAAGAAGATCCCAGCCAAATCTCTCACCTCCTAGAGTAAGCTCACACTACCGGCACTAGTGTGTGATCGTTGATTCTGCTCCCGTAGGAGTCTCTAGCCGCAAGGATCGAGCCAACGACTCCGTCGGAATCTCCAAGCTCCGAACGAGGGCAGCAGCAATAAAATAATGACTCGCACCTATGTCTATAAGAACTGAAGAAAGGGTGGAGTAGACACAGATATTACCTCGAATCATCTCGGGTGTGCCGTGGTCGTAAGCCTCTACTGCCTGGAGCTGAGCCTGCCTCTGCCCGCCATCTCCCTGTGGTCGGGGTGGACCTCCTTGAGGTGGTGGTGGTAGAGACTCGAAGCATTGTCCACCACCTGCTGCTCGGCCAGCTCCTCTTCCTCATCCGCCTGCTCCCTGCGGACCCCCACGGTCGAACCTCTTCCTCTGCCTGGGAGGCCCCTCCACTGTCTACTGCTCCTCTGCATGGCGGGTCGGGTAGTCAGGATCCATGTGACCCTGCCTGCCGTATGCATAGCATTGTTTTCTCCTCAGAAGGCTGGCTTTACACAGTGTGCCCCGCACAGCCAAACCCGTGTCCTGAGGTTGCCCACCTGACGGCCTGGTCCGCTTAGACCCCTGCGTCGTCTGTCGACTGCCTGCTGCGGAAGACTCTGCTCCGTGCCGTCCTGTGGTGGGTCTCGCTGCTGATGGCTACTCGACGAGAAAGTTCTCCACTAGCAGGGCTCGCTCTAGCACCCCCGCCTGAGTCAGGATGCTGAGTGGAATCGTCAAAGCTCTGATCTCATGCCTCATCCCCTGCTCAAAGGTCCTGGCACAGAAGAATGGGTCCCGTACCATGTCCATGGAGTAGCACGAGAGGTCGGTAAATCTCGCCGAGTACTGGGATACTGACATGCTGCCCTGCCGCAGCTGTAGTAAATCCTGGATTTTCACCGCACGAAGGGTGGCCAGAACGAACTCCGAGCGGAAGAGGCTCTCAAAGTCCTTCTAAAGAAGAGATGCCTCATCGTGCACCTGAAGCATCAGGCTCCACCATCTACCTGCTACTGCGTGCAGGAGACTCGCGGCAAGGATCACCATGAGGTCTGTTGGCGTCCCTACCAACCTGAAGACTCTGACGACAGCCTCTATCCAATCCTCAACTGCCTGAGTATCCGTCTCTCTGAGGAACTTGGGTGGCCTCTGCCTCTGAAACTCGTGCAACGCGCTCAAGCGGTGTGCACTCTCCGCCGCTGGGGTGGGTGGCATCGGTGGCTCGACGGGTAGAGGTACCGCCAGTTCCCCCGCGGTAATGGGGCCCTGCACCAAGGCCTCGTCGCTCTGTGGGATGTTGTCTCACACAAATCTTGGAACCCTAGCTGGCTGTCGTCGTGGGGACATCCTAAAAAGAAACAGGTGCACCACGGTTAATATAGTATACCTGGTGAGCTGACACAAAGTAATCACAAAGAAAACTTTTGAAACACACATGCAATCAATGTTTTCATGCACTGAGTCGGAAATCAGAAGTCAGGGTCTTGGTGTATAGATATGTCGGCCGCCGGACCAACACTGGACTCCCTGGACTGAAAACCACACTCAATACTCTTAACACTATTGCTCCATAGAGAAGGAAATTATCAGAGTCCTGAGTTCTGCGGTAGAACCGACTCCTCTGATACCAATTGTCACGACCCGTCCTCGGGGCCCGTGCCGTGACTACCCCAAGCCCGCCTTCCATAGGCTAGGGGCTGGTGACTAGCACCAAAGGCATAAATCCCGATAAAAGGGAAGGCATTGCCTTTATATAATAAAACAAACACCACAGAGTACACAAGCTGAAGTAAACACTAAGCAAAACTAAGTACAAGGTAAGTGCTGGAAGTAAATGGGCCAGAATACAAACCCAACTGAAAGTAAAGTACAACTGAAATGAAAGTACATAAGAAGAAAGTAAAACAGCAACTCCAAGTCGTCCTCCAGAAATCTCACCTGAAGGGTGGGTACAGATAGTCTCCTCAGCTCATCGGTCCGGCCGTCCGCTCCGTGTACGTCCCGCAAAGTGGTCCACCTCCAGGTACTGTCCAGCTCCACAAGCCTCCACCTCGATCAGTGATGTCCGTCATCTGCATCCAACACAACGTAGTGCGGGCAGAACCCATGAAGGGGTGAGTAAACGATACTTAGTAGGGACCCCGAGACCCCCGAAGGTCTCTCAGAATCCACAAAGGATAAACCACAAGGGAAAGATACAATCAAGAAGTATCAATAACACTACTTAGGTATATGCCCATACATATACTTAAGTCATCAGTTATAGTTTGGATCTAGCTCCCGAGACCAAGCACAACCCATTCCACATAGGAAATCACAACTCAATCCACACAGGAAAAGCAAGTCAACCACATCAATGATAATGATTGAGAATCAAGAATCAGCTCACATAGGTATACACTTCATAAGGTGATAGAGATGATCAGATGTAGCCACTGATTCATCAAAGTTGTCGGACCCACATAGGATACAAGACCAGCTAAGCTGTCGGACCCACATAGGATACAAGACCAGCTACTCTGCCGGACCCACACAAGATACAAGTACAGAGGTCAATACTGCCGGACCCACATAGGATACAAGAACAGTAGTCATCGCCGTCGAACCCATGGAGGATTCCAGTATGGTAGTCGTCACCATCGAACCCACAGAGGATTCTAGTACGGTCGTCGTCGCTGTCGAACCCACGGAGGATTCCAGTACGGAAGTCGATGCAGTCGCAGCCAGCTCTAAGGTTCCCACACACAGCATGCTTGATTTCCGGAGGGTCCAATCCATGAGCCAAGGGGTCGATACATCAACTGTCATGAATTCCAGATTTTATGTATCACAAAGTTCTGTCTCGTCAATAGGAACTCAACGTGACAGACGACACGTCAATCGGACGCCCGGTCTAAGAGATATTGACTTTTCTGTCCCAGGGGCCCGGTTGGTTTTTAAGTTAAAAACAACACAACCATACTATAGATGCATCCAAAATTCGATCAGAGTAAGCCAAAATAATCGTCTCACAAAGAGAAAACCAACAAAGTCGACGACACATCAATCGGACGTCCAGAGCTCGAGTTATAAGCGTTTCTGCTCCGAGGGCCCGGTTGGTTTCGAGTTCGAACCAACCCGGCCGTACCAAAAGTTCTCCCAAACCTTGAGTGTAATAAACCAAAACAAATTTCTCGATCCGAGGATCCCAACACAATTGACGGTGTGTCGATCGGAGGTCTGTAGCCTAAGTTATGGGCAAAAGATTGAAAACAGTCTGAAGTGGGGGGTCTGGGCCCGGCCCGGCCCGGCCCAACCCCCCTGGGTCGGCCCGAACCGGGTCGACCCGACCCGGGTCCGAGTCCGGCCCGGCTAGGCGTGGCCTGGCCCGGTCCGTGCGACCCACCCCGGCCAGGCCAGGGGGGCGCGCTGGCTCGGCCAGCGGGCCGAGCAGGGGGGGACGCGGTCCCCCCTCCTTTGCGCTCCACGGACACGGCAGGTGCCTCGTCCTCCTCCGGATCCCGCACGGCCGCGGGATCCGGCCGCCTGCCGCAGCGGCTCCTTCCGGCGGTGCTCCAGGGTACCGCCACCTCCGGGCGGCCGGCCGGTGCCATCTACGCCTTCCGCGGACCACCGGACGCGCTCCGGTGGTCCGATTTGCCCGTCGTCTGCGCCTGCGGCTCTCCCGGGACCCGTTCTTCACTGCGACGGCTTCCACATACTATTGCGGTCCCGTTCCATTGACGCCTGTCAACTCGCGCATAGACAAACAAACTGCGGAGGGTCGCCAGCCGTGTTTGTTCGGCCCGCGCCCACCGCGTTAGTTGATAACAAAAGGGTCGAACAACAATAATGTTCAACGACAAACCAGGCACAAAAATTAGTTAGGATTGAATTTAATTCCCAATAATTTCCCCACAATAATAATAATCCCCAATCCGCAAATAATAATATTCATGGATCAACTTAATAAATAGTTGATTCGCTTTCTTGTTTTAGATGAAAACGAACATGGGAATATTAACATTCTCAAAATAAACCCCTACCTCTTAGTAGTTCATTGTCACGTGTTCATCCTCAAGAGGGGGTTAAGGCGTCGGCGTTGCTTTCCGGCTCCGATATACGAAAGGAGTCGAAGAAGAAGAGGTTTTTTCGGCGTTCTTCATTCTTCGCTGGGGTAGAAGTCCGTCAGAGGTTCGCCAGAGAATCCTCCAATTTCTTTCT
The DNA here is from genome assembly GCA_963277665.1 of Viscum album. Lineage (NCBI taxonomy): Eukaryota > Viridiplantae > Streptophyta > Magnoliopsida > Santalales > Viscaceae > Viscum > Viscum album. Next base: position 608,146,901 of record OY728123.1, on the reverse strand, counting down.
CCACATATTCTCGATGTGCCAAAATATATAAAGAAGCACGTCGCAGCATTGCCATAATGGTTTCATTAAAGCGTCGTTATGCTATGAGTTTAATGATCCATTAATGAGAATCATTGATGTGCATCATCACTGCCCTGTTGCCGCCCCGCTACCCATAAAGGGAGAATGAAAAATAAAATAATTCATTTAAATTATGTTATTATTTTTCTTGAAAGGTCCGGAAAATAACGTTTCCTCTCGGCCCTTGCCGGCCGAAGTTAAGCTTCGACTAAGCGAATCCCGGCGCTGCAAATTCATCGGTGCCCTCAGGTTTTAATTCCAAGAACCATTTCAAAATTTAGAAAAACCCACTCATTCATTCACTAAACGTACCCGAGCTAAACTTTGAAAATTGATTCCGGGCACACCGGGCCTCGGAATCAAGCGCCGTCAGAAACTGCGTACTCGTAAAATTCCAAAGAATTTAAAAAAAATTCCTTGAAATTTCCAAGTCTTTACAAAATTAAAAAATTAAGTCTATTTTACCAAATTCAAAACATAGAAATTGCATTTATTAGTTTAAAATTAATTCCCGTTGTCAAAACCAAAAAGCGTATTTTTATGAAATAATAACTACCAAAAGATTGACATTTTTTATGTCCAATTTTAAAGTGAAATTACTTACAATGACCAACATTGGATTAAATGGTAAAAATATAATATAATTATACATCCAACACATTCATATGTATAGTTGAACATTATAAATTATTTTGATTAAAAAAGTTGTTTTCAGTTAAAATATATTATTTTTCATTATTCACCCAAATATGAAAGTTATCAGAAAAACACCAAAAATTTATTAAAACTAAATTATTATGTCCCGATCAAAAAGAAGAAGTTTATTTTGTAAAATTGAATATATAAAAGTTTCAAATATTGGATTTAAAAAGGGTTCGCCATTAAAAGGCGGTAAAAATGCATTTTTTGAAAAATTATTATTTTATCTGAAAAAAAATAATTTTTCATTACATTATGTCTAATAAACTCATAATATGGACTCTAAAATTATAAGGGTTATATAAAGTTCAAAATTCTATTAATACTATTCATAACCGCTTTTGAACGGCTAGTTTGGTAAGTCGTGGTGCGCTTGAACTCGATGTTTCGTGTAGTGTAAGTTATTGAATTACTTTGAATAACTAACGTACTATGAAATAATGGGGTGTTACAATCATAATTACACATACTTGGTTATAACTTAATCATCATCCTTGGTTATAACGTAACCACCTTCCTTGGTTATAACATAGCCACCGTCCTTAGTTTATAATGGAACCACCCATCACATAATGAAAATCATATCTTAGTGTGCCAAAAGATCACAAAATAGTCATCATATAATAAACCAAGGAAATTAAATGGGATTCATAAAATTTTAATCATTACATATCCCTTGTAAAAGAAACAGATTTCATAAACATTTCATCCTTTCATCATACCATAACCCATGGAAGAGGAACGGGTTTCCTAAACATCATTTCATCATAACCATAAACCACCCGTAGAAAGAATAAGGAATTTATCATTGGATAATATCCCCAGTAAAAATTCAAAAGCACCTCATTTGGAAAATGATGATAAGATTCAATAAAAACCATTTTATTAAAACTAAAACATGGGTAAATTGACATTAAAATATATTTTTATAATATTAAAAATTATCTTTATAACATTTTTATAAAACATGGACATGGGAGAAAATGGTTTTTTGACCAAAGAGAGAAATAAAGTAAGTTTTACTTAGAAGAATTATTTTGGAATCATGAGTACATAAAGAGATTAAAATGAAAGGAAAAATTATTTTCATTATATAGATATATTAGAATAAAATTCATGAGTTTCTTGATAAATATATTGTAATATTTCATCTTTAGAAACTTGATCATAAACAATCTTGATAAACAATGAGATTGTAACATAAAACCATTACCAATTTGGTATATTTTGAATCATAATCCAAATGAAATAAAAAATATTATATGGATATGTATATTCTATAATTTTATGATAATAATCATTTAATACATTCATGGGTAGTATATACACCACACAAAAAGAAACAAGTGGTGAATATGGCATGTGTCCCACATAAATAAAAGTGAGATGAAAATAATATACCTTGAGTCTTGAAATTATTTGTAGACGTTAAAACATACTATATAATAAATATAGGTTTATTATACATATATTATATAACCATAATAAAATAAATCATACCATATATGATTTACTTATAACAATTTTTCACATGTTTGTTAACAATTCATTGTTAAAATAAATTTTTTTGGTAATAACTACTTTGTTTTTCATGTATGTTTTGGTTATGTAGTTTTGGTCCTTGTACATTGATCATAGTTACATCATATAAATAATTTTAAACATTATATAAATATAAAATACATTCATTATATAATTATTTATAGTAATCCATTAATGTTAAAGATAGAAAATGAACTACACCGTTCATGGAGACGGTGGGTCGTATGTACGCATTAATATGGTTACTTTTTCTTGAAGAATAGAAAGAAATAAATGTAAATATTAATTCAACAATATAGAATAATTATTATTTCATATATATCATATATATTCATTAAAAAAATCTTATTTCCATCCATTTCTAAATATAATGAAAAATGTATTGCACTGCTTCGTTGAGGCGGTAGTCCACACGTACGCACGAGTGACGTTATCATTTTCCAATGAGTTGGAATATAAGAAGGTATATTTTATATTATAATTAATGGAGTATAAAATTTTCATAAATATAATATATAAATATTAAACCAATAATTATATCTAATTGTGAGATGGAGTGATGGAAAACGAATTACATCGGTTTGCGAGGCGGTAGTCCTCCGTACACAGGATCGACGGTTTTGTTTTCAAATTAATGGAAGAAGAGAGGGATATATGTTGTTAAATTAACATAATAAAGTCTCAGTATATTTTAGATATTTATTTTATTATATTCTATGATTTTATGAATATTTTTAAGGAGGTGTAAGAAGAAGTATAATAAAAAAGATTGATTAATAATGATAACTCTTCCTAGGTGAACCTCTTTAGGTTTGTACATAAATCCTTATTAGCATGGTTTAATAATAAAACTAAGGCCTATAGGACATGGGGATGTAATTAAGGAATATATTTGGACAATTATTTTCTGAACCAAATGGCTTTTCATGTGTGAATATGAGAGGAGAGTGGGTTTCCTTTTATAAGTGGGGTAGATGAGACAACTAGAATTTTTGAAAAGAAAAAAGTTATACCCACATTTTACACATACCAAAAGGATAAAAAATGGATCATTATTGAAAATTAGATGATATAAAGTCAAAATATGGCCATAAAATGGTAATTGGAAAAAAATTTAGGTCATTTTAACACATATTTTGTTTAACCCCAGGTAAACCTGTTTTAACCTCAACCGCGGTAATTAATTTTTATAGTTTTTACTATTCATTATGATGTAAGAATTAAGTTGAACTTATTATATAATATTAATTATTATTATTTCAAATATTAAATCTATTTTTATAAATTTAATTCACATAATTGGAAGAATTTAATTTAAAACTAAACCCACTGAGAGGATGAAAAAACGGTTTTCCAAAGAAATGTTTTTCATAAGTATAAAACGTTTGTATATATAAATCCATCATGAAATTGATTATAATAACCTAAATTGGATTAATAAATACATAATTGAACTAATTTTACCTTTAAATCATTTAAATAAATATAAATTTGTAAATTATTTAAACAAAAACATATTTTTCAATAAAAACTAGAATTTTTTACTATTTATCAAAAAACCAAACATTTTAGAAAAGTCCCAACAATTCACTCTAAGATAATTTTTACATATTGATTTAAAAAATGAATTTTATTTTTTAAAATATGTCATATAAAATTGGAAAAAATTCCTTTTATTGTTTTTACAAAAAAAAAATAATAAACATTTTTTTGAGAAAAAAGTATTTGTGAAGCACACAAATATTTTACTAAAAAATAAAAAAAAATTATCAATATATTTAATTTATTTAAAACCATTATACTTAATTTTAAAAAAATATATTCTTATTAATATCACTAATTTTAATGAATATATTATAATGGAATTGTTTAAATAATAATATTAATAGTATATTATGGTTTATTAAAACTCTATGTTGCATGTAATGCGGGATATCGAAGAAATATAATTTATTTTCAAAAAATATTTCATAAAAACTAGGGGTGTTAAATTCTACCCATTTTAAATAAATTTTACCCCTAAAATTACATCACTCTAATAAAAACAACTGATTATACTTTTTCTGCATCATATCCTCAAGTTCCCATACAGTTTTCTCAAGTTGGTGGTTTCACAATAAAACCTTAACCAGGTAAGTGGTCTTGTTTTATAGAACTTTATCTCTATAATAAAAAATATACATAGGTTATTATTCATAAGAAATATCGTGATATAGTGGTATGAATTTTGATTTCAGTTCATGTGAAGTATTAGGTGTGAGCTTCCTCAAGAGAGATATATAGAACTTATCGTGGATTAGAGAGAGGTTTAGTGGAAGTAGCAAGCAATAATTCAATATCCTTATTCGATCAAGAATATCGAAAGGGATAATATAATTAGTGATCATCTTTCCTTTATTTTCTAATCTAATAACCTTCTTCAATAGAGAAATTCATAGAAACACCTTCTCACCAACTTAAAATTCTAGATCATGTCGATGATTATTAGTATAACTTTTCTATCGAATTTGAGCTACCTTGATGTACTATTTAATGGATATGACTTTATCTAATATTTCCTCAACTAGATCAGGTCCCAAAAGATTTATTTCTTCCACTTTTTCACAATGTTTTGGAGTTTTACACTTATTTCCATATAGAGCTTCATAAAGAGCCATCTAAATGCTCAAGTGAAATTTGTTATTATATAAAAACTCATCTATTAGAAGGTGTTGATACCATACACATTTTAAATACATATAATAATATCACAACATATCCTTTAGGTATTTAATGGTTCTCTAAGAATTACCTTCTTTTTAAGGTTAATACACAATGCTAAAAATCAATTCTGTATCAAGAGCTTACTGAAGGCTTCACCAGAACTTCAAGGTAAACCACAGATTCCAATCAGATATAATATAATGGGGTATTCCATGCCACCTTAAAACTTCCTTAATTTATATACCAAAAATTTTGATTTAGATATAAATCTTCTCTAATAGAGATGAAGTGTGCTGACTTTTTAAGGCTTATAACACATATATCATTGTTCCCTTTAGATTTTTTAGGGAGTATGAGTAAAAAATCAATGGTTATGTTTTCTCATTTCTATTATGGTATGGGAAATGGTTGTATCATATCCTTTGAATCATTTCTATCAACCTTAACTTTCTGATACACCAAGAACCAATGTACATCCTCAAAAATATCTCTCTTCATGTTTTCCTGCCATAAATACTCCTTCAAATCTCTATATATCTTTGTACATATCGAATGAATAGAGAGTGAAGAACTATGGGCCTGATCCAATAGGTCCTTCTTAAAATGTAGTTTGTATGGAACACATACACAATTCTTGATCCTTATCATTCCATCATAATCAAGGTTAAACTTAGTAATATTTTTGACCATGTTCTACAGTTCCACATCTTTCTTTTGTGCCTCTTTAATCTTCACTTGGATAGATGGTTGAATACTCATTTGAGAAAGATAATATTCCTCCCCTTACTTCAACATTTCAAGATCTATCCATTCATAATCTATAAATATTAGATATTTTGTGGTCCTCATCATGGATAATCTAGCATGATCATTCTTTCTCAATCATCATCCACCTTGTTTTATCTCCTAGGGTGGTAATATATTGAGCAGTTGTAATCTTTAATCAGTTCCAACCATCTTCTCTCACACATATTTAACTCCTTCTACATGAATATATACTTTAAAATTTTATGACCAGTATATATATCACACCTTTATCTATAAATATAATTATTATATATATTTAATGAAAAAATTACCATAGCTAAATCCAAATCACGAGTAGGGTAATTTATCTCATTAACCTTCAATTGTAATTTGGTATATGTTATAACCATGTAATTCTACATAATAATGCATCTCAGTCCCTTATTTGATGCATCACTATAGATTACAAACAAATATCCACTATAGGGTAATGTAAGCACAAGTTTACTCACTAACCTTATCTTCAATTCCTTGAAATTTTCCTTATATTAATTTGTTTAAAGGAACTTGGTTCCCTTATAAGTTAACTTGGTGAGTGTATTAGATAGTAATAGGAAATTCTCCACAAACTATCGATAATATCCAACCAAATGAAGAAAAATTCATATCTTAGTCATTGTGGTTGTTCTAGGCCAATATTCATTTACTTAAATCTTTGATGGATACACAGATATACCCTATCTTGAGATTATATGTCCCAAAAATGAAATCTTTGGCAGCCAATATTCACATTTGGTAAATTTTTCATATAACTTCTACTTCATCATGGACTTCATCACAATTCTCTAGTGATCATATTTCTCTTCCTTTTTCTTTGAATATATAATAATATCATCAATAAAGACTATCATGAACTGATCAAGGTAATATCTAAAGACTCTATTAATTATATCCATAAAGAGAGGGGGGTAATAGTATGACCCAAGAAAATAACTATATATTGATAGTGTATATGTCACACCCAGGTTTTTATTTTAGCCTCGGACCCGGCCTGTGTCGGGTCTCTGTTGTTTTTCTCAGGAAACGGGTGTGATAGGTTCGAGGTCTTGAGTTAGCATTGTCGTAGTTCGGGTTTGAGTCCAAGATTAAAATTTTAATGTTTGGAAAATTGGTAGGTTCTAGGCCGGTGTGCGGGAACCGCACAGTAGCAGAAACTATACGGCTAGCCCTGATACCTATACAGTCACTTCTTGAATGGGAAGAGACTGCCACACAGTCCACGCATGGTCGCTTGAGTCGTGCGGGGTGACCTCACGTTCATCATGTAATAAAAATAATTAATGCATTAAGATGCGAGTAAAAATAAAATAATAAATGAATTTAAACGGAGTGATTAAATAAAATAAAATAATTTAAATAGATTTCAAATAATTGTTATTATATTATTATTTTTATTATTTTTATTGATTTTTATTATTATTATTATTAATTCTATCATTAATATTATTAATATTAAATCTATTTTTGTGTAAGAATTTAATTTTTATTAATCAAATAATACTGTTATAATTACTATTATAATTAATATTGATTTTTAAGTAGGTTTATTTTTTTAGTGTGTCATTTATCCCTCTCTCCTATCATTCCCCCCTCCTCCACATTGCCCCTATCCCTCCCTCTATGCAGATCGCAACCCCCCATGGTGCGCCTCCTCCTTGTATACCACCACCCTCCAGCCATCTTCTCCGACGATCCACCCTCCACAGGCACCACGAGGCCCCATTCACCACCATGCTTGTGCTTCGCTGCCCTCACACATGCCCCCTTCTCATGCCTCATCTCCTCCAGCACGCACCACTTTCGGCAGCCCCCCACCCCTTCTCTCATGACCAGCGTCCATGGTCGCTTACCGCTTCCCCTCTTCCTCTGCCATAGTGTGATCTATCTCCAAGTAAGATGTTTCTCTCCTTTATTTAGGGTTTTGGTTTCCCACAGTTGGGGTTTTCGTTTTTGAGGAATCAATCTTGATCCATTGGGTTCAATCTTTCCAATTAGGGTTCGTTGCGGGTTTCTTGAGGTGCGTTTAGGGTGCGGTTGAGGTGTAGATGGGTTCTGCACCATTTTTTTGAGAGTGTCTTGGTTTGAGATAGGTGATTTATTCCTTAACCATTTTTTGATGAATTAATTATTCTTGTTTGTATTTTTTTTATGTTCTATAAATTATATGTGATGTTCGGAAGTGGTTTTTGGAATGATTTTACATGTAGTCGGTTTGAAAATATTTTATATATGTGAAAATGGGTATTTTTTGTGTAAAAAGTGTGTGGTGCCCTTTTGGGATTTATTTTATAATTTGTAAAAATTATTCTTGAAAGTTTTTAAAAGGTGATAATTATATTTTTGAATTATTAGGATGTGCGATTAATTTTAATGTGGTGTTTTTATATGAAACTGGGTGTGTTTTTAGTGAAAACCCTTGTTACGCCATTTGTGAATGTGTTATAATGTGTTAAAATTATTTATTAAATTATTCATGTGGTGATAAAGTGGTATTTGATATGATTAGATGTGAGTGAATTTTAAAGTGTTATTTTTACATTAAATGGAGTATTTTTCATGTGTAAAACCACATTGTGTCATTTGGTAGTGTTGTATAAATTATGAAATTGATTTTTTATATTATGTAAGGACTGCAGATTATATTTGGGTATGGAATTCATGTGTGGTTGATTTTAAAAGATAATTTTTGGTGCATTTTTGGGTGGAAAAGACTTGGGGTGTTTTGAAAAAAAAATTATAAAATTTCCAATGGTTTTTTGAGTTGTATGGGTAGTGCGAACCATGTTGGGAAATGATTTCGTAATGTTTTTTGAATTGTGAAAAAGGTTTGTTAAAATGTGAAAGGGATTCCCATTTTTATTTAGTATGGTGATTGTGTAATTTTGGTCCTAAAAGAGGATTTGAAATGATTTTTTGTGTGTAAACCATAAGGCACTTTTTGAAATTGTTTTACAAACTTTTGAATTGTTTATTAAATGATATAAAGGGTTGTGAAACACGTTTTCGAACTGTTTTGGTGTGCGCATGGTGTTAAAATAGAATTTTTATGTGCAAGTGATGTGATTTGATATGTGAAACTTGATTTAGCACAAATGGGAAGCCCGAGCATCTAGATGGACTGACTGGGACTAGTAAGCTAGTGATCTGGAGTGGTATCATCCTTGTTTCACTTAGCAAGTTTGACGATGACAACACTAACTAAACAATAATTATGGTGATTACGGACCACTAGGTTATGTGTATGTTCCATAATAGTGGTTTGTGAACAAGAAGGTTATTGGCTACTTGTTATGGTTACTTTTACACCAAGATACGAGGTACCTAGGGGCCCACAATTGACTAGTGCCTATGGGTGTTATCGTGACTAGTGCTCAATGTTTGTTTTGAAATTACCATCCGCATACAGAATTTTGGTTTGTAAAATTTTAAAAGTAAGTATTTTTTATTTAAAGTGGAATTATTTGAAACTATTTTATTTAAAATTTCATTCTTTGAAACTTCTTTATATTTTAAGTTGAACTCATTCAAAGTTATTCTAATTTAAAGTTATTTTATTTAAAATTATCCTAGAATTTCTATAAAATATCAAGATTGAAATTTTATTTGTCATTTAATGTTTAATTCATGGAATATATACCTGAGTGGCATCTTACTAGGCCTTGGATCACACCTTGCATACACCTTTGGGTGTATGCAGACCCCGTTGTCTCTTTGTATCAGGTTAAGGAAAGATTTGTGAGGTTGGAAGTTTGGTTTACTAGTTGATTAGTTTTGGGATCTTGGTGGTGGTAGCTCAATGACATTACTCCTCTTGTTTCATGGAGGTTTGTGGCATTGTTTTGGTTTCCTTTTGTGTTGTATCCATTTTTTGGTCCTGTTTAGCTGTAAACTAAAAAACTGAAAATAAATAATCGTGCATTTGGTTAAATTTTTTAGATATGAATTTTTTGTTTTTACTAGTTATTTTATTATAATTAATTCTGGTAAATTGTTCCCACATGTTCTATTTGATATCTGGGTACTTGTGCCAACCCACGGGGATTAGGAATGCCCTTCAGGCCATGTCATGGACCAATTTAGGTGACCCATTCAGGGTCAACCCGAGTGGGTTGATGACAGTATATACCTTCTAAAGAATTTTTTCTTATGTATATCCTACTTTTTTAACCTTAGTTTATGATATCCAAATTAAGTTCAATCTTAGAGAAGTATTGAGCTCCACATAGTTATTCAAAAAAATCATCAATATGGGGTATAATATACTTTTTCTTAATTGTGGTCTTATTCAGTTTCTAGAAATCATTACAGATTCGCATCAATCCATGTTTCTTCATAAAAAAATTGATAGGTGCACCCCAAGGTGCCACACATGGCTAAATGAATCCCTTATAAAGATTATCCTGGACTTTATTTTTCAATTATCACAACTCAATTAGGGTCGTTCTATAGGGAGTCTTTAAAATAGTCATAACATCAGGTATGAGTTCTATTGAAAACTTAACATAAATATCTAGTGGAATACGAGAAAAATCTTCTAAAAAGATATCAACAAACTCCCATAAAATATTCATATCATCGATGTTAAGTTTCTCCCCAACCATATGAGATAAACACCCCTTTTGAATAGTATTTGAGATGCATATAATAAATTTTATTTTAATCATAAGTTCATATTTATCATCTCATTGATAGAAATTCATTGGTTAGTTTGGAATATAAAATGTGACATCCCTTCCTTAGAAATTGATGTGGGATTTATGTATATAAAGCCAATCCATGCCTAAGATAACATAAAATTAAACTAGAGGGAGAATAATGATATTTTCATGAAGTTTATTCCCACAAAGTTTAGCAATATAGTAATCATAGACATGAGATATAATAACCATACCATTAGAGGTTTTCATGATTAATTCAATATCCAGTCATTGAGGTGATATTTTTATTCCTTTAGAAAATTCTTTAGACCCAAAAATGTGGGTATATCTTGAAACAAATAAGACATTCGCAGTTTTAGATTAGATGGTAAGAGTAACCTTCACCACGTCATTATCATACCCCTCATTAGAAATAGTGACCATAAGAGATTTCCCTTTTTATCTTTGCTTAAGAGGCTTTTTATGTTGGTCATCATCATTAGACTTTAGATTTTAGCACTACTTAACATAAAGCACATACTCCTAACATTTGAAACACTACAGTGTGGGTGGTGCGTTCTTTGGAGAATTATCTTTATTTTAATCATTAGATAACTTGTTCCCATCAATTTAACATTAGATTTCCTAATGAACCTTTCCATAATTAAAATATTTACCATTACCATTAAGAAAACTTCCACAATATTTCATTCCCCGCATCGAGCATGAAGGAATGATCATCTTTATCTATCTGTAGTTTTTTAGAGTTTCCTTTGAATTCCATAATTCTTTTCTTATGAAAACCACAATACTGATGGGTATTTATAACCTCTATTCCAACCTTTATAGTATATCGAATGGTTTATTCATAGAAACTAATGAACCTTGTGGATAATTCCATTTGGAGAGTTAGTTTTAAGAAAATAAAGAATCAATCGACCTTACTTTCAGGTTGGATGGTAATACCAGAAGTTCACATCATAAGTCTTGTAAAATTTTCCTCATAGATACCAATGGATTCATCATCCTTTTGATTTATCTCAAAGAATTTCTTCCCCATTTTCTTACGAAGAATATGAGGGACATACTTCACCCGAATGGCCCGAAGGCCTTCTTTTTTATTTTATTATATAGATAATCCCCCTTTTTAAGGGATGAAGGGGAACCCGTACATGACCCATAGGCCCAAGGCACAAGGCCTGACACAAATTGCAATACATGACCCGAAGGCCCAGAGGCATACTATGCCCAATACATGACCCGTAGGCCCAACCCGTAGGAACTGCCCCTCTCCTAGCTTCTGCATCATTGATCACCTAGCTCCCCACCTTGCATTGCTGATCGGCTAGCATTGCCCCATACAAAGCTGCATGGTGCCTGGTCCCGATGGCGGTTTCCATACCCTCTCATTCTTCCAATCTGGTAGCTCTGTTTCTAGTGAATTCTAGTCTTGTTGCTTTGATACTCTTCTGGCGCCTTCTATGTGTGAACCGGGCTACTCCATGGTCTTTGTGGCTCGAATTCCTTGAGGCCCAAAGACCTTTGATGACCCAAAGGCCCTGGAGACCCGTAGGCCCAAACCGGTGGCTTGAAGGCCCAAATCTGGTGAATTGTTCTGGCTGCTATAGTACTGAATAGTACCTTCTATAGTACTGCTATAGTAACCCAGAAATTTACCTCCACCCGGTTTTGAACCTGGGTCTCTTGGATGCCAAGCAGGAGCCCTTACAACTCGGGTACGGGCTCGTTGGCAATATGAGGGACATACTTATTTAAAAATAATCTCTTATACTTATCCCACTCTATAGAGTCAATTTCATCTTGTTGATTTATATTATTTATAAGATTCCACCATTGATTTTATTTTACTTATAAATTGTAGAAAATAAAAATGTATTTTTCATGATTTAAACATTGGAGAATGGAAAATATCTTTTCCATAAAATTGATCCATTGCTCAAAAAATATTGGATCAAAATTCCAATGGAAGGAGGGTGGATTTTTTCACAAAAAAGATTCAATGGAATGTTTCTCCCTCATTATCAAACTTATAAGTTCAACAAGACTGATTTTACCACTTATATATTGAGAGAGGTGAGTAAGAATAGTCATAAAATATATCAATACATCTTATAATCCATTTGGTTTCTCATAAGTATATTTATTGAATTGGATTCCATGTTCATTGTTCACATGATTCCTTTAGGTTCCAACCATAAACTAAAACCAAAAATCATATGTGAGAAACAATAATCCTAGTGGGAAACCACATGATCATGAAAAATCATTTATAGGATGTCTAAATCAAGACACATTTTAATTATATGACACATTGGGTTTAACTTAGTTCATTTATGGTAATAAACTATTAAAATGATCCAGGATAGTTCATAAAGTGATTGTGCATTTCTATAACATATTCCCCGAGAGTTTCAAACCATGTTTGGAGTAAGGATTATTGTTGTGCACTAAGTGATGTTCTATTCAAAACCTGATGTTATTTTTTTCTATTTATTACCCTAGGTACAACTTCCCTATATCTACATACACTTGTAGTATCTATAAAAGGATATACTTTCTTGGAAACCACTCTCTCTATCCTTCACCAAAATTCTTGGAAATTTTCCTATATTTTGATATATACCTTGAGTTATCACTTAAGTGTACTCATATTAGTTTATAAAGGTTAAATAAACCATTATATGATAAAAAATATAGTGAATCACACTTTTCATATAAAGGTACTACATCTTAGTATATGAATATTCAATACATTACATAATGATCCATTCCAAAATCATATAGGTCTAGTTCCTTTATAAATATAGATATATAAAAAACTAGTTCATAAGTGAACTAAATCATCTCCCACTAAGTTATTCAAAAATATAACCCTATTCAAAAAAATAATAAAAATACCTTCCTTCATAACCTGGGGAAAGGAAACATAATAAAGGGTGATCTCATATACTCAGTTAGGGTAGAAATGGTAGATATCAACATAACATGATCATAAGGTTATGATAACATGGAAATAATATTTTAAATCCATACCTTGCATATCATAAATCATAAAATTGAGTCTTGGAATAAATATTGACATTTAATAAGACATGAATCATAAAATAATCAATGAATACAATCCATGAAATCATAAAAAAGTCATAAGACATGAATTTTTTGGCATACACATAAGTATAGAAAATCATTTCCTTAGTAGTTAAGGATCACTTCCAAACTATCATAATTGATTGGGTTCACTATACAAACCATCATTGTAGTCATGTTTCACTCCCAAGACTATCATATTGGATTGGTTTTAGTCCCCAAACCATCATTGTAGTCAAGGTTCACTCTTAAGATTATCATAGTATAAAAATTCCCTTACTACACATGGTTAAATGCCAATTCCATCCCTATTTACCTAATGATATATTCATAATTATCCAATTAATTAGAGGTAGATATAGGTTACATAAATCTCAGTTTATAACATAACCACCCATATTAAATTATAATGTAACCACCATCCATGCTTATAATATGACCAGTTTATTTCTTTATAACAAAACCATCATCCTTGTCTTATAACAGAACCACCCATAATATAATAAATATTATACATATGTGTGCCACAAGATCATAAAAAATCATAATTTCAGAACCCATGAAAAGAAAACTGGTTCTATAAACATTTCATAATAACATAACCCATGTAAAAGAAACAAGTTTCATAAACATTTCTTCATTTCATCATAGCACAACCCTTGGGAGAGGAATGGGTATCATAAAAATATTGAAATCATAATAATAATATATCCATATAAATAATGATTATGATATAATTTTATCATATCCCCATTAAATATTAAGTAACATCAAAGGTTTTCATCTTGGATGGAAAATTAATTTGAATGATAACTCTAATCATTTATTGAGGAGAATATCATTTCTAGTTTGAATTCACCTAATTAAAAAATTAAAAATTAAAAAAAAATTAAAGAAAAAAATTTCTTTGAAAATAACCTTTTAAAAATTTAAATTAATATTTAAACCATTTATTTTTAAGGATAGCAAAAAATACAGTTCATGTTGCACATGTTAAAATAAATATTTCTTTCACATTTTTGGTAAAATTAAAAAGTACCTCCTTTAGAAAATGAAAACAATGACTTTAAAATTATTTTTACAAAATTATAACATGTGTAAAAATAAATTTAAAAGAAATTTTTATAATAGTAAAAACTTTATTTAAAACATTTTTAGAAAACATCGCATGGAAGAAAAAAGGATTTTCAACTGAAGAGATAAATAAATCTAGTTTTCCTTTAAAAAAATCTGTTGGACTCCTAACTATATAAAGAGAGGAGAATGAAAGGAAAAAAATATTTCCATGAAGTCAAAAAAGGATATTAAAATTCAATAGTTTCTTGATAGATATATAATAATATTTCATTATCATAAACTTGATCATAAACTGTCTCGATAAACAATGAGATTGTAACATAAAACCTTTACCACATTGGTATCATTTGAATCATAAGGCCAAGGAAAAAAATAAAATTATATGGATATGTATATCACATAATTTCATGATAATAATCATAAAATACATTAATTTTAATTATATACACTACAAAAAATAAGAAAGTGTTGAATATGGCATGTGTCCCACATAAATAAAAATGAGATGAAAACCCCTTACCTCAATTCTCGAATTTCTTTGTACAGGTTATAAATTTCTATATAATAAATATAGTTTTATTATAAATATATTAAATAATAATAATAATATAGATCATATCATATAATATTTACTTACAATAATTTATCACTATTTTATTAACAATTCTTTGTTAAAATCATTGTTTCAGGTGAGACCTCCTTTGTTTTGATGTATGTCTTAGATCAGCAGTTTTTTTCCCTGTACTTTGATCATAGTTACATAATATCCATAATTTTACCCATGATAAAAATATAATATATATTAATTATGTATTTATTTATATTAATCCACTAATGTTTGATATTGATAATGAATTACAGCGTTCATGGATATGGTAAGTTGTACGTACGCATGAACACAGTTTCCATTTCCTCAAAAGACAGAATAAAAGAAAGAAAAATATGAATTCACCTTTGATGAATTTTTATTATATAATTTTTATAATATATATTCATTAAATCCATACATATTACCATCCATTTCAAAACAAAATGAAAAATGTATCACATCACTTCATGGAGGCGGTAGTCCACATGTACGCACGAGCGACGTTATAGTTTTCCAACGGGATAGAAGGTAAGAAGGTAGATGTGATTTTATAATTTAAGTATTATAAAGATCTAAAATATATAATATATAAATATTAAATCCATAATTATATCAATTCATTATAGACAGTGATGGAACATTATTTACATCGGTTTGCGAGGTGGTAGTTCACTGTATACAAGATCGACATTTTCATTTCCCATTTGATGGAAGAGGAGATGGATATGGATTATTACATTAAAATAACAACATATAAATATATTGGATACACTAATGTTATTATATAATATTAATTTAAGAATATTTTAAGGATTTTTACTAAGAAATTGAATAAAAACACTCAGTTAAGAACAATACCTCTTCCTTAGAAAACATCTTTAGGTTTGTACCAAAAGCCTTCTTAAGAGGGTTTCATAATCAATATAAGGACTATAGAACATGGGTATAGATATAATAAATATATTTGGGTAATTATTTTTCAAAAAATGATTTGGATGTGTCAAGATTATTGGAGAGGGGTGGCCTTTTACAATATGGGGAGAGGAAACACATGGAATTTTTTAAAACAAACAGTTATAATCACATTTTAAACATGAAAAAAGGCCCCAAAATGAATTATTATAAAACCATATATTATATAATATCTAATATATTCATAAAATGTTGATTTTACATGTTTTTAGTTCTTTTTAACCCTTATTTGTTAGTTAAATCCCCTGGTAAACCCATTTTAACTTTAAATGTGGTAATTAATTTTTACTATTTTTACTAATCATTATGACCAAAAAATAAAGTAAAAATTATTATATAAAATTAACTATTATGATTCAAAATATTAAATCCATTTTGATAAATTAAATTCATAGAAGTGGAAGAATTTAATTAAAAATTAAACTCATCGACGTGACGAAAAAATGGTTTTCTAAATAAAACCTTTTCACAAGTATAAAAATGTTTTAAGTAAAAATTTAACATAAAATTGATTCCAATGTCATAAATTGGATTAATAGTAACATAATTGAAATAATTTTACTTTTAAACCATTTTAAAACAAAATATAACTTTGTAAATTATTTCAATGAAAATATAGTTTTAAATAAAAATCAATACTTTTAACTATTCATTAAAAAATAAATTTTCCAAAAAAAATGAAAAAATAGACTCCAAGATATTTTTGATATGTTTATTTCAAAAATGATTTTTATTTTTTCAAATAAATGTTCTAAATGTTGGAATCATTACTTTTATCATTTGTTCGCAAAATGTAATAAAAACTTTTTTATTGAGAAAAAAAAACATTTTTCAATGAATACAAAAACTTTACTATAAATTATGTACTTTTTATCAATATATTTTATTTCTATAAAACCATTTTAATTAGTTTTAAAATTTTATTTATTCGTATTCATGCCTCCAAGTTTAGCAGGTAGGTTATAATGGTCAAGTTTAAATAATAATATTAGTACCTCAAATGGTGTCACTTGTGACTCATTCTTTAGGAAATTGTTTAAAGAGAGTAGTGATTATTGTTTCTTAGGTTATCTTCTTCCATACAACCTTCTTTCCAATTAAATCTCTATAAATAATTCTAGATCTTGGTGGTGTTCTTCTATATTCAAAAGGCAAGAAGATGGAATCAAAGACAAAGTTGACATAAGTTGTGTTATTTCCATTCTCTAAACACACTGGTCAGTCTATTAATTTAATTTTGATAAAATTATAATATTCATCATTTTCTATCCAATTAAATTAGAATTAGTGTTGCTTATAACTCAAGATATCGAAGAAATTTAATTTTTTTGAAATAATATATTTCATAAAAACATGGGGTGTTATAACAACTTAATTAAACCAAGTTTAAAACTCTTTTAACTTTTAAAATAAATTTACTTGTATAAAACAACACATCTTAATATTGACTATCAAAGTAGTTTTTTGAAATTGAGTTTCAAAAACAAAAAATAGATTTGTTATGAAAATATAGTATAATAAAACAAGAAAGAACGCATCAAAATGAAACAATGTTGTTAGTCCCAAGTGAAGACCTAGTCCTCTCCACTTAGAAATCACCTAATATCATGCAGTTTATTAATAAAATAAACTAATACAAAACCTAGATCTAGTTCTACATACAATAGCGGACAAGGCTACCCAGGAAATATAGAGCCTCATCTATAGTTCTTTGTAAGAAAATAAAAGAGTAACAACAGCACATAGGCAGTCCATGCTATACATCCTCTTCGACAGTTCTTTATGGGAGTAAATATAAAAAAGGAGGTTAGATATTGTCTCATACTCTCTAGTACTACAGAATATCATGTGTGAAAGAATAAATAGAGTATAACAAACACTATTCAAAAAGTAATAAAAATAGAGTAAGGGAAGAAAAATAATTTGATGCAATAGAGAAAGTGGTTTTGTTGTTATCTAGGTATATCTTCTCTTCTCGATGTCATCAATTATTTTAGAAATGATGTGAAAATATTGGTAGATGTTCTCTAATGTTTTCTTTGAAGTTAAGATCAGAACAGAGTGTCATAGACATTTGAAATAGAGAATATGTTTATATTTTTTATTCATGGAAAATTATTGTGTCTATGTGTCATGACCTCATACATTTATCAACATTAGATCTTCTATAAATAAATAATATCTATCCAAATTAATCTATTGATAAATCATCATTGGAGATCATCATACATTGACACGAAATCCAATCTCATTAAATGAATTTAACCAGAACTTAATTCTACATAGAAAAGTGGTTGAATTAATTTATTTAACAATATAATAATTATTTTTAGATATAGACACTTTATGTTTTCCATGTCAGAATCCATGATCACTTCAATAATGTTCATGAATTCTGGTCAGATTCTATGATAGGTTATGCAACTGATCACTTGAAATTACGACTAATCATTTTATAATTACGGTCGATCATCTTATACTTATGATCAGTTATCTTATAATTATGGTAAATCTTGTAACACCCCGAGCTTCCACGATACGCTTCTCATTCAATAATGCAATAGCTTGCATTGTACGCAACTTCGAGTTCTAAAACACCGCGACTAATCAAAGTAGCTGTTATGAATAGTAATAACCAATTTTTAAAATTATAGAAATTTTATATTTCAAAATGGACTTCATTTTTGGATTCGGAATATCGAAATTAGCCTATTTTTAATTTTTGGTATTTTTCTGAGAACTTCTAATTTTTTATGAATAGTGAAAAATACTTTAAAACAACTTTTTTAATCAAAACAATTTATTGTGATAAATTATACTATTTAGTGGTTTTAAGGTATAATTAGAAAATATTTTTACCATTTTATCCAATGGTGGTCATTAGAATTAATTTAACATTGAAATTGGACATAAACAATTGTCAATCTTTTGATATAAATTGTTTCTTAAAAACACGCTATTTGTCGTAACAACGGGAATTAATTATAAAATTAATTAATGCAACTTATATGTTTGGAATTTTGTAAAATAGACATCATTTTTGAATTCAGAATATCAATTATAGCTTAGGGTGAAATTTTGGCCTTGTTCTGAAAAACTTCAATTTTTGATGAATAGTGAAACCACTAAGTGGTAGTTAAATAACTGATTTTTCGTTTAAATGAAATATTACCACTTCTGTGATTTGATTTTCAAAAATCCTACATACATGGTTGTCATTAAGAAGTAAAATGTGGTTCAATGAGATTAAAATAATTTTTTGGTGAATAGTAACTTTTAAGTTCTTAATCGCGATTAGAGGTAATTAGTGTAGTTTAAGGTACAAATAATGTTTTAATAATATGAGATGAGCATGAAACTTGTCCTACTCCTATTGTATGAGTCATGGCCGACCAAGACAACCCATGGGTCAACTTGGGGACCCCATGGAGCCACTTTAGTTGGAAAATGACATTAATATATATTTATTTAATGTTAAAATTAAATTGACACAAACATGAGTTATTTTACTAAAACAGTTTTTAAGTGGGGTTACACAAGTCCAAATTTTGTCTATAAATATTCATTAGAAATCTAAAAAGATTTACTACATAATAGTATTTTTTTATAATTTTTAGACATTAAATAAATTAAATTATTTATGACATAATTATGATGCAGCGATGACCTCATTATTTAACGATTTAAATAAAATGAGAAGATAATGCCAAATCCAAGTCTTACACTTGTCCAAAGCCTATTGGATGAGGATATTTCGAAACCTTATCACCTTAGCCTCGAATTATATAAGTGTGGGACCTTTAGAATCCGAAAATCATTGTGAAATAATGTAACATTTCAATCTTTCCAAAAGTGCCCCTCCTCTCCACTTATAAAAGGCCCCCACCTCTCCCACCTCATTTACACTTTCAAGCCATTTGGCTCGGCCAAACTCTGCCCAAATACTCTCCCAAATTCCCCCTATTACTCCTAGAAGCCTTACTTTGGGCATAACTCTTCCCAAGGAAGCCTTTGGCTCAAATCAAAAAGAGTTACCCGATTTTGAGGTAATGTCTTTTCTAATGTTGTTTTGTTTTATTTTTCTTCTCCAACCCCCTAAACTCTTTTTATTAATTTCTTTTGTAACAACACCAGTATCCTCAATATACTAGGATGTTTTTATAAGAAGTATTCGAGCTACACTTACACACACCTACATCTAATGGTTAAAGAACATACGGTTTCTGTGGATGGTGAATTTCTGCCTCACGAAACGATGATTGTTCAACACTCATATAACACCTTCAAAGGTGGCCATTAAGATGTAACTATTTTTATATATGATATATAATATGTGTATGTTTTACTTATGCTTCTGTATTTCTCATTTATGGCATACTTTATGATTTCCATTATGGGTAAAACGCGATAATTTCATTTTAGGAAGTGCGGACTACCGCCCCCTCAAAGTGATTTGAATCGTTAATGCCATATGTGGGATGTATAAAGGATGAAGAAAATGGTATTATACACTATATTATACTGGAATTATATTATACATTTATATCATTATGATTTAGTTCCATTAAATATGAAATTGAAATGAAAGTAGCGTTCATGCGTACGTACGACTTACCGTCTCCATGAACGATGCATTTCATTTCTTACCTCTAAATGTTACGTAATATTATAAATGAATATATATACTGGATATATAAGATATATATGACATCTAAATCATGAATATAATTCTGGATATAATGGATATTCTACCACATGAACAACTTGTAATTATAAGAAGTTTATTGTTGACTCAAGTTACCAAAGATCGACAAAACGACCGTTATTAACTTAAATAATTACATAATGTTCATAACATTGTAATAAGTGATATAAAAAGGATAATGAAATTTAAAATGGTTCTTAATAAGGTAGATATTAACTCTAGTTTATTATTCAGGAGGTTAAATAACGGTTGAGTCAAGTCGGACACAAGGTAAGGGAATTTCTTAACCCAACTTCCATTCTTTGGGTTAATCTCCTACTTTCAAATTATGTCATGATATTATTATGTCCTATTTTGTATATTTACTTTCTATATGTGTACCTATAGTGAATACACATAATAGATCTCTTTTATTTTAAAAATGATCTTTTTAAGGACTTCGTCTCAATCTCCTTTCATTGAGGCATATTTGGTTTTATACACAACTTTCTTTTATACGGTGTATAAACCCCTTTGACTTTTATGTTTATTCAAAAGGAATCTTTTTTATACAAAGCGTTTTACTAAATGACAAAAAGGGAATGTTTTTCTTTCCGTACTTATGCGGCGACAACGACTTCTCCACCTCCGTGACCATTATTTGAGTTTTGGCTTCCTCTATAAGCCATCATTTTTTTTAATGAAAAATAAATACAAAGTTTTAACTTTATTTTATTTTGGTATTGAAAATGGTTTTGAAAGCGTTTTTATTATATCAATGTGTTTTATTGATATCTTGTGATTGAAATATGGAAATGTTATGTTTCCTTTATGCATGTTTTATGTGATACGATTATGTTATGGTTTATGATATGTTTAAACCTATTCATGTGAGGAATGCATTGGACTTAATAAGTGACGGGTGGAGCCCTCTATAGCTCCTCGATGCATCGGCAGGTCTGATGAGACAAACTAGTGTCTTGGCACGAGGCCTTGACAAAATCTTATTTGTGGTCTTGGCACGAGGCCTTGACTACGTGGTTATGATAGTCTGGCATTATGCATTCCATCATTATGAAAGTGGTTATTGATATTGCATGTGATTATTCGACCAATAGAATATCAATGTGAAGAAGTGAATGGCATTATCTCATTTTACTTTTGCCATATTATGTTGATGTTCAAGTTTAAAAGGCTTTTGTTTTAGTTATACATTGCCTTAAATTTTTATGTTTATTTATGAAAGCTTCCGCAATATTGTTATCCTTACTGAGCATCTGAGATCACCCCTTTCAATGTTTTAATATTTTTCCAGGATGTGAAGAAGTATTTTATGAATGACCTGCAGGGATAGTCAGAAGAGGATATGAGTGTGGACTATGAAGACTTTGTTATTAGTTTTTCACTTTATGATGTAATGTAAGACTTATGAATGTATCTAGTGTTTCCAAGGCTACTAAACTAATCGGTATTTCGAGACTTGATCTTTTGTGATCATGCCAATGTTACGAAGTAATGCACCGACTCTGGGTAGCTGGGGTCGGGGCGTTACAGTTGGTATCAGAGGCAGTTTAGTACTAACCTTGGAAGCTAGATTTAGATAAACTCTGATTAGAGCACATAGCCCAAAGATAGACTTTGAGGATTAGTATAGAAGAACTTCCTAGAATTTTGGTATTATAGAGATGTTATGAGTTTTCCAAGCAATACATCCCTGTCTGGATACGAGCGGGTAGAGGCGGCTCTGGCACAGATGTACCTAGGGGTAAAACCTGAAAACACCGCTTTGAGCTAGACTCGAACGGGAACTGGTGCACGACAACGGGCCTTGCTGCACTCTTGGTTACGACACTCCCGGGGGATATGCTTAGGATAATTCTCATTTTATTTACAAACCACTATGAAGGGTTATGAGTACATACTTCCTCAAAGAAAACATTTCTTTTTATTATTATGGATTATATCCATAAATAGTTCAATTTATGTAAAGTGTTTAACAAGTATGGAATTATGTATTTTGATTCATAAACTAATCTAGTTTATGCCATTGTTTAGAAATGGCGCCTAGTGGAAGGAATGGAAATCGTATCAATGCACGAACTCCGTGTAGGGATTGCCCTCCGGCTCAAGATAATTATTGTGGATCTGGAGATACAACTGGTGCTGATCAGCTTCTCACCGTACTGGGACAACTCACGCAGGTTATGAATAATAACCTTACTCGTATGGAGCACCCTGATCCGCAACGTGGAGGATCAATGCTAGACCGTTTCATGAGGCAACAACCACCAACCTTCAATGGGAGTACAAATCCTACAGTAGCTGAGCAATGGATAAATTCCTTAGAGAAAATATTCCAAGCCTTGGGGAGTAGTGAAAGGGAGAAGGTTGTCATGACAGTTTACCGCCTCACTGGAGATGCCGATCAGTGGTGGTCGCTGATTCAAAACACAAAGGAAGATGATGACGTATCGAATATGGAATGGAGGGAGTTCAAAGAGCTTTTCTTAGAAAAATATTTTCCTCGTGACCATTGAGCAGATATGGAAAGACAATTTCTGAGTTTGAGGCAGAAGGAGGATGAGAATGTCGCAAAGTATGAGGCTAACTTTACAAGGTTAGCGAGGCATGCTGCCGATTATATACGTAACCCAAGGAGTAAGATTGATCGTTTCTTTGATGGGTTAAAACCATTTCTCCGTCGAGCTTTAGTATCACAATCCTTCTCATCATACGAAGATATTGTCTCGTGTGCTATCAAGACAGAAAAGGAATTCTCTAAGTCTTATGACAACAAAGTAAAGCAAGAGAAGAAGAGAACGGTGGAACAAGAGACAGATAAAGGGAAAAAGGGAAAGAAGGATTTTCCATTATGTGATAATTGTGGGAAGAATCACCCTGGTACTTGCCTAAAAGGAATGGGAGTTTGTTATAAATGTGGAGAAAAGGGTCACCAGGCTCGTGATTGCAAGGGAAAGAAAGAGGTTGTCAAAGTTGAATGCTACAATTGTAGGGAAACAGGGCATTATGCAAATGAATGTCCTAAGCGTCAAGGAAACTTACCTCAGAAAAGGCCAAGGGATCAAGGCCAATCTTATGCTGTGACTACAGTTGAAGCGGAATAATTAATGTATTGGTGCTTTTGGACTCAAGGATTATATTCTGGTTATAAGAATAATGTGATATATATATATGGATTGTACTGCAGTACTTGTTGATTTCATTAAGGTTTTAATATGATTAAGGTAATCATATTTTTAGTATGTGACAATAAGAGACACTTTTCTTTGTTTGGGGAATCTGATGTTACAATTGATTTTGGAATTTAGAGACCTTTTAGAGAAAGTCTGGACAGAGGTATTTTGGATAACTATTAAGGTTGGAATGGATTAAGTTGAACCATGGATAGTATTGTTTAAGGTTAAAGAATTTCTGAAGATTATTTTTGGAATATTATAATACTATAGTTTTAGGAAAAAGGACAACCTGCAGGGTGGGGAATAACCCGTCGCGTCGGACAAAGCTGCAGGAATCGAACCCACAACCATAGTGCGACAAGCCTTTATTTCCTACCACTAGCCTACAGGAAGTCCCTGGTTATTACATAATAGTTTCACTAATCTAAATGGTATGTGTTAACATTTTGAACCTTATACAATTAGGATAAATAGAATATTTTTGAGTTCCGTTACCATTTGGAGTAAAAGTTGGGTTTGTGGTAAAAATTTATTAACGAATGAAAGTATACATAACAAGTATGTATATTCCCTTACGTTCTTAGTAAATCTCCTAAATAAATTCCTCAACATTATAAAAGGTAACTTAAAACAAAAATGTTGTCGGTTAACTTTTCCAACTGGGGATTCAATGACCGTTTAACCAATCACAAGTTTGTGATTTTCTTGTGGTTAAACTTTCTCCTAATCCTGTTTTCTATAACTCTCCATCAGACCTTGATGTTTTGTTTCTCCTCCATATCCATATTTTCATATAATCCTAGAATGGGCTATATCGGGTAACCTTTGTACTTATCCTGCTTTCTTTTAATGTTAT
Source organism: Viscum album (assembly GCA_963277665.1). Lineage (NCBI taxonomy): Eukaryota > Viridiplantae > Streptophyta > Magnoliopsida > Santalales > Viscaceae > Viscum > Viscum album. The sequence goes on along the minus strand of OY728123.1, from coordinate 608,121,970 downwards.
ATATTTATTAACCTTATTTCCGATGTGGGTTTTCCTCAAAGGTATTTTCTCTTTTCAACCTTTTATTTTCAAAGAAAAATTTCAAATTGCGAGGACGCAATTTATTGGAGGAGGGGAGAATGTAACACCCCGAGCTTCCACGATACGCTTCTCATTCAATAATGCAATAGCTTGCATTGTACGCAACTTCGAGTTCTAAAACACCGCGACTAATCAAAGTAGCTGTTATGAATAGTAATAACCAATTTTTAAAATTATAGAAATTTTATATTTCAAAATGGACTTCATTTTTGGATTCGGAATATCGAAATTAGCCTATGTTGAATTTTTGGTATTTTTCTGAGAACTTCTAATTTTTTATGAATAGTGAAAAATACTTTAAAACAACTTTTTTAATCAAAATAATTTATTGTGATAAATTATACTATTTAGTGGTTTTAAGGTATAATTAGAATATATTTTTACCATTTTATCCAATGGTGGTCATTAGAATTAATTTAACATTGAAATTGGACATAAACAATTGCCAATCTTTTGATATAAATTGTTTCTTAAAAACACGCTATTTGTCGTAACAACGGGAATTAATTATAAAATTAATTAATGCAACTTATATGTTTGGAATTTTGTAAAATAGACATCATTTTTGAATTCAGAATATCAATTATAGCTTAGGGTGAAATTTTGGCCTTGTTCTGAAAAACTTCAATTTTTGATGAATAGTGAAACCACTAAGTGGTAGTTAAATAACTGATTTTTCGTTTAAATGAAATATTACCACTTCTGTGATTTGATTTTCAAAAATCCTACATACATGGTTGTCATTAAGAAGTAAAATGTGGTTCAATGAGATTAAAATAATTTTTTGGTGAATAGTAACTTTTATGTTCTTAATCGCGATTAGAGGTAATTAGTGTAGTTTAAGGTACAAATAATGTTTTAATAATATGAGATGAGCATGACACTTGTCCTACTCCTATTGGATGAGTCATGGCCGACCAATACAACCCATGGGTCAACTTGGGGACCCCATGGAGCCACTTTAGTTGGAAAATGACATTAATATATATTTATTTAATGTTAAAATTAAATTGACACAAACATGAGTTATTTTACTAAAATAGTTTTTAAGTGGGGTTACACAAGTCCAAATTTTGTCTATAAATATTCATTAGAAAGATAAAAAGATTTCCTACATCATAGTATTTTTTTTATAATTTTTAGACATTAAATAAATTAAATTATTTATGACATAATCATGATGCAGCGATGACCTTATTATTTAACGATTTAAATAAAATGAGAAGATAATGCCAAATCCAAGGCTTACACTTGTCCAAAGCCTATTGGATGAGGAGATTTCGAAACCTTATCACCTTATCCTCGAATTATATAAGTGTGGGACCTTTAGAATCCGAAAAGCATTGTGAAATAATGTAACATTTCAATCTTTCCAAAAGTGCCCCTCCTCTCCACTTATAAAAGGCCCCCACCTCTCCCACCTCATTTACACTTTCAAGCCATTTGGCTCGGCCAACCTCTGCCCAAATACTCTCCCAACTTCCCCCTATTACTCCTAGAAGCCTTACTTTTGGCAGAACTCTTCCCAAGGAAGCCTTTGGCTCAAATCAAAAAGAGTTACCCGATTTTGAGGTAATGTCTTTTCTAATGTTGTTTTGTTTTATTTTTCTTCTCCAACCCCCTAAACTCTTTTTATTCATTTCTTTTGTAACAAAAACAGTATCCTCAATATACTAGGATTTTGTTATAATAAGTATTCGAGCTACACTTACACACACCTACATCTAATGGTTAAAGAACATACGGTTTCTGTGGATGGCGAATTTCTGCCTCACGAAACGATGATTGTTCAACACTCATATAACACCTTCAAAGGTGTCCATTAAGATGTGACTATTTTTATATATGATATATAATATGTTTATGTTTTACTTATGCTTCTGTATTTCTCATTTATGGCATACTTTATGATTTCCATTATGGGTAAAACGCGATAATTTCATTTTAGGAAGTGCGGACTACCGCCCCCTCAAAGTGATTTGAATCGTTAATGCCATATGTGGGATGTATAAAGGATGAAGAAAATGGTATTATACACTATATTATACTGGAATTATATTATACATTTATATCATTATGATTTAGTTCTATTAAATATGAAATTGAAATGAAAGTAGCGTTCATGCGTACGTACGACTTACCGTCTCCATGAACGATGCATTTCATTTCTTACCTCTAAATGTTACGTAATATTATAAATGAATGTATATACTGGATATATAAGATATATATGACATCTAAATCATGAATATAATTCTGTATATAATGGATATTCTACCACATGAACAACTTGTAATTATAAGAAGTTTATTGTTGACTCAAGTTACCAAAGATCGACAAAACGACCGTTATTAACTTAAATAATTACATAATGTTCATAACATTGTAATAAGTGATATAAAAAGGATAATGAAATTTAAAATGGTTCTTAATAAGGTAGATATTAACTCTAGTTTATTATTCAGGAGGTTAAAGAACGGTTGAGTCAAGTCGGACACAAGGTAAGGGAATTTCTTAACCCAACTTCCATTCTTTGGGTTAATCTCCTACTTTCAAATTATGTCATGATATTATTATGTCCTGTTTTGTATATTTACTTTATATATGTGTACCTATAGTGAATACACATAATAGATCTATTTTATTTTAAAAATGATCTTTTTAAGGACTTCGTCTCAATCTCCTTTCATTGAGGCATATTTGGTTTTATACACAACTTTCTTTTATACTGTGTATAAACCCCTTTGACTTTTATGTTTATTCAAAAGGAATCTTTTTTATACGAAGCGTTTTACTAAATGACAAAAAGGGAATGTTTTTCTTTCCGTACTTATGCGGCGACAACGACTTCTCCGCCGCCGTGACCATTATTTGAGTTTCGGCTTCCTCTATAAGCCATCATTTTTTTTAATGAAAAATAAATACAAAGTTTTAACTTTATTTTATTTTGGTATTGAAAATGGTTTTGAAATCGTTTTTATTATATCAATGTGTTGTATTGATATCTTGTGATTGAAATATGGAAATGTTATGTTTCCTTTATGCATGTTTTATGTGATACGATTATGTTATGGTTTATGATATGTTTAAACCTATTCATATGAGGAATGCATTGGACTTAATAAGTGACGGGTGGAGCCCGCTATAGCTCCTCGATGCATCGGCAGGTCTCATGAGACAAACTAGTGTCTTGGCACGAGGCCTTGAAAAAATCTTATTTGTGGTCTTGGCACGAGGCCTTGACTATGTGGTTATGATAGTCTGGCATTATGAATTCCATCATTATGAAAGTGGTTATTGATATTGCATGTGATTATTCGACCAGTAGAATATCCATGTGAAGAAGTGAATGGAATTATCTCATTTTACTTTTTCCATATTATGTTGATGTTCAAGTTTAAAAGGCTTTTGTTTTAGTTATACATTGCCTTAAATTTTTATGTTTATTTATGAAAGCTTCCGCAATATTGTTATCCTTACTGAGCATCTGAGCTCACCCCTTTCAATGTTTTAATATTTTTCCCGGATGTGAAGAAGTATTTTATGAATGACCTGCAGGGATAGTCATAAGAGGATATGAGTGTGGACTATGAAGACTTTGTTATTAGTTTTTCACTTTATGATGTAATGTAAGACTTATGAATGTATCTAGTGTTTCAAAGGCTACTAAACTAATCGGTCTTTCGAGACTTGATCTTTTGTGATCATGCCAATGTTATGAAGTAATGCACCGACTCTGGGTATCTGGGGTCGGGGCGTTACAAATCTAGTAAATTTTCAAATTTTGACTACAAACCATAGTCAATTCATTTAGTCATGCAGTCTATTCTTTACTTTTTCAAAATTCCACATTTCACATACATTTGGTTCGTTCAACACACGGTCAATTGGAAATCAACATAAAGTCAATCCATCACTGTTGGACTACTAGTTGCAGTGTAGTCTCTTCCATTTGGACGTATATTTTATCTAAAAAGCATGTGGTTGATCCACTTATCATGTGGTCTATTCAATTCCTCTACGGTTTAACCATTCCTTTGATAAAATATTGATCGTGATTTTCATTTGTGATATAACATTTGGTCACTCAATTTTTCTTATGGCCACTTAATTATTTTGACATATATCTTCCATAGTTGATATGATGGTCGTGTGGTCCATGAAAATGTCACCCATTCAATCTAGTACTTTGAAAAAAATTCATTCATTAGACTTCTGGTCGATTTTTAATGTAGCTAAGCTTCATGGTCAATTCATGACATATGAAAATTTCCATTATTTTCCCGAAATAGAATTATATTTTATAAAACATATGATATGTTAGAAACAACATAAACATGATTTGGTATTATTAAATAATAAATTTTTATACTATGCTAAGAATCTACCTATTTTGATGATTTTTAATCATGGCATAAATATCTAAACAAAAATATTAAAGATAAATTGTTAATGATTATAATCTTCTTAAAGATGAAGCATTAAAATTTCAGACTGTTAATATGAAATTTTTTTCTCATATTATATGACATACATTAATCCCACTTTAGGGATTATAAAAAATAACACATAAATGATGTAAATTATAGAGTGAAATAAGAAAATAAAGAACTAAATGTATAAAAAAGGGACAGATTATAGAATAGTGGAATATTTCATTAATTGTGAAAATGTTTTACAAAGGCCCTATCAGAATCTAATCAGAATATGACTTTTTAGGGTCTGTAAATGTAGAAGGGTCAAAGGGTTCCTTCCCATTCCCGACAACAGAAGGAGGATATGGAGTAGGCCATGGTGTAATAGAATCTCTAGTAATTGTGATACTCTTTGCAACTGGAATGATGTTAACAAGGTCCTGAGAAAGAGTGATACCAAATGATCATGTGGGTGGTACTAAAGGAGATTTAGAGGTTGAATTTGAGAAAGTTTTAGAAACTGATGTTGAAACACAATCAGTCGATAGAGAAAGTTTAGGCATGGTTAGAGAAGGAGGTTTCTACACTATGGTATTATCAATGTATATATAAGGTTCCAAAATCCTTGTAATTTCTATTACAACCCTTGTTTCATGCTCTATAATCTGAATAAAATCATATTTTTCTAACATGAAATGATTTAGAAAAGGATCCATCACTAAAAACTTTTCTACCATTGCTTTGAAATTTTACAGTTCGTGGAGGCATATTAAAAACTATTTACAATGAAAGAAACTAAGTTTTGATATCATACTTGGTGTAAATCCTTCTCATATAATACTTTAATTCACCCTTAATTACTCATTTTTCTTTATCAGTCTTAATGGAATCTACTCTAATAAAATAAAATCGTTTTCCTCCATGTGCAGCAATATCCAATTTCACTTGATTTCATATACCCTTTACACTATCCATGATATTTTTAATATCATTATGAATTAATCTTTGAATGAGATCATCATTGATCGAGACTAAGTGAGGAGGATCTTATTTAGATTCTAAGTTTTTAGAAGTATTGGTTATAATCTAGAGGTACATTTTATCCATGATATCCAACATATCTAAAATATCATCTTATAGGGCTCCAATCTGGCCTCTAAAAATATCCATTTCATTTTTGAAACCCAAAATTGCATGTTACATATAATATATCTTGAGGAACAGATTTGGATGGATGTGTGAAACTAAACTCTCAATAGTTTATGAAATATATTCCTCTCTATCATGATAGTTTTTACAACTATTACTTATAAACACTTCTTCCAATACTTCTAAAAGATCATTATTAATATGAATAAAGTTTTCAAAAGTTATCATTGAATGAGGAAGAAAATAAGGTCCATATTTCTTAGAAGGAGAATATTGAGCTTTACCATTAGTATATTTAGGAGGTTCATTATCATCCTTAGAAGATAAGGAAGATCTAGAGTTACTAAACTCAAAGTTTTAAAGTCTTCTCCATGGTTCCCCTTTTGGAAAGAAAATTCCAGGTGGTCTATCTACTTCATTAAGAGAGGAATCTAAATCTTCTTCTAAATATTCCATAATAGACAATTCTATTTTAGAATAAGAGTCATAATAAGGTTCTTATTTAGAATGGTTTTTATCTATTGGTGAGGGAGGATTTTCCAAAAGTATTAAAAGACACTCAAAATAGTTAGTTCTAACTAATTCATCTAGAATAGATGGTGAAGAAAACACTAGCACGATAGATTCTTACTCTCTTGAAATAATGGTAATGGAAGGTCCTTATAAACATGATAAATCATCATCATCTTCATAATCATAATCGACATCCTTGTCAATGACATTAGAAGGATACAATACATCTATATCAAATAATGGATTATTTGGAGGGGATTCATCACTGGAGGGCATGGAATCAAATATTAGAGCTCACAATATATTAAATATGGGAGGAATCTCCTCTATTGAATACAAATCATTATCACTCTCTAAATTAGTTAGAATAAGTCCAAACAGAATAGATCTTGGAATTCTCTCCCCCTCATGAGTTATAAATTTGTCCCCTATTATTTCAAAAATCAAAAGGATTTTAGGTTCTTTTAGAGCTTCAATAAGAATTTCCAAAATTCTTTGGACTGCATGTTAAGGATATACATATATTCTCTCATCATAATATCATTGATATTCCTTATCTACATCAGCAGGTTCATGATAACTATATTCATTATAATAATAATCATCCTCAACAATCTCATTTTGTTCCAAGATAAGATAAATTTTATCCCTCAGTCTAGTAGGATTTGAGATTGTATTGAATCTATCATAAATTTTTTCCCCATTAGCTATCCACATCCTTTTCTAGGGATTCCATCTGATCTTCATCCTTTTTCAAGTTGTTTGATTTAAAAAAACACCACCCAAAAACACAAATCTTTCTTCTTATAAAATAATTAATCTTCTCTTCTTCGGAAATACAGAAATAAACATTGGGTATGAAATTTTTATCATACCTAACTCATGTTTGATATAATTTGATCTCCCATAATTCAAATGATTTGTAAAAATTTCAGCAATTTAATGTTCTATTCCAATGAATTTATCTATAATATCCACTTTTTGAAAATGATCTCTCAAAAATTGATGTCATATATCAATGTGTTTTGTCCTAAAATGAGATATATGATTTTTAGAAATGTTAATAGCACTTGTTTTATCACAATTTATAGGGAAATTTATGAATTGATATCCATAATCTATCAAAGTGTGTTTCACTGTAGATTTTGATCATATCATCTACCTGCAGCTATATATTCATCTTCATTAGTGGACATTGCAATAGTTTTTTTTATACTACATCATCAAACTATATATTTTCATAAATATTGACATGTTCAAGAGGCTGCTTTTATATATAACTTATAGAAAATGAAGTTAGATTTTGTATAACTAATTAGATCAAAATCATGTCTTCTAGAGTAGAACAATCCTAAATTGGTAGTATTTTGGGGTATTTAAAATTTATTTTAAAAGAAGTTAAATGATATTCCCTAGGGTTTTCTTGAAAATTGGAACACATACACACACTAAACATAATATTAGTTTGGATATATATCATGTAATGTAAAACCCCAATCATGCCTCTATAAGTGGTTTGATCAACTAGTTTCCTAGTTTCATAAAAATCTATTTTATAGTTGGTACTCATTGGAGTATCACTTCCTTTTGTGTTATCCACACCATAACATTTTAAAGTATCATTAGTGTGCTTAATTTGGTTCAAAAATAATTCCTTTTTTATATGGAAATATTTGAAAACCCAGAAATAATTTTAGTTTACTCATCAAAATCATTTCAAAATAATTTTCCATATGTTTTAAAAATTTAGTACATAAATAATTTATTGAATAACGAAATATAATATCATCAACATAAATTTTTACAATTAAAACATCATTTAAAGTTATTTTAATAAAAAAATCAGATCACTAACACCTTTTGTAAAACTATTTTAAATAATAAAAGTGATGAGCCTATCAGACCAAGCTCTAGGAAATTTATTTAAATGAAAATTTGTTTTTTCTAATTTTAAAAAATGATTTGGAAAATGAGGGTTTTGAAATATAGGGGGTGAATCGATAAAAACATCATCAATAATATAATCATTTATGAAATCACTCTTAACACGCATTTGATATAATTTGAAATTTTTATGTTCTTTATAAGAAAGCATTATACTAGTGGATTCAAGTCTTGTTATTGATATAATGGTTTCCCCATCACCAATACCATCCTCTTGAATTTACCCTTGTGAAACTAGTCTATATTTATTAAAAAACTATAGTTCTAGACTCATCAACATTATTCCTAAACACACATTTATTCCTTATGGTCAATAAGTCCTTTGTATTTCTACTAGATTTCAAAAATTATTTCTTTTAAAATGATTCAATTGTTCTTTCATATTCACTACACATAATTAATCATTTATCACTTAAGTGATGTTTTTTGGTTCAATTTGTGACAATAAGGATTGATGTTAATCCTAGTTTCTAAAATAAGATCTAGTATGAGTTCCCATATCTAGATCTCCAACTATAGTATATAAAGGATAGTCTCCATTAGTTCTAATGGCTCTAGGAAAAAAATTACTTGGTACTTCATTTTATTCTTTAGTTTTAGGTTCAAACAATTCCTCAAAAAAAGGTTATTTTTCTATAGTAGGTTTTAAAAAACTATCAATAGGTTTGGTTGAGGTATTTATATTAAAATTTGAATGACCATCCATAATATTTTATAAAGAATTCCTGGGATCATGTGGGTCTATTTCATTAAATTTAACATGTACAAAATCTTCCATAATTTTGGTTTTTTATTGAATACTCTATATTATTTAATGGTGGTTGAATAACTAAGGAAAATTCTTTCATAACTTTTGGATGAAAAATTTTCCAAACTCTATTTTTTGAGGATAATAAAGACCTTATATCCAAAAAATCTAAAGTGACTAATATTTAGTTTTCTTTCATTCCATAACTTATAGGAATCCTTCTTTAAAAGAGGATTAATAAGAACCCTATCAATAATATTGTAATTTATATTGATATATTCATCCAAAAAATAAACCGGTAGGTCATACTCATTGGGAATGGTTTGGGAAATTTCTTGAAGAGTATTATTCCATCTTTCTAAAACACTATTCTGATGTGAAGTCCAGGAGTAGAAAATATGCGATTGTATCCATATTTTGAGAATAAATATTCAAAGTCTTGATTTTAAAAATCATGACCACAATCACTCCTAAAGGATTAAATATTAAGTGCACTAAGATTTTGTATATACATTTCATATTTTTCAAAATAAGAAGAATCTTCACTTTTATGAGCTAAAATGAATGCACAAGTTTATCTAGAAAATTAGTCTACTAAAATATAGAAATCATGCTTCTCATTTAATCTGGAAACTCCAAAAGGACCAAATAAGTCCATGTGAACAAACACTAGGGGTTAATAAGTTGAAGCTTCTTTCTTTGGTTTGAAAGAGATCTTATGTTGCTTCTATTTTTGACATGGGTAACAAAATTTGACATTTGGGAATTCTGGTTTAGGAATATCCTTAACTAATCCTTTCCTAGTTATCTTACTAAGATATTGAATATTATAGTGGTCTGGTCTCCTATTTCGTATCCAAGATTCTTTATGAAATGAACTTAAGCAAGAAATATTTTTCTAAAATAAATAATCTAAATAAATTGTAAAAACATTATCATTATGTGAGGTAGTAAAATCAAAAACAAGTTTGGAATCATAAATTTAGAAAGAATTATTTTAAAACTAACAAGATAACAATCATCATGCAATTGTGATATGATAAGAACATTACATGGTAATCCTTCAACAAATAAGACTTTATAAATTAAAATATGGTTTTAATTACTAATTTGACTAAGTAAAATTAGTTTTCCTTTGGCATTGTCACCAAAAGTGACATGTCCACCATCTACCTTGATAAGTATTTTAATTATTGAGTAGTCCCCGGCCATTTTTCTGGAATATCCACTATCTACATAACATAAGTGCTTACTGATATTCTTCATGTCGATTTCCTATAGTGAAATTAAATAAGAAATGATTTTTCTATCCACACTTTCTTTGGTCTAGAAATGTTAATAATAAAATCTTTTGGAATCTAATGTTTTTTAACAATTTTACCATAATCGAAGATACAAATTTTATATAAAAAATTTTATTAGTTCCAAAAGAATATGAACTATTTATATAATTGGATAACCTTGATATAGGAACAAATTTATTCTTATAAATTTTTCTCTGACCTAGTTGGTGATCAATCCAAGTGGTGTGCTTAGGTTTAGTCTATTTACCAAGAATCCTAACCAATGTTTCTATACCATTTTTAAATCTTTCAAGATCCTTTTTGAGTTGATCATTTTAAATTTTAAGTCCATTGTTTTCTTTTAATAATTGATCATTATTTTCTCTTTCCACATCAAATTCATATTTAAAATGAAATGATAAATCATATTGTTTCTTTAAATATTTACACAGATCATCACATTCATTGAATTTTTCTTACAACATATTATTGTATTCAAAAAACCTTCACTACTCATATCATTATTATTATTTTTAGTTTCAAAATGATTTGAAATATGAAAAGGATATGTAGAGGTAGTATTTGTTAACTTATATGTTTTTGTCATAAAACACATATTGGATATGTCAGTATTTTCTTCTCTTCTTGAGTTAGAGTCATATGAGATATCCTCGGCAGCACTCCATGTAGCTTTCATAGTTTTCTTAGGACTTTTTCTCTATCCCCATATCTTTTAATATATTTTAATTTCAAACATTATACCTTGATATTCCCTTTTATTTTTTATTCATAATTGGTCACTTCACCTCATTGATTATCCTTTTGCATCTTCCTCTTTTTTCATACTTTCCTCCATAATTTGGTTTCTCAAAGAATTTATTTTTCTTGTGTAACTTTTTAAATCTCATGGTTAGGTGATCCATTTTCACATCACTTTCCAATGGTGATTAATCCTCACTTGAAGTATCACCTCAAATTTTATCCTTTAGTTTTGACATAGAAGTCTTGAAAATAATAGATTTTGTTTTAGGTTCGTCCTCTTCTTTATTTACTTTAATTTCTTCATCATATATCATTATCTTCCCAATAAGATCCTTCATTGGAAGTTTACATATGTCACATGATTCTCTAATGGAAATAGAGGTTCCTCTCCACCTATCTGGTAAGCATTGTAGAAGCCACATCACTTGATCTTTATCATTAATTTTCTTCAAAACTGCATGTATTGTATTGAAAATTTCATTGAACATGAGATACATATCAAAAATTATTTCATCAGGTTTCATCTTAAAAGTTTCATATTTCATAGAATAGGTAATCAGGTTAATTATTTTAACATTTCATGTTCCTTCATGAGATATAGAAAGTTTATCCCATATTTCATATATATTAGAACAAGTATAAATTCAATTAACCTCATCTTCCCCTAATTCATAATATAATAAATTCATGGATTTAGATTTATAATCATAAGTGGCCTTACTGAAATCACTCTAATCAGCTTTAGTAGATCTAGGATTTTCATATTTATCCTCTATTATGGTTCAAATATCAAATCCCATTCTCTCAATATAAATTTTCATTTTTATTTTCCATTGAGCAAAATTGGTGCCATTAAAATAAGGAGGCCTATTTGTAGATATTCCCTCAAGACTATTATTATCCATAAAGATATATATTTATAAAGAACAAACATTTTGATATTTTGGGTAAAACTGGATCATAGTTAAAAAGAAATATTGAACCTCTGATACCAAATATTGGGCAGAGTGGACACCTCAAGAGGGGGTTAAATGAGTTTCCAAATAATTTTTTTATTAAAAATTATTTAAAACCAAATCCCCTAATTTATAAAATATTTCCAAGTTAACTAAAATATTAGAATTATATAATTTTATATTTCAAAAATATTATTATAAGTTTGATCACAACTCAATTAAAACAAGTTTAGAACACTTATAACTTTTGAAATTAATTTACATATATCAAACATTGTATATAAAACATGTATTAAACTTAAATATCAGATTAGTGTTTTAAAATTTAGTTTTGAAAACGAAAACATATTTATTTTTGAAAACAGAGTATAAAAAAAGAAAAAATACACAGTAGAATAAAACAAGATGTTCAATCTCAAGTTGAGACATAGTCCCTCCATGTGGAAATCAAATACTAACAAAAAATTATTAATAAAATAAATTGATCCATAACATGGATCATGTTTTACATAAAATAGTTCATAAGGATGTCAAGACCATGCAAATCCTCTTCCATAGTTCTTTGTGTGATAACAAAATTGTAACAAGTACACACATGTAGTCCGGGATACACAACCTCTTCCATAGATTTTCATGGGAGTGAAAATGTAAAATAAGTTTATAGAGTATCTCAGGATCTCTAGTACAACATAGAATATTATGTTAAATAATAAATAGATTACAAAAAACACAGCTTGAAAAGTAAAAAAATAGAGTAATTGTATTGAAATAAATTGATGTAGAAGGGGAAGTATCTTTATTGTTATGTAGGTAAATCTACTCTTATAAATGTCATATTTTTATTTATTAATGATGTTTAAATAAAAAATATGTTATCTGATGTTTTCATTGAATCCCAAGAGACAAAAAAAATCATTGTAGATGTTCAAAAAAATAAAATTTTTGTATTTTTTTTGTGAAAAATTCTTATGTTTATGTGTTATGACCACCTAAATTTCTATATCTTTTATCTTTTATAAAATTAGAATGATTATTTTAAAATATCCATTCAAAAATCATCATTAGAGATCTGCAAACGTCAACGTGAAATTTAGGCTGATTAAATGATTTTTAACGACATTTAATAATGCATATAAAAGTGTTTTAATTACTATATTTAATAATATAATGCTTAATATTAAATATGTTTTCTTTTGTTTTACCATGTTAGTATCCACATACACTTTAAAAATTTTCAAGAATTCTAGTCATATTCTTTGATAGGTCATATATTCGATCACTTGAACTTATGGTTGAAAATATTATACTTATGTTTGATCATCTTATACATACAGTCAGTCATATTATACCTATGGTCGATCAACTTATACTTATAGTTGATCCAGTACTTTGTGTCAAATTCTGACTACTGGACAAAATCGCTTCATTTAGTCGTGCAATCGATTATGTACTTTATTTGATGTACACATTTCACATATAGTCACTTCCATCAACAAACGTTCGATTGGAAATCAATGTGAGGTTGATCCATCATTGTGATACTTTTGATAGTAGTGTGGTCACTTCCATTTGACTTTGTAGATGATTTGACAATCGTGTTTTCAATCCACTAATTGTGTGGTCGATTAACTAGCCTTGTGGTTGATATATGCCTTTGCAAAAATCCGGATCATGGAAGTCACTTCAGATACAATGTGTGGTTGCTCAGTTTGTCTTGCATTCACTTAAGTACTTTGACCTATATTCTCTATGATTGATCTGATGGTCGAGAATTCGATGCCACTTTAGCATGGTCAATCGGGCACTTTGTGAAATTTCCATTCATCATACATATAGTTGATTGTATGTTTGACTAAGATTCATGGTTGATTCATGACTAAAGAAAATTTCTTTTATTTTCCAAAAAAAGAATTATCTTTCCTAAAACATTTGATATATTAGAAAAAACATAAAAATTACATTTAATTATTACAATAATTAATTTTTATACTTAACCAACAGAAATAATGATAATTAAATATGTTCAATGTGATACTTTTTTTATCAAATATGACGTCTTTATTTTATTTGTGAAATATTTTATGGTATTTTTTATTTTAATTTTAAAAAGTAAATTTGAAGTTAAATTTCCAAATATAATTAATTCTTTTCAATTATAGATGTTTTTTATAGATAATAATGAGTAGAAGTTAGATTACTACACTAGGAACAGGTGATTAATATGAGGAAGGTTTTGAGGCTTTTTTCAAATTTTCTAAATAAAATGTTTTGAACAATGACTTTTTTTTGTCCATGCTTAAAATTTTTAAACATGAATAAGTTGAAAATATAGGAAATCATATATCATTTAATTTTTATGGTTTAAACCTGAGTTACAACCCTTGGATTTTTCATGGTCAAACTGGGAAAAATTCAAGATCTATTGATGATGTTTATTTTTAAGATGATAATTCTAATAAAAATAAATAAATGATTCATGATATTAATGTAGAATCAATTTGGAAAGAACCAATAATTGAGTGTTTATATGGTGATCATGAAAAACTATTGAATTTATGTTGTATGAGAATTAATGTTTTATAAATTGTGTTAATATTGATTAACATGAAGGAAGAAAATGGATGGAGTAAAAATATTTTGATAGTGTTTCTACTGCTATTGAAAGACATACTTCCTAAGGAGAATGATCTTAAAAATTCACATTATAATGTGAAGAAAATATTATGCATAATGGGTTTGGGGTACCAGAAGATACATGAATTTGTGAATGACTATGTTTTATATAGGAAGGAATAAGAAGGTCTTTCATAGTTTCCTAAATGTGGGACATCATTATATAAGTAGAAATAAAAATCAAATGTTTATTGAGAAGTTATAGATAATCCTTCCAATTCAATTTATTATCTTCCTATAATTCCTTGTTAGAAACATTTATTTTCAAATTAAAATGATGCAAAAAGGTTAATATGGCATATAGATGAGCAGATATCTGGTGGAAAATTACATCATCAAGATGATTGTCTACAATGGAAGAAAATTGATCAATAGTTTCCTATATTTGGAAATGAAGTTAGAAATCTCAGACTTGGACTATGCATAAATAGAATGAATCCATATCAAAGAATTAGGAATAAGCATAGTTTATGTCCTATTTTATTGGTAATTTACAACTTATCTCCTAAATTTTGTATGAAGTGGAAATATATCATGTTGAGTTTAATGATTTCTAGACTAAAACAGTCTGTAAATGATATTAATGTTTCCTTAACAACATTAAGTAATGATTTTAAAATTTTATGGGATGAAGGTATTAGATTGTATGATTCTCATACAATGGGACATTTTCAACTACATGTAATGATTATGTTTACTAGAAATGACTTCCCAACATATGGAAATTTTTATAGATATAGTGTTAAGGGATATAAATATTGTCTAATTTGTGAAAAATATACTTTATATTATCAACTACAACATGAAATAAAAATAGCATACATGGATCATCATAGGATTTTTTTCTTTGGATAACTTTTATCAACGATTATAAAGGGAATTAAATGGATCATAATAATTTTATATTTCTCTAAAACCATTGTACCTTGATCCGTATTTTGAGATGGGGAAAAACATTGATGTCACATTAATAAAGAAACCAAAATATGGTAATTATAGATATATTTGGAAGAAAAAATCTATATTTTTTATCTTTAATATTAGATATATCATTAGGTAAAACGAAACATTGATGTCATCCATGTAGAGAAGAATATTTGTGATGGTTGTATTAGATTATTGTTAGATATCAAAGGAAAGACTTAAGATGGGTTAAATACAAGATTGGATTTACTCTCAATGGGAATACATTTGCAGTTAGCTCCCACTCCTAATGGATGATGAACATAAATACCTACTTATTTTCATACATTATCCAAGAGGAAGAAAATAGTTTTTTTCAATGTCTCCATGGTATCAAAGCATCGTGAGGTTATTCATTTAATATAAAATTCATATCATTAAAAGATTTCAAGTTGACAGGTATGATATCTCATGATTTTCACATCATGATGCAATAACTCCTACCAGTTCCATTACATAGAATATTTCCCATCCATTCTAGAATAACTATCATGAATTACTATCATGAATGTAAAGACATGGAATTTCCATGTAATTTTTTTTAATATATGGGAATTTTACGAGTCCGCAAAAATTGACGTCGCATGATTCTGAGGCCTAGTGTGCCCGGAATGAATTTCTAAACTTTTTTTCTGGTACGTTTAATAAACGTGCGAGCGGGTTTTTGTAACTTTTAAACCGATGCTCGGAATTGAAATCTGAGTGCACCATTGAACTCGCAGTGCCAGTATTCTCTTAAGGGACCTTTACCTCAACTGCAGTGGGTTGAGAGTGAAAGATAGTTTTTGGGGTTTTTCGTGGAAATGAAAAATAAAATAAAATAAAGTTTTATTTTATTTCTAGTAAACCTCTCTACATGGGTTATGGAGGTGGGGACCACCCGAACTAAAACCTCCATTTTTTTTAATACAAATCTTGGTGGTGGGGACCACCCGAACCCCTCATAATGGGTAGAGGAAACCTCTCAACTCCCTCAATTAATTTTATGTGTCAACATAAAATTAAATGTTAAGTTATCAATTAATTTTATGTGTCAACATAAAATTAAATGTTAAGTTGCCAATTAATTTTATGCATCAACATAAAATTAAATGTTTAGTTATTAATTTTATGTTCGCTATTTATTTTTATTTTTGGTGCAATTGGGGAAAGGATTGGCAAAAAGGGAATTGGGAGAGATCTTGGAGGAATCCTTCTCCCCCAAAGAAGAACTTCTTCAATGAAGAACTTCTTCAACGAAGAACGCTCCTCCAATGAAGAACGTTGATGCATGACTTCGACTTCTTCCTCGTGACATCCTCCAATGGTGGACATCTTCAACAATGAAGAACCAACTCCATAAAAGAGTGTTTGTCTGATGAACGAGCCCGGATCAGAGGCGTGTGGCGGGCGCGACGAACGTCGACATCTTTGAATTCTTTCATGCGCCAACATCAAAGAACCTTAAAGGTAGGGGTGTGTTTAAATTTAATCAATTTTAAATTCCCTCTCACATTGAATCATCTTCCTTGATCTGTATGATACCGCCCTAACGCAGAGGGTACGGTCCAAACAAACATGGCCCCACCCCTCCACAAATCTTGTGGATCTTTTGTGTGATCTTCACGATGGTGTCGGCGACCGGTGCCAACAGTTGGCACCGGTGGAACTTGAGGACCGCGATGAAGGCGACGAACGAAGGGCAGCCGGTCAAGAAGGTCACCGGCGAAGGCACGGCGCCCCACCGCCCCGCGGCCTCCGCCGCCCCATGGCGCTCTGCCGCCCGCGGACTTCGCCGCCCCGCAGCCACCGCGCCCCACGGCGCTCCGCCGCCCATGGACTTCACCGCTCCACGCCCCCCTGCAGCCTCACGCTACCCTCATGGCCCATGCAGCCTCGCGCCGCCCACGGCCTCCCGCATCCTCGCACCACCCGTGCGGCCCCACGGCCTCCGCGGCCCCCCTGTGGCCCCCACGGCCCTCTGCAGCCCCTCATGGCCCTCACGGCCTGTCGGACCGCCCAGTGGGCCGGGAAACCCAATGTGGGCCAGGCCGGACCCAGCGGGCCAGGCCGGTTTGGGCCGGCCCAGGCCAAGTCGGGCCGGGTGGGACCGGACCTAGACCAGGTACAAGCTTTTCACTCTAACAGCCATAACTTTGGAACCAGGCGTCCGTTTGACAAACCATCAATGGCAATCTAAACCTTGGAGTGAGACGGTCCCATTGGTATACCCCCACTAAAGTTTTGGGTAAAGTTGAGGTATGGTCGGGTTGGATCGAGCACAAATCCAACCGGACCCCCGGGACTAAAAGGCTAATAACTCACAAATCGGGCGTCCGATTGACGCACCGTCTGTTGCGTTGAGACCCCTATGACATGGAGGTCCTTTGATATACTTCTTTGTGGGAATTCATGGAATTTGGAGTATCGACCAGTGGCTTGTGGAGAGAACTCTCCTGGAAACGATCAAGCTTAGTGCGGGAACCCAGTAGCTGGCTGTGACGTGAAGAATGAAGAGCGATCTTGTGTGGGTCAGCACCGAGCGATCCTGTGTGGGTCAGCACCGAGCAATCCTGTGTGGGCTAGCACCTAGCGATCCTGTGTAGGTCAGCACCGAGCGATCCTATGTGGGTCAGCACCGAGCGATCCTGTGTGGGTCAGCACCTAGCGATCCTATGTGGGTCAGCACCGAGCGATCCTGTGTGGGTCAGTAGAAGAGCTTCTTAACAAAGTAAGATGAATTAGTAGTTACATCTAATAATCTCTACTATTATACTTAAGTTATACCTGGTGTGAGCAAAGTTTGTACCTGTGTGGTACTTTCCTTCGTGGTAATACCTTGGTGGTATTCTTCTGTGTGGCGTACCTGTGTGGTACTTGCCTTCGTGGTTTTTTTCTTCCTTTGTGGAATAGTTGATCTTGGGGCTTTGGAGTTGGACTCTGTGTTTTCCTCGTAATTGAGATGGGTTTAATTGATAACTTAGGTATATGTATGGGAATATACCTAAGTAGGGTTATCAGTTGTTTCCTTTCCTTGTGGTTTATCCTTTGTGGATTTTGTGAGACCTTGAGGGTCTCAGGGTCCCTACTGAGTATCGTTATACTCACCCCTGCACGGGTTATGCCCGCACTTTGTTGTGTTTGGTGTAGATGATGGACAGCGCTGACTGAGGATGAGGGTACCAGGACTGGAGGTAGCTCGGAGGTGGATGTTAGACGAGGCAAACCGCAGAGACGGTCGTTCATGATCTGTGCATACCCTTCAGGTAGGATCCATGGTGTATGATCCAGGAGCTGCTTTCCATCTATCATTTATCTTGTACTTTCCATTTTTCCTTTTACTTTCCAGTTGGGATTGTATTTTGGACCCTTTTTACTTACTGTACTCACTCTGTTTACTATTCAGTTTACTTGAGTTCGTATTTTTCTATGTGCTTGGTTGTGTGTGTTACAGGTTATAAAGGCAATGCCTTCCTAGTTTTAGGGAATATGACTTCGGTGCTAGTCTCCAACCCCTGGCCTATGGAAGTTGGGCTTGGGGTAGTCACAGCACGAACCCCAGGGGACGCTTCATGACAAATTGGTTTCAGAGGAGTTGGTTATACTATAGAACATAGGACTCTAATCTTTTAAATGGAAATAGTTTTAAGTGTAGTGAGTGTGGTTATCAGTTTAGGGAATCCAATGTTGGTGTGGCGGCCGACGTATCCATACACCAGGACCTTGACTTCTGATTTCTGATTCAGTGCACAAAAAACACATATTGTGTGTGTGTTTCCAAGAGTTTTCTTTGTGATCTCTTGAGTCATCTCACTAGGTATAACTTATTGACTGTGGTGCACCTGTTTGTTTTTAGGATGCCTCCACGCAGACGACCAGCTAGGGTTCCGAGAGTAGTACGCACTGATAGCCCACCGAGCGACGAGGCCTCGGTGCAGGGCCCTTTTACAGTAGAGGCACCAGTGGTACCATTACCCGTTGGGCCACCGATGACACCAGCCACAACAGCAGAGGGTGCATGTTGCTTGAGTGCATTGCATAAGTTCCAGTACCAAAGGCCACCCAGGTTCAGGGGAGAGATAGACCCACAGGCGACTGAGGATTGGTTGAAGTCCGTAGTGAGAGTTTTCTGACTGGTAGGGACACCAGTGATCTCATGGTGATCCTTGCCACCATCCTTCTACAGGCAGCAGCAGGCAGATGGTGGAGCTTGATGCTCCAGGCTCACGACGAGGTGACGCTTCTCTAGGGAGACTTTGAGAGCCTATTTCGGGTAGAGTTTGTCTCAGCGACTCTTTGCGCAGTGCACATACAGGAGCTTCTTCATCTGCAGTAGGGAAGCATGACTGTGGCTCAGTACTCAGTGAGGTTCACTGACCTCTCACGCTACTCCACAGATATGGTGCGGGACCCATTATTCAGGGATCGGACCTTTGAGCAGGGACTCAAGCAGGAGATCAGGGATTCAATGATCTCACTCAGCATCCTGACATAGGTGGGGGTGTTAGAGCGAGCCCTCTTAGTGTAGAGTTTTCTTGTTGAGTAGTCACCAACAGTGAGACCCACCACCAGACATCACGTAGCGGAGTCTTCTACAGCTAGCAGCAGACAGATGTCACAGAGGTCCAAGAGGACCAGACCTACAGGTGGACGATCGCAGGATTCAGGGTCGGTTGTGCGGGGCACTCGAGGCAGAGCCAGTCATGCCAGGAGTGGGTAGTGTTATGCATGCGGCGGGTAGGGTCACATGGCTCATGAATGTCTGACCCTCCGTACATATGATCAGAAGATGGTCGAAGGACCGCCCAAGTAGACACAGAGATTCGACTGAGGAGGTTCGCAGGGAGTAGGCGGATGTGGCAAAGGAGTTGGCCGTGCAGCTGGCGGTGGGAGATGATTTGAGATGTTACCGCTACCACCACCAGGTGGTCCACCCCAACCACAAGGAGTAGGAGGATAGGGGAAAGCTCAGCTCCAAGAAACTAAGGCCTACAATCACGGTGCTCCAAAGATGATACGAGGTACGATCTGTGTCTATACCACTTTAGTTGCAGTATTTATAGACATAGGTGCCAGTCATTCTTTTATTGCCATTGTCCTCGTTCGGAGCTCAAAGATTGCAATGGAGTCGTTAGCTCAATCCTTATGGCTAGAGACTCCTATGGGAGAGGATTCAACAATTACGCACTGGTGCCAGCAGTGCGAGCTTACTCTAGGAGGCGAGAGCTTCGGCTGGGATCTCCTAGTAGTGGAGTTGAGGCCTTACGATGTCATCTTAGGTATAGACTGGTTATCTATAGTCTATGCTCAGATTGACTGTATTAGGTTCAAAGTGCGGTGTGTCCACATGGATGGGACCAGGTTTACCTTAACCGGTGATAAGGGAGCCTTTGCAGCACAGGATGGACTTACCTGAAGGAGAGTGCAGCCAATCACTCATCAGTTGGCTAGCCTTACCCTCGGAGCAGTTTATGTGGAGAGTCTAAGTTATCTTGTAGTGGTGGACCAGTACGTGGTTGTCTTCCCTAATGATGTTTCGGGTCTACCTTCTCATAGAGAGGTGGACTTTTACATTGACATGTACCCCGGGAAGGCATCGATATCTACACCAGCGTATCGGATGGCTTCCACGGAGCTTCGTGAGCTATGGGTACAGCTAAAGGACTTGCAGGGGAAGGGTTTCATCCGGCCCAGTGTTTCCCCTTGGGTAGCCTCAATTTTGTTCACCAAGAAGGCGGATAAGAGTTTGACACTTTGTGTCGACTATCGGCGCTTGAACCAGGTGACCGTGAAGAACAAGTACCCACTTCTGAGGATTGAAGACCTCTTTGATCAGCTGAAGGGAGAATGGTGGTTCTCAAAGATAGACCTCAGATTAGGATATCACCAGCTTAGAGTACGAGACTAGGATGTGAAGAAGACAACCTTCAGATGTCGGTATGGCCACTACGAGTTCTTGGTTATTCCATTCAGTGTAACCAACGCTCCATCAGTGTTCATGGGACTCATGAACAGAATCTTCCTGTCATACCTTGATCGCTTTATAGTAGTCTTCATGGACGACATTCTGATCTATTCGACTACTGAGGAGGAGCATGCGTATCATTTGAAGGTAGTACTGGAGACACTCTGAGAGCACCAGATTTATGGTAAGCTCTCGAAGTCCTAGTTTTGGATCTGAGAGGTTCACTTTCTGGGACATTTCATATCAGAGGATGGAGTTTTAGTGGATCTAGCAAAGATTGAGGTGGTACTTGCTTAGGAGCCACCCAGGAGTGTGACGGAGGTATGGAGTTTCCTGGGTTTGGACGAATACTACCGGAGGTTTGTACCAGATTTCTCCAGAGTTGTAGCACCACTTTCAGCGTTGATGAAGAAGGGGAAACACTTCATGTGGATGGAGAGATGCCAGCAGAGTTTTCAGGAGTTGAGGTAGAGGCTGACTAGTGCCCCCATCTTGAGGCTTCTAGAGGAGGGCGTTGGGTACGTAGTCTACTGCGACACATCAGGGACTGGGCTCGGATGTGTCCTGATGCAGGAGAGAGCAGTGATCGCATATGGTTCTCATCAACTGAGATATCATGAGAAGAACTATGCTACCCATGACCTAGAGTTAGTAGCAGTGGTCTTTGTCTTGAATATGTGGCAACATTACTTGATGGGTGATCATTTTACAGTGTACTCTGATCACAAGAGTCTCAGGTATATCTTCTCTCAGAAGGACCTGAACCTGAGACAGTGACGTTGGATTGATTTCCCCCAGGACTATGACTTCAAGAGAGTCTATACTTCTAGGAAGGGGAACATTGTAGCAGATGCACTCAGCCGGAAATCTGGTATATAGCTGCTAGGTGAGGCGATGGAGAAGTTGGCCGCTTTGCAAATATCCTTTGTGGATCGAGATTGAGCACCTTTTCTTCAGTCTCTTACAGTCACTCCCCCACTTCTTCAGTGAGTCAGGGAGGCGCAGTGTGGGGACACTGACTGCGAGACACGACGTGCTCAGATATCCACAGGACAGGCACCTAATGGATTTTCTGAAGGTGGGAAGCACATCATCATCTTCATAGGACGTACCATTGGAACCAGTGTCACTTCAAGAGGAAGTGATGAGGGAGTTCCACACATCCCCTTTAGCGGTACATACAAGAGTGGCGAAGATGTACCAAGATCTCTGACGACAGCAATAGTGGCCAGGAATAAAGAAAGCAGTAGTATAGTTTGTCTCTCGGTGCCTCACTTGCCAGCAAGTGAAGGCGGAGCATCAGGTACCAGCAGCCTTAGTTTAGCCTTTAGATGTCCCAGAGTAGAAGTGGGATGGGATATCCATGAACTTCATGACAGGACTTCCACGTACATCCAGAGGTCATGACTCTATCTGGGTGATCGTCGACCGACTCACCAAGTCGGCCCACTTCCTACCGATTAGAGATCAGGGTTCAGTAGAGAGATTGGGATGCCTCTATGTGCAGGAGATTATGAGGCTACATGGAGTACCCTCGATGATTGTCTCCGATCGTGATACATGTTTTACTTCCCAGCTATGGAAGGGGTTGAAGGAGGCTTTCGGGACGCAGCTTCGTTTGAGCACCACTTTCCATCCTCAACAGATGGCCAGACTGAGCGGACCATTCATACCCTCGAGGACATGTTGTGTGTTTGTGTCCTCAACTTCGGTCGCAGTTGGGATGATCACTTGCCTTTGGTGGAGTTTTCATACAACAAAAGCTATCACTCCACCATTGGGATGGCACCTTTTGAGGTGTTGTACGGGCGACCTTACAGACCACATTTGTGTTGGACTGACCTAGGGGAGTCAGCACTAGTGGGACCAAAGATGGTACGGGCTACCACAGAGAAGTTACAGATCATCCAGGAGTAGATGAAGACTGCACAGAGCAGGTATAAGTCTTATGCCGACAGGAGACGGATACCTCTGGAGTTCTAGGATGGTGACCACGTCTTTCTACGGGTCTCACCTCGACGAGGATTACGGAGATTTGGATGAGGCAAAAAGTTATCTCTGAGATTCATCGGACCTTTTCAGGTTCTCAGCAGAGTTGGCAAGGTGGCATACCGCTTAGCACTTCCACCTCAGTTGCATCGGGTGCACGACGTCTTCCACGTATCCCAGCTGAGGAGATACGTGCATGACCATTCTCACATCATAGACCACGGTGAGGTAGACATCGACGATGGGGCGACGTTTTCGGAGGTTTCAGTGAAGATTGAGGATCGACAGGAGTGGGTCCTTTGTGGGCGGTTGATACCTCTAGTGCGCATTCGATGGCAGCATGGGAACCTCCAGGAGAGCACATGGGAGTGGTAGGCTCAAATGCGTGCTCAGTACCCCCACTTGTTCCCTTAGTTTGAGTTATGTATTATGGGTATACAAAGCCCTGAGGTAGGGAGAATGTAAGGACCTGAAATTTCCATGTAATTTTTTTTAATATATGGGAATTTTACAAGTCCAAAAAAATTGACGGCGCATGATTCCGAGGCCCAGTGTGCCTGGAATGAATTTATGAACTTTTTTTCAGGTACGTTCAGTAAACGTGTAAGTGGGTTTTTGTAACTTTTTGAACCGGTGATCTGAATTGAAATCTGAGGGCACCGTTGAACTCGCAATGTCGGTATTTACTTAAGGGGACCTTCACCTCGACCGCAGTGGGTCGAGAGTGAAAGATATTTTTTGGGGTTTTTCGTGGAAATGAAAAATAAAATAAAATAAACTTTTATTTTATTTCTATTAAACCTCTCTACATGGGTTATGGAGGTGGGGACCACCCAAACTAAAACCTCTATTTTTTGAATTCAAAGCTTGGTGGTGCGGACCACCCGAACCCCTCATAATGGTGGGAGGAATCCTCTCAACTCCCTCAATTAATTTTATGTGCCAACATAAAATTAAATGTTAAGTTATTAATTTTATGTTTTCTATTTCTTTTTCTTTTCGGTGGAATTGGGGAAAGGATTGGAAAAAGGGAATTGGGAGAGAGCTTGGAGGAATCATTCTCCCCCAAAGAAGAACTTCTTCAACGAAGAACACACTCCCCAACGAAGAATGCTTCTCCAACGAATAATGCTGACGCACGACCTTGAATTCTTCCTCGGGACATCCTCCAACCGTGGACATCTTCAACAACAAAGAACCACCTCCATCGAAGAGAATTTGTCTGACGAACGAGCTCAGATCGGAGGCGTGTGGCAGGTGCGAAGAACGTCGACATCTTCGAATTACTTCCCGCACCAACATCAACAAACCTTCGAGGTAGGGTTGTGTTTAAATTTGATCAATGTTAAATTACATCTCACATTGAATCATCTTCCTTGAGTCGTATGCTACCACCCTAACGTGGAGGGTACGGGCCAAACAAACATGGCCCGACCCCTCCGCAAATCTTATGGATCTTTTGTGTGATATTCGCGATGGTGTCGGTGACTGGTGTCGGCAGTTGGCATCGGTGGAACTCGAGGACCGCGACGAAGGCAATGAACGAGGGCGGTCGGTCAAGCCGGTTGCCGGTGAAGGCACGAAGCCCCACTGCCCCGTGGCCTCCACTGCCTCACAGCCTCCAAGCCCTGCGGTGCTCCACTGCTTGTGGCCTCCACCGCTCTGTGGCCCCCTGAGGCCTCACACTTCCCTCGCGGCCCCCACGGCCTCACACCTCCCGCGGCCTCGTTCCGCCCTCGCGGCCCTACGGCCACTGCGCCGCCCTCACGGCCCCTACGGGCTCCCGCGGCCACCCACGGCCTCTATGGCCCCCCCGCGGCCCCCGCGTCCCTCTGCGGCCCCTCGCGGCCAGTCGGACTGCCCAACGGGCCGGTTCGACCCAAACTGGGTTGGGTTGGCCTAGGCCGAGTCAGACCGGACCCGAACCAGCTACAACCTTTTCGCTCTAACGGCCATAACTTTGGCATCAAGTGTCCGTTTGACAAACCGTCAACGGCGCTATAAACCTTGGAGTGAGACGGTACCTTTGGTATACCCCCACTAGAGTTTTGGGAAAAGTTGAGGTACAGTCGGGTTGGATCGAGCACGAATCCAACCGGTCCCCCGGGACTAAAAGGCTAATAACTCACAGACCGAACGTCTGATTGATGCACTGTCTGTTGCGTTGAGACCCCTATGATGTGGTGGTCCATTGAGATACTTCTTTGTGGGTCTTAGTGGCAGTTGGAGTATCGACCAGTGGTTTGTGGAGCGAACTCTCCCGGTGATGAGCAAGCTTAGTGCGAGAACCCAATAGCTGGCTGTGATGTGAAGAATGAAGAGCGAACCTGTGTGGGTCAACATCGAGCAATCCTGTGTGGGTCAGCACCGAGCGATCCTATGTGGGTGAGCAACTAGGGATCCTGTGTGGGTCAGCACCGAGCGATCGTGTGTGGGTCAGCACTAAGCGATCCTATGTGGGTCAGCACCTAGCGATCCTATGTGGGTCAGCACCGAGCAATCCTGTGTGGGTCAGCAGCAGAGCTTTTTAACAGAGTAAGATGAATTAATTGTTACATATAATCATCTCTACTAATATACTTAATTTATACCTGGTGTGAGATGATTCTATACCTGTGTGGTACTTTCCTTCGTGGTAATACCTTGGTGGTATTCTTCTGTGTGGCGTACCTATGTGGTACTTACCTTCGTGGTTTTTTTCTTCCTTTGTGGAACATTTGAGATTGGGGCTTTGGAGTTGTACTCTGTATTTTCCTCATGATTGAGATGGGTTTAGTTGATAACTTAGGTATATGTATGGGAATATACCTAAGTAGGGTTATCGGTTGTTTCCTTTCCTTGTGGTTTATCCTTTGTGGATTTTAGTAAAGAACTTTAATAAATATGAAAATAAATATGTTTAGATTAGTTTACTTTTTGTTCAATATTTTTTCAAATATATATATATATATTAATTTTATATGCAATAGTTTGATTTTTAAATTTTTGTACTACTTATTTGTTACATTGATTGGAATAATAATGTCAGATCAAACATGTGAGTCACCTCGAGCTTCTAGGGAGGATTGTGCACATGCTTCTACTGAGGAGCCTCTTTATCCTTCTTTACAAGAGTCATCTGCTTCCACAGGTGCTGAGAATAATTCTAGTGTTGGTAAGCATGGTTTCACACGTTTACCAAAATTATTAGTTTCTCGTAGATTGGACCCGAAGATATCAGTTGAGTTTGATGATGACGATATCCATAGGGGTCCAAATTCAAAACAATTTAAGACTTTTGTTTCAATTAAAGCTCTAGCCAAAGTTAGTATTTTCATTTTTTATTGTATAAATATCGACGAAGAGACAATATCTCAATTATGGGAGATAATTTTGATAATATCATTTGTTATTATTTTACTTTTCATGAATTTTTTTACCAATATATGATTTTTCCATTATTATCAGATGACATATGATATACCTGACACTAGAGAAGTCAGGAAGAAATGTTTTTCTTTGGTTTCTATGAGATGGAGGGATTTTAAATCAACTCTCACAACATATTTCATTTTTATGGAAAGAAAAAATAGCAATACATGTGAAATATATCATTACCCAGATGAAGATAAATCGAAGTGATTTTTTGAAACTAGACGACATGAATTGTTTTTGGTAAGTGAAATGTTATATTTTAGAAGATTTTTATATAAATGATCATATTGCACTACTACAAATATGGTCTTTATCAGCACTAGAAAAGTGCATTAACAGCGCTAAAAAAAGTGTTGTTAATCGAGATGAAGATAAAGGGGGGTCCCTTTTATCAGCACTTAGAAAAGCGCTGATAAAGGCACCTTTTATCAGCGCTAAAAAAAGTGCTGATAAATGACCACTTTATCAGCGCTTTTTTTCAAATCCACAACCAGTCAAATCAAATAAAATGAAACAATTTTCGATATGATATGTGGTACAGGCCTAACGGACATCCAGATTAGAAGTTATACTTGTTTGAATGTTAACAAATCGGGGTATCTCGACTAAAAACTCGGTTTTGGAGGCTTTCTGGGCCTTTTTTGGCCTCGAAAAATGTGACCGAAGGTTTCCTTCAGTCACTAACACGTATAGATCGTCGTAGGATTCTATTTGATATGCTGTAGAGCTCAAATGGACACCCGAATCAAAAATTATGATCGTTTGAAGTTTGAGTTGCATTTTCAACTTATTTTAGATCTTTTATTAATTTTTTTGATTTTTTGTGTCTTCAAATTGTTATTAAATGATTATTAATCGATGATAATTAGAAAATTATTAATTAAAAATATTTTTTAAAATATTCATTTTCACTAAATTTCTTATATATTAAATATAATAGTCTATTTATACTTATCTAAAACATATTTACAAAAATATATATTATATTTATATCAATATAAATATACTTATATAACATTATATTATTTTTCATGATTTTTCATGATTTTTTTTTAAAACATAAAATTTATCAACGCTGGGAAAAAGCGTTATCAATGCTACTAAAAAAATGTTGATAAAGGGACACTTTTAACAGCGTTTTTTTAGCGCTGTTAAACATGCCTCTTTATCAGCGCTTTTTTTGTGCTGATAAAGACCCCCCTTTATCAACGCTTTTTTTTAACATTGTTAAAAGGGTGGTGCTTCCCTTACTTGTTTTTGTAGTAGTGTTGACTGTTTTTTTATTCTTAATTTATAGAAAATGATAAGATATCATCTGGAGAATCAATCCAAAAATGTATACCCTCCAGCTTTATCTCATGGTGGGTATACATTATTTGAAGAACAAATGATGGCAAAAAATCAGAAAATGAGAGTTCAGTCTTCGAGATTTGGATAGGATGGCCCACCTCCTCCTGCTAGACATGCAAAATAGAAGTGGTTCTGAAT
Organism: Viscum album; assembly: GCA_963277665.1. Taxonomy (NCBI): domain Eukaryota; kingdom Viridiplantae; phylum Streptophyta; class Magnoliopsida; order Santalales; family Viscaceae; genus Viscum; species Viscum album. The sequence goes on along the minus strand of OY728123.1, from coordinate 608,093,648 downwards.
GAGAAAAAAGGGATAATATCTTATACAAGAGTCGAGGGATGTAAATGTGAAGATTGTAAGAATTTATTTAATTTATTTAAGTTATTCATGTTAATTCAAATCATGATATATTGTGATCAATTTTTTTTCAAATATTCTATATAGGAATCCCTTGTGGAGAAGAACACACATGAGACCTTCATACCTAAAGATATGAAGGATATGTTAGCTACTACATTGGGAAAGCCCGAATAGTCGGGTTGTGTATGAGGATACGTGGCAGGCTTATCAATAAAATAAGTGGTTGGTCATTTTGGAGATTCTTCCAAGGGGGATGTATATAAAAGGAAAATAGAGACTTTAGTAGCTAAAGTTAAGGATATGAGTAAGATGATGGAGGATAGAATCGGATATTGGGTACAGTCGATGTTTTTAGTCATGTAAAAATAGTTTCATGCCACATATCTCACTCCTCCACCTTAGCTTGTAGATCTCACTCCTCCACCTCTGCCTGCAAATCCCACTCTTTCACATGCTCCTGCTTATCCAACTCTACACCTCTTCCTCCATAGCATCCCAATTATTGTGAGTTGTATGTTAAGGATCCCCAACATTCTATTATTGCACGTGGGATTATATATTATATTAGGGATATTATTCATCATAAACAGATAGATATGGAGAATCATAGGGTCATTGTGTAGGATATTATAGATAGATCAGCAACAATATCATTTCCTACAGATTAGGTTACTATAGTTGGACAAAGTGTTGGCCATTTTTTAGTTTGACCATCTATACTTTTCTGAAAATTTACTAGTGAAGTATGTATAGATTATATCCTTTATTTCATATTAGTGTTAAATTTATTTTAATATTTTAATATTTATATGTTTATATATGTTTATATATATATATATATATATACAAGAATACCTTAAAGGTAGAGAAATATTGTATAGACAAACATGCTGCTATGACTTCTGATACTATTTCTTCTAGACTTGATAGATTATTAACATATTCATCACTGTTTTTTGAAGTTTATGAACTTCCAAAGGATGTTAACATTTTTGGGCGTGCATTAACTAGGGTGATTTTAAAGAGAGATATCATGGAGCATGTAACTAGAGATTTATTGGGCATCAACACGATACAATTATTTTCCATGCAAATAAATTATTATATAGCTTTCAGTTATTTTAATTTATTGAGAGTTAATACTTGTGTTTTTTGTGTATTAGGTATCTTTATACACTTTGTGTTTAGTATGATGCAACATTAGTATATGAATTTTTTGACCCAAAATGTAGGTCAACAACAGTGTGGGCAATGAGTGATACATAAAGAATAATATATATTGTTGAAAGATTTCAAAATAATACAATTCAGTATTGGATGCTTCTATATCATTAAGGGTATAAGACATATTTTTTAACTGTTATTTCTCTTAACTGAATAATCACTCACATTTTTTTAAAATATTAGTGGCCATTGGATGTTGTGTCTTTTTTCAAGAGTGAAGACATCTTATTCATTATGTTGAATACATGGTGACATGTAATAAAGTTATGTGAAGTATTGAAAATTTAAGTTCGGTTATTTGAATACATGTATATTATAATGAATTTTAATTTTATTATAAACTTTCCATTAATTTAACTTTTAATTATATTAAGAATACATATCAAATGATATTTTTTTAATTTACAGCTTTTTTATGACTCCCTCTCATATATTACACTAGTGCTAAATCACATACAAAGAGAATGGATGGAATATTTCATGAGTTTGATTGGGTTTTAGTTTATTTGTAATATATATTGTAACGTTTAAATTATGTATCATAATGTTAAAATGATTTGAATTTGTGATATTTTTTTCTAGTTGTTGTACTGTGGTTTTTTTGTTTTTGGTTTTTATGTTTTACTGATGGGGGGCTATATTTGCATTTAATTTTTTTTAAATATTTTGAATGTCGGTTATAAACTAACCGACTTGAAAATTTATGAAATCTTTTTATCCCATCGGTTTTTATATAACCAACCTGGAAAACAAATTTCCACGTCGATTATTTAAATAGATGATGTGATAAACCTCATCGGTTATCTATATTTAGTTGGTTTTTCACATCATTTTTTCAAAAAACCAACATGAAAAACAAATTTACAACGTTGCTTATAATAACCTCAAGAGAAAACCAATGTTAGAAACCCAAAAAACCCGATGTGAAAAAACCTTTTTTCATCCTATGAACAAAAGATGGAACGCGGGAATAAACACTTATAAGAAGAGGGGTTAGGGTTGTGATGTAACCGATAGAAGAGAGCGATTGGAGAACCTTAGGGGAGCCACAATTCGGGGTGGATGGGAAGGGAATAGGGTTGTGTGGAATTGATGGAAGATGGAAGATGGAGGGAAGATAATTGTCCACAATCGTAGGGAGGAGGTGGAGGCGAAGAGGCAGAGATGGGAAAGATGAGGGGATGGGTTGGTTGAGGCGAAAAGGATAGTAAGCATGAAGTGGGGATGATGAACGTGAGGTGGAGTCCCACACATGAAGAGGGAATAAATTTAAAGGTGATGGTGGCATGTGGAAACTGGGTGGACCTGATGATGACACGTGTCTGGAGAGGCATATCTCTCTATATAATTAAAGATAATTATTGACAATGGAAATTTAGAGGTGTGAAAAAATTTAAATTATCTAATTTTATAAAAATTACGTTTTCAAGTGAAAATATCCATCGAAAATGCTGGCGATGTGAAGTCATCAATCACGTGCGAGGTCCGTGAGTAACGACTTTCTTCCCCATGAGCTGCCTTGTTCAGACGGGCAAGATGTAACTCATCATAGTTTTCACAGCGGTGTTCAGATTGAAGCTCCAGCAGTCCAGGGATGTTGCCAAAACAAAACTCTCATCTTCGTGGTTGGACCAGTTGTCCCAGTCTATGTCGGCGCCGTAAAAGGGGAGATCGCACAGGGACAGTACATCCTCTACTTCATCAAAATCCTCAAAATCGACGAGTCTAGCGATGGGTTTTTGAAAAGTAGGTCGGGAGTCATTGTCCGAGTATCGTGGAGTGGCCCTATTCTTCGTTAGTCGGTATTATAAAATATTTTATTTTATTCATTTCGACGTATATATTTTTTATGATATTTTACTATTCCCAATACCTTGTAGAGGAACTACCTTGTAGAGGAACTACCTTGAGAATAAAAACCGCGCGATTCTCAAAACTAAAAATAATTTCCCTCCGATTATTTTAAAAACTCCCTCCATCTTTTCAAATGGAACTTCCCATTTTTTAATGAATAAAAATCATAAAATTCCCTCACTTTTATTTATTAAATATTAATTCTTAAGATCGCATCCTCATCATTATACATATTAAAGATTTCTTTTGATTTAAATCTTTACTTAGTATCAATGTCTCAAAGTATTATCAGATTTACAAGTTATCATCACATTAACCAGGTGAATGTTTAAAATAACCTAGGGATTTCATACATACAATGATCTATCCATCCAAAAACTCATTTTGTATCACTTCTATGGTCATGTAATTATATCCTTTTCATTAACTCCTATAAGAAGCGACACCACTTCTAAGTTCACATAGAAAAAATTTACAATATGTTTCCATTATTAGAACACATAACTCATCGAGTCTTAATATTTTGTAAAGAATTTATAACTTAACCTCTAGTCATAACGTACGATATTGACAACAAGTAGTTTGGGTTATAATTGTCAATATCAACAATCATATTCATAGCTTGCTTTTACCCATCAAACATTTTGATTAGGATCTACTTAAAGAAAATGTTAGGTTTCCATGACAAAAATTATTCATTCTATGGGTTTTAAGCCGGTCTCTATTAGTTGTACAAATGATCTCTCTCGACAGAAATTTTGTAAACGGATCTGCAAGGTATTTACATGATCACTCATAGACAATTTTCATGATACCATGTTGTAACAATTGTCTTACATAACCGCGTCTCAAACTTATGAGTCTAGACTTTCCGTTGTACACGATACTATATGCTTTTGATAAAGTTTCTTCATGTCACGACCCGTCCTCAGGGCCCGTGCCCTGACTACCCCAAACCCGCCTTTTATAGGCCAGAGACTGGTGACTAGCACCAAAGGCGTAAATCTCTAAGCTGGGAAGACATTGCCTTTATGAAAATAAACAAACATAACAGAATACGCTACAGGAAGTAAACACTAAGTGAATACTGTATACAAAAAGTAGTGTTGAAAGTAAAGGGGCCTGAAATACAAGCCCAACAGTAAAGTACAGGTACAACAGAAAGCAAGTACAACTGAAAAAGGGACAACAGCTAAAAAGGGCAGCTCCTGGAACGTCCGTCGAGTATCCTACCTGAAGGGTAGGTACAGATGTCCACCTCAGCACTCCACGTCTATCGGTCTGCTCCGTCTACCGTCTCGCTGTGTGGTCCACCTCCGGGTACCGTCCGGTCCTGGCACGCTCTCTGCCTCAGTCAACACTGTCCGTTGTCTGCATCCAACACAACAAGGTGCGGGCATAGCCCGTGCAGGGGTGAGTATAACGATACTCAGTGGGAACCTCGAGACCCCGAAAGGTCTCCCAGAATCCACAAAGGATAAACCACAGAAGAAAGATACAACCACGAAGTATCAACCAACCCTACTTAGATATATGCCCATACATATACCTAAGTTATCAATCTCAGTTCAGCTCCAACTCTCGAGCCCAAGCACAACCTAGTCCACACATGAAAGAAAAGTCAATCACATCGATGATAATGATTAAAAATCAAGACTCAGCTCACACAGATATACATCTTTTGTATAGCGATAGAGATGATCAAATGTAGTCACTGATTCATCTAAGCTGTCGGACCCACGTAGGATACTAGACCAGCTAAACTGTCAGACCCACGTAGGATACTAGACCAGCTACTCTGTCGGACCCGCTCAGGATACAAGTACAGAAGTCAAACTGTCGGACCCACTTAGGATACAAGTACAGTAGTCATTGCTGTCGAACCCACGGATGATTCAAGTACAGTTGTCGTCGTCGTCGAACCCACGGAGGATTCCAGTATGGTAGTCGTCACAGTCGCAGCCAGCTCTAGGGTTCCCGCACACAACACGCTCGATTCCGGGAGGGTTCGCTCCTCTAGCCAAGGGATCGATACATCAACTATCACGAAGTCTGGAGTTGATGTATCCTGAAGTTCCGTCTCGTCAAAAGAAACCCAACGCGACAGACGACGCGTCAATCGGACGCCCGGTCTGAGAGTTATTGGTTCTTCCGTTCCAGGGACCCGGTTGGAATTACGCTCGTTCCAAACCCGTCTGTTTTCCAAAGTCTTCTAAAACTCACTTAGAGTATCACAAAAGGACCGCTTCGTCGCGAGGGTCCCAGTGCTGCAGATGGCGCGTTGATCGGACGCGCGGTCTTAATGTTATTCACTTTTAAGTGAAACGGGTCCGGTCCGTCAAGCCCAGTGGGCTGCCGGGTCGGCTCGACCCAGTTCGGCGGGTCCGACACGGCCCGGTGGGGCGCGGCCCGACCCGGTGGGGCACGACCCGACCCGGCGGCAGGCGGCCCGACCCGCGCAAGGGCGCGGCCCGGCCCAGCAGCAGGCGGCCTGGCCCGCGGCTGACCGCGGCTCGGCTAGCTGGCCGAGCTGGTGCGGGGGCGCGACCCCCCTGATTTTCCAAACCGGCGACGCCGCCCCTCCTGTCTGGCCGGCCGAAACCGGCAGGTCTTCCCGGCGCGCGCGGCCCACACGGGCGGGCCGCGGTTCTCCCGCGCGGCACCTGCGGGTGCCGCAACCTCCTTCAACCCGGTCGCCTGCTGGCCGGTTCGCCGCCGAAGCGGCCCGCGGTGCACGGGTCGCGGTTCTTCGCAGCGCGGCGCCACGGTTCTCCAGCCAGGTCGGCTACGGCCGACCGGTTCGGTTCGACTGCCGAGCGGCCCGCGGATGCGGGCCGCGGTTTCCTCCACGCTGCCGGTGCGCGGCCGCCGCCACGGGTTGCTGCCGCCTCCGTTCGCCGCCGCCTCCGGTCGCCACCGCCTCCCGTTGTCGCCGCCAAAATATTCAAGAACCATCGGAAGGTCGTCGGGCCGTGTTCGTTCGGTCCGCGCCCTCCATGTTAGGCGATATCAATTGGCCGAAGACAATACAAGCATTCACCAAGGATGAAATATAATCTCATTCACTTAAAATTATATCAAACCCCCTACCTTGATTCCGATGCTCGCTTGTCCGTGTTGCGGGAAGAGGATCTGAAGTCGGTGTCGATTTGTTGACATCGGGGTGCGTCCAAGGAGGAAGCGTAGTCGATGTTTCCTCGCAGACGATGTCTCCTCCCTTGACGCGGAGGAAGAAGAAGAATGACGGCGTTCCTCGTGAGCGTCGCCTCACATTCTTGCCTCGGTCGTCAAGAGGATATCGTTCCTCGTGTTCTTCATTGGTGAGGGATGAAGCTCTCCTCCAAATCTCCAAAGGCTCCACCACCAAATATTTGCCAAGAAAATATAATATTAAGGCTCCCCAATTTTAATAGAATTGTCATGCAATTCAAATTGATTCAAAAGAGGTGCCAACTAATTAATGAAGATATTAATTAAATAGGTTGGCACATTCAATGGGTGAGAGGTGGAAAGACTCCACCATAATAAATGAGAGGTGTTGTCAAATTAAATAAAGGGGTGTTAATGGTGAGTTTAAGGGAAGTTGAAGGGTTAGGGGCTCGTGTGGGCCCCACCACACATTATCCTCTCATGGGAGGTTATGTGAGTGTGGGCCCCACCTCTAACTTCCCCTTGTAGGAAATAACCACCACCAAACAATAAAATTGCGTACAACAATTTTATTTATTTTAATATAAATCCCCAAAAATTAACTTCTCCTCCCGAGCAAACGCAACTGCGGTAAAGGTCCCCTTAAGAGAATGTCGGTGCTGCGAGTTCATCGGTGCCCTTAGATTTCAATTCCGAGCACCGGTTCAAAAGATAGAGAAACTCGCACGTACATTTACTGAACGTACCCGAACAAAATTTCAGAAATTGATTCCAGGCACACCGGGCCTCGGAATCAGGCGCCGTCAAAAACTGCGGACTCGCAATAATCCAAAGAATTTAAGAAAAAAATTTTCTTGAAATTTCCGGGTCTTTAAATTACCCTCACCTCAGGGCTTTACGTCCCCGTAAAGCTACAACACACACTAGGGAAACAAATGAGGGTACTGAGTACGCATCTGAGCCTCCCGCTCCCATGTGCTCTCCTGGAGGTTCCCGTGCTGCCAACGAATGCGCACCATAGGAATCGACCGTCCACGTAGGACCTGCTCCTGTCGATCCTCGATCTCTACCAGGACCTCCGTTAATGTAGCCCCGTCATCGATGTCCAGCTCCCCATGATCGATGATGTGGGTCGGGTCGTGCACGTATCTTCTCAGCTGAGATACGTGGAAGACGTCGTGCACCCGATGAAACTGAGGTGGAAGGGCCAAACGGTAAGCCACCTCGCCTACTCTATTGAGGACCTGGAAAGGTTCGATGAATCGTGAAGATAACTTGTCGCCCCGGCCAAATCTCCATAGATCTCGTCGAGGTGAGACTCGTAGGAATACGTGGTCGCCATCCTCGAACTCCAGTAGTCTCCGTCTCCTATCAACATAGGACTTCTGTCTGCTCTGTGCAGTCTTCATCAGCTCCTGGATGATCTGCACCTTCTCCGTCGTAGCCTGCACCATCTCTGGTCCTACGAGTGGTGACTCCCCAGGGACAGTCCAACACAGAGGTGATCTGCAAGGTCGGTCGTACAGTGCCTCATATGGTGCCATCTCGATGGTGGAGTGATAGCTGTTGTTGTACGCAAACTCCACCAAGGGTAAGTGATCCTCCCAGCTGCGACCAAAGTTGAGAACACATGCACGGAGTATGTCCTCGAGAGTCTGAATGGTCCTCTCAGTCTGACCGTCTGTCTCAGGATGGAAGGTGGTACTCAAGCGAAGCTGTGTCCCAAAAGCCTCCTGTAACCCCTTCCAAAGCTGGGAAGTGAAACGAGCATCTCGATCGGAAACGATAGTCGATGACACACCATGAAGCCGTACGATCTCCTGAACGTAGAGGCGTCCCAAGCTCTCTACTGAGCCCTGCTCTATGATCGGTAGGAAGTGGGCCGACTTGGTGAGTCGGTCGACAATCACCCAGATAGAGTCGTGTCCTCTGGATGTACGTGGAAGCCCCGTCACGAAATCCATGGATATTCCGTCCCACTTCCACTCCGGAACCTCTAAGGGTTGTACCAAGCCTGCTGGTACCTGGTGCTCCGCCTTCACTTGCTGACAAGTGAGGCATCGTGAAACGAACTCTGCTACAACCTTCTTCATACCCGGCCACCAGTGCTGTCATCTGAGATCCTGATACATCTTCGCCACACCTGGATGTACCGCTAGAGGGGAAGTGTGAAACTCTCTCAGCACCTCCTCCTGTAATGAAACTAGTACCATGGTACGTCCCTTAAAGAGGACGACGTGCTCCCATCTTTCAGAAAATCCATTAGGCGCCTGCCCTGTGGATATTTGAGCATGTCGCATCTCACAGTCAACGTCCCCACGTTGTGCCTCTCTGACTCGCTGAAGAAGTGAAGGAGTGACTGTGAGAGACTAAAGAAAGGCTGCTCCATCTCTATCCATGAAGGATATCTGCAACGCGACTAGCTGCTCTGTTGCCTCTCCTAGCAGCTGAATGCCCGATCTCCTGCTGAGAGCATCTGCTACAATTTCCCCCTTCCCAGGAGTATAGACTATCTCGAAGTCATAGTCCTGGAGGAACTCGATCCATCGCCGCTATCTCAGGTTCAGGTCCTTCTGCGAGAAGATGTACCTGAGACTCTGGTGGTTAGAATAGATTGTAAAGCGCTCGCCCATCAGATAGTGTCGCCACATCTTCAAAGAAAAGACCACTGCTGCTAACTCCAGGTCATGGGTAGTGTAGTTCTGCTCGTGCTGTCTCAACTTCCGTGAACCATATGCGATCACTGCTCGCTCCTGCATCAGGATACATCCGAGTCTGGTCCCTGATGCGTCGCAGTAAAATATGTACCCTATGCTTTCCTCCGGTAGCCTCAAGATGGGCACACTGGTCAATCTCTGCCTCAGCTCCTGAAAGCTCTACTGACATCTATCTGACCACATGAAGAGTTTCCCCTTTTTCGTCAAAGCTGAATCCACTGCAACTCCAGTCTCTGAGATGACGTGTCCCAAGAAGTGAACCTCTCGAATCTAGAACTGACACTTCGAGAGCTTACCATAAAGATGGTTCTCTCGGAGTGTATCCAGAACAACCCGCAAGTGGTAGGCATGCTCCTCCTCAGTAGTTGAGTAAATCAGTATGTCGTCGATGGAAACTACGACAAATCGATCAAGATAAGGATGGAAGATCCTGTTCATGAGACTCATGAACACCGCTGGAGCGTTGGTTATGCCGAAGGGCATAACCAAGAACTCGTAGTGGTCATACCGACACCTGAAGGCCGTCTTCTTCACATCCTCGTCTCAAACTATGAGCTGGTGATAGCCTGAACTGAGGTCTATCTTTGAGAACCATCGTTCTCCCTTGAGCTGATCAAAGAGGTCGTCAATCCTCGGGAGTGAGTACTTGTTCTTCACAGTCACCTAATTCAGGCGACGGTAGTTGACAAACAGTCGCAAGCTCCCATCCGCATTCTTGGCGAACAAAATCGGAGAAGCTCAGGGTGAAACACTGGGTCAGATAAATCCCTTTCCCTGAAAGTCCTCTAGATGTACCCGCAGCTCACGAAGCTCAGCAGGAGCCATCCGATATACTGGAGTAGATATCGGTGATGTCCCGGGGTACAGGTCTATGTAGAAGTATACCTCTCTGCGAGGAGGTAGTCCTGGAACGTCGTCAGGAAAAACATCCGCATACTGATCCACTACAACAGGAAAACTCGGACTATGCACATCAACCGCTCTGAGGATGAGACTCGGAAACTGATGTGTGATCGGCTGCCCTCTCCTCTGCGAAAGTCCATCCTGCGTTGCAAAGGCTCCCTTTTCACCGGTGAAGGTGAACCTGGTCCCATCCGTGTGGACACATCGCACTTTGCGCCTAATACAGTCGATCTGAGCATGGACCGTAGATAACCAGTCCATACCCAAGATGACGTCGTAAGGCCTCGACACCGCTACAAGAAGATCCCAACCAAAGCTCTTGCCTCCTAGAGTAAGATCACACTACCGACACCAGTGTGTAATCGTCGAGTCTGCTCCCGTAGGAGTCTCTAGCCATAAGGATCGAGCCAACGCCTCTGTCGGAATCTCCGAGCTCCGAACAAGGACAACAGAAATAAAAGAATGACTCTCACATGTGTCTATAAGTACTGCATCAAGGGTGGAGTAGACACAGATAGTACCTCGAATCATCTCAGGTGCGCCGTAGTCATATGCCTCGACTGCCTAGGGCTGAGCCCGCCTCCTCCGCCAGCTCCCTGTAGTCGGGGTGGACCTCCTGGTGGTGGTGGTGGTAGGGCCTCAAAACGTCATCCACCACCTGCTACTCGGCCAGCTCCTCTGCCATGTCTGCCCACTCCCGGTGGACCACCACGGTCGAACCTCTGCCTCTGCTTGGGAGGTCCCTCTACTGTCTGCTGCTCATCCGTATGGCGGGTCAGACAGTCTCGAGCCATGTGACCATGCCCGCCGCATTCATAGCACTGCCTGCTCCTCGTATAACTGGCTCTGTTTCGTGTGCCCCGCACAACCGAACTTGTATCCTGAGATCGCCCACCTGATGGACTGGTCTGCTTGGACCTCTGTGTCATCTGTATACTGCCAGCTGTAGAAGACTCCGCTACGTATCGCCCTACGGTGGGTCTCGCCGCTGGTGACTGTTTAGCGAGAAATCTCTCCACTAGAAGGGCTCGCTCTAGCACCCCCACCTACGTCAGGATGCTGAGAGGAATTGTCGACGCCCTGATCTCATGTATGAGTCCCTGCTCGAAGGTCCGGGCCCTGAAGAACGGGTCCTGCACCATATCCATGGAGTAGCGTGAGAGGTCGGTGAACCTCACTGAGTACTGAGCTACTGTCATGCTGCCCTGCTGCAGATGAAGTAACTCCTGAATCCACACCGCATGAAGGGTGGCCGGAACAAATTCCGAGCGGAAGAGACTCTCGAAGTCTGTCCAAAGTAAAGACGCCTCGTCATGCACCTGGAGCATCAGGCTCCACCATCTACCTGCTGCTGCGTGCAGGAGACTTGTGTCAAGGATCACCATAATGTCTGCTGATGTCCCCACCAATCTGAAAACTCTGATGACAGCCTCTAGCCAATCCTCAGCTGCCTGTGGGTCCGTCTCTCCGCGGAACCTGGGCGGCCTCTGTCGCTAGAACTCGTGCAACACACTCAGGCGGTGTGCACTCTCTACTGCTGGGGCTGGTGGTATCGGTGACCTAGCAGGTAGTGGTACCACTGATGCCTCCACTGTGATGGGGCCCTACACCAAGGCCTCGTCGCTCGGTGGGCTACCATCTCGTACGTAACTCAGAACCCTAGCTGGATACCTTTGTGGGGCCATCCTGAAAAGAAACAGGTGTGCCACGATCAAACACTATACCTGGTGAGTTGACACAAAGTAATCTCAAAGAAAACTTTGGAAACACACATACAATTAGTGTTTTTGTGCACTAAGTCAGAAATCAGAGGTTACGGTCCTGGTGTATGGATACGTCGGCCACCGCACCAACACTGGACTCCCTGGACTAAAAAACACACTCAATACTCTTAACACTATTGCTTCACAGAAAATAATGATTAGAGTTCTGAGTTCTACGGTAGAACCGAATCCACTTATACCAATTTTTCACGACCCGTCCTCGGGGCTCATGCCGTGACTACCCCAAGCCCACCTTCCATAGGCCGGGTGCTGACGACTAGCACCAAAGGCGTAAATCCCTAAGCTCGGAAGACACTGCCTTTATGAAAGTAAACAAACACAATAGAGTATGCAACATGAAGTAAACACTAAGTGGATACTGTACACAAAACGTAGTGCTGAAATTAAAGGGGCCAGAAATAAAAGTCCAACAGTAAAATGTAGGTACAACGGAAATCAAGTACAACTGAAAAAGGGACAACAAATAAAAAGGGCAGCTCCTGGAACGTCCACTGAGTATCCTACCTGAAGGGTAGGTACAGATGTCCACCTCAGCACTCCACGTCTATTGGTCCGCTCTGTGTACCGTCTCGCCGTGCGGTCCACCTCTGGGTACCGTCCAGTCCTGGCTCGCTCTCTGCCTCAGTCAACGCTGTCCGTCGTCTGCATCCAACACAACGAGGTGCGGGCATACCCCTGCAGGGGTTAGTATAACGATACTCAGTAGGAACCCCGAGACCCCCAAAGGTCTCCCAAAATCCACAAAGGATAAACCACAAAAGAAAGATTCAACTAAAAAGTATCAACCAACCCTACTTAGGTATATGCCCATACATATACCTAAGTTATCAATCTCAGTTCGGCTCCAACTCTCGAGCCCAAGCACAACCCAGTCTACACAAGAAAGAAAAGTCAATCACATCGATGATAATGATTGAAAATCAAGACTCAACTCACATAGGTATACATCTTTCGTATAGAGATAGAGATGATCAGATGTAGTCACTGATTCATCTAAGTTGTCAGACCCACGTAGGATACTAGACTAGCTAAGCTGTCAGACCCACGTAGGATACTAGACCAACTACTCCGTCGAACCCACTCAGGATACAAGTACAAAAGTCAAACTGTCGGACCCACTTAGGATACAAGTATAGTAGTCATCGATGTCGAACCCACAGAGGATTCCAGTACAGTTGTCGTCGTCATTAAACCCACAGAGGATTCCAGTACGGTAGTCGTCGCAGTCACAACCAGCTCTAGGGTTCCCGCACACAACACGCTCGATTCCGGGAGGGTCCGCTCCTCGAGCCAAGGGATCGATACATCAACTATCACGAATTCTGGAGTTTATGTATCCCGAAGTTCCGTCTCGTCAAAAGAAACCCAACGCGATAGACGACGCGTCAATCAGACGCCCAGTCTGAGAGTTATTGGCTTTTCTGTTCCAGGGGCCCGGTTGGAATTACGCTCGTTCCAAACCCGGACGTTTTCCAAATTCATCCAAAACTCAATTAGAGTATCGCAAAATTACCTCTTCGTTGCGAGGGTCCCAGTGCCGCAGACAACGCGTCGATCGGACGCACGGTCTTAATGTTATTCACGTTTAAGTGAAACGGGCCCGACCCGTCAAGCCCAGTGGACTGGCAGGTCAACCCGACTTGGTTCGGCGGGTCCGACCCGACTGGGGGGTCGGCCCGGCCCGGTGGGGCGCGGCCCGACCCGGTGGAAGGCGGCCCGACCCACGCAAGGGTGCGGCCCAGCCCGGCGGGGTGCGGCCCCCCCGATTTCCCGAACCGGCGGCGCCGAGTGGCGCCGCCCCTCCTGTCCAGTTGGCCGAAACCGGCCGGTCTTCCAGCGTAAGGATCGAGTCAACGGTTCTACCAGAATCTCGAGGTTTTGTACAAGACATGTGACTATAAGGGAATGACTGACACCTGTGTCTATGAGTACGACATCTAAGGTAGAAAAGACACAGATCGTACCTCGAATCATCCCTGGAGCCCCTGGGTCATATGCCTCGACCGCATGCAGCTGTCCCCATCCCTGTCCCCCAGCTCCCTGAGCCTTGTGCGGACCTCCTGGGGGTGGTGTTGGAAGTAAGTCGAAGCGTCTACCACTACCTGCAGCTCTCCCTGCTCCTCTGCCATGTCCACCGCCTAGCAGATCTTCCTACTCTGTTCTCTGCCTCTGTCTCGGTGGCCCATCCACCACTTCCCTGTCAGCAGCCCGACGTGTCTGGCAATCTCTAGCGAGATGCCCCCGACCGTCGCATGCGTAGCATCGCTTCTCCCTACGCTGACTGGATCCAGCCTGAGATCCCTGGACTGTCGATCCCCTGTTGTAGGTCCTCCTATGACGTCTCCCACGTCCAGATCCCTGCGTCTGACATCGGCTCCCTACTGCCGGTGTCTCCGCACCTGTCTGCCTGCTGCTGACTGCCGGCGGCTGTCTCTGCTCTGCCAAGAAGCTCCCGATCACCAAGGCCCGCTCGAGCACTCCAACATAGGTCGATATGCATAGAGGCACGACACTAGCTCAGATGTCTCGCCGTAGACCTTGCTCAAAGGTTCGAGCCCTGAAGTACTGATCCCTGACCATATCCATCAAGTACCTGGCGAGGTTGGTGAAGCTTGATGAATAGTCAGCCACTGTCATACTACCCTGCTGGAGCTGAAGAAGCTCTTGGATGCGCACAGCTCTCAGTGTAACTGGAGAGAACTCCTCCCTGAAGAGTCGCTCAAACTCTGTCCATGAAAGAGTCTCCTCGTCATGAGTCTGCGTGGTCAGACTCCACCATCGTCCGACCGAACCCTGAAGAAGGCTCGCTCCTAGGATCACCATCTGGTCTGCTGGTGTCCTCACTAGACGGAAAACTCTAGTCACCACCTCAAGCCAGTCCTCAGCCGCCTGAGGGTCGGGCTCACCTCGGAACCTGAGGGGCCTCTGTCTCTGATACCACTCTGTCACGACCTGTCCCGGTGGGGCCCGCGCCGTGACTCCCCAAGCCCGCCTCCAATAGGCCAGGGGCTGGTGACTAGCACCGAGTAGGCATGTCACAAACATGGGAGGCATTGCCTAAGTACCTGTACACACACACACATCTCCAAGCCCACAAATGATGAAATGTAAAACACTAATGAACAAAAATGCATGCAAACAAGTAAACCCAACCAACAGAGTACGATGAAAGGTAGAGTACTATAAAAGTAAACTGGGCCAGAATACAAGCCCACCAAAAGCAAGAGTCTGAAAAACTGAAAAGTCCAACCTATAAGCACAAAGGTACTGGGACGGCTTCTTGTAGCCATAGGAACGCCTCGGCCTGTAGGAAACTCAGAAATCTCGGTCTTGTCCTGGTCCGCCCTGGACTCTGTCAAAAGGCTGCTCGTCTGCACAAGACACCAGACATGCGGGCAAAGCCTGTGCAGGGGTGAATATAACAATACTCAGTAGAGGACCCCGAAAACCACAAAGGAGTACACAAAGTAAAGGTACAATCATCTATGCATAATATATGTTTACAGAACATATAAAAAAAACCAGATATACTCAAAACCTAGACCCGCGGTCTAGAGACAAGTCACGCAACCGAATACCCCCGCAAGGGATTCCGTCTGGAGATTCTGTGATGCGCTCGTTCCGGGAGAACACACTCCATGAGTCTTATAGTTCTGATGACGTCCGTCCGAGGAGTGATGTTCGTCGGGAACCGTCACGAGATATAGCTACACTCATTATGGGAGACACACTCCTGAGTGGAAGGGTTGCGATAGATAGAAGCACTCATTACGGGAGACACACTCCTGAGTGGGAAAGATCTCGATACACAGATGAGGATCACTGCTAGGGCCATGGAGGATACTGCGACTCATCCGAAATTCACTTTCTAGGTAGAGGATCAACGCCCGGTAAAGTTGGTCACACCGATGCCTGACTCTACCTAAGGTCTGGAATGGATAGAGGATCTCGATCTAGGCCTCTCGGATGGATGCCTGACTCTATCACAGAAAAGTCCTGATGAAGGGATCATAATTCGGCGTGAGGGAATGATGCCTGGCCTTCAGGGGAAAAGAAGAAGGGGCACTAACCCAAACGAAATATGTTCAAGGCATGGTGAACAAAAGGACCAAGCCGTTCTCCAAAAAGTACACGACGTGTAGAAATGATACACACCGTGTTGTATGACCCCGGGTACTGCCCGTGTACAACGGCCCGTGTCGTGAGGCTGGTCATGTAGAAAAATTTATACACGGCGTGTAGTACGGAGTACACGCCGTGTTTGGTTGATTGGGGCTGGCTCCGTGTACTCTGGCCATGTGCCCGTACACGGTCACCAACCCGTGTACTCCAACCCGTGCAATATGCACACAGGGTGACCTGCGCTGGTGACCTCGCCTGGCCGGGTGAGGGAGTACACGGTCGTGTACTCCATCCCGCGTCCATGTATCCCCGGGATACACACCGAGCTCCGCATATCCGCCTCTGCCGAGATGTACACGCCGTGCCGCCTGAAGCCGTGTAGTGCATCCCGTGTCCGTGTACCACCCGAAGTACATGCCGAGCTTCGGGGAAGGTATAACACGCCATGTGAACGGGGTCACACGCCGTGTGATCCTTCTCTGACCCCGAAACCCTAGCCACCACCATCAGAACTACACAACGTGTTCTTCGGAAGTACACACCGTGTATTCTGGAAATTTACAGAAACGCGGACCTCCACCGTCGCGCCTCCCATGGTGCTTCGATCATTGATCCGACCGTCCGATCGCCACGAAACCTTGAGGTCTTGGTCACCCCGAAGCCATGAAGCTGTTTCCGTCGTTTTCGGGCCTCCGATCGGCTCCGAAAACATGATTGATCTTCCCGCGTGAAGAAGGATCGAAGAACGCCCTTTCTGATCTGGTCCGATTTGTCGACCGCCATCATCGCCGCACCTCCATGAGAACGTTGCGATGTCGAACCTTCGGTTTGGGATCGTTGCGTCGCAGAACAGATGCGCAACGATCCGTTTTTCGTCGCCCCGCGAAGAACGCGAAGAACGCACGGGGAAAAGGAGGAAGAGATCCAAATAAACAAATTGAGGGACGAACCTCCGCCGTCGTGCGTCACGGCGTTGATCTGTTCCCGTTAATAGGTTTAAATGGAGCAGAGATCAATATGAATATAAAGCATGGATTAATTCCCCAAAATCATCCCAAAGAAAACCCTCCCGCAAGAATGTACGGATCCACAGATCAACTTGTTCGTGGTTGATCCGCGTTCGTCGTTTAAATTCAAATACGAGGAAAAGAAAAATCAAAACAACAACCCCTACCTTTTGAAAGGATCGATCGTTGACAAAGGCGCCGTGATGCCGTTGTCGTCGTGATCCTTCAATGCCGGCGCAACGATCCTTGGTTTTGATCCGTTGTCGTTTGTCGTCGAGAATTGCTCCAACGCCTCGCGGATTCGGCAGAGGTTCTTCTCAAGCATTGCCAACGATCAACAATTGGTTAACCCATTAAAAAGGGAAACAAGTTGACATTTAATTACGCGGCAGCATTAATGACGTTGACTTGCCATTTTGAAGTTATTATGACGCGTCATTAATTTAGGAAATTGCTGCACTGTCACCACGCTGCAGCGGATGTTTCCTTAAAAGAAATAAAACAAACTGGTTATTTTATTTTATTTTATTTTACGTAAAACGTCCGAAAATTAACCTTTTTCCCTCAACCCGCGCCGGTCGAGGTTAGCCTCATTCTCAGGTAAAGTCGTCATCCCAAACGCAACAGTGCTCTCAGATTTTTAATCCGGGCATCCGTTTGGAAACTGCCACAACCGCGCACAAGTGCCGACTCACTTAACTAAAAAAGTTCAAACCACCATTCCGGGCTCACTGGACCTCGGAATGATGTTTCGTCTTCACGCCCGGTCTCAAAATAATTCCATATAATATTTAAAAATAATAAATGGAAAATCCGAGACATTACAATGCTAGTTCCATCGAATAGAGAAATGGTACTATTCTTTCCACATCTTACAGTCGAATCACACCTCAAGATCAACTAAAGAATTTTCCCTCGCCAGGAAATTCAACAGGTAGAGGATTAAGTCTTGGAGTTCGCCACACCAAAAATTAATCGAACTACAAAGAAGTTTCAAATATTAACATTGGGAAAGGAACTCGCCATAAATTCCCAAAGTTTAAGTTATTAAAGATTTGAAAAATTCATTCAAAATCAACCTCGCTAGTCGATATTAGAGTTTGAAATTGAAAACATTGAAGTGTGAACGATTAAAAGAAATGAAATAGAGTCAGTCTCACCAACTGACTCTAATTTCGTAAAAATAAAAGCAAATGAAGATTTATAGAACATAAACGAGAAGGTTTTAAAATTCCTGAGCTAAGAAAGTTCAACCTATGATCATATTGTTTAAAGTAGTGAAAACAACCAAAGACAGAGTATAAGAATTATGGACAGAGGGAAGAAGAACTCTCCTAGAACAACTCTACTTCCAGGCTCCTTTGTCTCCTGCTCTGCTCATATGTTTCTCCCAAAAGTCCGCCCTCGAAAAAGTGTGTGCCTCAAATGTGAATGAGTGCCTTGATCTGCTCTCGGATGGATGCGATCGTGGAATGAGTAAATTAATCTTCGTATCCTCTCCAAAAGATCATCTCGTAAAAATTAATGAATGCCCCTAAAATTCTGCTGATGCTCTACTTTAAATAACATCCTTCATTTAATGTTTGTCACCAGCCATCTTCCACCGACATAATATGTTTATTTAATGCGCACCACACACATGCATTTTTTCACGACTAACACGTCGCGCTAGCTTCTATCACGTTACTGACTTCTGATAATTCTATTGTGTGAACCTCGATGTTTTTCCATCTCTTGAAAGAACCTGCCCAAGAAGAACACATAGAACAATAAAAAACGAGAAGGAAATAGATAAATATTTAAAGTCATTAGTTTATTAAGAGTCATATAAAAAGTATTTATAATGTTATTGATTTTTATTACTTAAAGTTATTAATATTAATTATAAAGTTTATTATTTATATTTATTTAATTATGAATGTAATAAATTAATAATTATATTAAATTAAAAGTTTAGTATTTATTTAATTATCAAATTAATAATATTATTAATTAGTTTTTTATTGAAGATTTATGTTTTTTTATTTTAGATTATTATTTTTAATCTATTATAATAAATAGTTTTATTTTAAATATTACAATTAAAATTATTCAGTTATTGTAATTTATTTATAATATAATTTATAATTTATTATTAATTATTTTATTTTATTTATTTAATAATTCTGTTTTATTAATATTAATTATCTTATTATTATTATTAATTATTATTTTTAGGTTAAATTAAGTCTTCTTCCCCCCCCCCCCAATAATGCTGCAAAGTGGGGAGAGAAATTGGAATTTCTTTCCAGAGGCTGGCGCAAGGTTTCCCCAGTGGAACTCAGGCGAGCTCGGCTTCTCCTGTAGCACCAGTGGCAGACTCTTCCTGATAGCAGCAGCACAACTACTTTAGTGGCTTGACCTTATTCGTACAAAAATATAGAAACAAGGGGTCGGTGTTGGAGATGAAATGGTTCCAAGATAGGGAAATGGTGTGAGAGTTACGGTGCATGAGGTTACTCTATCATAGGAGATTAGAATGGAACCAGTTTGAAAGAGGAAATATGGTGAGACTGTAAAATAAATTATATGGAAGGAGGCTGAAGATGGTGTCAAGGGGTCGGTGTTGGAGATAGCTATGGAAGTGGTGGAAGGAAAGTCACGATGGCAGGAAAGAGACACTGTAATGGAACGATGCTGAGGATAAAATGGTTTCAGGAAACAGTGTGTGGTGTCAAGGTAGAGGTGGTGAGACAGTGAAAAGAATTGACAGTGGCACCGTTAATTGGGTTACGGTGGCAAAGACACAGTGAGACCATGCCAAGAGGTTACGGTGCCACCGTGAGTGAAACAGTGACAAAGGTTATGGTGACACTGTAAACCAGTAAGATAAATAGAGTAAAAAAATTGAAACTTAAATAAAAACTGAATAAAATAATAAATTAAAACTAAAAATTAATTGAAATAATTGAAAAATTAAGTACCTCTTAAACTTGAATAAACTTATAAAACCATTTAATCTAAAGTTAAATTATTTTTATCTTCTAAAATAAAATTGATTTAAATTAGTCAATTATAAAACAAAGTTAAATTATATAAAATAACTACTAAAAAAAACTAAATTATTAAAGTAAAAAGTTAGTTATTTTGTTATTATATACTTAAATTAATTAATGAAATTAATTTAACAAGAGCAGTAAGTTAATAAAATTAAATTTATAAATGTTGAATTGTTAAAAGATGGATAATAATTGGATTATATTACTTTAAATTAATTAATATTTAATACAAGAAATGTTGAATTAACAACTAAAAAATTTAACTTAAAAAAGGATATTAATTAATTAATTAATAGAATAGTCAAATTATTAATAATGAAGGCTCAGACACTTCACTAGATAATAAGTTTTTATACTCTAAAATTAAAGTAAGAAATAAAATAACTATTCATAGGATTAATATACACAATTAATTATAAAAATTGATTAAATAAAAAATTTTATAATAAAAATAAAAAAGTGAAATTATTTATTAAAAAGTGTTAAAATAAATAATTAAATTGATAAAATTTGAATAAAAAGATGTGAAAAAACATGTGTTTTAAAGACCACATCAAATTCCCCCACACTTAATCATTGTTTTTCCTCAAACAATTCCATGTTTTATTATCTTTGAGAAATAGAAAAAATGTTTTTATTATATTGGTGAAAATGTAACAAGTCCTGAACTTTCAATAGAGGACTCAAAACTTTCATTGGGCTTTAGAAAATAAATTGTTCAAATTTAGTCTTGCCCAGAACAAATACTCAGAGGGTAACCAAGATAACTATGAATCATCTAGCAATGAAGCTGTCATGCCTCATATGTGATACTGCTTAGTGAATAATTTCAATCCAGGCTTAAGTCCAAAGTCCGAGGGTAAAAAGTGGTAAATTTATCAGTGGAATTAAAAACTTAACCAAAAGAACTTTGCACTTTGAAATATCTCCTAGGTTCCAAAAATAATTTTTTTTGAATCACCTTAATGATACAACCAGATGACTCTTATATAAACCAATTGACCCCTTCTTCATCCAATGTTATTCATTCTCCTCACCTTAATGAACTCAATTTTGACCCTAAACACTTTATTTTATTTTTCCGAAGCCATGTATCATGTGCTAAGCACTATGCGATGAAATTATTGTAGGTGTACAGAGGGCTTATAATAAATATAAACACACCCAGCATCTAGGGTCTCATAGATTCACCGTGGTATCCCAGATGCCCAAACTACTCCAGTTTTAAAAGTTTTATATAAAAACCATTTACATTGGCTCATTAAGGTGATTAATTATTATAATTAAAATAAAAACGAATCCCCTGGGAAAAAGATCAATCTTCCAGTTCCAAAGATTATGATCACGACTCCGCTTAACAGGTTACCCATATCACTCTAAAAAATAGCTCCTAAACCAAATTTCCATAAAACCACTAAGGAAGGATCACTCAACAATCATCCAACCTCATTAAATTTAGATTCAAAGTAGTTCTTAACTACCCGAAAGGCACTGTACTTAGGCAAGAACCATTTGAAGAATGAAGCTATCCTAAAATTATGAAATAAATTTGAAAAATTTTACCCATTTTTTACAAAAAAGAATTAAGTTTTAGTGGGAATTGATGAGATTTCAGTTAAGCACAGTCAAGAATTGACCCCCTCCCCCACACTTAAAATCCAACTTGGTCCCCAAAGTTGAATTCTAAACATGGAGATGAACAATTTAACATTTTAAGTTCTTAATAGATTCTCAATTTAGTAGATTTATGTTATATATAAAGGGTCTCTTAAAAGTTCAAGAAGTATTGTTCACCACAATAAATAACTTATCAACAGGTTCACAAGAAATTACACACTTTAATATTTAGTCCAAAGAATAATTTTCAATACAGCTCAAAGGTAACATGTGAGGTGTAAGTGCACTGTGTATTGGGTGCAAACATTTTAACAGATTGAGTTCAATAATGTGTTCAATAGAACAGAAAAAATGAATGCTAAAACACCCCAACCTAAAGTAGATTAAATATAAAATATTTCAGCCTACATGTACCCCCCACACTTAATTTCATGCAGTGAAAATATTTTAATAACAATGAAATTTAGTTTTAAGCAATGTAGTACATACAAATTTTTTTATTTACATAGTGACATACAAAAAACTTTCATTCCAATATGAGAAAAATTTTCAACATATGCAGAATTTTTTAATTTCAGTAACAAGACATGTAGCAGAATTTTATACAGTATAAGCAAATTTTTTTTAATAGAAAACAAGAGTATGGATAATTGAAAAAATAACATGAAATAACTTCCCTATGAATTTTTTTTCAATTAAAGCTTCAGCAAGGGAATTCCACTCTTTCATGACAGCAGTAGAAACATCTGAAAAATCACAAGGCAAGTAGAAATAGATAGAAATTTTCAGTAGAGACACAACAAACATAAGGCAGGAAAGCAACACTTTATTCAACACAAAATAGTGCAGAAGTGAAATCAAAGAAAGAGCATGGGTTGGATCCCATGAAGCACTGAATTTAATGTCTTCAGTTAGAATTTATTAATTACAATTTTTTGTGTTTTATTGAAAATAAAAAAAACCATGGGTTTCCTCCCATGTTTTCTAAGTTTTAAATTCTTTAGCCAGACTTAACTTGAACTAACCGAAGTCACTAGGTGGATGTGTTTTCCTTAATAGGAACCACCACATGTGTTCGTCCCAATTTTTTTAACAGAATAATGAATTATGTGGGCACCATAATATAATAAAACAGAAACTAAAACCTCATAGCCTGAAATAACCACTAAGAGACACCCCTTGATAGTAGTAAGCATAGTGCTATGCACTTCTAGATTAAGTTCATATTTTTCAAGATTTGAATACACATGATGGAACAACACTAAACTAGATGCTCCGAGGGTTGTGACTTTATTCTCATGGCTATCTCTCTCAACTTCAACATTAAATATTTCACATTCAAGGGTGAAAATGGGTAAAATATGATTCATAGGTTCAAAAGGGGATTCAATAAAGTGCTGAACATAATCATGTTCAATGGAACTCAAGCATAAATCCACTTCTAAACCAATATCAACATCAAGATGATCTTTTGAACCCGACTCAGTTGATGATGGAAGTGATAGGTAAGGAAGAAAATTTATTTTATCATAAACAGATTTAGGTCTAACAATGTTTTAAATCTCTTCCAAAAGATCCTCATCTGTTAACTCACACTGAACATATAATGCTTCTATTAAATCAATTTTTCCTAGATCAAGTGTGTGTTCAACCTCTATTTCAAGTTGATGTTCAAATGGACCACTTTCCAAAACAATTTCTGTAGTGCATTCCAAAAAGTTCAGTTTATAGGTTCAAAACATGAAAGAGAAGTGTTCAGTTCAAGTTCAAAGATTTCAGATTCCATGTTACCCAGTTTAATTTTCTCATCCAGATTATACCCAATATCAAGTTCAACCTCATTATTCACAAAGTTATAAAAATTGGGTGAAGAGTTTTTAAAATTTGAAATTTCAACTTCAAGTTTGACTTCAACCTGAGTGACTTCATTCTCAAAATTTCTAAAAAAATGATTTTCCCCAATGTATGAATTATGAAGAGAACTGGGCATTCCTTTTTAATATATTTCCATTAATCTTCAGAATTGTCCAACTCAACAACATCAAATATTTTTCTTGGATTTTCAATGTTTTTTTCTTGAATTTGTGTGTTATTTATGCCCAAATTAAGTTCAACAGAATCAGATTTTTCAATGTAAAAAGTTTTCTTCCCAGTTCGACTATCACTTTCCTCTTAAAATTGATTTTCAAATATTTTATAAACATTTTCTTTTTAATTTTCTTCAAATTATTCTTGTTCCTTAACCCTATGTTGTAATTCCAAAAGCATGTTTTCTAATCTTTTCATTTTTTATCTTGATATTGAGAATCTCTATGTTGAATTTCATGGGTTTTAGTTAACCAAGTGTTCCATAGTTCCACCCTAGCATCCAATTTAGAATCAATAAGGTCAATTTTAGCTAGGGTGTCAGGATTGAGGACAAAATATTCATTTTCTTCAATGTAATCAATCTGTTGTGGTTGGTTATAAACACACTACTAGGCAGTGTGCCCATAACAATCACAACATACACAGTGAGGCCCAATTTGATTCAAGTTCTTATGAACTTCCATTTTTTACTAGAAGAGATTAAACACAAAACAGCTCACAGTGAAACGGATTTTTCAAAAATAGAACAAGCAGCAGATATAGTTCACTGATTTTTTTAAAGAAAGTTTTTTGTTTGTTTGTTTTTTATGTTTTTTTAAATGTTATTTATTTATTTTTCTAACCCTAGACTCTCGGCGCGTTCCATCGCAGGCAACGATGCCAAATTTTGATGGAGTTGGAGGTCATCATGTGCCTAAAAATTACATTTATTACTCCTACACTAGCACAATGGTGCAAGGTCAATCCACATAGAATGTTGGTGAGTATTACTAAGGTTTTTGAATTTTAAACCCTCACTGTTTTCAGTAGTGGGGATAACATTTTTTCACTTAAATTTTCCTTTAAAATTTTCTTATATATTGGAATGAGGAAAACAAGTAATCAAGAAAAGAAAAATCCTAACACTAACTAAAACTGAGCTGAATGAAATAAAACAATAAACTAACAAACATAGCAACAAAGATAAGAAGCAATATCAAAAAAGTTCTTAGGAATTCTATTCTACTAGCATGAATGAATGTTCTCTCCACAACTTTCAATAGAATCACACCTCAAGAAAGACTGAAGAATTTTCCCTCACTAGGAAATTCAAGAGGCATAGGATTAAGTCTTGGAGTTCACCACACCAAAACTTAATCGAACTGCAAAGAAGTTTAAAATGTTAACATTTGGAAAAGAACTCGCCATAAATTATCAAAGTTTATGTTGTTAAAAATTTGAAAAATGAATTCAAAATCAACCTCGCCAGTCGATATTGGAGTTTGAAATTGAAAACATTGAAGTGTGAATGATTAAAAGAATAAAAATAGAGTCAGTCTCACCAACTGATTCTAATTTCATAAAAAGAAAATCAAATGAAAATTTTTAGAACATAAACCAGAAGGTTTTAAAATTCCCAATCTGAGAAAGTTAACCCTATGATCATATTGTTTAAAGCAGTGAAAACAAGAAAAACAGAGAACAAGAATTATGGGAAAAGGGAAGAAGAACTCCCCTAGCACAGCTCTACTTTCAGGCTCTTTCGTCTCCTGCTTTGCTCATATGCTGCTCCCGAAATTCCACTCTCGAAAAAGTGTGTGCCTCGAATGTGATTGAGCGCCTTGATCTGCTCTCGAATGGATGTGATCGTGGAATGAGTGAATGAATCTCCATATCCTCTCCAAAATATCATCTTGTATAAATTAATGAACACCTCTAAAATTCTGCTGTTGCTCTACTTTAAATAACATCCGTCATCTACTGTTTGTCACCGACCATTTCCACTGACATAGTCTGTTTTTTTAATGCGCACCACACACGTGCATTTTTTCGCGAGTAACACGTCACGCTTGCTTCTCTCACATAACTAACTCCTGATAATTCCGTTGTGTGAACCTGGACATTTTCCCGTCTCTTGAATGAACATGCACAAGAAAAACACACAAAATAATAAAAAACAAGAAATAAATAAATAAATATTTAAAGTCATTAGTTTATTAAGAGTCTTAAAATAAGTATTTATAAATTTATTGATTTTTATTAGTTAAAGTTATTAACGTTAATTATAAAGTTTATTATTTATATTTATTCAATTATGAAGGTAATAAATTAATAATTATATTAAATTAAAATTTTAGTATTTATTTAATTATTAAATTAATAATATTATTAATTAGTTTTTTGAATATTTAAGTTTTTTTATTTTAGATTATTATTTTTAATCTATTATAATAAATAGTTTTATTTAAATATTGCAATTAAAATTATTCAGTTATTGTAATTTATTTATAATATAATTTATAAATTATTATTAACTATTTTAGTTAATTTATTTAATAATTCTATTTTATAAATATTAATTATCTTATTATTGTTAATTATTATTTTTTAGGTTAAATTAAGTCTTCTTCCCCCAAATCACGCTACAAAGTGTGGGGAGAAATTAGAAATTCTTCCCGTAGAGGCCGGCGCAAGGTTTCCCCGATGGAACTCAGGCGAGCTCAGCTTCTCCTGCAGCATCGGTGGCAGACTCTTCCTGATAGCTGCGGCGCAGCTCCTTTTGTGGCTCAACCTTCTTCATACAATAGCGTATAAACAAGGGCTCGACCTAGTCTCGACGATCCTCTCCTAGATGTAAAAAAATGGTGGGTATGCAATGCGACTACAGGTGTAGCGGTGGAACCCTGCTAGTCAGCAGCTAGAACTTGGCTCGTGGCTCCTTGTTCATCATTCCATCGATACGAGACTCTCGATTTCAGTGCTCTGGGTGGTGGTGGCACAACTCTGAAGCAGCGCAATTTCATAACTCCATAAAGGTGGATTCTTTTTCACGAGGTATCTGGAAGTGGCGGTGAAGATCAACCCAAACCCGCTGAAACTTCATCACACACCACCGGAGCACGTCAACCCACAATAGTATCATGGTAAGAATCTATCTCACCGGTATGTAGATGTTATTAATCATCTATAGCTGCATCCTTGAGATTGAGTGAAAGACTAGATCCAAGAGCCAACGAATCCAACGTTCGCCGCTCTATGATCCTTCGGATCTTGACTTTCAGAAATCGACTCGTGCCCTATTTGAAGTAATCACATCATCCACATACACTGTAGTGGTATGTTGTGGCGAAAGAGGATGAAATGGTGGAAATATAATTGTTGTGGTAGAGATGAAACAGTTCCAAGATAGGGAAACGGTGTGAGAGTTATGGTTCATGAGATTACTGTGTCACAAGAGATTAGAATGGAACCAGTTTGAAAGAGGAAATACGGTGAGACCTTAAAAGAAATTCTATGGAAGGAGGTTGGAAACAGTGTCAAGGGGTCGGTGTGGGAGACCGCTGTGGAAGCGGTGGAAGGAAAGTCACGGTGGCACGAAAGAGACATCCTAATGGAATGATGCTGAGGATGAAATGGTTGCTGGAAATGGTGTGTGGTGTCAAGGCAGAGGCAGTGAGACAATGATAAGAATTGACAGTGGCACCGTTAATTGGGTTACGGTGGCAGAGACCCGGTGAGACCATGTTCGGAGGTTATGGTTCCACCGTGAGTTAAATAGCGGCAAAGGTTACGGTGACATCATGAACTTGCAAGATAAATAGAGTAAAAAAAAATTGAAACTTAAATAAAAAATGAACAAAATAATAAATTAAAACTAAAAATTAATTAAAAAAATTGAAAAATTATGTACCTCTTAAAATTAAATAAACTTATAAAACCATTTACTCTTAAGTTAAATTTTTATTATCTTCTAAAATAAAATTGATTTAAATTAGTCAATTATAAAACAAAGTTAAATTATATAAAATAGCTATTAAAAGAAACTAAATTATTAATGTAACAAGTTAGATATTTTGTTATTATATACTTAAGATAATTAATGAAATTAATTTAACAAGAGCAGTAAGTTAATAAAATTAAATTTATAAATGTTGAATTGTTAAAAGATGACTAATAATTAGATTATGTTACTTTAAATTAATTAATATTTAATATAAAAAATGTTTAATTAATGACTAAAAAATTCGAAGGTAAAAAAGGATCTTAATTAATTAATTAACAGAATAGTCAAATTATTAATAATCAAGGCTCATACACTACACTAGGTAATAAGTTTTTATACTATAAAATTAAGGTAAGAAATAAAATAACTATTCATAGGCTTAATATACACAATTAATTATAAAAATTGATTAAATAACAAATTTAATAATAAAAATACAAAAGTGCCATTATTTATTAAAAAGTGTTAAAATAAATAATTAAATTGATAAAAATCAATTAAAAATATATGAAAAAACATGTGTTTTAAAGGCCACATCAGGTTACAATTGATGTACCACTCAACTAACGCCTTAGTAGATTTGGATTACTTTATTTTAGTTGTTTTTTAAAGATGTTTGGGAAACATTTTTGGGGTAAAGGATTTCAAATTTAAGATTTTAAAATAGTTTCAAAATATGTGTTTTAAAAAAAATACCCTTTTCCAAGATAAAAAATTTCAATTCATTATTTTTATTAAATAAAATAGAAATAGAAAACTAATTTTTGAATTTTATTTCAAAATATCTTGAGATGATTTTATTATTAAAAGCTTGTCATGTTGTAAGGTGGGTGGTGGCATACTAAGTATTGTTATTCTCAAACCTATATTATAATTTCCTTTTGAGGCTTGGTCTAAGATATTTACTACTCTTGGAGTGTTTATTTCCTTGGGGAATTTTAGGTTAGTTTTATTTTTTCATATTTGAACTAGTGTGCCTATTACATGGTTTTGTAGTATATTCTTTTATACTCTTAGAATTTACAACATGTGGCCCTTTAAATAAATTACCTAGGACATGTAGGATTTTTACTAAATTCTATTGTTGTAGGTTTATTATTATTTTAGTGGCCAAGGATAGGCACTATTGAAGCCTTTTCTAAAGGAGAGGGCTTTTGGAGGGCGAGATAAGAGTGTATTTATGCATCTATTATCTTCTGTTTATTTATTTCTACCTATCTATTTTTTAGAGTGGATGTTTGGATTAAGAATGGGTATTTCTAGATTTTTGGGAGAAAATAAATTATTATTTAACTATTATTTAAGTATGAAATCATTCCCATTATATTTATAAGATTTACAAGCACTTTTTACCAGACCATAAGGATCAAGAACACCCCTTAGGCTAGTGACATGCCTATTCAGGTGCATTTTTGGATAGAATCCTAGGAAGGTTCATTAAAAATTAGTAAGGGTGAAAATTATAAGGTAGTTGAAATAGATATAGAAGAACTATATACTCAATGTTATGGAATAAATTTACCCCTTAATGAATTCTATTATAATAAAGGATTAGGGACCCCTTTGTGTGACCAAAAGTTATAAAAAATGATAGGGGAATTTGGGGTAGGATATTTTTTCAAGGACTAAAATTAAAACTACGTGAATGAAGTGGTTTGGATTGGGTAGTAGAGGGGTCCTTTTTATAGATGAGTTTCAGTGACATATTTTTAATTTCTCTTTTATTAAGGGTTAATGAAGACCATTTTAACATGCACGGTGGCCTATAATTTGAAAAATGTGTGGATGATATTATATCAATTATGAACATTTATTTTAAATTTTATATTTTTATAGATAATTTTAACCATATATCATATTTTTCTACTTTTACTATTTACCAATGAAATTCAATTTTCACCCCGATAACCTTTTTTTCAAAAAAAAAATTACAATATTACCTAATTTTAATTTCCTAAATAAAATTTAAAAATGGTATATTTAATTTCTTAATTTTAAATATTAGCTAAATTTTATAAAAATAATTCTCTAAATATAACCTTTTTAAATTTTATATATAAATTTACAATTATTTAAAAATGATTCATTTAAAGTGAAATAATTTCTTTTGCAACGATTGATTATATTTTGATTTATTATCATTAATTAATTATTTAATGAATATTAGTTATATATTATTCATGTTATATATATTATTTATAATGATTAATTAATTTCTAAAATATAATTATATACCCTTTATAACATTTTCTATATACTAATTGGTTATATGTACTCCCAGTGGTCATATATATGCCCAATCACCATATAATGGCCATATTACCCATTTTCATCCTTATAAATAAACTTTTATACTTTCCCAAAATTTATCCATCTTATTCATTAATTTTACTCTAAAAATTACGATAATATTTTTAATATTCTTATTTCCTTTCATATTTATAATTGGTGGTATAATCTTCAAGGAAAATAATGAGAATGAATATTTCTTGATCACTGTATTTTTATTTACCTCTGGTTTTATTCTACATATAGTTTTCATAATAATGTTTCATATTAATTTCTAGAAATTTATTAATATTTATTATTTTCTATGATATTTTTTATTAATAAAATACAACATCAATTCATTTTAGTTTGGTGTTATGTGTGAGATAAGTTATTTAACACATTCAAGGAATAAAAAGATGGGGTGATAAATTATACCACCTAAAGAAAATTTCACCCTCAAAATTTTATTACTTGTGTAAAAGAAACTTTGGGTAAAATATCCTAATTATATCTTTGGTTATCATATCACTTCTATAATATTATGATTTATCTAGAGAACATTGAACTGGTAAGTGGTATTTTTTTTATAGAAATTCATCTTTGCATCAAAGTTCTCTAGTGATTTTTCATTATTTGAGAGACCATGTTCCAGTTATACAACCTATTAGTATAGTACATTTGATGCATCTGGTATATATTTTATTAAAAGTTATACATATAACTCATGATTAACATGTTATAGGATTATAAGAAGCTGGATTTGATAAGCTACAGTCCCCACACTATCAATAATATCAAAGGGGTTGATTTATCTAGGGATAAATTTCCCTTATTACCAAATCACATAACCTTACATAAAACAACCCACTTAGAAACCACCTAGGTTGAAAGTAATCCAAGTGTTCCACCAAAATCACACCTCTTATATACTAGCTACTAGAGACTTGTATCAAGTAGGCATATCATTCATTATAGGAGGCCTTAACCTAATATAAATATACACAACCACCAATCTCCATATAGGATACAAGAAATATATAATTAGAAAATAAAACAATTGATATATAAATAAATGTATAAAACAAAAATTAATTCACCTTATTGGGTATGAAAAAGTGTAATGTAATAAAATAAAATGGGTAAGGAAAAGGCCCAATATCATAAAAGTAAAACCATGTAATTCTAAGTGTAATGATGACTCCTTAGTGCACAATTCCTATTATGAACACTACCAGCGCATGTCACCAATGATAAAAAATAAGATACCACCATACTGATACCATGACTATAAAAGTCACAATTATACTATCCTTCATTTTCATAAGAAATGAAATGTGTTGGAGAAATTCTCACATAAGGTTGAGAATCTATATACCTAGTAGAACACATAAAAAAATATAAATGATAAATAAGAAAGACCAGTCAACTTCAAAAACATAAAGGTAATAAGAGAGAATAAACTCAAAAACAATTTAATGGTAGAGAACCCATGATATAAGAGATTCCTGCTCTTACCAACAAAACTATAAAAGAATTATCGACAAAAAACAACCTAATAGTGTGAAATACCTAGCTTAGTAAACCACTTTACCAATTAAAAAAAGTAAAGGGGGACCCATTCCTTATTAAAGTATAGGTTTTTATTGGGAGATGGTCGAACCCTAATGAATGTCCCATGCATCAAATTTTAGTGTACATCAAATGTAATATTACCTAACATCAAAGATAGAGGACCAATACCCTTAGTATAATGCATATTACCAAACTCTATAAGTTGTGTGGATGATTATCACCTTGTCAAGGGCCAAGGGGAACTTAACCCATGCCATATATGAAGGACCCGAACCCAAATATTCGAGAGTATATATAACACCAAGAATAATATAGGGGAAATATACCCTAACATAAACACCTCACCAGGAGATTACCCAACCCATGTCCACTCTGATCATATTTCTCAAACCTAGTCATTGTCCCTATAGAGTGAAGGAAATTAATCTATTTGAATTTACTCTCATATCAATATGTATTATGAAGTGGGATGTACCAACATGTTTTATATGAAAAAACTCAATATTGACTACTCATTTTCCCAAATATAAGTCCTGGGAAGAAGATATAAAAAATGAACAAGGATGGAAAAGTACACAACATGTACCCTAAGGGTACATGGCATATATCCCCTTAGAGGAGGTATGTTTTTACTAACATCCATATGGAATTAATGGGTTTACCTAAAAAGGTTCATACTGGTTTATATGGAGTGTAGGACTAGTGGTGATACTCAACATGTATCATCATAATTTATGTTGTTCTAGGGGGATAAGTTACACATTGTTTCTAAGGGAGGGTACATGAATTGTATCTCTAAAAGAAAATTTGGACATGCAATCCATGTACAAGACAAGCTAGTCCTATAAAGACCACACAAATTGTGTACCTAATATACACACCATATGATATTTAACTCAGATCAAAACCCTCTCCATCATTTCCATCATGATATATGACATGTGACTTAGAAGTACATATCGTGTGATGGTGTATTTGAACTCCAGATGAGAAGAAAACTCATAATCACACTATCATCACCGATTTCACCTATGTTCTTTCCCAAATCACCATTGAGGTCCTCAAGCATCATTGATGCACCTATAAGGGTCAAAATTACCCATTTACAACGCCCAATTGGACCTATTTACCTGAATATATACTTCAAAATGACTTCACAAAATTATTTAATGCCTTGAATATTGTTTCACCACCTATGAGTCCTCCATCAACTATCAAGCATGTTATATTCCCTAATCTGCACTGGTGAATCCAAATATATCATTTTCAATCCCTTATTCTAGATATTCACAAATCTAAACCAATTCTACCAAACCACTATCCATGGAGAAGGCTGACTATGAATACTAGAATAAAAAAAGGGATTGATGGGGAAGGATGGGCATAAAATCAGATAGACAGAAGTTTTTGGTGGACTATGTGAAGGCCCAACCACCAATAATTTGGTATAGATTCACAATGATGATGAACTAGGGAATGATCAAAATATGGAAATAAAAAAATAAAAAAATATTTAATAAATAGACATTCAAATTTTAAAGATAAATCAAGAACAATATTATATTCTTAGATAACATTATTAACAGAGTGAAATAAATCAAATAACAAGTCCCATTTATTGATCAAGTAATTCATTGATGATGTTCACATATGATCTACGTATAATTTGTGGTTACCTTCAAAGAGTTAATTCTTTGACTCTAGATCTTGATTATCCCAAAAATATCCCTCTCCTCATATCACTATAGTTAGGGTTTATGGTGATTTTCCTAATTAAATTACTTTTTGATGTGAAAGTATAGATATGATTAGGGTTTTTATATGAATATAATTAGTTAATTAATCAACTAATTTTAATTAGATAATCACACAAATGATTGGTCTATCCTAGTATCTCATATGTAAACAAATTTTATACCATAACTAGCATAAAATCTCAATTTTGAATAAAGCCAAAGGGTTAGTTTTTCTATCCATGGATGATTTTAGAAGGAAATGGAATTATCTCATGATCACATACACACAGACTAAATTAAAATATTATATTTAATATATTATATTCAAGAATCCAAAACTCTAATATGTTTTAAACATCCCAACAAAAAATCTATAAAATATTATTTAAAATATTATAATGGATTACACATCAAAAAAGTAGGTCACTATATCCTCACCACATTCAAATATTTTTTTCCTAAAAAGCACAACATAATGGGAAAAGTGAGGATACTGAGCTTGCATATTTTTCTCACACTCCCACAAGATTGTATAAAGCTTCTTACACTTGTTTTACCCATATATTTTGGAATATATTTTTCTATAAATACTATATTTGATAGATTACTCCACATGAAACACCAAACTAAAAAATGTTGTGACAAATTAGATGAATATTATTATGAATTTTTTTAATAAAAAAATAGTAAAAAAAATATTTCACTCAACAAAAATTTCATAAAATTTTAAATTTATAATATTAATAACACTTAATGTTTAAAAATTACACTTTTCAATAAAAGTAGTCTTTATTTTTATTTTTCATTTTCATTTAAATAAATTTTTTCAAAATTTAAAATTTAAATTTAAAAAATGACATTTATTTTTTAATCTATAATTTCCAGATTATCTTAGAGTAATTTTTTTGGATTTTTTTAAGATAATTAATTTTTAGGTGAATTGTGAAAATACAATTTTTATTTAAACTCTAGCATTTTTGACTATATCAAGAAAAAGATATAAATTTTAAAAATAAGCACCTTTCATGATCCAAAATTTATTTAAGGAGTAAAATTATTCATTTAAAAGTACAAAGTTAAATATATAACTCATATGATTAACATTTCAAGTGTTTAAGTGATATTTTTCAATAAAAACGTGTTTTTGGCCTTTTATTTTAATTAATTTTTTTTGGTAAAATTAAGTTTTAGCTTTCATTGAAGGAAACATAACTTATATTTTTTTTATAGAAAACTAATTTATGTAATGAAAATGAATAAATATTTTAATTTTATCCAATAAATAAATTTTAATATCATAACACACTTTTCTTAAAAACAATTTTTACACTCTATATGAGATTATTTTTTAATTAACTTTTTCAATCCATAAATTTTTATTTTATAAAATTAATCCCATATTTGAGATCATAATTTTGAAATTATTTAATAAATCAAATATTTATTTTTTTCAATAAAATTAATTACCAAAGTTAAAAATTAGTTATTGTAGTAAAATTTAATTATGGTAAATATGAAAAAAAACTAAGGGAAATGCATAAATTCACTTAAATTTGTCTCCAAAATATATGTTTTCCTTGTTAAAAATTAAAAAATTTCCCAAATTTTTTTCATTTCAACTTCAAATAGTGTCATTCCATTATTAAAAAATATAGAGAATTTATGAAAATACCATTTTTCTTCACTTATAAAAGGGGATCACTTCCACCTCTTCATGATACACCCATACCCTTTAATTTCATCCTAATTTTTTTTATTGTTCTATTTATATAATCCTATCTAAAATTAATAAGCCTATGGTATCAATTAGATAACTTAAGGCCTCCATTTCCAAGGAGATATCTAAGAGAAATATCAAGTTCTCAATGTGTGTATTTCTTGCACCTCAACATTTTCTTCTGAACATTCCTCTTCCAAAATTTTTATATCCACCTTAATATAATTATATAAGTATTATTAATATATTTTAATGTTATTATATTAATAGATAAACCATTATTCAATACTTTCCATCCACGAATAAAAACTAAACAACATCAATCATGAGTACATGCAGACCACCACCTACCTGAAGCGATGTGGTTCATTTTACATAACTGTTTTTAATGGATAGAAACAAGGATATATTTTAGGAATTAATATGTTTAATTTTTCATAATCATTATTTTAAAATGATAATTTATCATATAACTTCATTCCATCCCATTATTTGAGAAATGTAATCTTTAATCATGTATACATGTATACTACCACCGCCAGGGGCAATGAATTTAATTTTTCATTACCACCCTATAATGATCACTTTAAGAATGAATTTAATGTTAACATTATATAATAACATGTCCTTACTCATTAATCCATTATAAAACACTCTTGTTTATGTTTGTTTTACCACATAAGTGAATAATTTTATATTTTTTATATCATGAATTATTATTGAATGTTATATATTTGTAATATATTGTAATAACAATGTATTGAAGAAGTTTTAATTAATTTTAGAGGTGATATTATTATTAAAAATATTTATTAATATACCACCTTTCAGTCTTCAAACACACCAAAACTAGTTCATTGCAATTTCCCTTTTCATGACCATATTAATGTATTTCAAATAATTAAATTGGACTTAAAGAATCAATAAAAAATAATGATTATTCTATCTTGAATAATTTGGGAATGATGAAATTTGAGCCAATAAGTAATAATCTACCCCATCACCATGAAACTTGTACAAAATAATAAAAAAACTTAACATCTGATGATGAAAATAAACTATAACTGAGTAACATATTTATGATATAAAGTTATAAATGATTTGTATAAATTGTAATATATTTTATCAAGGCTCTTAAATTAGTGATTGAGATATTTATATTCACTATATAAGAGTTTATGACATGTTTAACTAAGCATAATTTAATGTAATGGGTTCTTTGCCTAAACTTTAATTTATTGATACATGTTTCATATTTTTCACGATAATATATTTCATATGTCATGAATACTTCCTAATGGACGTGCCTAAATCAATTAATATATTTTATCGGGTTTTAAGAGATATATCATGTACTTTATTTAAATGGATTTTGATTCTAAGGATATCCACGTTGCTAGGGTTTTTGCATATTAATTTTTCTTCATTGTGATATGATGAATATTCACCACTTGTTTTGTTTTTGTGGTGTATATATATTTTTGACATTGATTTATTTTATCATAATTATTCATGAAATATATTTTATTTAAAAATCTAGGTTTATAACCCTTTTCAAGGTTTTTTAATTTGAGCGTTACTAAAGTTGTATAGTATTTTAATAATCCAAATCTTTTTTTGTTGAGTTATAGTGCCTGTTGTTGAACTTATTTCTCATATGCTTAGGTTATTACACCCAACGATTTTATATCGAACTTTATTCCTTTGGGTAAATTGAAAACTTCGATCTAAATATTCCTCATTGATAAATTTATTCCCCATAAAAGTATAACATTATCAAGAATAATTCTTATCATTCCTAAGAAATCCATCTGTAATCATTTATATGTTTTAAAATCGGTTTCCAAATGATTTTAACACATGTTTATGTAGAAAAAAGAAGCATTCTTATATTTTTTAAAAGTAAAATTTTTAATGGAATTATTTATTTGAAAATGGATTTTAATGTTTTGTGTTTTAAGAAAGGTTTATTAAAGTTTTTTATATCTTATCCAAGAATATTTTTAATAGGATATTTATTTTATATTTTTTATTAATACCCACCATTTTTTTTAAATTTTTATTTTTAAATGTTTCATCAAGATCAAGTATTTCATTTTAAATAAAAATTTTAAATGAGTTTTCATGATTTTAAAAAACATGGGTATTTTATCTTATTCCAAAGTGACTTATCCAAATTTATTACAAAGATATTATTCATCTATAAAAAATTCTGTAATGTTCCTTATGTAACACTAGATATTTTTTAAGCCCCCATCCAACTTCTTTTCCTTTATTTTCTTATAGAATTTTCTTGGAATGTTTTTACTAGAATCATCCATATTTCCATAGGTTAATTTAGTGATGTGTGATGCATGCATATTTTTTTATTCTAAGGGAACACATATGTATATATGATTGTTATTACTAAGTTTGGAATCCTATATCACCATCCAATTAATTTTTTAATGATTTATATATCATATCATGGAGTGATGTTTACTTCACTATGTTTATAGAAATTAGGAATTGATTCCAACTCCATTATGTTTATGGGAATTAGGTAGTGATTCCTAATCCACTACATTTATGGGAATTAGATAAAACCATGATATTTTATAATATATTTATCATTTAATAATATTTGATAGATTACATTATACGCAACACTATGTTTAATTGAACCACGATATACTATTAAAATATTATTATTTAAATACGATCGTTATAACCTAGCCATTACAATTAGCGTTATGAATAAGAATAAACACATTATAAAAATTATGTAAAAGGTTTTATATAATTCAAATACATTTATTAATTTTTAATAAATAATTACTAATTTTGTTTATTAAAGTTAGTTTATGTCTCAAAAAAAATAAAATTTCTTCAAAAAATGAGCTTTATTGATTTTTATAAGTGAATATTATAACTGAATTATGCCACTTTTAAACATCATATTTGATAAAAATAATATAATTTATAAATTATAATATCAAAATTATATTATTGTGAAATTTTGGGATTAGTATGAAATGATTGATTTGCCAGTGAATAGTGAAAAATATGGAATTTTCAATTACTCTTATTTATTTTCATTAAACCAAGAAAATTAAAAATATCATTATATTATGAATTGGGAATTAAAAATTAAAAGGATAAATTTCACTTATAATAATATAATTAATTCTATTTTCATTTTCAATATTCAATATTTTGATATAAGTTAGTTTTTCTGCTCAAAAAGGTATTTTTTCTAAATACTATTTTCATTGTGTTTTACAGATTTATATTAAAATTTATTTCTTCCACTTATATTGATTTAAAGTTGAAAAATTCATACCATATTGATAATTATGAGGTTCAAATTTTATAAATATTCCTCTTTTATTATAACAACCCAGGTACTTATAAAATAATTTCTTTTCAATATAGAATTAAATTGTCAAATTCTTTATGAATGTATAATGAAATAAGTGTTATTTATAAAAATTAAGGAATTTAAACTGATGGAAAAGTGACTTGACATTAGGAATAATAACATGACTATTAAGAATAATAATTTTTCCAATAGAATAGTAACCTCACATAATAAATTATAAATTAAATTTATCCATTCTATAAGTAAAAATATGATATATTTATATCATTGAACAAGCATATAATTTTTTTGGAAAATTATAAATTTATTTGTAAATTTTTTGAGTCGTAAATATTTTATTAAAATTTTATAATTAACATAATGATTTAAAAAAAAAATATTTCCATAAAATATATTCATAAATTATTATTTTTGTTGTCTTATGATTAGAAGATAATTTTATGAGACTTTAATTAATTTTTCAAAGTGTTATAAAATCAGTTATAGTTTTAAAACTTGTATTTTTTAAATAAATTATGTTTTTAATTAAAAATTTAATTTATCATATATAGAAAATTATTTTCAAAAAATTGAGTTCATTTTTGAATTATACATATCGAAAAATGGTTGGGGTGAATTTTTGGGATTGTTCTGAAATACTTGAATTTTTAGTTAATAGTGAAATAAAATAATTTACAAAATAAAGTAAATGCTTGAATTATTGAATCATGGATGCTGTTAAGATGAAGTAAGAAACCTTGTTTCAAACTCACATGAACTAATTACTATATTTAGTCATAATATGAAATGCTATTTTTTTCTTGGGAAAAATATTAAAAT
This sequence comes from Viscum album, assembly GCA_963277665.1. NCBI lineage: Eukaryota > Viridiplantae > Streptophyta > Magnoliopsida > Santalales > Viscaceae > Viscum > Viscum album. The sequence goes on along the minus strand of OY728123.1, from coordinate 608,054,845 downwards.
AACGAAAAAATCCCCATCTCCTCCACTATAAATACAACCTCTCATCCCCTCTTCTCCTCACACATATCAAGATTTTATCCTTGTCCAATTTCTTCCCAATATTCCTCCCAACACTATTCTCCACATCCAAGACATGTTTTCCTCACCAAAATGTCCAAACCAAAGGCCTTATGGTGGTTCTCAAGTAGGATAATTCAAGAGGTAAAAATCCTCTTTCATTTTATATTATTTTCTTTTCAATTATTTTTATTTTCATATACTCTATTCACCTAACCTTATCCATGAGGTATGAAAAATATATTATCTTATATTAATGTAATTTTATCATGTTTATGGATAAAATCATCATCATACTTCTTCTCCTCTCCCTCTTATTCTAAAAATAAAAACACCGTCCATGATGTGTCGATTTACCGACATCATGGATGATGTGCTTTAAATTTCCATCGATGCCACCATATATTATCATAAATCCATTTTAATGGTTAAAACATATTATAAATTTTATTATATAACCAATTTTATGTTATGTAATTAACATATATACAAAATATTAAATTATATAATGAAACCAGTTTGTGATTATTGAAGAACCACCAAAATGATCTAAACCAATATCATTAATGTTTTATCTAATGATTCATCATAATATCTCAAAAAAATAATTTGTTGTATCATTTAATGTTCTAAAAACATATTAATATTATTCCATTATACTTATGGAGTTTCTCTTCCATTTGATAAGAAAATCCATTATGAATTGACCATAAAAACCATGTAAAGAACGCACCCGAAATAATGGAAATAACAAAGTATCATTAATAAATGGGTGGAATGATTTTATAAAATGATCATAAAAGTGTTATAAAAATTAATATTTTTCTATAAAATATTAATAACACTCTTTTAACCATTACATACGAGGTTTAAACACATTCTAAGTAATATGATCCCAAGGTTAGGGAATTCTTAACCCAATTTCACTCTTTGGGTTGATCTTATACATCAATGATTTTGTCATGTTAAGATTATTTGTGAAATTACATTTGATTATATTATGTTGTATTATGTGTATTTATAGTGAATATATATATTCATTTCATTAGATCAATTCTCGCTTCAAATATATGCTATTTTTAAGGGACTTTTCTTTAAAAATACTCTTTTAAATTTCTATTTTACCAAAATTCAAAAGGAATGTATTTATGAAAGTATTCATGTTTTATGATTATATTTTGGTTCTTGGTAGTTTTTTATGATGAATGGTAGGAAAAATATTTCTAACCAATTCACTTGGTATGTTTAAGTTGGAGTTTGACCGTATGGTTACTCCAAGTGTAACTGCGATGGTTACACCACAGGGTAGCCGTACATGTTACATTATAAGGTAGCTATTAGGGTTACATTGTAAAGTATACATGAGGTTTAAAAATCATATGGTAGCTTCCATGATTATAATTTTATGTAATTAATTCCCAAAGTTACCTTTACGGTATTATTTATGTTTTCTATATTTTATGGAAATCTCATGTTTTTACAAAGTATGTACATGACACTTTATGGGTCAGATGTATGTATTTGTGAGAATGATTTCATATGTATATAAGTATTCATGTACTAAAAATTTCTATCCTTCTTTTTATATACCCTACTGAGCTTTTTGTTCTAATATCATGTTTTAAATTTTTTTCGAAGGGTTTAAGGATGGGTAAGAGAAAAGGAGAATCCAAGATGAATGTTGTGAAGAATTTTCATAAATAGATTTCGTGTTTTTTATTAAAAACATTTGTATTACGAAAAAATGGATATTTTTTAGTAGTATCCAAGTTGTATTCTTGTGGGTTGATATGTATGAAATATGTACTAACTTTTTAAAAAACTAAACCGAAAAGATCTTTGGGAATGTAATAATTGTATTCTAGTTGAATTAACTAGATTATGTAATGTTTAAGGTCAGGTACTTATAGTTAGAATTATATCATGATTTAGATAAATTTAGGGTTTAGGATGATGTTAATAGAATACCATAAATGATTTTTACCAAAATTTTCTGCTGAAATGATACAACATTTATAGGTTACCATGTTTCTTCATCTAAGATATGTTTGTTTAGAATGGTTTTCCATAGAAGAAATAGGAAAGCTGAAGTAGGAATGCACTAAGAGAATGATATCTATGAGAATCTACATCTTGGAATAGTGGTAATTAAAAATAAATTGTTTGCGATAGTAATGGATCAGTTGACATAGGCTATAAATGGTAGTGAAATCCATGAAAGATATAAACCAGAGCTTCCACAAAGGAACATGATGATAATGGAACATTTTATGAGGCAACACTCTCTTGTTTTTAATGGATATTCTGACCCATTGGTTGATTAATTATAGCTTAAATACTATGAAAATATATTCAATTTCATGGGTTTTTTAGATAATCAAAAGGTTAGTCTTTCTATTTATCATTTTGATAGTGAAAAAGACTATTGGTGGTCAATGGTCATGAATATTTGGGAAGTGAAGATATTGATGCCTTGAAATGGGATGAAATTAAAAATATTATCCTTGAAAAATATTTTCTTAAGGTTTTTCGACATAGGGTGGAAAAATAATTACATAAATTAAAGAAAAAAGAGGAGGATTCAGTGGCTGTGTATGAAGTAAACATCTCCCAATTGGCAAGGTATGATTCAAATCTTATTCGGGATCTTGATAGTAAAATCAATCATTTTTAATCAAGATTAAAGGCAATGTACTGAAGGGAATTGGCCTCTTTTGAATTCAAAAGTTATAAGAAACATGTCTGATGTGATGAGAGGGTAGAAATGGAGTTTGATAATGATTATGTATACTTTTAAAACAAGCATAATAAGAGGTACATATGGAAAGCAATGGGTAAGAATCAATAAAAGAAATATGAAGGAAAGAAAGTACAGTTTCCAGTTTTTGAAAAGTGTGGTAAAAATAACCCTAGGGAATGTATTAAAAAAACTAGGAAGAATTTTTGATGTGGTAAGTTTGGATATATGGCCCGAGATTGTAATGAAAATGAACTTAATATAAATCCAGAAAAGTAAACTGCAAAGTGTTTTAAATGTTGTTAGATGGGTCATTATGGAAATACCTTCTCAAAGAGAGATCCGAATGATTAAAAAAAACCAGATTATAACTATAAAGGTGTAGTGAGATCTATTGAGACTATGTAAGTATATTTTAGGACATTCAAGGAAGTGTTATTAGGTACTTTGTTTTTTTACTTATATTTTTCTAATGCTTGTTTGATACGGGGTTAACACATTCATTTATTTCTGAGAAATTTTCTGATAAATTGGAAATTTTACCTCAAGAAATGAGAATAGAGCTTATGGTTAAAATATTAGGTGGAAAAAATATATAATAAAATCATTATAATAATCTTCATGTTGTTGTATGTGGAAATAAATTACCTAAAAATATTGTTGTTTTTCCCTTATTAGAGATTGATGTAATTATAAGTATGGATTGGATTTCTATTTATCATGCCAAGATTGATTATAGAGATAAAGATTTTTTAAGAATTATTTTCAGTTTCTATACAAGAATGAACCCATATAATTGATAATACATCAGGATACTGAGAAACTGTTAAAATATGGAAATGAAAGGTATCTTTCTCATATTTCTGAAAATAAAGGAACTATTTAGATTAACGATATTACAATGGTAAATGAATACTTGAATGTTTTTATTAATGAGTTTCTTGGTATTATACTTAATCAGGAAGTTTAATTTACTATTGACTTAGTTCCTGATTCTAATCTAATTTCAAAACCCCCTCACTGAATGGATGAAGTGGAATCTCTTGAATTGAAAAATTATTTTCATGTTTTTCTTGATAAAGGCTTTATTCATTCTAGCACTTTACTATGGAGTGCTCCTATTTTTTTTGTTGAAAATAAATATGGTTCCATGAGAATTTTCATTGATTATAGAGCTTTGAATAACACTACTATTAAGAATAAGTATCCTCTACCTCATATAGATGACTTGTTTGATTAGATCTAGGGAGATTCGTATTTTTCCTAGATTTAATTGAGATCTAGATACCATCATCTGAAGGAAAAAGAGGATAACATCCTGGAAACAACTTTTCTTACTAGATATGGGAATTATGTATTTTTTGTTATGACCTTTGGTTTAAAAAATTCCACTATTGTATTCCTGAATATTATGAAAAAAATATTCTGTGAATATTTTGATAAGTTTTTTGTTATTTTTATTGATGATATTTTGGTATTTTTAAAATGTTATGAACATCATGAATTTTTTTTAATGATTTTTTTAAAAACTCTCAAAGAAAAGATGTCATACGAAAAATTTAGAAAATGTGATTTTTGGTTGAAAAAGATTTCTTTTTTGGGATCATTGTAAATAAGTATGCAATTATAGTTGATCTCACTAAAATAAAAGTGTTTGATGAATGGAAAAGACCTAACAATTTTAAATAGATTTTTAGTTTTCTTAGATTAGTAGGCTATTACCATTGATTTGTTAAAAACATTGCATAGATATCTATCCCACTAACTAAGTTAACTTGAAAAGGGCTTAAATTTATTTGGACAGAGGAAAGTGATTTTTTGTTTTTAGGAATTAAATAAGAGATTAGTGAATGCTCCATTTTTGGCCCTGCCTTCTAGTAATGGTGAGTTTTTCATCTATAATTATGCTTTGTAGAAAGGACTTGGTTGTGTTATGATGCATAATGATCAAGTAATTACTCATGCTACAAGACAACTGAAACCCCATTAGTTAAATTATCCCACACATGATTTTGAATTAGAATTTATGGATTTCACTTTGAAAATTTGGATTCATCATTTATACAGAGCCAAATGAGAAATATATTCAAACTCTAAAATTTTTATCTATATATCTAATCAGAAGGAATTATTCATGAGGTAGATAAGATGGATTAAACTGACAAATTATTATGATTTCATAATAAATTATTATCCTAGAAATGAAAGAAAAGGGGAATATTACTTAATTCGAAAACATCATGAATCATTAACCATGTTACGTTTATAAGAAGGCCCATTAATTAATGATTTGATGAATTTTGTCATCGAAGTTGTTGTTGCATGAATTTACTGTATTTTTTTTAGATTTTAGTGTAGTCGTATCTGTTAGACAGAATTAATCAAGCGTAGAAAGAAGATGGTGAGTTGTAGAAAAAGTTATAATTGGTGAAAAAGGGTAAGTTTTCTGAATTTAACATTGATAAATATTATGTTTTAATATTTGGAAAGAGATTATGTGTGCCTTGTTTTTTCTAGTTGAAGAAAAAATTGTTAAGTGAAGCTCATAGTTCTCTATTTTCAGTTCATCTGGGTAGTACTAATATGTAGAAATACCTTTAGGAGTATTATTGATGGGATGGAATGAAAAGAGATATCGTTGATTTTATAGTGAAATAGTTGACATGTCAACAGGTTAAAGTAGTGTGAAAACTACCAAATGGGATTCATCAGCCTTTTCTAATAACAAAGTGTAAATTGGAAAATATATTTATAGAATTCGTGGAAGGATTACTAAATACTTTTCAAGGTAACAATGCAATTTGGGTTGTTATTGTCCGACTGAATAAACTTGCACATTTAATTCCTATTCGAGATACTATGTATTTGGATTAGGTTTATCAATTGTAACTCAAAGAAATTGTTAGGTTACATAGAGTTCCTCTTTCCATTGTATCTGATCGTGATCCCAGGATCACTTCTAACTTTGGGAAAGGCCTTCAAAAGTCATTAGGTTTAGAATCAAATGTCAACACTGCCTTTCATCCTCAATCTAATGGACAGATCAAGCAAAAACCATCATACATTGGGGGATATGCTTCGATTTTGTTCAATTGACTACTAAAGAAGTTGTTATCAACAAATTTCTTTAGTTGAGTTTTATTAGAACAATAGTTTTCATTCCAGTATATATATGGAACCTTTAGAGGTATTATATGGAAAACAGTGTTAAACTCTAGATTTTTGGGATGAAGTCGGGGAAAGGAACCATCACTTGTTTAATAAGTAAATAAAAATTATGAGGATTCAATTTCCAAAAGGTGGGGAGAATGTAACAACCCAAGTACTTATAAAATAATTTTTTTCACTTTATACTAAAATAGTCAAAATTATTATGAATTTATAATGAAATAAGTTGTATTTATATAAATAAATGAATTTAAACTGATGGAATAGTAACTTGATCTTAAGAATAGTAACATGACCATTAAGAATAGTAATCTGGCCAATATAATAGTAATTTCACCTAATAATTTATAAATTAAATTTATCCACCTTATATGTGAAAATATTATATATTTATATCATTAAACAAGTAAATAATTTATTTAAAAATTATAAATTAAGTGTTGGAATTTTTGTGATTCATAAATATTTAATTACAATTTTTTAATTAATATAATGACTTAAAATAAAATATATTTTCATAAAATAGATTCCTAAATTATTATTTTTGTAGTCTTATGATTATAAGATAATTTTATGAGACTTTATTAAATTTTCAAAGTGTTATAAAATCAATAGTAGTTTTAAAACTAGTATTTTTTGAATAAATTATGACTTTAATTAAAAATTAAATTTCTCATATTTATAAAATTATTTTCAAAAAATGGATTTCCTTTTTGAATTCTACACATCGAAAAAATTTTGGGTATGATTTTTGGGATGTTTTTGAAATACTTGAATTTTTGGTTAATTGTGAAATATGATAATTTACGAAATAAACTAAATACATGAATCATTGAGTCATGACTGATGTTTTTCTGAGGTAATAACCCTTGGTTTTAACTCACATGCACCAATTACTATATTTAGTCCCAAAAATCAAAATAATTTCTTATCTTGAGAAAAATAATAAAATAATGGAAAACCCCCAATCTCATCCACTATAAATACCACCCCTCACCCCTCTTCTCCTCACACCTATAAATCTTTGAGAACTGTGCAATTTATTCCCAATAATTTTACAAAGCCTCTTACCCATGTAAAAGACCTTCTGGTCTCACCAAAAGGACAAAATCAAAGTCCTTATGGAGGGTCTCAAGGAGGATAATTCAAGAGGTAAAAATCCTCTTTCATTTTCTTTTATGTTATTTTCAATTGTTTTTATTTTCTTATAATCTCTTCACCTCCCCTTATCCTAAAGGAATGAAAAATACATTACCATATATATGCTTTAATGTTATTAGGTTTATGGAAAAAATAATTATCATACTTATTCTCATCTACCTCTTATTCTAAAAATAAAAACACTGTATGTGATGTATCAATTTACCGATATCATGGAAGACATGTTTTAAATTTCCATTACTGCCTTAATGGATGGTCATAAAATAATTTTCATTGTTGGAAAAGATTTTAAATTTTATTATATAACCTATTTTATGCTCTAAAATTAACACGTAAACATAATAATAAATTATATAAAGAAAGTGGTTTGTGATTATCAAAGAACCATCAAAATGATCTAAACGAATATCATTAATGTTTAATATTTTGATTCATCATCATATATGAAAATAAAATTATTTATGGTATCATTTAATATTATGAAAAAATTTTAATACCATTTTATTCTACTTCTATACGTTTTTCCATTCGAAAAGAAAATCTATTACGAACCGACCCTAGAAACCATGTAAAGAACGCACCCAGAACAATGGAAATAAAAAAATATTATCAATATATGGGTGGAATGATGTTATAAAATGATTATATAAGGTGTTATAAAAATTAATGTGATTCTTTAAAATATTAATAATACTATTTAAACCAATATACAGGATATTTAAACACATTTTAAGTATAACAAACTCGAGGTAAGGTAATTCTTAACCCAATTTCCATTCTTTGGGTTAACCTTCTACTTCAACGATTTTTTCATGATTAGATTATTTGTGAAATTAAATTTTATTATATTATGTTTTATTATGTATAATTATATTTAATATACTTATTCCTTTCATTTTATCAATTCTCGCTTGAAATATATTGCATTTTTATAAGAATTTTCTTTTAAAAATCCTCTTTTAAATTTATAATTTACAAAATTCAAAAGGATTATTTTATAAAATTATTAATGTTTTATGATTATGTTATGGTTCTTGGAAATTATTTATGATGAATATTGGTACCTATATATCCCTCCAATGCATTTGTTATTTTTATGTTGGAGGTCGACCATATGATTACTCCAAGTGTAACTGTAGTGGTTACACCATAAGGTAGCCTTGATGGTTACATTATAAGGTAGTTGTGAGGGTTAAATTGTAAGGTTTCCATGAGGGTTTCAAATCATATAGTATCTTTTATGGTTACAATATTAAGTAAGTAATTCCCCAAGATTACTTTTTGGAATTATTTATGTTTTCTATGTTTTATGGAAATACCATGTTTTAAAAAAGTAAGTATATGAAACTTTATGGGTGAGATGTTTGTCTTTGTGGGAATGATTTCATATGTTTATAAGTATTCATGTACTAATGGGTTATCTCCTTATTTTTATATTCCTTACTGATCTTTTTGTTCTCATCCCAAGTTTTAAAAAGTTTTTCATAGGGTTTAAGGATCGGTAAGAGAAAATAAGAAGTAAAGATGAATGTTGTGAATAATTTTCAAGAATATATTTCATGTTTTTTATTAAAAACATTTTTAATAATAAAGAAATGGATATTTTTTTAGTAGTATCTAAGTTGTATGCTTATGGGTTGATATATATGAAATATGTCCTAACATTCTGAAACTATAAACCGAAAATATCTTTGGGAATATAATAAGTGTATGCTAGTTAAATTAACTAGATTATGTAATGATTAAGGCTGATTATTTATATTTATTTTTTGTCATTATGAATAGTAATCATGGTAAAAATTTCTCACCTTAGTAAGGGTAAAATAGTTAAAATAAAGTTAAAACATTAAGATAAGGCTTTAAAACATCTCTGAAACTTTCCTTAATCCAATTGGACGAGTTTATTACAAAAATTATAATATATGTATAAAAATATATGTTCAATTGGTGCCATTTTTCTTTGATTATGATCTTAATATTATTTCAATAAATTAATAATAAAATTTCACTCTATTTACTTTAATTATATATTATTTTTTCATAAGTATAAAAGAGGAAATTATTAGTTTTAAATTTTTATTTTAAATATGAATTAATTTTTTTATCATGGTAATTTATTTTTTAATTTTTAGTGATTTAATAATTACCTTAAATTATTATGCAATGCTGACACTGTATTTAATAAATTAATAGAAAAATAAAATAAATGATTTTAAAATTATTAAAAGTAATAAAGTTTGGATAAATTATTATGTTCCAAGATTTATTTTATATAAATATAACATATTAGGCATTTGTTAACAGTTTATATTCAAATTACATATCTATCTTAATGTTTTTAAAGTCAACTTATATGATTAGTTATAAAAATGATATTAATGATATTTTATAATAAATAATATTTTATTAAATGATTTAAAATTCATAAAAATATAAAAAACATACAAGTGAATAGGTTATGGATTAAAATATCCACCATGGTCCATTTATGGTCAAATTTTATTTTTATGGTAACATTATTGATCCTTAAAGCATAAATAACTTTGTTATCGTGATAATTGGAAAATGGTTTAATAGGGGGGTTAAACTAATAGATAAGGGTAAAAATATAACTAAATCTTGTCAATATTTCATTTTATAGGATTAATTTGACTTATAATAATATTATATTATAATAATATTAATTTGTATCAATTTTTTCACGAAAATCAATTTATATTAACTTAATACTTTAAGTAATTACAAGAGTGCCCCTCTCCTCACTTATAAATGGAAACCCCTTATATCTTTTATTTACACCTTATTGAAAAACATAAATCAACCAATACAAATAAAATTATATTATAAACTTATCTATACATGAATTATATGTTTCATTATTCTTAAAAGCGAATTCCAAGGGTCCTTAATAAGGGATCTAAAAGGAGTCCATTGAATAAGAGGTAATCATTGTTATCAAATATTTCAAGTTTATTTATTCTCCTACGTCCTATACATATATTGTAACCATCCTAAAATAAAATCTTCATTATAATAAATATAATTATATGTTATTATAATTATTCAAAAACCATTTTTATCTCTTTTATATCCTATAAAAGTGAAAACATTGCTAGTTCATACATATGGATTACCGTCACCATGTAGTGGTGTAATTCATTTTTCAATACTGATTTACTTGTATGACAAAAAATATGGAACTAATGAATATATATGATATTTATGAGATTATAATTATTATTTTATTATAATATCATATCTACATTTTTACCTCCTTAGCCATTGAAAAATGATAACATCGCTTATCTGTACATGTGGACTACCACCTCCACAAAGCAATGCAATCTGTTTTTCGACTTTAATTTAAATTAATTTTAATAAGGATATATTTAATAAATATAAATGATATATGTTATATAATAATAATTATTTAAATTTTTATTATTATTTACCTTTCTTTTATTCAATCCATTGCAAAGTGAAAACATCGTTCATGCATATGTACGACCTAACATCTTTACGAATAGTGTAATTCAATTTTCTATCTCTACCATTTATGGGAGAATATATATATATATAGATATATATAATGGGTATATAAAATATTTATATCATGATTATTATTATGTATATTATGGAACTATAATCAAAGTACAAGTATCATCACTACTGAATCAAAAGATACATGAAAAACGAAGCAGTTAACACTTGAAACAATGATAATAATTAAAGATAATTAACAAATAGATGATAATATATTATAAATTTATCATAAATTATATTTTAAATATATTTATGGTTCTTATATATAATTATAATAAATTTAAATTTACTATACATTATGTTAGAGAACTTATGAATTAAGTTGAACTTTAGGCAAGGGATTATGTTTTAATCTCATTTTAGTCAGGATTTTTAATGGTTGAATTTACATTATAGAAAAAGATATATGATATTTGTCTGATAAAACCATTTAATTTCCTTATAATTTGGGTATTCATGAAATTTTAAATTAATATTAACATTTTAATTTACTTGTTACTTAAAATTATTGAGAAAATGTTTTTAAGAAAATGCATATTTATTTATCTCTTCGATCAATAGTGATTTTTCTTCCATGTCTATATTTTCATTAAAATGTTTTCAAGAATATATTTTATATTATAATATTATTTTTTAAAGTCAATTTTACCCATGTTTTAAATTATATAATAATGTTTCTAATGAGTCTTCTTTCCATTTTCAAAATGAGGTACATTTTGACTTTTTACCAAAAATGTAAAAGGAATCTTTGTTTTAAGACAGTCTACATGAATGAAATTTCCCACTATAATGAACAATAAATACATTGAATATTCATTTACATATTTCCATTATTATTTTCAATGAAATTATTTTTCCTAATATTTTGTAAATTTTTAGTTTTTATAAGTTATTTTCAAACTAAAAATGGTATTTTTCTAGAGAATTTTTTAAATGGAATTTTTATAATATTTTTATCATAAATGAAAACAACCATTTTTTATTCTGCACTAGGGATATGTTGTAATGATACCATCCTTATTATTTATTTTGTTTTTTTATGATATATTTATCTATGGAAAGTATTAACATTATGTATGCTAGTTCTTCCTAAATAGAAATTTTTTAATTAATATTGAATGTTGATTAAGTTGTATTGTTTATTCATATGATAAATGAATTAGAGTTATAATGTGATGGGTGGGGATTTCAATTTCATTTCCACATGATTCATTTGTAGGTATGTTGAGAAAAAAAGATAGGTATTTGGATGATGCCTTACCCATTTATGTAAGATGTCATGGAATAAGTTCTTTACAGTTTTTTTATGAAGTATTGGAATAAGGTCTCAACCATAAGTTCAAGATAAAATGAAATATGTATTTCATTATTTTGGAATCCTTTATTTACATCCATGTGATTATTTTAATAGTTATTATATCTATGGATATGTTTTAAGATCTTCTTATTATTTATATGAAATTATTTGATCATCAATTATTCCTATCATATTACTCATCATACTCGTGTTATTGATTAAATTGAATGTGTTTTAATTAATTTAACTTTCAATATTTATTATTACCTATTTAATTAATATATATTCCACTATACACATTCCTTTACTGGGCATCTTAGCTCAACCTTTTCTTATGTTTCCTTTCCCTGGGTTTCTAGGAAGTTTTCTATGATTGATAGAAAATGATATACTAGAGAGAATAATGATATCATCAGAGAAAATAATATTTTGTATTTTATTTTTTTCAAATTTAATTTTAGATTCAAGTATTTATTTATTATACTAATACTACAAATATATTTGGTCCTCTGGGATGGGATCACTTGTATCTAGTTCCCATGTAATAAAGTAACCATAAACTCTGGGCTACTGACGTAGGGGTATTTAAATTTGGTAGTAGAATAAGTTTAGTATAAAAATTGGGATATATATTTAGTAAATAATGTATTAGATAAAAAAACCCTATTAATGAACTTGATTCTATTTATAATTATAGGAAAATATCACAATGTTTTTGGTAATTTAATGATTATGAAATTTTTCTAGCAATACACCCTTGTCTAGATAATAAAAGTTTATGTGGTTTTGGAATAGATACTTATAGGGGTAATAAACCTGAAAATAGTTGGTTAAATATATTTAATTCATAATTTTTGTGAATGGTAAGTGTTTCTTTACTATATACATTGTTTGAAACTCTTAGGGGACATTCTTCGGTTAATTCATATTTTTTTTCTATGAAGCATTTTGATAAATTAGAGAATAGAACCTATAGAAAACTATGATATGTCATAGTGATATGAGATAAACCTAAAGTGTATTGGGATTATAATTATATGATTTATTATATGTTTTATAGAATATATTGGCCTTTTTAGGTTTTATGATATACGATTTTAAGATGATTAAGAATATTTTGGGAGACATTTATGGGAATACAACCTTTTAGTGTAGTATATGTTTTATTAATATTTATATTTGGGGAATAATTATTTTATATTTTATGTAAAATAGATTAAAGTTATTGATAACATTTAGAGTTAATATGATCATTGATGTTGAGGTAATTATGGTTGATTGGGCTAAAAGATTTAGTACATTTTGGGAATATATCATATATAAAACTATTCCATTGAAAAGTGATTTGGTGACTTAGTGGTTAATGATAAGTAAAATATATTTGGAATCTTATATGATTAAGGTAATAGAATTCTAGGAATAAATATTTAGTTAATTTGTGGAAGAATATATGATTTTATTGTGGATTTATAGTGATTTTGGATATTTATGGAAATTATTAGCATATTTTGGATTTTATATGATTAACATATAGGCATTTTTGGTATGTGACCTTATGAAATATTGATATTATTTTGAGAAAATATTTAGGTTTATATTAAAAAAAATGTGATTAAGGTATTAATATATTTGGTATGTGACATTAAAAGATACTTTATATTGTTTGGGGGAATAATTTTAAGTTGATTTTTGAAATTTAGTGACCTTCTTTCTAAATTTTGGGGTTTCTAATTTGGTCAAACATGTTTTAGAGGATTATTAAGGTTAACTAAAAATGGAATGGATTAAGATGAACTTTGGGTGTTATTGAGGTTTTAGATATTAACATTTTATATTTATCCATATTGGATAACTTGTGAAAAACATTTTGGTTTTGTTAAAAATTTATAGAAATAATGAATGGATTTTAATTATTTTATAGATATTTTGATAAATTAAATGTAAATTTTAGTTCTTTATGAATTAAAAATTAATCTTGAATATTTATATCTTGGAATTTGGGATGAATTGGAAATTCACCAAAGCACAAACAAATGATGAAATTATTCTTATGAAACAGAAATAAATCAAGTAAGTATATTTTTTAGTGTCCTCTATCTTGACATAAAATAAATACCTCAAATTTCGGAAAAGGATCATGAAATAATTTTTTTATCCTTTTACCTTTAATTACAATGAATTTATCGGATTTTCATCCATTATTGATTTATGATTTTGTGTTTGTTATATTTCTCAGGACCATGTGATCTATTATTATATACTATTACTTGGACAATACTTTTCTTCTTAGTGTCAAAAATTTTACATCCCACAAAGTTTCCCATTATCAGGTAAAATTATTATATGTTATTTCAAGTAATTTTAATATTTTCCACTTCCCCTTTCCATAGATATTTTTATTATCCCTCTATAAGATGTTGGTTTGAAACAGAGGTATTTTTAAATATTGAACCTTTGATGACTTAAATAAAATTGTGAGGGAAACATTTATTTAAGGGGTTGAATGTAACACCATGAGATGTTACAATATATTTCTTTTAAAAAAAATTATATCTTTGATAACTTGTGAAAAAAACATTGATTTTAAAAAAACAAGATATACTCTAAAAATATATTTATTTAAACACGACTACTACAACCAAGCTGTTACAATTGGAAGTATGGATATGAATAAAAATGATACAAAAAATGTTTATAAATGTTTTATATAACTAAAATAACTTGATTAATTTATAATAAATAAGTACACATTTTTTTAGAATAGTCATTTTATGTTCCAAAAAAATATATTTTCTTCAAATATGGTTTTTTTTACGTTTTGGTGAGAGAATATTATAATTAAATTATACCATATTTATTAATGGTATTTTATAAAAAGGGTATAATTTTATAAATAACCATATAATAAATATATTAGTTTGAAATTTTTTGGATTTTTATAATGTGATTGATTTTTTAGTGAATAGTAAAAAATAAAGATTTTCAAATACTCTTATTTCTGTTCATTAAATAAAGTAATTTAAAAGAACCATTATATTTTGAATTTTTTATTAAAGTGACATATTATCAATTTTATTTATAATAATATAATTAATTATCTTTTAATTTTCAATATTCATGATTTTGATATAAGTTAATTTTTGTGCATAAAAACACATTTTTTCTAAAAAAAATTTCATTTCATTTAAAAAAAATTATATTAAAATTGATTTCTTCAACTTATAGCGATTTAATCTTGAATAATGGATAAAATATTTGTTATTAGGATGTTTTAATTTGTTAAATAAGACCTTTTTATTTTTTCATTATGAATAGTAACATTGGTAAATATTTTTCAGTATAGTAATGGTAAAATCAGTAAAACTGAGTTAAAACTTTGGGATAATACTTTAAAACTTATATATCATGTTCATTTATCCTATTGAATGAGTGGATTTTGAAAATAATCATCAAAAATACTATAATTTTTCCAATTGTTTCCATTTTTATTTGATTATGACCTTTATATTATTTAAAGAAAATAATAAAAACAAAATTTAACTTTCTTAACTTTAATATCTCAAATAGTTTTTCATAAGGATAAAAAGGAGTTATGTTTAGTTTTAAATGCTTATTTTAATTAAAAATTAATTTTTTATTATAGTAATTTTTTTTTAATTTTACTAATTTAATAATTACCTTAAATTACAACGCAACACTAACGTAATATTTATTCAATTAATAGAAAATTAAAATAACATATTTTAAAAATACTAAAAATAATAAACATTGGGTGAATTATTATGTTACCATAATTATATTTATATATATATATATATAGAAAACATATTATGGATGGTTTAAAGGTTTATATTTTAATTCCATAACTATCATTATGTCTTTATAGTCAAAGTAAATGAATATTTTCACAAATGACATTAATGATAATTTATAATAAAAAATATTATATTAAATGATTTGAAATTAATAAAATATGAAATTTATATACATTAGTGATATATGGTTTAAAATATAAAATATGGTCCATTTATGAACCTTTTTCTTTTTAGGGTAACTTTCTTGACCCTTAATGAATAAAAATATTTATTAGCACAGTAATCGTTGAAAGGGTTAATGAGGGGCTAAAACTGAGAGATAAGGGTAAAAAAATAAAGAAAATTTTCCTAATTATATTGGATGAGATTATTTATACTCATACTCATACTATATTTTAATTATATCAATTTGGATCAATTTTCATTTTAAAAATGATTTATATTAATTTAATACTTTAAGTAATTATAAGAGTCCTCCTCCCATCTCTTATAAAAGGACACTACTCTCTTTTATTTACCCATTCATGAGAAAACTATATAAAAGAAATCCTATAAATTTCTATTATAAACATATCTATCCATTAATTAGTGGTTATGGTGTTCACAAAATATAATTAAAAGGGTCATTAAGAAGGAATATAAAGAGAGTCAATCGAAGAAGAGGTAATCATCTATACTGACTGTTTCAAGTTATTTTACTTCCTATAAATAAGTTGTGAACTTACTAAAAATAATACATACAATATCATAAATATACTGATATATTATTATAATTATGGGACTACCATTTTACATCTATTTTCTATCCTATAAAAAGTGAAAACATTTCTCATGTGGACGTATGACTTATCGTCAGCACGTAGTGGTGTAATTTCAGTTTCCAACAACACTTTAATTGGATGGTTATAAAGATTAAACTTGTGAATATATATGATATTTATGAAATAATTATTCTTCTTGAATTATAATATAATATTTACTTTATTACCTTTCAATCTATTGGAAAACGATAACGTTGCTCATCTATATGTGTGGAATATCACCTCCATGAAGCGATGTTATCCATTTTTCATTTCAAATTTAAATGGATAGTAATATGGATATATTTAATGAATATATATGAGATATATTATATAATAATTTTTCTTTAAAGGTGATTTATTATTTACCTCTCTTTCATTCTATCAAAAAAATGAATACATCATTCATGCGTACGTATGACAAACCATCTCCAAGAATGGTGTAATTCAATTTTATTTATCTACCTTTTATAGATGAATATATATATATATATATAATGGATATATATGATATTTATATCTTTATTTAAATTATTTATATTATGTAAACATGATAAAAGTACAAGGACCATAACTTTTGAATCAAAAGATATATGAAAAATGAATAAGTTTACACTCAAAAAAATGATAATAATAAAATATTACTAATAAAAGGTTGATAAGATGTTACAAATGGATAATATATGATATTATAAGTATTTATATGGGTTTTTATAGAATTATAATAAATTTAAATTTATTATATAGGAGGTTAGATAAATTTTTACACCATTTGTACTTGAGGTATAAGATTTTTGTTTTAATCCCATTCTTATCTTGATTGATTATGTTTGAATTTTTATTAAAAGAAATTATATGATACTTATCTAATAAACCCATTTAATTTCATTATCCTATTTTTATTCATGAAAATTTAAAGTAATAATAAATTTTACCACTCTTTTGTAGTTAAAATTATTGGGAATATATTTTTAAGAAAAGATGACCTTATTTCTCTCTTCAGTGAAAAATAATTTTTTTTTGATGTCTATATTTTTATTAAAATGTTTTCAGGAATGTTTTTTCTACTATTCTATGATTTTTTATAGTAATTTTTGACCATATTTTATATTCTATAAAAAATCATTAAATAAATATCCTTTTCATTTTCCTAACGAGGTTTCTTTTTTTACTTTTTACCAAAAAATGTGAAAGGAATCTTAGTTCTGACATACTCAGTATAAACAAAATTTCCCACCTTCATGAACACTCAATGATTTGAATCTTAAATTATAATTTTTTATAGTTATATTCAAAGAAAATATTTTTTCTTATATTCTATAAATTTTTAGTTCATAATTATGGTTTTCAAAATGAAAAGGTTATTTTCTTCAGGAATGTTTTAAATGACCTTTTTATTATATTTATATTCATCAATGACAACTAAAATTTGTCATATTTATGACCTAATGGGTATATATTCTAGTGATACCATCCTTATTCTTTATATACTTGATTTATGATCAGTTTGACAGGGGAAATTATTGACATTACATATGTTAGTTATTTCTATATGGGCAGTTTCTGATCATTATGACTTGTTGATTACATTTTATTATTTATTAAAATTATAATAGAAACAAATTTACTAAGTGATGGGTGAGTCCCAAATTACAAATCCCTCAATTAATTGGCAGCTCTCAAGATACAAAATAGGTTGGGTACTTAGCGGAGGACTTAACTATTTATGTATAATGTCTTGGAACAAGGCATTGATGGTATGTTTATGATGTATTGGCATGACACCTCACCAGGAAGTTTAAGATGTATGCAATTATGAATTAAATAATTTTGGAATTTGTTATCAATTTCCATGTGATTACTTAAATAATTATGATATCCATGGATATGTTTCAATGTTGTGTGATCATTTATATGGTGTTATTTTAACATAATTTATTCCTTCCATATTACTCTTCATGCTCAAGTTATTGATTAAATGACATTTGTTTTCAATTATTTTCCTTTCCATATTTATTATTACTTATTTACTGAAAATATAATCCACTGTATGCATTCCCTTAATGAACATCTGAGATCACACATTTATTATGTTTCCATTCCATAAGTTTATTGGAAGTATACTATGATTGATAAGAAATGATATAATAGAGAGAGTAATGTTGTTATTAGAGAAAATAATTTTTCTATTTTATGTTTTTAAATGTAATGTGAGATTCAAGTATGTATCTAGTTTACCAAGACAACTATACTATTTAGTCCTCTAGTACACAATATATTGTATCTAGTACCAATGTAATAATGTATCCACAAACTCCAGGCTACTAGAGTAGGGGTCCTTACAAATCATATGATGATTCGTACTCCATTATGATTATGTGAATTAGGAAGTGATGTTTCCTCCACAATATTTATTTTAATTAGGTAGTCAATTTTTAACCACTATGTTTTTAGTAATTTTGTAGTGATGTCTACCCCACTATAGGAATTATGTAATGATGCCTACTCATCCATGTTATGGGAAGCATGCAGTGATTCCCAATAAACTATTTTATGATTTCTATTTGTATATTAGTTCCATAGTTTACTACTATTATTGATTTCAATGATATTACATATCTTTATTCCTATAATTATGCTTCATTGATCATTTATATTATTTCACACTCTTGTTATATTGTACATGTTTTTCATTTGAGATTAAATGTACATCTATATTGACTTATGGAGAACTATTATTGTTCAATGATATTTTTAATAAGAAATTTATTAATTGCTTATGTTTTATCACATGAATTTTATCTAACCCTTGATGGCATGGTAATGAGTTTTCCTTACAAATCATTTAAGCTCACCCATTTCTTATATTTCTATACCCAGGGTTATGAAAATGAGTGTATCCTATGAGAAGTCTATAAGGGAGTCTAGTGTGTTTCAATTATAGAGATATGTTAACAAGTTTTTATGATAATTTTCCTATGCTACTAGCCCTCTAAGACACTAAAAATTAAATTAGTGGGATTATAATTTTATTTTTTTTGATGTAATGTTTATCTTATGGTAATTTTTTAAAATAAATATATGTTAGACTAAATTTATATCAAATCTAGTGTTTAATGAAAGTATTTTTAGCACCATACCCGAGGGTGTGGGTTTGGGGTTCCTCAGTTTGTAATAAAACATGGTTAAGTTATTTTTGGGGATTATTTTCATTATCTTTATTGATTATAAAGAGAGTAATTTAGTGAAAACTGTTGGTATAAGTCTAATGGATAACTTTAAGTATATAAAAACATTTTTATATTTTTTAAAAATAGAGATTGTGTGGTTTAATATAAATTACATCCCTCTATAGATAATGAAAATTGGATACTAATTTTCTATATATGAACCTAAGAAAGCACCCTAAAAGGGACAGTTGAGTATAAACTCAATATTTTCTCTCTGCACGATGAGTGGTCCTAAGACTAGACATTTGAATTGACACTCCTAGGGGATATGATTTGGTCAGTCAAATTCTCTTTATGAACACTTCTGAAGGATTTAAATTAAAATTTTATATTTAATATATTACTAGTTTTGTTAGAGAACCTAATAAGAATATGACCCTAGAAAACCTTTGTTAAAACAAAGGAGTGATAGGTTGGTGCAATTATATCATAGTTGAATAGAATTTCCCATAGTCTGAAATGATTGTTTCATTAGAGAAGGAAAATTGGGAATGAGTTTTCATATTTATATGATCATTTAATATTATTTTATTGGACTTTATCATAAACTTTTTATTTTTAGTATTTGGTTTGAAACATAATCATGAAAATGAAGCTGTAAAAGGAATGTCCATAAGAACTCCTAAAGAAGAATATTTAGGATAAATAGTTTCCCAGTATTGACTAGGATAATGAGGTGGATATATGAGTAAAAGATATATCTTGAGTTCTTTATGGATCCATTAGCTTCTTCCTTTAGTGATTGATAATTAAAATAATGATGAATCAATTTAGTTATGGGTAATGTAACACCCTAAGATGTTCGAAAATATATTTCCCACAATACTATGTTCGATATATTCCTCCACGCGAAGCAATAAAATTGAACAAGACACAAAAATATTAGATTAATATTTTTAAGAAATTATAGGAATAATAAAACAACTATTAAATAAAAACATGTTACTCAAATAAAATTGCCTACATTTAGAGCATAAATAATTAATAAGATATAATATTAAAAGGATTGTTCTTTCTCAAATAACTTGGTTTTTCAATTTTTTTATATTTTATCCTAGTAAATTAAATTGTCCAATTTTAAAATATTATTATATATGATGTAATAATAAATTAATAATATTAAGAACCCTTAATGTTTAAAAAAGTCATTTTTAATAAAAAAGTTTTTATTTTTGTTTGGTATTTTAATTAGAAAGATAAATTTTAAAATTTTAGAATTTTAATTTTTCTAAAGTAACATCATTTTTGAATACATACTGTCAAAGTAAACTTTTAGTTAATTTTTTATATTTTTATAAACCAATTGATTTGTAGGTGAATAATGAAAGTAACATTTTTACTAAAACTGTAACATTTATGACTATATCAACAAGAAAATATAAATTAAAATATTATGATGAATTATTAATGATAAAAAAATTATTTATTGAGTAAAATGATTCATTTTAAAATACTAATTTAAATTTATAAAATCTTTGATTAACATTTGAGGACTTAACTGATCATTTCCAATAAGAAAACTATCTTTTGGACTTTTCATTAAATGAAATATTATTTTGGTAAAATTAAATTTTGGATTTATTTGAAGACACATAAATTTTATCTGTTTTATAGAAATAAATTTTACAACATGAAAATAAATAAAATTGATAATTTTATCCCATACAAAAATTTTAATATTAAAAACACACTTTTTTTAAAATCCATTTTTACGTACTATGTGTGTTTATTTTGAAATTAACTTTTCTCAACCATATAAATTTTATTTTAAAAAAATAATTCCATATTATAGATAATAATTTTTAAATTATCTAAAAAATTTAATTATAAGATTTTTCATTAAAATAAATTACCCAAGTTAAAAATCAGTTACCACGGTAAAAATTAATTATGTTAAATATTAGAAAAATAAGGGTAGAATCATAAAATAATTCAAAGTTATCTCCAAAATGTATTTTGGAGAGGATTATAGACCTAAACTTATCATAAATTTCATTATTTTACACATTTTTATCCATTTAAATTGGAAGAGTTTTATTACATTACTGAAAACTAATGAGTATTTACAAAAAACTCATTTTTTATTCACTTATAAAAGGATAACAATTTAAACACTTCGTCCTACAGATATACATTTTAATTTTATCATACTAATCTACTAATTTTATACTCATATATGTCTCTCTAAATTTTATAATCATATATTCTCCTTTATATATCATAAGTCCTCTATTTCCAAGGAGATTTATAATTGAAATTTCATGTTCTCAACGTGAGTTTTTATTACTCCTTAGCCTTTTCTTATTAACATTCCTCTTCCAAAAAAATATCCACTATAATATAATGAAATATACATTATTAATATAGTGTAATGTAATTATATTAATGTATAAAATAATATACAATATTTTCCATCCACTAATAAAAGCAAAACAACATCAGTCATGTTTACGTGTGGCCTACCGCTTCTACAACGTGATGCAGTTTGTTTTTAATAACTATCTTTATTTGTTATTAAAAATGATGTATTTGATGAAGGAATATGTTTCATATTTCATAATTATGTTTCTAAAATTATATTTTATCATATACCTTCATTCTATCAGATTTTTTGATACATGGAATTATTAATCATGCGTATGTGCGGACTGCCACCTCCATGAATGGAGAATTTCATTTTTTATCATCACCATACATGGATAGTTATAAGAATAAAATTAATAATGTTAAATTATATTTCTGAAATTTTTACTATTCTATAAATTTTATATTAATATTTTATTAAATCATGTCCTTACTGGGTTGAATCATTATAAAATGCTCTAATTTGGGTCAGTTTAACAACCTATGTGAATGTTGTTATGATATTTATATCATGAATTATTATGAAATGTTATATAATGATAATATAATGTAATACTAATTATATCATTAATATGTAAAAATAATACATGGATAGAGTTGTAGTCTCCGGGCAGCGCGCTCCCCTCTCATAGGGTTTGAGTTCCTTCTTGGTGCTGACTACGCCGCTCAGCTGTGTCAGAAGAAGCTCGATAGGGATTTGGTTTTCCAAATCTTCATCAACTGATCTGATTAAAGTGTCTTTCTATAATCTTATTTGAATACTTTTCCTGATATCACCTCTGCTGGTATCTATTTTTTTCATCTTCGTCAACTTCCTTGCCGTGTGATCTTCCCAGACATCTTCATCATCAGATCTATTTAAGATCTGAGATCCCCTGGAATGAATTGGAATTTTGGAATTGATCCTTGTATCTCTCGTGTAGTAGTGACTCCATTTTAGGGTGGTATCTATTTTAAGGAAACATATGTCTAATATCACTTCTAGGGGTTAGGATATTAACTGGTTCCTCTGGTGGTGACTTGTGGTCATATGGTGGCAGCATTTAGGTTTTGAGTGTTATCTAGGGTCATACATAGAGTTTCATGGCGAATTTTATGGCAATGATAGGTGATCCTCTTGGAAAAAGTTAGGGATAGAGATTATTATGATCCTTGGTCGGTGGAAGGGCTGTTTGATGACATTCTAGTGGAACTACAGGTTTATTTCATGGTTTTGGGGAACCTGGTCTGAATTTGTGTGGGGATATATGTTTCTGATTGGTTTCTAATGGATTTGTGATCATTTGATTCTACATCATTCCATTTGACAAGAATTTCTGCACCTTGTAGTCGACGTCAGGTGGTATACCTCAAAATTGGAATGGGTGTAATAAAACCCTTCATCAGCCATTCATCCTTCTAGATATATGAGTACCCAGCTTGATATTTTGCACTATGATTTTGGTATGTTTTTTCTTCACATCAGGTTGGCAGTGCTGTGTGTTCTCGCATTCACTGTCTAGTGGGATACTCAAAAGAGAGATAGGTGTGTTGATACCTATTATCCCATCCTTATTCCACATGATAGTGCATCTTGGGGGAGTTCTCTACTACATTGTGTTTCCAGCATGACACAATTTCTTGTGTGTGTGGGGGGGGGGTGAGACATTTATTTCGAATGATCTCTCTTTACTTGGTCTGGTCAGGGGGTGATGAATTTTTTTTTCTGATTCTTGTATTTATTTCGAATTTTCTTTTGAAGGTCAGGTCTCTATTTAGGCCTTTGGGTACTGTTTTTTTGACATATGCACCCTTGTCATATAATGGGTTCCCTATTCTCTCAGTCTTTAAAAGAGTTTTTCCTTTTTTTTTAGTTTAATAAATGGGGTTTTTTTCTCAACCTTTTCAAAAATAAAATCACTAAAAATGTATTTAATATGTTTTAAATAATATGGAAGGTTTTTATTAATATTTAACATATTTATTTATATACAACCATTTGATCATTAAACACACAAAAATTAATTCATCACAATTTCCTTTTTCATGAACCATATTCATTTTTATCACCTAATGAAATTGAACATAAGGAATCATTAAAAAATTATTATTATATCTTTAATAATATGGAATTGGAAAAATTTGAACCAATAAGTGAGAATATTCCCCTTCATCATGAAACATATAAGAAAAACATAATCCAAAAAATCTTGGAATTGGATGATGAAAATAAACTATAAAAGGTTATATATTGTTTGAACCACAAGACGATATTGATTATGAATGGGAATTGATCAGATTAAATTTATATTTCAAAAAATAAAATTATATAATAAGGCGTAAAATAATGGAAGTACATGGTAGAATCCAACAAGACAGTTTATAGAAAAGCGACCCAGTGGTAAAAACCTCTTCAGAAGGATTTCTCATGATCACTCTTTGATTTGGGATTTTTTAAGAACTAAGTAGCTTATCATTAATTCAAATTAAGTGAAGGGTTTAGGGTTAATTTTTTGGTATAGGTAAATGATAATCCTAATTCTAACTTGGGAAAGACCTATGGATTAGGATTTAAAGTGTTGAAAAAGTCACCAATTGATCTTGGTCCAACTAATTGGATCTACCTAAGCTAGAAACTACTCCTTGTTCCAGATGAAGTTAATAGCCTAATTATAGGAAGATTAGATTTTTGGTAAAAATAATCACAAGCTATTATTTCTAGCCTTCTCAACTTCAATTAGGTGAATGATCCTTTCAATTTCACCTTTGATGTTTAGGTTAGTTGAAAAATGAATGAGATTGGATTTTTTAAACCTAATTCCTAGCCATAGGGTTACAATGTTGATTTAGAAATTCATTAGGTTTAAATCCACCCCTACTCTCAACCCCTAACCCTAAATGAATTAGCCACACATGACCATATTGAATGAATGTTGGAAAAAATATCAAAACATTATCAATATAATAAATAAAATATTCAAAGAAAAGTAATACACAATTTAAATATTTAAAAAAAAAATCAAAAACTAACTTAAGCAAAGAAACAAATAAGAACATAGAAACAATTGATGTTGAAAAAAAATTTGTCTTGAAATCAGAAAGTCGGAAAAATAGTGAATAGTAAATGATTCTTGAAATGGAAATTAGTAACAAATTATTGATTAAAATAATAAAATAAAATATTATAGACCCTAACCGGTTTACTATGTGTAACTAACCCACGTCATGAACATGATTTAATTTATTTATGTATCAAGTATTTCATGAAGTGTAATTGGTTTCCATGATTTCTACATTATATATAAAATATTTTCTAAATATCTTAGATGTCATGATTTCATGGCTTGAATCATTAGTGGAAATTAGGTTTTTAATTTTCATTTCATGTAATTTGATCACACCGTGTATCTCATCAAGTTTGGAAATTGAGTATTTTAAGATGTGTAATCAGGATTCAAGTCATGTATATGGTTTACACATTATATTTTAGATTCATAGGAAAACCTGCAGTTGGTAGGTCCTCTGCTTGGGGAGTACATTTTGTGTACATTAGATTCATGATATGTAATGATGATTTTTTAAATTTTCCAGCATGTCCTCCCGCGATTATTTAATTAAAATTTATTGTAAAAAAACCAAAACCTAGTTTATTATGAAATAAATAATTATTAAAAATTAAATTAATTTAACAAAAATATTTATATGAATTATTCTTATCAAATTTACCCACACTTGAATAATTATTTGGCCTCAAGAAAAAACCATCTCAATAGAGATTCCAAATGAAAAACATTTTAAGCCAGAAACAATAATTACAACCAAGAAAATAGAACTAAGTATATGTAGAAAAATTAAGTCCTCCAGAATAAATCCTACATTGAAAATAAATCATCCCTCATGGATAAGTTCTTTATTCAAATCATTTCTTCTTATAATTAAATTTTCCTAACTCTTCCTTAGAAGCTATAAAAATTTTGAAATTTACCTTGCACTAAATTATCTATCATGACTAAAGGTAAAATAAATAGAGTTATGTTCATACCCTGAATACATGTACCAAACCATAGGATTTCATTGGTTCTAACATCTCAACTTTGTAAAGACAAGCAGAAAATTAATCATGAGGGCTTAATCAATAAGGTTGAAATGTCTCTGAGTCTGATTTCAGTTGTGTATATGAAAAATTCAGGCTAAAAAAAGAGGGAAAGATCAATAGTATAATGCATGATAACCACGAATATTGAAATAAAGTAACTCCTCCTAGAAAATGTTTTTCCATGATCTTAAAAGAACATGGTGGGTACAAGAATATTTGAATATAGCATATATAATGTTCCCTATTTCTTTTCATTTTTCATTTTATTTATTTTTCAAAAGTCATTTATTGGATAGATCTCATATTCATCACCTGACCACATATGATTCATCATAAAATTTATTTGTTTGGTAATTTTTATTTTTGAAATTTCTAATATAAGACCCATTTTTTAGTGGAACATGGTATGCATAAAAAAAATCAAAAAGTAATCATGAACCATGTCATATAAATTTGGTGAAAATTCCACCATATATATCTTTAGAAACAAAAATAAAATGTATGGAAAAAATTAAAAATCATAAACTATTTATCAAAAGAAAATGATGGATTGTACCAAGAGTAGGGTATGAAGGATTAATAAGAATGAAATGGCTTCATCCTAACAAGGTTATTCATTTCTACTATAAGCTAAATAAGGAAAGATATACAGGTGGGTCTTAGGAAATATTTCTCAAAAATGACTGTCTTAATCATTTTAATTTTGTATTTGGTCAATAATAACCTCTATAAGATTCTAATTCATTTTATGATAGGTTTATATGTACCATGTATCTCTCAAAAAATATGATCTAAAAATAATATGATAATCAAGGTTTAAAATCATATTAGGAATGGGATCATAAAAAATAACTTGCAATCAATCAAGTAATAGTATCTAGTAATAATTAAATGAAAAGAAATTGAAAGAAACTAGAATTATAATTAAATTACTCAACTCAGCAATCATTCTAAAATTCTAAACATGAATAAAAATGTATTTCAAAAATATCCAACCAATATTTATGTTTTATTTTAATGGGTTTAATGATTTTTTCAGTTTAAAGAATGATTTTAATGAAAAAGGTCTCACAGACAAGTGAAAACTTGCAATAATCTAAGTGTATCAACAATAATGCTCAAGAAAGATAAATCAAGCTTAAAATGATACATTGTCTGCACTGTTCTAGAAAGTGACGTGGGAGATGTAGAAAGTATGGAATAATAAAAAATAAAATATAAATTTATGAATTTTGTATATGGAATCAAGATATTTATGTAATGAAATTCATTTCATGGGGGGAAATTGTTGGATGTTAATGGGAAATTGGGCTATCTCAAAAAAATTATAGAGAAAAAATATATACAATAGATAAACCATTAGTACATAGGGTTTAACTAATATGTAATCACTAAAATGGGTAGGTTGAAATAGTCAATATGAGGAGAACAAATCTTAGTTATATGCAAGAATCAACTACAATGAAATTTGGATGACCGAAGAATAAAAAATGATATAAAATAAAAAAATTATTAGGCACACAATGAAAAAAAAGAAAATATGTGTTGCCTCCAATAATGTACTAACTATGAAGTTGTCACCCATACAGATGGAAAATATAATCAGTTAGTGTTGTTATTGGCTCAGAGTTCCTCTACCTCCTGTAGGAACTAGTGTTAGTGTCATCGAGCTCATAGGGACACTTTCCAGTATTAACCACCTCATAAATGGGTCACCCAAAATGATCATATAGAAGTAGTAAATTCCCTGTAAATCACAGAGAATTCTCCTAATGAATTTGGATCTGGATTTGGAGAACCTAAAGATATCTTTTTATCTTAGAAAGATGATGATACATGTAATTTAGGAGGCCTGGGGGTGGAATCATAGTCTCATCCATGACCACAGAGGATGCAGTGGAGCTAAAAATGGATAAAGTAATGCCAAATTATAAAAGAAAATAAAAAATCAATTCAATGATTTAAAAAATTTACCTCATCCATACATATAAGAAATGATAAATCAGGGAAATTGAGATGTAATGTGTATAAAAAAGTAGAGAGAAAATAGACATCTAGAAAATATACAAAATGGGAGTATACATGAAAAAAACTAGACCGCAAGGGTATACCCTATGGTATCTGTGTTAGATTTCCCCTCCTGAACAATGGGGGTTTGGATTAGATCTAAAAAATATATCCCATCTATGGTGGTGGGGGATGGGTCATAAACCACTATAGGAGGTGTCATGGTGATGAAAGCAGGATGAGTCAAGGATAGAGGGGGAGAGGTGAAAATCCATACTAAGGCCATATGTTTGGTATCCAGATTAATCTGAGGCACCTAAGAGGAAGATTTATGGATGAGGACCTTACCCTATTGGGCTTGCTCCTCTACGAAATCAGGATGCGTAGTAGGGTTGGTGAGCTTGGGAGGGAGGCCGACCTGGGCGGTAATGGATGTAACACTGGGGTATGAAGGTGGTGGTGGGTGGGAAGATGAAGGGTGTGGTTGTGAGGAAGGGAGGTGAAATGGGATGGATTAGTGAATCAGAGGCCAAGGTGAAGGAAAATCTGAAGATATTTCTCAAGAATACACATGAGAACATTCTAGATGTCTAATGGTAATGGTGGTGTGGGTGAAGGTTTGGCATGTGTGGTGGTGTGGTGGTTGTAGTAGGTGAAGTGGTGGCTGAGGGAGCTATGTATAGATCCGTAGGGGAAGGGGTATCATGAGTGGGGGAAGGGTATGGGGAAGGCTGAGCTGGATCCTTAGTAGGATATACCAATTACTCAAGGCCCCACTAGTATTACCCTTCAACCTTCCTCAAGAGATCCATCTGGTGGAGAATGAATAGGTAAATAGAATACTTATTACCAATTAATAAAAGAGGATGAGTGGCCTTAAATATTACAAGGTGATGGGAGAGGTGAGTAATGATGCTTCCCAATGAGATTACCATGAGCCCATGACACCTGAGTCTCATAATAATATGAAAACTGATGAGAAATGTTGATGGAAGGGCCACCCATAGATGAGGATAACATGAGAACCTCAAGAGAACTGATGATGATGTGACAATATCCTCTTTCAAACTAGGAATGAGCGAGTTCCTAGTGAAGAATCCATAAGGTGGGACCCCACACTTGGGTGCTATTCACTATATGCAGATCATGAATGCTTTTTGGGTCCTGGTCAATCAATGGCCAATGCCCCACCGTACCCCCTTTCTTAGATCAACTACATGGAATCATTGGAAGAGGATGTGGTGAAACCATCAGTGTAGATTGTGAGTCTGATGATGAAGTCTTTGAGGGTTAGTTTCCAAGATCTACTACTAATATGAAAAGTGACATGTCTGATGTCGCGCTCCAATGTGGCCAGGAACTCAAGGAACAACTGCCAATAGTTCTCTTTATGGACCTAGGTGGTGTGAGAGAGGTGGATCCAGTCTAGCAAGTCTATAAACTCCTCATGAATATTGATGTTCATGAGAATTACTAGGTTCAGGGTCTTTTTAGACCTCATCAGTTGGTCTGGATATGAAAAAATTGAATATGTTGATCGGGGGATGAAAAGTAGAGGAATGAGTGTAGGTGATGCTATGGGGAAGCACCATAATATCAGCTATATAATGACTGTGACGCCTCAAAAGTTGAGTAGGTGGAAGAAAGTGGTTCAGAAGGTAATCAAGTGGGATCTATGGGTATAAGTTTCAGTGCAAGTGCCGATCACTTGGTTGGAGTAGGGTTGTCACCCTGTTGGGTGACACACTTGAATGTTTTGGTGCAGGACATTGTGGATACAGGGAATCATGAATGAAAGGTAGATGAAGGGATATAGGAGTAAGGGGGATGGTGTATAAAGATTGGAGAGGGGGTATTAGGGGTGAGGGAGATGGGAAGAGGGAGTGGAATAGGTGAGGAGTCACGCGGGAGAGGAAATGATGGGGGGGGGGGGCTTATCGGGCCTGAAGCCTTGCTTCACGGTTTTTAAATATTTTTTTAATGTAATGTATTCAATACACAATGTGTAAATTTTAGGGTTTTTTCAATCATTGAAACTTTTTGGTCCTGTATTTTTTTACATGGTGTGTGTTTTTTACATTTTTTTAAAAAAGTTAAATTTTAAATTATAAAAACATTTGAAAGCACACCTCTAAACTATCCCCAACACTATTTTAATTCCCTAAAAACTATTCTAATCTATTTAACCTATCATGGTATAAGGCCCCAGACTTAAACCTTACTTAAAATTGAAATAAATGAATAATTCACATTGAGGATCTTTTCAGGTTTAGAGTTTTAGAGAATTAGGACATAACTATTACATCTCAACAGATTACAAAGTAGTCTCTTCTACTAAATTTCCATAAAATAAAAATTCTTAAAAATAAACATGTCTAGTTTCATGTTTTAGGTAGCATGACTTTCCCTTTATCCCATACTTGACCCTATTCCATGCTAAGTCCTGTGAAAAACATTTCAAAAACTTGGGATGAGCATAAAAACTCAGTAAGGGATACACAAAGAATAAAAACCATTAGTTTATCAAAACAAATAGTAAACCATGTATACTTTATCAAGGTAATACTTTTCACCTTTATGAAGTAGTAAAAACTCTTCACTGAATAAAATATCATTACTTACCTTTTTGTAACCAAAGTATTACCATAAAACCCATATAAAGAACACATAACATATATAAAGGTAACTTGGGACATAAACATACTTAAGTGGAATAACCATACGGTCAACTTCCACACATATCACTTAATGGAATATCCATACGGCCAATTTCCATACATACTTAATGGAATAGCCATACAGCCGACTTCCATACCCAATGAATTGGAGGTTATAACGTAACCACCCATCCTGGTATTCATGGCACCACCCGTCATATGGTTTATAACGTAACCACCCGTTAAAATGTCCAAGTACCAATATAAAATCATAAAACATAAAACCAATATAAAGGAATGATAACATTTCCACATTTCAATCACAATATATCAAAAATATATTGACATAATAAAATCCTTTTTCAAAACCATTTTCAATACCAAAATACATAAAAGAGTATATGGTATTTATTTTATTCTAAAAACATTACGGCTTGTTGAGGAAGCCAAAGACCAAATAATACTCGCGGCGGCGGAAAAGGTCGTTGTCGCCGCGTATGTTAAAAGAAACATTCCTTTTTGTCGTTTTGTAAAACGCTTCGTAGAAAAAGATTCCTTTTGTATAAAAGTAAAAGTCAAAAGTGGTTTATACACCGTATAAAATAAAGTTGTGTATAAAACGAAAATATGCCTCAATGAAAGGAGATTGAGACGAAGTCCCTTACCTCAGGTCCGACTTGACTCGATCGTTCTTTAACGTCCTGAATAATAAACTTGAGTTAATTTATACTTGATTAATAACCTTTTTAAAGTTCATTATTCCTTTTATATCACTTATTACCATGTTATAAACATTATTTAATCATTTAAGTTAATCATGTTTGTTTTGTCGATATTTGGTTCTTAAGTCGAAAGTGGACTTCTTACAATTACATGTTGTTCGTGTGGTAAAAGATTCTTTATATCCAGAATGACATTCCTGATTTGGATATCATATATATCATATATATATCCAGCATATACATGTATTTATAATATTACATAATCATTTAGAGGTAAGAAATGAAATGCACCGTTCATGGAGACGGTAAGCCGTACGTACGCATGAACGCTACTTTCATTTCTTTGTCATATTAATGGAATTAAAACTAAATGAGAGGTATGTATATTTTAATTCCAGAATTATATTAATCATTTAAATGTATCATACATCATATATATCCATTATATATATGTACTTATAATAGTACATTACATTTGGGGATAAGAAATGAAATGCACCGTTCATGGAGACGGTAAGCCGTACGTACGCATGAACGCTACTTTCATTTCTATCTCATACTTTAATGGAAACAAATAATAATGATATATAGGTAAATAATAATTCCAGTATAACATC
Organism: Viscum album; assembly: GCA_963277665.1. NCBI lineage: Eukaryota > Viridiplantae > Streptophyta > Magnoliopsida > Santalales > Viscaceae > Viscum > Viscum album. The sequence continues at coordinate 608,022,595 of OY728123.1, read as the reverse complement.
ATATATAATAACATTAAATCCATCCTTTATACGTCCCACGTATGGCATTAACGAAGCACATCACTTTGAGGGGGCGGTAGTCCGCACTTCCTAAAATGAAGATATCACGTATACCCATAATGGAAGCCATAAAGGTAAGACACAAATGAAAAATAAACAAGAATAAGTAAAACATAAACATATTATATATCATATATAAAAATAGTGACATCATAATGGCCACCATTGAAGGTGTTAAATGAGTATTGAACAATCATCGTTTCGGGAGGCACAATTTCGCCATCCACGGAAACCGTATGTTCTTTAACCATTTGATATAGTTTTGTGAGAGTGTAGGTCGAATAAATCTTATAACAACATCCTAGTATATTGAATATACTGGTGTTGTTACAAAAGAAATAAATAAAAAGTGTTTAGGGGGTTGGAGAAGCAAAATAAAACAAATGAACATGAGAGAATGAATTACCTTTAAAAGTGTAACTCCTTTTGATTTGATCTTAAAGGCTTCCTTTGAAAGGATTATTCCCAAAGGGAATCCTCTAGGATGAGGAGAGGGATGTGGAGAGAGTAAATGGGCAGGGGTTGGCCGAGCCAAAGGCTTGAAGAGTGTGTGAAATGAGGTAGAGGTGGGGGCCTTTTATAAGAGGAGAGGAGGGGCACTTTTGGAAAGTAAAGAAATATTACTTTATTTGAAAATGTTTTTCAGTTTTAAAAGGTCCCACATTGATATAATTCGTGGATAAGGTGATAAGGGTTCTAAATCCACCCACTCAATAAGTTTTTGACATGTGTAGTTCATAGATTTTACATTATCTTTCCATTTTATTTAAATCGTCAAATAATGATGTCATCGCTGCATCATTATTATGTCATAAATAATTTAATTTATTTAATGTCTAAAAATTATAAAAAAAATACTATGATGTATGAAATCTTTTTATCTTTCCAATGAATATTTATAATCAAAATTTGGACCTGTTTAAACCTACTTAAAAATTGTTTTAGTAAAACAAATCATGTTTGTGTCAATTTAATTTTAACATTCAATAAAAAGTTATTTATGTCATTTCCCAACCAAAGTGTCTCCATGGGGTCCCCAAGTTGGCCCATGGCTTGTATTGGTCGGCCATGACTCAACCAATAGGTGTAGGACAAGTGTCATGGTGTTTTCACATTCTTATAATATCATTTTTACCTTAAATTACACTAATTACCTCTAATCGCGATTAAGAACTTAATAAGTTACTATTCACCAAAAAATTATTTTCATCCCATTGAACCACATTTTACATACTAATGACAACCATGTATGTCGGATTTTTGAAATTCAAAACACAATGATGGCAAAATTTCATTTAAACATAAAATCAGTCTTTATAAGTACCACTTAGTGGTTTCACTATTCATCAAAAATTGAAGTTTTTCAGAAAATTACCAAAAATTCACCATAAGCTATATTTGATATTCAGAATTCAAAAATGAAGTCCATTTTACAAAATTCAAAACATATTAATCACATTAATTAATTTAATAATTAATTCCCGCTGTCAGAGCAAATAGCATGTTTTTATAAAACAATAAGTATCAAAAGATTGACACTAGTTTAAGTCTGATTTCAAAGTGAAATTAATTCCAACGACCACTATTGGATTTAATGGTAAAAATATTTTCTAATTTCACTTTAAAACCAATTCAAAATATAATCTAATCATATAAATAAATTAGATTAAAAAGAGTTTTTGAATTAAAATACAACATTTTACACTATTCATTAAAAAATGAACTTTATCGAAAAAATACCAAAAAATTACACAAAGTAAAATTTGATGTCCCAATTCTTAATAAGAGTTTTATTTGGTCCAATAGAATGTATAGGAGTGAACAAAACTATATTTAATGATGGTTCGCCATCAAAAGGCGATAAGTGAACCTTTAGTGAAAACTAGGACATATATGCCTAAAATTGAATTCTTTCCGTATTTTAAGCCTCTATCCTTTATTGGATAAATATAAAAACATTTAAAAACATATATAATCATATTTTAGTTATTTCTATCCATTCCCTCCATTACAACGGCTACATGTTAACTAACATTTAAAATAATATTATTTTATTACTTGTGTGCAACGTAAGATTCCCAAGAAACTCGTTGTTGCGTGTTGGGTACGCCATCGAGCATAGCATCCCCTTTAAAGTAATATTAATATTTGATTCAAAAATATGGATAAATATAAAGATGACATATTCTTTATTTACCTGGGGTGTTACACATGGGTTGCATCCCATTCAGTTATTCTTTTATTTTTGAGAGCTAGAAATGATTCCATTCAGATTTTATTATATGTAAGGACACAACCAATGTGGAATGGTTCTTGAAAACCTTCGGCATCAACAGTGGGATTCCATTCCTCATCAAAGGTGCAATATAATTCACATCCTTTTGATCAGTATATCCATTTTCATTAGGAAATAGTTTTTTATTCCTTCCTTACTTCACATATAATCATCTTTATTATAAGTAGAAAATATGTCTTGGAAATCTAATGACTCACCACTTTTCTTAATAGATTTTATTACATTGAAAACAACTTGTTCTTCACTAACTCTGAATATTAACACCCGCTAGTTTACATAAATCATTACCTTCCCAATTTTGAGAAATGGTATCCCAAGAATTATGAGAATATATAATTCTTCTTCCATATTAAGGATAAGAAAATTCGTAATAATGATGATTTTTCCAACCTTTACTATGCTGACCTCAACAAGTACTTAATGGTTCTTGACTGAGTGGTTAACAAGCCAGAGTGCCACTTTTATTAGTTTCAATTCAAAAAGCCCCAAATTTTTTAAAAAACTCATAGGAATGATATTGATACTTATTCCAAGTTCACACAAGGCTCTTTAAAAATTGCACATGTCACGAACCAACCCGGGTCAACCCTGAACCGGTCACCCGAGCCGGTCCGCGACATGACCCGAGAGGCGTTCCTGATCCTCCCAGGCTGGCGAAAAGTGCCAGGGCATCAACAGTGAGCAAGTGGGAATGATTTTTCCCAGTAAAAATAAATAACTAAAGCAGCAGAAAATAAACAGAGCAGCGCAGAATAAATAAACAAAGTAAAGTAACTAACAAGAACAGAAGGAATCAAAACGAACCGAAAGAGACAACCACTATCCCCATGTGACCTTGCAGGTCACTCTCCAACTCACGACCAAACATCACCCAAGGTGAACGCACCCAAGCTGTAACCTGCACAAACACTAAAAACAAAAAAGAACTATAGGCGTGAGTATTAAAACTCAGTAGGCTAGCCCGATATCTATTCCCAATGCACTACCCTTAAATAAAGAAATTTACCAATTACAGGTTTGAACTAAATATAAAAAAAAATATTGGTTTTCACACACACACTTTCATTTCAAAAACAAGTATTAGTCCATTGCCCTTATTAATTTAAAAACAAGTTTAGTGTTTGAAAGGAAAAGATACAATTCATTTTTAAAACATTTTTCTATAACATTTTAGAAAACTAGACTTCAGTTATTAACCAAAGAAAAACCACACATAGCACACAACACACACCAAGGGCAATGGGAAAAGTGGCACACATAGGCCAGAAACTGAACTAGACCTCTCGATCGTCCACCACACACAAATACACACTAAAGGAAACATGGGTCGAACCTAGGAGATCGTGAACAATCCAGAACGTACTATACATCTGACTCATCCTGAAGGCATGCCCTAACTCGATGACGTCATAACGCCCTAACGCCCGGCATAGCCCTGCATGGCCTAACCGAGGGTCCCAATCCCCATAGCAGCAATAACTCAGTATTCCCCTGCTATGGGGCCACTAGCCAGTGCGTAATCTAAACTAGTGCATCAATCATTCTCAGAAGATTCACTCACTATGCCAGGTTCCCATGTCAATACATACAATAAAAAGAGGGGTGAATCAAAATGTCAAACAATCAGTCACGATGCACAAACATCACATACATCTCACGCAATCAACGCACACTAAAGATCACCCCTGAATGGGTTTTCCAAAACAATTTATTTTACTAAAGTGCCAAACAGGCCTTCACAACTTTTAACGCAAAACCTCATTTTTCAAGAAATCCCAAAACACTTTCTCATATGAAATCATTTATCTTTAAAACTAAAAGTACATTTGAAATTCCGTGAATTATGTTTAAAGGCCAAACATGCATTCTTTCAATACTGGGTGTCTTCCCGTCAAAAAAATGTTCCAAGTGTTCGGTATAAAATAAATGGCTCTTTTCACACTAAATAATCATTTTAAATTTTATTATCTAATATTATTTCTCATTCATTAAAATTTAACAAAACATCAAGCAATTAATAAATTCTAAATTTAAAGGTGAGTGCAGTGGGGAACCTACCTCAAGACCAAGGCGCGACGATGATGCAAGCTCGGAAACCAGGCGCGACGACGACGCTCACTCGGAAGAAGGCGCGACGACGGCGCTCACTCGGAAACAGGTGCAACGACGACGCAACCTCAGAAACAAAGCGTGGCGATGGCGCTCACTCAGAAACGCCCCGCGCGGGTCCTAGAACGTCAAGCCGACCCAAATAAAAATTAATTAATAAAAAATCTAATCAACCCAAGGTAAATATATATATATATATATATATATATATATAATAAAAATATAAAAAGGAGCATCAAATAAAAGGGTATACCCATCGGGGGGGCTGCGACAAGAAACGGACCGCCGGAGGGCGTCGCGCCGGAACAGCGGAAGGCGCGCAACTGGACGCGGTCCGACCAGGGGGTGCGGCAAGGGCCGCCAGACAGCAGTGATGCGAGGCGACCGATGGGAAGGGTTTGCTACCAGTCGGAGGGCCCGCGACGGGTCTAAAGGCATGCAACAGGAGGGTACGAGCTGGTCGGAGTTGTGCGACAGTTGAGAAGAGGTCCCGACAGTCAGAGACGACGGTCGAAGGGTGCGGGGTAGCCCGAGGCGGACAACGGCTGGCGAGGACACAAAAGGAGGGATGCAATGACCAGAAGGGGAGGCGAATAGCGGAGTGGATAGGGGGGGTGCGATGTCGGCCTAGGGCAGTCACGCTGGAGGGAGTCGGACAAGAGCCAGGGTGTCGGGAAGCCGTAGTGCAAGGCGGCGCTATAAAGGGGGAGAGCTGCTGGCTGCTGCGACAGGAGGAGAAAAAAGGGGGAGCAACGACGTGCAAAGAGTGTCAGAGCTGCTGGGCGGAGGCACTACCAGATGAGGACGCGACTAGCGATCAAGTAGCAGGAGGCATGAGCCAGCTACGGGAGGCGGCTGCGCATGTGGAGGAGGATGGCACGGCGAGCTGTGGTCGGCACGGCTGGCGGGTGACCGGGGCAGCGAGGCTGGCGGAGGACGCACAAAGGGACGGCTGGCACTGTTAGAGCACAGGGCTCAGTGGACAATGAACAAGAGCAATGGCTGGCCGGGGAAACTTCTGCAAGGGGAATTCGGGGCGCTGTGCAGTAAAGCAGGAGGGAGCCGGGGGGGTTGTGGGCTTCCTGCTCGTGACAAGGAAGGAGGAAGGGACCGGGCTGTTGCTAGTGCGCGCAAGCAGAGGGCGGCAGGAGGGCGCTACGAGCAGGAGGCGACGCAGGCGAGGTGCTGGGCGACGGGCAGTTGGCAGGACGGGACGCGGGGTGCGGATGGGAGAAGCGAGGACCTGTAGAGGCTCGGCAGGCCGAAGGTGTCCGGGCGCCAGATGCGGCAGGGGCATGGTCGGCAGGCAGAGGGCTTGGGCTAGGCTGGCCGGGGGCCTGGAGGTCCTGAAGGAGGCTGCTGGGGCGCGATGCTGGGTTGCTGCAGTAGCGGTAGAAGCTGGGCAGGGCGCTGCTGTAGGCAAACTCAGACAAGGACGTAGCTGCTCGCGCATGGAGGGGTTTCGGTCGCTGGGCTGCTGTGCGGGAAGTGGAGAAGGGAGCGCTGGACAGGGAGAGCAGCCCGGCTGGCAGGCGAGCAGGGTGCAGGTGCGGAGAAGAGAAGAGAAAGAAGAAAAAAAGAAGAAGAAGAATAGTGGCAGGGAAGACAGCTGGTGGAGAAGTCCAGCAGGGAGGGCAGCTTGCGCAGGAGGCCGGAGCTGCAGGTGCAGCGTGAAAAATAAAAAAAAAGAGAGGGAAGAGAGGCAGGGGAGCGGGTCGCGCACTAGACAGGGGGACAAGGAGAATCACGCGTGGAGAGAAAAAAAAGAGAAGAAGAAAGAGGAGGAAAGAGAGGAAAAAAAGGATAAAATAAATAAATAAAAAGGTAAAGTAAATAAATAATAATAATAATCTAATAACAATAATAATAACAATATTATAAATTATCTTATTATTGTTATAAAACATTTTATAAAAAAAACTTTTTAATTTAATTTATTCTTTTAATTTTATTATTCTTCCAAATAGGTGGGCAACCGTGCACTCACCGGGTCCGAACGCACGTCCGCCGCTAGCGGTGTGGTGACCGCGCACCCACCCGAACCGAATGTGCAGCGACCACTAGTAGTGCGGTGACTGCACACTAGCCCGAAACCCACCGAAAACATCAACGCTTCAACAAAAATTCAAACCTGGACCCAACGCAACTCTGCGCAAAGTCGCGGGACCGAGAAAATAGTAAAAACATGGGCCTCCGTGGTCGGGGTGTGAAAGCACATCCCTATAGTGAAAGGAATTGAGAAGCTTCTAGGGTCTCACATTTTTAGTGGTAGCTTCCACTGAACAACTATGTTGCATTATTTATTTAGGGAGATAAATCCTAAGTATTCCATTTTATTTTTGGTGGAAGGAATGCATTTCAGAAAAAATTAATAAATATGTATTTTTAAAATATTTTCTTTAAAGGGAATATTGATACGAAATTTTTAAACATCTCTAAAATAATATTATATTTACCCCATATTTTGGATCATCTTATCATCTATGGAGAGAATATGAGAGGTTTGAATGGTGGTGGTGCCACATAGAGATTTTCATTTTCAGGCTGATCCTATATGATATATTTTTTAGTTGGCACTACTTCTAGATATTTTCGGGACCATATTTATTTGTTCTATCATCACTATCTTGGTTGGTGATTGATGCATGTTTTTTAGGTTATAATAGTTTCTTTTCTTCACCTTAGATTGGATACTAAAATTTCAGCATCCTTCTACTATAAATAACCATAGACTATACCTCCTATCTCAGATGTGTCTTAGTATTACTGGGAAGTGTACCTTGTAATCTATCCGATATGGCCTTTGAGATTTTCTCCACTTGATTCTCATGGTTGTGCAGGGAATCCATTTGGTTCTACATTTTGGGTTCTTTGGTCATCATTGTCTGATATTATTTTTGAATGAGGGTAGTGAGAAGGGTATTAATACTGGATTGAAGAGGTTGGGACTATTGTGGTGGTATTATTGGAGATTTTTGATACTACTGTTTCAAATAAGGTAAAAACTACTGAAATCTAGGAGAAAAAGGTTGTTTTTGATATTTTTTCTATGTTCAAAGAGTGAGATTATGTGGGGGGTACCCAAGTGGTCCCTGATTCAATGGTGGAACCATTCCACTCCAATACTGATAATAACCTTGGTTTTTCTATTACTGCAGCTACTAAGATGACCTTTTATTATAGTATGTAATTAACATAATTACACAGTTTTCTTTGAGTCACTTCAATTACTGCCCTATAATATTGATATTAGTGTGGGAATCCACACGTATCACATGATTGGATCTCTATAATAGAGGTAAGAGGTGGAGTTTGTGGAGTAGAAAACTGAAAGGATTATATAATATTTGTTAGGGTTTCAACATGTGCTGTGAGGCGGGTGATATCTTCAACCTAATGTATTCTCTTCCAGGTTATTCCTCTTTCAATTTTGCAAATACTGGATTTGTAAGATATTTCATAAAATAGTTCTCTGTCAACTTTAAGTTTCTTTAGCATGAACTTACCTTCAATGGGGGCATCCAAAATTCTATGTGCCTCTAGTTAGAGTCCCTGATAAATGGTCCAAATTTATTTCCAAACATCAAGTATGTGATGTGGGAATTTCTATGTTAGCTCTTTAAAATGGTCCCATTATTCTTAGGATGATTCTACATCATGATGATTGAAAATTTGAATCTATTTTCTCATCTTCTAGGTTTGGATTGGTGAGAAATATTTATCTAGAAATTTATTTTCTAAACCATCCCAAGTCAGGATAGACTCAAAATCATGACTCTAAATCCAATCCTTGGATTGATAGTACAGAGATAATGGGAAGACATAGAGTCTAATGGTGTCTAATGATAAATATTAGTTGTGGAAGTTGTCTCAAATCTATAATAAAATTGAGATGTGTTCACGGGGGTATTCAATTTTCATTCCACTATGATTCCCCATGGTCTAGATGATATGGAATTGTCCAAGTTTGATTTCAAAATATACTCCTGAATAAGAGGGAACACAATGTTGATCATAACACCACTGATGGATGGAAATGCATAATCCATGATGGTGCACTCCTGTAGAACTGGTCACTCTCCATGGTGTTCATGCAGAACATATTGGAGGTTTGGATGGTGAGGCAGTACAAGATCTTTGTGTTCAGTCATAACGATGTTTTGGAATGCAGCTATAGTTATATCATTCTCATGATCGAAAGGAAGCATTTATTGTGTGTCCAGGATCATAGAACAAGTCAGGGGACCTTGGCGCATACACTAAGCTAGAGAAAATCTAACACAGGTTCTAGTACATACATAAAAATTATAAAAAATTAATTGTTTAGGAAAAATAATAAATGAGGGGGGTGAGTTATTCCTAGATTCGTACCATAGGTTATTCTTCATAATCATAGTCATCCCAAACAACAATTCCAAAATTCGGCCGGCCCACATGACGTTGTTGATTACACTTGGGTGTTGATCATCATAAATTTATTTCCCCTAAACTATACTTAGGTACTAAGTCATAGAACAATGGCATTGAGGGGTCAAAACCATAGAGATATCTTGTAGGAAAGAGACACATTGTTAAGAACATTTTGGGTAGGATTCCTCATTACCACCCTTCGGTTATGGGTTTTCTAAGAACTAAGTATATTTATATTAATTCAAATTTAAGGAATGGTTGAGGGTCAATTTCAAGTCATTGGAAAAAGATAATACTAAATATATCTTGGGATATAATGATGGAATAGGCTACAAAGTGATGAAAAAGTCATCAATTGATCATGTTCCAACCAATTGGATCTAACTAAGCTAGAAAATTTTCCTTTCTCCCGAGATAGTAAATAACCTAAGTGAATGGATCTTAGATTCTAGGAATAAAGAACCAAAGGGTATTGGTCCTATCCTAATCTATTTAAATTAGGTCAAGGATCCTTTTGATTGCACCTCTAATTATTATGGAAGTTTCAAAATAAATGAGATTGAAAATTGTTTTTAAACCATTTACTAGAGATTGAGTTACTGTGTTTTGATTTAGAAATTCATTAGGTTCAAATCCACCCATACTCTCAACCCCTAACCCGAAGAAAATTATCCACACATGATGGTATTGAATGAAAGAAGAAAAAAAGATAACAACATACTCAACAAAATGAATAAATTATTCAAAGTAAAGTAATCTATAATTGAAATCTTAAAAGAATTTCCAAAACTAACTTGAATGAATAAACAACTAAAACAAAGCAAAAATTTATATTGAGAAAGAATTGGTATTGAAATCGGAACGTCAGAAGAACAATGAACAATAAATGAGTCTTTAAATAGAAACCAGTAATAATGTATTGATTAAAATAACAAAATAAATCAATGGAACAAACAAGAATGAAAAAAAGAAAGAAACATATAATAAAGAAAGAAAAAAAATATTGGCATATGAAGCTCCTATACGTGTTGGGGTTACTTGATATTTGTAGATACAGATTGGTTCATTATGTGTAAATGATTCACACAATGAACGTGATTTAAATTATTTATGTATCGAGATTTTTATGATGTTTAATTGGTTTTCATGCCATGTACTTCAATCTAAAATATTCTCAGAACATATTGGATCAATAGATTTCACAGCTTGAACATTTGGTGAAAATTTGGTTTCAAACTTTGTAAGTTATGTAATGAGTTCATGACTTATATCTCATAAGTTTTTGACTTAGATTCTTCCACAACATGTAATGAGGATTCATATAGTATACATGGTTCACACTATGTATTTTGGATTCATGAGGTGGCCTCTAGCTGAATGGTTCTCTTCTTAATGATTACATGTTTTGTACTTTAGATAAAAAAAATATAATGATAATTATTTTATTTTTCATCATGACATCCCATGTTCTTGAATTCCCATTTCTTGAAAAAAACCAAGTGTATTATCAAAAAAATTATGATTAAACATTAAATAAATGAATCCAAAAGATGTATATGAATTTTTATTATCACATATTTGTAAAAAATATTTATAATTAATGTGTATAAAAAGTAATATATTTGAATATGGGTTTTAAATTAGTGATTAAAATAGTTACGATCATTTTATAAGAGGTTATAACACATTTCAATAAGTGGGATTTAAGGTAAGGGATATTTTTCCTCAAATTTATTTTCTTGAGACATATTTCATAATATTCTCTATAATATATTTTATATAGTGTGTTAAAAACTAATGGATTTATTTTTCCCTATTAATGTATTTCATGGGGTTTAAATATCCATATTTGTTTCCTTATTTAAATATATATTAATTTAAAGAATAGAAATATTCTTAGGGTTTCTTCATCTCAATTTTTCTTCAATGAGATAAGATATGTATTCACCGCTTGTTTCCTTTTTGTGGTAAATATATATTTTGACCATGGATTTATTGTGTCATAATTTTTCATGAAATCTGTGGTATTTAAAAATCTATCTTGATATCGATTTTCATTAGTTTTTTATTCCAATTTTACTAAAGTTTTATGGTATTTTGATAACACAAATTTCTATTATTTGAGTTGTAACTCATATTATTGAACAACATTATTCTATGCTTGGGTTCTTCCAATCTAATATTTTATATTTAACTTTTTATTTCTCTTTGTGGAAAATATTTTTTTTATTCAAATCATCACCCTTGATGAATTCCTTCCCTATAAAAGTTTGAAATTATTAAGAATAATTCCCATCCTTCCATAGAAAGATATTTTTATTCCCTTGCATGTTTTAAAATGATTTTCAAAATGATTTTAAATACTGATGATTTAAAAAAGAAAAATAAATATTCTTATATTTTTAAAAATTATAATTTTTATTTTCAAAAAGGAAAAATTTATTTTAATTTTTTTAAAGTATTGTGTTTTAATAATGATTTTTACATGTTTTTTTAGATATTTTCATAATTTTTTTGAATGAATCTATCTATTATATTTTTTTTATAAAAACCCTATTTTTGGATATAAATGATGATTTTTAAATGTTTTATCATGATCAAGTATTTAATTTTAATCAAAATATTTTTAATGAGTTTTCAATCCTTTGAAAAATGGGTTTTATTTTTCAATTGATTTATCTAAAGATCTTAAACTTCTGTTTTTCATCTATGAAAACATCTTCAATACTCCTTATGTTACCATAAGGATATTTTTAAGCTATTATCCAACTAATTTATCAAGATGTATTATGGAATGTTCTAGGAACGTTTTTAATAACACCTGCCTCTTTTCCATTGGTTAAGGATTTATACCTCATATCAGGTAGTGGTATTTTCTCCACTCTTTTTATGGAAATTAAGAAGTGATTATTATATAGGACCCCCGAACACCTTGATAGGGGACAGGTCAATCGGGATATCAACATTTTATTTTAAATCAACGGATCTTGTTACCACATTGGTAGGAACTTGTTAAAAATTTATGATGGAATCACACAGTAATCAAACATTCACATGAAAGGAGACAACACAACAATTTTAATGGGTTTACCGGTAAGGGTTAGTCCAAGGAGAAAATTACAACAGTGTGTCAGTCGAAAAAAATCTCACTAATATTCATTAGTTCTGGAATAAAAAAGTTCAGATAGAGTCAGTCTATTATAGGGACACCACCTTTACAAGATTTTTGGGATAACATACTACCACCCTCATAACACTTCTATCAACTCCCCCTTGCTCACTACTTTGGGTGAAGTATTACTCAGTTTTAACAACTTGAAGGTCACTTTAGTAGATTGAAATTTATTTATTTGTCCTTGACTAGTAGAAGACTATTCATGCATCATAGATCTGAATAAATTCACTTGAAAGAACTGATAAAATAAACCTGATATTAAAGAAAATCTAGAAGCATAACTCAAGAACTTGCATGAAATATATGTTCTTTCACACAAATATTGGGATTTGATGCATAAGATGAATTTTTTGAAACCTTTGTCTTCCACACAACCAATCCATGAGTTTCACTTGGTCTTGATAGACATAAGGAAAACTCTTCGTGCAATATTTACTATGTGTTACTATTTCACGTATAAATATTTTACATGGTAGGGAGACCAAATATTCATTTGAAAAGTTCATACTTTGAACTAGGGTAGCTGTAACACCCCAAGCTTTCATGGTCCATTTCCCTTTGAATAATGCAATAGCTTGCACTGTATTCAACTTCGAGATTCTAACACATCACGACCAATAAAACTAGCCGTTATAAATTGTAATACCTCCTCCAATGGCCCGAAGGCCTTCATTTTTTTTATTGATTTTGATAATCCACCTTTCAAGGGGTGAGGTGGAACCCTAACAAGGCCCGTAGGTGTAAGTATTACATGACCCATAGGCCTTATAGGAATTAATTTTCCCATAGGCTTCAAAAATTATATACAACCCAGACTAACTACTTGGAACTGCTCCTCCCCAGCATCTTCATCATGAAATCATCTCTCCACCTTCGCATGGCTATTCGGCTAGGCATTCTTGTGCATGCACAGGCTTGTCCCGATGGCTGGTGCCATACCTTCTCATTTTTTGAAAATTTATAAATTTTATCTTTCAAAATGGACTTCATTTTTGGATTTATAATATCGAAATTATCTTAGGGTGAAATTTTGGTATTTTTTCTAAATTTTTTCAATTTTTGATGAATAGTGAAAAACATTAGGTTATTGTTTAAAACCGAATTTTTATTTAAATAATTACATATTTTATTTAAATTTATTTTAGGTAAAAATAGATACATAATTCCTATATAATTTCAATTTAATTCATTAGAGTTAGTTTAAAATAATTTTAGATACATAAAAATTTTATTGAACTTTTTACCGTTTTTACCCACCCCCTAGGAGCATTTGAAAATTTACCTAAAACTTAATTTTACCACTTCTGTGCATTGAATTTAGAAAATCCGAGAGACATGGTTGATATTAGCAAGTAAAATGTGGTTCAATAAGACAAAAATATTTTTTGGTGAATAGTAACTTTTTACTTTTATTTACCACGGTTAAAAGTAAATAGGGTAGTTAAGGGTGAAAATGATATTAATATTACCCTAACACATGTCCTAATTCTATTGGATAACTTTAATTCGACTGAAAATAACCTTAGGAATAAAATATGATCCTTTAGGTACACTTGGATTAGATTAGGACATTTATTATTATTTAATTCAAAGAAGATTTAAAAGTGTTAAATTCAAAGTTTAATAACTAAACCATTTTTAATATAGGGTTACACATAAGATAAATTCAACTATAAATATTCATTAGAAATATAAAAAGATTTACTATATAATAGTATTTTATTTAAATTTTTTATACATTAAATAATTAAATTTATTTATGACACAATGATGATGCAAAAATTACCTAATTAATGAAATATTAAAATAATTGATATTATAAATATCCAAATAAATGTGATTTGAGACTTTTTATAAATTAAAATAATTTTCTAGGTTAATATGAAATTTTAGGGTTGATTAGATTATTATTTTTAATTAATAATGATGTTTTTAATTTAGAAAAAACAAAATACCAAATTGTGTCAAAATTGACATAAAAGAGTTTTTAAAACAAATATTATATTATTAATTGATATTATATTCCTAAAAATCTAAGGTTTGTCCAAAATACTTATACAATGATATGTGTATCATTAATGGACCACTTGGGGTTCCATTGGAAGTATATTTTAAGTTTATTAACCATATAATATATAAATACAAAGAGAAATGGTAAATGTAAAACTATTTAACTAAGAGTTAAATATAAAATACAAGGTTAATATAGTGACCCAAACCTATCTAAAACCTATTGGTTGAGTGGGTTTCAACCCATCCCCACCTTATAATTTAAATAATTCATTTTTGATCCATTAGAAACTGAAACTGATTTTATTATAAAATAATATTTCTAGCTTTTCCTAAGGTTCCCATCACACCTCTTATAAATGGGTACTTCCCTTATCTATAATTCACACCTTCAATGCCATTTAGCTCTGCCAAACTCTGCCCAAACAGCCTCTCAACTGTCCTACCTTTATCCTAGTTTCCTTCCTTTATTAATAAATCCAACCTAAGGAGCCCTTTTGATCAAATCAAAAGGAAGAACCCGAAGAAGAGGTAAATATTTCATCACCTCTTTCATGTTTCTTTCTTCTTCCACTTCCTCTTTCTTTGTTGTTTCCATTATAAAATAATAACTCCAGTATCTTCTATTTACTGTGATGTTATTATAAATATTTTAAAACCATATTCATTATTCTATCTATCCTTTGAATGACATGTCACCATACGTGCGTACATACGACTTACCGTCTCCATGTCGTGGGGTAATTGTTATTCAATAAATTATTTTTTAGATGGGTATAATAATGATGTGTAATTGATGTAAATAATAAATATAACATGATAATTATTCTGTATATATGATATACCATCCAATTATATATTATTTTAAAATTAAAATAATGATACTGTTTCTCGTGCGTATGTACATATTACCGTCTTCAAGAACACGATGAGATTCATTCCCCATTGTAATCCATTCAAGACTAATTTTCATTAGATGATTAAAAATAATGTTTAAAGACTTAACATAATTATTAATATGAATAAGATACATCATATCCATAATAAACATTACTTACGTAACAAAGAATATAAAGGAAACCAAATCAGTTAACACCCGAAACGACGATAATACTAAGATATTATTAACAAAGCAATGTTAAAAGATCATATATGATATAATATTATTGTATATGTTTCTAGTATAATTTAATAACAATTATTTTACCATTATACAGGAGGTTAAACTACCCTTGACCAAGGAAAAGTATAAGGTAAGGGTTAATTTCACAATCTCTTTATTATCCGAGGTTGTTTTTACATAAGTATCTACTGGGACATCTTTATCATCCACATCCATGTTTCTAAAAAATGTATTTCAAAACATTTTTACTATTTACTATACAATGAGGTAAAGTCATTTATACTATTATTTGACCTTGTATGTTTTGAAAGGAATCATTTCATCATTTTCCAAACAAGGTACTTTATGACCTTTTCGACAAAATTAAGGTAAGAGTGTTTTTTTAACTTATACGGCGGGTGCAGATATTTTCCGCCATTATAACAATGTCGAAGCTTCCCTTACAAGATTATAAGAATATTTTCAAAATAAATGTCTTCTTTATAATTATGTGACTCTTAAATGATATCAAAATATAAAGATATATTTCTCTAAAAAAATGTTTTAATTTCATCTATGTCAACATCCTTTGATGGATTTTAAGATTATTTGAAGTTGATTTATTATGATAAAAAACTTCCATATTATATTGAAGGTTTTTTGATATTTTTGACTGTGGATGTGTTATTTTTACATCATTCATGGTTTAGGGATAAAGTATTGACATTTCATATGCGAGTTTTAATAGGAATGTTTATGTAATGTTTAAACCTTTTCATATAAGGAATGCATTGGACTTAGTAAGTGACGGGTGGAGCCCATTATAGCTCCTCGATGCATCAGTAGGTATCATGAGACAAGCTAGTGTATTGGTACAAGTCCTTGAAAAAATCTTATTTGTCATCTTGGAACAAGTCCTTGACTATGTGGTTATGAATTCTGGCATTATGCATTCCATCATTATGAAAGTGGCTATTGATATTGCATGTGATTATTCAACTAGTAGAATATCCATGTGAATAAGTAAATGGAATTATTGGATTTTATATTTTCCATATTATGCTGAATTTCAAGTCTAAAAGGCTTTTTTTAGTCTTATACATTTCCTTAAATGTTTATGATTATTTATGAAAGTTTCCACTATATTGTTATCCTTACTGAGCATCTGAGGTCACCCCTTTCTATGTTATATTTTTCCAAGGATGCAAAGAAGTATATTATGAATGACCTATAGGGATAGTCTATGGGATCTCAGTGTTGTCTATAAAAACAATGTTGTTTTAGTTTTCTATTTTATGATGTAATTTAAACCTAATGAATGTATCTAGTACTTCCAAGGATACTAAACTAACTGGTCTTTCGGGACTTGATCTTTTGTGATCATGCCAATGATATTTAATAATGCACCGACTCTGGGCTTCTGGGGTCGAGGCGTTACAGTAGCTATTTGTTTATAGACATTGTTGAACCTATGCATAAGTTTCTCACCCACTTACCACTTTTCACGTAACATTACCTTGGGAGAGGAAGTCTACATTTTGACATTTTATTTAGAACACAACTCTCTTTAATGCCACGCAATTCATCTTTATTTCACAGGTGTACACAAATCTTCATGTGTCATGCAATTTCATCTTTCATTCCATTATTGATCTTTCATGAAACTATTTCATTTTCTATATTTTGATGTGATAGTCCTAAACCTCCACTTGAATTCATGTTTTCGATTCACCATTATCATTACACACATTTTTTCTTGCCTAAAACAATTTTCTTCATCCTCTAATTTTCAGATCAAAAAATTTAGAAAACACTAGGAAATAATGCCACCTTCAACACTAAAGACATCTATAATGAAATAAAACTTTTTTTACAAACTACTTAATCAACCCAATAGATTGAAAACAAACATAAACTAGGATTAGTTTCCAGAATTTAAAATCCTTAGTTACAACATATTCCACCACTTTGTTTATGGGAATCAGGAAATGAAACTTTCTCCACTATTTTTTTGGGAATCAATTAGTGTTTCCAGATCCTCTATGTTTATATAAATCAGACAGTGATGTATTTTCTACTATGAGAATTTGAAAGATATTCCTGATCCAATATGTTTATGTTAATCAGGTAGTGATTCCTTCTCCACTATGAGGATTAAGTAGTGATAATTTATCCACCCTATTATGGGGAAAAATTATTGATTCCCTCAATACTATTTTATGTTTTTTATTCATTTTTTAGTTCCATAGTTTTATGTTATGATTCATTTCCATGAGATTCCATATCTTTATACCAATGAATATTCTCCATGGTACATGTTTATTATCTCAAACTCTTGTTCCATGGTACATATTTGTTCATTTGATATTACATTTCCTTATATCATGGCTTAAAGAGAGCTATTATTGTTCTTTGTTCTTTTGAATAAGATATTTCTTCCATGATTTTGTTTTCTCACATTCTTTTGATCTAACCTTGATGACATTTTGATGGGTTTTTTCCTTAATGAGCATTTGAGTTTTCCTATTAATATTTTTATATTCTATAGGTTATGAAGATGTATGTAACCTATGAAAAGTTTATAAGGGAGTCTAGTGTGTTTCAATTAGAGGGAAATGTTCATTAGTTTTCTAAAATAATTTTCCTCTATAACTAGTTCTCAAAGACAAGAATCCTTTTTTATTTAGATTGTGAGATGATAAAAGAGTTACAATGTATATCTTATGATAATTTTGAAAAAAAAATATACGTTCACTTCACTTTGTATCAAATACAATGTTTAATGAATGTGATTTTTAGCACTAGTCCTAGGATTATGGGTTCGGGGCACCACAATACTACTATAAACAACCCAATAAAGGTAGAAATAATCCTCATACGGTCCACTTATGATGGTTCTGAATCACCCTTGTGTAATATGTGAAGGTTCACCACAATTTAAATCCATATTCCTTCACCCTTTGTTGCATGAAAGGTCATGCATATATCTCATCAGCTACAACACATGGAATAAATTGTGCACCAGGTCCAAATTCCGGTGAAATAGTTGGAAATAATAAACCTCACCCACCCTATTCATAATGTGGAATGTATTTATGAAACTAAAGTATTACAACCCAGTATTTTCATACATGAATATTATATCATTTCAAATATTTCTAACATAATGTTGAGAAAATATATGTTCTGATGGTTTAACATCTTTAAAAAATTTGGCTCATATATCACTTGTACAAAATAAAACATAAATATTATTTAAATACTTGTTATTCATCCTACTAAAATATATCATTTTCTCCTTAGTGTATATAATTTTATGAGGATATATATCAATTAAAGTGGTGAATAAAATAATATTAAGGGGAGTAATATCATGAGAGGAATATGGGACATTAATAAATAGTACAAGGGTGATAATAATCAACATCATCATATCATAAGCATATGATCATCATCATAATAATGAGGGGAAAAATTTATAAGGAATAAAATATGAGATGTGAATAATAATTAAATATCATAACATAGTGGTCAAAAAAATACACAATTATGAATTAATCCAATATCAAGTTCAAGCATAACATATGAGCATAAATCATAACATCATAATTGTGAACAAAGGTAACATCAAATTAACACACAAAACACTTAATATGATGAGATATATCTAATTACCCAATGAATTCAAGGGATATATAATACAATCCCACCATTACATAATTAAATGTTTATAATCATATATAACATATGGAAAATAAACGTATAATAATTGTTGTTATGAAATAAACTCATAGAAGGAATGGGTTTCATTAGTTCATATAAATCATAAATTAATTTGTAACCTCTGGGGTTCCTAAATTAATATGGGAAATAATATGTTCGAATAAAAAATTATCTTTCTTGATTAGATAAGAAACAACTCAAGAGGATTCAAATACAATGTTTTGGAAATAAAAATATCTTTGAAAAAGCATTGTAGGTGGCTTGGAAAACATTTTGATAGGGTTAAAACATGTACATCCCAAGAAATAAAATGTAATGAATAGTGGAATTAAATCTTTAGTACATTAGAGGAACTTCCATATATAAAGTAATATGTAGGAGTTGATATCCTAAAAGAATGATTAAGGTTTGAGATTCCCCTTACCTTAAATCTCGATTTATTTCATCTCTTTTCTGCCTATTTGATAATAAACATAGGTTTATTAAAATATGTAACTATAAGTAAAATTAATTCAATTTTCACTATTTATCAATTATAATAGTTCGATTATATTTCTCAATTCTTTTTCATTAAAGTTCAAAAATTTTGATTTCATATTTTTCTTAAAATATCTTGTCTTGCTTGGATTTTCTGATCTTACTTTGTTAATAATTATAAATTATTAAAATTAAATCCATAAGAATATATATATATATATATATATTTATTTATATATTATAAATAATTCATTATAATCATATATAATGGTTTTGATAAGTAGAGAGTTGGCAATGTCCTCATAGGTGGTTAACGGACCGTTGGCAGGATATTGTCAAAAGTGGGGGAAAGAGTAATATGAAATATAAATACATAGTAAATATAATCATTATAGTAGGTTTAAACCATAAATACAATGTTAAAATAATAATAAATTAGTCTTATATGATTTGGGTTTGAAAGGGATAGATAAAAAAGGAAGATAATGGAGAAAATAGGAGAACGGGTTGATGAAAACTTACCCCTTCTCGGTGTTGCAATAACACTAAAATCCTTGAATTCAAGGATTTAACTAACACCAAAATTTACATAAGGATGATATGGGGTTTAAGAGAGGGTATTTGAGCATATATTTGAATTTAGTAAGGTAAATTGAAGTTTTTTTCCTTGGGGAGGGATAAGGGGGTATTTATACTTTAGAAAAGGAGTATTTTTTAGGATAAAATATTCAATAAAATATACTTTCCATGGTAAACATTATAATAGTTATATTATTCATATTTTAAGTCATATTAAAATAAAATAAAATTATTTTATAACTTTTAAGGATTTACAAAACTGAATTCATTACTTTATTAAAAAGGAACGTGGAAAAAAGATAAATTATTATTTTAATGGAATACTTCAGACTTTAGACATTGGAAAATAATTTTTATATTTGAAAAAAAGTTTATTATATTTAGATTATTCAATTAAGTCATTGAATATATTTTTAGTTAATCCAAAATTTGAAGAACTTATTAGGTCATCATTACATCATGAATTATTTAATTTAAAACACATTGGTTACAAAAAACAATATTTTCACTATTTACCTAAAAGTTAAAATATTTATAAAAACTATTAAAAAAATTACCATTAGAAACTTTTTATACAAAGAATCTAAAAATGAAATTAATTTTATTAAAATTATTTTATTACATAGGTAAATTTACATTTTAATATAAAAATAACTTTTTTTACAAAATACATTAAAATATAGTTAAAAAAAGATTATAATTTCTTTGATTTTTCAATATTAGTATTAATTTTTTGAAGTTAAAATATTTATATTTTTTAAAATTACTCATTATAAATATGATTTATATTACATTTTATTATTTTTATATCACATGTCTATACAAATGGTCATGTTACTATTCCCAACAGTCATGTTACTATTCTTAATGGTCTTATTACTATTCCCAATAGTCACATTACTATTCCAATGGTCATATTAACTCCAATAAATACAAATTTTTTCCTTCATTAATAATTCACTATAATTCCTTCCAAGGTTCTATATTTCCTTTTTTTAGGATATATATTGGTTTACTAATATTTTATTTCTATTCCATAATTTTGTTCATTTTTCTATGTGATGTATGTATATATATAATAATATATAGTAAAATATAACAAACATTTATATAGGAAACAAATATTATTTATAAATTTTGATCCATTACATTCTTCCCCCTTTAAAAATTTCATCCCAAAAATTTCAACTCATATTATCTGTTGATAATAGATTAGGGTACTTTTGTTTTATTTGGTTCCCATTTCACCTCTTCATATTTATGGTTTGTCATATCACTATGAAAAGGTGAGTTGTATTATTGAATATAGATTTTATATATAGTCTATGATCTCCACTAAATTTTCCTCAGAGGAGAGGTTATTCTATAGTTATACCTCCTCAAAAATCAAAACATGTAAGGGGTCAAGTATTGACTTCCCCATGATATATATGTTTAACACATCTTGAACTTGGGACAAGTTTGTTAAATGTTCTAGAAAATAAAACACTTATCCAATGTGATAAAGGATTTTAAAGGGGTCAATGTACTAAGGGATAAGCTTTCCTTTCTTTAAAAACTACATTATTCCCCACCATGGTTATATTAAAAGGTTTTTTTCCCAAATTCAATCTATAAGATTATTTGATGGTTTAAACATAACTCTTATATTGACTATGATTAGATTTTATATTATTCTAGATGGATTGAAACTTTTTTTTATCATTTCTTATAAGAGATCAAGTCCAAGTTTCTTCCATTAACCTAATTCATATAAATATGCAGGAGTTACACATTTCTTTCCATATAGAGCTTCATATGGGGCTATTTGAGAACTTGAGTGGAAGATGTTGTTTTAAAAGAACCCAACAAATGGGATATGTTGATCACATCATCCTTGAAATTATGCTGAGAAATCACTAAGAATTTCCTTTAGTTTCTGAATGGTCCATTTATGTTTTCCATCATTTTGGAGATGATATACCATACAAAAATTCAATTTAGTATTCAAAGTATATTAAATAATTCTCCAGAATTTATAGGAGAACCTTGGATCATGAAAAGATATGATTTAAAGTGGTTCCACATATAGCCTCACCACTTACTTTATATATATCTTATAATGTTTTTCATGTTGGAACCATGGTATTATGTGCATGAATTGGAGTATGGTTTGTTTTTGTTTTCAATCCACAGTGGAAGTTCAGAATGTGTACCAGCAAAGTGATCATACAGTTCAAGAAAACAACAATATTGAAGGTGGCGCCATTTCCCAGTGTTTGCCAAATTTTTGGGCTTGAAAATTGAAAAATGGAGAAAAGTGTTTTTGGTAAAGAGACTTGTGTGTTGTGTACTTTAAGGAGAGTAAACTTGCGTGCTATATGTTTTTCAAGATCAGAACATAGAAAAATGGCAAAGGGATATGGGCCGCGCAAGTTTTGGGCTGGTGGCGCAAGTGACCTGCGCACCGAGAAAGGACTTGCGCGCCGATGCCTAGGAGGTTTGGAGACTTGCGCACCGGTTTTTCTTTAAGATAAGAACTTAAAAATATGGAAAAGGAAAGTAGGTCGCGCAAGTATTGGTGTGTTCACGCAAGTGAGTAGCACGACAGAGGCTAGGGCGATTGGAGCTGCGCGCTGGGACTTGCGCGCCGTGAGGACACTTGCGCGCCACCGCGCAGGGGGTCCGGTTTGCCTATAAATAGAGGACCACCCCTCCTCATTTGTAACGAAGTTAAATACTTATAGATTTTTTAAGCTCTCGTCGCGCAAATGGTTGAGTAGAGCAAGTGGTAGTTGGGACGCAGAAGTAGAGGTTGTGCGCCGGTTGTTGGCTGCGCGACCAAGGCAGTTTGGGAATTAAAGGTGCAGAGTCGCGCAAGTTTGGAGTTGAAGGAGGTAGTGTCGTGCAAGTGTGTTGGTGTCACCTGCGCACCGATTTTGTACTGTCCAAGTGACTTGTGCTCTATTCTTGAAACATGCGTGCCAGTCTTGGAGAAGCGTGCCAGGTGAGGTTGTTGTACGCCGATCGTTTTGGAGCTACACGAAAACTCACTACTGGAAAAATGATTTTCCCCAACGCTTCTATACCAATGGTTTGTCAAACCGTTGGGAAAGCCCATATTTTGGCCACCTTTCCCAACAGTTTGGCCAAACCGTTTGGAAAGGTTGAATTGTGGAGGCCCTTTGCCAACGGTTTTGGAAAACCGTTGGCAAAGGTTAGCCTATCCCAACGGTTTGACAAAACCGTTGGCAAAGGGCCACCATAAATCAACCTTCGGCCAAACTTTGAAAAAAAACACTAGACTTTTCCCAACGGTTCTGAGAACCGTTGGGAAAAGTCTAGGCCTTTCCCAACAGTTTTCAGAATTGTTGGGAAAAGTCTAGTGTTTTTTTTGGAATCATCCTACGGAGAACATTATATATATCAAAATTTAAAATAATTAGAACAATAAATATATATTTTTATGGAATTATGTAAACAAAAGTCATGTTAGGTTAGTGGTTAAGTCTTTGAGTTATAAACTAGAGGTCCTGGGATCAAATCCCACCGGGTGTTTTATTTTTGGAATTTATATACCAACGGTTCCATTACCGTTGATATAGATTTCATATTACCTATACGAACGGTTTCCAAAACCGTTGGTATAGGTCTATACCAACGGTTTTTGGAAAACCATTGGTATAAACCTATCCCAACGGCTTACTTGGATACGGTTCTCCAAACCGTTGTTATAGGCTATACCAACGGTTTGGAGGCCTATACCAACGGTTCCAAACCGTTGGTAAAGGTTAGTTTTCCAGTAGTGACTGGAAGATTTCCCGATACCTTCGGTGCAATGTGGGATTAGTATACGAGTGAAAGTTGGAGTTCAACATAGCATCTACATTCAAAAAAGGATGCATTCTTTTGTAATTATTAAGAGACCTTCACGTCTATAAACTGAGTGTGACTTCACCAAGGGCAGTGAGCCAGGGGGAGTCAACGGGAGTGACCCGAGGGAAGCAGTGAGCTATCCCTAAACCTTTGTGAAGGCAATGAGCCTACGACAGAGTGACTATTCCCAAACCATTTTAATCCAAAACTAGTGAAGATTTGTGGAATTTGGTACGATCGAAAACTTGTCGGTGTATGCTTCTTAGACATAGCCCTTAGCGGTGAACCAAGTAAAATTTTTTGTGTCATCTCCTTGTATGTGAATGTTTCATTGCTGATTATATTCATCATACAGGTTTAACTAGTTCCTACCAACGTAGGAACAAGATCCTTGTTTTTAAAAGAAAAAGTTGACACCCTGATTCACCCCTCCCCTCTCAGGGTGTCCCGGGGTCCTACAAGTGGTATCAGAGCCAGGTTACTAGTGTTGAATCTGTCCTTTATCATCATGGAGAATGCAGTCAATGTCAGGGGAGTCCCTCTCTTCGATGGAATTAATTTTCTAATTTGGAAGAACATAATGAGATCTCATCTATGATCCCTTGTAATAGAAGTTCTATTTTCCACTGTGCAAGGTATAAATGTCACTTATCCAATAGGGTCGGCTATGACTGAAGCAGATAGGAAAATTCTTGATGAAGATGATAAAGAACAAAATGAACTCACCTTATCCCTTTCTGATCAGATCTATCTAAAGGTAATGAGTTACACCTTAGAAAACTCCATGTGGGATAAAATCAAAAATATTTATGAAGGAGATAACAAAGTGAAGGAGGAAAAATTACAAGTCCTACACAATCGGTTCTATGATCTGAAGATGCATCCAGATGAGAATGCAGACTTATTATTCAATCAAATCACTGAAGTGGTTGGAGAAATTCGGGGTCTCAGTGAAGAAATAAAATACATTGATATAGTAAAGAAAATATTAAGAAGAATTCCACCCCTGTACAATGAAAAGGTGTCAGCCCTTGAGGAAAGAGATCCTTCCAAACTTTCTCTGGATGATCTACTGAGCAGCTTGGTAGAATATGAAATGAGAGTCAAACCAGAAGATGCTATGACTCGTGTGAGCAAGAAAATAGCATTCAAGGCCATGGATAAATTGAAAATTTCAAAATATAGTAGCGGCGAAGATGACGAAGAAAAAGAAATTCTTTCTCTCATTGCAAAGAAGTTCTAGAAGGTAAAAGGGAAATTTAAAGGGAAGTTACCTCTTGCATGTTTTCGTTGTGGAAAAATTGGGCACATTTCCTCTTAGTGTTTAAGAAAGATCAATGATGAAGATAGTGAAGATGAGAACATCAAGAAGCCTCAAAAAATATTTTTCAAAAAGAGAGACTTCAAATATGGAAAGAAAATACAGGGGAAGAGTTTTGTCTGTAAAGAGGAAGATGAGGATACTGAATTTTGTGAAGAAGAAGAACCCGAATTTAAAACGGGAAAGCATGCTTCCATGATGGCTACGTTTGAAAAGTCATAACCCTTGATCAATAAAGACAGAGATAATCAGATTACTTCTAATGGTGATTCAAAGACTCAAATTATGGATTCTTTTTCCAAACTTGAGAATAAATGTAAGAGATGCAATAAGTGGAAGGAAATGGTGGAAGAATCATCAGAATATGTTGATGAGCTTTAAGCAGAGATTGAATGACTAGAAGACCTAGTGAGATTTCAGCCTTCAATCCTTGAAAGTACAGATGATATTGTGGAACTAAAGCTTAAAATTTAAGAACAAGTAAAGGTCATAAATGACATTTCATCTAGAATAGAAGAGAAGTCCAAGACTGTTGAGGGACTTGAGGAAGAAGTTGTTACTCTTAGAAGTAAAATTGAATGTCAATCAACGACAAATGAGGGCAAGAAGAAAATTCATTTCGGAAGATTCTCAGATGAAAAATTACTAGAAAGAGCCAAGTGTAGTTCAAATGGGGTTGGAAAAATCTTAAGTGACCAAAGACCCCCTTGCATGGGAAAGAGTGGAATTGGCTGTGAAGGTGAGAAATCAACTGATGGATGTAAAGAGAGACAAAAGAAAGAAAATATGAAAGTTGGACATGCTGAAAAATTACCTGAAATTCTGAAAAAGAAACCCTGAATCCAAAATAAAAGAAGAACTGAAAATTATCCTCAAACTTTTATAAATGACATGAAGTTCAGCTATTCTCCCAAGGAAGAAGGCATGAGGAGAAATTCAAGTGAAAAGACATTTCCTCTCATGAAGTGTCAGTTCTATGGTTATCTAGGCCATACCATGTCATACTGCGAAGAGGCAAGGAGCTAATTGAATGGGGAAGATCTGGGAAGTCAACAAAGGAGACCGATTTCATATCCTCCATATTATTGGAGAAATAGCTTCTATGGTTACTATTTTAATTGTTCTAAGTTTGGCCATAAAGCTATGTATTGCAGGCAGAGGTACGACCAGAGAAATTCATACAACACTCAAAGACGGGCCAGTTTTCATCCTCCTGATGGTGTTGTTCTCACAAATAGTTTTTCCCCTCTGGAAGAAGATTATGGGTATGAAGAATCATATTATGTTAAAGAAAGTATTAAAAGGCCATCATTATCCTATGCTCAATCCAATATCTCCTGGAAAGAAAATAAGAAGATCGAGAAATCCAATCTTGCAGAAGTAGGCCTCAAAGCTACAAAGAGCAGCAGCACCTGGATCCTTGATAGTGGATGCTCTTCCCATATGACGGGAAATGCTGACCTTTTGAAGAAAATTGAAAAGAAGGTTGATGGAACAGTACAGTTTGGTAATGATGGTGCTTTGAAGATTAAAGGTAGTGGGAATACTGCTCTCTCCAAGGGAGAGCTAAAGAAGACTGAAGTTATTTATGTGTACGGTCTATGCCACAATCTCATTAGTGTAAGTCAACTCTGTGACTCAGGGCTCATAGTAACCTTCAATCAAAAAGGGTGCACTATAAAAGGAAAAACAGGGAATTCTCTTATAAAAGGCTGTAGAACAGATGGAAACTTATATCAGGTTGACAGAAAAGTGAACTCCTTCTATTTGACTGTTAAAGAAGAAAACAATTTGTGGCATTGAAGGATGGGGTACATTAACCAACAAGACATGGAAAATATATCTAAGATGAATATAGTCATGGATATTCCCATTCTAAAACATGAACGGGAAAAGTCTTGTGATGCTTGTATTCGTGGGAAGCTGGTCTCTAGTTCATATCGACCAAAGAAGAAAATGGCATCGCATCTTCTTGATCTCATTCATACAGACGTATGTGGCCCAATAAATGTTGCTAGAACCCATGGAGAAAGGTACTTCATCCTTTTAATTTATGATTATAGTAAAATGGCCTGTGTAATGGTGATTCATAGGAAGCGAAAAGTACTTGATTTCATGAAAACTTAATGTCGGATTACCAAGAATGATATAGGACAGACAATAAAAGTAGTGCGATATGAAAATGGAGGGGAATACACATCCATTGAGTTTGAAAATTACCTATAAAAACATTAAATACAACATGAGGTAGCTATTGTGAGAACTCCACAACAAAATGGAGTTGTTGAGCATCAGAATTGATAGGTCAACAATATGGCCAGGACTATGTTGATCGAGAGTGGTATCTCTCTCCATTACTGGAAGGAAGCTGTTGAAGCTGCAGTGCACACTCATAATCAAACAGGGCTTTATATGGGAGAAACGAAGACACCATATGAATTGTGGAATGGAAGGAAGGCTTCATTGAAATACTTTCATGTTTTCAGAAGAAAATGTTTCATCCGGAACAAAGAAGGAAATCAAGGGAATTTTGGTGAAAATGCTGATGAAGGAATTTTTCTTGGGTATCCAATGAATAGAAAAGCCTACAAGTGTTTCAACAAGAAATTAGGAAAGATTTTAGTAAGCAGTGATGTTAAGATAATTGAAGATAAAACCACAAATGCTTCAAGGACGTCATATGATGATGTGATATAAAGTGAAGAAGAAAGTGAACATGGAGAAAATACAACTACAGAAATAGAGGAAGCTATACAAAACACTCACCAGCCACATCATGATGTTAACTCAGAAGAAGAATATGAATAAGAGACTGTGGCTAGAGAGAATACAACTGAACCACACATGAGAAATCGTAGAGCTGAGATTGATCCATCTAACATAATTGGGGATAGGAGTGCACCCACACAAACGGGGAGGATGAGGAATAACACGCAGTCTACATTTCTATCAGTCGTGGAGCCATTCTCATTCGAAGAAGCTGCAAAGGATGAATCTTGGGTGAAATACATGAATGAAGAGTTAGATCAGATTGATAATAATCAGACATGGGATCTTGTCCAGAGACCCGAAGGTCACAATGTGATTGGTACAAAATGGATCTTCAAGAACAAGTTTGATGAGCATAGAAGCGTTATTAGAAACAAGGATTGAATGGTATATAAGTGATATTCCTAGATTGAAGGTGTAGATATTGAAGAAACCTTTTCTCCAGTGTCTAGACTGGAGTCAATCAGGATTTTCCTTGATATGGCACTCCAAAGAGGATATAAAGTGTATCAAATGGATTCCAAAACTGCATTCTTTAATGGTGTACTCGAAGAAGAAGTCTATATTGAACAACTAGTGGGTTTTGTTCTTGGTACAGATGAGACAAAGGTCTGCAAACTGAAGAAAGCTCTATATGGTTTGAAGTAGGCACCACGGGCATGGTACTCCCAACTGGACTCTTATCTCAAGAATTTGGAATTCAAAAGAGGAGGAGTAGATCACAATCTATATGTGAAGAATTATCTAAAAGATCAATTCATGGTTCTTGTCTACATTGATGACATCATATTTGGTGGCAACAGGAAGAAATCTGTGGATGAATTTTCCAATCACATGAAATTAGAATTTGAAATGTCTATGATTGGAGAGCTCACATATTTCTTGGGACTACAAGTGATTAAAAAGAAGGATTACACTTTCATTTTTGAGGAAAAATATGTAAGAGAGCTTCTAAAGAAGTTAAATATGCATGACTCCAAACCAATGTCAACTCTGATTGCTCTTGGAACTAAACTTGGAAAACATGAAGATGGGACCTCTGTAGATCCCACCATGTACAGGAGGATCATTGGGAGCCTACTGTACCTGACAGTGACACGACTAGATATCGTCTTTGCCACATGTATTGCGGCCCGCTTTCAGAGTGATCCAAAGGAGGAACATATGACAGAAGTAAAAAGAATCATGAGGTATATTCAAGGTTCACATAACTTTGGGTTATATTTTTTTGGAGGTGGGGATAGTGAATTATCAACGTTTTCTAATATTGACTGGGATGATGATTTAGTAGATAGAAAGTCCACCAGTGGTGGAGAATTATATATTGGAAATAAATGTGTTGCCTGGTTGAGAAATAAATAAGAAAGTACTTCTCTTAGTACTGCTGAAGTTGAGTATATCTCCGCCAAAAAGGCATGCACTCAACTTCTATGGATGAAGCAACATTTATCAGATATTGGTGATGAGGTGGAGCAACCAATGGTAATTTACTATGATAACAAGAGGGCAATTGATATTATGAAGAATCCTATTCAAAATTCTCGCACAAAACATATTGAAATCAGGTATCACTTTATCAAAGAAAAAGTTGAGCAAGGCTTGATTCAAATGGATCATGTGGGAACTGATGAGCAAGTGGCTGATATACTGACCAAGCCACTGTCAGCGGCGGTGTTTGAGAAGCATCGGTTGAACCTTGGTGTTCGGACACCTCCCAGTGCATAAGGAGGTTACGAAAATCCCCTCTCCCCGATTATGATAACTATTTTTATCTGTTTATGGATGTGATGCAGGTTTTTGGAGGAGATACTATCTAGGGGGAGTATGGTTAGAGATAAACATTGAACAAATTACCTGTCTTTGAGTTCATTGTCAATGGGGGAGAAAGGAATAAATTCAGGTATGTTTAGTCATGTAATGCTCCTGTGACACGATGCGAATTCAGTGTCTGTGATCGGATGAGAAGGATAAGAAGGAATACATCAATCATGTAATGCTTCTTGGGAATCATTGAGAATTCCAAAACACTGGAACCCAATTCAAGATTCCTCTCTTATTTTCTACACCGATCATTGATCATGTAGACTTAGAGTGTTGGCTGAGTTAATTCTTGCATTTTTTGTTATCACATGGATGGGGATCTATTGAATTTATTTTCTCATTTCTAACAAACCCAAACGGGGAGATTGTTGGAACCATGATCTTCTATGCATTAATTGGAGTATGGTTTGTGTTTGTTGTCAATCCCCAGTGGAAGTTCAGAATATGTACCAACAAAGTGATCATACATTTCAAGCAGACAACAATATTAAAGGTGGTGCTGTTTCCTAGTGTTTACCAAATTTTTTGGGCCTGAAAATCGACAAATGGAGAAAAGTGTTTTTGAAAAAGAGACTTGTGTGCTGTTTACTTGAAGGATAGGAAACTTGCGCGCCTTATGTTTTTCAAGATCAGAACATGGAAAAATTGCAAAGGGATAAGGGCCGCGCAAGTTTTGGGCTAGTCGCGCAAGTGTCCTGCGCGCCGAGAAAGGACTTGCACGCCGATGCCTAGGAGGTTTGGAAACTTTCGCGCCGGTTTTTCTTTATGATAAGAACTTCAAAATATGGAAAAGGAAAGTAGGTTACACAAGTATTGGTGTGTTCGCGCAAGTGAGTAGCACGACAGAGGCTAGGGCGATTAGAGATGTGCGCCGAGACTTGCGCGCCGTGAGGACACTTGCGCACCACTACGCAGGGGGTCTAGTTTGCCTATAAATAGAGGACCAACCCTCCTCATTTGTAATGAAGTTCAAGACTTAGATATTTTTCGAGCGCTCTTCACGCAAGTGGTTGAGTCGCACAAGTGGTAGTTGGGTCGCACATGTAGAGGCTGCGCGCCGGTTGTTGGCTGCGCCACCAAGGCGATTTGGGATTTAAAGGTGCAGATTCGCGCAAGTTTGGAGTTGAAGGAGGTAGTGTCGCGCAAGTGTGTTGGTGTCACCTGTATGCCGATTTTGTACCACACAAGTGACTTGCACGCCATTCTTGAAACTTGCATGCCAGTCTTGGAGAAGCGCTCCAGGTGAGGTTGTTGTACGCTGGTCGTTTTGGAGCTGCACAAAAACTGGAAGATTACCCGATACCTTCGGTGAAAAGTGGGATTAGTATACAAGTGAAAGTTGGAATTCAACAGAGCATATATATTCAACAAAGGATGATTTCTTTTGTAATTATGAAGAGACCTTCACATCTAGAAACTGAGTGTGACTTCACCAAGGGCAGTGACCTAGGGGGAGTCAACGGGAGTGACCCGAGGGAAGCAGTGACCAATCCTTGAACCTTTGTAAAGGCAGTGAGCCTGGGATAGAGTGACTATTCCTGAACCATTATAATCCACAAATAGTGAAGATTAGTGGAATTTGGTACAACCAAAAACTTGTCGGCGCATGCTCCTTGGACATAGCCCTTAGCGGTGAACCACGTAAAAATTGTTGTGTCATCTCTTTGCATGTGAATGTTTCATTGTTGATCATATTAATCATACATGTTTAACTATTTCCTACCAATGTGGGAACAAGATCCTTTTTTTAAAAGAAAAATTTGATACCCTGATTCACCCCTCCCCTCTCAGGGTGTCCCGGGGTCCTACAAGTGGTATCAGAGCCAGGTTATTATTATTGAATCTGTCCTTCTTCATAATGGAGAATTCAGTAAATGTCAGGGGAGTCCCTCTCTTGGATGGAAGTAATTTTCAAATTTGGAATAACCGAATGAGATCTCATCTAAGATCCCTTGTAATGGAATTTATGCTTTCCACTGTGCAAGGTATAAATGTCACTGATCCAATAGGGCTGGCTATGACTGAAGTAGACAGGAAAATTCTTGATGCAGATGCTAAAGCACAAAATGCACTCACCACAGCTCTTTTTGATCATATTTATCTAAAGTTAATGAGTTTCACCTCAGCAAAATCCATGTGGGATAAACTCGAAAATATTTATGAAGGAGATAGTAAAGTGAAGGAGGAAAAATTACAAGTCCTGCACAATCGGTTTGATGATCTAAAGATGCATCCAGATGAGAATGCATACTCATTCTTCAATTGAATTATTGAAGTGGTTGGAGAAATTCAGGGTCTTGGCGAAGAAATCAAAGACATTGATATAGTAAAGAAAATATTAAGAAGACTTCCACCCCTGTACAATGCAAAGGTGTCAACCCTTGAGGAAAGAGATATTTCCAAACTTTCTCTAGATGATGTACTGAGCAATTTGGTAGCATATGAAATGAGAGTCAAACCAGAAGATATTATGACTTGTGTGAGCAAGGAAATGTCATTCAAGGACATGGATAAACTGAAAATTTAAAAAGATAGTAGTGGTGAAGATGACGAATAAAAATAAATTCTTTCTCTCATTGTAAAGAAGTTCTAGAAGGGAAAAGGGAAATTTAAAGGGAAGTTACCTCTCGCATGTTTTCGTTGTGGAAAAGTTGGGCACATTGCCTCTCAGTGTTTAAGAAAGATCAATGATGAAGATAGTGAAGATGAGAAAATCAAGAATCGTCAAGAAATATTTTTAAAAAAGAGAGACTTCAAATTTGGAAAGAAAATACAGAGGAAGAGTTTTGTCTGTGAAGAGGAAGACAAGGATACTGAATTTTGTGAAGAAGAAGAACACAAATTTAAAACGGGAAAGCATGCTTCCATGATGGCTATGATTGAAAAGTCAGAACCCTTGATCAATAAATACATAGATAATCAGATGACTTCTAATGGTGATTAAAAGACTCAAATTAAGGATGATTTTTCCAAGCTTGAGAATAAATGTAAGAGATGAAATAAGTGGAAGGAAATGGTGGAAGAATCATCAGAATATGTTGATGATCTTGAAGCAGATATTGAACAACTAGAAGAAATAGTGAGATTTCAGTCTTCAATCCTTGAAAGCACAGATGATGTTGTGGAACTAAAGCTTAAAATTGAAGAACAAGCAAAGGTCATAAATGAAATTTCATCCAGACTGGAAGAGAAGTCCAAGACTATTGAGGGACTTGAGGAAGAATTTTTTACTCTTATAAGTAAAATTGAATGTCAATCAATGAAAAATGAGGGCAAGAAGAAAATTCATTTCGGAAGATTCTCAGATGCAAAATTACTAGCAATAGCCAAGTGTGGTTCAGATGGGGTTGAAAAAATCTTAAGTGATCAAAGACCCCCTTGCATGGGAAAGAGTTGAATTGGCTGTGAAGCTAAGACATCAACTGCTGGAAGTAAAGAGAGCCAAAAGAAAGACAAGATGAAAGTTGGACATGCTGAAACATTACCTGAAATTCTAAAAAAAAACCCTCAATCCAAACTAAAAGAAGAACTAAAAATTATTCTCAAACTTTTAGAAATGACAGGAAATTCAACTTTTCTCCCAAGGAAGAAGGAATGAGGAGAAATTAAAGTGAAAAGACATTTCCTCTCCTGAAGTTTCAGTTCTGTGGTTATCTGGGCCATACCATGTCATACTGCGAAGAGGCAAGGATCTACTTGAATGGGGAAGATCTGGGAAGTCAAAAAAGGAGACTGATTTCATATCCTCCATCTTATAGAAGAAATAGATTCTATGGTTACTGTTTTAATTATTCTAACTTTGGCCATAAAACTATGTATTGCAGGTAAAGGTACGATAGGAGAAATTCATACAACACTCAAAGATGGGCCAATTTTCATTCTCCTGATGGGGTTGTTCTCACAAATAGTTTTTCCCATCTGGAAGAAGATTATGGGTATGAAGAATCAGATCATGTGAAAGAAAGTATTAAAAGTCCATTAGTATCCTATGCTCAATCCAATATCTCATGGAAAGAAAAGAAGAAGATCGAGAAATCCAATCTTGCAGAAGTATCCCTCAAAGATACAAAGAGCAGCAACACCTGAATCCTTGATAGTGGATGCTCTTCCCATATGACGGGAAATGCTGACCTTTTGAAGAACATTGAAAATAAGGTTGATAGAATAGTATGGTTTGGTAATGATGGTGCTTTGAAGATTAAAGGTAGTAGGAATACTGCTCTCACCAACGGAGAGCTGAAGAAGACTGAATTTATTTATGTGGACGGTCTACTCCACAATATCCGCTGTGTAAGTCAACTCTGTGACTCAGGGATCATAGTAAAATTTAATAAAAAAGGCTTCACTATAAAAGGAAAAATAGGGAATTCTCTTATGAAAGGCTGTAGAACAGATGGAAACTTGTATCAGGTTAACAGCTAAGTGAACTCCTGCTATTTGTCTGTTGAAGAAGAAAACAATTTGTAGCATCGAAGGCTGGGGCACATTAACCAAAAAGACATGGAAAATATATCTAAGATGAAGATATTCATGGATATTCACATTCTAAAACGTGAACGGGAAAAGTCTTGTGATGCTTGTATTCATGGGAAGCTGGCCTATTGTTCATATCGGCCAAAGAAGAAAATGGCATCGCATCTTCTTGATCTCATTCATATAGACGTATGTGGCCCAATAAATGTTTATAGAACCCATGGAGAAAGGTACTTAATCCTTTTCATTGATGATTATAGTAGAATGGCTTGTGTAATTTTGATTCACAGGAAGTGACAAGTACTTGATTACATGAAAACATATCGCCGGATTGCCGAGAATGATGCAAGACGGACAATAAAAGTCCTACGATCTGACAATGGAGGGGAAAACACATCCATTGAGTTTGAAAATTACCTAGAAAAACATAGAATACAACATGAGGTATCTGCTGCGATAACTTCACAATAAAATGGAGTTGTTGAGCGTCGGAATCGACAGGTCAACAATATGGCTAAGACTATGTTGATCGAGAGTGGTATCTCTCGCCATTACTGGAAGGATGCTGTTGAAGCTGCAGTGCACACTCAGAATCAAATAGGGCTTTATATGGGAGAAACTAAGAAAACATATGAATTGTGGCATGTAAGGAATCCTTCATTGAAATACTTTCGTGTTTTTAGAGGAAAATGTTTCATCCGGAACAAAGAAGGAAATCAAGGGAAGTTTGGTGACAATGCTGATGATGGAATTTTTCTTGGGTATCCAATGAACAGAAAAGCCTACAAGTGTTTCAACAAGTGATTAAGAAATATTGTAGCAAGCAGTGATGTTAAGATAATTGAATATAAAACCACAAATGCTTTAAGGATGTCATATGCTGATGTGGTAGAAAGTGAAGAATAAAGTGAATGTGGAGAAAATACAACTACAGAAATAGAGGAAGCTGTACAAAACACTCATCAGTCACATCATGATGTTGACTCAGAAGAAGAATATGAAGAAGATACTGTGGTTGGAGAGAATTAAACTGAACCCCACAGGAGAAATCGTAGAGCTGAGATTGATCCATCTAACATAATTGGGGATAGGAGTGCACCCACACAAACAAGGAGGATGAGGAATAACATGCAGTCTGCATTTCTGTTAGTTGTAGAGCCATCCTCATTCAAAGAAGACGCAAAGGATGAATCTTGGGTGAAATCCATGAATGAAGAGTTAGATCATATTGATAATAATCAGACATGGGATCTTGTCTAGAGACCCGTAGGTCACAATGTGATTGGTACAAAATGGATCTTCAAGAACAAGTTTTATGATCATGGAAGTGTTATTAGAAACACGGATCGACTAGTATGTAAGGGATATTCCCAGATTGAAGGTGTAAATGTTGAAGAAACCTTTGCTCCAGTGGCTAGACTGGAGTCAATCAGGATTTTCATTGCTATGGCACTCCAAAGAGGATATAAACTGTATCAAATGGATGTCAAAACTGCATTCTTGAATAGTTTACTCGAAGAATAAGTCTACAATGAACAACCAGTGGGTTTTATTCTTGGTACTGATGAGACAAAGGTCTGTAAACTGAAGAAAGATCTATATTTTTTGAAGCAGGCACCAGGGGCATGGTACTCCCAGATGGACTCTTATCTCAAGAAGCTGGAATTCAAAATAGGAGGAGTAGATCACAATCTATATGTAAAGAATTCTCTAGAAGATCAATTCATGGTTCTTGTCTACATTGATGACATCATATTTGGTGGAAGCAGGTAGAAATCTGTGGATGAATTTTCCAATCACATGAAATCAGAATTTGAAATGTCTATGATTAGAGAGCTCACATATTTCTTGGGACTGTAGGTGATTAAAAAGAAGGATTACAGTTTCATTTCTCAGGAAAAATATACAAGAGAGCTGCTGAAGAAGTTTAATATGCAAGACTCGAAACCAATGTCAACTCTGATTGCTTCTGGAACTAAACTTGGAAAACATGAAGATGGGACCTCTGTAGATCCCACCATGTACATGAGGATCATTGGGAGCCTACTGTACCTGACAGTGACACGGCTAGATATCGTCTTTGCCACATGTCTTACGGCCCACTTTCAGAGTGATCCAAAGGAGGAACATATGGCAGAAGTAAAAAGAATCATGAGGTACATTCAAGGTTCACATAACTTTGGGTTATATTTTTTTGGAGGCGGGGACATTGAATTATCAGCGTTTTCTGATACTGACTGGGCTGGTGATGTAGTAGACAGAAATTCCACCAGTGGTGGAGCATTCTATATTGGAAATAAATGTGTTGGCTGGTTGAACATGAAACAAGAAAGTAATTCTCTTAGTATTGCTAAAGCTGAGTATATCTCCACCACAAAGTCATGAACTCAACTGCTATGGATGAAGAAACAACTAATAGATATTGGTGATGAGGTGGAGCAACCAATGGTAATTTACTGTGATAACAAGATTGGAATTGATCTTACGAATAATCCTGGTCAACATTATCGCAAAAAACATATTGAAATTAGGTATCACTTTATCAAAGAAAAAGTTGAGAAAGGCTTGATTTGAATGGATCATGTGGGAACTGATGAGAAAGTGGATGATATAATGACCAAGCCACTGTCAGCGGTGGTTTTTTAGAAGCATCGGTTGAACCTCAGTGTTCGGCCACCTCCCAGTGCATAATGAGGTTACGAAAATCCCCTCTCCCTGATTATGATAACTATTTTTATCTGTTTATGGATGTGATGAAGGTTTGTGGGGGAGATACTATCCAGGGGGAGTATAGTTTGAGCTGAACATTGAAAAAATTACCGGACTTTGGGTTTATTGTCAATGGGGGAGAAAGGAATAAATTCAGGCACGTTCAGGCATGTAATGCTCCTGTGACACGATTCGAATTCAGTGTCAGTAATAGGATGAGAAGGATAATAAGGAATACATCAGTCATGCAATGCTTATTGGGCATCATTGAGAATTACAAAACACTGGAACCTAATTCAAGCTTCCTCTCTTGTTTTCTACACCAAGAATTGACAATGTAGACTTAGAGTGTTGGCTGATTTGATTCTTGCATTTTTTGTTTGTACATGGATGGGGATCTATTGAATTTATTTTATGATTTCCCACAAAACCAAAGGGAGAGATTGTTGGAACCATGGTCTTCTATGCATGAATTGGAGTATGTTTTGTGTTTGTTGTCAATCCTCAGTGGAAGTTCAGAATGTGTAATAGCAAAGTGATCATACAGTTCAAGCAGACAACAGTATTGAAGGTGGCGCCATTTCCCAGTGTTTACCAAATTTTTGGGCTTGAAAATTGACAAATGTAGAAAAGTGTTTTTGGAAAAGAGACTTGCGCTCCGTTTACTTTAAAGAGAGGAAACTTGCACGCCATATGTTTTTCAAGATCAGAACATAGAGAAATTGAAAAGAGATAAGGGCCATGCAGGTTTTGGGCTGGTCACGCAAGTGACGTGCGCATCGAGAAATGACTTGCATGCCGATGCCTAGGTGGTTTAGAAACTTGTGCGCCAGTTTTCTTTATGATAAGAACTTCAAAATATGGAAAAGGAAAGTAGATCGCCCAAGTATTGGTGTGTTCACGCAAGTTAGTAGCGCGAAAGAGGCTAAGGCAATTGGAGCTGCACGCCGGGACTTGCGCACCGTGAGGACACTTGCGTGCCACCGCTCATGGGGTCTAGTTTGCCTATAAATAGAGGAACACCCCTCCTCATTTGTAACGAAGTTCAAGACTTAGAGATTTTTGAGCTCTTGTCGTGCAAGTGGTTGTGTCGCGCAAGTGGTAGTTGGGTCGTGCAAGTAGAGGATGCGCGTCAGTTGTTGGCTGTGTGACCAAGGCAGTTTGGGAGTTAAAGGTGGAGAGTCGCACAAGTTTGGAGATGAAGGAGGCAGTGTCGCGCAAGTGTGTTGGTGTCACCTGCACACCGATTTTGTACCGTGCAAGTGAATTTTTCACCGTTCTTGAAACTTGCGCACCGATCTTGGAGAAGCACGCCAGGTGAGCCTGTTGTACGCCGACCGTTTTGGAGCTGCACGAAAACTGGAAGATTTCCCGATACCTTCGGTGCAAAGTGGGATTAGTATACGAGTGAAATTTGGAATTTAACAGAGCATCTACATTCAAAAAAGGATGCATTCTTTTGTAATGATGAAGAGACCATCACGTCTATAAACTGAGTGTGACTTCACCAAGGGCAGTGAGCCAGGGGGAGTCAACGAGAGTGACCTGAGGGAAGCAGTGAGCTATCCCTAAACCTTTGTAAAGGAAGTGAGCTTGGGACAGAGTGACTATTCCTGAACCATTGTAATCCACAACTAGTGAAGATTAGTGGAATTTGGTACGACCAACAACTTTTTGGCGTATTCTCCTTGAACTTAGCCCTTAGTGGTGAACCAAGTAAAAATTGTTGTGTCATCTCGTTGCATGTGAATGTTTCATTGATGATCATATTCATCATATAAGTTTAACTAGTTCCTACCAACGTGGGAACAAGATACTTGTTTTTAAAAGAAAAAGTTGACACCCTAATTCACCCCTCCCTTCTCAGGGTGTCCCAGGGTCCTACATTTCTTGTGATAAATCTTCTCAAATAGTGATCAAGTGGGCATTACTAGTGAGTCAATACACGATAACCCATATCACATTGTTTTTATTTGATATCTTTGTGAGACTAATGAAAATGTCTATGGAAATGTTCTCCCATTCAAATGTGGGTATGGGAAATGGTTTCATAATCCCTTCAGTCTTCTATTTCTTTGATTTTACTTGATGATATCCCATGAAAATTGAGTTGTACTCAGTGATCTCTATATTTTTTTGTCCTATCAGAAGTGTTATTCATAATCATGGTACATATTGATACTTCCAAAATGGATGGAGAAATAAGATCTATGTAAATTATCCAATAAATTTTTCTTTATATCAATTTATGAAGGAATAAAAAGTCTATTTTCATACAAAATTATGCTATCTTCATCGACATGGAATTCAGGAAGCTTCTCCTCCTTTAATACTTCCACCTTCTTTTGAAGATCAAAGTAATCCATTTGTTCATCCTGATATTCTCTTAGGTAGATGTATGGGAAAAAATTTGGGCAAGGTAGGATGTATTCCCAATCATTATGATTTCTAGATCCATCCATTTCGTATCCATTAAGATAAGGTTTTATTAATATAAATCATGGATAATGTAGTTGATTATTTTATGCTAAGAGAATCATCTGCCTTATTCAATTTTCCAGGATTATAGTGAATAGAGAAATTGTATTCCTTGACTAGATTAAAACATATTTGATTGTGATTGTTAAAATATTTCTATATGAATATATACTTTAGAATCTAATGATCCATATATATGACAAAATCATCACGATGCGGGTAGTGCCACAAACTCTTCAAGGAGAAGATCAAAGATGCTAACTCTAGATCATGTGTTGGGTAGTCCTGGTCATGGATCACCAATTTTCTTAAGGTATATATTATCACCTTTTCATTATACATGAATATACAACATAATACATTCATTAAAGCATAATTTTATATCAAAAAATCCTCTCAACTTAATGGTAGTGTGAGTATATGCATTGTGATTAGCCTCTTGTTGAGATCCTTAAATATCTCCTCACATTATTCCATCTAGACATAGTTTACCTTTTTACATGTTAACTTAGTTAGTGGGATATATAATCATGAAAAATTTCTCATAATTAATCGATAATACCCAACTAATTTAAGAAAACTATAGATTTCTGTGACACTTTAGGGTATGGTCCATTCTTCAATTTCCTTTGGGGTCCAAAAAATTCCCTCACTTCTGATCACATGACATAAGAATGTGACTTACTGCATCCAAAAAGTCTCACTTTCTAAATTTATAATATATTTTCCCCTTAATATCACTATCATACTCCTTAGATGATATTCATTATCCTAGTTAATCTTGGAGTAAATAAGAATATCATCAATAGAAAATACAAAATATTTTTCATGTTTTTCGTTAATGACTCTATAAAATTTGTGTAGATTTTAGGGACATTAGTAAGTATGAAGGGAATCACTATGAACTCATAGTTCCTATAAATTTTTTGAAAGGATGACTTCTAAATATCTTTCTTATTAACCTTAAGTTGATGATATCAAGAATGAATATCCACCTTTGGAAAGTAATGATATCCTTAAAGTTGGTCGAACAATTCATCAATCATTGTCAGAGAATAATTTTTCTCTATGGCTATATTGATGCTCTCCTAGTAATAAATGCACAACTGCATTGATCCATATTTTTTCTTGAAAAATAGCAACAACACACCCTAAGTAGATGCACAATTATTGATGAAACATTTTCCCAAAATCTCTTATAAATTATTCTTTAACTCCCCCAATTAAATCAAGTTTATCCTATAAGGGAATTTGTAGATAGGAGTGTCTTTGGGAATAAACTCTATTGAGAACTCTACCTCACAATCTGGGGGAATAATGTTTAAATATTTAGGAAATATATCATTATATTCCCTTATAATGGGTATTTCCTCAAGTTTGATACTTTCCTTCACCTCAACCATTTGGGAAAGGTTTTATTCTTCATTATCTATCAATACCCACACCATTGAGGGAATTTAAAAAGGAAAATTATGATCATCCTTGAATTTCTAATAGAGTATGAGATAATTTAATATATTGAAATAGGTTTCCTTTTAAAAAAAGTTGATGTGAGATATATATAACACGATCCATTCCATGCCCAATATAACATTAAATTACACCTAGGGAAGGATTATGTGATTCACTATAAGAATATTACCACAGATTCTAATAGGACAAGAGTCCAACACTTGGGTTGTATTGATCCCACTAATAGGTTTTTTTAATGATATCTATACTACTAGGTATTGGGGGTAGGACTCAATAGTTCTGCAAAACCTTTAGGATATAAAGTAATGTGTATAAATAGAATCAAATAAATATTTTTTCAATTCTTGAGTGAATAGGAACTATACCTTGTATGAATTTATTTTAATTTTCCACCATATTTGTAGTGATAGCATAAACATTCCATTTCTCCTTAAAATTTAGCGTTTGATGACATTGACTACATTCCATGACCCATGGTTTAGTGTACTAATGTTTATAGTTCCCTTACTCTATAATTTTAGCATTGAAGCATGGATGTCTCATTGGGTGGTTCCTTCCTCTCCTCCATCACGTTGGCTGTCCTCTTCATGTCTCTTCTATATTTATTAGTTTAGTGAAATTATCTCTCACACTAGAAGCATTTACTTGTCCATGTGAGGTAATTACAATGATTATTATTCCTATATTTTTAAATCTATATGGTTAGATCTTATTTTTTAATTTTTCATTTGATATTACAGATTGAAAACCCCATTTTTATCTTCATATCTCCATGTCCATAGGAGTATTATTTAAAATTCATATCTCCACTGAGAGTTCATAGAAGTAATCTGTCATAACTCACAATGTCCTGTATAGCTAAATCCTTTAATAGGTGTGGTTTTAAACCACTAAATAATATCACTATTTTTCTATTGATGTTGATAGAAAAACCAGAGGCATATCTTGAAAGCTTGTTGAAAATTTCCTCATAAGATATGACTGTTTTACCCTATTTTTTCTTTATCTGTAATAATTGTCTCTCTATATTTTTTTAAGAGTTCGAGGAAAATACTGGTTATGAAATATTTTCTTAATGTCTTCCCACTCTATCACTTCCATTTTATCTTCCAACTTCATATTATTTATCATATCCCACCATTGATCGGACTATCATTCTAGATGATAGATAACCA
The DNA here is from genome assembly GCA_963277665.1 of Viscum album. NCBI lineage: Eukaryota > Viridiplantae > Streptophyta > Magnoliopsida > Santalales > Viscaceae > Viscum > Viscum album. The sequence goes on along the minus strand of OY728123.1, from coordinate 607,980,580 downwards.
AAGTCAAATTTTCCTAATCAGAATAGTGGATCATTAAAAGGATCTTATCCATTGAGTTAACTGAATGTTCTCTGATATGTTGGATAAAATATCTTTGAAAAATTGTTGGTTATTTCTATGAAAAGGACTCAATAATTAGTTTTTCTTTTTTGGGTGAATGAGGATATTACACATTTTTCAGTTCATTGTTCTTATCTAGAGATATTTGGGTAAGAATCATTATGAACATTTGAAGTCCACCACCGTTTTTTGGGAATGTCATTCAGAAAAAATTTCCATTGTTCCTCACATTGTTTGTTGGTTTGGTTTATCTTGGTTCCCACCATTTTATACACTAAAAAATGTTTAAAAAAACATAAGTAAAAAAATCATGAAAAAATAATTTTATTTTCATGTGAAAATTATTTTTAAATTCATATCTTATGGGATCATTATGTATAGTAAAACCTTCTTCACAAATTATTCTTTTAGGATCAATTACTTTAATCATTTTCTATCAATAATAAAAATAAATACATTACCTATATATCCTTTATAATAGTTTATATAGATTTTGTGATTAACTGAAGCATATCCCTTGGGAGTGTCAAACTTATTATACAACAAGACCTCTTTTTTGTGCACCCAGTGATAATAGAGTTAATTAACAATCTTCCATTTTAGGGGTTATTACCCTTAGGTACATCTATGTGCCATCAATATCCACTTGAACTATCCAAACACAAATTTTATTTCTCATAAACCACATTCTCTAATACTTACCAAAAACATAGGATGTTTACATATACGTAGATCTCTAATTAGGTTTTTCCCTATCATGTTCAGTCATAATTACCAAATTAACTAATCCATTCTATGATTCTAACTACAGATACCCAAATTTTTCATAAATTACAATTAAATTATTTTTAAGATAAATAACATAATAGTGATACAATCCTGGATCCATAGTTTTAGTATATTGGGAAAATTCAGTTCATACACCACTTGTACATAACAAAACATAAAAATTATTTAGATACCTTTTATTTATCCTATTAAAATATCTGAGATTATCCTTAGTATATGTAATCATATGAGGATATACCTTAATGGAAGGGTTGAGATAAAATTCCACTAAGGGTATGAATATCATAGGAATAATAAGGTACATGAATTAATAGTACATGAGTGAGAATATTAAATATATTCATATCATAATAACATGATAATAATCATAATCATGACAAAAAAAGTCTACAAAGGTATTGTATGTGTAATATACATAATAATTAAGCATCATAACATAGTGGTCAAATACCACACATAGTTGTAAACAAAGATAACATCTTGTCAACACATAACATAAGGGAAAAAAATCCTAACATCATAATTTTTAATTGAGATAAAATCATGTACACACATAATACACACTATATCATGAGATATTTCCCATTACCAAATGTATTGGAGGGCTATATAACTTGGGGACAACCTATCACAACATAAAATTTTCATAATCATATATTCCACATGGAAAGAAAATATATTAAATTGTAGTCATAAAATAAACCCACATAAAGGAATGGGTTTCATAGGTCATGTAAAGAATATTATCATGGGTAAATTTTGGGGTTCCCAAATGAATAATTCTAATCATATATTGGAATAAAACATCATCATTATTTATCGGTGAAGAAATAACTCTAGGGGAGTCAAATAAAAAGTTTTGCAAATTAAAGTATCTTTGAAAATGCTTAGTAAGTTGTTTAGGAAACATTTTAATAGGTTAGAAACATGTATATAGTTGAAAAAGGGAGTGAATAGTGGAAATAAACTTTTATGATCTAATTGGAACACCCATACTAAGAATAATGTGAATGAGTCAACAACCCAAAATAAGAAGTTAGGTTCAAGATTTACCTAACCTTAAATCTTGATTTATCTAATCACTTTTTCACCTCCTTTATAATAAAATTTTGTTTATTAGAAAATGGAACCATAAGTTGAATATGTTAATTTTTTTAACTATTTCTCAATTATAATAATTGAATTATATTTTTTAATTCTTATTGAAAATGGTGAAATGTTTTGATATCATATTTTCCTTAAAATATCCCGTATAGATTTGATTTAATGATATTTATTTATTACTAATTATAAATTATTAAGATTAACTACAAAATATAATAATTAAATATATTTATATGTTTTTATATTATAAATAATTTATTATCATCATCCATAATGGTTTTGATAAGTAGAGAGTTGGAAATGTCCCCATAGGTGGTTAACCAACCATTAAAGGGACATTGTCAAAACGGGTGGAAAGAGACGTATGAAATATAAATGAGTCATAAATATAATCATTACAGTATGTTAAAATAATTAATATATGGTTAAGATGTTACTCAATTAATCTTATATTATTTTCATTTGAAATGGATAGATAAAAGGTGGAAGAGAAGATGAAACTAATAGAAAGAGTTGATGAAATCTTACCCTATTCTCAGTGTTTCTACGACATTGTACTCCTTGAATTTTTGGAGTTGAGTGAAACCAGAATATCCCTAAGGATGGTAAGGGGTTTAATATTGGTTATTTTGGAAAATATTTATATTTAGTAAGTGTAAGTGTAGTGGTTTTCTATGGGGAGGGAAAATGGGCATTTATACTTGAGAAGAGTGGTATTTTTATGATAAAATATTGAATAAAATATAATTTAGTTGGTAAACACTTTAATAATTAAATTATTGAAATATTAATTAATATCTGAATAAAATTAAACGATTTTGGGACTTTTATTTCTTTCCAAAACATAATTAATTATTATATTAAAAAGGAAAGTCGAAAAAATTATAAATTGTTATTTTATGGGATAATTTAAGGTTCAGACTCTGAAAAATGTTTTTAAGATTTTGAAAAATTTTATTGCATTTAAATGACTCATTTATCTTATTAAATATATATTTATCCAACCAAATATTTATATAGTTTATTATTTCATTATTACATCATGAATGATGTAATTTATAACACACTAGTTATGAAAAAATGTATGTTTACTATTCACCCAAAAATCGAAGTATTTAGGAAATTTAGAAAAATAATAATCCTTAGAAACTTTTTGTGTGATGAATCTTAAAATGAAATTAATTATGTCAAAATAAATATTTAGAATAGGTAATTTTAATTTTTAATATAAAAAATTACGATTTTTACGAAATATATTAAAAATACTATTTATTAAAAAATACTTATAATTTCTTTGAGTTTTTAATATTTGTATTTATTTTACAGAATTAAAATATTTATATTTTGTTATATTGATCATGATAAATATTATTTATATAAGATTTTATTATTTTTAGGATAAATTACTATTCGAGCATTTGTGTTACTATTACCCACAATCAGGTGACTATTACTAACAGTTTGGTAACTATACATGATGGTTACATTAATATTACAATGGTAATACTACATCTTATAAATGAAACATAATTCCATCAATCAACCTTCACTATAATTTCTTCTAAGGTCCTATTTTTTTCCAAGATATCGACTGGTTTACTAGTATTCTGTTTCTTTCCTATAGTGATGTTCATTTTTCTATGTGATGTATGGGTATAATAATTTACCAAGAAATATAAAAAACATTTATTCAGTAAATAAATATAATTTATAATGTATCAGTTACTACATTAGTGATAGATTTATTCCCAAACCAAACCTTCATAAACCACATAGTGTTGAGATCTTCGATAACACATGGTCTCCCTTTTAAAATTATTAGGGTTTTTGTCATTGGTCTATGAAGAACTTATAATGAATTTGAGTTTTACTCATCCACTCTTGGATTATATGAACCTTTTAAATGGTTAATTGTACTATTTCTAGCCCCATAGGTGTTTGATCTTTTATCTCTGTCCTATACAATAGAGATATGTAGGATCTCCCATATGGTCCCTCTAAAGGAGTCCTGAAAATAGTGGCATGGTAGTTGTTACATTACATGAACTAAAGTATGGGAAATTGATCCTCCTAGATTCAGTTTTAATATAACATGAAATCCTTTAACTTATCCTCTATAACCTAAATGGTTCACTTAATCATTCTATTTTTTAAGGGTGGAATACAGTACTCATCCACAAATGAGTCCCAAATTCTTAGTGCAAGATCATCAATAATAGAGAAATGAATCCAGTTTCTTGGTTGAATAAGATCACCGTAGGTATCCCATGATTCCCGATGATCTCAAAATGTCATAATAATACCCTTAAATCTACTAGATTATTCTATTAAATTGGAAGGAAATTGGATTACATGGTTAGACAATCTGTAACCACTTAGATAGTGACATGACCCTTCACTGGACATAGTAGTCAGATCACAAAGTCCGTCGATATATTATCAAAATTCCACTCAAGAACCTTAAGGGGTTAATATAATACTTTTGTGACCTGGTGGACTAATTTCAACTATTGATAAGTGAGACACTATGATAAAAAATTGACTACACTCCATTTCATACTTGCCTATAAAAACTAACACCTAAGGTCTTGGGGGATATTCATCAAACCTAGATGCACTGCTAATGGGGATGTATTGAACTCCCTTAACACCTCACGATGTAGCATATCTTGAACCATTTTATATCACTAAAAGAGGATAATATGATATCCACCATTAAAAAATCCACAAGCACATCTCTAGAGGATATATTGTAATACAAGACCACAAAATCATTATCTTTCAACTGATCCTCGCTTAGAATTGATTAAGAAAAGGGGCAACCACTGTTGATTGAATATAGGCCACTTATCCCATGTATACTAAGGAAAACTACAACACTTCCAACTACTTAGATAACTAATTCTTAAATTGAGATTTATATTTCCTACTAAGGGCATCATCCACCACATTTTCCTTTCCCAGAGTATAAAAAATTCTGATGTCAAATTTATATAGGAAATCAAACCAACAGTTCTACCTCAGGTTGAGATATCTCTGGGTGAAGATGTATATAGGGATCTTATAGTCTATTTAGACTATAAAACACTCATTTATAAGGTAATTTATCTATGTATTCAAGGATAACACTATTGATACGAGCTCTAAATCATGGGTTATGTAGTTATTCTTATGATGTGTCAAATATATGAACCCATAAGAAATTAATTCACACATTTTCATCGAAACAAATCTAATAAAAGCTTTAAAGGTATAATATATTACTCGATACTCTACTCCTTTCTTTTTAATATTTATAATAAGAACACTCATGAGTATTTCTTTTAGCTCCTCCAAATATCTCTTGCATCGATTGGACCAAAATATGGGTTTACCCTTTCAAGTAAGGGTCATAATGGGAAACAAAATCATAGAGAATTACCAAAACAATGAAGCTCCACACCTCAAAAACTATATTGGATTTATCCAAAGAACATACCACCTCAATATTTTATGGGTCTATGGATACTCCACCCTTTGAGATAAAAATAAATAAGAAGTAAACCTATTGAATCTAGAGCTAATAGTTTGAGAGATTTTAGTATAACTGGTTCTACTAAATAAATTCAAGTATAATTCTTATACTCTTATCTCATTTTCATAAGATGGAGAATATGATTTCATCCATGATTACAAACATGTACTGGTACAAAAAAACTTATGAAAGATCTAGTTATTATGTACCAGGGGTATAATCATGGATTTTTCACCCGAAATGGAATCACCAAAAAACTCATAATAGTCATAGTAGTATCAGAATGTTTTCTTTAGGATATACTCCTCATGAAACCAAAGATTATGATATCAGATCTAAGATTGATTTTTGAGAACTGCTTAAATATTTTTAACTGGTTGAGTAGGACATCAATCCTTGAAAGTGTGTGTTTATTATTTAATATCACTTAATTTAGTTAATGATTTTCAATAAAAACAATCAAGATAGAGTATGAATTTTTAAAAAACAATAATGGAGTAGCCTTGGAGAATAAACTATGTTTGATGAAATATTTCTCCATAAGGTCCTCTAACTGCTTGCTCCACTCCATGAGATCATTTGGGATAAAAAATAATATTTAGATGATATCAGAGTGTCCTAAGGTGCATATAAATAAAAAATTTGATCCCTTTATGAGGAGTATATATAGGTACATCCTCAAGTACGATGTCCATATACACATCCATGACTACAAGAAGTTGATCATCTAAAGAGTTCACCACACAGAGAGAAAAAATCACATTTGGATGGGTGATCAACTACAATTTCATATTCAGATGGCCCACTCATCTCGACTATAGGTCCAACTCACCAAGTAATGATAACCTTGATCCATGTGTTTTACAATTCACAACTCTCTGATGGTAGTAGTCTATCTAGAAATGGATTGATGATAAATTGTCTATTATAAGGATAAAGTCATATGGATTTACCCTATCCACAATATGGTCCCATGAAAACCTCTCCCCACTAAGTGAAAGTTCACATCGTTAGTATATATAGGTCAGCGGCTCCTTGTAGGATTCTTTAGTGACATATGTTGATCTAGGGGATCCATCGTCATTTCTTATTCTTTAAATCGGTATTTAGAAACAAATGAATGGCTCACATTAGTATCTATTAGTATGGGTTCAAATTTAGATATAAAAATAATTATAACTATAATCATATTAGAAGATACCTATTTATATCCCTCAATTTCCTGCATTTGGACAATTCTTTGGAATCTAGCTCTACAAGGTTAGGGTAGTACACCTAGGGGTGGATATAGTGAAAGAAGATCATAGATTTTTCCACATTAATCTCATCATATTGGGACACCACAAGAACCTTTAACATAACCACGTAATTGAGGTAAAACCTTCCAATCTTAGGGAGGTCTCTAATCATATCATTGCCTCCAACACATGGGTCCATTAACCACCTAAATTTTCTCTAATGAACATTGGATTAGGAATTCACACGCTATATAAACTCTTCCTCCATAGGAATAAAAACTCTTGTATGATAGATGGATGAATATTTTAAATGACTTATGGTGTGATGATATTTAGGTTTGGGACCACAAATATTATTATTTTCAACATCAAAAACTTGAATAATTTTTTCATCCTATTAGAATTAGGGACTCTACTCCTAGATGACCTCCACTAGAACAAACTATCTAATTATATTATTACATGAAATTATGTATCACCAGGGTCATATCTTGAACCCCTTCTTCAGTGTGGATACATTGTAGAATAAAATAGGATCAAATATATATATGAAGGAAATTATCTATATTCCACACTTAAAGGAATCCATCACAAATAATGTTGAGAGAGAACCTCATGAGGTCCCTGAACCTAGATGTGTACTCAAAAATAGAAATGAAACCCTATTTTATCTTTAATAACTACTATATATATACATATATCAACATATATGGGTAATAATCTTTGTGAAATATCCACTCAAAAATTTTTCCATGGAAGATTCACCTCAGCATGGGTCTGGATGATCATGGTCCACCAGTTACTTGTTATGGAATCTGTATAACTAGTTAATTTCACTATCATCTGATCTATAGGAGATCAAACTAAATGGGACACCTAAGTCACTAAATTAAGACAATACTATGCTACTTTATGGATAATACCACCTCAAAAATGGAGTGTTTTCTAATAACGAACCTCCTGAGTTGAACTTTGTTTATGTGAATCCCCATCTAATCCAACTCGAATGATCTTCTACTTATCAGGTGGGTGACTATCTATCTAGGTTACATGTGAAATTTTGTGTTAATGAACAATAGAAAAAAGAAATACTCCCTACTCACATGGTTGGGGAATTATATAATTATTTCCTTCGATGTAATCCTCATCTCTCAGATTTCATTGATAGGAGGCACTATCACTAGAATAGGAAAATCATGACCCTACCTCAGTATCATGGATGACTATCTAGATTGTGTCGTAATTGATAAGATGAATGATGACAATTTAAGAGTATTTGGGGATCTAAATTAATAATTTCATGTAAATTAATGAACAATTCATCTATTATTCATGTACTATTTACCTATTCCCTAAAATCAGTTCCTTATAGTTCCTAGTCAAAAAGTAAGTTTTCAGAGTCTTAGTGAATAGACATTCCATTGTCTAAACAAACACTGGTTTCTGTAGATTGAAATATGAACTTGAGAAACCTCAACACAATTTCCCCAAATTCCTAAACCAATCCTAAGATACTCATATCTCAAAAACTCCATCCTTAAGAAAATTCCATTTTGACACCACTCTAACATGACCTGACCCACCAATACCCCCCTAGGATAACTAGTAAGATGAGCGTGTCATCCCATACCAACCATCAATAGACTTAGAGCTAGTGACTAACACTGATTAGGCATACCAAACTTGATGGGAGTATTTAGCCTAATATACTAGTACATAACCAATAATTTCTACAAAATATATAAGAATAATTTAACAAGATAGTAGAACAAACAAGATATAAATAAATTCACGTTACACACAATTTTCATCAACAAAGGGTATGAACAATTTTAATGGTATACAATAAAAGGGGAAATAAAAAATCCCAATATCCAGAAATTGAAAATAACCTAACACAACTAGATGGGTAATTTTAAATCAATGATGAATAGATTCTATCACGATCTCTACCTTTTCCTTTCAACTTAGGGAATCATTAAGTTCCAACTCCATTGATATGATTCCCACCAATTCCATAGATAATCTATTCATCATCTTCATAGGACATGACAAATGTATGAAAAAATCCTATGCATTTGTGAGTATATACAAACCTAGTATGAAGACTTTAAAACTAAAATAAATAAATAGTAATGGATGGTCTTCTCAGTAACCAAAAAGGTAACAAGTGAGAAGAAACCTAGATATCCATTAATGGAAGAGAACCCAAGGTAGAAACAATTCCCACTCAAAATAGCCTGGATATATAATAATCATCACCCGAAATCCATACAAGAATCTAAACTACCATGATTATAAAACCACATAACCTCTTATAAAATTTGATGGGGGGACCACACCTCCCTAACATATATGTGTCGGTTGAGAGAGTATTGAACCCCTGATGGAGAACCTATGCCTCATTGAGTAGTGCACACCCGATGAAAGGATACATAAATCCATAGATAGAGGACCCACACCCTGAGTTTTTGGGTAACTACGAAACTCTATCAATTATATTGGGGACCTAATGCCTAATATTAAGGAACCACATCCTAATTTTGTGGGGTATTACTAAACTCTATGAAGGATAAGAGGGACCTATTTTATATCATCAACACTTCACCAAGGGAGTACCTAATCCCCTATCTACTTTGATCATCTCACCTGAAACTAGACATAATCCCTATAGAGGTAATAAAGCTAATCTATATTAATTGTCTCATGCCTTACCTCTGGTGATGAAGAGGGATGTACCACCTTGTTATTTGTGAAAAAAATTTGGACATACTACTCATGTGACTAAATTTGATTCCAAATAAGAGGATATGAAAAACACCAAGGATAAAATGTATTGGCTTGTACCCTAGGGGTACATAGTTTTTTACCACTTGATAAGCATTGGATTTTGTACTATCTTCCACATAGAATAAATTAATATAATCTCATAGAGTGTATACTTCTATACATGGAATGTGGGACCGATTGGAGTTCTCAACACGTACTAGCATAATTCATGTCTTCTAAGAGGATAATGGCACACAATGTGTCCTAGGAAGGATATATGACGTGTGCATCTAAAGAACTACATGTGCATAAAAATACCATTATATACTAATCTAGGCCTCTTAAGACTACAAAATGTGTAACAAATAAAATAACTATGTGATTTTTAACTTAGAATGAAACTCTAAACCATAGTGCGAGCATGATATATGGGTTGGGTCTTATTTACTCCAAATCCTTTTTTATTTTAAAAATATTCACTTTATGGTGAAGTGGTAACCCTTATAAATTTCCACATTCAGAATTCAAACCATCCTAGAATCTACATTCAAAATTCAAAACATGCCAAAAACCACATTCAAAATTCAAAATTCAAAGAACATAAGCTTGCCTCTAGCCCTACGCCTTGCGCGAAACGAGGATACACGCCACCCGAGCCATCATCATCACCACTGCTATCGACATGGACACCGTCGTTTCCAAAACCATCACACCATGCCAGTAACACCAAAACATCACCTAAGTCATAAACACCATGAACCACCATCACCAGAACACCATCACGGGTACCTCAAAATCCTTAAGTGGAATAACCTAACTCTCCACGAGTCCACAACACAGCAAATAAGAGCAAAGAAGAACAAGGATGCCATCGCGTCAACAAAGTGGGACAACAAACAAGAACCACCACAATAAGGATCGAAGCCTGGATGCGCCTCCTGGAGCATCGATGAACGAACAAACGACACATCCCAAGGCTCCTTGAAACCACTGCAACGAACTGACTAGGAGAGCAGTGACGAAATCATGAAGCTATAGCAGCGTTTGAAGCAGACAGGGCCGCACCAGGACCACCAACCCAAGCCGATGAAACCACTTCCTATCGAAAAAACACACCTAGAAAATACCAAAGAAACAAAAACCGCCTTGAAAGAGCGCACTGTAAAGAAGAGAGAATGAACGCCGCCGAGATCTAGGGAGATGAGCCACCGAGGGCACTGTAAGGTCGAAGGGACGAGTGCGAAGGAGCAAGGGGAAATCGGAACAAAAGAGAGAACGAGGAGGGGAAAAGAAAGGGATGGAAGAAGAGGGGAAACGAGGGGGAGATGATGTCCGAGAAGCGGCGTAGGCCACCTCGCTTCGAAGCACCGCCCAAGGGAACCCTAGGTTGAGAGCGTCAGGAGAGGGAAGACGCTCAGAGGTCCGGTATTTTTAAAATTGGGTTTGGGATGCATGAACGCCGTTCACACATCCTTCGCCGCAGAAGGATGCGTGAACAGCGTTCACGCATCCCGGACCTAGGTGGTAATGTGTGAACAGCGTTCACGCATCCTTTGGTGACGAGTGAAAGGACGTGTGAACGCCGTTCACGCATCCTTGCGCAGTAAAAGATGCGTGAACGTCGTTCATGCATCTGAACCGTGGTAGTGATGTGTGAACGACGTTCACGCATCTTTCACAGAAGAGCTAAAGGATGCGTGAACGGCGTTCACGCATCCGGCCGAGATTTTCTATAAAAGGAGCCCCCCCAAAACCCATTGTTCTCCTCTGGTTTTTGTTGCGAAGCTCTGCAGAAATTCTTTCTCAAAAAATATTTGCTGATTTTATTGAGGTAAAATTTCTATTTAATAATTTAATTGTTTAATTGTGTTTATTTATTTCATTTGTATGTTTAATTATGTTTATTTATTTCATTTGTATGTTTAATTGTGTGTATGATTTATTTATTTAATTTTTTATACATGAAATGTTTTGTATGATTTAATTTTCTTGATGTTGAATGTTCGTATGATTTAATTTTTTGAATGTCCGTTGTCCGAATATTGAATGTTTTATGTTATGTCTAAATTTTTTAATGTTTAGGAAAAGTAATTTATGTTAGAGAAATTTATTTTAATGGATGGTTTTGATGTAAGTGTAAATTAAATTACTTTTATTAGTAATAATATTTTTAATCAATAAAGTATAAAATATATTTACTTATATTTTGAAAAGTAGAAGAATGCCCAAAAAACATTACAATTTCATAAAATTTAAAATAAAAAAAGTGTTTATTATGTAAATCTCAATTAGATCAGTTATAATAAAATTTATTAAATATTATTAATAATTATATATATATATATACACATGAAGTTAAATTTTTGTAAAAGAGGTGTAATATTTAATATAGATTTTATATAATACGGATAATATAATAAATATACCAAAATACACAGTATGAGTGATGACTAATCTTGAGATGACCGACCATGCATAATTGAAATTACATGTTTTATTTTGTGCATGTTGTTATTCAATTTGTAATAATTGAATTTTTTCCACATTGATGACCTGCGATTCATCTCTCAGTAAGTGTAAGGACTTGCGTGTCCGCTTAAAATAATTTATGTATTTCATACCCCTAGACCGCCTCACATGCATGTGAGTAAATTTGTAATTAAAAGACAGACGCCCCGAAGAGGTGTCGACAAAGAGGCATCCCCGAAGAGGTGTCGACGAAGAGGCATTCGAGAACTCGTTCGATAGGAGGCGTTGCTGTTTGACAGGAGATTGACGGTTGCTGTAATATTTGATAATAGAGACAAGAGTTTACCCATATAGGTTGTGGTTAGTTTATCAGATAATGATAAACTAATCGCAAGTCTCAAGATCAAGTCATGAATATATATTCATAAGTAATTAAACTTTATGAAACATTATGTTAAATTTGATTTTGTGCTAAAGTCACAATCACTATACCTTAACAGTGATAAATCGATACCTAAAAAAGTCTCAAGATAATCAATTATTCAAAACCAAATTAAATAATTTAAAATTTTAATGTAGTGTATAATATTTTTTAAATTATTTTTTTATAGGTAATTATGTCTGCTCAAATATATTGCAACGGTGAGGTAATTTGTACCGAGTAGGGTTTTAGCTACAGTGTGCCACCTGTCAAAGTGGTAAATCTCCATGGTTGTATGACATTGGATGCAGTTCGTAATAAGATTCATAGTTGGTTAAAACTGAGTGCAGGACAAGCAATCACTTCAATTAGATACCGACATCTTCAATATCCTGAGCGTCTGTGGCACAACGACTACCCTATAGTCGATGATGAGGATTGGATGGAGGCTTCTCAGTTATTCAGGAAACAATGTATTAATGGTTTGATGGAATTATTTATTTTCATTTATGATATTGATGTGGTGAAATCGATTACCACATAACCATGCTTTGTGACCTCTATAGAAGTCAGTCCTTCACAGCAGTCTTCTTCATTGCCTCCTTCTCATATGACTCCTGTGGAAGAATGTAATGAGGAAGATCATCAAAATTTGGAAGGAAATGTAGATGACATCCCTTTCTGTGCTGATATAGTGCATTAAAGTTTATCTGAGGAAGAAGAATCTGGGGAGTCAGCAGGAGATGATGTGGTTGGGAATGAACCTTCTGAGGTTCCTTTGAGAGACAAACATCCACTACATCCACCAGTTATTGGTAATCAGCCTTCAGTTTTGAGTTCCTTAGTTGGAGGAATGTCTCATGAAAAACATTTTGATTGGGATGTCATTACACCAGCTTCTGAATTCCCTGACATTATAGGGAATAGGCCTACATCAAATGATAATGCCATATATGTTGGACAGGAGTTCGGAAGTAGACAGGTCATGAAAAATGTGATAAAGCAATACCACATTGAGCGACATTTCACATTTGTGGTTTATGAGTCAAAGAAGACCAAATATCTCATTCGTTGTGAAAAATATGGGTCAGAATGTAAATTTCTATTAAGAGCACTATTTGATAAATATTATGGATGTTGGAAGATAACCAAATTAGAAGGCCCACACACTTGTCTGCATCCCAGCTTGGCACAAGATCACTCTTCTCTTGATGCGGAGTTTATATCTACTGTTATTTGTGAGATGATACGAACAAGTCAGGATGTTCCTGTTTCCCTTGTTCAGGAAAGAATTCAACAGTTGTATAACTATAAGGTATCATACAACAAAGCTTGGAATGCAAAACAGAAAGCCATTGTAAAAGTGTATGGTGATTGGGATGAGTCTTATGCGATGTTGCCATAGCTTATGGAATTGTTGTCTCTCAATAATCAGATTGTTTATCAATTGGACAGTGTTGAGTATGTATTCCAAAATCATCGAGTTGATTGGTAAAAGGTGAAGTTCAATAGGATTTTTTGGGCATTCAGACCATGCATTGCTGCATTTCTCTTTTGTAAACAATTTATTCAAGTAGATGGCACATTCCTTTATGGAAATTATACAGGTGTTCTACTCATTGATGCCACACAGGATGGTAATCGCGCTCCTCTGCCACTTTCTTTTGCTGTTGTTGAAAAAGAAAATTTTGAATGCTGGAGCTGGTTCTTGGCATGTGTACGTGCTCATGTCACACAAAAACAGGGCGTGTGTCTGATATCTGATCACCATCGAGTGATTATAGAGGTCGTGAGTAGTGATGGGGTTTCTTGGACTGAGCCGAATGCTTATCACCGTTATTGCATTAGACATATTGCAAGTAATGTGCATAAGCAGTTTAGAGATGAGGCCATAAAGAAGGCGATCCTCAAATTGGGCATGGTTTTATAAACTTGCTTTTTTTAACAAAATTTAATATCCATTTTAATACATTATTATGTTATGCTTTCATCATATGAAACCCAACAAGAAAGGTTTGATTGACGTCTTGAAGAGATCCGAACAGTTAATGAGGAGGTATATGAATATATGGTACAAATTTCAAAGGAAAAATGGTCATTAGCATATGATGGTGGCATGAGATATGGGCATGTGACCACTAATATAGTGGAGTGCGTAAATGGGGTCCTCAAGGGTGTGCGAAAACTCCCAATCATAGGGTTAGTGCAAGAGACATTTTTTAGATGTGTTCACTACTTTGTTGACCGGTCCCAAAAGGCCTACCAGAGGATGGAAAATGGATTGATTTTTACTCAGTATTTTCAAACTGATATTGACTGGATACAGAATGAGGCTTCGCGATGGAATGTTATAGCCTTTGACAGGGAAAAGAGGAGTTTTCGGGTAAGACAGTGCTACGACCAGGGTACATGCACTAATGGTGGAGTGTTTGTTGTGATGTTAGACAACAGGTACTGTGATTGTAGAAGATTTCAGGCATTGATATATCCATGTGTACATGTTATTGCAGCTTGCGCTTTGGTAAATATATCATGGGAGCCATATGTTGACCCGGTGTATCACATGAGCACTTTGGTTAACTGTTATAGTGCTGCTTGGATGCCTGTTGGTGACTTCCATTCTATCACATTTCCTGCTGATCAACCGACCATCGTCCATGATATTTCCAGGTTTTCATAAGTTGGTTTTGGTTTCATTTATAATTTTTTCAATGTCTGTCAATTTTAAAATTATTGGATTCATGCTACCAGGTTGCGGCCTCGAGGAAGACTGAAGTCAACTCACATCAGAAATGAGATGGATTGGCCTCGACAACGAGGAGGGAGAATACGATGCAGTATCTGCCACGCAGAAGGACATACTCGTAAGAGATATCCCCAAGTGGTAGGATAGAGTTCCACATCTCATCATCCATGATCGAGTCTGTGTACCTGCTCCATTTTTGTGATAAATATAATTTTCTAGAGTGTGAGTTGTACTTTTTCTGGAGGAGTTCAAGTGCCTTGTTTTGGATAAATTAACAAAAGTTATTTCACAAAAAAGAAGAAATAATTAATTTTTCACTTTTTCCTGTTAATTTTAATGTGGAATAATGTTGATGGTTATTTAATGGATAATGGATAAATTAACCAACATAATTTCACAAAAAAGAAGAAATAATTATTTTTTCACTTTTTCCTGTTAATTTTTAATGTGGAATAATGTTAATGGTTATTTAATGGATAATGGATAAATTAACAAACATAATTTCACAAAAAAGAAGAAATAATTAATTTTTCACTTTTTCCTGTTAATTTTTAATGTGGAATAATGTTAATGGTTATTTAATGGATAATGGATAAATTAACAAACGTAATTTCACAAAAAAGAAGAAATAATTAATTTTTCACTTTTAAATTCTGGTTTTCTTATAAGATGTCTAGTTTTAGTAATGGCATCTGAGTTTCTGAGCATCATTAACTAATGTTGATTGTGAGACTAGGATAATGTTGATTGTGACACCAAATAAAAATGAATATATCATGCTTCCACTATTAATAAGTAACGATGATATCATGTGTGCAGATGGCAGGTTTTCCATTGCTTACATCTCAGGATACTCATGTATCATGACTGATTTTAGAGGGACGTCCTATGGCTCCCTTGATTGTACGTAGATCTCACTATTTCCATCATACTGCACCACCTCCCGCTATCGTCCCACATCTTCGTCGAGCTGGATTCTATGGAGTAGCGATGTGCGACTTCACATTTCTTGATCATCAGCTCATTGCCGCACTTGTAGAGAGATGGAGACCAGAGTCGCATACTTTCCATTTCAGTGAGGGGGAGATGACTATTATGTTGCAGGATGTGGCCATTATGTTGGGCCTCCCTATCGACGGACATGCTTTGACAGGCCGAGTTCCATCAGATTTGCCTGATCTTGTTCATAGACTTCTAGGCATAGAGGTCCAGGATGATGACAGGACCATCGTCGGTGGTAGATTGCGGATGCCTTGGTTAGACCAGCACTTCACACATTTACCAGATGATACTGATGACGTCACCGTGCTGCGATTTGCACGTGCATATATTTTGAGGCTGATCGGTGGCATGCTTTTTGTTGACCACTCTACTACTTTTGTGCACCTGATGTATCTATCTTTTTTGGAGGATTTGGACCAGGAAGGCCGATATAGTTGGGGGTCTGCCTGCCTAGCATATACATACAGATCCCTATGCAGCGTATGTCGCATCGATAAGATGCAGATCACATGATGCATGGTTCTTCTACAGATGTGGGTATGAGAGCACATACCTTGTTTAGCTCCACATGCCCGTGCGCCATTACCCGTAGATATTGTAGCAGAGGCTCCACGTGGATGTTGGTATGTTATTAATTCCTTCTAATATCTAACTTACTTGTATAAAATTCTTTTATGAAATGTAAAAAAAAATGTTATCTACCGGTGGAGTCAGGCGCATCGACATTCAGATTCTCCCAGACATGATGTTCACGCCTACAGACTTATGTTAGACAGCATTCGACCAGATGATGTAAGTGATTATTATTTATATTGTTAAATATTTACTCTTTACTGTACATCTATTCATTTATTAATTGATTATTCATTTTTTATTTCAGATTACATGGATGGCATATACAGATGACATCCTTCAGAGTCTGCCCCCATACTGTACAGTGATGCTTGATATCATCTCCTGCAGGTTCCACTGATTCATTTTCATATAGTCGAGTGGCATCAGACGGATAGGGTTATGAGACAGTTTGGATTCCTTCAGCCAGTTCCTGACCCGCCCAGTTAGTTGGATTCATTGCATTCCCTGAAGATGTTAGGTAAGAGAGATTTTGATTGGAGGAGCTACCATGCCAGATATGTTGTGTTATGGGACAGATGACGGGAGTCCCAGTTGCGAGGGGCAGGGACAATACGTTTTCATTTGATGGATCAGATGGATTATGTAGGCTGGTACATCAGGTCTCCAGTCAAATTTCTGACACGGCACGGACGGGGCTTCCATGACTTGGTATGCATTCTTCCTTTCACTGTTCAACATATTTTTTATTCAAATTAGTTAACAATAGAATTTGTTTTCACAGGATGCTCGTATTTGTCATCTACTTCATATGTCTGATCCAGTGGAGAGAGCTGTCTTTGACCCATCATATTTTCACAGCCTTGTACGACAGATGCTACCGTCGATGGACGAGATTTATCATGGAATTTTCTTTGATCCACCACCTACTGCGGAGGCCGCGGAGCCTGCTGCGGAGGCCGCAAAGCCTGCTGCGGAGGCCGCAAAGCCTGCTGAGCCTCACATAGATGTACCTGGGGGTGATGACCCTGTTATGGATGCTGTTGTTCCACAGGAGGAGGCTGCTCAGCTTGCTCAGCCACATGATATTGTTCCACTGGAGGAGGGTGTTCAGCATGATCAGTCATATGCTCCTCCAGCTTCTCAGGCACAGCCACAGGTACTTAAAGACGCTGACTGGATTGAGTTCGATGTTTTATTGCAGTTATCCGTAGCAGAGCATCCATCTACTTCCTATATTGGTGAGAGTTATAGCCAGCTTCCACTATCCTTAGATGCAGGCCAGGGTACATGCAGTGAGACTGTACATCCACCGTCTGTCACATAGGAGGATGTTGAGGTGGCTGTCGATGAGGATGCGCAGCGTACGCCGAAGCACAGACGTAGACAGACACGGCGTGGACGCATCCAGTATAAGCCTGACTGTGGGACAGAGGAGCATCTACACCAGAGGCGTAGATTAGGTTGACATTTGATTTATGATACATTTTGTATGTGTATTACTGTTATCTAGACTTCTATTATATTTTTAATAAATGTCTTACTGTTATCAAATTATCTACCAATGTATATATATATATGTATAATAAATAATATGATTAAATTAAATGATAAATATTAATTATATTAATTATTTCGAATTGCAATAGAAGTTTTCACAGTTATGATGAGTGCTGGTTCAGTCCAACAATGCAGAATGCATATGTTGATAAGAATAAAAGGCCACAACAAGTGTAGAAGAATGGAACAATAGTTCGAAAATCTTCCATTAAGAATATGAAAAACAATGAAGTCAAGAAAACTGTGAAAGAAACTATTCCCAAGAATAAGTTTGAGCTAAAATCCAAGGATTATTTCATGAAAAATCTTGAAATTCATATCATCTCAAGAAGTTGAAACTTGAGGTATTCCAATAACACTTTATCCATTGTTCTTAATTATATTTCTCATTTCAATTAAGGGGGAGAGCTTTATTGATGCAAAAATGGAATGAAAAGGGGAGATTTATCTTTTCACTTGAAATTTTTAATATATTTGGTGAAGTATGTGCAGGATTTAGCATTTCATTGATATTTTGATTATCTAACCTTGGTTAATAATTGATACACTCTGAGCATGATTTCACATGTATGGTTGTTTATAGACAACATTGAAAACTAAAATATGAATTAGAAGTTCATTTGGCCAATTTTGAGAAGATACATATTCAGACTTTATAAAAGGAAACAATTTCTACTGGTACGCAATCTAAAGAGTGAGATTATTGAGTATGCATCTCAAAACTTAGGTCATGTCCATGACATCACTTCTTCCACCTTATTTAGATAAAATGATATTTTTTAGAGATCACATGCCTTAAAAAATATTACTCTTGGATCTAGAAATGAAACTCAGAGAACTTAGCATAGTGATGATGTGATCATGGTTCACTCATCACAATCACTAGATGTTTTTCATATAACTCATTTTTTCACAAATATACCAATATTTAATCAGAAAAACAAAGAAAAAGGAGTATTATAAAGTATAAAAATTAAGTTTCCACTTTAGAATACAAATGGAACCATATGAGGATCTTTATAGAAATAGATGTTTAACTACAATATATGTTAGAGAATACTCAAGCCATTCTATTAATAATTATTTAATGAATATATACTATTCATGAATATTTATTAAAAATTATTAACATTATTTCAATATTTTCTATTATTTAATTGATATTTATTAATATTTCTTAATTTTTACATTAAGTGTATTAGTTTATAATTAATAGTTATACATTTTGAGGAGGATTTGAGTCTTCTGTGAGATGCGTGAACACCGTTCACGCATCCCTCCTCTCGGGAGGATGCGTGAACGGCGTTCACGCATCCTAGACCTAATTTTATAAATATCGGAACCCTAACCCCTTTTCCCAAATTTTTGTTTTCCTAAAACCCATATTAAAAAATTAGCCGCTTTATGATCACATATTCAACCTCTAAACATGAAAACTACTCAAAATCACACAACATTTCGTGATTTATCCTCTTTTATTTGAAAAATTTACACTAATATCCTCAATCATCACTACCTAATATATTGGGGATTTATTTCTTTAACCAACGATCCCTCACTGGCTGTCATTTGTTGAAAATCCATCCAAAAATGAATTCTAAAAATGCCTTGATTCCTAACATTCCATTACCCCAATGATAAGTCCGTTATCACTTGATAGATGTCCCACACACCACAATATTCTCTTTCAAACATGAATTCATCATTCTCAGGCCTATATTTTATTCATTTATCATTCAAAACCAATTTATTTAAACCACTAAACATACAGAATTTTGATAAAGAATATATTAAGAAAAAGGAGGAAGAACGAGGATGTATGGGAAGAAAATACCGTAAAAAGAAGTTATTAGGGGCCAGTGGAAAGGTCTAACCACCTATTATCGAGAATATATTCACCAATGATAATGATTCAGGGATGAATCAGAATTGGGTAATATAAAATAAATAATTAATTTATATAGTGTAATTCTATCTCTAAAGATAAATAAAGAAAAATCCTTGCTAAAATCTTGAAGAAAGAAGTGAAATAAATCAAATAACAAGGATTACAACTTGCTCAGATCATTCATTTGTGATGTTTTATTATGTTCTTATTATCATTAGAAATTCCGTTCAAAGAGTGGATATATTGGCACCAGATCCTGATTCTCCCAATTATCTACCTCTCATACTCTCTTTATATTTAGGGTTTATAGAAATTTTCTAGTTAGAAGACTTAAATATTTACATATATACTGAGGGTTTGGGTATTTCCTTGATATAATTTTTTAAATATTTTAATTAAATAATCACACCCACAATGAGTCTAGATCAGTTTCTTGGATGTGAATAGATTTTATACCATATTTTGGGTAACCCCCTATTCAAGACATAACTACGGGGTTAGTTTTCCCATATAAGACCCAATATAGAAGGAAATGAGATTCTTACATAATTATTTTCATCTAGAATAAAAATAAAATAAAATAAAATATATATTATATTTGGGAATCTGTGGTGCTAATTTTGGTGTAAATTGATCATCAACCCATCCATAAAATAACATTTAAAATATTCTAAAAGTTTGGGATACAAAAATATAGGTTTTTATATAACCCTCTTCCATAGTGAGGTTCAATGGAACATAACCTATCCAAAATCTAACTCAAAATCTCATCAATTATTTTCAACATAACTCATTTTTTATTTTCTTGTTACTTGGTAGTACCATTTAATGACTTTAAACTTCTCTTTAATTTCGTAAGAAAGATCAGATAATAAAAACATCGACTCTCTGAATTTATCCCAAGAATTTGTAGTCCTTTATTTTTTCCACATACAGAGACTCATATGGTTCCATTTGAATTTTAGAGTAGAAAAAATTGTTGTTTGAGAAATACACTACTGGAAGATGCTGATCTTAATCACTTTTGAAATCTATTGAGATGTATATCAGTATATCTTTAATATCATGAATGGTTTTTTTAGATTGAACACCAGCTTGAAGATGATTAGAAATTATAAATCTCATATATGTATTCAATGTTTATTGAAGACTTCTCTATTACATTAAATTTAAATAGGTATCTTGATAAAATAAAAATATGTGTAGAACTCCATGCAACCTTAAACGTTTTATATATATCATAGAAATTTTATCATGTAATAAATATTTTCAAATAATAATAAAATGAATCAACTTTGTAATGGGGTTAATAGGAACACATATGGAAATATATCCTTAAACATTATATGAATACCTATATTAAAATCTATAGTTATTTTCTCCCATTACAATACAAGTATGGGTAATGGTTTCATCATCCCATTAGACTTCTTACATTTAGTCTAAAATTTCAATTCAACTATGAATCATGATATGTACTCTATAATCTCTGACATCATGTTTCCCCAATGGAATTGAACCTTGAGATCTATATACATATTTATATTTATAGTATGATGGGTGAATGATGATCAATAAGAACCATACAACACCTTATTATTCAATTATAGAATCTTTGGGACACATATTATTTTTCAAAATCTTATAATTCTATAATATTCACGGTTGAACTTTGGAAATTTTGACCATCTTTTGTATCCCCATTTGATCTGTCATCTACTCCTTGATCATCACATAGATATATGGTTGATATATTTTTTAGGTAGGGTATGATTTCATCCCTTTATGATTTTTTATATCCATATTTTTTTATATCAAAGAATATTATGTATCATTTAATCCTTAACAAGGTTGAGGTAACATAATCCTGTATGGTTAATGAATCAACCAACTTTCTAAAATTTACATGGTGGTAATTTATTTACCAGTCACAAAACTTTATCAATTTGAATCATCTCCTTTAGAAAATGTTCAACTCTTTTTTGTGATTATATACATTAATATCATGATCAGTAGATATAAACTACTTCAAAAAATTGAGATAATTAATCCAAATATTTAATTAAAATATTTATACTACTATCTCTAGATCATGAACCATTTAATTTGTATCATGGAATATTAATTTAAATGAAGTTTAAGCTACAACTATTAATTTTTTTGATAATAACACACCTAATTCCCTTATTGTATATATTACCATATAAATTAGAAATTTCTATACTAATGAGTAGTGTGTGCATATGTGTAGTGAATAACCTATTATTAAGATCTTTGAAGTTGTCTTTACATTCTTTTTTACACATGATCATGACTAACCTTCGAGTAGACATAGATAACAGATTTAATAATCCTAAAAAATTTCTCTCAAAGTGTCTACATTATCTAAATAATCCCAAAAAATAGTTCTCAATTATAGTATTTGATCTTTGAAATTCTTGAATTAGATCTATATTTTAAGGATCCATATATATATACCCTTTTTTTGATTACATGATTGAGGAATGAAATTTTTTTAATAAAAAATCACACTTTTTGAATGTGACATATATTTTCTCTTTTCTTATATTCTTCAACTCAATCCTCAAATTATTATCATGTTCATCCTTACTCTTTAAATATATGATAATATCATTTGTGAATGGTTCTATAAATTTTTCAATGTTATCTTTATGAATATATTCATTAAATCTATAAAGATAATAAGGGAATTAATATTCCAAAGTGAATTACTTTAAATTTATAGTTCCCATATATTTTATGGAAGGCCGCCTTAGGTATATCCTCTATTTTCACACTTAATTAATGATATCCATGTTAAAGGTCCACCATTGAGACACCAAAAATGTTGATTGAAAAAGTTACCAATAGGGGGATACAAGATCTTTTACCTTATAATTATCATGTTATGTTCATGATAATCAATGAAAAGATACATTTATGCTTCCATATATTAAAAAAGAGGACTGGTGTACCCCATAGTGATGGAGATGGCCATATAAAAACCTTGTTCAGATTCTCTTGTAGATATTCTTTAATTCCTTCAATTTTGTAGGGGACTTTCTATTATTGAGTCAATAAAGTTTCCTTTTGACTTTTCCGTGCCTTCATGTTTTGAAAATCAAAAACACTCTATGTTAGGGAAAATTTCATTTTCCCTAAGATTTTTCTTAATGACGAAAATTTTCCTTACCCAAAGAAATTTATCTTTACCATGTTTTTCAATGTTCATATTTTAGTCTAACTCTTTTTATTCCTAAGTAGAAAATTCGATTTCACATATAAAACCTTGGAATTCTATAAATACTTAGATATAGAGTATTCTATTTTTAGGATCTGAATTCATGTTCCGAATTCTCTAAAATTCAGAATCCGAATTCTCTGAAATTTAGAATCCGAATTCTCTAAAATTCATAATCCGAATTCCTCAGAATTCAGACTCTTAATTCCTCAGAATTCAGGATCTGAATTTTTCAGAATTTAGACTCTGAATACCTTATAATTCAGACTCCGAATTCCTTATAATTAAGACTTTAAATTCCTCAGAATTCTGGTTCTAAATTCCTTAGAATTCGGGTTCTGAATTCCTCAGAATTTAGACTCCAAATTCCTCAGAATTCAGACTCCGAATTCCTCAGAATTCAGACTCTGAATTCCTCAGAATTCAGACTCTGAATTCCTCAGAATTTAGACTCTGAATTCTTTAGAATTTAGATAGTGAATTCCTTAAAATTCTGAATCCGAAATCTATATAATTCTGATTTCGAATTCCTTGAAAAATAGAATCCGTATATCCTTGTAACATAGACTCCGACGGTTTACTCTCTTAGACTCCAAATTTTATTTTTCCTTAGACTTAGAAAAATTGAATTTGGTTGAGAAACAAAATTTTCCTTAACTTTATTATAGTTTTAAAATGATTTCATGCATTCTATTACTAACTAACCATTGTTTGAGTGACATGTGTACAAGTCCCTTCGAAATTGAAGGAAAAATATTATTGTTGGAGGAGAGAGTTGACCGTTGGAAATTTGCCTATAAATAGGAGCTCATTTGAATGAGCCCACAACTGTTCTAAAACTCTAGATATTACATGCTGCTAAACCGATTTCAAGAGAGACTCTCATTCTTTGTGTATACTAAACATCTTTTTTAGAATTGATTCGTGCATCTCTAAATGTTTCTGAGTATATTCGAGGGATTCTGGGGATAATAAGACAGTGGTGCCGACTACCTAGAAGTTTGAGGGATTTCGTGGATAGCAAGACAGACTCCGATATTCATATTGAGGGTTTACCCTGGTGTGGGTAAGACAAAATTTCTTGAAAGTATAAATCAAGGGACTTTTATCCAAGGTTGTTGGATACCCTACTCTTTAGGTTAAAAAATTTCATACTTGTTACTTGTATTGTTTCAAGTTTTTTTTCTTCTGTATTTTGATTGATAAGGAAAGTATAACTATATTATACTTTCTTATACTTGTACTCTGATTAATAAGATTTTATACAAGTTAAGGTAGAATCTTTTTCCTTGTAAACTTTTATTAAGTTTCATTTCTGGAACCATATTTCTGGAATCAAGAAATATTTTAGAACTAAGAGGTCTTGTGAATTTTCCTTGTTTAACTTTATTAAACATTACCATCTTTAAAAGTTCCAAAGGAATTTTTTAAAGTATATAATGCACCCCCTATTGTATATTGAGCATCTACATCATTATTTAGATCCTATAATTGGTATCATTGGAGGTCTCTAAAACACTTATATTCACATATACATTTTCTTGATCAAGTTTTTTTCCTTGTTTTATATTTTCCTTGTTGAGGATATTTTTATCCTTATTTACAAACTCTTATTAATAATAAGTTTCTATGGAAATATATTTTCTTTGATATGGAAGGAATGGATGTTGGTTCGATTAAAAATTTTAATCCTACTAGACCACCTATATTTAATGGGAATGATTATGAATATTGGAGAGATCATATGAATACTTTTTTTAATAACATTGGAGTGGACAACTTTGTAATGATTACTGGAGATTACAAGATTCATAATAAGGAAGTCATAACTTTTACTAATCAAGAAAAATCAGAATACCAACTTAAATATAAGGTACACAATACTTTTTTGTGTTCCATGACCAGGAATATATATATATATATATATATATATATCCAGATTTCATATCGTAAAGCTACAAATTGTATTTGGAAGAAGCTTTAAGTAACTCACTTTGGAACTTCCAAAGTTCTCGAAAATAGAAGAGCTATGCTTAGAGTAGAATATCATGGTTTTTGATTTACTTATGGAGAACCTGTATGTAAGGTACAAGAGAGATTCATGACGATTGTTAACAGTTTATAATCCATGGGTGAAAAAGGTTTACACGATGAGGCACTTTTGGACAAGATTATAGATATCATGCCTAATGAGTGGGAGTCAAAGAGAACAACTATTGATGAGAATAGGAAAGTATCACAGATTACTCTTGATGAGCCTTTTGGAACTCTTCTTAAACATGCGACTAGAATGAAAAGAGATTCCTACAATGTTAAGAAGAAGAATGAGAATGGAAGTGTGGCTTTTACAACTACCACTAATCATATTAAATCTAATACTCCTTAGAGAATTACAAGATCTAAATATAATAAGGTCACTATTTTATCTAAATCAAGTGAAAGTGAACATTCCGAGAATGAACTAGATAATCTTGATCGAAGTATGAACAATTTAGTTGGGAAGAAAGAATTTGAGCATAAATATAAGAAGAAATAAATAAATGACAAGAAAGACTCAGAAGTCACTTATTATGAATGCAAAAGAGCAGGGTATATAAGGACATATTGTCCCATGCTTAAGAGAAAAGATAGAAAGGAATTTTTTTTGAGAGGAATAGAAAAAAATACTATAAGGCTAAATCTAATAAATTTATGAAAGCCAATGACACCTAGAGTGCCAGTGGTGGTGACTCTTCTAATGAATCCTCAGAGTATGAATCTTCTGGTCAAAAGAATCTTGGTTTACTTGCCAAGTTACCTATTGAAAATAATTTTTTAATGGCCAAGGTACACAATACTGAATACATCAACAATGTATCCTTGAATTCTAATCACAGTGATAGTAAATATTATGAATCTTCAGATGAAGAATCTTCTTTTGATGAAGATAATAATTTAACTACTTATGAATAAGTTTCTAGGTTTTCTATGCTCCTTGAGAATGAAAATTCTAAAGTCAAGAAAAATCTTGATAAAGAAAATTGTAGGATTTCTTTTCTTACTAAGGAAATATCAGATATTTTTAAAGATCTTGATAAGAAAAACCTTGATTTTGAAAGTATTTCAAAAAAATTTGAGGAAGTTAATTTTGAAAAGGATAAAATTTCTAAGGATCTAGAAAAAGTAATTTCTACGAATTTTTTTTGAGCCTAAATATAGTGCTAAAACTAATGTTTTTGAGGACAAAAACTTAATTATTAAGCTGAAGTCAGAAATATTTTCCTTCAGGAAGTGTTTTTCAAATTTTACCTTAGGTAATAAAAACATTGATAAGATGTATTCCCAAATATGACCTCTAAGGAATAATTCTAGATTTGGTTATACTCTTTTAAAAGCAATTTTTAGTAACAAATATTTTTTACCTCAAAGTGATCCATTCTTCACTAAGTGTCTGTGCCGTGGGAATTGGGCAAAAAAATTGTTCCTTAAACAAAACTCAGTCTTTAGGTTTTCATAAAGCTTATTTTTCAAAGAAAATGTGGGTTCCTAAGATATTTCTTTTTGAAGTTTCTGGATCCAAGAAATTTTGGGTTCTGAAAGTCTAACACTCTTATTTTCAGGAAATTATAGATAGTACAAACATCAATATATGGTAAATGGATAGTGGATGTTCCCGACACATGAATGGTAACAAAAAATTCTTTGAAAAGATTATCAAGACAAAAGGAGATATCATTCTTCAATTTATCGGAACGCAAGATCAACTTACTGATATATTCACAAAATATTTACCATCTGATAGATTTGAATACATTAAAAAAAAGTTAGGAATGATATCCATAAGGTCATACTCCTTGTTAAATTCTTGTTGAAACGTATCTCCTTATAGTAAGAAACTCCTTTTCATAGGGGCAATACATTTTCTTGTTAGTTAGAATGAAAGTTTTTCGTAATTATTTTTTTTGTAATTAAAATCATTTGTAATGAAAATTTTTCATAATGAAAAATTTTCGTTACAGAAATCTTTCGTAGTAGTAAATTTTTGTAGTTTAAATTTTTGTAGATTAAAATTTATGTAGTCTAAAATTTTTTTTAGTTAAAATTTTCATAGTTTAAATTGTTCGTAGTAAAAATTTTTGTTGATTAAAATTTTCGTATCTAAATATTCGCCAAGAATAATTTTCCTCATTATGAGTAATTTTCTATAAGAAATCCAAAAGGTATGAATTCTTTTCCTATGTTTTCAAAATCAACCATTTTACTTGTTGGTATTTTATTCTACTTTAATAAAAAAAATTTATATTCATTTTAATTTTTTTCTTAAATCCGATTTTTTTTTTCTAAAAACCTCAAAAGATTGGATTGGGCCAAATTTCCTTCTGCAGCTATCTTTTCAACTTTCAGATCTGATCAGAAAGTGTTCAACCATTGGATCAATCAGGGAAACTGAACCGTCATCTCAAAAACTATAAAAAGGACCCTAGATATCTTGTCCCACATAGAACTCAAAGCTCTTTTATGCGGAAGCTCCACCCTTCCTACTTAAGGCCATTTCAGATCTTCAAGATTTCCTCAGTTCCGAATGTCTGCTGAAGCTTCGTCTCAAAATGAAATGTCATCTGTAAAGGAAATATTTGAATGAAAGATTTATAGAGAAAGGTTGGTTCATCTGAATTGTGTTGATAAGTATGATTACATTATCTCTAAGAATATCAAGCTGAATTGGTGGGAGACTGTTTGCATATCGAAACTGAAAGCATAGGATCCGGTGTATCCGGAGTTTCTGTTTGAATTCTACAAGACAGTAAGTTTTTTCAATGAAAAATAAAGAGATAAATTTTCTTTCAAGAGTTATGGGAAGACATATTCTCTTTCTTATAGCAAGGCAATCAGTCTTATTGGTATTCCTTATGAAGGGGAATATGAGTTCTGTACTCACAAACTACCCGATGTATCAAGTTCCTTTGATTTGGAAAAAGCAATATCTTTCATTGGTCTTTCAGTGGTGAGGACTCTGAAGATAGTACATCTTTTTCAAACCTTCAGATTCTTGAATTGTGGGTTC
Source organism: Viscum album (assembly GCA_963277665.1). Lineage (NCBI taxonomy): Eukaryota > Viridiplantae > Streptophyta > Magnoliopsida > Santalales > Viscaceae > Viscum > Viscum album. The sequence continues at coordinate 607,952,162 of OY728123.1, read as the reverse complement.
AAGGGTTAGTTATACTGAGAAAATGAGATAAGGATACTCTAAAGAATATTGATATGTATATATTGGATTTTTTGGTGAACCTCAGAAAGATTAACCCGGTTAATTATATCTTGGTTACAATTGATAATATCAAGAATGGGAATTTGAAGTCCTAGATTATCATGTATCCAGCCATTATTTAAAAAATAATTGTTCTTTGTATTCAGTATTTCAAGATTACTTGTAGTTCTAAGACAAGAAATTGTAAGGTGATACTTTTGAGTGATGATAATCTAATAAGGATGAAGATTGGAATTAATAGTCAATCTGGAGAATTTCATGATTTGTTGGATGCAGAAGTTGATGCTGTATCAAAGAAGTCGAAAGTGGATAATACTTATAAAAAGGGTGGAAGAAAGCATAAGGTGAAGGAACCAGAAGAGAAGACAAAAAACCCAGTGGCTAAGGAAACTCAATCCGCACCTCAAAAGCCAAAGAATCAAAAATCATATCCTGATGAAGTAGTGGCTAAGTGGAGAGAAGATAAGAAAAACTAGAAGTAAGGGGAGCCTAAGTTTGGAATGGAACCTTTTGAGGAAAAAGCATTGAAGGAAAAGACTGCTGAGAATATAGAGAAGGAAGAAAAATAAAAGAAGCAAAGGAAGAAGTTATCTAAGGCTGAGATAGTGCATTCCCTTTTGAAGGACACTGAGAAAGCATACGAGAATATTTCGGTACTAGAATTGTTTTTTAGAACCATTTATAGGGACTCCGGGAAAGAAGTTAATGATTCTGAAAAAAGATCAAGTCGATGAAATAGTGAAAGAATAGTAAGTAGAAGAAGAAGAGGGAGAAGGGAGTGGTGATACCAAAGATGTGTTAAATCAGGTAGAGGAATATCATGAGAAGGAAAGCCCTTATGAGAAATTATCATTCCTAACCTCTCAAGCCAAATCGTCAAAGCTTGCTACTCCTGGGAAGGATGAAGAGAAGGGTAAAGATAAAATAAATAAACTATTTGGAGAAGAAAGAATAAATAAATATTTCATTCACCCAGAGTATTTTGAGGTAAGAGCCGAGAAGGAAGAAGTTGATGAAGACAAAATTTTTTAGCTATCAGATAGTGAACATGAATCTCATGATCAATAAGAAGTCTTTATGAAGGATGATAAGGGAAAACAAGTGGTTGTAAATACACCTAGAAAAGCTGTGTTAATGAAGAATGATGTTGGTGGTTCATCGAAGAGGAAGACCATTGAATTAGAAAAGTAATCCTCACCAACCAAAGTATCAGATTCAGAATCATCCTCTCTTGGACAGGACTTTGTAGTTCAGTCTTTGAAAAAGCTTGTTGGGAATATTCTAATATTTCTCAGTATGGAATCGAGATGCCAGATGCTTCCACATTCATTAAATCAAATATCATATTCAGTATCCATGGTAATGGATAAGTGTGTCAAACTTGAGGCAGACTTCATGATTTTTCTCATTAGCTATGAGGATCATAAAAGATCTTACAATTAGATGACTAGATGGTCAAGGAAGAAAATAGAAGAGATGAGAATCTTTGATGAATTTCAAGACAGTTTCATAGATGATTTTGACACCGAAGATGTGAAGATCAAGGATCTCACTAACAGTTTTGAGGAAAACATATCTCTTGAACAGACTTCTCAGAAGAAAGAAGTTAAGGATCTGAATGGGAAGATAAATTCAGTTTCTCAGAGTTGGAAGAGAGAAAGTAATCTCAGAATTGAGATTAAAGAAAAGCTTTCTAAGAAAGAAGAAGTTCTGAAGGCCCAGGCAGAATCTCTTAAGTCTCAGGAAGAGAAAATTAAATCCTTAGAGAAGAAAATAAAAGATTAGGATCGGTTTCTCAAGCGTGCAGAATAGGATCAGAACGATCTCAAGATGTTAAAAAACATATTGAAAAATATGGTGTTGATGGAGAAGGAAGGATAATATTTTCCAACTCTGATATTTTGTTGTATTTCTTTCCTTGAACAAATTCTTTCAAACATAATGTATTTTTAGTTGCTCTTCATATTTTTTGGTTATTTATTACTAATATTTTAGGTACTATATTTCCTTTCCATTCCCTATATTTCTTTTTGAAAATCACAAAGGGGAGAAAGGAATGTCAAAAAAGAATACTTAGTAAAGAAGAAATTTCCCTAAGTAAGGGGGAGTTCATCTAAGGGGGAGTTTGCATAATGAAGATTTTTGTTTGCAAGAAAATGAAAAATCTCATTCAGGAAATTCATAATATGATCCTTAGTGTTTCCAAAGACTAAGGGGGAGTTAGTTGTATTCACTTTGATCCACAAGTAAAGGGAGATAAGTTTTTATTTACAAGCCCATAAAAATTTCTATGTCCTTATGTTATTTTTCGTAAGGATGTTTGTGCTTTCCAAAAAGGGGGATATTGTTGAGTAAATAAAGTTTCCTTAGGAATTTTCCATTCCTTCATGTTTTGAAAATCACAAACACTCTATCTTAAGACAAATTTCATTTTCCCTACGATTTTTCTTAATGTGGAAAATTTTCCTTCCCCAAGGAAATTTATCCTTACCATGTTTTTCATTGTTCATATTTTAGTCTACCTCTTTTTATTCCTATGTAAAAAAATCAGTTTCACATTTAAAACCTTGAAATTATATAAATACTTAGATATAGAGTATTCTGCTTTCAGGATCTGAATTCAGGTTCCAAATTCTCTGAAATTCATAATCTGAATTCTCTAAAATTCAGAATCTGAATTCTCTGAAATTCAGAATCCGAATTCTCTGAAATTCAGAATCTGAATTCTATGAAATTCAGAATCCGAATTCTCTAAAATTATGAATCTGAATTATCTAAAATTCAGACTCTTTGATTCCTTATAATCCAGACTCCAAATTCCTCATAATTTAGGTTCCTAATTCCTCAGAATATAGACTCCGAATACCTCAGAATTCATACTCCGAATTCCTCAGAATTCAGACTCAGAATTCCTCAGAATTTAGGTTCCAAATTCCTCAGAATTAAGACTCCAAATTCCTCATAATTCACACTCTACATTCCTCAGAATTCAGGTTCTGAATTAATCAGAATTCAGACTCTAAATTCTTCAGAATTCAGAATCCGAAATCTATATAAATTTGATTCCTAATTCCTTGAAAAAAAATCCGTATATCCTTATAACATAGACTCTGAAGGTTTACTCGCTTAGACTCCAAATTTTATTTTTCCTTAGACTCTGGAAAATTGAATTTGGTTGAGCAACCATATTTTACTTACCTTTGTTATAGTTCTGAAATGATGTTGTGCATTCTATTACTAACTAACCATTGTTTGAGTGACACGTGTATAGGTCCCTCTAAAATTCAAGGAAAAATATAACCGTTGGAGGAGAGAGTCGACCGTTGGAAATGTGCCTATAAATAGAATCTCATTTGAATGATCCCTCAACAAACTGTTCTTCAAATCTAGAGATTATAGGGTGCTGAAGTGATTTATTGAGAGAGACTCTCATGCTTTGTGCATACTGAACATCTTGTTCGAAATTGATTCGTGCGACTCTGAATGTTTCTCAGTACATTCAAGTGCTTCTGGGGATAGGAAGACATAGGTGCCGACTACCTTGAAGTTCGAGGTCTTGTGGGGATAACAATTCAAACACCGATATTCATATCAAGGGCTCACCCTAGTGTGGGTAAGAAAGACTTTCTTGAAATTATAAATCAAGGGACCCTTCTCTATGGTTGTTGGATACCCTACTCTCTGGGTTAAAATATTTCTTACTTTTTACTTGTATTGTTTTAAGTTTGTTTTCCACTGCATTTTGATTGATAATGAAAGTATAACTATCTTATACTTTCTTATACTTGTACTCCGATTAATAAGATTTTATACACTTTAAGGTAGAATCTTTTTCCTTGTAATATTTTCTTAAATTTCATTTCTGGAACCACATTTCCGAAATCAATAAAGTTTTTAGAACAAATAGGTCTTGTGAATTTTCCTTGTTTAACTTTGTTAAACATTACCATCTTTAAAAGTTCCAAAGGAATTTTTTAAAGTATACAATTCACCCCCATCTTGTATATTGAGCATCTACATCATTATTTCGATCCTACATTTATAAGGGATCTTTCATATAGGCATAATACTACGTATTACTTCAATTGAAAACCCAATATTATTATCCAAGGTAGTACTGGGAAACTCTTTGATAAATACATTGACAAATTCTATATAATTGTCACATTTTTAATTTTGTGTTTATCCCCAACCATTAGATTCAAATATCCTATATTATTTACCATTAATACCCTTATAATTTTATTTTTTTAAATAGGTAGTTCATAATTATCCTTGAAATGATGGATGGTCATGGGATGATTTGGGATATGAAATGTGATTTTTCTATCACAGAAATTAATATAAGATATATATAGAGAGAAAATCAATTCCAAATGTCACGTTAAATTCAACTAAGTGGAGAATAAGTAAATTTTTTTGAAGTATCCTCCCATTAACCTTAATTAGATAATATTTATATAATTGGGATATAATAATCATAAAACCGTGAGTTTTGACTGATAATTAGATATCCAATTATTAATGTGATAAATTAGTTTCTTTAAGAAACATTACAAATATGAAGGAGTTTATATAATAGGAATGAAATAAGAGACTTTTAATAATTAAATTATAAATGAGTGTATCTGTCACCTCTTTGTTTCCATGATTTTATATATAATAATATAATAAAATCAAAATGGTTATTATTAGTATTAAAAAACAATATCTAGAGTAAATAATAATATGATAATGAAAATCAATCGAAATAAATCCTATCCAATGACACCTTTATTCTAACTTATGACACTGTTAATTCAACCTATTTTTCTTTAAATTTCAACCTATAATTATTAAAAAAATATAATAACTAATAACAAATAAAACACACTCTTATACAAACTAACATGCCCCAAGCATAACATACATACATATCACATCACTATACATGATTATCCATTACAACACACAAATAATTCACATCCCCAAAAACTAGAGGTTTACTATATTTGGTGATAAGACACATTCATTCCTTATTTAAGAAAATAATATAAAATTATAACAAAACTTAATCATATTTAAATCCCTTATAGAAATATCAAATGAGTTATTCTTATTTATTTCCTAAAGAATGGAATCCAAAGAAAAGAGTGATCTCAGATGCTCAATAATGTGTAGAATATAAGAGATATCAATCGAGTCAATATAGGAAATCATAATCAAGTCCATAATGGAGTAAACATAAAAAAATAATACATAATAATGGGATAAATATCATAAATTCATGCATTAAATATTAAAAACCAAATAAAATTACATGAATCATGATTAAAAGTTGATATATGACATGGAAATGTGGTATATGCATAAGCATGAGATGTCAAAAGCATACATCAAAGTCAAACACCAATAAATTTATATCATAGTGTATAAGGTCAATCAACTATGTCCTAATACATAATGGACATGGTTAATCACTAGTGCTTCATAACATTATAATATCATCTAATATACATCTTTACCCAATTCATTGGCGAGATACATAATTCAAAAGTTACCAATCGCGTAATGATATAATCATATAATGTTTTCCACAAGAACATGAAGACATTCTTAAATAAATAATTTTATTATTAAACCACGATAAAAAATTTGTTTCAAAAATATTCCCACAAGAAATAAAAACCCCAATCCTTTACTCTCAACTTTGATGAAGTCACTATAATATCACATATAATCATTATAAACATATTAATAATCTATTTTATAAATTTATTAATACATAATAATTTTATATTTATATATTATACTCATTCATTACATATATATTAATTAGTCATATTTTACTGACCAATGAAAATTAACTATTTCGATTGTACAATTCCTATTTGGGTAATCAATTTTTTTATGATCCCTTATTCATAATATTATAATATTAATATTATTAAGGGGATTATAATAGTTTTATTGTAATTATTATAATTTTTGTTAGTCCAATTAATGAAGATGTCTTGTTTTTTTAATAAGAAATTGTTGGACTCCTCATGTATTAATCATGTTTTAATGATCACAAATCTCATTAATATTTACAAATATTATTAATGATCACAAATATCAAAGATATTATTAATCATGTGTATTTATGTTCCAAGTTATCTCATACTTTATAATGGTTAATCTCAATTCTTTTTATGCATATTTTTGTTTATGTCTGAATACTGTTATTTGCCTAAGTACAAGACACCGTGAGTCAGACACTGTAATCCTGACACCATAAAACAGGACACCGTGAAGACAAGACACCGTGACCAATGAGACACCGTGACCAATGAGACACCGTGACCACGAGACACCGTGACACCGTAATCCTGACATCGTGAAGCAAGACACTAAGAACAGACACCGTAATCCAGACACTCTGTTTTCCTAAGTTCCAGACACAGTTAGCAAGACACAATCATCAAGGCACCATGAATCCAGGAACTCTGAGCAAGGCACCAGAAGCCAGAAACTGTGACTCAGAAATCATGAAGAAGATATCGTGAAGGAGACACAGTGAAGGATACACAGTGAAGGAGACATCGTGAAGGAGATACCCTGAAGGAGACACTGTTTTCATAACTACTGTGACACTGTTTCCTAAACTTTTTTTTCATTTTTATATTTAACTTTTTAACAATCATATTTGACGCCTTTAATGAACTGACATATTTAATGTTTATTTTTATCCATAGTAAGAGGTACGAGGTATGAAATACATGGAACCTTTCGGCTAAACCTCATACATTCAAAGATAAACAGAAGAGTTCCCAAGAGGAAGAGACACACAATATGATGCACGACAACTCAAGAAACGTGAGTGCACTGTACAAAATAGAAAAACAAGCTCACAATCATGACCCTGAAGAAGATATTGAAAGATCTTTAAAGAAGTAGTTGTCTCATGAATGCAATCCAACTCTACTGAAGAACAGAAGAAGTACATTGTAATACAGAGAACATCTTCACTCGTGAAGAACACAAGCTGAACCACGACACTCTATTTTTCAATAGAAAAACAAGAGAAGGAATCAGAGGCATCTCTGTGTTATCCAACAAGTCCAGAGTTGCACTACTAATCACTAAAGCATTCTAAACTCACATCTACTCTCTCTTAGTGATTATTTTATTTACTTTTGAGCTCTGTGTGTACTCTGTATATTTTATACACATGCTGACTCCTGCACTGAACTGAAGAATTTCAAAATCCTTACACCAAACTCTTTACTCTTTTTTTACCCACGACAACTATGGAAGAGGTCCCTGTGTGGCCTGGATATTTTTTTGTTTACCCCCAAAAACTATGGAAGAGGTCCCTATGTGGCCTAGACAGTCAAGGTACTGTTGTTACCCCGATCTAGGGTGTGGATCAGAGTTTATTTATATAAACTGCTTGGTGGAAGGTGATCACCAAGTGGAGTGGATTAGATCTCAGCTTGAGACTGAACCACTTGTGTTATATCTGCTGTTCATCTTAGATTAAGTCTAAAGTATACTATATATTTTATATTCCACTGATATTTACTTTGAAATAAAAATCTATTTTAAAGTAACTTTTATAGTTAAACTATCAAGTGTTTGTATGTACTGTAAAGAGTTAAGTTACGTTCAAAAGTTAATTAATCTTCATATTGAATTAACTGAGAACTAATAAATCTCTTGAGAATCTAACTGACCCTTTACTGTAATAAAAATTCACTACAGTTTAACTTAGTTTTATAATTGGGGGATTTTAAAAGAAATATTTTTAACAGAAATTTTAATTGGAACTCAATTCACCCCCCTATTGAGTATCCACTTCGACCAACATTTGGTATCAGATGTTTTGTTAGGACTCTGTGTAATTTTATTCAACTGTTATTGTAGTTGTACTTTAAAGATCTGTAAATTTCTGTTAATTCTAAATTTCTAACTCTTTTAAAGTAATTTTTTAGTATGGAAAATATATTGGAAGGTGCTGCTACCAACATGACACCCTTCTTTAATGGTACAAATTATGCCCAGTGGAAACTTAAGATGAAAATTCACTTAGAGAGTATGAGATTTTACATCTAGAATGTTATAGAGACTCAATATAAGATTTTAAAACTGAAAGAAAAACTTGGGATGAACCTACTAAAATATCTTACAATAATAATTGCAAAGAAATGAATGCCCTGTATTGTGCTTTGGGAGATGAAGAATTTAATTGCATATCTGCTTGTAAATATGCTTATGAAATTTGGGACACTTTGGCTATTTCTCATGAAGGAACAACCAATGTTAAAGAAATGATACTGAACACCTATACTATTAAGTATGATAATTTTAAAATGAAGCATGATGAACCTATCTCTGACATGTATCTGAGGTTCAATGAGATTTTCAACACTATGAGCTCACTTGGAAAGGCTGTTCCAGTAATGGAACAAATCATGAGAATACTGAGATGTCTACCGGATCGATGGAGAGGCACATCTATTTCGATTAGATAATATTTTGATATTGGTACTCTTCCTGTCAAGGAGATTATTGGTAAACTGATGATGTATGAAGAAGAACTTAAGATGAATAAGGAGGAAGATGATGAACCAAAAAGGAAGTCAGTGGATTTTAAGTCTACTGCCTCAAATAGCAAGGATAAGGAGAAAGTTCACATACCTACTGAAAGCATGAGTAGTGATGAGACTTCATCTAACAGTGATGCTTAGTTGGCTCAGATAGCCAGGATATTTAAGAAATTCTATTGGAAGAAGAAATTTTTTAGAAAACCAAACTATAAAGGAAAATATGACAAGAAAGGAAACTGGAATAAAGATTGGAAGAAATCTGATAAGAGTAATGAATTTTTCTGATATGAGTGTAAAAGAAAAGGTCACATAAAAGATGACTTCCCAAAATTGATGTTCAAAAAGTAATATGAATACAAGGATAAAAAGTATAAGAAAGAAATAAAAGTGACTTTGAGTGCTTCAGAGGACAGTTCAACTAATTCTGATTCTACTAAGGATGAAGAGTCTCATAAATCTAACATGTGTTTTATGACAAACATATCAGAGGTAACACTGGACACTCCTGCTTTGAATTCATATTATTCTGAAATTGATTCTGATTATAAATCCGAAAATATGTCTAGTGAAGAATTATTTGAATACTGTAACATACTGGAAGAAACTTGTAATGATATTAAGAAAAAATATAAGTCCTTGAAGAAATAGCATGCTCTAACCAATTCTATTAAATATTCCCTTGATGTAGAAAAATAAAAGAATTCTCAATTAATTAAGGAAAATACTGAACTAAAAATGTCTAATGAGCAACTGAGAAAGGACTTAGAAAATTTCAGAAATGGAAAAGACACACTAACTCAAATTTTAGGTAAACAAGTGGCACCAAAATATACCACTGGAATATGCTATCATCCTAGACATAGACAATTTACTAAAACTAAATTTGTTCCTAAATCTGGATAGAATATTGCTAGTTCTAGTTATGGAAATTCATATGCTTCAACTAGTTATTTAAATTTTTATAGATCAAATAGAGTTAATCTTTCAAAATACATTGATTATGTAAATTATATGAGACCCATAAGACAAATATGGGTACCTAAATATTTGCTTGTTAACCTATCTAGAACCATGAAAATCTGGGTATCAAAATCATTTTCCATAAAACTGTTTTGTAGGAAACCTGCTTGAAAAGTTCCCATAAGAAGATGTGGTACTTGGACATTGGATGTTCAAGACACAAGATATGAGACTTATCATGTTTTAAATAAAATTTTATGGAGGCTATGTCACCTTTGGTGATAATTCTAAAGGAAAGATCATCGGCCTAGGCCAAATTGGTAACACTAACTTAGTTTTAATTTCCAAAGTATTATTTGTTGATGGATTAAAATGCAACTTGTTAAGTATTTCTCAGTTATGTGATGATGTATTTAATGTTAAGTTTGAAAATGATTCTTGTAATGTTTTTAATTATAAAAATACTTTAGTATTTTCTGCTTTAAGAAATGAAAATGTTTATGCTGTTGATTTGAATTCTTTAGCCGAACAGAACATTACTTATTTAAATTATTTTCATAAAGAGTCTTGGATTTGGCACAAAAGACTAGGAAACTGCAATATACATTCACTTAGAAAACTAACTAGGAAGAACTTAGTTAGAGAATTACCCAAACTTGAGTTTCCAAATGACAAAGTTTGTAATCCCTGTCAAAATGGAAAACAACACAAAATCGCTTTCAAACCAAAGAAAGAAGTTTCTACTTCTCAACCTCTCGAGTTGGTTCACATGGATTTTTTTGGAACATCTAGAGTTTATAGTTTAAATGGGAAGTACTATGTCTATGTCTTAGTAGATGAATTTTCTAGATATACCTGGGTATATTTTTAGCTCACAAAAGTGAAGCTTGTTCTTACTTTATTAAATACTCCAAGTCTGTAGAGAACCTTAGTGGACTTAAGATTACGACTTTGAGAAGTAACCATGGTCGTGAGTTTGAAAATCATGAGTTTGAATATTATTTCTCACAAAATGGTTATAATCACAATTTATCTTCCCCTTGGACACATCAGTAGAATGGTGTTGAATAAAGAAGAAATAGAACCCTTTAGGAAATTGCAAGAACTATGCTAAATGAGTATGACCTGCGAATTTACTTTGGGCTGAAGATGTAAATACATCTTGTTATATTATTAATAGAGTGTTGATTAGACCTATTATTAAGAAGACCCCTTATGAATTATGAAACAATAGGAAGCCTAAGGTTAATTACTTTAGAGTTTTTGGTTGCAATGTCTTTATTGTCAATATAAAAGATAATCTAGACAAATTTGCATCGAAGAGTGATGATGGTATCTTTTTAGGATATTCTATAACTAGAAAAGCCTATATAGTTTTCAATAAAAGAACCAAGTGTGTATAAGAATCAATTCACATAAAATTTAATGAAACTGATCCACATGAGCCTAGAACCATCCTATAAAATCTGGAGGATGATGTATCAAATCTGAACATCAACTCAAAATACTCAAAATCCTCTGTGAAAGAATCTGTGAAAACTTCCAATTCCGGAAATTTTGTGCAATCAAGTCATAATGAACTTAAATCTGTTGATGAACCTGAAATCTCTTTTCCCTCTTTTTCTAGAAAGGTTAGAACCCTTAGAAACCATCCCTTAGATGCTGTTGTAGGAGACTTAGAGAAATGAACACAAACTAGAGCTTCTCTTAGAAATCAAGTTGAACATCAAGCCTTATTGTCATAGATTGAACCTCAAAACATTGATGATGCTATCAATGATGAATTTTGGGTAATGGATATGAAATAAGAACTCAATCAGTTTGAAATAAATAAATTTTGGAAACTTGTTGAAAGACCCAAGGACACTTTTGTCATAGGCACTAAATGGGTGTTTAGAAATAAAGTAGATGAAGATGGAAATATAGTTAGGAACAAGGCTAGATTAGTTGCACAAGGATACAGTCAAGAAGAAGGAATTGACTATGAGGAGACTTTTTCTCCAGTAGCCAGACTTGAAGCCATCAGAATCCTACTTTCTTATGCTGCACATCTGAATTTCAAACTATATCAAATGGATATTAAGAGTGTATTCTTAAATGGGTATATAGCTGAGGATGTTTTTGTTGAACAACCCCTTGGATTTACAAACCCTCATTTCCCAAATCATATTTTTAAACTATCAAAAGCTTTATATGGTTTAAAGAAAGATCCAAGATCTTGGTATGATAGATTAAGTACTTTTCTTATTTCCAAAGGTTTTACAAAAGGAATAGATGATCCTACCCTCTTTATAAAACGTATTTATAATGATGTTTTAGTTGTTAAAATCTATGTAGATGATATTATTTTTGGATCTTCAAAAAATTTATTATGTATTTATTTTTCAAAAATGATGCAAAATGAATTTGAAATGAGTTTAATGGGTGAACTAAAATTCTTTCTTGGATTTCAAATCTTTCAAAATAATGATGGAATTGTTTTGACTCAAAGTAAGTACACTAGGGATCTTCTAAAACATTTTGGATTGGATAAAACTAAAAGTAGTGACACTCCCATGAGTACCACCTGTAAGTTGGATCTTGATAAAGATAGAAAATCTGTTGATCAAACCACTTATAGAGGAATTATTGGAAGTTTACTCTACTTAAATGCTAGTCGTCCTGACATTATGTTTAGTGTGTGTATGTGTGCTCATTTTCAAGAAAATCCTAAAGAATCTCATTTAAATGCTGTAAAGAGAATTTTCAATACCTCAAGCATACACCCAATCTAGGACTGTTTTATCCTAAAGGACAATCATCTAAACTAGTTATTTATTCTGATGCTGACTTCAGAGGCTGTAAGTTAGATAGAAAGAGAACCTCTGGAACATGTCACCTTTTAGGTAAGTCACTGGTATCATGGTGTAGTAAGAAACAAAATTTGGTTGCATTATCTACTGAAGAAGCTGAATACATAGATGCTGGCAGTTGTTGTGCACAAATTTTGTGGATGAAACACACATTAATAGACTATGGATATCAATTCAGACATGTACCAATAAATTGTGACAGCACAAGTGCTATTAACATCTCAAAAAATCCTGTTTCACATTATAGGACAAAACATATTGATGTAAGACATCAATTTTTGAGAGATCATCATCAAAAAGGTGATATCACTTTGGAATTCATTGGTACTGAATATCAACTTGCTGATATATTCACTAAACCATTAAATTCTGAGAGATTATATTACATCATACATGATCTTGGCATGATCAATCAAAAATAGATATCCTACTGGTCTTACTGTTTAATATTTTACAATATTTTACTTTACTATTTCATGATTTACGATTTCTAAGTCACTGTATCTCACGTTTACGGTCTCACAATTAGCACTTTGCATTCACGGTTTGTCACTTACCATCTCACCATGACTGAACAGTTTACTTACTGTCTCACCATGACTGAACAGTTTACTTACTATCTCACCGTGACTGAACGGATCATTCATTGTCTCACCATGACGACCACTGACTGTCTCACTGTGATGACCATTTACCATCGCACCATAAAGACTATTCACGGTCTCACTGTGAAAATTATTTATGATTTTATTTTAATCCATATCGTGGTAATTGTTATTTCACAACTTTTTACTTTCCCGTGTTTTTACTTTTGTGACGTTTGACATTCCCAAATGATAAAACAAAAGGGTTTCACTTAATTCTTCACCTGAACTCTATCCTACTCACTCCTCTCGAACCCTTCCAACCTTGCTACCCTTTATCCTTCTCTCTTTCTCGAACCTTCATTGGATGACAAGGATTAAGTGTCTGTCTTAATCTACTCCTGAGAAGCGCAGCTCTAAGAAAAAGAAAATAGCACTAAAGCTATCACCCGAAGGACCCCTAAATCCAAACCTGGTAAACCGTAGTGTTGTACCTGAAAAGGAAATTTTCCCTGAGTGGTTGTTGTCTAGAAAATCTCTGGTTTTAAAAGTTTTTAGAGAACAAGGCTGGATCGAATGGTTCTCAATGAAGGCTAGACCCATTTACCTGAGGTTGGTAGCTTAGTTCTATCATTATGTACAGTTTTCTTTTGAAGTTGGTGAAAGTTTTGTTGTGAGGAGTTGGGTCAATATCCAAATATGCTCTTTCTCCTCGAGGTTATGGGCTGCATGCCTTAGGATTCCTCATGAAGGGATCTGTGATGATTATCAGAGAGACCCCCACCTACAACCGATTTCTTTGACCTTGAAAATTCACTGGAAACCCTAACTAGAAATGGAACCAAGAGAAGGGCCATAACTGCTGAACTTGATGGGGAGACGAGGCTGTTTTTTAAGTTTGTTCAAAATATGATTAGCCCGAGGAAAGGTTACTTTTCTGTCTTAAAATATCAGGATGTTTTTATCATTCATCTTATGAAGAATGGACACAAAATAAATCTGTGCAAATATATCATTCACCATATGTGTGAATTGATCAAGGTCACATCCAAATCTACCTCTCTGTTTTACTCTAGGATGATTTAAACAATTCTTGTTATAAAAGGAGTAGTTGGACCCAATGAAGAAGTACTTATGGACTATGACTACTTTTTATCCAAATCTACCATCATGATGATGAAAATAAACTGGAACCCCTGGAAGAAGGAATGGGTTGAAGATAATGATAAGCTCTATGAGAAGTTCAATCCCGTAGATTATCCAATGAGGCCAAAGGACATTTCTGATCCTGGTTTGGAACCAGATAAAGTTGTTGATTATCTAGAAGATAAAGAAGAAGAGTAAGAGGCAGCTGAAGTACCACATAGAGAAGAAGCTAAAGTACCTCATAGGGAAGGAGTTGTTGTCGAGGAAGAAAGACCTATTATTCATCCTATTGTTCTTGAAGAAGAACCTCCTGCCCCTCGAGTTGATATCAATCTGAAAATCCAACCTGAGGCTGCAAGAGAGCGAATTGTCCCAGAATCTGAACAGCAAGCCATGGAATAACCTGTTTTGGAACTCGCTGTTATAGAAGAGGCTGTAGTGAAATAACTCCATGTAGTGGAAGAAGCAAATCTGGATGAAATCCCTGTTATGAAAGTTGAAAATATGGAATACCTTCCTGTGGAACAATCTGTTCCTAATATGATACCCTCTTCTAAAGAGAGGATGGAGATATCCTTTCAGTTGGCTAGGCAAGAAATGGCTGAGGAAATTAGAGATGATCTAGTGGATCTAGAACAAGTACCTGAGCCTCAAGGTCCGGAACAGGAAGCACATATTGAGGGGGAGAAACCTCAAAATCATGAGACTGATGAAGCTGAGTCTGTTGAAGAATCTCAACCTACTGAGTCATATTCTATGTACACTCAGTATGTATTACCTATCTTCTATGATGTAAGTGAATCTCAGCAGGTTACTGCAACTGGAATTGATCTTTCTTCTTTGTTTCAACTGAAATATGCCACATTCTTTGCACCTGAACCTGAACCTGAACCTGAACCTCTTCCTTCACTTGCACCTTTACCTGAACAACAATCGTTTGTTAGAACGGATGATTTGAAAGTCTTTGGAGACACTATCTTAGTTGGAGTTGAGAAACTTATGTCCTCTCAACCTCTTCTTGTGACCAAACTAAGTCAGGAAGATGCATCACTACTTTTAGAAAAGATTATTTGGAACATTCAACCCAAGATGATCAATGAAATTCAAGAATTAAGAGTTGAGACTAAGTTGATCAGTACTGAAGTTGCAACTCTGAAAAGTATGGTTGAAAACCTAAAAAAAGAACTGCATTCAAGATCAGAGCCTTCTCCTTCACCTGCTCCTATTTCTCCTGAACCTACTGTTTCAAACGTCTCTCGAGACATTGTGTCTCATATTCACCCCTATTTGCTATCCTTTGATGAGACGATTTTTGAAAGGCACAAAAATTTATTGCAGAACATGAGATAACTTGTGGTAAATCTCAATAAACTCACAGATGAGTGCACTGGATGTATTAAAAAGGTACTGAACCCGCTTAAATCTCTGACCACTACTGTCAAAGCTTCTCATTCTTTTGGTCAAACCTCTACTCCTGCCTTGGACAGTACTTTTCTCATATCTATAGTCAAGGAAGAACTTCAGAATGTTTTCAGTGGTTTTAATGTGGCTTCTTTATATAAAGTTGTTAAGAACAATGATAGAGTGCTGGAACTGGTTGAAATTCACTAAAAGATTTCCAATGATTCTCAGCAGGAGATCTCTAAGAAAGTGGACTTCTATTTTAACCAGATTTTATCCAAGTTTGACATGACCAACCACTTCAAATACCTTGTAGAGAATCTGAGAGTTGATCCTTTAACCCAATCCTTCGAAAACTAAGTCCATAAGCTCACTGAATTTACCAGATTATTGGAAAATTTCATGGAAAATAAATAAGATTTTGAAAAGGCCCTGAAATATGGAGGAGAGATTATTGCAGACTTCATTAAACTTATGAGACCGTATCTTCATGTTCAAAGCACATCAATTGTTGCTCCAGTGGCTGCTCCTCTCAGACATGGACTACCTACTTTTACCTATGCCTTACCCTCCACAACCATATCTGTTGGTCAAGCTCTTAGTCAGATCAAGCCTGTCATTATTGACCAGCACCAACCTAGATCTTCTACAGCTCCTACTCTGGCTCCCTCAATCTTTGAAGGTCTCCCTTTACCTTCTCTCTCTACCACTTCTATGACTTCTTCTACATCAGCCACTGAACCTATGGCTTCTTCCTCTACTGCTGATAAAGGCAAAGAGAAGTCCGATCCTTGAAGAAGACTAGTTCTTACTATGTTTTGATGGGGATGTCATTCATTTTTGTATTTCTACTGTATGCTGTATTATGAACACTTTTAATGACATATGCACTGTTTTCCCTCTATTATTTATACCTTTTGATAATCCCAAAAGGGGGAGAAATATGAAACATCTATGT
This sequence comes from Viscum album, assembly GCA_963277665.1. Taxonomy (NCBI): domain Eukaryota; kingdom Viridiplantae; phylum Streptophyta; class Magnoliopsida; order Santalales; family Viscaceae; genus Viscum; species Viscum album. The sequence continues at coordinate 607,935,631 of OY728123.1, read as the reverse complement.
TAATGAAAAATCTATGTTAACATATGTTATTGTTCTCTGTAGCTGCATTCAATTTACCGTTTAAACTGTACTTGATTTTTGATCATAAAAAAGGGGGATATTGTTGGACTCCTAATGTATTAATCATGTTTTAATGATCACAAATCTCATTAATATTTACAAATCTTATTAATGATCACAAATCTCACAGATCTTATTAATTGTGTGTATTTATGTTTCAAGTTATCTCATACTTTATAATGGTTAAGATCAATTCCTTTTATGCATATTTTTTTAAGTCTGAATATTGTTATTTGCCTAAGTACAAGACACCGTGAGTCAGACACCTTAAGTCTGACACCGTAAGGAAAGACACCGTGAAGACAAGACACTGTGACCAATGATACATCGTGACCAATGAGACCCCGTGACCACGAGACACCGTGACACCGTAAGCCTGAAACCGTGAAGAAAGACACTAAGAACAGACACCGTAAGCCAGACACTCTATTTGCCTAAGTTCCAGACACAGTTAGCAAGACACAGTCATCAAGGCATCGTGAATCCAGAAACTATGATCAAGGAACCAGAAGCCAGAAACTGTGACTCAAAAACCATGAAGGAAATACTGTGAAGGAGACACAGTGAAGGAGACATAGTGAAAGAGACACCATGAAGGAGATACCGTGAAGGATACACCGTTTGCATAACTACGGTGACACCGTTTCCTAAACCTTTTTGTCATTTTTCTATTTAACTTTTTGACGGTCATATTTGATGCCATTAATGCACTAACATATTTAATGTTTATTTGTAGCCATAGTACGAGGTACGCGGTACGAAATACATGGAACCTTCCGGCTAAACCTCATACATTTGAAGATAAAGAGAAGAGTGCCCAAGAGGAAGAGACACACAATATGATGTGCGACAACTCAAGAAACATGAGTGCACTATACAAAACAAAAAAACAAGCTGAAAAGAACGACCACGAAGAAGAGATTGAAAGATCTTAAAAGAAGCGGTTGTCTCATGCATGCAATAAAACTCTACTGAAGAACACATGAAGTACATTGGAATACAGAGAACATCTTCACTCGTGAAGAACACAAGTTGAACCACGACACTTTTTTTCCAACAAAAAAACAAGAGAAGGACTTAGAGGCATCTCTGTGTTATCCAACAAGTCCAGAGCTGTACTGTTAATCACTATATAATTCTAAACTCACATCTACTCTCTCTTAGTGATTATTTTATTTAATTTTGAGCAGTGTGTGTACTCTGTATATTTTACACACATGCTGACTCCTGTGCTGAATTGAAGGATTTCAAAATCCTTACACCAAACTCTTTACTCTTGTTTACTCATGACAACTATGGAAGGGGTCCCTGTGTGTCCTGGCTATTATTTTTTGTTTACCCACGAAAACTGTGGAAGAGGTCCCTGTGTGGCCTGGACAGTCTACGTACTGTTGTTACCCCGATCTAGGGTGTGGATCAGAGTTTATTTATATAAACTGCTTGGTGGCTAGTGATCACCAAGTGGAGTGGATTAGGTCTCAGCTTGAGACTAAACCACTTGTGTTATATCTGTTGTGAATCTAAGATTAAGTCTAAAGTATACTATATATTTTATATTCCACTGCTATTTACTTTGAAATACAAATCTATTTTAAAGTCACTTTGATAGTTAAAATAGAAAGTGTTTGTATGTACTATAATGCATTAAGTTAGGTTCAAAAGTTAATTAATCTTCATATTTAATTAACTAAGAACTAATCAATCTCTTGAGAATCTAACTGACCCTTTACTATAATACAAATTCACTACAGTTTAACTTAGTATTATAATTGGGGGATTTTAAAAGAAATATTTTTAACATAAATTTTAATTGGAACTCAATTCACCCTCCCTATTGAGTATCCACTTCGACCAATAGAAATAATTCAAATATATGTTGAGTGAAGTTGAAAAACCTAATAAATGGAAAGATTAAAGGAACCCACTGATTAGGTAAAATATTGGAGTATTTGTTGATATATACAATCTACAATGAGAGAATATTTAATATGGATTGATTGTGAGTTAATATCATTATTCATATCGAAAAATATTTTGATTGGTTACTTCTTGAAGTCTTGATGTGAAAAATTAAAAGTGTAACCTGATGAGTTGTTGAGTTTGATAAGAAGTTGACGAGATAATGATATGAATCACAAGTATCATAAAGTAATATTTTCAAGGTTGGTTAATTTCATAGAGTTAATAAATTTCAAAATATGATGAATTTATAAATAAATAAATGGGAGTCTATATATAATTGATATTTATTTTTTGTTGATATAATGATGAAGAATGGAGTTTTCTATGAATTATATTGAGTTTATTTTTTTGAGCATAAATGAATATATATAGTGTGAAAATTCCTCTTGTATAATGATTTTAATAAGGTTAGTACTAAAATTAAATAGGTTCTACATTTATTGATGAATTATTAGGACATTGTGAATAATATGAAGAAGATAAAGATGAGATAATTGAGGTAGTGTAAGTTACATTGGGGTGATCAAAAGAGTTATTATAAGATGCAAGATCCTTGGGATTTATTTTGATATAAATGATATTTTCAGCTGAATATATTAATGATTTTGAAAATTACGTAGATATATATGATTAAAATAGAATTTTAATAAGCTATATAAGAGTAGATATGAGTTTGTTTTACCAGCATAAGAGAAACTTCAATGGAAAAGGTAATACATAATATCTGATGAGGGATAAAAGTGGAATTTTACTAATGTAATATTCATAAGTAAGATCAAATATTGGATATTTATGAACTATTTGAAGTGTTTATATGAATAACATGGACTGATACATGGGAATATATGTATTGTTCCAAGTTTCAAGTCCTAATGTGAGAATGACAAAATGTGCATGAGTGGGTTAATTGACCTATTTTAATATTTTAAACAATTTTCATAATTAAATCATTTTTTGTGTGGAAATAAAAATAAATTAATAAAATGTTTTTTATTAGTTTGGATCTAATTGATCATATATTAACACTTCACACATCTCAAATGTAGATATAAATACCACCCACTATAATGGAACCTCTAAATTTTAATGGGGAGACACAACCCTTTACAATGAATTTCTTATCCATTTAGAATTAACCCATGATTGATTTGTTTATGCATGGAGTCACAAACCAGCTCGCTTCCTTTTGAGGTGGTGGAAGAAGGAAATCCCACCTTTATCTGAACCAAGGCACAACCAAATCTCTGTACCTTTTACCAATTAGGCATGACCCATACATAATATTTTTTTGGGGGGGTAGAATCTCACAATACTTCGTTTTATGGGTTGTATAAACTAATTCTATTAATAATAGAAAATAAAAAATATATAGGAAGGTACTTCAGAACTAGTTGAACTATGAGAGCTCTAATAATTGAGGCCAAAATTTTCTCTCCAATAACAAATAATCTTAAGGATATATTCCAACTAAGAGTATTGCAACGAAGATCTCAAAAGTCTGTTTCATAGTAAAGTTTAGATATATCCTCAATCTCAGTTATTAAGAACTAGTTCCATTTAAATCTTTATAATGATTTCCAATATGTATTTCTACTCTTCCAAAAAGAAAATTGTATACAAAGTCATCATAATTTTTCTTTCATAAATAGCATGTTCATGTGACTTCAATGAACTAATTTAGAGTTATTCAATGTATCTTTCTTGGAAATATATCACATAAATTTTCCATTTAATGCACATTCAAAACATACTCACATGAGTTCATTTAATTTATAAATAAAAATATCATATATAGTGAAGTTAATAATATATTAATTAAACATTAAATTTTTTCATAAAAATTGATTTCATAATCCTTATAATACTTCATAATATCCCAATTAAGTAAAATGGTTCAAATTTTAAAGGTTTAAAATTTGAATCTCATGCAAAAAATATTCCATGTGAATATTCAACATGTATGAAACTTATTATCCATTATTTAAATATACTTGAAATGCTTCAAAAAAATTGTCCATGGCATGAACATGATTAATGAGTAATTATAGACAAAAATAAATAAATAAAATAATTAAAATATAATGTAAATATAAATATACAATAATATTAAAAATAAATAATATTTGTAGGATTATGTTCTCATGATAGATCATTCTTGTAGTAGGTTAATCTTGCTGTAAGTCTATCCTTATGATAGATCGACGTTACTATAGGCCAATATTTTGGCAGGTCATTCCTTACGGTAATTCCTAGATTTATTTTATGATTAATTAGAATCAACATGTAGCCAATTAGAGTTAATGTGTGGTTGATAGGTATTCAATGTGTTGTTGATATAATCATTTAATTGATCCAAATGAATGTGTGGTCAATTCAAGACATTGAAATTGTTTTAGTGGTGGTCGATTAAAACTCATCATGCAGTTAATTTAGTACATTGAAAAAAATGTTAGGCATTCTTGATTGACAAATATAGTTGGTTAAAACTTAAGGTATAGACGATTCAACACCCATATTGTTTTTTGAAATTCTGTATGTGGTGGTCACTTATCTTATAGTCACAATCCCTTGTCTTCTATGGTCGATTAAGGACTTATGTTCAATCAATCATACATACGTTTAATCCATTATATATACATTTGATCCATTGTACTTATGGCTGATTCATTATACATGAATTCATTCCATTACACTTATTTTCGATCTATTATACTTTCTGTCTATCTATTTTACTTGTAGTAAATTGCATCATAGTCAATCCAGTATACTTACCTCACAGTAAATCCTTACATAGATAGATTTTTTTTAAATAGAAAAATAATATATGAGATACCAACCAATATCGTGATGGGGTTTTATCCAAAATAATATCATAATGAACACAAATACATTATAATCGAACACATGTTTGATGAAATAAAGGATTTACTAAAAGATAGGGGAAATTATAATTGTAAAAAAGATAGGTCCTATAATTATCAAAACATAAATAAACAAACTCGAAAGGAACGGCTTCAACATACTCCCCATTTTTTATAATTAAAAAAAATGTTTAAAAAACAAATTTAAATTCACAAATTTATACCACCTTTTGATATTGATCAAAAGGACTAAATTTAAAAATAATCCCCCTTTAACTTAAAAATAGTTTATGTGATAAAATGATCCCCATAAGATAGACCAAAACTACTAGGAATAAAACTAACACTTTTAATGTTATCATCAAACCTGGATTTATGATCCAATCCAAATTAAAAAATCATTACTGGGAATAGAACTAACTTTTATAGTGTTAGTATCGAAAACTTGAAGCTCCCCTATTAAAAATATATTTAACAAATTTCAATAGATTACATGTTATAAATAGAGTTTTCATGAATAAAATGGAATAAAAATAAATAAAAGTACAAAAAAGGTATACATAATCTATAGAAAATATTTTTGAACTAGTGCCTTTCAAAACATGTTTCAAGGAGCACCTACCAAGTAATAAATTGTGAAGATAAATTTATATATCAGTTTTAAAATTCCAAATTAATGAATTATATATTTGAAATTTAAAACACCCCCTAAAAACATGGAAATTTAAAAAATAATTAGACTTCCATCATTCCAAGCTCAAATGAAATTTTATTAAAGTTAGTTAAATCTAAAGGCTCAGTAAAAATGTCCTTGGGCGGATTTTATATAGTAAAATATTTTTGAATTATATTCCCTTTTTTAACATGATCTCTATTAATGTGAAATATAAAATCAATATACTTATTTCTATAATTTTGTAAGGTAATTTTATAAATATAAAATTTAGAGGTATTTTTTAAAAAATTAAAACCAAAATAAAAAGGTGTTAGTTTAATATATAATGATTGTGAACAAAAAGGCGCATGATCAACACACTCGATTTTAGAAGTTGATAAAATATTTAATTTTGTTTCTTAGAACTCTATGAGACTAAACATTTACCAAGAAAGTGACACATACATAATGTGTATTTTATTTCTATCTTACAACAACCAAAATCTGAAACCCTATAACTGATTAAATCAAAAGAAGTTCCAGTAGGGTAAAATAAAGTAATATATAAATATTCTTTAACATTTTTAATAATTATTTTAACATCCTTCAATTACATTAATTGTTATTAAATATATCACACATGAAAACAAAAGAAGTTATATCAGGACTAGAAGTAATTAATTATATTAATCTACCAATCATTCCTCTAAAAATATTAACATCTATAAATTTTCCAAATTCATCATTATCAATATTACATAAAGTTCTCATTGGATTGTTATTAATTTTATAATATTCTAAACCCAATATTTTTGCTAACTCATTAGCATACATAGACTAGTTTATAAAAACATTCGATAACTAAAAAAAATATTAGTTATCCCATAAAACTTAAGTCAATTTCACTTGTCATTAAGTCTAGTAATTCATGACATAAATAATTATTTTAAGATACCAAAATTATATCATCCACATAAATTTAGAAAATTAAATTATAATTTAAAATTTTCTTAATAAACAAGTTAGGATCAAATTTCCCCTTTTCAAAATGGTATTTTAAAAAAATTTATTTCCTCTCAAACCAATCTAAAGGGGGTTTTAATCCATATTAAGTTATATTTTTTTAAAACACGATTTTTAATATTTTAATTTTCAAATATTCATGATTTTATTGCATATAATTATTCAAAAATATAACCATTCAAGAAAGAACGTTTAACATATATTTCAAATAATTTGAAACCATAAAAACATTCATTAGATAATAATATTCAAATAGATTCTATCCTTGATATGGGTGAAAAATATTCTTGAAAATCAATAGATTATTCTTATGAATATCCTTGAGAAACTAATATAGTGTTATTTTTAATTATTTGACTATATTTATCAAGATAGTTTATATAGATCCGTTTAGTTACAATAATATTAGTATCAAGAGATTGATAAAAAAAGTCCACACATTGTCTATAGTAAAATTATTTAACATATCTTTTATATCCAAAATACAATTTAAATCATTCAAAGCATCATCAAAATTGTTTGAAACAAAATATGTGATAAAAATAAGATAAGAAAAAACAATAATTGCAGAATTTATAGTTTCATACCAAATTTTTTGGTATATTATATTAATTTAACATGTCTCTAGTTATTTATTTATGTGATTTATTTTTACTCTCAAAAACATCATTTTTTGGTTTCCTTAAAGTAGTAAAAGTAATATAATCCCATTTTATTCATAAAACTGTTGAAATTATGGGTTTATTATTTTATACACCTATCACTTTTAATTGATATAATGAGATATCCTTTATCATTTTGAACCAATTTTCAATATTCCAAAGATTTATCTAAAGATTTAGATTTTAGTGAAAGTAAATAAATCCATGAAAAACTTAAAAAATCATCCATAATGTCTAAGATATATTCTTTTCCAACATGACTAGTGGGTTTAATTGTCCCAAATAATTCTATATATAAGGTTAAAGGGGACTTAGTGTGATTATTTATTTGATTAGTTTGAATTAATGTTTGTATTGTTAACCATTCATATATGAATAAAAAATATAGGTTTTATCCTAATTGAGTTCAGGTAACTATAAAATGAATTGTTTTATGAATATCTGCGTATCAACATGAAATTAATGTGGAATAGTCTTATATTCCAAAAAATTTTAACAAATTATATAGTAATTAAGAATTTTTCTTTTTGGTTTATTAATTACATAAAATTGATTGAATAATTTTTATCAATTATATTTGTATAAAATTGAACGGTTTCATCATTTAAAACAACCGACTTATCATTTTAAAATTTAATAAACATTCCATTATCACATAGCCCAGAAATGCATATCAAATTATGCTTTAAACACTCAATAAATAGAATGTTTTAAATGATTATATAATTTTATTTTCATACTTCTAAGACATCATTTAATTTTCCTTTATATTCATCACCAAATGTAACAATACCATTTTTATGCATATTTAAATATTAAAAATTAGATATATCACTAGTCATATGTCATGATAATCCACTATCCATGTTCAATGTTTCCTTTATGACACAACAATAACAAACTTCCTTTAAAAAATTATTTGAAATTATATTGGTACCCATGAAAAATTTGGTCCAATTAGGTTATAAAAATAATTCTTATGAACCCAAACTAATTTAAAAAAAAATCTAGGTAATAGAGAAGATAATGATTTGGAGATAAAATCCTTGGTGTAACTGAGAGATTGTGGAAATATCAAGGAACACTCAATTTCATAATAATCTTTCATTTTTCCTATAAAACATGTAATACTTGAAAAATTTCCACTAGAATAGTTAAAAAAAAGATCTATTATATTTTAGGAAAAAATATTATCATATCCATGAACAATTTTACTTTTATTTAGCTTATTCATCCATTCTATTTTATCATAATTTGCAATTATATGAATAAATATGAAAAAAATTATTTTCAAAATTTCACTTTCATTTCATTTCTATTAAGTTTATTCCACCATATAATTGAACTTTCTTTCTCAAGATTCATCACATCTAAACATATAATCCTTTTGTCTAACATTTTCAATTTTAATACTTTCTAAGTTAGCACGTAAGTTATAATTTTAACTTAAAGGTTAGTTTTCTAATTTTTAATTTTCTTTATGAAGTTTCCTAATTTTATCATGTGTATATTTTAATTCACTATAAAAAAAATTTAAATATGTTAGAGCGAATTCCTTTATTTTTTCATTTTTAGCAAGGAAACTCTTATTTTTCTTGATAATTTCATTATGATTAACATTATTATCCTAGTGTAAATGATATTTTTTTAATATTGAGACTTAATCTCTTAATTTATTTATAAAGTTAGTCTTTAGTTGGTTTTCAGAATCAGAATCAGAATATGTATAATAATTAGACTAACTTACTAGATTTGATGAAGCTATTAAAAACAGGTTTACCACACCATTTTTGGAACTAGATTCTTAATTTGAACTAGAATCCTATATAAAAATCCATTTATCAACCATAAAATTCTTCTATTTATTGTTATTTTTTATCTTATTCTTATTATTATTAAATTGAGGGTATTTATATTTTATGTGGCCTATCTTTCTATATTAATAATAAATAATTCCAGAAGCATCATTTGACATAATAATATATTTTCTTCTTACTCTATTATCATTACAAGGATAATCCATTTTATTAATCCTTAAGTATCATTTATTCATTATTACTTAAGAATGTTTTACCACTTGAACCCTTTTACTAATTTTCAATTTTGAATAAGAGGATTAAGTGGTAAAATGCATTTTTGATTCGAATAATATTCCTTTCTTTTTTGAAATCTCTTATTGAGTAATATTTTTCAGTTTTAACTCATATTTTAACAAAGACCCAATAAGGGAATCTAAATTATTTTTTTAATTTTTCCCTTTCACTAAAATATACTTTTTTATCATGATAGTTGTTAGGTAATGATTTTAAAAATCTTTTAACTAAAACTAGATTTTCTATAATTTCACCTAAATCACTCATGTTGTTTAATCTAATCATTATCTATGAAATTTTTTCTTAATTATTTATTTTATACCATTTTTAATTCTTGATATTCAACTTTTAACATGATGAGATTAGTTCATATAAGAAAATACAATCCAATATGAGTGTCTTGGTATAATTTAAAAATATCATGTGATGTTTTACATGCATAAATATGGATATAAGAATATGTTATAATTTCAAGATTTAAATGATTCATTATCTTATAATCTAGAACATATCTAAATTCATCCTTATTATTCAATGTATCGAGGTAAAATTCGTGTTTTTTAAGTATTTGAAATAATAGAACAACTATCAATACTTAGGTGATTAAGATTAGCATCCATATGGTAATAACAATATCCACAATATGTTCTATCGAAAAATTAATGACTTTGAGGTGTCCAAACAACATTTTAACCTGTTCCTTCTCAAAATAAATTTTCCCCTTGAAAGTTAGGTCAATATTTGATGAGAATATATAAATAGTAAAGATATAGGTAAATCTATGATACTAATTGTTAGGTCCCAATGTGATAGTGAAATAATGATATGGGGAGTGAATTGAACTTTTAAAAAATTATAAAAACTTATCAAAGTTATGTTAATTATTATTGTAGAATTAAAAAGAATAAACCTAATGGTTTTTATAGCAGTTAAATCTAATGGGTACTATGTCTAATATTCACTCCTCTCAAATGAAGAGTGAAATGTATCCCACTGTAATGGAATATATGAATTTTATTATGGATTCATAACACTTTATAGTGCATTTTTATTCCATGGAGGATTAAAGAAAGACTAAATTTTATATATTTGGACTCATAAACTAGTTATATTATTTTTAATGCGGTGAAATAAAACAAAAATTCCATTTTTAGACTAAAGTACAACAAAATACCCATGTATTTTACCGGTTAGGCATAAACCATACAAAACTTTTTTTGGGAGTGGTATAGACTAGAATTATTTTCCTTTAAGGATAGTATAAACTATAACTATTGAGAATTGAAAATAAAAAACAATTAGGAAGTCACTATATAACCAGTTAAACCATGAGAGATATGATATTTGAGGTATCCATTTCCTCTCTAGTAGAAAAGGGTCAAAAGGATGTAGTCCAACTTATAGTGTTTCAATGAGTATCACAAAGGCATGTCGCAAAGTAATTTTTGAAAGTATCCTTAACATTAGTTGTTTAAAACTGGTTTTATTGAAATCTTTATAAGGAGTTACCATATTCATAACAATTCTTTCAAATTAATAATCACATACTTACCCATTGTAGTTTTTCTTTACTAAAACAACACATGCATGTAACATGAACAAAAACATTTAGATTTTTTCTGTGTATCTTTCTTGAAAATTATTCACATGAATTATCCATTTAATTCACATGAAAAACAAAATAACATGAGTTAATTTAAACTTTAAAATAAATAGGTTATAAAATGAAGTTAATCATAAATATACACTACAATAATTTTATTCATAAAATCAATTTCATTATCCTTGGAATACACGATGATATATCAATTAAATAAAACTATTCAAATTCCAGTGGATTAGATTTTTAATTCCATGTTGTAAATATTGCATGTGAATATTGAATATGCTTTAACCTCTTTATCATTTCATTAAATCTTCATAAAATTCTTCAATAAAATTTCACATGCAATCGACTTGATTAATGATTAATTATAGAGTAATTAAAACTATCAAAATAATGAATAAAAAAATTCACTAAGTGAAAATATAAAATAATATAAAAATAGAGCATATATAGAGGTTTAAGTTCTCAAAATAAATTATTATTGTGGTTTTCCAATAATTATGGTTAGTCGATTTTATGGTAGGCCAATATTATAGTTGCTCAGTCCATATAATAGTCCTTGACTTTCATCATTTGGTCAATCAAAATCAATGTGCATTTGATTGGAATTAATATGAGGTTAATCATTATTCAATTTTTTTTCGATCCAGTCATAAAGTTAATCAGAATAAGCTTCCATTCAATCATAATGAACATGAAGTCGATACAGAAATTTGTAAAATTTTCTTTCACAATCGATTAAAAATATGTGTGTGATTGATTATAAATCATCCTGTAGTCAATTAATCACTTTAAAAAATGATGGTCATTTCCGATTGATCAATACATACAGTTGATACTCAATATGTGAATGATTTAACACATAGAAATATTTCAACATTCCGTATGTGGTGGTCAGTAATCTGATAGTCCCGGTCCCTTGTTCACTACTATAAAATGAGGAATTACAGTTTATCCATTATATATATGGTCTACCAATTATATTTATTAGAAATATATTATACTTGTGTTTTAACCATTATATATGTGGTTGGACCATTATACCAGTAGTCAATCGATTATAATTGTTGTTGATCAACTCTACATGAAATAAATTTTATCATGGCCAATAAATTATACATACCTCATGGTTGATCTAGTATATATACATCATGTTCAATCCAGACATAGAGTATTTAAAACATACTAACACCATATAAGATACTAAAATATTTATGATAAATATTTCCCCATAATTAGTTCATAATAAACACAAAGTCTTTATAATGTTACTCATGCAATAGGGAATAAATGATTCACCAAAATCTATGATAAATTATAATTATAAAAAAGAGATTTATTTTAATTATCAAAACATAAATAAAAAAGAGAGTGGTATAAAATGAAACATGAGTAGTGGTGTGCATGGTAAACCCCTTATTTGGGAAGTCATGACCTTGTTCAGTGGCCATTTAACTTACAAATAGAGTGGTATTTCTTTATCCAATGTGGAATCCAAATCTTCTTTAATCATCAGTTTCCTTTAAGGATCCATACCATCCACTTGTTATATTGGTTTTATCATTCTATAATGTAAAAGTTTCCTTAGTTATAATATAAATTTAAATCATATATGGCATAAGAGAAAAAAATGGTGGACAAGAATGATTCCAAAGGAGATGTTTCCAAACCTCTCATTGTTTTTTATTCTTTAGGTTCCATGCCTCATGATTGTAATTTTATAGTGATGGGGGACTCTTCTAGACTCCATCATTATATGTTACCTTATTTTTTTTGTTTTTTACTCATTTATTAAAAAATTATTTTTTCAATCATTTAGTAGTGGTGTGCATGTTACCATGAAGATGTGAAAATTAATTTGTGAGGACTGTGGAAGTTCAAATAAGAAAGATAATAATAAGAAAATGATTTTAATATAAAGTCAATAGTGATATCTTGACTTATCTTAAATTATCATTGAATAGTTTCAATGAGAATTAATGATCAAATATCATGAAGATTTAAATGATTAATATCGAGTGAATATTTATGATGATGTTGGTATAATAATTATATATAATCAAAAGTAAATATTTATACTCTGGTTATAAAGGCTAAAGATAGAGGATTTTGTTGAATATATTTTATTGTAATTCAAAATGTGGATTTTGTTATTGATTATCATGGATATTTCTATATTTGAATTAAGAAACTTTTGTCGAGTATATTGATCTCTTGCTTCATTTTTTTGAAAACCAAAATAAATTTCATATGAATATGATTTAAATTTGTATTTTCTTAGTTCTCATTTTTTTGAAAAAATTAATTTCGAGTAACAGTAATTCTAGAGAATTTAAGAAGGAGAGTTAAAATCCAATAATTTATACTTTCATTCCATAATTAAATCAAGGGAATAATAATCCCTTTAGTAGTTCCAATAAATACCTCATTAGTTATAGAGAGATACTGAGTTCATTGGAAGATGGTGAAGCTACTACTGATGCAATTACAATTAACACTAATATGTGTGGAAATCTAGAAATTAGAGTTTGGTAAAACATCATCTATAAATAGAACTAAAAACTATATCATCAATAAAAAAATAATTGACCATTCTAAATGTCTCTAGTCATTTTCAAGTTTTGAAGTTCCTTATTTCCTAGAGCACTTCAAATTAGTGTAATAGTTATCTTTTTGAGTGTTTTTACTAAGTGATCTATTTACTGATGCTTTTATTGTATATAACTTTGTATTTCTATTATAATCTTTATGTTACTGATATTTCATGATTTAGATCTTTTGTGGATAGGTAGATAGAGTGTTTGAGGATAGAAAAGTATACCTATCTATAGGTTAGGTTGTGGGATTCTAAGTAATGGAATAAAGATAAACTACTGAGGGTTTAAGTCAAGGGATTTAGAGGATAGGAAGAAAAATATTCCTTAGATATAGTCTAAACATCCACCATATAATTTGGTTTAAAAATTTCTGTTTTATTATATCCTTTGAAGATGTATTTTTTTATAACCATTACCCTGAGTTTCGTTTTAAACTTCTTCATTATTCATTTTTTAGTTTTGAATATTTTATTACCATTAATAGTTTTAAATAAAATGATGGTAATTTTAATATCACTGTGTTAAAAAACTTATCCATAGTTGTTAAAATACTATTTGTTTTATATCCATTGTGTGAAGTTTTTTAACTACGATATATTGTGGGTATATTGAAAATTCATATTTATTATGTTCTTAGAGTTTTAGTATGATAAAAATTTTAAGTTGTTTTTAAAATAAAATTCATCCCCCTCTTGTAGTATTTTTTTTATAAATATCTTGGAAAACATTTACTATCAAAGCCTGGATCTAATAGGATCTAAGGATCAGTTAATTTTTTGAGTTATAAAAATAATTTGTATCAAAGAAATTATTTAATTATTTATTATTTTTACTATTTTTTAGTCTGTTAAAATTTTATCTTAGTTTACTTATACTAAATATGTCGGTAGAGGAATGTTTTCTATTATGATGGAATGATTTCTAGTTTGAGCTCTTAAAAATTTGAATCATACTACACCTCTTATTTTTGATTTATAAGATTATGAATATTTATGTTATCATTTATATTATTTTAACGTTAATAATAAAGTTGATAATTTTCACATTTTGAATAGGAATTATAAATGTTTATAGAAAGAAGTGTTTTTTTATTTTTCTAAAGAAAATATAGAGTATTTGGTAAATCATAATTCTTGTAATACTTTGATTTGTTTTATTCTTAGGGAAACTTATTTCAAGATATCATATTGTGAAATGATCAAAAAAAATTATAAGAACATATATATTACTCATTGTGAAACCTCTAATGTTTTGGAAAATCATAGTGTGATGTTAAGAGAAGACTATATGAATTTTTAAATTTTCTGGGAGTGAAATAGTAGTACAAATTCATCAATATTTAATGACTATTGTGAATAGTTTACAATCACTCGGTGATAAAGAATTATTATATTATTAACTTTTTCAAAATGTGATTAAAAGTATTCATAAGAAATGAGAATCAAATAGGAAAACCATTAATGATATTAAAACTTTGATTAAGATATTTATAGATGAATTAATTGTCACTCTAATGAAATATGAATAAATAATAAAAAGAGATGTTGAGAAATAAAAGAGGAGGAATAAAGTGTCACTTCCATCTAATTATGTAAATATCATGTCTAGTAATTTTAGTACTTGTATTAATGTTTCTAAATATCATTTTTCTAAGAAGATAATTAATAATTTTTAGAGAAGTAGTTTATATGACATAGGGAATGAGTTTGGATAGCTTTATAGAATAATGAATAAGATTTTTAGTAATAAGAACTTTTTTTGTATTCATTGGAAAGATGAAAAATATATACATGATAATATGGATTCTTTTGAGGTTATATTTTTTTAATGTAAGAAGACATGTCATATTAGACTATATTGTCCTAAATTGAAGAGGAATGATAAAAAATCAAAGTGATAATCTAAGATTAAAGGGAAAAATATTTTGAAATCTTGGGACACCAAGATTGTGAATGAAGGTGATACATATTCTTATAGTTTATCAGAATAAAGTAACAATAAAAGTCTAAAATATTTTTATTTTATATAAATAATCCTATAGATGAAAAATTATAAGGGATAATGTAACTATTGAATCCATGAAAAATTTAACTTTATATTTTAAATTTACTTATACCTCTAAGGATGATTATTCAACTTCATTTGGTGATGAAAAATATAATCCAATGGATGATAAAAAAGGAGATTGTTTAGATAATCAATGTGATATGCCTACTTTTGAAGAAATGAATAGGTATGTAAGAAATATAAAAAAGGATAATGAAAATTCAAAACGTTACTATGTTTATTTAGAGGAAAAATATTAATTACAATAATAGAATTTCCAAATTATATACTGATGCTTCTAAAATGTTCATTGAATTATATAAAAAACCTAATTCAATTTTAACATTAGATAATCATAATTTTTAAAATAATAATTTTATTATAAAACATTAACATGATGTTTTCAGTTTGAAGTATATTTTACCAAATTTTAGTTCGATTATATTTCTTTTGATAAGATTTAAATATAAATAAGAAAATATAGAGCATCTAATGGAATAAAATCTACATATGATCGACAACATTTTCGATTATTTTCTCCCTTTGAGTGAACCCTTTTACTCTAAATGTCAAAGTGATGTTCAATAGAATATAGTTTATTTATTAAACTATGTTCAATATTTAGGTTTTCAAAAATATATTATTTATGAAGAAGTATTATTTTTTCAACATCATAGAGTTTGATAGAGGTGGGTTTCTGAAATTTTATTTTCTGACATAATTGAACCAAATAATGTTTGGGTACCAAGAAATTAGTTTTTATATTTTCAAGAAAATAGGTTGGCTTAGTTCTAATAGCAGAAAAAATCATATATAAAAAGTAGTTATTCTCAACACATGTTCATTCACATGATTAATTTTTGGAATTTGAGAAAGTTTAATGAAGGTTGATCCACTTTTAGAGACAATTATTAGGGTGAAATCTTCATAATTAGTGATGTTTCTTTTATTATAAAAACATTAATTTCAATTGTTTTAGATTTTTTAGGGATTAAGAACAAATTTATTAGTATTATAAAACTATGTAATAAGTTTTATGTTATAAATATTAGGAATGGTGAATGTAATATTCAAAGTTTACAAGGTACTTTTATTCTATCTATTGATAGTCATGACAATGTTTACATAATTGAATCATAATACTTAAAAAATAAAAATCCTCATTTTTTATATGAAAATAAATTTAAACCTTTTTATAGGATAAAATATTATGTCTTTTTAACTTCTATAATTTAACTAAACTTTCATGGAATAAACAAGTTAGAAACTTTTATATGTTAAGATTAAATCCTTTAGAGTTTATGGTTCTTGTCAATTCGGTAAGAAAAATATTTCTATATTTAAATAAAAAAGAAAATTCTCAAATTTAAAATAATTATAGTCAGTGGACATGGATTTATTTTATCTAACACAAACTATATGTATTAAGGAAAATCACTATGTGTATTTCCTGGTTTATGATCACAGAAGATTCATTTGGCTTTGTTTTGTATCTAAAAAATATAAATATATTAATAATCCCATAGTTTTTATTACTTTTTTTAAAAATAAGGCAAAAAAAAATTGTTTACTATCTAAATTGATCATGGTCATGAGTTTTTAAACACATATTTTGAATATTTTAGTAGAAATTAAGGTATTACTCAAAATGTTTCAGTTCCATTAACACCATAAAAAACTTGTGTAGTTGAATGTAGAAATATAATTCTTTGAAAATCTATGAGAAATTTTATGTTTGAGTATTATATTAATAGATATTTTTGGAAAAGGATGTGAGTACTACTTTATATACTATAAATCATGTTTTCCTAGTCATCTTCTTAATAAAAAATCTTAAGAGTTTTTGAACGAAAGAAATACAAATATTTCTTACTTAATAGTTTTTGGATGTAAAGTATTTATATTTAATAATAAAGAGAAAATTTAAAACAATGATCCTAAGACTGATTAAGGGATTTTTATTTTTTATTCTATAATATGTAAGGCTTATAGATATTTTAATGAGAGAAAAAATATTATTGAATAAACTATTCAAGTAAACTTTGATGAAATTGAGCCTTTTATTTTTGTAAAACCTATGGAAATTCATTCCCTAGATATTTTTTTGAAAAGAATCTTTTTTTATCTTCTATTTGTTTATTGGAAACCACTGGTAGTAAATCCTATAAAAGTATGATCAATATATTTCCATATCTAGAAGTTACATCAATGAAAAGTATATAACTCTAAGTTGAGGATCAACTTACTTCTTTACCCCCTTAGAGGTCGACCTTAAGGTGTGATTCAAATGATAATATTATTAGTGATGTAAGACAACTAGTTAAACAAAAAAATCCTTAAGAAATAAATATTATAATCATATATTCCAATCACAATTTGAACCTAGAATTACTATTTATTCCATAGGCAATGGAAGTCAGATACGAGTAATGAAAAAGGAGGTCAATCAATTTGAATATAGAACCAAGTTTTTTCATTAGTTGAGTGAACCAAATGTATTCGAATGATTAGAGAAAAATAGTTTTAAGAGTAAAATTTGATTTAAATTGAAGTATTGTTATAAATAAAGGAATAATTATTACTAAGGGTTATTTTATATAATAAGGAATATATTATGTTGATACTTTTTCATTGGTTGATATACTTGAATCTATCTAAAACTACTATTATTTACATAGAATCTCAATTTTATTTTATTTCAAATGGACTTTAATAATTATTTTATAAATTAATATGTTTAGAATTAATTTTATATTCAATAATCCCTTTGTTTTAAAGATATTAAATTCCTGTAAAATGTTTTCAAACTTACAAAAGTACTCTATAGACTTAAAAAATCTCATAGAGCATAGTATTATAGAATTTCAAGATATTTATTTCAAAGTAACTTTGTTAAAGGAATTACATATACAACATTATTATAAATAATGTTTTTAAAGAAACCACCATTTCTAAAATTTATGTTAATGGAATTATTTTTTATTTAACTCAAAAAATATTTTGTCTATAGTTTTTTAGAAATTATGTATATTGATTTTGAAATTATCATGATGGGTGAACTAAAATTTTTTACATGGTTTTTAAATTTCTCAAAAACCAGAAGGAAATATATAAACTCAACATAATTATATTATATAATTAATAAAATATTTTCTTCAACAATGGATTTACTATATGTACTTAGATAAGAGATTCAATAAAATATGATCTTGATGAATATGGAAAAATCAATCAGTCAAAATATATAAATAAGTATGATAAGAAGATTAGTTTATCTTACTTAAATTCAAACTGGAATTATGTTTTCAATATGATTATGTGTGATATTTTAGGTAAATCTGAATTAATAAAATTTAAAAGTGGTCAATAATATTTTCTGATATCATAAAGGAAATTTAGAATTATGTTAATTTTTATCTAGTAATGATTTTGTTCTTAAACATTACCTTGATGCTGAATTTAGAGGATACTGATTAGATAAAAAAATCCATTTTTGAAATTTCATTTATTAAGATATGATTTAATTTCATGGTCTAACAAGAAGTAATATTCAGAAACGCTTTCCAATAATAAAGATGAAAAATTAGAAACTAGATGTTTTTGTGTCAAAGTGTAGTGGATGCAACACAAAATAACATATTTTGGTTTGAGTTTTACACAAACTCCAATAATTTTTGATAATAAAAGTGTTATTTGTTGGTCTAAATACCAATAACATCACTCATGAGAATTTTACATATTTTTTGGAAATCATTTCTATAGGGATCATCCAGGAAAAAGAGATATAGTTCTCAACTTTATTAGAATAAAAAATTATCCTGCTGATATTTTTACAAAACATTCAAATTATAATAGATTAGAATATATCATATAGATAGTGGGAATGATAAAATTAGAGTGATATTTAATACAATTATTGTTTATACTATCTTCAAATATTGAAAAACTCCTCTAGAAATGGGGGGGACATTTTTATTTCATTATGTTTTCATTTTTATTTCATTGATTTTTCATCATTAGTTTGAGAAGATTGCTTCTATGATTTTTAACTTATTTTAATGTTATCTTCATGAACTATTTTCAAAAGTTTTTACAATTAACTTATAATTTTAAAAAAAGTAATATAACTATATTCTTGTGAAGTTTAAAATTTTATTTTACTTATATAAATTTTATTTATTTTGAAAATTTATTTTGTTCCTTTATTTATTGCTTCTTTTGGAAAATCAGAAAGGGGGAGAAAACTGATTTTTTTTTAAATTTTATTTGGATTTTATATGTATGGTTTTTAAACAAAGGGGATAAGTTTTTTACCAATTTTTTTTTCAAATATATTTTTATTTGATAGAGTGTTGATTTGTTCTATCAAATTAGATTATGTTTATCTAAAAAGTTTGTTTCAGATAATAATTAGGAAATATGGAGAAATACACTCTCCTAAAATATACTGGGAGTTTATTTTTTTATCTAAGGTTTCTCTTCAATTTAATTCCATATTTTTCGATTACTAAAAAGGGGTATATTATTAAGTCTCGGACACACTCTTCCATTTTTTTGAAAACCACAATACACATAATATGAATATGATTTAACTTGAGATTTGGTTTAGTTGTTATTGGTGTAAATAATAAATTTCTGGAAACTTTACTTCCATATAAAATAAAAAGTATTGTGAAATTTTAGTGATCTAGGCATTCATTCTGGATTACATTCACTATATTAAAAACTATTGTAGTGGTGCTGATAGATTCATTGATAGATATAAAGAGATATTGAGTTTATAGGATGATATAAAAGATGTTACTGATGTAGTTATAATTGACTTTGAATATTGAAAGAATTATATCATTGGAGTTTGTTAAAAAATCATTTGTAAATATGAAAAACAAATTTGAGCATAATAAGAACACCAATAATCAAGCATTACGAAGGTCTTCGATATTTTTTAAGTAGTGTAATTACTTGTTTTGAAGAGTTATTTTCATTAGTATAATAGTTTTATTTATAATATTATTTACAAAGAGATGTGTTTGAAATGAACTTTATTATAAACATCTAGTTATTTCCATTGTAATTATTTTTTTATCGATCCTTTGTGATTGAGAACATCTAGGGATGGGAAGATAGAGTGTTTTTCATAAATCACTATACGCACCAATTGGCCAAGCTGAGGGCTTATGGGGATAAGAAGAAAAAGAACCTACTAATGGGTTAATGTTTAGGGATTATGGGAATAATAAGATAGAAATAATTTATATTTGGTATAAATATTAACCATAATATTTGGTTTAAAATCATGGTTTTATTAAATCATTTAAAAGAGTTTTTTTTCTGGTTTTTTATCCACTAGTACGAGTTTTTGTAAAACCCATCCTGTATTAAGGTGAATTTTTATTTAAATTGTTTGTTAACCCCTTATAAATTACCTATTTAATAATGCCTATTGGGGTTTGGGGACTCACAGTAGTGATAGGGAGGCTCGAACATAGACTGGGGAATGAATCCTAAAGGATTTAGAGACACAACGTATCTAGTTTTAAACCATTGGATAACCAATGGTCCCATTATTGGATTTTCTTGACAGTGAATCCCATCGACTAGATAGTGGGTTATAGTCTATTTTATGGGGGGGGATTTCATCCCCTTACCACTTTAGTAAACCTCACCAAATTTTCTTCCCCAAAATACATAGGATACCCTTTATTCAAGCATCCCTTTACCTCCTCTCATTCCTTGGTGTAAATCCTTGAACCATTGGTTTTTTGGGATATTATTTGAGGTTATAAAATCCTTGTTTTAATTATATCTTTCTCCACCTCTCATTCTTCATCTTCTTTCAATACCAAGTTATGTTACAATATATTTACCTAGTTACTATCTATTTTCATGTCTTTAATATGAAAATTAAATATCCTCTTTTCTAAATTGAATTAAAGTCTAATATTGAGTGTGAGGACCTTATTATACCTAAGTTAGGTGGTCCCTAATTATTTTCCCATATCCATGCTATTATTTATTAGGTTCTAGTGATATTCCACATGGCAATTTTCATACTTTACATTAATGTTTTTTTTCAAAACTATAAATCAACACCTTGAAATGTAATAATCCCTTAATTTTTTATCAATGAAAAATATTATATTCATATGATAATTTAGATAGGATAATTCCTCTTGGAATATACCCTTGTAAATTTAGATCTCATTTTGGGTTGATGTTTAGTTTTGGTAACTAAACATGGTAATTGGTGATGACAATTTGTTTTGAAATTATAAATTTTTTTGAAGTGGGTTTCCAGTTTTGAAAATTTTAATTATTTTGGTAATAACATTGGTGCATGTAAATTAAGACCTTATGGTTTTTAATTGTTTTTTTGTACCATGTAGTGATGAGACATGAATCAGTTAAATCATACATAAATGGTTTTGTGATATATGTATCCTCAGTTTTTGGTTAAACCCAGGGTGAATTTGGCCCTTAGGTAGATGTTTTAGCCCTCAGGGATGGGTGTATTACCCCAAGTTCTGATTAGACTGAGTATAGATATATTACCCTTGATTTGGAGTGGTATTGGGTTAGCACAATCCGCAAGAAAATGATCAGATACATCCACCACTAGCCTAAGTAGGTGGGTCAGATGTTGGGTGTCACCATGAAGACCATGTTCAGAGTTTAATTATTTTATTCATTAATTTTATAGTAAATCAAATTGTTTATTAATATAACCATCACATTCACATAGAGTTTATTTTGGATAATTTAGGGACACCATTGGTGATGTATTATTGAGTAATACTCACACCCTACTCAGACCATAATTAGTATTTGAGAATATTTCATGGATATAGGTTTGGAAAAGGGAAAGCACCCTATGAATGATGCATGATTACATGCTAGGTTAAGGAATGTATTTTAGGCTAGATCTTGGTCCACTTTTGAGTCTTGTAGTTTTTGGACATTGACTTTTTTAGACTTTTGTACCTACTGTAAATGACCATTGATATGTATGAAACTTGTCTATTTTATGGCATAATTTTGCATATTACATGGTTTTTGTTTAGTACACAGTTATTTTATTTCTATTAGCATGTGGATTTATGTGATATATATTATTATTTTATTTATTGATATTATTTCAATATGAAATGATAGTATAGTTACCCCAAAAAAATTTTATTAGACCCTTGTTGTTATTTGGTATCCTCTAGAGTATGGGGTGGTACACTTGAGGTATATAAGAAACCAATGGCCTTGGCCCCAATTATTGGTCTAGGGTGACAGGAGGTTACAAATTAGTATCCTAGACCTTTTCTTTTGTTTTAATCCTTAGTATTGGTAGACAATAGAATATGATGAGTTAGGGTTTGGTAATAAGATCATGACAGGGAGTAGCGAACCCACGTTTGAGGAAAGAGCCAAGTCATAAGTAAAGAACACCAATCTCCTTAGACTGATCTATCTATGTTTGATCTCACCCATGAGTTATATAATCAAAACCCTCCACTTTTTATAAGGGATGGTTGTTCACATATGGAAGAGCTATGGATGAAGTCCTTGTAGACTATTCTAGATCACTTAGAGACTATTGAGGAAAATAGGGTGAAGTTTTATGTTTATATATTGAGTGGGGAAGCATATCTATGGTGGTGAATTATTTTTCGGGGTCAATAATATGTTTTTTGACCTGTAAATATGTTTTGAATTGCTTCTTTATCCACTTTTTTCAAAATACCCTATGATCTGATAGGGATTGTAAATTTACGGGGTTATAGTATGGGGATTTTGAAATTATGGATTATGTTTTCTAGTTTACAAAGCTCCCTCATTTCACTATAACATTAATAGGTTATGAGGATTCTATAGCCAAGCACTTTTAGGAAGGTCTACACTATAATATCAAGGTTCAGATAAATGTATTATGTTTTTCATCCCTATCTAAAATTATGAACCAATACTAAATTATTGAAAGGAATATTAATTAAGGTCACTATATTATGAGAATATACTCCTAGGGAGAAATAAGTAGTGTTGGTGGATCTTTTGGAAACCAGATTTGATGATTAGATGACTCATTTGAGGGCAGTACTGTTTAGTCTAGGAAGGTCAATGATTCTTATCTCCCTTAACTAGGGATCAATGAGGTGTTGTGTTATCAATGTAGTATATTGGGACACATGAGTTCTCTTTCCCCCCAACACCTACGGAGTTCCATATTTGTGGGAGTATAATCCATGTATGATGTGTCTGCGGTAGGGTGAAATAGACTGTCAGTGGTAGAGGCTCAAGATCTACTCAGGGATCAAGGGCTGGGGAAACTACCACACCAAAACAGTTTGTAAGTTGGGTTAATATAGAACACTTTCCCCATGATGGTGGCCATAAATCTTAATGATAAATATAATAGAGTTATCATGGGAGTACGAATAAGGGATGTAAGACTATAATATAGTGTTGTGGGGTAGGACTGTTGCATGCAGTGGATCCAACCATGACAAGGAAGGATATCCATACATTAACCATTTGAGGTATGATTTTGGTTGATTATACTTTTTATTATTATTTATATTTTATAAAAACCTCACAATCCATTATATATTATTATTTTATTAGATGCATGGGTTTAGAAGTGGAGTATCTATATAGTTCACTCTTCATTGATACACCCTTGGCTATACAATCAGTAGGGATTCAGAAGTGTACTAGTTATAACCTAGACATAAAATATTAAAATTTCCTCTAAGAATTATTCATATTGGAAAAGGGTGTATTTGATGTAATTATTAGGATAGATTGGATCCTTATTTCTTAATATTAGATTTATTTTTATTGTTGATGAGCTTATTTTTTATCTACTAAGGGTGGAAACTTTTATTTCACAAGAGAGTGGGATGTCTATGATAGTCATGTTGGACCAGACCTTCAATGTATAGATGGTATCACCACCTAGGTTGCTAGATTTTTCATGGATGAGGGAGATAATCATCAGCCTATTTTCTTTCCTATGGTCAATCTATTATAGTAATTTTTTCCTA
This sequence comes from Viscum album, assembly GCA_963277665.1. NCBI lineage: Eukaryota > Viridiplantae > Streptophyta > Magnoliopsida > Santalales > Viscaceae > Viscum > Viscum album. The sequence goes on along the minus strand of OY728123.1, from coordinate 607,911,034 downwards.
AGTACTTCTCTAGTTTTCCACCCAACCGTAGCAATGATTTCATGATTGATCTTATGCTAGGTACATTTTCATTTTTTCTTCCATCTTATTGTATGGATCCTACTGAGAATTGAGAGCTCAAGACCTTTCTAGGGTACTTGGAGTTAAAGGGTTTCATTCGATGGAGATCATACTCTTAGTTTTCTTTAATTATTTTCTTCATGAAGGAGGAAAACAATTTGATGTTGTGGGTAAAATATCAGAGGATTAACCATGTAACCATTAAGAACCGAAACCCACTCCCTAGAAAAGATGACTAGTTCGATTAGAAAAAGGGACCTTATGTCTTCTCAAAGACGGTCCTCCATTCAAGGTACCATCAGTTGATCATATGATCATTTGATTCACCTATTACAATCTTCAAGATTAGATACAGACTTTTAGAGTACCTGGTGGCATCGTTAGGAATGAAAAACATACTAGAGGTCTTAATGGATATGATAAATAGAGTCTTATATCCATATTTGGACTCATATGTGATGGTTTTCCTCGATTACATCTTGGGGTACTCCAACGGAAGATAGGATAATTCTATAAATTTGGAGATAGATTTTAGAATTATTTAGGTTAAATATATTTATGAAAAATTCTCTAAATGTTAGTTTTGGTTGGATTGAGTTCATTTATTTGGCCATGTAATTTTTGAGGCAGGAGTACTTGTAGATATTGATAATATTGATGTCATGTGTTGTTAGGGGAGGCCATATAATTTTTTTATTTCCATATATTCTTGGGGATAAATGGATATTATGGTATATTTATCCATGACTTATCCGACATGGTAGTGCTGTTGGTAAGCCTGGCCCAAAAAGGGGTAAAGTTTGTTTAGTTTGATGATTGTGAAACAGTACATATAGAGATAAAGAATATCAAAGATTTATACACTAATAATCTCCTTTCTTGATCATAGTAAATATTATTCCATTTATTATAATGATCGAGGAGTGATTTTGGGTTCAGTTATTATATAGGATGGGTAGGTGGTTGAATATGGATCCCGATAGTTGAAAAAACATGAGAAAAACTACCCGACCCATTATTTGAAGTAGGATAAAGTTGTATATGTTTTGAGATATTAGAAACACTACCTCATGAGGGAGATGGTGGTGGTTAACACAAATAAGAAAATCTTGAAATAGAAAATCTCCCAGTATGACTTGAATATCAGGTAGAGGAGGTTGGTGAAGTACCTATAGCCTTTGATTTCTATCTAGTCTATACTCTTGGGAAGGGGAGTGTAGTGGAAGAATATTTGAGTAAAAAACTAAATAACATGTTGGTCATAAATTCAATTATTAGTCTAAAATTATATCATTGTTAAAAGAAATTAATTTGGATATCCAAGAGTACTCGGACAGAGTTACATTAGCTTACCTATATGTTAATTTCTCACTCCTTGATAGGATGAAGGAGAGAGAGTTTTCAGTTTCCATTTATCTTTTTCTAAGGGAAAATATATATGGTGGGGAGGAATCTATCAATTAGTCCTTGTATTTGATGAACTTATGTATAGATGAGGTCAAGTGGTAGTCCCCATGAGAATTCATGAGAATTTTATTAGGTAATTTGATTCCTCAAGATGAGTTTTTCATATGAGGATGACCAAGTTGTAACAAGATATGAATAGGTAGAATAGGTTTCCTGGAATAAGATATATATAGTCATTTTTTAATTTATGGTTCCCCTTCCCACAAATAAATGCTGAGCATCGAAATCCTGCAAATTTTCTCTAGATATTTACCATTTAATAGTGGAAGTGGAATGATGTAATGATGGACCTTATGATGTGTCTACCTTGGACACCTCATGTACATGATTTTTTTAGTGTTATCATCAATCACCTGACCATGCTATCCCACTCTCTACCCATCAAGGTGTATTTTATTATTTATTATCTAATAATATTGTATGTTTGTGTGGTAGTATTCCCATATGGGATTCCATGGACAATTATATAATAGATAGATTCTTATTTCACATTTATATTTTGGAAGGTACTTAACAAGTAATTGGGAAAATATTTCTATATGAGCACATATTAACACCCATAGATAGATTTAAAATTTAAATGTACCCTTCATGTGTTGTAATATATCCTTCAGGCATGTTTCCTTGATTCTGATGGTTCCTGGTAGAGTTTTATAGAATTGGATGATCTATCTTACAAGAATAACTGCCATGAATCTATTCAGATGTATCTGTTTGAGTCCTTGTATAGTGGTCCATGAAAATCTACCTTGTGAAGGTTGGAAGTTGGTGAGTCAGTGAATATATGCCCAGGATAAGAGTAAGAGACCTATTATATGATCTAGTAGATCTTGAACTGGTTAGATACTGCTCAGATATGAAAGATATCATTATATTACCTAAGAAATCTTCTTCTAGCGTATGAGGTGGGCGACTAGGTCTTATTACAGATGTCTTAGAGGATAGGGAAGTGTTAGGTTTAGAAGTAGGGGATGTTGGTGCTATGGTTAATTGGGGCCTTTGATATTGTGGAGAGAGTTGGATCTATGGACTACTGACTATCTCTATCACAAAATTTACATAGTGGTGCATGAAGATTTATACATCTATTAGCTTCAAAGATATCATCCCAAACCATATCATATTTCCAGAGATGATAATGTTGAGTTAGAGGCTGATACTTACTTTTAGGAATATCATTTTCTTATCGTAGACCATAGAGAAAATATACTCTATTGGAAGACCATACCTATGGTATCTATGCTGTGGAAATATGTTTAGATCCTTAAGGAAACATGGTAATGAGTGGATGATTTTTGAGCCTAGTGGAAAAATATTTTTATCATGGTAGATGAAGATGGTTTTGACCTTTTCTCTAGGAAAATGTAATATATGGTTAGGAGGTTATATAACCCCACCCACTTTAATGTGAATTTATGTTCAAATTTTTAGTTAACCCCATGTAAATTCCTTTTTTAAGAATATTTAAGGTGTTTTGGGGGTCATGGGGGTGTTTGGGAGGCTTTGGAGGAGTTAGGGGAATACAACCTAAAGTTTGTAGTGCCACCGACTTGCTGATGGTCTTCCTTTAGGATTGTTGAGACATTGAAATCCCACCAACCTTCTATTGGGATCTGTACTAATTTTTTTATGGGGTTCCTTTTTACCATTCCCTCATTAATAACCCTCACCATGTTTTCTTTACCAAAATGCATAAGTAGCCCTTCATTTGATTATCCCTCTACCTCCTCTACTTTCTTGGTGTAACTCATTGAATACTTTGTATTTTAAACTTCATTTTGAGGAAATCAACTCCTTGTGGTAATTCAATCTTTCCTCACCCCTCCTTACTTATCTTTTTTCACTTCCATGTTGTGTTCTAATAGATTTAACTTGTTTCACCCTATTTTCATTGCTTTGAAATTATACATTGATATCTTCTAATATAAACTAAATCAAAGGCCTATATCAGAAATGTTCCTATTCTAAACCTAAGGTAGTTGGTATATATGTATTTTTCTTAGTCACACTAATATTCTCTTTATTTTCAGTGATATACAACAATATAGTTTTCTAGATTGACATTAATTTTTATTCAAATACTTAAATCAATTCACTGTAATGTTATAAAGCCATTAATTTTTTTTATTGTCAAATGGAATGATTAGGTTCATACGAGATATTAATTAGGATTATGCATAGAGGACTATATCCTTGTAAATTTGGAACTTGTTTTTGGTCCATGATTATTTTTGGTAATTGAACATAGTAATTGGTTATGTAACATTGTTTTATCCTTATAATTTTTTTGAAGTGGGTTTTATTATTTAAAAAAACTAATTATTATTAGAAACATCAAAGGATTGTGTTGGATTTATTAATGATAAGAAGGTTAATGAAAATATTAGCATTTGTATCTCGATAAAGAGGGATGGATTTATTGAAAATATAATTTTTTTACATGACATGATTAAAGATGAACATATAGGAAGACCATAACATAGAACAAGGCATAATGTGTTGAATATTTCACAACATTGGAAGACTGCACCCTAAAAGAGGCTGTAGTAAAGCTGTAGAAGATCCCAACAGCAGTTCTTCCTAGTTTCATAAGAAGTAGTGAAAAAATAAGACCCAAAATGTGGAGATGGACATGGACCATTACCATGGTGGTCCCTAGGTGAACTCTTGGTTCACATGTGCTACACGACAAAGCCCAAACTGGGGATAATGGAATATATGGTATGGGAGTTTAACTTTATAGAGTTTTATAAAAAAAAAGGCCTGACCAAACCTGTACTAAAAGACATGGTGCTTGAAAATCCTTCATGTGATAAATGGGGTTTCCAAAAATTAACATTGCATACTGAAAGAATTCATGGTGACATACAGTATAAAGGTGGCCAAAATGACTAGACCCACACCCATAGTGAAGGTGGTCATGGTCGTTAGGTGGTTTGGCATGATAAATGTTCATTTAAATGAGACCATGGAACTAGGCTTTAGCCTTTTGATAGTAAAAAATTCAAGGATTCCTCACTAGGCCATGGTGAAAGGCATGTCGATCTATTATGTGTGTAACATCACTAAATTGATTATGTAAATGCATAGAAAATCATAAATGATTATATAATCAATAGATTCAATTTTTTTCCATTATTTAAGAAAATTTTTAAGGTGTATGTAGGATTAATTTGTTTTTAATAAATGTTGAATAATTTGGAATTATTTCTTGCTGCATGAAGAGAGATAAAGTCACTAGAGTTGTTATATTGCAGCTATTATAGTGGATTTCCCAGGGAGTTATCTAGAAATTAATGGGTGGTTTATGGAACCCATTATCTTGCTAATAGGTGTCCCATATATTGAGCCCACAACCTCTCAATTTTAGGTTGGAGGTTCAATACCTATATAATGAGGAGAAAACAATGTGAGAGGAAGAATGTGAGAATTTTCATTAATGTTGAAGAACATTGTGAGAGAACCTAATACTACTATATCAAGGTAGTAAAAATAAAAGAGATGTATTACCTCAAATATGGTGGATGTTACGTTACCAACATGCTGAGGCTAAACATTAGTTGTTGATGTTCTTGAAGTAGGAGCACACTTAGAGATTTTTTGATCCATATGTTCATGGAGTATGAGCATCAAAAGGTGAAGTGATTAACAAGGTGAAGTAATAATTGAGTTTTTTATTTCTTGTTGGATCATATATTGTTGAGATATTGAATCTTCAAGTGGATTCTAGAAGTGGTTTTTGAACTCTCTATGGTCTCATTGTTGTTAGAAATTTTAAAAATAATATATTAATCCATAATGGTGGGACTAACCAATATGGTAAGGAGTAATCATGGGTGTTTCACCTTGTAAATATTGTTTTTGTGATTTATATTCATTTATTCATATAAGGTATGGTTGGGAGTTTATAATCAATGTAGAAAAAACCTTAAATGTTTCCAAATGTTTAGTTTAAAGTGTAAAAACTTGTAAAATAATAGAGGATCACTAATTCAACCTTTCCCCTACCATTTATACAATCATGTTGGATCCTAATAAGTGGTATTAAAGGTTGTTTACCTCTTAAGATCTAAGATATGTTGTTGATAATTGTAGAATCACAATTTTTTGAACACATGAGGAGTTACTATATTTTGGAGAACTAACTGCCATAGTTTGAGGAATAAAATTATTCATAACCTCATTTTTATTGGACTTGTGGTACATTATTTTTATACAAATAGTTTTCACCAACTTTAAATAATTATCATATGATCCATGATGATAAAATAATTATGGAGATCGATGGAAAGGAAACAAATTCCATTTTCATGTCTTTTTCAGAGATAATCCATGTCAATGTAATGGGGATTACAACTATAATGGATATTTGTGATAAATTGAGTATCAACCTTTAGGGAAACATCAAAGAAAAAGAAATCCATGATTCAAATTTAGAGGATAATATTTTAGGATATTAATATTGATAAAGATAGAAATTTTGATAGCTATTTTAACTTGTGAAAATGAATTAGTTTGAAATATTCATGGATTCAGTGAGAAAATTTAATAATAAACTATTGTTAAGAAGATTATGATGAACTTTTTGGACTGGTTTGGTCTAAATATATCCACTTTCAAAGATCAATATGATCTCATATTGGATAAGATACATAATATTTTTATTTTACATGAAATGAGGAAGGCCCAAAATTTTAATAATAAGGAGAAATTAGAAGTTTATTTTGATTCCATGGGAAAAATTAAGAATAAAGAAGTTAAATATGCCATTAATTATAAAGATAAATAATATCTTAGTCATATTTTTACTCTCTTTTCAAAGGTATTCTTGAAGGGATAATAGAATAGAAAATGTAAATAATCTATAATATGTTTTAATTGAAATAATATTTTTTATATTGTAATTTTTTCCTAGATAATAATCTTTAGGAATTTTAATTATATTAAGAATAAGAAATACCTTGATAGAAGAAAAGGATAAAAAGGGATAAGTTCAGCACCAACATAAGAAGATTATTTTTCAAGGATGATGGTTCATCTATAAATTCTAAAAATTAAGCCACTATTTTTTCTCATGTGGATAAAATTTAACATTCATCATGTAGTGATGATGATGGATAATATAGAATATAAATTGAGTTGGAACATAATGGTAAGTTGAAATATTGTATTTAGAAGATTTCACAACTCAATAAAGACAAGAAAAATCTTGATAGAGAGAATTATACGATGGATTCCCAAATGAGTGAGTTCTGAAAAAAGTAAAAAGGGCTAGTTAATTATGAAGAAGATAATTTGATAAAAGGGAGTCATACTATGTTAAAGAATTTATGAAATACAAGTTGACGATGGCTGAGCATGAGAAGATGAATTTTGATCGTAATGTAAAATTGAATGAAACATATAAAGAACTATTTTAGACACAATCTCTCTGTTTTATATCTCAAAATATTTTAAAAAAAATTATATATATGATTTAATTAAATTTTACGAGATTATAGGATAATCCAATCATGACAGTGAAATGATAGGATTATAGGAACAAGGAAATCCAATAACTGTATAACATGAAAATAGAGCATTTGTTTCTAATGAAACTGGTTCTCAAAGTAATTCTAATAATGTCAAGATTAAAACCTACACATAGGAGAAATAATAGAATGTTCAATTAAAATAAAAACCTCATAAGAAAAATAAATCTAAAGGAGGAAAACATCAACACCATTACAAACTTAATTGGATTCAAACAAGGAGATCTCAACTCAAGGGATAATATTGGTGTTGTGGAAGGTGAAAACAAAAAAATTACTCAATTTGTTTTAACATGTATTTACCTTGTAAGTGTCTATAAAAAATGGATGTTGTGGGGGTTTGTGTGAGTATGAGGTCAAAAAATACAAGAAATAATGTTGTGTTGAAATAAGAGGAGAATGAATTTGGGAATATATCCAAAATTGATAAGTTGAAGAAGTATGAAAGATGTGAGAAAAAAGTGTATGTTTAAATTTCACTTAAACCCTAAGGAAATAACTATAACTTAGTTATTATGGTATAAAATTTAATTCACACAAAAATAATGTTGATATTAGAATGAAAAAATGGATTAGGTTAAGAAGAATCTCTCAGCCTAAGGGATGCCCTTGAGTCATAAAGTGGTCCCTTATTATTCCCTTAATTTTTTTTGTAGCATATTATAACATATAAGGAAGTTAAAAATATTATTGAGGATATATGTTTTAGACAATAAATATGATGATATGATCATGCCATACTTATCCAATATAAATAGATTAAGATTACATCCATTGAGGGGGAGCTCTATTGAGAATAAAGCATTCAAATCTAGAGTTTCTTGGTAATATGAAAAATATAGAAATAGTATATGATAATCTCAATTTGACCTTATAATTACTAATTAGTTCAAAAAATATATTGGGGGTGGGGAGTGTGTTGGTTTATATTTGGGATAGATAAAGCTGGAGCTATATTTCTTTCAATTGAACTATTTTGATGGTGTGTTGAGATGAGTATAGTATATTCATATTAAATTTGCATATAACAGACCCATGATAATAAATCTTAAAATTTCAAAGCACGTTATCATATGATGAGTTTTTATGGACAACATAAAACACATTTTTTATATATCTCCTATTTTTTTACATTGGGTTTTCCTACAGAGACTTAGAGTTGATTGATCAAAGTCTCTTTTCAAAGGAACCATGTGATTTCATACCTCTATTTGAAGTGAAAAAAGATAGGATATGAGATGTTTTAGAAGAAAATATGATAGATATCTCACCATTTTCCTTTTTAATTTCATTGTTAATAAGAGGGTATTAATTTGGGAATACTAATTAGATTAAGAAGATAATTGCCAAAAAAAATCCAAAGGGGATATTTCTAAATATCAAAAAGGAATATGTTGGATTTTTTGAAAATATGAAGTCTAATGAAAATAAGAATGATGAAATCTAAATGAAGTAAGTTGTATTTTTTGAAAATAACAATGATAACATAACAAGATTGAATATGCACATATCATAATACCTTGCCTTAAGAAAAGGAATGTTATGTTGATGATTGTACAACATGGGAAAGGCCAAACCCTAGAGGATGACACAATGAAGCTATAAAAGATTATAGGAGAAGGATACACCCATTAAAAAAGTCACAATGATAATATAAGGACAAAAAATAGGCATATGGACATGTACCATTCTCGTGGTGTTCCCCATGGTGTTCCTTGTTTTGAACACTTGGTTTACCTATACATCACGGGTAAGCCTAAAATAGACAAAATAGAACGCATGGTCTAGGAGTTGCACTTCCTAGAGTATGAGAAGCCAAAAATCTATTGAACACACTCATGGTGCATGGAATGGTTTTTGTGAAGTATAATTATGATAAATAGGGATGTCCAAAAAGTGTGTTTCATTCTGAAGTAAGTCATAGTGACATATAATATAAAAGTTTCTGAAATGGCCAGCCCAACACCCGTAGTAAAGGTGGTCATGGTTGATAGGTGGTTTGGAATGAAAAACTAATATTTTAAGGATACCATGCTCGTGGTCTTCATCGTATACATAGGAGTATGTAGTGTTTCATTTTGTGGAATAAATGTGGAATAATTTGGAATTACTCCATGATTCATGAAGAAATAGAAAACCCTAGAGTAGTTACATTAGAGTGGTTATAAAATAATTCATGGGATTTCATTGAACACATTACAGGTGGTTTATTAAACTAATTATAAAACTAAAAGGTATCCATTTTATTGGGTGCATAGACTCTCTATTTGAGCATAGAGGTTCAATACCAAGAGAATGAGGAGAGAATCATGTGAGAGGTAAAACATATGAATGTTACTTTATACAGAAGAACTTTATAAGAGAACCTGATAATCCTATATCAAGGTAAGAATAGTATAATACTCAAATTATCTTTGATCACGTGGATGTTTTGAGAAAAAAAGGCGGTGAGAATCAAATTTTTTTATTGAAGTTCTTTAAGAAGTTTGATATTATAGATTTTTTATCCATCTTTTTATATAGGAGGATAATCAAAAGGTAAATTTATTAGCAGGTGTTGTCTTTATTACTGATTCATTTATTTTAGAGATGTTGTATGTTCTAGTGGATTCTAGAGGTTGTGTGTGAACACTTGGTGGACTCAGTTTTGTAATATTTTTCTGATATAGTGGATGAATCCATGTTGGGGGGATTAACCAACATGGAAATTAGTAGGTATGGGCATGAAACCCTATAAATATTGTGTGATATTTTTTATCTTCATTTATGAGAATGATTCAAGGTTTAGAGCTTATAATGAGTGGATTGAGAACCATCACAGGTTCATGAGATTGAGTTTTAAGAGAAAAAATACGTAATAGAAATAGGATCACTGATTCACCGATCCCCATCACAGTGCTCAAATCAAGATGGGTCCTATCAATTATCCCGGTTATGATCTTATAAATTTAAATTAAACCCTTGTATGAATTATATTTTATATACCATGGTATTATGAGTTATACCTTAGATACATCTTATATACAAAGTTTTGTGATATATGGATGCTATATTATTTGTCAAACCTAGGTAGAATAAGGCCCCCAGGTGGATATGGTGGGCCTTAGGGATGGGTATATTACCTCTGAGTGCTACTTAGATCTAGGATGAGTATATTACCCCTGGTTGGAAGTGGTATCATGTTGGAACGGTCCCCATGATGTGCTAAGATACATTCGAAACTGGGAAAAGTAGGTTTGTCCGACCTTAGGTGTTACCATGAAGACCAGGTTTGAAGATCTATTTATTTAGTAATTTTTTTCATGTAATTAAAATTTATTATATATGGAACTATCACATGTAATTATAGTTTAGACTATATTATTTTGGGTTGTTGTTAGTGGTGTCCTATGGAGTCATACACACGCCCTTCTCAGGCCTCTGCTAGTACTCTGATATATTTCATGGATGTAGGTAGTGATAAGGGAAAAGTCCCTATGACTAATGCATGATTTCATGCTAGGAAGGAGAAAGATGATGGGTGTTTGAAAAGAGATCAATACACTTTTTATTCTTTTATTTTTTGTTCTTTTCCTTTTGTACACTTTTGTGTCTACTATTTATGAATTGTGATATATATGACCCTTGGATGTTTTGTGGATCATTTTGGATATTACATGTTTTATGTTAAGTGCTTAGTGCTTGTGTTTTTGTTAGCCTATGAAATTATGTGATGTATGTTATTTACTATATTTAACAATGTTATTTAACTATGAACTGAGGGTATAGTCTCCCCAAGGAAATATTATTGGACCTTCACCACTTGTCGATAGCCTACGACATACGAGGAGGCGCAACTAAAGTATATTACAAACCACTTTCTCAGGTACGAATTAGTGGTCTAGGGTGGTAGGACATTACCATTTTTTATAAAATTCCAAAATGTTCATTTTTGATTTTCTATTATATTAATACCTTTATCAGTTATTAATATATTACAAAGAGTTTAACTTTTATAGTGTTAACACTCTTATTGGTATTTTTAAAATAAAATTTGTTTATTTTATTTTTTTTTATAATTTTTACTCTGATATATTGTGGATAGAGTAGAAATTTATAATTATGAATTTCTTAGTGCTGGGAGAGGAAAAAATCCTAATTTTTTTATAAAAAAAAATTCACCCCCAATTTTAGTATTTTTTCTATCAATCTCTTAAGAAAAATATTTATTGAAGTATTGATGATGATTCTAAAAGTTAGAGAATATTTGAATACATGTGGGTGATAATCTGATTTTTTTTGTGACTAAATACCTCAAGTGTTAAGAAATATTGAAAAAAGAGAGTCTGATGATTAAAATTCTATTACTAAATATCATATATACATAAAAGTGATTAGTGGAGAGAAATATACTACTAGTAAAAATAAAACATGTATTCTCAAAATTTATCATCATGTAGATCATTTTGAAGAGAGTTTGTAAGAGTCACAATACTGAGAAGATTTTTGCAACTGAAAATAAGATCTAGTCTGATCACTCAGGGGGAGACTCAATCCAATCTTGCTGATCTTTATTGCTAAATATAATTCTTTATACTTTCACATCTATAAGTTAGTTCTTGTATAGATAGTTTTTGTCAACATTGGGTTCAAGGATAATCCATTTAGCCTGGTTATTTTGATAATAAAATATTATCCATGTGTGTGGGGGAAAAATAATTATACACCAAGGATGTCATCACTTATAATGGGGGAAAACCTTATAAATATCTATATGATATGTTAATTACTAATTTTGTACAAAATTATTAAATTCAGACTGAGTTTGAATTGAGTAATTTTGATCCAATAACTTTATTAGGTGTAGAGGTAAAAGAAAATGTTTTAAATTTGTAAATAGTTATCTACACAAACTTACCTCAATCTTAGTGTGGTTGTACTGATCCAATGGAACTCAACAAGTTGTGTTAGAGCCAAGGTTTTTCTACTAATTAAATTGAATATAAAAAATACTATGAAGTGAAGACTCTGAGAAGATGTATCAATTATTGAATTGAATATTTTATATTTCATGACCGTAAAAATATAAAGAAGGAAGAGATTATAATATAAAATAAGGTTCCCCTCATGTATAAAAAGTAAAAAACATCAACTTCCACATTCCATGTTCATATATGAAATTGGATATTTCTTGAATAATAAAGATATAGTGGTTAAATATGCCAATGATATTATTGAAAACACTTCTACATTAAAAGTTTCAATGTTATTACATGATATTGACTGAATCATGCATATTTTTAAAAATAAACCAGTTTTTTGGAAAATTTTGAAGACTTATAGAAGGTAACATGAAGGAGATACTAAATTATTAGTGAAATAACTGTCATAATATTTTTTGATGAATGAAAATACCACCATTTTTTTATAAGTGATGGGAATATAGATCATAAAGAATGATTATCCAAAATTTTAAAATAAATTACATAATGAAATTTAAGAAAAAGATAAATCATTAAATGTTATTATAGAAAATTTACACGTACTTGAAGAATTTAAATTGAAAAATGATGAGAAATCAAAGAATAATAATGTATTTTAAGTCATGATTAATGTATTGGTAGAAAAAAATATCCATCGTTTATGTTAATAATTATTAGTTGGTGATCAAGGAAAAAAAGATAACGGACCTTGAAAATTATTTGAAATAAAATATAATGATGTATCAAGAATAATGAATAAATTTTGATATGATAAAAAAATGTTTAAGGAAAATGGGAAAATTAAAGATTTCAAAAAATATTATTAATATGAAATGTTTCTATTTTTATGTGAAATTGGAAAGATTGAAATAAAATCATGTTGAATATTTTTAAATTATTAGAGGAAAAACCATTTAATATCATAAATCTGAAGAGTATCTTAGAGAAAAAACACCTATATCTATTTTTATATAGAGATTGAGATTATTTGGAGATAAATGAACAAAATTACCAAAGAAATGTTACATACAATTTTTTCCAGAAGATATTTTTGTACTAAATATGTTTCTATAAATAGTGAAAGTTATAGAGAAATTTATATATAAATATGGATTGAGAAAATATATGAGAAATACAATAAATTATCAATGGCCATTTTAAAGAATAAAAATAAAACTAACAACCTAAATGATGCTCACTTGAAGGATAAAATTTCATAAAAAAGAAAGCTACTAAACATGGATACATTGTTATTCAAAAGAGAAGATCAATTTTTTTGACCATTTATGGTGCTATGTAAGGTTTGCGCATAAAGATATTGACTGCTGAAATTATATTTGAATTAATAAAAAAATATAGCCAACATAAATGGGGGAGGGGGGTAGATTTATTTTGAATCAAATCACATAGAATAAAGGGAATTGAACATGATGCATGTCATGAACCGTCCCTAGGGGACCATGCCGTTACATACCCCAAGCCCACCTCTTGAAGGACAAGGGTTGGAAACTAGCACCAAAGGAGTCAACCTGCAAGAGGGAGGAATTTTCTTGGGTACCTATATTCACACACATACCCAACCATGCCCTACAAACTGAAAGGGGAAAACAAGTATACTAAAACAATTTTCAAGTACAAGTACAACAGAAAACAAGTGGGACATAATACAGACCCAACAAAAAGAATAAAAATAGGAAAATATAAAGGGACTCGAGTAGCCATATGAAGAAATCCCCAACTAATTGAAAGAGTAATTTAGATACTAGAATCCGAGGTAATACGTCATGTCCAACTGATCCTACTAGGCCCCACCTGCTCCTAGGCCACCAAGTTCTCTATCAAAATGTAAGTCGTCTTCACAAGACCCAAAAAGTGTAGGTGAATCCCATATAAGGGTGAGTAACATAGTAATCAATAGGGGACCCCAGTACACTAAGGATAAATACCACAAAGCATCCACAAAGCAAATCCACAAGGTAAGGACAACTCACACCAGGTATATTCTAGATTATTGAAAGAAGGTTCATCGACTATAGTGATGAATGTTTTGTACTATTAAAGGACTCATCCATGATGAATCAATGCTCTTCTGCTGGGCCACTAAGGATCCACATGACTACTTCCCATCTGTGTGGCCACTAAGGATCCACATAGTTGCTGCTCCTCATCCAGGCCACTAAGGACCCCCCTAGCTCATAATAATCTGCCGAGCCACTAAGGATCCACACGACTGTTGTTTGAGCCATCAGTAATATCTAAACTTACACAAAGTACCACATAGAATAACCCAAAGTAACGTATCATTGAGAGGGTACCAATGCCGTGAACTACTCATCAATGGAACACCCATATTGCATGTTATTAGCGTTTTAGTAACTAGGGACTGGTTGCTTCTGGGCCCGGTCCGACCCGGTTGGACCGACACGACCAACCTATCCCAAGGGTCCGACATAACCCAATTTAATTCAACACACTCAACCTGGTCCGATTCGGGTTTGGGTTAGTCCGGTTCGGCCTGGATAGTGGGCCAGGCCCAATGGGCTTCATTGGACCCAGCCCAGATTGGCCGAGTGTCCAGCTCACCGGGTTTCCTAGTGACCTAGTCACGTTCGGTGACCTGGTCTCATCAAGCCTGGCCTGAAGTCCGTGGCTAAGGCCTGTCAGCACAGGTCCAGATCATTGGGTGTGGGTCTGGCCCACCCTCTTGCCTGGTCCCCCAAAGGAGGACCGATCTTGTTCAGTGTCTCCAGCCCTGCGGGTCGTCTGTGGGGACATTCCCTAGCCACTGTCAGTTTACCGTGACTCCTCTGTATGTGACACAACACCTCGCCGCGTCGGCTTACCGCCCAATTAGGGGACTTCATCCCCTCCTACTATGTCGAAACCAAAGGATGAGGCCTCATCCACGCGGGATAGCCGTCGAAGTGGCTGTCTAGGTTGCCACGATGCACTGCCATGGTGGGACTCCCTCCACTTCCAACATGCCGACAGGGTCTTTAGCGGACCACCCGACACTTTTTGGTGGTCTGTTCTCCATGACACCTATTCTTACGACCTCAAAGGTATTTTTCCTTCCCCTCGATGGCCTCAATTCCGACTTGCCATTCCCTAGAGAATTCCGTCCCGAAGAACACCCAAGTGGAGGGGCCTAGGCCCTGTTTGTGTCAGTGCGTTCCCTCTACATTAGAAGTTTAAAGCATGGAGAGGCTTGAGGAATCCAGTTCTCACAACAAAATAATTAATCTCGAATAGAAAACCCAAGAACGATGCCCTCCCGCAAGAACGTACGATCTGCTGATTAACCTGTTCGTGGTTTAATCCGCGTTCGTCGTTTAGAATAAATAATCGGGAAAACTTTAACAAAATTCGACCCCCTACCTTGTTGATGTTCGTTTCCACATCGTTTTTTCCTAGAGGGTCCAAGTGGTCTATGTTATTCGTCATTATTCGGAGTACGTTGAAGTTGATGTTGCCCCACCAACATTCATTATTCTTATTTGGGTAGGAAATACATTAAAGATTCGTCATAGTATCCTCACAGTTTAATCATAATTCCACCAATGCGTCAACTATAAAAAAGAAAACACATCGCAATGTTTTTGTTACGCTGCGATGTTGCATCATTATGCTGTTACACATCATTAAAGCGTCATTTTGTTGCATGTTGATGAGCCATTAATGATCTCCATTAATGCATCTCATCACTGACTCGTCACTACACCACAGTTCCATCGTGTCATCAATCATTGGTGAGAAAAGAAATAAAATAAATTTTGAAGTTATTTTATTATTTTTATCGAAAAGTCTAAAAATTAACTTTTTTTTCATCCCTTTCCAACTGAAGTTAATCCTGTTCAATGTTCAACGGTGCCCTCATATTTTTGATCTGAGAACCAATTAAAAATTTAGAAAAATCCTCTCACACGTTTACTAAACATACCATAAAAAAGATTAAAATTCTATTATGGGCTCACTAGGGATCAGAATCACATTCCATTAGAGCGTGTAGTCTCAAAATAATTCCATATAGTTTTAAAAAATTACATGGAAATTATAAGACATTACATTCTCCCCAATATAATTATTTACATCTCCAAAAGCCAAAACAAAGGATAATCAAACAAATGGGGGTATTGAGCATGAATCTAGGCCTCCCTCTCCCATGTACTCTCCAAGAGGTTCCAACGCTGCCACCGAACGCGGCCCTAGAGGAATCGACCATCCACGAAGGACCCACTCTTGTTGATCCTCTATCTCCACCAGGAAATCCACAAACGTCACCCCATATTCAATGTCCAGCTCTCCCCAATCGATGACGTGTGATGGATCATGCACATACCTCCTCAACCGCAACACATGAGAAACCTTGTGCACCCGGTGCATCTATGGGGGAAAGGATAGGTGGTATGACACATTTGTAACTCTGCTCATGTTCGGGAAATGTTCGATAAACCTCGGAGATAGCTTGCCTCCCTAGACAAATCATCTCAATCCTCATTGGGGTGAGACCCAAATGGACACATAGTTTCCCTCCTCAAACTCCAAGGGTCTCCATCTCATATCGACATAATACTTCTCCCTACTCTATGTTGTCCTCATCTGCTCATGGATGATCTTCACCTTCTTAGTGGTAGCCCGTACCAACTCTAGACCCATGAGTGCTGACCCCTTGGGTCTGTCCAACATAGAGGTGATTTGCAAGGCCACCCATACAAGGCCTCGAACGGTGCCATGACAATGGTGGATTGATAACTGTTATTGTATGAAAACTTGAACAATGGTAGATGGTCCTCCCAACTATGAAAAAAATGTAGGATACAAGCACGAAGCATGTCCTACAAGGTCTGTATGGTCTGTTCTGTCTGACCATCCATCTGGGGATGAAAATCTATGTTCAAGCACAGCTGATTCCCAAATTCCTCATGTAATGACTTCCACAACAAGGATGTAAAGCATGCATCATGGTTTAAGATACTAATCGATGGAACCCATGAAGATACACTATCTCTTGGACATAGATGCGTCCCAATATCTCTACCAGTCCCTACTTCCGGATGGGTAGGAAGTGAGATGACTTAGTAAGTCGATCAATGATCACCCCGATAGAATCATGAACTCTGGATGTTTGTGGTATCTCCTTCATAAAGTCCATTGAGATACCATACCATTTCCACTATGATACCTCTATTAGATGATCCAATCCTGCTGGAACCTGATGCTTGACCATCACTCACTGACAAGTGAGGCATCGTGAAACGAACTCTGCAACCGCTTTCTTCATCTTGGGCCACTAGTACTAACGTCTGAGGTCCCAGTACATCTTCACCACACCAGGATGTACCACCAAAGTGTAAGCATTGAAATCCATCAACACCTCCTCCCATAACATCATTGGTACAACGGTGCATCCTATGAAAAGGAGGAAATTATCCCCACCTATCAAAAATACATCAGAAGCATGTCCTGATGATAACCAAGCATGTCAGGCCTCGCAGTCAACATCCACTAGTTGTGCCTCCCTGAATTTCCATAAGATCTAGGGAGTAACAGTCATTAATTGAAGGTAAGCTACTCCATCATCATCCATGAAGGATATTTGCATCGTGGCTAGATGCTCTGTAGCCTCACTCGGCAGTTGTAAACTGGTCCTCCTGCTAGGAATGTATACTACCATGTTCCCCTTCCCAAGAGTATAACTATCTCAATGTCATAGTTCTAGAGGAACTCTAGACATCACTACTATCTCATGTTCAGGTCCTTCTGGGTGAAGGTATAACTGTGACTCTTGTGGTCAGAGTAAACTACATACTATTTACCCATAAAGTAGTGACACCACATTATTAAGGAAAAAACCACTGCTGCTAACTTCAGGTCATGAGCTGCATAGTTATACTCATTATTCTTCAAATACCACGAGCCGTAGATGATCATCACTCATTACTGCATTAGGATACTACCTAGACTGGTCCCAGATGCATTGCAGAAAATGACGTACTCAACTCCCTCTTCTAGTAGTCTTAGGATGGGGGAACTAGTCAGTCTCTTCCTCAACTCCTAGAAACTCTGCTGAAATTTCTCCATCCACATGAAGGGATATCCCTTCCATGAAAAAATGATGAGGCTACTTCCATTCTGGAAAATTCCAGCATGAACCTCTGATAGTAACCAACCAACCCCAAGTAGCTCCACACCTTAGTCACGCTTTTGGGTGGCTCCCATACAAGCATTGCCTCTATCATCACTAGATCCACTGAAACTCCATCTTCTTAGATGACATGTCCAATAATGTGGACCTCTTGAATCCAAAAATAGAACTTCGAGTGCTTACCATAAATTTGTTGCTCTCAGAGTTTATCAAGGACTATTCGCATGTGTGTATCATGCTCCTCCTCTAACACTAAGTACACCAAGATTCCATCAATGAAGACTGCCACAAAATGATTGAGGTAAGCCTGGAAGATCTTATTAATGAGTCCCATTAACACTGATGGGGAGTTGATCATGACTAAAGGCATCACCAAGAACTCATAGTGGCCATACCGGCACCTAAAGGTTGTCTTCTGTATGTCCTCATCCCATACCCGAAGCTGGTGATAGCTTAATTTGAGGTTGATCTCTGAGAACCATCTCACTCCCTCCAGATGATTAAAGAGGTCATCAATCCTCGACAGTGGATACTTGTTCTTCATGGTCACCTGGTTTAGGTGATGGAAGTCCACACATAGCCTCAAGCTCCCATCTACCTTCTTTGAAAACAACACCGGGGCTGCCCATGGGTAAACATTGGGCCTTACAAACCCCTTCTCCTACATATCCTATAGCTATACCCTCAACTCGAAAATCTCCATGGGAGCCATCCAATATGCCAATTTGGATATTAGTGCCATATTGAGGTATATGTCAATGAAAAAGTCTACCTCTCTATGAGGAGGTAGTCCTGAAACATCCTTAGGAAAAACATCCATGTACTCATCCTCCACCACATGAATGCTTGGACTCCTCTCTTCCACTACACTGATGGTGTGGGTAGCCAACTGGTGGGTGATTAGCTACACCCTCCTTCAAGAAAGTCCATTGTATTGTGCAAGGGTTTCCTTCTCACTAGTGAAGGAAAACCTAGTCCCATTCTCACAGACACACTACACTTTGTGCTTAAAACAACCAATGAGCATGGACTGTTGATAACTAGTCCATACCCAAGATGACATAATAAGGCCTTGATGCTGTTACTAGGATATCCCAACCAAATATCTTGTCTCCTAGAGTAAGCTCACACAGTCTGTACCATTTTTTAATTGTAGAATCCCCTCCCGTAGGAGTCTCTAACTGCAAGGACCAAGCCAACGGCTCCACCAGAATCTCCGAGCTTCTAACTAGAGTCTTGGAAAGTAAAGAGTTACTGGAACCTGTGTCTATAATAACTGCAACTAGGGTGGAGAATACACAGATCGTACCTCGAATAAACTCTGTAGTTCCATGGTAATAGGCCTTTTTTTCCTAAATCTGACCATTCCCCTTTCCACCTACTCCCTAAGGTGGGGGTGGACCACCTGGAGGTGTTGGTGGTAGTACCTTGAACCTTCAACCACTGCTTGTTGCTCAGCCTTCTCCCCTTCCACTTACGTCTCCCTATGGACCTTCTCACTCAAAACTCTTCCACTATCTTGGTGGTCCTTTTACCATCTGCAGATTATTTGTATGGAGGGTTGCATAGTCACAAACTATGTGTCGCTTCCCACTGCACGAGTAGCATACCCTACTTTTCTACTGTCTCCTGATGTCCTGGAGGCCCCACACCACCAGTTCCGAGTCCCGGGGTCATCCACTAGATAATATGGCCCTCCTGGATTGCTACTCCATCAGTCGGCTGCCATTCACGGATGGCTTGGCTACCAGTCTCCCAGTGGTGGCAACCACTATCAGTTCCTTCTCTGTGAGTAAGATCTCCACTAGAATAGCTCACTCCAGCATTCCATCTTATGTGGGGATGCTAAGAGACACCATCGAAATCCTGATCTCCCACCTGAATCCCTGCTCAAAGGCTCAGGCCCTGAATAAAGGTTCTCAAACCATGGCTGTAGTGTATCGGGAAAGCTCAGTGAACCTTGTTGAGTACTCCTCTACTATCATGCTTCCCTTTTGAAGGTGAACCAGCTCCTGAATGTGCTCTCAACACAAAGTCATGGGGAAGAACTCCTATCGAAAAATCCGTCTGAAGTCCATCGAGGTGAGGGTCTCCTCATCATGAGTCTGAATCGTCAGACTCCACATAAAGAAATCTCGTAGCTAAATCTCCATCTGGTCAAGAAATGTCCTCACTAGGAATAAGACCTGCGTCATCGCCTCCATCAAATCATAAATGACCTAAGGATCCATCTCTTCCCTAAACCTAGGAGGTCTCTATCGCTGAAACTCATGAAGAACACCATGTCAGCACACATCCTCTACCGGTACTGTCAATAGTATATGCTGACCAATTGGTGGTGGTAGCACCGGTGCACAACCCAGTGGGGATATCTAGAGAACAAGTCCCTGAACGGATGCCTCATCCCTAGGCAAGTTTTCCTCTCGACCACATATCAGTATCCTAGCTAGACGTCTGCATGGAGGCATCCTGAAATTAATCATGATGGGAAAAAATCAATAGATTACACCTGGTAATTTGACTCTTATACAAAAGAAAATAATAAGGCACTTTTTCAACCTGTGTTTTTATGTATTAAGCAAAAAAATAATTTAAGGTCCTGGTGTGTGGATACGTTAACCATCGCACAAACACTGGACTCGTAAAATATGAAAGTCAGACTCGCAACATTTAACACTTTTGAGCCAAAATAAAAACAACAAAATCTCAGTCTCTAAGGTAGAACCGACCACCTATGATACCAATTTTTCAAAACCCGTCCCCTAGGGCCCATTTCATGACATATCCCAAGCCCACCTCCTGAAGGCCAGGGGTTGGCGTCTAGCACCAAAGGTGTCAACCTGCATGTGGGAGGAATTTTCCTGGGTACCTGTAGGCACACACATGCCCAACCACATCCCACAAAATGAAATGGGAAAGAAAGTATTCTGAAACAATTGCTGAGTACAAGTATAACTAAAAACAAGTGGGCCAAAATACATACCCAATAGAAAGACTGAAAATAGGAAAGTAAAAAGGGACTCAGGTTTCCCTCCACTGAAATCCCCACCTGATGGTAAGAGTATTGTAGCCATTAGAAGCTAAGATATTATGTCATGTCCAATTGATCCTACTTGACCATGCCTACTCCTAGTCCACCAAGTCCTCCATCTAAACGTCTATCTTCTGCACAAGACACAACATGTGTAGGTGAAGACCATGTAGGGGTGAGTAAGATAGTACTCAGTAGGGGAACCCGGTCCACTAAGGAGAAATTCCACAAAGAAAACACAATAAAAATCCACAAGGTTAGGAAATCTCACACAACATATATTATAGAGTATTGAAAGAAGGTTCATCAGCTATAGTGATGAACATTTCGTACTGTTGAGGGACTCAACCCTGATGAATTGCTACTCGTCTTCTGGGCCACTAAGAATCCACATGGATTCTACTCATCTACCAAGCCACTAAGGATACACATGACTATTTCTTATCTTCCAGAACACTAAAGATCCACATGGCTCATGCTTGTATTCTGGTCCACTAAGTATCCACATGGCTATTACCAGTCTACTGGGTGACTAAGGATCCACATAGCTACTACTTGACCCACTGGTTGTACCTAAATCATCACAAAGTCCCACATAGAATAACCTAAAAGACCATATCATTGAGAGGGTTTCAATGCCATAAACGAATCATCAATCAGACACCCTATTTTCATGTTATTAATGTTTTAGTCACTATGGGACAATTGCGTCTGGGCCCTGTCCGACCCGGTCAGACTGACCCAAGGAACCCAGGTCGAGGGTCCCACAAACCATAGTTTAATTCTACTGACTCTAACTGGCTCGGTTTGGGTATGGGTCGGTCCGTCTAGCATGGTCAGTTGGCCAGGCCCAATGGGCCTCGCAGGACCTAACCTAGATTGGTCGAGGGTCTGGCCTGCCGGGTTATCTAGTGAAACAGTCTCATTTGGCTTGGCCCGCTGGGATCGGGTATGGCCCACTGGCCACCGTCTATACCGCTGTGTGTGTGTCCAACCCGCCCTCTTGCCCGGTCTAGTTGGGATGTGGATAAGAGCCTCATCCGACACCTCCTAACCTGCAGTCGTCTTCTTGGACATTCCCTAGCTGTGTTCGGTTGACCGCATCTCCCCCGTGTGTGACGCGGCATGGTGCCACGTCAGATCCCCTCTAGCTATCATCTCATAGGCCTACGACCCCTCCTTCTATGCTAAGGCCAAAGGCTGTGACCTCCTCTATGTATCACAGCCACCGATGCAGCTGTCCGGGTCACCGCGATGCACCATTGTGGTGCACCTCCCTTCTGCACTGATGCATCAACATGGTCGTCGGCGGACCACTGGACGTGCTCCAGTGGTCCATTCTCTATATTTCTTATGCCTATGGCCTCCAGGGGATGTTGCCTTCCCTGCGATGGCCTCGATTCCTCCTTTCCATCCACTTGAGAATTTGGTCATGAAGAACACCCAAGTGGAGGGGCTCGAGCCTTATTCGTGTCGGCCCATGCCGTCTGCATTAGAAGTTTGAAGCATGAGGAGGCTTGGGGATTATAGTTCTAATAACAAAAGAATTAATCCCAAATAGAAAAACCCAGAATGGTTCCCTTTTGAAAGAATGCATGATCTATAGATTAACCTGTTTGTTGGTTAATCCGCGTTCATCATTTAGAATACAGAATGGGGGAAACGTTAAAATAATTTGAACTACTACCTTGTTGATGTTTGTTGCGGAAACATTTCATCTTTGAGGGTCTAAGAGGTTGATGGAGTTCATCGTTCTTCGAAGTACGTCGATATTTATAACGTCCCACTGGCGTTTGTCATTCTTTATTGGAGAGGAAGTCCATCAGAGGTTCATTAGAAAATACTCAAAATTTAATCCTCAGTCCACCAACGTGTCAACTATTAAAAATAAAACATGTCACAATGTTTTAGTTATGCTGCGATGTTGTATCGTTACGTTGTTTCATTTATGAAACAGTGTATCTATTGCATGTCATTAAAGCGTCGTTACCCTTCGTGTTGATGAGCCATTAATGAGTTCCATTAATGTATCTTGTCACTGCTGTGTCGCTGCACCGCAACGTCACCAAGTCTTAGCTCGTCGGTGAGAAAAGAAATAAAATAACTTTTTAAATTATTTTATTATTTTTCTCGAAAATTATGAAAATTAACTTTTCCATTCAGCCCTTTCTAACTGATGTTATGTACTTTCTAGGTGAATCCCAGAATTCTGAGTTCAAAAATTCCCTTAGATTTTTGATTCGATCAACAGTTCAAAAGTTAGAAAACCCACTCGCATGTTTACTGAATGCACCTTAAAAAAAGTTCAAAATTCCGTTTCGGAATCAGTGGGCCTCAGAATCACAGGCCGTCAGAGCGTGTAGTCTTGAAATAATTCCATATAATTTAAAAACAATTAGACATAAATTCTGAGACACTACAATGAATTCAAGTGGATAAATGGAAATTTTAGTGCGGTAAAAGTATTAAAGGAAAATGTGTAATATCTATCTTGGAATGATCTAAAAGATATGGATTAACTTCATAATTGATATTTATGAAATAAATCCTTAGATTTTTTCTAAAATAAATATCAACCATGATAAATATTATAATAGATGTTTACCCATTGTGGGAAAGAGAACATGAGAAAGCTACCCAACCTGAATATTTTATGTGAAGATAAAACCTTTTAAGTATAATAGATGTCATTGATAAGGTATGTTTGAAATATTTTACCATCACTAATTTGATTAAATAAATTCTAAAATTAATGGGGGATAATATAGATGATTTATTGATAAGGAATGAGGGAAGAAATTGTGTAATACATGGTTTTTTGGGAGATTACTGAGAAATTAATTAACCACACTTATTTACTACAATAAGTATTACTTAAGTTGGCTTAGATTTGATTAAATGATGAATTGAAAATAGTAACATCATTTATATATTTTTTAAATTAGGGGGTGAGAGAATAAAATGGTTTAAAAATATACTGATGTATATATATATATATATATATATATATATATTTCTTAATGGGAATTTAAAATAAATAAAAAAGGGGATATTTTTAGTCTCAAGTCTGATAGTGTTGTTTTTTTCAATAATAAATAATGAAAATTTATGTTGGGTATTGATAATGAATAAAAAATGGAATGATTATAGGAACATATTTATTGGGTCACAAATTTCTGAAATTTTTGATAAATATACTCTTCTATGAAGGAATGAATTTGCTAATGATACTGTGAGTTTTTTCATAAATCATTTGGAAAAGTTTATTTATCTTTTTTTTCTTAGAGTTTGGATGTGTAGAATTAGAAGTGTAACATGAGGAGTTGATGATTTCGAGTAGAATATAATGAGATAAATAAGTGAATCACTTGTCTCATAAAGAAGGATATTAATTTTTTTTGAGTTACATGAAGTATATAGGTAAAAAATATGATGACTCAATGATTGAATAAATTAAGAGTTAGTTATGAGAGAACATGATTATATAATAGGTTATTGAATAATAATTAATCTAGATGATAATTACGGAGAGGTTTATCCTTATTATTTAGCATGAAAAAATAAACATAATGTACAAGTTTAACTTGGATGACGATTCAGAGAATCTGGGAAACTAAATGAGATAGGGTATATTGAATGAAGTCTTTTTCTAGTAATTTTGAACCTAAATCAAATTTTAAAACTTAAGGACTATCATAAATTAGTGACCAAGGTTGTCTCTTAGATATACTAACCTATAGAATTTATTTTATCATGATTTATTTAAGTTTCCTATTTTATTTTTTTAAAAGTTTTTGAGGTGATGAAAACTTATATAAAATAAATCAATTCAATGTTCAAAGCAAAATTGTAATTGAAAACAGTCATGAAAAAATGAAAAAAAATGGGTGAAATTGATAGGAAGAAGAGGTAGAAACCTAAATAGTAGTTCTTATGGATTAGTCTCTCATTATCATTTTAATGAATTTTACTATTGTTACTCTCTCAATTATAAGAATAAAGTATCTAATATCTCATCTCATTAATATTATTAATTTAAGTCTATAACCAAGATCTCAAAATTAGAACTTCTTTTAAAAGGATCCAATCAATTATCTCAATGAGATATGGCCACAAAGGCACAAACAATGTTCGATGTACTCACAATCTTCAATCGAAGATAGAGAAATTTAAATAGCTTGGATATTCTTTAAACTAAAAATAATAATAAAATTAATTATCCAAATTCAAATATTTTTACACCTTATTCAGATATGTGACATACTCAGAATGGAAGAAAAAATATTTAACAAAATCATAGAAGAATAAATCTTTAAACCGTGATCGATTTTCATGTTTCAAAATTATGGAGTGAATTTTAATTAATAATTTATAGAAATGAAAACATAGAAATATTTCACCATGTAAATACACTAGAATTGGATAATATAAGTTTAACCAAACATCTATGAGGATAAAAAGTGAACTTTTATCTCTATCTTCATCAATTTAAGGAGTAGCACCAGCTTCCTAGAATATCTCTAGGTTATTCTCCTATTTCATAACTTCTAACAGCTCTGAAAATATCTGTAAGTATTGATGTATTACTCTCAATGAAAAATATCCAACTCATTTCTTCATACACTCTTTTATTTTTTTTTAATTTTTATATGATGATATATTCATACCACCATAATAACTCGTTCTTTAATTTATCACCGTCTTCTTGGCATTTTTCACTCAATTATATCGCCTACATGTGAATAAAATAAATCCCTCTTAACAAATTTGGAAGAATCATGTTTAATTTTTAGATTAAAAAATATAGATAATTTGGAAATTATTTGAGCGTATGGTTTCTGTTGAACATCAAAAATCACACTCTAGTTTAAATAGATACCACTCCAAAAAATTCAAACCAGAAGCACAAATCCTTAGATTGACACAATTTGAGGAATTAATTAAATAACATAGTGTGAATCCAAATTGAATATCTCAACTAATGAAATGAATCTAAATTGGGCCTCTCCATCATTACAAGAATAAAACACCTAAAAAAAATTAATTCCAACAAAAAAAATCTCATATCATCTTCTTCAAAGCATCCCAACCTATTCGTGTTTTTCACCAATAAAAATATGCTAAATAATTTCCAAAAGTAACCAAATCATATAGTTCTATTAATTTAAAAAAACATAACAAAAATACAAAAATTATTTCATAAAGGGAGGATTTAACTAAGGATCATTATTAGATAATGATTTCCCCTTCCTCCATAATCATCTCAAAACTGGTTTTTCTGATATGGACAAACATTCTTGATTAAATGTACTCAGGGATAAATCTCATTACTTCTAGGATTATCTTAATATTAGGATCTCGAGCACAATCTTTCCATCGTGTGGGGTACACTACTAATTAGGGAGTGATTCTAGGATGAGGAATACATGGGAGGACTATTAGATGCAGTGTTTTTTCTTTGATCGGAAACAATTGCAGCAGCTTCCTCCATGGTGGGTAGCTGACACGGTGGACAACATCAGGCGGTGAGGTGGGTTTTCAAGGGTTTCTAAACCAACCCTTGAACCACTATAAATATTTCATCTATAAAATCAGAAGATGTGTATTCTTTGAATCTGTGGTGTGTGTTTTAATCCTCTGATGAGAAAGAGATAGAAATAAAATTGGTCCCGTTTATCCTGTGGATATGGGTCATCCGACCGAACCACATTAAATATGACTATTATTCTATTCTCCCTATTTTTTTGTGATTTATGGTTCCATGCACCTTCGCTGCACCCTTACAAGTGGTATCAGAGGGATCCAGGGAGAGCAGAGTTGAAACAGAGAACCACCAACAAGTTTTCCAGTGACCGGAACATTTAAAGTAGTTGGAAATTTTTCCGATCATAGTTCCATGGAGAGGATGAAGATATGATTTCAATTACGTAAGGGGAATTGAAAATGGTGTTGAAACTAAAGAGATAAGATCTGTCAATGTTTGGTCAAAATCACGAGTGAACAATATCCCATGATGGAGAAGACGATATTGTTCATGCCACAAATGAAAATGCCAGCGAGATTCCAGTAGCTACTCCGGTGTGCCACTTTAGCTCCATGTCATTACCACGTCAATATATGATCTGGACCATTGAATGTTTTTGCGTAATATTTTGACCAATAGGACTTTGATTTGGACAATCTAGGAGTCTATTCTGACTATTTTGACCATTTTGAACACATCTATATGGTTAGATATTAAAAATTCTCACTCTATGAGGTGGTTTCAAAAGGGAGAGACATCAAAAATGGTGATCGCATTTTGTGACAATGACGATGGATGATGGTAGAGCACTAACAAAGTTTGATATTGAGAAGTTCAATATTCGGAACAATTTCGGATTGTGGAAGAGTATAGTGAGATATATTCTTGTGAAGTTGGGAATTATCAGACCATTGATCTGAGAAATGACTAAGAGAACGAGTAATGATTAGTGGAAAGATCTTCAGATGCGAGTCTTCATCATAATTCTATGGTGTCTAGAGAATGAGGTAAAATACTCAGTATTAGACAAGAACTCACTGAAAGAGATCTGGAAGAAGTTAGAGCAGCGGTATATGTCGAAGTCTCTCACCCAAAAATTATTCTTGATGAATAAATTGTACCAGTTGTGGATAGATGAGGGAGAAAATTTGTTGGAACACATCAATGAATTCAACAAGACCCCAACAAAATTATTGGGGCTTGGTGTGAAGGTTAGAGAGGAAGAAAAAGCACGTTTTCTTTTGTCATCTCAACCATGTTCATTTGATAAACTTGTGACTGTATTTCTCATGTGGAAGGAATCATTGAAACTGGAGGAGGTGATTTAATCACTTCATGATTCTAAGGTGTTTCGAAGACCCTTGACGTATTCAGGAGAGAAAATCATGGTGATGTGAGATTTTCAATGTGGGAGAAGCCGACATTAGAAGTTAGAAGGTAAAAAATGGAGGCCAAAATATAGGGGGCATGATCCTAACAAAATCACATGTTTCTAGTGTGAGAAAAAGGGTAACTATAAAAGTGATTGTGGAGAGAACAAAAGTTACGTAATTAGGAAAGAGAATGTTGAAGATAAGGATGTGAACATCACAGAATTATCGGCCGATGAGGAATTCTACTTGACAGTGAGAATATTACACTCAGATGAGAGAGTTAAACAATGATAAGTATAGTGTCATTACTTCAAAAGATTTAGGAATATGAAGCGAGAATATCGATTTCTAAGAAAGAAGAATGAGCGGGATCAAAAAACAAAGCAAGACAGATGGGTTTTGGATTTAGGGAACTCGAAATGCATATGTACGACAAAAGGTGCAGTTCAAACTTTTCAACATGTGTGAGATTTAGTGAGACTTGGTGATGGATCAACATGAGATGTTTGAGGAATCAGGATGGTGAAATTAAAGACACCCAATGGATGAGTATAAAAACTGGGTGACATAAAATTGATTATGAGGATGAAATGAAACTTGGTATCATTAAGTAGGCTTGATGAGAAGGGGTTCAAGATTTCCATAGTAGGTGGAGTGTTGGAAGTATTATGTGGGGATACATCAAAGATTTCTTGGAAACAGTTCCAAGGGTTGTATAATTTGATGGGGACTGCAGTCATCATGAAATTGATTGAAGAGAGTGGAAGTAACACACCATCTGGAATGAAGAAGTGCGTTCAATTTTCCAATGAAGTTTTCAACACATATTAGGATACTGCAGGTGAAGATTCTACCCCAAATTGGTCATGAGGGAAAGATTTTTGGGGCCACTCCCGATTAGGGAGTGATTTTAGGAGGTGGAATCCATGGGAGGACTATTTGATACAATGTTTTTCCTTGGTCAGCAACAACTGCAGAAGCTTCTTTCATGGTTCGAAGCCGACGCAGTGGATAGTAGCTGGCAGTGAGGTGGGTTTTCAAGGGTTGCTGAACCAACCTGTAAACCACTACAAATGTTTCATTTATAAAATAAGAAGATGTGTATTATGTGAATATGTGGTGTGTGTTTTAATCCTTCAATGAGATAGAGAGTGCAATAAAATTGGTCCGGTTTATCTTGTAGATGTAGGCTTCAAGCAGAACTATGTTAAATCGTGTGTTCTTCATTTTTATTATGGGTTTTGTGTGATTTATGTTTCCACACATCTACAATGCACCCTTACACATATAACTTGGTCAAATTAATTTTCAAATTAATATTTACCCTCAATAGATATGTCCTTGGGTTTATAGGAAAATCTAGGTGTTCTTTATCATCCAACCATTGGACTCATTTGAGATTTGAGATCCTCCTGATTCCAACCAACCAATCACACGAACAAGGCTCCTCATTCATATTTAGGAATAATTTTGGGAGGATACACAGTGGTAGATCTGATCACGATGATGGTTTGATTCATCAACTTTATATATGATGATGTCATACAAGATATTAATCCATCTTCCTAACCGATGAAAGGGGCCTTCAAACCCCAGATCTGGTTTTGGTTTAGTTAATGACTGTATCAAATAGCTTCAATGAGATCAGATTATTAAAATTTGAACCCATATATGGTTTGTTGATTCAGAAGAACCATCTGTGGTCCAAATTTGGTTGATATAATGGCTTAAAATGATTAGGATTTGACCTTCGGTGTTCGTTAATTCATTTAGGTTAATCGCTGCCTTCTTCAAACCGTGACTCAAAATAATTTGTGATAGTGGTCCTCATGTAGTGGTGGTGACACATTCGTTTGGCCTATAATTTGTTTGACTCCAATTTCTAATCTCAATACATGCATGGATAAGTTTAGGCTCCTAAGAATTAGGTGTTTTGTATTAATTTTGAGCATAAGATAAATTATCTTACGTAATGGAAATTCACTTATTCATTCTCTCACTTCCATCAAATAAGGTTTCACTTCAATTCAGGCTCGAATAACATATCCATATAATAAAGGAAAAATTTAATCCTATGGGCTCAAATTTGAATTATTTTACGTGAAGGAAATTTTCTTACGTTGATGGCCCACATGGGTTCTCCTATGGATAATATTCCTCAAATATCTTATGCAAATGGCATACTGCTACCTCAAAATATATTATTCCCTAATCTATAGATAAATATAAGAAATTAAAATGTAATAAATGAAAATAATATATTTTTAAAATAGATTTAAACTATAAGTTAAATTTAAACCATTTTCAAAAAAAAAATTAATAAATAAAAATTAAATTGAAAATCAATTTTTTTAAATAAATACTAACGAAAATAAAATTTTAAATAAAATAAGATCTAAAATAATTATTCTTATAAAGGCATAAAATATATTAGAAACTAAAAATAAAATTGTGTAAAATAAATAAAACATTAATTAATTATAAAAATTATGAGTTAAATTATTATTATATGTCACCAAAATTTAAATTATTTACACAAAACTAAACATTTCCACGAAAAATCACTATTTAAAAAAATCTTTAAAATTAAATAAAAATGCAAAGATTGAATGGAGAACATAATTAAAACATAAAATCATTAATTTAACATAA
Organism: Viscum album; assembly: GCA_963277665.1. Classification (NCBI taxonomy): domain Eukaryota; kingdom Viridiplantae; phylum Streptophyta; class Magnoliopsida; order Santalales; family Viscaceae; genus Viscum; species Viscum album. The sequence goes on along the minus strand of OY728123.1, from coordinate 607,880,290 downwards.
GATAAACAATTAAGGGCTAAATTATTTCAAAAAAAAAACTAATCAACAAGATTAAATTATTCAATTAAAATATTATTTTATAAATTAAAATATAATTTAATTAGAGAAATTATGTGAAAGATCAGTACCAAAATAAATCCAAATTAGATGAATTTATTAATAAATGATTTTATCACTCTAAATAGTTTGTTGAAGATGAATATGAGACAGTTGAGGTTGTAGAAGTAACATTGAATTACTAAAAATAGTTTTTATATGTTTTAAGATAATTTGGAATCATTCTAATATAAATGAAGTTTAGATTTAAAGATATTTAAGATTAGTAAAATTAAAAAGATAGATATGATTAAACTAGAATATGAATTGGATACGTAATAGAAAAAATGATTTTGATCTATATAAGATTAACTTATGCATCAAAGGAAATATTTAAAGTCTAATGATACAAAAAAATGGATATTTACTTATCTAAAATACATTTTTATGATTAAAACCTTGTTATATAAGATCTTCTGGTATAGTGAATGAAAATAACTTTCGATGATATTTAAGAATAAAAATGTTATTCCAAGGTATTCATCAAATAATTGTAAAGGTCAAGTAATAATAAACAAGTGTTTTATTCGGTGAAACATAATATTAAATTAGAATTTTTTTCTATGAATAAAATTCAATGTTAGTATTAGTGTGCATGTGAAAGTGTAGATGTGGAAAAGAATAAATGAAAATTATATAAGTACTAATACAATAATTTTTTGAGAATATATTATAAATGGATAATTTAAGAAAATTTCACCATCTCATTTCAATGATCTGATTAAACTTGATTTTCTTAAATCGAAATGGTTAGTGTGGATGATAAATAATAATATCCAAAATATTTAATTAAATAGTCATATCTAAATGAAAATAAATCCTTTGATATCCTAATATATGAATATTTCATTTCTACATTTGATTCATTAGGTTCAACCAAGTTTGTATTAAGATTTTATCCTTTTATTCTATAAAAACTAATTCCTAAAAATTACTAAACCACACTATGATACCAACTGAGATAACCCATCCATTATATATATATATAATATAATATTATATTATTATAAATTATTATATATTATAAATCACAAATAAATAATTCCCCAAAAAATAAAATGTTTTTTTCATTGGATATTAGCTATTTATACATATTCTTTTAAATCATAGTTTACATTTCTTCTATAAATGAATCACACTTGACACCCTTCAATACATATCATTTGTGATATTACTATGCATTATTGTACAAAAAAATATAAGAAAAGAGTGATCAAAAATTATTTGTGATGTGTAGAACATAGGAAATGTCAACAAAACTAATATAAGTGATAAAAAAAAGATCATATATGAGTAATGATAAGGTAAATTTATAGGTATAAGGATAAAATCCTAAAATGATATAAAAATAGTTTAGGACCATTGAAAAAAACATGAATCATAATGTAATGTTATGTAGTAACATAGGAATGTGGCACATGCATAAGAATAGAAAATCATAACTTATGTAAAGGCTCAATATCATGACCATCATCATAGAGTGTAATAATATGTCCCCTAATATAATCAATAAGGAGTTCCACCTATTTTATGTAACATAACATTCCATGACATATAATATTTAACCAATGCTTTTGAGGGCTATATAGATTTGTATCTACCCATTACTTAATTATATAACCAAATATACACATGTTTCATATGTATGAAATCAATCATAAGACAATAAAAGAATAAAAAAACATGGGAAAAAATGGGTAAAAAATAATAATCATACAACATGAAAATAAATCATTATAATAAAGAAAGTGAATGGTTCCATTGAAACATATCACTTGTAAAACATAAAAAATGTTGAGTTATATTTTCATAGATAAAAAACCATTCAAAATAAGATATTTTCAAAATAAAAATAAATTACCAATTATTTTTGTTAAAAAAATTTATAGTCAATTTATAAATAAATGGTTCATAAAAACAAAAATATGAATAAAAATTATCTTATAAAAATAATGATACTTATAAATGAATCTCTATAAATATTTTTATTAAAATAGTAGTAAAAAACTCTGAATCGAAGAATATTAATAATTAAAGATAAATGGATTCACTTATCACCTTCCAAAGAAAGTGGAATTCAATAAAAATGGACCTTAAGAAACCATACACGTGTTGATGATAACAGATAATACATCCATGAAATATTATAAATAAAATTGATATAGAAGAAACTGATAAAATTAGAATAGATAGATAGAGAATGTTTCCCTTATAGATATGATATTATTTAAATTATGAATCAATGAGAGGGTAATGAGAAAATACATGAAATCAAATTGAAATAAATAGAGTGAAAAATGTAATTTAAATGAAAATTATAAAAAATTATATAATTTAAATTAAGATATAGATAATCTGAATTGAGAAAATAAATTGGGAGGGAAAACCATAACTTTACTCCTGACTTCCTTAAATACAATATATCTACCTATATAATCAACATATAACTCCTCAAAATCAATTTTTGAAATTTATTTATTCCTATTAATTTTTATATTATCACTTATATTCATTTATTACATTTATATTAGATATTTATATTTCACTTGATCATCATCATTAGTTATTTTGATTGTACAATGCTTGTTTTGTTTTCGATGTATCAATTTTTTTTACTTATTTATAATTTAATTTTCTCCAAAATATTCAAGGTAGAAGAATATTAACATTTATATTATTTATAAATCACCATGATTATTTGATGGGAGGTATAATTAACGTTCAAAAGATTGAAATGTGTAACACATATTTTCTTAGTAACTTTACCAATAAGAATTAGTTACTTTTTAATAATCATTAAATTTTTGTTTAACCCTAATAAAGGCATAATAATAATTTATATTTTTAATTAGTATCATATATTACTAGTATTTATGTTTTAAAACTCTGAAATGATGATGATAATCTAACATCATTCCTATAGGTGGTTGAACCAACCCAAATAAGAATATTTAATACTATTGAATGAGTATGATTACAAAGTTATATTTTGGAAAAAACCATCTAATATAAGAATAATTAGGTTAATAAAATATCCAAAGAGTGGTGGATATGATTAAGGAACAGTGAACATGAGTGAATTTTTTTTTAATTATGGAGAAGAACGGGATACTTACTTTGATATAATCACTCCTTATTGTAATGAATTCCTTTGTAATAAAGGATTTAAGACTCCCTATTTTGACTAGAAACTACAAAAAAAGTGATGGTAATATAATGTAAAAATAGGTTTTAGGATTAAATGGAAACTGAAGGAGGTAAAGTGTTTTAAATGGGTATAGGAGGGGTCCTTTTATAGATTATTCTGAGGGGAATATTTTCAATTTCTCATTAAATAATGGATAAATAAGTTCATATTAACTTTGAAAGGGGCCCATAAATAGAAAAAACAATGGTGGATGAGATTCCCTCAATTATTAATGTGTATTTTTATTTTCAAATGTTTTATGGAATTTTTTTATTATTTATTTTATTTTATCATATTTATTATATATCGAAGTAATTCACTATTCACCTTGGTGACTTATTTTTTGACAAAAAATGAAATTGACCATATTACCTATTTTTTACATGTTAATATAAAATCATAATACAATTTATTGAACTCAAACTCTATATATGAGGAATTTAGTTTTAAATAAAAATTCATAATACTTTTTTAGAAAATTACTTGAAAAAATAATGTATTTTGTAAGGAATTATTATATTATATTTTATTATCATTCTATAATAATTTAATAGATGTTAATTATTAATTATATATGTTAAATGTATTATTTATAATACATTATAAATTTTTATGATAATATTATATACCCATTGGCTATATGTATTCCCCAAGGTCATATATATTTCCAATAGACATATACCACTCATATTATCATTTTTGATACCTATATATAACAATACATACATATATAAAATTAATTAATCATATTAATTTATTTATCTCTCATAATTTATATCATTTATAATATTTTTTCTTCTTTATATTGTTATAATCTATTGTATGATCTTCATGGAAAACCACAAGGATAAATATTTCAAAATTATAGTCTTTTTATTTTCATATGGATTTATACCACTTTTATGTACAATAATTTTATTTTTTATAAATTTCTTATAATATTAATGTTCAATATGTTATAATATTATTTCATAACGAAATAAATTAGATATTATTTTAGCTCAGTGTTTCATATTAAATAATTTATTTATGAAAAAAAGTTATTAAAGTAATATTAATAAAATATGGGGTGTTACACAACAATATTTATTAATATGAGTTGATCTTCTTAATGAAAAAACTATTTTAGATCTAAAAAACAATTCATTAATTGAATGGTTTATATCTTCATGGGTTATTATTTGAGTGAACATATTTCTATATTGTGAAAATGTCTAATGAGATGATGACAAGGAAGTAAATAATTTAGTACATTCATTAGTAATGATGAAAAATGTGATTCAAGTATACAAACTATTTGATGTAAGATATTCAATATTATTATTTTTTCTATTAATAATGTCCTAAGAGACACAATGTTTGGGGGGTGATATATGATGAATTACAATGAGACACAATGTTTGGGGGTGATGTTTGGAAAACCCTTCCTTTGGTAAAGAATTATTAATGGTGATCGAGAATAAACTAGGGAATGATGTTCAACCCTATTTTATCATGTCTTTCGGTAAATGGAAAAAAGTTTTACTTTGATCTTCTGGGCTAAGGCTAAAGGTGAAAAGGATATGTACTTGTAATTCTATCACACCTATGGTAATGAATGAGAATATTGTAAATGTTGAAATGTTATCAGTATATGACATGGGGTTACATGATAAAATTTTATACATGCCCTTAATGAGTTTCTTATAATTGTTCCCCATTATATAGTTATTAACTTCCATAAATTATTTCATATAAGTCAGGGTAATTACCTTCAATATGGATTCCTTCTTATCACTTGGTAAATAAACCAACCTCTTTGTATTGGTTTAAGGTAGAATTTTCCAGGTTCTAGGTAACTCTCAATTGGGTGAGACATCTTATTATCCCTATAGTCTAATCATGATATTTTTTGGTTGGATAGTAGTGCATATTGGAGGTTATGAACCATAGAACCCTATATTAGTCCTTTATTCAAACATTATACCATCATTACTATATATTATTAGTTTAACCTTAGGGAAAATTGGTTTCTAGGATTTTCAAGTTATAATGGGATGATTATTTGGATTCATATTTTTCTCATTTGAAAAAACCATAAGGATTATATAATAATGCCTCTAGTATTATTTATGTGTTCGAATATATAATTTCATTTTGATATTGGGTTCCAAATTCAGGAGTTTATGGGATCACTATTTGTAAAATATTTACATGTTATTGATTTGAATAAAAATTTAGTTTATTTCAAAGGATCACTATCTATTTATTTCAAAGTACATGATCATAAACAATCAAAATTTCATGTAAATTTTAGATAATTATGGCATGAGAGGATATGAATTCTTGTATTTATATCCAACCTATTAACACCCCTATTGACCTTCCCATGGAATATAATCAAATATGGGCTAGGAATTATCCAAGTATTGTGCTAAAATAAAAAGTTTTTTATATGAGTGAATCAACGTTCATGTAGTAATTAAAGAATAAAATTATATCTTATATAATAACAAAGAAGGAATTACATTCATGTAAATGATCAATATGAAGTGAGAGTTCTCATCATGATTTTTTTTCAAGGATAAACATTGATGTTAACAAAAAAAAAATTGATTTTTTTTTTCTAATTTAAGAGGGGCCTTGGAAGAAAAGGACCAATGACAACCTTAATGAATTAAACTATGAAATTGAGTTTTTTTTGTTATCAATGTATGAAATATAAATTTTTTAACTCTTTTTGATAATATAATTATGATGTTATAATTCAAGGATACAAGATATATTCAGCTCCCGTAATTCATAAAAAATAGGAAACTACCCTAGATGATTTCAACACTTCCATTAGATGGATAATTTCATAGGAATCTTATACTACCCTAGAATATATTATTTTAACCCTAATTATCCCATCTTATGTGACATAAAGTCCCTTTTTCATGATCACCCACATCACAACATTTATACTAATTTTGAAAGAAAAAAAATTATATCCATGATACTATTGTATATAATCAAACAATGAGGAAGAGAACGTGAAAAAGAACCATGATTAAATCATATAAACCACTATAAGGGAAATACTTGGAACAACTGATTGACTATAATTGGTCTTAATTAGTTTAAATTTTATTTTTTTATTATAAATAATTTTACTCCCATAATCAAAATAATTTGAATACCAATAAATAATGGGAAAATTGAGAAGGATACCTCTATATAACAAAAAATATTGATCATATTGCATGATTCATGGAGAAAATTATATAACAACTAAATATGGAATGAAGTAAAATAATTTTGACTTATGTATTGGATATCCCTTTAGTAAATGGAGATAATTAAAGTTGAGTTTTTTTTCTAAAAATAATAATTGTAGAGCTATCCTAAATATGGATAATATTTGAAAAAATTTAGAAATAATGCAATGAAATAGACTTGAGGGTTGAATAACTATAAATAGTGTCTAAATAAAAAATTATAAATAGGTGGATCATGAATTATTAATTGATTATTCCCACTAAGGATTGAAAAACTATGAGGATTAAACTAACTATATTTTATCTATATTTTTCTTCTACTTCGTTCTCTACAAGTCTATTATAGAAAGGCACTAAGTTTTCGATATTAATCCCTTTATTAATCCATTAATAGAATAATCATTTTTATGGGAAATTTACTAACTAAAATACTTAAGTCTATTCTTATATTGATGTATCTATTAATGTATTTCTCCCTATAAATATAAATTGTTTATTTCCCTGAATAATATCTCCAAATTACGAAAAAAACATACAAATATAAATATAAATAAAATTAAATCCATTAGAACATTTAATAATGATGGAATTAATAAATCAAGTTTCAAATTTCAATATTTAATGATGAAATGGTTTTATCAATCAATTATCATTTATAAAATTCGCTCTCAAACAGGTACAAGAAAAATATATAAGTTGAGTATGTGTCATAACTATAGGATAAGGTCAGTAATTTAGATAAAAGATGAAAGGAACTTGAATTTATCTCAGAACTGTGATCCTTAATGAGTATAAAATGTCAATATATATATACATATCACATATGATATCACCATGGGAAAATGTTTTTCAATTTGGATAAGAAAGTATGAGTGGGATAAGATAAATTAAATAATGAATAGGATTTACTATGGGTTTGACAATGTTAAAAAAAGTTACGAATTCTCTTTAAATTATATGATTATGCTAATTTATTCTAATTATATGAACTAATATATGTAATATATAGAAGGTACTCAATTTTTTTCAAGATTTATAGATCTTTGAACATATTTTAAAATGTTTAGTGCTAAGTGTCCATCCCTAAAATCATGGTGAATTTTTGTTTTCTTTTATTATATATATATTTCATAATCCATGAAAGGAATTTATTATGGAATGATGAATTGAATTTTTCTAGGGATACCCTTTGTAGGTTTTAAACCTAATATGTTTTTTCTCTTTTACTTATATTTTATTCTCTAACAATTCCCTATTCCATGAAGGGTTTTAGTTTTGTGATAAATGTCTATGATTATACTCATTTATCACAATAAGGCTATGTATCTTCTTAAATTTCATTTTAAGGTATTTTTTGTTGGTAAAAATGGGTGGAAAGATTCTAAGTTCATGCGACCTTTACTAAAGTCTTTTAATGATTAATTTTAAGAAAAGTTTACATAAATTGTGGTATAACGCTCTTAGATAATGGTAAAATCCAACAAAACATGAATAATGAACCCAATATGTATGTAAAAAACATCAACGGAAAACATACATCTAGTTTATGGACATCCTACTTACTTTAGAGGGTGTCACACATTTTATGTTCATGTGACACTATGTATAATTACAAAAAATGGGTTTAATAGTTATAAAACATAATTAACCCAACATGAATTATTTTGAATTGGGATTAATGACCAAAGATTGGGAAATTTTGTCTATGGATGAGATGATGGGTCTATTTAGGTAGTGTTATAACAAAATGGTATAATGAGAACTAGGAATTATTTTGATGTCTTTGAATATAGAGGTGTTATATGGTGTAAATATAAAATTATGGAATTTCAATTAGATGTGATGAAATGAAAATAGATAAGCTATGAAAACTACTGATTAGATAAATATTCCAAGGCAAACCACTAAAACAGTTTAAATGATAGGTTTGAATATAATATTATCTAGGCATATGAGGTTTTTAGGACCAATAGGGGCCTATATACCCTGAGAGGGGGGGTGAATCAGGGTATGGATATTCTTTTTCAAAATTATTCCTGCCCCACTAGATCTTGACCTCTTTATTACAAGTGTCACTTTGTTTGATCTTGTGTGTAAACTATGATCACTTCTTTACTTATTTATCTAATGATGATGCTTTGAATTCTATGCAGGTAAGAAAACGGACAGACACATAGAATTTTACTTGGTTCACCCTCACTGGGCTACATCCCAGGAGCATACGCCGACAAGTTTCCGTTCGTACCAAATTCAACTATTCTTCACTAGATGTGGATAAAAAGTTCGGGCTAGATCACTTCTATGCCCATGCTCACTGCCTTTACAAAGTTTAGGGTCAACTCACTGCTTTCCCAAGGGTCACTCCCTTTTTCTCTCTCTCTGGATCACTACTGGTGGAGAGGATCACCTACTTCCTCTTCCTTTTCTCACTACACTAGGAAGGGATCCATTCACAGTTTATAGACCTATACATCTCTTCATTATCACTAATGAATGCATCCTCAACTGTTGATAGATGCTCTGTTGAAGTCCAACTTTCATCCAATTATGAATACCTCTTTTCCTCTTAACCACTGGGCAATTCACTTTGGAAACACCTTCGCAAAGCACCCTACTTCGCGAGGCTCCCAATTTCTCCAAGCTCAAACAAACCTTCACGAAGCTCATGCCTTTTCGCGAAGCACTCTCGCGAAGAACTACTACGAAGCACAAGTCATTGCAGTGCAACTTCCCTTGCGAAGCTCCCTGAGCCAACGCAGAGCTCGCAACTTTCACAGAGATACAATAGCCGCCGCGAATCTCTTCTTTCGTGAAGCACACAGGGTACGCGAACTACCTTCGGGAACCAAGAGCAAATGATTTTCTCTGAAAATTCTCTCTACTTCTCTCGAGGGGGTCGGCCTTTATTTATAGGCAATTCCACCGGCCCTCGACCTTTCCGCACGAAGTCAATGCCACGTCATCGCCAATCGTGATGCTTCGAAGTTTCCGCCGGAATTCTGTCCAAATCGCGAAGCACCTCGGAAATTTTCGGATCATGGAGCTCGTCGTAATTGTGGAGAATTACCATCAACATTCATTCACACCTTTGCCTCAAAGCTCCCTCACAAATCCCTTCACCGCCGCGATGCGCTTCAACTCTGCCGTTCGCGAAGCTTTGACGTAATCACGAAGCATCACCGCCTCCATTTTTCTGGTCTTCGCGAAATCCAATCCATGCATCCTCTATTTTCGAAATTCATGCCTTTTCCATATAAAAATATGATCTTCATGGATATCCACTTTTCGTGATGCTCACCAAACTTCAAATTTTGGACCCCAAAAATTTGGCAATCACTGGGAAACGGCGCCACCTTGTACTGTTCTTTTGTACCGCCTCCAGATCATCCATTCCTTTGTCATCATTCTTTGTCAACATGGATTGTCAACAACTTCTAGGGAACTCGACAATTCTCCATGGAAACCTGCTTTTTCAACAAACACAATCAACCCAAAAATACTGTAATGTTACCTTGAGGGATTTTTTCCCAACAATCTACCCCTTTGGGTTTGTTGGCAACTCTTTATAACTCTTCTCAGAATGATTTTCTACTCGTTGATACCTCACTGAGTCTTCTTCTAGCCGATACCACCATTCGCCTCTTGCGATTCTGATAGCATTCAAGGATTCACTTAACATGTACTCTAGGCCCACATGAGCAATGCTCAGCGTGAGAAACAAGAGTAGTATGAAAAGTTCATCAATGAATCACTTAATGTCAAACACCCATTTTTGATTCCAACCTGATACCAATTCTTAAATTGATACCAATTTTTGAACCACACTGATACCAATTCATGATAGCTGGAAACCTTCTCTCACCATTCCAACACCACTGTTATGCTTTCATCACGATCCTGAGTTGTCGTGATTTCTATGTTTTGATCGATCACTTCTAGCATCGTCAGATTTAATACTCTCCCCCTATCTCATTGCACTCCCCCTATCTGGTTGCTCCACCTGTCAACTTCTCCCCATATCATTCATGATTTATCAAATCTCCACATTGTCTCCCCCTTGAACAATCACTATTTTCTCCCCCTTTGTCAATGAACCCAAATGTAACCCCTTTGCAGTCTGTAATAGAGTAGATAACACATCAACACATTAGGGAAAAACACATCATACCTCGAGGAGAGGTGGGGGGGGGGGGGTCCGCATCCACACTATTTCAAGTGCGGGGAGTCGACTGAACTCCTAAAGCCTGTCTATGTCTTTCGAATGCTTCCTTGGGTAAGGCCTTTGTCAGAATATCTGCAACCTGTAACTCTGTAGGCACATACTCCAACTTCACAAGCCCTTGCTCGACTTTCTCCTTGATAAAATGATATTTTATCTCAATGTGATTTGTCCTTGAGTGATGAACTGGATTTTTTCTAAGATTGATAGCACTTGAGTTATCACACTGGATTCTGATAGGAGACTTTACTTCAACTCTCATATCATCAAGCTGTTGCTTCATCCATAATAACTGTGTGCAAGCTTGAGTGGCCGCAATATACTCAGCTTCTGTGGTGCTTAATGAAATGCAATCCTGCTTCTTTCTTAACCAAGAAATACATAGTCCGCCAAGATAGAATGTACCTCCAGATGTTGATTTCCTGTCATCCGCTGAACCGTGCCAGTCTACATCAGTATATCCCAACAACTCTGTCTGAGATTTATCGTTATATGTCAAGCCAAAGTCCACCGTGCCCTTGATATACCAAAGTATTCTTTTCACTGCGATCATGTGACTTTCCTTGGGATTACTCTGATATCTCGCTACTTGGCATGTGGAGAAAACAATATCATGCCTTGTCGTAGTCAAGTACAACAGACTTCCAATAATTTTCCTGTATTCTGTGATATTAACTGCATTTCCATCCTCATCTTTTGATAATTTCATCCCGGTAGCAACCAGAGTTTTCATCTCCTTCGAATTTTCCATGCCAAACCTTCTTAACACCTCCTTGGAATATTTGTATTGAGAAATGAATGTTTCATTACGTCCTTGTGTCACCTTTAGACCAAGGAAAAATGTTAGCTTTCCAATCATTGAAATTTCAAACTCATGTTTCATGAATTCGGAAAACTATCTGCACTAAGCTTCATCCGATCCACCAAATATTATGTCATCGACATAGACCAACACCGTCATCCTTTGATTACTATTGTTGTTGAAATAGAGATTGTAATCAACTCCACCATGCTGGAAACCATGCTTCTTCAAGTACTGATCAAGCCTTGAGTACCATGCTCTTGGCGCTTGTTTCAGCCCATACAATGCCTTCTTCAGCCTGTAAACTTTGTTCTCATCCTCATGAATGAGAAAAGCATCTGGCTTCTCAATATATACCTCCTCTTCCAGAACACCATTCAAGAATGCGGATTTGACATCCATCTGGAACACTTTGAACTTTTTTTGCACTGCTATGGAAAAAAATAATCTGATTGTCTCCAGCCTTTCAACCAGTGCAAATGTCTAATCAATATCTATTCCCTTTATCTGGGAGTATCCCTTGCACACTAGCCGTGCTTTTTTTCAAATCACTGTGCCATATTCATTCATCTTGTTGTGATAGACACATTTAGTCCCGATGACATTCTTGTCTGCTGGCCTTGTAACAATCTCCCATGTCTGGTTCTTCTTGATTTGATCAAGATCATCATTCATAGCCTGAACTCAGTTCTCATCTTCAGCTGCATCGAAAAAACATTTCGGCTCCACCTAAGATAAAAATGATGTTTGCTGTAATGACTTCATTATTTGAGTTTGAACTGGATCTGTCTGATCACCAATTATATTCTGCGTATCAATTCCAGCTCGACTCTTTGGCTTCCTGGCAGACGCAAACTTGACACTTTCTTGTTCATCATCAATATCTTCTTCTGAGTCAGCTTCTGCCACTTCTACTCCCCCTGTGTCGCTTACCTCATTAACATTTTCATCCAAAAACTATTCACTAGGTTGTTGAGTATTCTGTTCATTTTTGACTATAGTGACATCATTGCTCTCAACAATTTTTCCCAGCCTTTTGTTAAAGAATTTATATGCTTTACTTTTCCCTGAGTAGCCAAGGAATATCCCCTCATCTCCTCGTGCCTCAAACTTCCTGTGATTTTCTTTGTTGAGAATGAAACAATTACTTCCAAATATTCGAAAGTATCTCAATGTTGGATTCTTTCCATACCACAGTTCATACAGAGTCTTCCCTTGCTTCAGACACAAAAGAGACCTGTTCAAAACATAGACCGATGTCAAAACTTCTTCCTTCCAAAATTTCTCTGGTAGGTCTTTATCAATAAGCATCATTCTAGCCATGTTATTGATGATCCGATTTCTCCTTTCAACCACTCCATTCTGTTGGGGAGTTCTCACTAATGAAACTTGATTCTTTATCTCGTGTTTCTCGAGATAGTCTTCAACTTGACTGTTTATGAATTCTGTACCGTTATCAGTACGAAACTTCAGAATTTTCTGCCCAAGCATCTTTTCTGATTCCCTCCTATACTACTTTATGCAACTGAACACCTCTGTCTTATTGGTAATTATGAATACCCAGGCCATTCTACTATAATCATCAATGAAAAGGACATAGTACCTTTTCCCATTTATAGCTCGTGGTTAAATAGGTCCATATAAGTCATCATGTACCAATTCGATCACTCTGGATGATTTATGTTCCTTTGGACTGTATGTTTTTCTGATGATCTTCCCTTGTTGACAAGCATCGCATGTATGAGCACGATCACGTGATATTTTGGGAAGGTCTCTAACAGCATCACACTTTACCATATCCTCCATAGATGGTTGGCATAGATGACCAAGTCGCTTATGCCATAGCTGGTTTTCTTCCTCTCTGGATAAAAGGCATGTATCTTCTTCCCCACCTACAAGGTAGAGATTTCCCTTTGTCCTTTTTCCCCGAAGAACAACTGCTCTATCTTTTCCTTTCACAACACACATCTTCTTGGTAAATCGGATAGAGTGCCCAGAGTCACATAGTTGACTGACACTAAGTAAGTTATAACTAAGACCCTCTACTACCAAGACATCAACACGTCTCATTTCTTTGCCCCCAAACTTTGCTTTCCCTGAGCCAATAATCTTTAGGCCTTCATCGTTTCCAAAATTTACAACTCCTTCTTTGTCATATTTTATGCATGTAACAAGATCCTTATTGCCTGTCATGTGTGATGTGCAACAACTGTCAAGGATCCATACACCAGAACGATCTGATGATTTAATGGCAATCTCCGCCACCAAGGCCTTCTCATTTTTCTTCTTCTTGGTCCATACTTTTTCTTTCACACTCGGCATGGATTGAGAATTCTGTTCCTTCTCAGAGTATGATAGACCAACCTCATCTTGCAAAGCCGCAAATCTATTCTTCATTTTCAACTCACCTGTCAGTTTATTGATCTGCTGCTTGAGAACATTTTGATTCTACTTTGGAAGATTTATCTGAATGGTCGAAGTACAGTACCTATCCATGTTCCCAAATCCTCCACACCAAAAACAATGTCCTTCAAAATATGTTCTGGAAAACCGTTCTCTGTTTGGCTGCCACCATTGTTCTTGTTCCCTTTGATATCTCTTGGCTATGGAACACACATACTGTGAATTTCCCATCTTCCCACAACAATAACACCTTATATATGGTGCATTCCTTCGTGAAACTTCAGCACTCCAAGTTTCCCCTTGGGATCTATGAATATTCTGAATTTTCTTTGTGCCCAAATCAATCTTCAATCTCGGGACAGGTGCTTGCGGTCTGACTTCAATTGCCACTGATTTTTCTTTATGATCAAGCCCTGAACCAGCCTTAACAATTGAGCTCAATTTCTACTTCTTTCTTGATGAACTACTGGGATCCTCTTTCATCTTTTCAGTATTCGGAATTATCTTCTTTCCCAAGAATGTAATGGGAATCAAAGGCTTTTCCTCGTCTTTAACTTTTCTCTGTAGACCGGCAACTTCTTCTTCAAGCTCTTCGATACGCTTGACGTGATCTTTCACTTTTCTGTTCAAGCCATCGATCTCCCTTTTCTGTTCTTCAATCTTGATCTTATTCTCACTAACTGATTTTGAGTTCTCTGGTGTTGATAACTTGAGTTTTTCAATTTCTTCCATCAACTCAGACTTCTCATATTCCTGCTGCTGCATATAGAGTTTGGCATCACGAATAACTTTATTGGCTTTCTTCGTTTTTTTCTCTCCAAACATCTATCTCCTCAAGAGATTCTTCCAATTCGACTTCCATATCAAATCTTCCTTCAACTTCATCTTATTCCTCTTCTCCAACGTCAGTTTCATCCTTTTCCTGAGAACTACCGACGATCGTAACCATAGCATTTTGTATATGATCTTTACAATTTTCAAACTCCTCAACCTCTTCATCCTCAGACTCATCTGAACTGTCTATTTCTTGTGAAAGAATATTCTTCTTCTTGAAGAAATTTCTCTTGAACTGCTTCTTCCCTTTCACATAGGCTGAATATTTCTTCTTGGGATTTTTAACTTCATCTTCATAATTTTCTTCTTGAAACTTTTTGGGGCATCTTGCAGCAAGATGACCAACCTTTCCACATCGAATGCATGATTGTGGAAGTTTCCCTTTAAACTTTCCTTTTCCTCTTTTCAGATTTGAAGAAAGGAATGACATCAACTCATCTGTCTCTTCTTCCTCCTGAGAATCTTCAACAGTGAGATTCTTCATGGCCTTAAATTCCACCTCTTTGGATTTCCCCTTTTCCACAGCGTCGTTGTCATCATTTCTCATTTCATATGCAACAAGAGTGCTGTGCAGGTTATCCAATGTCAGATCTTTCAGATATTTATCTTCCAAAACAGAAACATTCAGATTGAACCGAGGTGGAAGTTTTCTCAAGATTCACTTTATAATTTTAATTTCTTCGATAATCTCACCAAGACCTGGCATGTCTTTTACCACAACATTTACCCTGTCAAAGAATGCATCAACAGACTCATTCGGGTTCATCTTCAGATCTTCATACTTTTTCCACATAACTTGTAGCTTTGCCTCTCTGACCTTTGTATCTCCTTCATATATATTCAATAGCTTTTCCCATATGGAACGTGACGTTTTGCATGACATCACCTTTGTATAGATAGGATTGGATAGAGCTCCCCCTAAGGCATTAATTGCTTTGGCATCTTCATCCAACTCTCTACGTTCAGCTTCTGATAATGCGCCACTATTAATATCAGCTGTTATGGCATGCATTACTGCTGTGAATACATCCATTCCCAAAGATTGGAAGTAGTGTTGCATCCGATTCTTCCACAGCTGAAAGTTGTTCCCGTCGAAGATCGTAATCCCTTTATGATTGGTGACCTCCATTGAGAGAAGAACTAATATCAACCTCTCCCTCTGATACCAATTGTTAGGACTAATAGGGGCCTATATACCCTGAGAGGGGGGTGAATCAGGGTATGGATATTCTTTTTCAAAATTCTTCCTGCCCCACTAGATCTTGAACTATTTATTACAAGGGTCCCTTTGTTTTCTCTTGTGTGTAAACTATGATCACTTATTTAGTTATTTATCTAATGATGATGCTTTGAATTCTATGCAGGTAAGCAAATAGACAGACACATAGATTTTTACTTGGTTCACCCTCACTGGGCTACGTCCAAGGAGTATACGCCGACAAGTTGCTGGTCGTACCAAATTCTACTATTCTTCACTAGTTGTGGATACAAAGTTCGGGCTAGATCACTTCTATGCCCATGATCACTGCCTTTACAATGTTTAGGGTCAGCTCACTACTTTCCCAAGGGTCACTCCCTGTTTCTCTCTCTCTGGCTCACTGCCGGTGGATAAAAAGTTTGGGCTACATCACTTCTATGCCCAGGATCACTGTCTTTACAAAGTTTAGGGTCAGTTCACTGCTTTCCCAAGGGTCACTCCCTGTTTCTCTCTCTCTGGCTCACTACCGGTGGAGAGGATCACCTACTTCCTCTTCCTTTGCTCACTGCACTAGGAAGGGATCCATTCATAGTTTATAGACCTATAGGTATCTTCATTATCACTAATGAATTCATCCTCAACTGTTGATAGATGCTCTGTTGAAGTACAACTTTCATCCACTGATGAATACCTCTTTGCCTCTTAACCACTGGGCAATTCACTTTGGAAACACCTTCGCAAAGCACCCTACTTCGCAAGGCTCCCAATTTCGCCAAGCTCAAACAAGCCTTCGCGAAGCTCCTGCCTTTTCGCGAATCACTCTCGTGAAGCACTACCGCGAAGCTCAAGTCATTGCAGTGCAACTTCTCTCGCGAAGCTGACTGAGCCAACGTGGAGCTCGCAACTTTTGCGG
The DNA here is from genome assembly GCA_963277665.1 of Viscum album. Lineage (NCBI taxonomy): Eukaryota > Viridiplantae > Streptophyta > Magnoliopsida > Santalales > Viscaceae > Viscum > Viscum album. The sequence goes on along the minus strand of OY728123.1, from coordinate 607,863,399 downwards.
AGCTACAATATCCGTCATGAATCTCTTCTTTTGCGAAGCACACAGGCTACATGAACTACCTTCGCGAACCGAGATCAAATGATTTTCTCTGAAAATTCTCTCTACTTCTCTCGAGGGGGTCGGCTTCTATTTATAGGAAATTCCACAGACCCTCAACCTTTCCGTACAAAGTCAATCCCACGTCATCTCCAATCGCGAAGCTCCGAAGTTTCCGCCGGAATTATGTCCAAATCGCGAAGCACCTCGGAAATTTTCGGATCGCGGAGCTCGTCGTAATCGCGGAGCATTACCATCAACATTCCTTCGCACCTTCACCGCGAAGCTCCCTCACAAAGCCCTTCACCGCCATGATGCGCTTCAACTCTGCAGTTCACGAAGCTTTGACGTAATCGCGAAACATCACCACCTCCATTTTTCCAGTCTTCGCGAAATCCAATCCATGCATCCTCTCTTTGCAAAATTCATGCCTTTTTCCATATAAAAATATGATTTTCATGAATATACACTTTTTTCAATGCTCACCAAACTTCAAATTTTGGACCCCAAAAATTTGGCAATCACTGGGAAACGGCGCCACCTTGTACTGTTCTTTTGTACTGCCTCCAGACCGTCCATTCCTTTGCCATCGTTCTTTGTCAACATGTATTGTCAACAACTTCTCGGGAACTCGACAATTCTCCATGGAAACATACTTTGTCAACAAACCCAATCAACCCAAAAATACTTCAATGTTACCTTGAGGGATTTTTGCCCAACAAGGTTAGAGAATCTTTTCCTTAAGATAAGTGTATATCATTGGATTAATATAATATAATTTTATATTTATATCATGCACTATAACTATATTTAAGGGGCCCTTTTAGACAAGATATACTCATTACCAATATTCATGATAAGTTCTTGGTAATTCAAACACTAAAAATATGAAGCATAGAAAGGAAGTGTTCAAAGATAATTTTATTTTTATGACCCATTGATAATTATATTTAATTAAATAAAAATTCTAAAGGGGTGATAAGAGTGGGTGAGAAGTTATGGTTGTCCCTAGGATTTTATATCAAAGTATTTATATATATCTTATGTGAATATAAATCAATAAACATGTAGTTCTATAAATGTTTCCATTTTTATTCAAGAATAGGGTCATATGAGAAAGCATAATCTTAATTGGTATACTCATACATTATAATGGTGTGAGTGGTATAAATAAAGGAATGAAAGGGTTGTTTGTAGTCATAACAGTGATCAGAGATCTGGGTTCTATTAAATTCAATTCCATTGTAAGGCTTACCTAGAAAACATGATGTGAAATATCATCCTATACATTGAAATAGTATGAAAGGGGTGATTTTAAATCTGTTCCAAGGATAAGAGATCTTAATGTTGATTTATATATTATAGTAAAATAAATCAATCAACATGTAGTTAATAGAAGGGGATGTTAAATCCTAGTATAGAGATTCTAGGGAAAACCCAATACGAATTCACATACCATAGACCTAGAGGGTTTTAATGATAGGGGAAATGGGATGTATTCATTATTGGTTAATTGAACCATAACATTAGATATGAAATATATTGTTATATCTATCAACAAACTCTTAAAAATATCAAGATCATGCATAATGGAATTTTTATAGTTGGATTTTATATAGAACTGTCCACTCCAAGGAGTTTAGGGTAATATGAGTTGGAATATATATTGTGAATTTTATGGTCATATAATAGGGAATATAAACCATATAGTTTAAGGTATGTGTTATGGGAATTATATCTCATATTTTAGGTTCATGTTATAAGGACCTTTTATTATGATGTATGGAGTCTCGTGATATGGGATTAATGAATTTGATGTATGAATATATGAAGTATTTCTTTATAATATTCACATTTCTAAGAGGTGTTATATGATCTCTATCCACTTTCATGAGGCAAAATTATTCATCAGGGAAGACATTGAGTATGATGTGAGGTATTTACTTTATAGATTTCAATTTTGATGGTTTCTTCTCAGGTATCATCGATTTATATAAATATAACACCTATTATACTTAGAAAAATGATTGGAGATAAACTTTCACAATGAATGATAAAGATATGTGATTTTGATACTCAACTTCATAAAAAAGGATCTATGATTTCTCATCCTTATTCAATTAGTGATAGATAGATAATCTAACCATAGATAGCTGAACCTCAATAGGAAACACTATTTTTAGTCACATATACTAGTGAATATTAGGTCACTTGTTTAGGGGTATGGGTGGTGGTGTGGTAATCATAAAAATATTTGAGGAGTTTATTAGGACCATACTTATTATCACTATCCACCATTTTCTATTAGATATTATATATAGTCTTATCAAAGGATTATATCTATCCATCTATAGACACAATGTAGTGATATGAATGACTAAAGAGGTTATTGTAACCCAATTTTTTTTACAACTCAAATGTATAGAAGTTTATGCCATTTTCTATAAGGATCGTGTGAGGAACTCATACTCATGTGACGATACTATATTTTCCAACATTTATCATTATTTTTTCACTATACCCATTAAGTACCTAATTTAGCCCATATAGAAAATAAATATATGGTAGTGATGATGAATTTTAATTTCTTGATGTTCGATAGAGGGCATTGAACCAAAACATCTACCCCAAAAAATATATAAAATGGACAATATTATTTGGAAGTGTGAAATAAATATCGGTGATAATTAACAAATTTACTGTACACTTAACATGCATGAAACATTTTTATGAGTTCTATGTAATCATGTATTATAGATGTCCAAAAATACCCAATACATCAGATTTAATAAAAGAGATTGGTTATTGTTTGAGTTGCACCATATGTACCAACATGAACTTTATGTATAACCATTAGGGTTCCTTCTCCTTCAAAGAAGTTGAGAAAGGTTTCACCAAAGCCTCATTTTTATTATATCTCATGGTAATACATGTAGTTACATAGAACAAACACTACCAAAAAACATTAATTAGTGATGTTTTTTTGCATTAATGACTTTTTAGTACATCACTAATTTATTTACTGATGTTTTTGAAAAAGATAAATAAATGATGTGTTGTAAATTTAGTGACATTTAAAAATTCCGCGAATCTAGAAAATTTTATAAACATCGCTAATTGGTGACATTTATAAATGTAGCTATATTTGTGATATATATAAAAATTTCTAAATTAAAATTTTTTATAAAAATTTCTATTCTGTGACACATCATATACTGACATTTTTCAGAAATATTGGTAGATAAACATTTCTAATTTTGTCGACATTTATACACGTTTCTATTTAGCAGCACCTCATTTGTGGACATTTTTTAGAAATGTTGGAAAATAAATGTCTCTAATTTAGTGACGTTTATAAACGTTTTTTATTTAGAGATGCCGCATTTTTTTGACATTCTTTAGAAATGTCGGTAATATTATTTATTACATTCATAATTTTTTTAAAAGTCATAATTTTCTTTAAAAATGTAAATTATTTTTTAATTTCATTTCTGATGAAATTGTTCTTAAAATTTAAATTATCTTTTTCTTTATTTCTAGAAAATTAGTTGATCCCCCCTTTTCTATCCTCCTACATACATCTCTCAACGACACACTCCGTGTTTCGACGACATAGTTTTTTTTTGTTTTTTTATCGGCGACACAATTGTTTTTAATTTAAATTGTTTTTTTCTATATACACATATCAGTTTTTAAAATATCAATATATATATATATATAATTTTTTATATTAATACACATATATTAATATTAATATATATATATATATGTTTATATTTTATGTTGTATGTATATATAAGTTTATATTATATATATTTTTATTTTTATATTTTTCATATATATTTATATTTTATATTATGAATATATATATTTATATAAACTGTATGTTTATATTTTATATTTTATATGTATGTTTTTATGTGTGTTTATATGTCTAGGTTTATATTATATTATATATACATGTTTATATTTTATGTTTATATTTTTTTGTATATATATATCTTTATATTATATATACATATGTTTATATTATATATATATTTTTATATTATATATATATAATATTATATTTTATGTATATCATATGTTTATATTAATATATATATGTTTATATTATGTATATATATGTTTATATATATACATGTGTTTATATATATGTGTGTGTGTGTGTGTATAAATATATATGTGCATGTATATGTATATATAATTATAATTATTATTATAATTATATATGTTTATAATTCGCCACATTTTAAAACACTTGTAAAAATGCCACTAAAATAGCCACATTTTTTAACAAACATAACTAAATTTAAAATATTTATGTGTGTTTATATATAAATATATGTGTATCTATATATTTAAATATTTATATATGTGTGTTTGTGTCTGTTTATATATATATATAAAGATATATATTTATATACATGTGTCTGTGTTTATATATATATATATATATCTAAATATATATTTACATCGATGTAGGGAAAATGAACTCTATAAGTATATATATATATAGCGATGGCTCCTGAAAAATGTCCCAAATTTAGGGACGTTTACAAAAAACTTATCTAAATTATCGATGTTTCTTGAAAACATAGCTAAATTAGCGAAATTTTGTAAAAACATGGGTAAATTAGTGTTGTTATTGTGGAAACATCGCTAATTTAGCTATGTTTTCCGGGAAATTTGATTAATTTAGTGATGTTATTCATAAAACGTTACTAATCTAGAAACTTTGTTCTAAAAATGTTGTTAATTTAGTGATTTTTTTTCATGAATCATCACTACATTAGCGAAATTTGTGGGAAACATTACTAAATTTCTGACAATTTTAGGAAGCATCACTTAATTAGTGACATTTTTCCTGAAATGCATCTAAATGACCAACATTTTTTACGAAATATTAATAAATTTAGGATGCTTTTAGGAAACATCACTAACTTAGCAATTATTTTTAGAAAATGTGGCTAAATTAAAGTTGCTTCCTAAAAACTGTCACTAAATTTAAAAGTCAGTGACATTTTAAAAAGAGTCACTATATTACAGTTTTTTTGTAGTGAAGTTGTTTTACTTGTTGAGGAATGTTATCCTTCAAGGATCACTATTGTAAATAAAATACATTTTGGAGGAACAAAACTATTAAAGACATCCATATTTTTTCTATATCGATAATTAGGTATGAGGAGCCTACTTGAGCTAAGGTGTCATTAATTTCATATAACTCATTAATTTATTTACATATAAATGGAATCAACACACTTTAATGCACACTGGGAATAATTTTCTGATCAAGATATTAAATTGTGAGATCCATTTCCAGATTATCCAAAGCATACACTCAAGAATTATGTGAACTAAAAAAATAAAATTTCATAAGTTTGAATGGAAACCATGCCATTAATTATTATTTGTAGTCAATAAATGGCACTAATTTCTCTTTCGTGATAAAATATCCATTTTTTATCTTTAATCATAAATTTTGAGTCACCTTTGACATTCATTTGGGGGACTAGTATTTATGAAGAATGTTCTAAGCCTATAATGAGGGAATTATATTATACCTTATTATGAATCAATCCCTATAAATAAAATAAATATTATTTAAAGATCTTGTTTTCTGGAGATATAAATAAGATCTCTAAACCCACCTAGTTGAGTTTCAGGTATTACATCATCTTTTAAAATTTTTTAAGATCCAAGATAGGACTATGATAAATAAGTATATTATTAAAATAAACATCACACAACACATTCCATTTGATTACATCATCATATTATAATACAAAATGGAAAATTATATTCACTATAATACTTACAAATAATACTATAGAATAGATAAAAATATATGGAAACACAAAAATCTATAACTATTTTTGATCATACTATAAAAATAATGAAAAATATAAAAGATACATAGATATCCCAAGGAAATTAACATACGTGATATATAAACTTATAATATTATTTGAATTATAATGTAAGTTATAATATGATTTATTTATAAGAGGTAATACGATTGTTGGAACGATAATGTGACTGTTGTAATAGTAACTTCCCAATATGAAAGTTGTAATAGTAATATAAAATTTATATATAAAAGTTTATAATAAAAGATATAAAATCATTTTGTGATAAAACAAATAATAATTATTAATAATTTGAATTTCAATGAATTGTAATAAAATTGCAAACAAAAAACTTTGAGTAATTGAAAATTTATTAAACAAATTTATTTTTTGGTGAAATAAAATGATTTTGAAATACCCTAAAAGTTATATTTAATAACTATAGTTTTCATATAAAGGAAATTAATAGGAATTTTAATTTAAAATATTCATTTAAATCAATCTAATAGTGATTTTTTATAATTATTTATGACAATCGACTTTTTGGGTAAATAATAAAATATGGTATGAATATTTAGTATGTATTATGGATTTATTATAATGTATTTTTTAAATAGTTAATATATGAGAATCCATGCCAGATTTTTTTTATTAAAATAATTTATTTTAATTTATTAATATCAATTTTTAAATCTATCATAGAATTTACAGAGTCTAAAAATGTAATTAATATTTTAAAAATAGTTCTTTGTGAATAAAAGTCCTTTCTATGCCCAAAGTAATATTAAAAAAATGATTTTTTCTTCTCAAATTAATAAATGCTAAAAACTATTTTATAAATTTCCAACACTATGGATTAAGAAATGGGAAATACAACGGTATTTCATTTTCTACAACTGGATTTCCAAAGCTTAAGTCCAAAAATTAACAAACAATTCTGCTAAACATTTTTTAAATACGAGTCCATAATCCCATTCCTCTTCACATAGAAACCATTTAGTAGGGTTTTATTCTCTATTTCACTCTAAAAAATCCTTCAAAGGAGTTATAAGGTTTTAATTAATTCTGTCTTGTGTTCTATGAAGGTACATTACATGGTAATGGTTCATAGTATCCCCTTTTCTTTTCTTTTGTGTAATCCTTTCCAATTTCATTTATTTTCAATGTATAATCTTATTATGATTAATTGTTTTAAATTTATTATTATATTATGAATCATTTATTATCACCCCCCCATTTTACTACATTCATTAGTCATTATAATGCTAAATTAATTTCAGATCCAAAACCACCATTATCCAAATTCTAATATATGTTATGTAGTTTTCATAAAATGGACAGATTACTTATAAAAGGGGAATTTCACTAAGTATAAATGATGAATATTTATCTTTTGGAGGCTCTATTAGGTCCTTTGTAAATTAAACATGATTTTGGAAGAGTTTCACCATTTAAAAAATAGCATACTAACCTAGAACTTTCTCTTTAAGCGAATCTTGCATCCCTAATATATATCAAATATATGTGTCACATAATCCCAATTATTAGATGATAGTTTTCTATTTTATATTTGGTCTCATCCTATTCAAAAATATTATATCTAATTACTAATTCCTATTCATACCCTTATATGGTTAATGTATCCAACACAACCACTCCATTATTATCAATTTAATAAGAAAACATTCTATTTCATTGTGTGTATTCTATAGTTTCTTATTTAACTGATGGATATTCACCTAGATAAATATTTTAATCTATTTTATTTTTAAATCATGATATATATATATATACAATTTTATGGAATGATTATTGATTATTTAGTCTAGATTATGCAAGAGGTTCTTTTTGGAAGAATATATACTATATTGTTTATCCATTCTCTTTATATAATGGATGTGATGGACTTATTATGTGATAGGTGGGGCCTAAAATTATATATCCCCTCAAAGAAGTTTATATTTACCTTAATAAAATCTATTTTGGTTATTTAGTGTATGCTTACCCATTTATGTATGATATATTGGAAGAAGACCTTGATGACATTGTTATAATGTATGCCATTATTCTTTCCATCATTATGAGACAAGTTATTATTTTCTATGGGATTTTTTCATACCATTAATTTGTTATCTAGTATATATTGTGCTCATTTTATCAATTATCATGGGATCATTTTTTTATTTTTTCTTTTTAAATTATGTATGACTGGTTTATTACAGGTTATATTAAATTATACACTTCTCCTTATTGAGTGTTTGAGTCCACACCTTTATGTTGTTTACCATTTCACTAGGAAACTATGAATATTACTATGTGTGAATTAAGGATATGTATGAATAATTAATAATGTTTTTCTATTATTATAGTTTAATTTTAATTTATAATGAAATGTATTGATTATATATGTATCTAGTCTCCTAAGGCTAATAAAATGCTAGGTCTTGTGATTTTTATAACCAATACCACTGTATTTAAATAACAAAAACTATAAATTACTAGAGTTAGGGTGTTATAGTTGGTATAAATCTAAGTTTCTTATAATGCGACTAACCAAAATCCAGTATCCTAGTGACAGAGGTTATTTTTTTACGATTGTACAAATATAGTGGATCTAACAATTTAATAGCCTGAGAAAAAATTAATGTGTAATAGATTTTTATATTATATATAAAAATAAAAAAACATAATATGAAAACATGAAAACAATATAATTATCCTTGAGACCATTTTATCATATAAAGTACCTTTTTTTTTATTTTCTTGTGGAATAGTAAAACAATACAAATGGGTGAGCATAGATACCCAGTAAGGGGTAGAATATAGTAGAATCAATTAGTAATAATACATTATGGAATGAATAAATAATCCGGGTTATGCTATATCAAAAGGAAATGAATATATAAATAAATCCATCGATATAATAAAAATATATAAATTCATAGTTAAAAATAACTATTAAAATAGAAATAATATTTCACAATGTTAGACATCATAAATATATTGTAAAGGCCTTGTGCCAAGATGACTTATATAAAGGGTAATGACACTCCCATTACCCAATCTTAATTTTCTCATAAGACATACACATGCAGTGGGATGCTATATAATTATGGGACCCAACCATCACATAATTTTCCAATTTATTACATCACATATCAAAAGATTCCATAGTTTAATGTTCGAAGAAAGAACAACAAAAATACTTTTTTCAATTTCTCAAGGAGGTATATCGTACACAATTTTCCCTTATAGAAGTAAGAATTATAATGTATGAAATTATTTTCCCTCTAATACAAGAATTATTAATGATATATGAATTTTATAAGGTACAATTAAAATGAAATTATATAGAAAACCTTTATAATAGTTTGTAAGTAGAATATAGGTCATGCAAGCATATCCCCTGGGAGTGTCAAACTAGGTATGCAGCAAGGCCCGTTGCGATAGACCAAGTGAAAATTGAGTCAAATACCAATTTACCCATTCTAGGGTAATTACCCCTAGGTATAATATTTATTGATCCAAACCCACTTATATTTTCTAGAAAAGGAATTATTTTCTTGGAAAACCACACACACATTATATCACCAAAATTTTAGGATGATTTTGTGGTTATGGGATAGTTCAAGCACTATAAGAGCTTAGAAAAAGTATATAATGAGAGGGAGTAGGTAATATATCATTTGTAATAATTCCAATAGATGGTAATTAAATGGAACTAAATAATTTATATTTATATATAAATTATGTTTAAAATGAAATATAACAGTGGAATTCCAATTGAAAATGGAAGGGGGGGATTAGGGAAACCCTTACCTCTCTTGAGCTTCTTAGATTAGAGATGAACCTTAAAACCAAAAAACAAATACTTAAATATTAAACATAGAGAAATATAAGTGAATCCTTGGGAGGTATATAATGAGATATAAGTGAATTAGGTGTTGTATAATGGGGTAATGAGGTGTGTTTTTATACTTTAGGGGTGGTGTTAAAGGTTTAAATAATGATTATTTTTTCCATTATGGCCAACAGTTTTTTGTGGAATTAATTCCAACTTTTTTGTCAAAAATTAATTTTTTCAAGGATATTTAAGGGCATAAAATAAATGATTCAACCATTTAATTTTATTTTATTTTATAAATACATTTTATCAGTAATAATTATTAGTAAATTTGAAAATTTCTAGGGAATTACTGCTTTTTTCCTTTGAATTTCACTACAGTTTTTTTCTTCTAAAATTTTATTTTGGAAATATTTTATTTTTTTTGATTTTAAACTAATATATCTATATTTTTCATTGATATAATGAAATATGGATCCATATTTTATGGTTGATAAGTGAACATGAAGTCAACACTAATTTGGATATGAATTGATAAGTCCCACCACAATAATTAAGTCATAACATTTTTAAAAATTATTTTATTAACTTAAAATTTTGAAATAAGTTTGATGAATTTATTAGTGTCATTTCATAAAAATATAGGATCATCAGTGTCGAACATTATCATGGTCAAAACATGTGTGAATTCAATGCATATAGATCTAATGAATATTCTAGGTTGGAAATATTTTCACTATTGATTCATCTATAACTCTTATGAAACATAATTTAAGAATCTGAAATTTTGATGGTTAAAAAAGGAAAAGAGAAAAGGTTCATAGAAGAACACATTCCATAATTATATCATTAAACTATCAAAAAATATATGGAAATTTGGTACATTTAATCTAGATATTATTTCTGGATATAATTATTTTCAATAATAATTCATCCATAACTTCTTCAAAATGTGGAAAAGTAAGATAAAATTTTCAAGAATAAAATACAAGACATGTACGAATAGATTTCTTAAAGAGAAGTATTCCAGATAAAGATATTTAATTGTCCAAAAACTCATAAACCATCAAAGGATAGAATCAAAAGAAATGTTTTATTAATGGAAATAAGTTAATTTTATTAATTTTATAATCATAGGTTCATAATAAATTACTTAGTATCTAATAAAAGATAAAAAATAAAAAATAAACATTTAATAAAAAAATATAGTTTTTTGTTTAAAATTTAAATTATTTATTGAAAAAAAACAATAAAATATATTACGAAGACTTAGGTTATTATATTGATACACTAGGAACTGGAATTAGGTGAAACAAATTAATCATAATATCTTTATGATAAACCTTTAGGATATTATATAAATATTTCTAGAATACATTAACTATATTATTAATAATATAATAAGAATTATATACTTGGATTCAATATTTATAGTGTTACTCATGAACTAATTATGTATATTCTATTGTTTTGTAATGTTGCCCAATGTAATGAATGGAAACCATGTTGAAACCCATTATCTATTCTTGGATTTACCTCCTGAGTATGTCAATGCGTATGGTGTTAGATATAATTATATTATCCCAAGATTTGGGGGGTTAAAAAAATTTAGTATGAATATCCTTTCTCAAATGGGAAAACCTATTTATCCCCAAAATGTTGTAAAAAAATTAGACCATTTCATGAGGCAAAAACCTCTAGCTTTCAAGGGAACCACTAATCCTCACATTGGGATGTAGTGAAACGGAGAAAGTTTTCATGGATATATATTATTGGCAGATATTTACCCATGATGGTCATCGGTTTAAAACGACATGAATGAGGAGGAGATAGAAAACACAGAGTGTAATTATATATGATAAGATCTCAAAGAATATTATTAAATTAAGGATGATTATTTTTGTAGTCATGTCATCTCATAGGGATGAGTTTTTTTGAATCCCACAATGGTTAAGGATATAATGGCTTGGGTTCCACCAAATAAATTGATTGATGTATGCATTTTTAGGTATATTTGTAATTATTAGATGAACATGGAATAATTATCTTATACTGTTGCCCTAATGATTTCCATTACTTAAAAGGGGTAACCATTTATTTAAACTGAAAATTTTCAAGAATCATTTAAGTAGTTGATGGAGAGGTTCTCTAGTGCCTTAATTTTACTATTTCCTATAGAAGGTGTAGATTACGAGGTGTACTATGATGTCTCTAGTTCTTGGATTCATTATTTGTTGATTCCAATGCATGTCATTATTTTTTATGGGTCTTGTAAGTTATGAACACATGAGAAGAATTACATAAAACATGATATGGAGTTTACGAATGCAGTATTTAATTTGAAGACATAGGGTAATTTTATTCTCAACAAGAAAATTATTCTTTCATAGATCATAAGATAAACAAGTAAATATTTTCACAAATGTACCTCAATTTGAGGAAGAGGAAACAAATAGAATTCATGGAGTAAAATGACCTTGATATTTTATATCATATAAATAAGGGACATGTTGTAGATTATTCCCTTAGAAGGAAATCCCATGTTAAATTGATGGAGGTGGATTATAATAGTTTTCCTCATTATGTTTTGATTTTGTGTTTGAATGTGAGGATTACTATTTTTAATTAATGGTGCTGGCCCCTGCTCTTCTTCACTGGGTGAAGGAGGACCTCCTATGAGTTTTCTATTAAAATATTACATATGATCATATATTTTCTATATATAATTCATATAGAGTTTCTAAATACAAGGATCACATCATCCTCTTTAATGAGTGTACATTGGTTTCTACTTATATTCATAAGGAGTTGTAGTAAGAATTTAAATCCTCTATATTGGTAGAATATTTAGGTGTGATAAATATATAAGAGGATACTATACATTAATTTTAGTATCCTATCATTAATCAAAGTGTTGTGGAGTTCATTTTTTGGTGCCTCTCCTATCAACAGGTGAAAGATGAGCTCTATATTCCTCATAAGGTTTGTGTCAAACCCTTGATGTTCTAGAGTGGAGGTGAGAAAGTATAATTTTGGATTTTTGGGATGGACCTCAATTTTTTTGGAAGGGTATTAATGTCTTCTATTAAATCATTGACTACCTAACCATTTTTGTAATTCTATTCACATTAAAGAGGTAATTTTTGTGTAATTTTTGGGATATATTTACATAGATGGTATTGTTCCCATGCATGGTGTGACCTCAATGATTATCTATGAATAATATTCTCAATTGATGACCCAATTTTAGAGGATTTTATAAAAGGATTATGGGACACAATTTTTTTTGAGTATAGTATTACACCCCCTAATGGATGGTGATGCCAAGAGGACAATCCAAGTTATTATAGGTTTTATATGAGATTACATGCAATATTTAGAAGTATTTGGGTTGATTATAAACCATTATTAGAGTTATTATGAATCAAAATATACCTCTCTACTATTAACATGAAACCTTTAAAGTCCTTGTATGAGAGAACATAAAATCACCACATTATTGGGTGGATATACATGAATCATATATTAATGGGGTTGATAATTATCATATAATGACCTAGAAGGTGTAGGTTATCTAGGAGCTTATGATAAGATAGAGATATCAGAGGTCCAAGATTAATTGGAGACAAAAACTTTTAGAGATTTAGGAGGGAGGCCATATTTTCCTAATGGTATCCACATATTGTATCTTAATGAGGTTTGGATAGGGTATGATATCATAAAAGGGGTTCATTAGAACATTCATGATTCCGAGGAAGGTAGGAAAGGGTCATTATCACCTATAATTCACCTAATAGTTTGACTAAGAGCATAGTGTTTTCTATTTTTCATAGCTGAGGTGTAATATTCGTGATTAATTTCACATTATCAATTTGGAAGACCTCTATTTTGAGAATGAAAATATATTTATGGAGTACCTAGTGGATATTTTGGATTATCTTGATAAGTTCCTTCATGGTAATATATGTCCCTTAATTTAAATCTCTTAGAAACATGATAATATCCAATAAAACTCAATGAAATGTGAGAATTAGATACTAGCTCAGAACCCACAACTCTTCCCTTGACTGTAAATTTTCAGAACAAAATTATTTGAAGGGTGGTTGGCTATACCAATCAAGATTTTTATAATAATATGTTTGAATATTTTTATAATATTTTTATAGGTGGTTATGAAACAAATTCATTTAGTTTTGTGTCACATGATTTTGCAAAATATAAAATATATATATTATATTAATTTTATCCATGCATATGGAATTTTTTTTTGACACATTAATAGAGTCTCAAACATACTTTCCAACACCACAGTTCTATCTAGAATGTATATTTTTTCTAAGGAGATGTGTAACATTAATTTTTATCTTTTTTTATTATACGTAGTTTTTTATGATACTTAATTAAAATAATTTTTAATATAAACCGATGAATTAATTTTTCCATTAAGTATTATTTCATAACATTTTCCTCAGAAAAACCTAGAGAGAATTATCTCATTCTTTGTGTGATGGATAATTAATCTTCATTTTAGATTCAATTAGGAATGTGTACCAAGTTCCAATCATCAATGTAATGAAAATCCTACATAGATGTAATAATTTTTTATTTTTCATACCTCACTCTTTGTGTTCATAATCTATTTTCCACTTGATTAAATTATCAAATAATTTTCCTGGTATATATGAATAGGTTTTATAATGATAATAATTTAAATGTTTCTAAGGATAATATATGGATAAAGTTTTATTATTTTATACGAATTATTCATATTTTTACATAAATAATTGGAATATCATATATTAGTTATCTCTATTTTTCATTTTGGACTATTTGATAAATACTACATTCAACAATTTGGAATGATATTAATGTGAAGCATTTAATAGATAACTAGTTTCAAGGTTAATTATTTACGAAGATGATTTGTTTGATTACATTAATGGTATTTAATTACTGTTTATCAACATGATAATATTTTTTTTGAATTTTAAAAGTTCTTATAAAATATGCTCATTGAATAAATATTTTTCCCATATATAATTCTTTAATAAATGATGAATCGAATCCCCTAAGCAGTTATTTTTATCATAAAAAATCATAATAAATTTTTTTTAGTTGTTTGGGATTCCCATTGACCACCATTATCTAATTTAACCTTCTGTGTTTATCAACACAATAGTTTTATCATGTGACATGACATAGTTATGGTGGAACAACTAGCTTCTTGGGTTCATTTTGAACTGTAGTGAATGTTGAGGTATTTCATTTCAAGGTCTTCAATGTGGCTTAAATGGAGAAGTGATGATCATGAAAGAATGAAAAAGTATATACATAGAATATTTGGATCGATGTGATGGATTCAATAATGGTATCATATTTGGTTGGAATAAATGGTGTGACTAAAAGAGAATGAGGTGGTGGAAAACACATCATGAAAGGTGGTTTTTTATGTGTTCTAGAACTAAAAAA
Organism: Viscum album; assembly: GCA_963277665.1. Taxonomy (NCBI): domain Eukaryota; kingdom Viridiplantae; phylum Streptophyta; class Magnoliopsida; order Santalales; family Viscaceae; genus Viscum; species Viscum album. The sequence goes on along the minus strand of OY728123.1, from coordinate 607,848,201 downwards.
ATAAGAAAACGTGACATATATCCATATAGGATACATATTGCATAGTCTGTGATCCAAAACTATAGTGTTTAAGAATCACTTTATGTATTGTATTGATTGTATCTCTAGGATACATGTTGAATTATTTTTGAAAAAGTTTCTCAATGTATACTCTATATACATGTCAGGTCACTATATTAGAACAAATCATTTTTTCACTTAGTAGACACAACATGTATTTTGGAAGTTGCGGATCAATATGTATTATAATTATACATCAGCTAACTTAATGGACCTATACATAATTTATTATTTTTAAATTATATATACACTTGGTGTTATAACTTGGTATGTACCCATATTACATGACATTCAACTCAAATACCTATACATGACATGTACTATTTTATGTAAAATGGAATTCCATGATAGTAAATGAAAACAACTTTTCCAAGTTTCTACAGATGGTGTATCCTACTAGGAAATTTCATTTATATCATTTACACATAAATTAGACTAAATTAGCTTATTCTTATCTACTTACATGTCCTACAAAATGTGTACTACATAATACATGCAGTGTACTATACAAATTACTAGATTCATTATGTTTTCTGGTCTAGTTGTTAGTTTTTGATGCTTGAAAAGTCCATTATGAGTATTTTTATGCATAAAACATAGTTTTATGTATGTATTAATCATTTGGAAATTATTTTCAAGTAATTTTAGTTGTTCTAATTATATATATTTATAGATACAATATTTGGTGTGGGCCACTGATTAGAGAAAAAATATGGTCAGTAACCCCCTAGAAACATATCATCTATAGGGTGTGGGTATTCCATATTTTTTGTAGAGTAGGTGACAACCTTAGTGTCATGGATTGGGTTATATACTTATAGAGTATTTAACCTTTTAGTCTAATGTAATCTACACATTATGAGGTGAGATTCTTCCATTGGGGTTGATACTCCCTCAACTGATGAAATGTTCTCAGTTAGGTTTGGGTCCCTTATTATGGATTCTATTAATATATGTTATAAAAGTGAGGTAGTATGGATTCTTTTAGACCTACTATGTTATTTTAGTTCATGTTGGTTTTGGTGAGAGTCTTATGTATAATTTATTTATGAATAATGGTGATCTCAAAATACTTTTTTACATGTTTCCATAAATAATAACTATGTTTTATTATATTGGGCCGACTATGTGATTTATTTGACACTTATGTATTCTAAGTGTCTAACTAGGTATATTAATAATCACCATTTTATGGGCCTCATGACCACATGTCATGATCCATCCTAGGTTACCCAACTTTTTATAAGCTAAATTGATCTTGACATGTCTTGAAGGGCATTCCAAATCACCATAGGCTAAAGACAAGTGCCTAGGCATCATGAAACAACCTTTGGGAAAAATATCTGTGAAGAACCTAACAAATAAGGGAAAAAATATATATAATATGTCATTATTCCAAAAAAATATAAGTAAGACGTATTAATTATCTAGTAAAATAATTTCCATGTTACATGAAAATCACCAATTTACTCAAAAACTAAAAAAGAAATATTAATGTAAAATTATGTCACCTCTAGACCCGCACAACTTGTGATAGACAAAAACTGATAACTCCCTATGGAATCTTTCACTTTCTTGCATCAGATATAACATGATTTGTACCAACCTAAAGGTGTATTTAGGGTATGAGAAAGGATAACTCAATAGTACCCAAACATGTATTTCATAAGTAAACTTTATAAAATTAACTAATTATGATAAAGTAATTTAAAACATTACATGATATATGTTTTAACATATTCTTGGATAAAAAACCCCTTTAACATTTCAAAAAAAACATGCCAATGAATAGGTTTCCCAATAATTTTAATATGCACACCAATACATCATTTCAAGGATAACTGACATAGAAATCAAGCCCATGTGTATAAAAAATTCTAGGTTGATTGAGACCTTATTGACATTGTATTGATCTGTAATCCACCAATTATTCACATTACACTAGAATAATAGGTCTAAGGGTTTAATGACACACCCAAGAGTAAATACTTTCCACAAATTAGATAAACTTGTGCAAACAATACCCTACAAGAATAGGCATAGAGGGACAGATTTCATCATAGAGGATGGATCCCTACTTCATAATTGATCACATTTTATTTTACCATATTTAAATAAATAATTGGGAATTTCATCTTTGAAACCATACATTTCCTGATTTATAATGATTTTTATTAACTACACCAAATCAAAAATTCATTTTCAAAACCATAACAAAAACTATAAAATTTTATCAAAACCTTTTTCATGCATTTGAAAAATTTTATATTTCAAAGGGAAAGAAATCAAGGTTCACAATAAAAATTCATGATATGAAACCACCTATATTGAAAAACCTAGAATGACAATTACCATAGGTAAAAAATTATCCAAGATGATATGAGGGAATTATAAATTGAGAAGGGATCCTATAAAAAGAATTTCTCAATAATCAATATAGAAATTGACAATTTCTAGAATAGAGAAAAACTAAATAGTCTACATACCACAATAATTCATGATCAAAAATCTAAGTGGGTTGATGATCTAATTAAGACTACTAAATTAATTTAAGGATTTATAAATAATGAGATTAGAAACATTGATCCAAAAATCCTAATTGTTGAAAAAGGTGATCTATACAATGAAACAAGAGAGATACAACAAGAAGGATATCCAAGAATATAATAGAGATAAAATTACCAACAAGGAACACATATTTGATAAGTTATTCTATAATCCAATGACTAGGATTATAGATCCAAACATGTCCCAAAAAATTATCTATGTTCAAATGGATCAAATTAAGGATGAAGTGGGTGGATTAATAATTAAAATGGGGGTTTGAGGAATTTATAGGGAAAACATGAAAACATAACACCCAAGTGCATGCCAAAATCTATATGGTGTGGTGGATAGAAGTTTAACAAAACTAAAATGTAATCTAATGAAAAATAATGAAATCACGTCTGGTCAACTGCATTTCTAAAATCAAGTCCAGGGTTGATAATGATATCCTTTAAACTAGGAATTAGGGACCATGCTTCCAATTAACAAACATGAAACATAATCCAAAATATTATAAAAGGATACACCATAAATGAACTCTATGGTGTATTGACCTCTAAATTAAAATAAATTTCTAGTTCTACCTTCTAAGAATGTATTTTGTATCGAAATATCCAAATAAGAGTTATTCCAAAATTAGTAGAACCACCAAATCTATCTACTACACAATAGTACCCCAACTAAACCATATCTATATACTATAATGTGAAAAATAATCACCACACTATATAATTTGGTTCAAATTAACCAACACCTCAAGACCTAGCTCTGAACCACCCTAGTAAACTAAAACCGAATGAAAAAATTTACAGGCAAGAAGGTAATGAAAAAAGTATATAAAAAAATAATAACATGAGTAAATTAGTACCTAAAAAAATATGAATATGTTACAATTATCCCCACCATATTTCTTTCCACTCCTAGAAATAAATTATAGAAAAGATTGGTCTTAGAAGAGATAATGACATCTCTCCCTCATCATAAACTCCCACTCCCTTGTCTCATGAGAATTAGAACAATGCTTCCACAACACTCAAACCAATGGTATTGAATTCCAATGTATAACCTTAAATTTAGAATCAATAAACCAATATAGTTAATCTGTGATAGGCAAATTAGTTTATACCTAAAAGTAATCCTAATTTAGAACATGATATGGGTCTGGATAATACTTTTTGAGTTGATAAACCTGTCAAACATTGTGGATAAAAGAAAAATATTATTGTAAATTGAAGAAATAAGCTACCTTTCCAATCCATTCCACGACCTCAAATGGTCCCACATTCATGGGATAAAGCTTTACTTAATTTATAGACCATCGGTAACCCAACCAGGGTGAATCTTTTAAGAACCTATGATCACTAATTGAAGACTCCAAAGGATGATTATGTTGATCCACATAATATCTTTATTGGATCTAAGATGTCTCCAAACACCAATGGACTATATGGTTCTTTACCGTTGTCTCCTGAATTAAAATTGGTCCAACCAAGTAAGATTCCCAAAGCTTAGACCCACAAAAAGAATAGATATAAATATGGATATAAAAATCCTTGAAGGGTACCATTATAATGGTCTGATTGTAACTATTATTATAAAAAAAATCCAACCAACCCAAATTTGATATGCCAAAAAATTTCAAGTCCAAGTCACAAGAATGAATCATATCATCCAGTATATTATTAGCGCTTTCTATCTTCCCATACATCTGAGTATGATATGCTATTTTCAACCTGAACTGAGTACCCATTGCATCATGTATACCATTCCAAAACCATGAGGTAAAATAATGGTATCTATCATAGATAATGGCTATAGGAATCCCATGAAACCTTACCATATCTTGCACATACAACTTTCCCAACTTCTCCACATTAGCTGTGTCATATATTAATAAGAAATGGGTGGAATTATTTAATAAATTTACTACCACCCAAATGGAATTCTTACTTTAGAGAGGTTGAGGTAACCTAGCAATGAAATACAAAAAAATTTCAATCCACTTCCATGTTGGAATGAGAGGAGGCTAAAGAAAATTATAAGGCTTCTTGTTCTATGACTTTAACTATTGGAAGGTGTAACAATGAGATTCACATTTAGTTATGTGTTGCTTCATAACAAACCAAAAAAATAAATGTTTCATGTCATTGAACATCTTTGTGGTGCTAATGTGGGAAACCCATGAAGAATAATGACAATCTCATAGAATGGAATTTCATGAAGATGACGGGAAAACATATTGGCTCTTGAAGAGAAGGATACCCTCCATGGAAATAAACTAATAACTGATTGTCTATCCACCACATAAAGAATCCTTAATACTTAAGAACCCATAATATCACCATTGTTCCTAAAGAATCATTTCAAGGAGATAGGAAGTCACTTGAAAACTTTCCAAAACACTATTGTTGTTCTCTTCCCTAACTCCCATATGAATCTAAGAAAAAAGTCCCATCAAGATCCCTTCCTCCATTTATTATTTCACATCTTGAGAAGGTAACTTATGACTAATAACATTATAAAAAACATTACTCTTTATGGTATTATAGGCAATGATGAAGTCAAATGATTGTAAGAACTCCACCCACTGTCTCTACCAAAGGTTTAGGTATTTTTGAGAAATTATATATCCCAATATTTTATGGTCAAAGTAAAAAAGGAAAGATTTTACCATAAATATAGTGACATCATATTTGGAGGTCTTGGAAAACTTCTAATGGTTTCAATTCATGATTGGAGAAATTCCTCCTGAGAGGTTGAAGCTAATGTGATCCAGAAGCGACTATATGGTCTCCCTATATAAGGACATAGCCATAAATGAAACCTAAGGAATCAAAATAAATCAAATATTCTCATCCTTAATTTGTTCAATTTAGAATTAGTTCTGGGTTCAGACACCATTTCATCTCATTGAAGGACTCATAACACTTTTAATACCGTAAGAAATTCATCCCCTTATAGGTGAGATCAATCATAGGAGACACAATATTTGATAAATCCTTTATAAATCTTCGATGATATTTGACAAAACCCAAGAAGCTATGCATCTCAAAGGATTTAAATGCTTCTTCACTGTGAAATGAAAACTATCACTTTTTCTAGATTGATTGAGATAATATGTTTTGGAATCACATGTTCCATGAACTTGACTTTATAAATCTAGAAATTTCACTTTGATAACAAAACATAAAAATAAAGATCCCTAGAAATTCCCAAAATTCAACTCATGTGACACACATGATCTTCCAAAACCTTAGTGTATATGAAGAAGTTATCCAATAAGGCTATGAAATAAGTGTCGAGAATATCATGGAAGATTTGGTTCATCAATTCCATAAAGATTACATGAGCATTAGTTTGGCCAAACAACATTACAATGTACTTGAAATGGACATACCTACACCTAAAGGTAGTTTTTGAAATATATGATTCTAGGAGATGGTGATAACCAAGACATAAATAAATTTTAGAAAAAAGATTATCCCATTTCAACTAGTCTATAAAGTCATTTATGTGAGTAAATAGATATTTGTTATTTACCATTTCTTAGTCGAGATTCGGAAAATCGTTGCATAGGAAAAGTGTTCCATCTACCTTTCTGGAAAAAAGAATAGCGGATTCCCAAGGTGAAACATTTGGGAATATATATCCATTTCACCTCAAATAATAATACTAAATTTTCTAATCCTTTAATTAAATTAGAGTTATATGGTACGAAGACATCAATATCAATTGAGTTCTGAGAACCATGTCAATTGTGAACTCCACCTCCTTGTCCAGAGGTAAAACTAAGAAGTCTTTAGGAAACACATTTGGAATTCCATTGACCACAAGGAAAAGGATACCAATTCAAGATTAATGTTCCAAAAAAACTATGTACAAGAATAAAAACTTACTAATATATGGAAAAAAGATCCCACCTGACTAGACCTTGTATCCTATTCTCCTTAGAAGACATGGGCGCTCCCATTAGAAGTAGTGAAGGGAACCTGTTGATGGTAACAATAAATACAATCCTTGTGAAAAATAAACCAATAAAACCTAATGATAAAATCCAATAGGTCCATGTAATAACTAATAAATTCCATACTATATCTATCTCACACATAAATAACTAGAATGAGGAACACAAAAAACCTTAACCCCTATTCTTTATTATTGGATTCCCTAATTCCATAAAAAATGGAATGAGTTCAATTATAATTGTTAAAAGATCCACTATACTAGTTGATAGAATGGAGTGTGGGATACCTGTATCAAATAAATAGGTTTCTATGGTAGATACAATAGAAATAGGACCTCTCACAATTGTTGGACCCATACCAACATTTGGTGGAAACTCCAAAACTTATTGTAAATACAATATTCTTGAGGATTGTGGTTGGAACGCTATATGATATGAATAATCTTGATGCAATGAAGATCCTATGGGTGCTGATGAGGTTGTACCATAGAGATGAGAGGATAGATCTCAAAATAACTTCTAAAAGTGACCTCGACACCCACCTGAGTTGAAAACCTTGGGTGGTATGGAGAAAAAATATTTCGGGTGTTTAATTAAGCCACATAGGTGCATGTTAATCCAATCTACACTAATGATGGCGTAGGAAGATACCTATGAGAAGATCAAACACTATTAAATTTTGAAAATCATATTGATTCCTTTTACCCATAAAAGAGACGCTAGAGTTACAACCAAAGGGAAGAGAAACTCCAGTCAATATGATCTTACCTCTCAGGTCAAGATCTTCCATTAAGTATATATCCTCCACTTCAATACAAGTGGTTTTCATTAACATAAATACCTAGGAACATATTTCATCCTGAATTCCTATTTGTATCCACTGAGACTACATCTTCTCATTAGAAAAAACCTCAAAAAAAACATAGATAGATCAATAGAGAAGTTATTATACTCTATCATAGATCAATCTAATTTATCTATCATGAGAAACTCTTTATATTTCTAAATGTTCGTAGATTTCTATTATAAATGCTCAGTGAAAATTTCATTGAAGTCCTTCAACTCAAATTCCTTATTCTTCTTAACCATAAAATTTGAGTCCCACCACCACTTACTATAACCTTCATTATTAAAGATAGAATAATTCATTTCTATTGATCCAAGTGTCTCCAGATATTTGAATTGTTTCTCAAGATTTCATAACCAATACTTCTCCTCCTAATAACTATTCATCCCCTATAAGGACAGTGGATTCTAGTGAAGAAATTTCTGTCCTCGAGACCTGTCATTATCCCTTCATGGTTATACCTCTCTAACTTGATCATGGGAAGATACCACACCTTTTTCAACATTTTTGAATTTTTAAACCATTAATTTTATTAATTTATGATTGATTGGGTCTTCTCCAACCATGTATCATCAATAAGAAGAGCCATTAGAATCACTAGAATTCTTTTGAGGGCATGGTACTAAGCATCAAGATACATACATTCACATTAGTATAAGAACCATAAGACAATTAAAATTTAGAGTGGCATATAAAAACTAAATTATAAATATACCAGAAAAATAAAGACTATGATAAAACTCTCCACATCTCAAAAGACGCATTACCCAAAAAACACATGGTAACTTAAGGCTTTTCAAAAGAAGAGATGGAAAGGTACTCACCCACAAACCACCCCTTAAGTTTCTATATTCCCATCTATTATTTACCAATACATCCCAAAAAATCATTTTGATTATAGGAATATGTTAAACCTACCTTTGATAACAATGTTTTAGTAACCAACCTAGGTTACTGCATTATCCATAATCCAAACTGTCCTGGACATGACATTAAGGATGCTCCTAATCCTCATGAGCTAGTGAAAAGAACCCGGGTATCAAGAAACCACCTTTGGGAAACGTTTTACACAAAAACCTAAAAATAAGTGATAAATATATTTAATATTTCCATATTCCAAAATAAATAAAAATAATACAGATACAATCATTCAGAAAACTGAGTTCCAAGATGGATCAAAATAACTAAAGTAATCAAAAACTGAATAAAAAATCACCATGTGATAGGATATCCCCTCTAGACTCTCACACCCTACTATCAATCAGACATTCAACCTCCCTATAGCTATTTTTCCTTACCTGCATTATATATACCAATGATATAAAGAAACCGAAAGGCGTATAGAGGGTGTGAGTAATGAGAGCCTAGTAGGATCCAAATAAGTGTTTCGTAAGAAGACTTTATAAAATAAACCAATTATGATCATGTAATTTAAAAAAAGTAATTAGATATAAGTTAACATAAGAATGTATTAAACACCCTTTTAAAAATAATTTTTTTTGATAAATAGGGTTTCAAATAAGTTTAGTACACACACTAATAAATCATCCCAAAAATTACCAAAAGAGAAAACAATTCCATGTGAACAAACAATTTTGGGTCAATTAAAGATCCCCCTTAAATTATAGTGCTAAGTTGGCCACTTGGTCTAAAAATTACACAAGAAGAATACGTTTAGGAATAATAAGAAACTATAAAGTGTGACTCCATGAAACAACTTTGATAGCTTGGTACACACATTACCCTAGTAGAAAAGGTCTAGGGGAAGATATTATCCCCAATGATGGATCCAAACCTCATCATTGTTCACATCCAGGTTTACCATATACAAGTCTTTTAGTTTGAATTTAATCTTTTAAACTACACAATTAATTTTTTAAAACCATTTTCTTTAACCACCCCAAAGGTGAAATCCATATTGAAAACCATAACCATAACCATTATATTTCATCAAAACATTTTTCATGCATTTAACCAAATTTATAAATAAATTTCAAAGTTCATGCAAACAAGGTCCATAAGAAAACTAAATGTTATGAAATAACCTATATTGAAAATCTTTTAATTTCAATACTAATGGGTAAATAATTATCTATGATAATCCAAGGGCCATAAGAATTAGGAATGGATCCTAGAAAAATAATTCCCAATCATAAATTCTAAATTGACATGTTATAGACTAAAGAAAACCCAAAAGGATCACATACCGCCATAATTATTGATCAACACACCAAGAGTATTGAATATCCAATCAAGACTCTATAATTTTACAAATTTTCTATAAAGAATAATATTAGTAACCCATATCCAAAAATTCCCATCATTGACGAAGCTGATCTATAAAGAGAAACAAGAGATATCTAAGAAGAAGGAGATCCTGGACCTTAACAGAGATAAACTTACTTGAAGAGGACCTCAGATTCAATTAGAACATTGATCTAAAAAGTAACTAGTTTAGGAGAGATGATGATGTCCCAAAAAAGAATCCAAGTTTTAATGGGTCCAATTAGGGTCAAAGGAGGTTGATTAAGAATTAAAATGTGGGATTTCAAGAATTTATAAAAAAAATTGGAAACAATAAAACCAAGATTCATGCCAAAATCTATAGTGTAGGGTGGAATAATGCAAAATAAAACTATTTAATAAGATAAGGAACTATAGTGTGACTAAGTAAGGAAATTGTTTTTTCTAGAATCTATGCCATGGTCAACCACGATATCCTATAAACTAGTAAGGAGGGAACACACTACCTGATAAAAACCACACCATAGAACCTCATAGCTAAGAAAAAGGATACCCTGAAGCCTATCTACAAAATATAGTGACCATGAAATTGAAATAACTTATGGGTTCCACCTTTTAAGGGTTCCACCTTTTAATACTATATGTTTTATCCCAAGATCTACACCATAGCTATGCAAAAATTTGTAGTATAAGGACCCTTCTAAAAACATTACATAATATTTAGTTTTAAGTAAATAATTTAATCTCTTACAAGTTCAAGATATTTATAGTTTAAAGTTATATATAATTAGTTCATCACCATTACATAATTAAATATTACATCATAATATGGACACTTCCACTCAGTATATATTTTTCCGACAATAAAGTATATTTATGATTTAAATTGTTTTCATTTCATGACATGTATTATCAATTTTCAAGTTGACATTATCCTTGACCCTATAAATCCTTAAAAAAATGTGAAAAACATTTGAAAATGTGGTATTAGTACAAAAAATATCAGTAAGGGCCTTATAAAAATGAAGAAATAAACTCATCAGTTCATGAATACTGATAAAAATTTTCCTTTTCAAAATGATATTTAAGATAAACATTAAATATTTTATTACCCAGTAAATCATCTTCTATACCAAAATATTTTCAAAAAAAAATATCATAACAAATATTAATGAAAAAATAAAACACATAATGGTTTATTTTCAATAACATCCATAACATTTCATACATAGATATTATATCTTTTTAGATGAATATTCATTACATTACACAAATACATGCTTGGGGATCTTAAATTTATAGCGCCTTTGGAAACTTAGAAACATAAACAACTGGTTCACTAGAGTTATACATCATCTCACACACAGTTCCTCATAACTAGTACCCTTTATATATATTATACATAATACCTATCATCCTAAAATTGATAAACGAAACATAAGGAAGGGTGAGCTTAAATGCTCTGTAAGGGAAAATAAGGGAAATATGTAAACATAACATGATCATAAGACATGGAAACCGTACAGTACATATCAAAGATCAAAATATGGAGTCATGAAATAAATAAAAATAGTTCATAAGACATTAATAATAAGGAAAATAATAAACCTGGTCCATGGGAGAATAACATTAACATAAGGCATGGAATTTTGGAATACAATTATACATAGAGAGTCAATTTCATTGTATTCAAGGAGCATTTAAAAGTCTATGATAGTGTATTGAGTTCACTTCCCCAACCATAATAGTAGTAAAGGTTAACTCCCAATACTGTAATAGTGGATTGAGTTCACTTCCCAAACCATCATAGTAGCCATTGGTCACTCCCATGACTATCATAATGGTAAAAAAAAGTTTTATAAACATCCTTTTATCATAAACATAAACCATTTAGATAATGAATAATAATTATTTCCTTGGAACATATCCCTATTAAAGCATAAGTAACAGTAATAGATTTAATATTCGATGGAAAATGATTTTGAAATATTAGTGGGAATTTTTTTTAGGAAAATATGTTTTCCACTTTTAAAAATAATTTTAAAAATATAAAACATTTTTAAAATCCTTTTATTTTGAAATAACCCTAAAAACTTTGAGAATATGCTTTAAAGATCATTTAAAACATTTCTTAATTAAAATAGCCTTTTCACTTTGAAGAATAGAAATTATAAAACTAAAAGTTCCCAAAACATATAGAAATTCCATTTATTTGAGAATTACCTTTGAAAATTATTAAGTAATCAATAAAACATTGAGGTTTCATGTTGGTAGGAAATTATGTTCATACTATATAAGTTAAAACAAATATTCCTTTAATTTTTTTGGTAAATGATAAGTGGGCCTCATTTTTGAAAACAACATGAATATTCCTTTTAAAACATTTTTCAAAAATAAAAACATGGGTTAAAATGACTTTGAATAAACTTTAGATAATAGTAAAAAATTTCTTTAAAGCATTTTTAGAAATCATGGACATGAAAGAAAAAGGATTTTTGACCGAAGAGAGAAATAAAGATGATTTTTATTAAAATCATTATTTTAAACTCTTTAGTACATAAAAAGAGTAAAATTAAGGAAAATAATTTATTCTCATGGGATAAATAGTGTAGAATAATGTTAATTTCCTTCTTTTTAGGTAGATCAATAGATCTCATCATTAGAAGAAAAGTTATAAATAATCCGGACAAACTGAGAGATTATAACATAAAGCTATAACCAATTCATTATCTTTTGAATTGTACAACCCATGAAAAAAGATGTGACAACTAGGCCCCGGTGACAACACAAACACCCCACCCTAACATGGACATCGGGTCCTGGCCCACCAGGTACAACCAGTTTCCCCACAGACATGTGGTCCCCCCCCCAAGGGTCCACCCACATACTTGAACAAGTCATCAGACTAATGACAGTCCCCAAAATCCAACACATGTCCTTTCCAGTGTGTTTTGTCCTTGCACACATCCATGGAAACTTCCCAGATGGTCACCCATCCTGATCACTACTCTAGCCCAAACATGCTTAACTGTGAAGTTCTAATCGGATAGGCTCCCGAAAAGGAAGGTGCACCTTGTTGACATGAGTTATATCATTTAGTCATTTTACCCTTTATCATTTGGGGATGTTGCAATCACCCCCCCTTTGGATCCCAACATCCTCATTGTGCGCCCTACAACTCAACCTAGGGAGTGCACCACACTTAAGGCTGGGTTCCTCCTCTGATACCAAATGTGACAACTGGGTCACGGTGACAACACATACACCCCGGCCTAACATGGTTGTTGGGTCCTGGACCACCAGGTACCACCAGTTTCCCCGAATACATGTGGTCCTCATCCAAGGGTCCACCCACATGCCTAAACAGGTCATCAGACTAATGAGAGTCCCCACAGGCCAACACATGTCCTTTCTAGTGTGCATTGTCCTCACTCACACACACCCTGGGAAACTTCCCAAAAGGTCACCCATCCTGATCACTACTCCAGGTCAATCATGATTAACTGTGAATTTCTAATCGAATAGGCTCCCAAAAAGGAAGGTGCACCATGTTGACATGAGTCATATCATTTAGTCATTTAACCCTTTATCATTTGGGGATGCTACAACATGTCCTTTCCAGTGTGTTTTGTCCTCACTGACACACACCCTGGGAAACTTATCAGAAGGTCACCCATCCTGATCACTACTCCAGGCCAAACACGCTTAACTGTGGAGTTCTAATCAGTTATACTCCCGAAAATAAAGGCTCACCTTGTTGACAAGAGTCTTATCATTAAGCCATTTAACCCTTTATAATTCTAGGGTGTAATAAATGAAAAATATATTGTTATGTATGAACCATAATTTTCAAGATAATAATCATAAAATACATTAATTTTTAGTATATAAACTTCAGAAAAGATACAAGTGGTGTATAAAGATGTGTCCCACAGAAATAATAGTGAGATGAGAACCCTGTACCTTAAGTCTCATCATAATTTGTACATATTATAATATACTATATAATAAATTTAGGCTTATTATAAATATATTATAGAACTATAATCATATATATCATACAATATATGATTTAATTATGACATTTTATTATATTTTTATTAATAATTCCTTATTAAAATCCTATTTTGAGTAATAACAACTTGGTTTTTCATGTATGTTTTGATTTTTGATTTTAGATAATTTTTATTTTATCATGGTTAGATCATATATAATTTTTTAACATGATATAAATATTATATATATTCAGTATATATGTTTTTATAATACTCTATTAAAGCCATATATATAAAATGAGATACACCATTCATCGCGACTGTAAGCCATACGTACACCTAACCACAATTTCTAATTTTTATGTACGATAAAAAATATAGGTAAATAATAATTCACCTTTAAAAAATCATTATGATTTCATATGTATCACATATTTTCAATTAAGTTTTCAAAATTACCTTTCATTAAAATTTTTAGTGAAAAACTAATCACATTACTTCGTGAGGTGGTAGTTTTCCATACACAGAGGAGACATTATTATATCCCCCATGGAGAGGAAAGTAAAAAAGATATATGTGATATGATATTTATATAAGTATAATAATGTTAAAAATATCATATATATTCATTTAATATACCCATGTTACCATCCAAGTAAAAGAGAAATGTAAAACACATCACATCAGTTCGCAAGGCGGTAGTCCGCCGTATACACGAGAGACGTTATTTTTCTTCAATGATTTGTAATGTAATAAATAATGTGTGATATTATAATTAAAAAATTATAATGATAAAATAAATTTCTTATATAAACATTAAATCTATCATTATATTCAACTGTGATAGGTGGTGATGGGTAACAAATAAAATCGGTTCGCAAAGCGGCATTTCACGGTACACACACACATCGGTTTTATTTCCCATTTGCTAGAAGATGATATTAATATAGGTTATTACATTAAAATAATAATATCTTAGTATACATGAAATTTTGGTTTTATTATATCAATATATTTGAATAATATTTTAAGGTTGTGGAGGAATAAATAAAATGAAAATTCAAGTTTGAGGACTATACCTGTTCTTTGGAGGACCACTTTAGGGTTAAACCTAATAAATTATTAGGGTGTATTCCTAATAAAACTAATAAATATAGGATTTTTGGAGATAATCAAGGAAGATATTTGGGTAGGTCTTGGTTGAACCATTTTTTTTGAGGTGTGAGGAGGAGAGGAGAGGGTGGCCTTTTATAAGTGGGAGAGAGGACAACATGAATGTTTTTAAGGGAATAAAGTGTACCCAAAATTTTCAAATTTCATAAAGATAAAAAATGGGGCATTTTTTAACCTTATATGTGATAATGTGGAAATATTTACATACAATCAGTTTTGAACAATTTTCAAGGTCGTTTTAACCCAGCCATTTTACCCCTCTCTATTTAGTTTAACCCTCATTAAATAAGTTTTAACTTTAACTGTGGTAAATAATTTTTAATATTTTACTATTCATTATGATAAAACATTAAATTGAAATTATTATAAAATATTAATTATGGTGATTAAAAATATAGAATTAATTTTTATGAATTTAATTCATGGAATTGGTTGAATTTAATTTAATATTAAACCTGTAGAAGTGAAGAAAAAGTTATTTTTTGATGGGAAAATATTCAAATGTTTAAAAATTTATTTTATAAAAATTCAATATGAAATTTATTATAATGAACTAAATTTAATTAATAAATATCTAATTTAACTTATTTTAATTTTAATTATATTTGTTAAAAAATTAAACTTATAAATTCTTTAAATGAAAAGGAAGTTTTTATAAAAACCTATTTTTTTATTTTTCATTGAAAAATTAACCTCTTTAGAAAAATAATTTTTTTTCTAAGGTAGTTTTGACATATTGATTCCAAAATGGAAGTAAAAATTTTAAAATAAATATTTTAAAGTTTTCAAAAAAATATTTATTATTTTTTCAAAAAATGTAATAAAGGAATTTTTTGAGAAAATTGTATTTTCCAAAACAATAAAGACTTTACCATAAATTATGTAACTTTTGATCAATATTTATTCATTATATAAAACCATTATACATAATATTTGTATTTTTTTGTTCCTATTCATACCAAAAATTTTAATGTCTATGTCATAATGACCATGTTAAATTACAATATAAATTTTATAATGCGGGTTGTTAGAACTATGTGTTGTGTGTAACATAAAATATCGAAGAAGATAAATTTATTCCAAAAAAATCATAAAATATCATGTTGTTAACTTTTAACTTCATTAAAATGAATTTAAAACTCTAAATTCATCTCTTTTATAAAAACTAATGAGGATACTTCTTCCTCATCACATTCTAAAGTTCCCACATAGCTTCTTCAAGATTGTAGTTTCAACAAAAATCTTTGACCAGGTGAGTAGTATTGTTTTGTATAAAATTTTATCTATAATTCATAATCCTTATGGGTTTTTCCTCATAAGAAATATATTTCTCCAATGTTATGAACTCTTAGTTCAATACATGTTAAGGTTCAAGTATTTAATTCATTAGGAGAGATACATGGAACACCTATGGGACTTGCGATAGGTTTTGTGGAAGCACAAACCAATAGGATATCATCTTGATAGGATCAATAATTTCAAAGGGACTGATATACATAAGGATTAGTTATCCCTTATTTATAATTCAGATTACATTATTCCATGAATAAATTATTATAAAAACCTTGTCACCAACATAAAATTCTAGATCATGTCAAAAATTATTAGTATAATTTTTTTATCGAATTTTTGTTCCATTTATGTTTTGTTGAATGGATATAACCGTCTCTTCCATTTGTAAAGTGATTTTTGGTCCCAATATATTTATTTATCTAACTACATTTCATTACATTGGATCTCTACAGATCTTTCCATATAGGGATTCATAAGGACCAATCTCAATACTGGAGTGCAAGCTGTTGTTGTATGAAAAATAAACTAGAGGAAGGTGTTGATCCCAACCACCTTTGAAATCCGGAGAAAAATATATCAACACATCCTCTAGGGTTTTATTTTTTAACTTATACTGATTATATATCTATGTATGATATGCAGTTCTAAAAATCGACTCTATATTAAGAGATTTTTGAAGTCCTATCTCTAGAACATTGAGTGAAACCTTAGATCCCAATCAGATATAATGGAATATTGTATTCTATGAAATCTTACCAGTTCATTAATGTATTTTCTAGAAAGATAATATAGAGAGAAATATTCTATGACATGGATATTATGTGCCAAATTTTTATGGTTATCAACTACTATCCATATAAAATTATTCCCTTTAGTCATTTTGGGGTGTCCAATGGAAAAATCGACGGCGACATTTTCTCATCCTCATTATTGTATGGATAGTGGATGTTGCATCTACTTAGTGTTTTGAATCTTATAATTTAAATTATGAAATAACAATAAATGATATAAATATTCATAAATATCTATCTTCATGTTTTCCCACTATAAATACTCTTTTATTTTGGTTAGAGGTAGGCGATATACCCTTTTCACCAATCAATTGTGGGTTCAAGCCTCACGACCTTTCCAGATGTGATATCTTGTGTCTTAGAATAAATGTCATCTATTTTGCAATTATAATTACCATAACATCCATAATTACCTCAACATAAAATATAATATAAACTTTAAGGGTTTCTATTACCATTAATCTTATATCAAAAAAATTTAATTGTACTATTCCCCAAATAATTTTTTCAAATAAAACATATATAAAACCAAAGTGTTTTATTTCCATAAATATCTCCCAAAATATCATTAACCATAATAAACACCAGTAACGTAAAACCTCAAAAAAGTGTGTATAATACATTGAAATTATAATCAAATTTGAACTCATAAACCTATGATGGTGTATATAACTATTAAGTTAATATTGCATAGAGACATATATTCTTCCAAAATATAATTCACCATTTATTCCATAAATAAATTCTTATGTTAATAAAAAAATACATTAGAAACATGGGTTCATCCTTGAACTAATACAATATCATATGTGAATTAATTATTCTAGAATCCATGTCGAGGAAGATAGTCAATATTCAAAATCACATCAAATTTCACTAAAGGATGACCAATAACATTTTTATAGGGATCATTCATAGAAAATAAAACATGAAACTTCCAACTAATAAGTGGAGGATAAGTGTGACCAAATTGAAATGATTCAATTAAACCATTCAGATTTAATAATATTTTACTTTTTCCTTTTTCATCAATGTATTTTTGGATAATCATCTTCATTATCCCTTAAATTGGGGAATTGACTCGCATAAATCCCAAATGAAATACATTTGAAACACTAGAGTGTGAGTGATGAATTCTATTAGTATGTCTCTCTATTCAAATCATTATATAACTTGTTCCCATAAATTTGGAAATAAATTCCTCCATGAGATTTTTTCCACATATAAAACATTTACTAGTATCTATAAAACAATTTACTTATTTTTTCTTCCACACTTTTAGTATAATGGAAATATCATCTTCTTTTCTCCATGGGTTTTAGAGTTTCCATTGAATTTTATCTTTCCTTATCAAAACCATGAGGTTAATGGGAAAATACAATATCCATTTCTACATTGATAACATTATGAATTATTTCATCATAACTACTAATTACCCTTATGCAAGATTCCCTATAGTGACTTGGTTTTAAGCCTCTAAAGAATCTATTAACCTTCATTTTATGTTGAATGATAATACAAGAAGCCTACCTCAGAAGTCTTGTAAAATTCACCTCAAAGGTACGAACTAATTTTCCATCCCTTTTCTTTATCTCAAGTAATTCCTTCTCTATTTTCATGTTAATAATAAAAGTAAATTACTAAATGAAAAATAAGTACTTAAACTTATCCCATTCTATGGAGTCAATTCCATCTTATTGTATTGTATTATTGAAAATATTTCACCATCGATCTACTTCACCATAAAAATGATAGATTTAAAAATTAATTTTACATGTTTCAAACAATTTAGAATATAAAATATATTTTCAGTGGTAATTATCCATTTATCGACAAAAATTGGATGAATAAAACCACTAAAAGAATTTAGATGTTGCATCCTGAAGGACGAAACAGAATATTGTTTCCTCCTTTGATCATTTGGAAGTTCCTCATAATTCATAGTTGGATAAATATGTGTGATTATAGAACGACGATTTTGAATTCTACCTCCCATAACATTCATTTACTCATGAGTACAATCATTTTATTTTCTATTTAATTCAATAATAAAATAGTTCCTTTGGTTTATAACCATTTAGTAAAACCAAAATCATAGTATGATTAATAATAATCATAGTGGGAAACCGCATAATTATAAAGAATAACTTAAAGGATGCAAAAATAATGAAACCTTATTTATAATCTAAGGAACTTTAGTCTTAACCTAATCCATTCATGGTCAATATTTAAATCCATTAGGAAGGTTAATAAAGATTTTGTGAATTTCCGACTCATATCCCCTAGGAGTGTCAAACTCGATGCACAGTAAGTCCAATTTTTGTGTACCAGGTAATGCTTGAGTCAGGTCCGACACACCATTTTAAGAGTTATTACCCCTAGGTAAATTTTTCTAGAACCATATCCACATGAAATATGCATACATAGATTTATTTATAGGAAACTCCTCACTCAATCGTTCAACAATATTCTAGGATATTATCCTATATATATTATTATCCTTATACTTATGATTAGATATATCTCTAGGGATATTAGTAAGGTTTTGTCATCGTAGTTTCTAAAGGTAATCTAAACCTATCATTTGATACCAACTACAATGTCTAAGGCTTTCCATATATATAAATTATATATTTTTTGATGATTATTAATTACATTACAGAAACAGATGCCTAATAATTATATATTTAAATCACCTTTAGAATCATGGAAACATAAACAACTAGTTCAAAATAATTCTACATCGTATCCCACTTAGTTCCTTATAAATTTCACTCTTATTAGACATATACATGAAATAACTATCATCATAATCTAGGGAAAATAAAAATAAGAAAGGGTGACATCAAATGCTCAGTCTAGGTAAGAAATATAAGTATATAAACATGACATGAGCATAAGGGTATGAGAACACGAGCATAAAATATGAATCCATACTCTACTTATAAAAGATCAAAATATTGTGTCCTAGCATAAATATTGGATATTCATAAGAAATGAATCATATGAAAATTAAGTAACACAATCCATGAGACCATAACATTGAAATAAGACATGGAATTGTGGCATACACATAAGCATATAAAGTCATTTCCATAGTATTAAATGGTAATTACCAAGGCTATCATGGTTTATTAGGTTCACTCCCCAAACCATCATAGTTTTCAAGGTTTACTACCATGATTATAATAGTGGATAGTGTTCACTTCCTAAACTATATTATTAGTCATGGTTCACTCTTATGACTATAAAAGTGGAAAAAAATCCCCTTAACTAATTAATTCCACTCCCCATTCCAGTCCTATTTATCTCATAAGTAATAAATATTTATATAATTAATTGGAGGGATATATAGAGACCACCAATCACATAATGAAAATCATACATACGTGTTGCAAAATTTCATAAAAATTCATCATATCAAAACCCATGAAAAGAAATGGGTTTTATAAATAATTCATTATAACATAACCAATTGAAAATAGAAATGTTTCGTAATCATTTAATAATTTCATAATATCATAACCCAGGGAAAAATAATCAGGTTTTGTAATCATTTTATTATGGTAAAACATACTGAAGAGAAAAAGGTTTCATAAAAAGTATTCCATTATAAAAATAAACCATTAAGATAAAGAAAAATAATGATATCCTTGGATCATAACTAAATTAAGACATATGTAACATAAAAGGATTCTATATTAGATGTAAAATTATTTTGAAAGAAAACTTGGATTTTTTTATGAAAATATACCTTTTCCATTGAAAAACACTCTTTAAAACAAGAAACATCTTCAAAATACTTTTGTTTTAAAATAATATTATAAAATTTCAATGGAAACATTAAATATCATTTAAAAAATTTCTTAAGGAAAAAAACCATTTCAATTTGAAAATAAAATTTTTAAAAATAAAATTTCACAAAAAATTTAAAAAATAATTTTATTTGAAAATAAATTCCGAAACTTATAAATTAATCTTTACAACATTGTGGGGTTATGAAAATGGTAATTTTTTTGAGTCACTATATGTTAGAATAATTTTTTTTAATTTTTTTAAAAAAGTAAAAAATGGGTTAAAATAAATTTAAGAAAAGTTTATATAGTATTAAATTTTTTCTTTAAAACATTTTTAGATAACATGGACAAGGAATAGAAAGGATTTTTGAATTAACAGAGAAATAAAGTTGATTTTTCTTAAGACATAATTTTTTACTCTTCTATCCATAAAGAGAGGAAAATAAAGGGAATAAAATATATTATAATGGCATAACTATATGAGAATAAAATTTCTATGGTTCTTGATAGGTAGGCTATAAGATCTCCAAATTGGAAGCATAATGGTAAAAAATACTAATAAACAAAATGACTGTAAAATATAGTTATTACCTCTTTGGTATATTTTGGATCATAAGACCCATGAAGGAAAGATCATTATATGGATATGTATATACCATAATTTTCATGATAAAAAATATAAAATATATTTATTTTTAGTATATATGTTTCCATTTGTAAGTTATAGAACAAAATAAAGGTAAATAATGATTAAAAATTTATAATAAAAATTATTTCCTATATATCACTAATATTTATTAGCATTACCCATATTACCTTCCATACAAAGTGTTAGTGAAAAACGAATCACATCGCTTCACGAGGTAGTAGTATACCAGACACATAATTTCCATTATCATATCCAATCCGGAATGGAAAGTAAGAAGGTTGATGTGATATAATAAATAAAAAATTATAATAATTTTATGAATTTCATATATATTCATTTAATATACCCCTATTACCATTAAAGTAAAACAAAAATGAAAAACTCATCACACTGGTTTGTGAGGTGGTAGTCTGTCGTACACATGATCAAAATTATTATTTTTTACATTGGGTTGAAAGGTAATAAGGTAGGTTTTAAATTATGATTAAATAGGCAATATAAAATCATAAATAACTTATATAAAAATTAAATCCATATTTATATCCATCCATGATAAGTGGTGATGGAAATGAATAACATCAGTTCGAAAGGCGGTAATCCTCCATACGATGATCAACTGTTTTATTTCCCATTTTACAGAAGAGGAGATGGATATATGTTATGGAATAAAAATAATAAAATATAATTATATGGTATATAATGGTGTTATTATATCATCATGGATTAATAATATTATAAGGATCTATAGGAAGAAACAAAATGAAAACACACGTTTAAGGACTATACCTCTTTTTCAGAGCACCTCTTCAGGTTTAATCCTAAATCCTTCACAGGAGAGATTAATAATTCAAAAGGATTATAAGATATGGTTATGTAATTAAGGAATATATTTTGGTTGCTATTGGTAGAACCAAATGGTTTTTAATGTGTTAAAATTAGAGGAGAGGGGGTGACCATTTATAAGTGGGGGAGAGAACACACATTTAATTTTTTAAAAGAATAATGTGCACCCACATGAAAAAAGGGAAAATAATTGGTTATTAGAAAATATTAGAGGTGATAAGTTACAAATATGGTAATATAATGGGTTTTTTAAACAAATTAGGTCATTTTAAAGCTTATATTTTTAGTCTAACCCTCAGTAAAGTTGTTTTAACCTTAACCGTGATAATTAATTTATACTATTTTCATTATTAATTATGGATAAAAATTAAGTTGAACTTAGTATATAATATTTATTATTCTAATTAAATATATTTAATCCATTTTAAAAATTAAATTCACATAAGTTACTAAATTTAATTTAAAATTAATCTTATAGATACGATGAAAGAGCAGGCTTCCAAAGACAAACATTTTAGAAGATTAAAATGTTTTTACATAAAAATTCAACATGAAATTGATTTCAATGTCCAAAATTAGATTAATAAATATATAATTGAACAAATTTATTTTTTTTAAATAATATTTTTAAAAAATAACCTTATAAATTCTTTAAATGAATAGGTAGTTTTCAATAACAACCAATACTTTTCACTATTCATCCAAAAAACTAATCTTTTTTGAAAAATCAAAAAAATTCACTCCAATGTAATATTGAATATTTAATTCTACATTTTTTTTAATTTTTTATAATAAATTTTCTAAAATGTTAAAAAATTACTTTTATTATTTGTTCACAAAAATAAATAAAATTATTATTTTGAGAAAATAGTATTTTAGAAAAATATAAATAGTTTAAAAAAAATTAAGTGTTTTTATCAATATATTATCATAATATAAAACAATTATAATTAATGTTTAAAATTTTGTTATTCCTATTCATACCTCTAAGTTTTACAACTAGGTCATAATGACAAAGCATTATGTAAGAACCCGAGTTTTCAAATGTGGTATGGATCCCTTATTTTTCATTTTGAATGCTTCAATATGAACTAATATGAATACCCCTTCAGGTCACTATGGATTCGAGGTGTAAGAGGTTTGTTCGAAGCCTGAAAATAGTTTTTGGGGTGTTTTTGACCTGGTGCAGTGTTTGGTCAAACCTTGCGGGGCAGGCCATTCAGTTTGAAGAAATCATGTAAGGATGGGCAGAGCGGTGGTATATACCACACAGTTAGACCAAACCATGTGGAACGAGATGGATGGATGGGTGGCCATGTTTTTACTTTTTTAATACATTGATAGAGGGTTAACACATGGTTTATGTAATGTTTATAAACACTGTAGGTGCCCCTTGTCCTACTTGAATCTATGCACCATTTCTGAATGGTTTGACAAACCGTATAGGTAAACTGTATAACCCCTATACTTTTTCTAATTTTATAATATTTAATTAAATTAAAAATTAATTTTAAACCCAAATTTAGGGTTTGTTTCAGTAGACATTATTGGTGGGTTCGAGAATCTCTCAAAGGATTCTAAACTAGTATTTTAACCCATCCCTCCATTTGATCTCCGATTCGATAGCGGGTTTTCTCATCTGGTCCACATTGGTAAGATCTACATTAGTTTTATCCATTATTGATTATTTTGTTTTTTGATTGTGAAATTTGGAATTAGGATCATACGAACTAATTTCTCATTCTTCATCAATTGTTCATATTTCTCCTAAATCATGTAAAATTTGGACTTGATACTGGACGAGAACTCCACTACCGAGAAGAGGTAGGTGATCTATAAATTTCTTTCAATTTTTTGTATTTCTTAGAGATATCATCTATTATGTTGCTCGCCTTAATTTCTGGTATGGTCCTATACATTAATTGATTAATTGAAGTGGATGAATTGGAACCTATTAGGGATTCCTGAAGGTTCCTAGTAATGCGTTGGTGGTTGTAACTCCAACACAAGGTCACCCAGGCTATATAACATATGGTTTATATGGTTTTTAACTTTGATAAAATACCCAAGGTGAGTGTTCCTGAGTTTCATATTTGTAAAAATATCAAAAGGAATTAAATGGAATTGAGTTACATTCTTAGAAGGTGTACTAACTATGCACCTTGTGTTATTATTAAGTTATTCCATGGTTTATTTGATCAAATGGATTAAGTGGAAATCAATTAATTGGTGGGGATACCCATATAATATTCTTAATTTTGAATGGTCATAAATGGGTGGGTATATCCTTAGGAGATATTATATTTCAATTGATGATAAATGGGTAGGTTTACCCATGTGACATTGTAATGACTCAAACGTTCATTAATGAATATTCCTCTTGATCTAATTAAATGTATTATTATGGTTAAATAATGTGATCTTCATTGTTTTTATGTTTCTGGATTTTAAAATACCGTTATGAATTGCGATCGTTGCAAATATAGCCGTTGAATAGTGATCACATGATTATTATAAATATAGGTCTTTAACAAATCCAATTTACTCAGAAAAAGGAAGAAATTGCCTTATCCAGTAGAATTTCCCCATACGAAGCCCATTTGTCAGAGATTGGAAAGGAGGTGGCATCATATGGCTTCTCTCCTGACCAAGCCCAAGTCGAGCTTGAACACGTTAAGCTTGGGAAGAACTAACTTCGGGAGAAGTGGAAGTTAATAGAGATTACCACCCGAGAGATATTATCCAAGCCACCCCAAGAGTCTTTCACCATCACACACCTTACCCTTTGGTTTTATGTGGGTGTTATAAGGGGTTATGTAACAAGACCCTAGCACTATGACTATGTACATTATTTTTTTATAAATAATGTGCATTCATTTTATTATTGTTACTTTGTAAATAGTTTTTAAAGCACCAATAACATTTTTAGTTAATATTCAACTAAGAAATATATTTTGATAAATTAATTTATTTTTAATTAAATAATATTTTAATAAAATAATATTATTAAATTAAGTTTTATTAAATATAAATGATCATATAATTTTATGAATGCAAATGTAATTTTTATTAAGGTTCAAAAACTGTTTTTTTCAAAACCCATGAATTTTTGGTAAATGTCAGTTTTTATTTTAAAAGTAAAAATTCACATATTTATAAAATTATTTGGATAAAATGAATATTATTTTTGGAATCCGTACATCTAAATTATCCAACGGTTAATTTTTCATAATTTTCTAAGACAATCGAAATTTTGGGTAAAAATTAAATATCGTTAAAATATATAATGTGTTTAATGACATCGTAATGACCCAATAGTGAGATACTAAAAT
This sequence comes from Viscum album, assembly GCA_963277665.1. Taxonomy (NCBI): domain Eukaryota; kingdom Viridiplantae; phylum Streptophyta; class Magnoliopsida; order Santalales; family Viscaceae; genus Viscum; species Viscum album. The sequence goes on along the minus strand of OY728123.1, from coordinate 607,822,666 downwards.
ACTATAAACATCATGTTCGTAAAATATATGTTTTATCATTAAAATTATGTGATTTTATATTTGTTTGATTTATTTTACAAATCTTTTGTGGACCCTCCAAGACTTATAAAACATTTTGTCTTTTTAAATTGTTTTCCCTGAGAGTGTGACTCACCTCCACATAAGCTATTCTTTTAAGAAGTTAGGCCATTGTAATTATAAAATATTTTCTTCCACTCCCCTTTGAAAAAAACCATGGTCTGGTTTGTGGTATTTATTAGTTTAATGTGTGGTGTCCCAAACCTAAATAATAAATAATTCCATCTCTTTTCCTTTATAAACCCACCCAAACTCCCACTTCCTCTTCACTAAAAGCCTTTGGAGTTCTACCAACCTCTTCCCTCCTCTCTCTATAATCCTCCAGAGGTTTCCCAATCTCCTAAGATGCCTCTCTCAAGCCTCTCCCAAGACTTTGGGATCACACTTCCAAGTAAATGATTTCTTCCTTTCTCATTTTTGTCTATTTTTCTTTAAGTTGTTATGCATTTTTTTTCAATTAAAAATGTTGGGGTATGATTTCTCACCTCCCCCATACTTTAATATTTCTTTTTGGATTATGGGGACCCCTTTCTCTCTCATTAATGTCTCCCATGTACACTCGTTACCATGCCGAAATCCAGTGATGGATTTCTCTCTCCTCTTTTACATCCAAGTAATTCTTTTGTATTACGCATCTCAATTCCATTAAATTTGTTGGGACATGTATCCATATTAAAACATTACTGTGAATTTCATTTACATATTATGAGACACCCTTTAATCTCTCATCAACTATTTTCATGAATCCTTATGTCACGTCGTTATGCTTCCGAAATTGCACCACGTTTTTCCAAGCCAAGGTCATTGCGTAGTGAATACCTTATCCATGTCTCTATCAAGGGTATTCACCTTTATGCACATTTACCTATTCAATTTTACTTTCATTTATTTATTCCACATTAATTAATCATGTAATAACTTATGATGTTGATTGGTTCCATGTTATATGATCCATGTGTCACACTTATGCATGAAATGAAATGTTTAAGAAGGGTGCGCCTTGATAGCGCTCCAATGCATTGGGTACAATATAGTATCATGATACATCTTTTGAAATGGGTGTTTACTCATGATAATTCAAGTGAAACGAGGTTTTACTCATGATTTATATGCAATTAGGGTTTACTCAGGCTCCATGTGCAATGAGCCTTGGCTCATGCTAATTCCATGTTAAGTGTTGTTGCCACATTTTCGTGTTATGGTTATCATTCTTTATCATGACTTTATATTCATGTTTCTCTTATGATCCATTTATATTCCTATTGTCTAACATCTATTGTATTCCTCATGTTATTCCATGTTTATTCCCTTACTGGGCTTTATAGCTCACCCTTTTCTTATGCGCGTGCTCAGGTTATCCCATGCAATGCTAAGTACAAGGGAACGCAGTGGTCATGAAAAGGATGTTTTCAATAAATATGTTATGTGTTTTATGTTCTAAGATGTTATGTAATGTTACTAAGACCCAAAGACACTAGGCCTATCGATCTTCTTTGTTGTATCATGTAAATATTTTATGTACTAAATTTTGTTTAAGTGTGTAATAAAAAGCTGGGTTGTTATAGTTGTTATCAGAGGATAGGTTTAGTTATTTTTGGGATTAGGATTAGAAAACCCTAGTGAAGACTTAGAGACAAGAATAAGTATAATGAAAACATCCCTATGTATTGATTTGTTTTGAGTAAGTGGTTTATCAATAAAATACATCCCTGTCTGAATACGAGCAGGTAGAGGCAGATCTGGCACAGATGTATCATAGGGGGGAAAACCCAAAAACACCACTTTTAGCTAGACTCGAATCGGAACTGGTGCATGACAATGGTTCTTGCTTCACTATTGGTTACGAAACTATTGGGGTATATGCTTTGGTAAATTCATAATCTTAGATGAACCCTTATTAAGGGAATTAAAAAAAATTCCCCTATGAATATATGTTAAAAATTAGATCATGGATAGCATAGATTGAAGCCTATGGAATCATAAGTTAGGGAAATAAAAGTTATTTATAAGTCACCAGTTTTGTCCCTAGATTACCATTTATGTGTTACCCATAAATTTCTTTTTATTCCATCCAATGGCCAGTAATAGGAGGACTTGGGCTAACAACCTCTGTGAAAATCAATGTGATGACTGTGCAAATGAGATACCCAATCCGATGGGAGAGGGAGTCACGAACTCTGTCATGATTCTCTCCCAGTTAACTCATGCTTTGAATAGAAACATGGGTCAAGAGGAACATTCAACCCCCCTAAGAAAGAACAAGTTTCTATCGATAGATTCAGGATACAAAGGCTTCATACATTTAATAGATCATCCAATCCCTCAATCGCTGAACAATGGATAAACTCCATTGAAAAGATATTCTCCATCCTTAAATGTTTTGAACAAGAGAAGGTTCTTCTGGATTATTATCGTATGGAAGGTGAAGTTAATCAATAGAGGAAATTGATAAATAATACGAAGCCTGAAGTAGAGATCGAGGTGTTGGAATGGAAGGATTTCCAAAAGATGTTTTTCGATAAATATTTTCCATGCACCCTCCGACTTAAGATGGAAAGGGACTTCCTTGCCCTAAAACAAAAATATGATGAATCTATCAGATCGTACAAGGAAAAATTCACAAGGCTTGCACGATACACCTCCGGATTTGTCGTTACCCCCCAAATTCAAGGTTGAACGCTTCTTTAGTGGCCTGAAACCTATTCTACGGAAAGAACTGGCGATCCATGACTTTGACAAAGATGAGGAAATTGTCCGATGTTCCCTCAAGGTCAAAATGAAGATCAGAGAATCTCAGGGGTATCATGTGGATAAGAAGCTTAAGGTGGACTTCAATCTTGGAATTCCGATGGATAAATCCAATGGTGCTAAGAAGATCCAGCACCCAACTTTCCAAAGGTGCGGAAAGAAGCACCCCATAAATTACCTGAAGGGGACAAGGAAATGCTTTAGTTGTGGAAGATAAGTGCACCTAGCTATTAACTACCAATAAGAAAAACCCACAGCTACAAAAGGGGAGAGTAACACTCCGTTCAAACCTCAACACATTGTTCATTGCAACAACTGAAAATAACCAAGGAATCTTACAAATCAGTGCCCTAAGACAAGTAATTTTGGAGGCAACCTACAACCTCCAAGGAACCAAGGGAGAGCTTTTTTCCATCACTATTTCCGAAGTGAATCCCGATGACGAAGTGGTGAAAGGTATGATAGTTATTCAATCAAGAATAGATAACTTACTTTTTGATTCAGTTTCAACGCATTCTTTTATATCCCAAAAGTTTAGTAGAACAATCCCAACACCACCACAAATCAAGGAAGTAAAGATGTTGGTGAGTACGAAAAATAGGGAAATCATTGCATCCCATGAATATAACTCCTCCCCTATTATAATATATGGATTTAATTTCCCAGAGAACCACATCATACTCCCTCTGGTGGAATTTGATGTAATTCTTTGCATGGATTGTATTTCCTTATTTAGAGCCAACATAATTTGCTATGAGAGGGAAATCACTCTCCATGTGGAGAATATATCCCTGATTCTATACAAGTGCAAGGATGAAGATGAATATTATTTAGCTCCATAATCTCTACCATGGATATTATTTCCCTATGAGAATGCATATCTGGCTCATATGATTGAGTCTAAGGAGGCAACCATCATTGAAGACATGACTATTGTGAGGGAATTTGCTAAAGTGTCTCCCAAGTAATTTCTCGGTCTTCCTCCTAGAAGGGATGCTGAATTCACAATTGATCTTATACCTGGGGCATTTCCAATATCCAAGAATCCATATATAATGGCTGTTATGGAGCTTGAAGAGATGAAGAAACAACTACAAAAGAATCTGGATAAAGGGTTTAAATGCCCAAGTGCTTCACCATGGGGTGCACTAGTCCTCTTCATCAAGAAGAAGGATGGGTCATTGCACCTTTGCATCGATTATCACGAGATTAACAAAATAATGACAAAGAATAAGTATCCTCTCCCACGAATTGATGAATTGATCGATCAACTGTGTGGAGCACAATACTTCTCCAAGTTGAATTTGCGGTCAGGATATTATCAAGTAAGGGTGAAGAAAGAAAATATCCCCATGACTACTTTTCTTCCAAGATACGGGCACAATGAATTCATAGTAATGCCTTTAGGACTTACTAATGCTCCAACAATCTTCATGGACTTGATGAATAGTGTTTTAGGGATTACCTTGACAAATTTGTGGTAGTCTTTATAGATGATATTATATATACTCAAAAACCAAGGAGGATCATGAGGAGTATCTAAGAACTGTACTAGAGACCTCACGGAAGGATAATCTCTATGAAAAGTACAACAAGTGTGAGTTCTGGTTGAAGGAGGTCTCATTCTTGTGCCATATCATCACAAGTAATGGGATATCTCTGGATCCCTCCAAAACAGATGAAATTGAGGGATGACTGAGTCCAACATCGGTAACATATATCTGTAGCTTCTCGGGGTTAGCTGGATATTATCGACAATTTGGGATAAATTTCTCACGACTGTGCAACCCTCTTACCAATCTATCTCGAAAGGGAGTAAGGTTTTCTTGGGGCGATGAATGTGAAGAATGCTTCAAGGAGTTAAAAAGGATGCTTATCACTACGCCCGTGCTCATTTTATCCACAAGTGGAGAACGTTTTGTGGTATTTTGTGATTCTTTGAAGAAGGGCCTGGGCTATGTGTTGATGAAAAATGGCAAAGTCATTTCATATGCTTCAAGGAAATTGAAAGTTCATGAGCAGAATTATCCAAGACATGATTTAGTGTTGGCTGTAGTGATATTCAATTTAAAAATTTGGCAGCATCATCTCTTTGGGGACAAGTGTGAAATATATACGGACCACAAAAGTCTCAAGTATATATTCACATAGAAAGAGTTGAACATGCACTAATGAAGATGGTTAGAACTGATTAAAGACTATGACTGATCAATCCATTACCACCCTAGGAAAGAAAACAAGGTGGCAGATGCTCTAAGTAGAAAGGAACCAGAAATTATATCATTGATGAGAATTTAGAAGGACCCAATCTTCTTAGATTTGATGAATATGGACATGGGAATCATAAAGAAGGCAGCAACATCAATCCTTTCTCAAATGATTGCTCAACCATCTATTTTGGAATGGTTAAAGGATGCTCAAAAGGATGATGTGGGAATTCATAAGAGAGTGGAAGCTATCAGAAAAGGGAAATCCTTAGAGTTCAATGTTAATGAAGAAGGAATTGTGAGATTTGGGAAAAGACTATGTGTTCCATCAAGTCTGGAGATGAAGAAGGAAATTTTGGATGATGCGCATAGTTCAAATTTCTCTATTCACCCAGGAAACACAATGATTTATCAAGATCTCCAAGAGTATTATTGGTGGGATAATATAAATAAGGAGATCGCTGAGTATGCATTAAAGTGACTAGTGTGTCAGAAAGTGAAGGAAGAGAGGCTAAAGTCTAAGAGGATGATGAAAACATTACCCATAACAACATGGAAATGGGAGAACATCACCATGGACTTTGTCACCGGACTTCCGAAGACATCCAAAGGCAACAATTCAATATCGGTTGTTGTAGATCATCTTAAAAAGTCTACACAATTCATTTCAATTCGGGTGGATTTCTCATTCGATCAGCTAGCATATATATATATATCAAGGAAGTGGTAAGGTTTCCTAGAGTACCACTATCTATTGTATCTGATCGAGATCCAAGATTCACCTCTACGTTTTGGAAGAGTCTTCAACATTCTCTAGATACTGAGCTGAACTTCAGTAGGGATTATCATCCTCAAACTAATGGCCAATCCAAGAGGACTATCTAAACACTAAAGGAAATGTTGAGAGCGTGTTCTATGGACTTCAAATGAGGGTGAGAATAACACCTTCCATTGGTTGAATTCTCCTAAATTAATAGTTTCTACTCGAGAATCTGAATGGCACCTTATGAAGACATATATGGGAAGAGGTGCAAAACACCGACATATTGGGATGAAGTCAGGAAGTGTAAGATGCTAGGACCGTAAATGGTCGAAGACATGGTAGAGAAGGTGAAAACCATTCAGCAGCATATCAAAGCAGCCCAGATTCGACAGAAGAGTTATGCGGATAACCGTCGATGATACCTTTAGTTTAAAGTTAGAGACATGGTATTTCTACGCACATTTCCATGGAAGAAGGTCATGAGGTTTGGAAATAAAGGGAAGTTAAGTCCTAGTTACATTGTCCCCTTCGAGATTGTTGATCGTGTTGGGGCTATGACCTATCGAATAGAACTTCCTCCTACCATGGAAAAAGTACATGGTGTCTTTCATGTATCCCTCTTAAGGAAGTAAATAACAGACCCTTCACATGTTCTCTCTTCAAAGGTAGTATAACTTGAAGATGATCTTTCTTACGAGGAGAAACCCATGAAGATCTTAGATAGTTGAGAAAAAGTTCTAAGAAATAAGACAATGCCCCTCGTCAAGGTGTTGTGGATAAACCACATGTTTGAATAAGCGACATGGGAATAAGAAGAAGTAATGAAGCAAAGTCACCCACATCTGTTTTAGTGTGGGAAACAGAAATTTCTTGGGAAAAGTTTCTTCAGGGGTGATGATTGTAACGACCCAAACTTTAATTAATGAAAATTTATCTTAATCTAATTAAATGTATTATTTTGTTTATATAATGTGAACTTTATTTGTTTTATGTTTCTGGATTTTAAAATACTGTTATGAATTGTGACCGTTTCTAATATAGTCATTGAACAGTGATTACATGATTAGTATAAATATCGGGCTTTAACAAATCCAATTTACTCAAACAAAGGAAGTGATGACCACATATAGTAGTCTTGCCCCATACGAAGCCCATTTGTTGGAGCATTGAAAGGAGGTGGCATCACTGGGTTTCACTCTTGACCAATCCAAAGTTGAGCTTGAACACGTTAAGCTTGAGCAGAACCGACTACGGGAGAAGTGGAAGTTAATAGAGATTACCACCCTAGCGATGTTATCGGAGCCACCCCAAGAGTTTGTCAACATCAAACACCTAACCCTTAGGTCTTATGTGGGTGTTATAAGGGGTTTTTTAACAATACCCTAGCACTATTACTATGTACATTATTTTTTTATAAAGAATATTCATTCATTTTATTATTGTTATGTTGTAAATAGTTTTTAAAGAACAACTAGTATTTTTAGTTAATATTAAACTAAGAAATCTATTTTGATGAATAAATGGATTTTTGAATTAAAAAATATTTTAATAAAATATTATTATTAAATTAAATTTTATTAAATATAAATGATCCTATAATTTTATAAATGCAATTTTAATTTTTATTAAGGTTTGAAAACTATTTTTTTCAAAACCCATGAATTTTCGGTAAATGTAGGTTTTTATTTTAAAAGTAAAAATTTACATATTTATAAAATTATTTAGATAAAATGAATATTATTTTTTGAATCAGGACGTCAAAATTATCCAATGGAGAATTTTTCATAATTTTCTGAGACAGTCGAATTTTTGGGTAAAAATTAAATACTGTTTAAATATATAATGTGTTTATAACATCATAATGACCCAATAGTGATCTAATAAAACACTATAAACATTATTTTCGCACAATATATGTTTTATCATTAAAATAATGTGAATTTATATTTGTTTTATTTATTTTACAAAGCTTTTGTGATCCCTCCAAGACTTATAAAACATTTTTTCTTGTTAAATTGTTTTCCCTGAGAGTGTGACTCACCTCCACATAAGCAACCCTATTATTTTAAGAAGTTTGTACATTGTCCTTATAAAATATTTTTTTCCACTCCACTTTTGAAAAAACCATGGGCAAAAACTATGGGCTGGTTTGTGGTATTGATTAGTTTAATGTGAGGTGTCCCAAACCTAAATAATAAAGAATTCCCCCTCCTTTCCTATATAAACCCACCCAAGCTCCCACTTCCTCTTCACTAAAAGCCTTTAGATTTATACCAAAATATGAACTCCTCTTTCTAGAATTCTTCAAAGGTGTCCCAATATCCCATGAAGCCTCTCTCAAGCCTCTCCCAAGCCTTTGGGATCACACTTCCAAGTAGGGGATTTCTTCCTTTCTCATTTTGTCTATATTTATTTAAGTTTTTATACCCTTTTGTTTTCAATTACAAATATTGGGGTATGATTTCACACCTCCCTCATACTTACCTATTTATGTTTGGATTATTTGATACCCCTTTCTCTCTCATTAGTGGCTCCCATGTACACTCATTACCATGCCGAAATTCCATGAGGGATTTCTCTATCCTCTTTTATGTCCAAGTAATTATTTTGTATTATGAATATAAATTCCATTATGTTTTTTTGGACATATGTCTATATGACCCCCTTACTTTCTATTTCATGTAAATATTATGATACACCCTTTTCTATCTCATCAACTATTTTCATGAATCCTCATGTCACGCCGTTATGCTACCGAAATTGCACCACATTTTTCCAAGCCAAGATCATTGTGTAGTGAATACCATACCCATGTCTTTATCAAGGGTATTAACCTTCATGCACATATACCTATTGAATGGTACTTTCATGTATTTTTCCACATTACTTAATCATGAAATAACTTATGATGTTGATTGATTCCATGTGGGACACTTATGCATGAAATGAAATGTTTAAGAAGGTTGCGCCCTGATAGCGCTCTAATGCATTGGTTAAAGTATAGTATCATGATGCGTCATGTGAAATGGGTGTTGAATCATGATAATTCAAGTTCAATGAGGTTTTACATGTGATTCCTATTCAATGAGCATTGGCTCATGATAATTCCATTTTAAGTGTTGTTGCCACATTTCTGTGTTATGATTATCATGATTTATCATGCCTTTATGTCCATGTATATATTGTGCTCCATTTATATGCCTATTGTCTAACATGTATTGTATTCTTCATTTTATTCGATGTTTATTTCCTTACTGGGCTTTGTAGCTCACCCTTTTCTAATGCGTGTCGTCAGGTTATCCCATGAAATGCTAAGTATGAGGGAATGTAGTGGTCATGTAAGGGAAGTTTTCAATAAAGATGTTGGGTGTTTTATGTTCTAATCTGTTATGTAATGTTCCTAATCCCCAGATAAAGTAGACATTTCAATCTTCTTTGTTGTATCAAGTGAATATTTTATTTAATAAATCAGGTTTAAGTGTGTAATAAAAAGTACGGTTATTATAGACATGATTAAATGTAAATTGAATACATGAGTGGGTATACTCATGAGATGTGATTGGTTTTAAATGTATTAAACAAGTGGGTATACTCATTTAATTTAAATGAATGTATTTGATTATATGATTGGATAGAATAATTTGGAATTGTATGGTTAAATGATATGATTGAATTCATATTTTTTATAGATGCCAGGGATGGATCTCCATGGATCTAGAACACAATATTGGATGCCTTGGATAGAGTATTATCTATGGGTATTCATTCCATGGGATGCATTTGGATTTTCTAACCCATTGATCTAAATTTTATGGAATCATGTGGGATATGTGTCTACACATGATCCTTGGTCTCCAACCAGTGACTACACCGAGTTTCCATCGAGAAGCTCCCAAGACTCAATGAGTATTCCTAGATCTTCGACACCTTGTATCCATCCATTAATGTTCAACACTTCCTTATATGGAATTACCATGGGATATATGACATGTTTAGTTATATTGAAATGTCATGGGTTTTTGATATGGTTTCATTTTTCTGAAAGGACATGTGGATAGGGTATATAAAGGAGTACAACAAGGCCATTTTGTTTTTTTCTTTTTCTTGTAACTGCCTTGTTAGAAGCATGCCATTGTTTTATAGGGAGCCTTGAGAGGATTTTGCATATCACTTTCTTATAATGGATATGTTCCATGGGATAATTACTTTTGTTACCTGATTAATCACACTTTTATAACCCATTGCATTGTGGTACATAGAACTGTATAGAACACCACACATCGGTTTCTGATTGTTGTCTTGTAGTTGGGGAGAATGGGACCAATATGAGTTTTGGATGATACCATGATATTATTGGCATTTTCTACTTTGGATACTTGTACTGTATTGTTTTTCATGTTATTATTTTGGTCGTTTTTAGTTACATGTATCATCTACATCATCATGTATGATAAATTTCTGGGGTTGTTATATATATCTATATTTTTGAGATTCTAGTATCATCTAATTAATATACTTCCACTAGCTGTATCTTATTGACTTCTAATGTGATATAAACTAGTAATGATGGAATAGTCTCCCCATTGACACACATAGGCCCTAACTACTAGTCAGTAGCCTCTAGTAGTTGGGGATATTCTCTTGAGGCCATGTAGCCGACCTGGATCAAGGAACGATTGAGTGGTATCGGGTTTGGGATGTTACAAAGTGGTATTGGATGGGTTTATTTTCTAGTTGAATTAATATTTGGTGACAATAAACAGGGATAAGAAGGAAATGTAATTTGTAAAGAAGATGTTCCGAAGAGTATCTACCCCGCATTAAATTAAAATCTAAATGGTCTCAAAAGAAATTATTATTTTCTAGTTTTTTATATTAATGTTGATTTGATTTCACCATTGGGTGGTGAAAACTATTTATGATGGTAATATCAATGAAATTGTGGGTTCTATTTCTATTATAACCCAATGAGATGAAGGTATTCCATGTCATGCATCATATATTCACATGTTAGAAATAACATTCCATGCATTATGCCATTCCATTTTTGATTAATTACTCATGACATGATATTGTGATAGGTACTATGATAGATATATCTATTGTTGTGATAGATTTTGTGCAATGGATAGAGACAGTGACAATATCTTTCAATTCATAAGGTGTATGGTCCCTTATGGACTGGGAAATGATTTACATTTTTAAACTTTTGTTTAAAGTAGACTAAAAGAGATATGGTATGAATTATACATGAATCAAATTTTGTTTCATGAGGTGTTATGGGATCTCAAGGATCAGAACTTGGTGGACTATCAATTAAATCATTTGAAACAATGAGCATTAAATGAAAATGAAATGAATGAAATAGAGACTTGAGCTAGACCCAGATTTTGAGGGGTCATGAGGATGTGTTTCTAGTTGTGTTGATACTGTTTATTTTTATAGTCCTATAATTAGGAGTAGGCGATGAGGTATGACTTGTTTTTGGAGGGTTTGACCTATACTGTGCTTTTAAGATGCGAATCTTGGTACTGTACTTTTCTGAGGCATGTTTTTGGAAATGTATAGAGATTACACCATGAATATCTCAAGTCATATTCCATGATCTAGGTGATGACCACTCTCTGGAGGAAGTGTTCCATGGGATACCATTCGATCCTATTTTAGTTCCAACAATGGTACCATAGGATGTTCTTGAAATAGGTTCTGACGCTCAGTTCCGTGAGGGGTTCTTTTGCTATATGAATACTTTTTAGGGATCAATCCATCCTATCTTGTCTATGGATAAGATGACATGAGTTTTCCAGTAGCAACATCCTCCCACATTTTCGAGAGATGGTGGTCTATAAGCTGTAGAGATTTATCTTGAGACCATGTTAGCTATATTAGAGCATATAAAGTTTCCACTTGGGAGGATGGTCAATCTCACCACTTATATGATAAACGAATTAGAAAATATCTGGTTGGATGTTATGAAATAGACTCATGAGATGTGAGATATGAATTGGATAGATTTATAGACCTTCTTCTAAGACTAATTTTACCCCATGAATCTATAGGAAGAGAGGGCTAGTGAGTTTATATGTCTGGAGTATGCATGATGACAGTTATGGGGTGCTCATCCTGCTTTACATAGTTTAATTTATTTTCCCCGATGTACATTACTGACGAGCTATCTAGAGAGAGTTACTTCGAGGAAGGTCTCAAACATGCTATTAAATATCAGTTCAATGTGTTCTGATTGAATTATACCATTAATATCATCAATTAGAAACAAATTACAAAGCGTAAAATGAGTGTGGCTAGGGGCGTATAACATGGTAGTGGTGTTTCTCAACCTAGTAGTTCTACATATTCAAGCAGGAAGTTCCTTTTTGGGGCTTCCTGTGAGATGAGTTCTAGCTAGGTTCTGATTACTAAAAACTCAGTGTTTTGTCACCAGTGTGGCAGGTGGGGCCATATAAAGAGTCTACGTGATAGAAACCCAGTTGAATGCCGAGATTGTGAAAATATAGGCCATGTGAAATGTTTTTATAGGACCTTCCCTCCAACTCTGTGTGGTAGGGGGTCAACTCAAACACCAGATTTAGGAGCAGTTTCCTCAGCTCCATGCCAGGTAGGGAGCTAGAGTGGTGCTGGATGATCATTCAAAGGAAGTAGTAATTTAGGAAGAGGTAGTGAAACACCAGTTACACCAAGACATCAGATTGGGACTACTCCGGGAAGTGAGGTTATGTAACAGGTCCATGATGCATTCCAGTTCTATTCTCTATAGCCTACCTTGAAGAGTAGGGTGCATGACCATCTATGGTGAGAGGTATGATCCTAGGAGACTATACTATTTCATCTCCTCTTTGATATAGGTGAATTTCATAATTTTATATCTTCACTAGTGGTAAAAAGACATGGTCTTGTTATTTTTCTTTCTAAGTGCATTATGACACTATGAACACATATGGGAATCAGAATGGAAGATGTGCACCAATGTTGGGAGTGCCCCTTGTGCATGGTGTGTGTCACTTTATCTAGGATCTATTTTTCCTCAAGATGATAGGGTTTGATGTCATACTTAATATGGAATGGATAGTATCTTATCAAGATTAAGTTGACTTTTACCATCAAATGGTGGGTTTACATCACCAGAGGGTGCAATGTATACTCACAATGGTGAATGGGATGTGAAGGAGAGCCGAGCTTGACCAGAGCATCATGGTCTAGGTGATATAACATCCTAGATAATCGGTTTGTATCTGGATGATCATAAAGTGAGTCAAGTGTAATTTCCTCTAGTGTTTGATAACTTTAGGAATGTGTTACCAGATGAATTTTCTGGTTTACCTCATAAGAGAGAGGTAGAGTTCTCCATCAAGCTAGTTCTAGGAGCTCCACCATTATCTATTAATCCTTGTTGGATAGATACAACAAAGTTGTAGGAGATCAAGTAGAAACTAGAGGATTTGGTGGAAAATGGGTTTATTAGACCCAATACTTCTCCATGGGGTTCAAAAGTCCTTTTAATGAAAAATATGGATTGAAATCTTAAGATATTCATAGATTATCAGATACTAAACCAACTGATGGTTAAAAATAGATATCCCCTTCCATTAATAGATGATCTATTTGATCATATTTGAGGATCTCAGGTGTTATCAAAAATTTACTTGAGGTTAGTATATCACTAGGTACATGCTTGATCAACATACATACCTTGTACAACCTTTTGGAAGGTTAAGATTCCATTATTGGGTCACATAATCTTGAATAATAGAGAATCAATGGTCCCTAAGAAGGAGAGAGGTGTAGTATCCTAGGAACAAATCAAGAATGTTTTTGACATACAAAGTTTCTTAGGGCTAGCTGGTTACTACAGGTGTTTCATACAAGACCTCTCATGTATTGAAACACCATTAAAGGGATTGACTAAGAAGGGTGTGAATTTTGAATGGTAATATTCTTGTGAGAAAACATTTCAATAGATGAATGGAAGGTTTAAATTAGAACCAGTCTTGATACTTATAGAGTAGGGAAGGATATACCCTATGTATTGCGACACAACAAGTATTGTTCTTAGAACCATGTTGACGTATGGAGATAGAGTCTTAGCGTATGGGTATTTGAAGCCAATACCACATGAGAGGAATTACCAAAAACAAAATCTAGATCTTGATGCAGTTTTTTACACATTGCATTGTTGGAGAGACTATTTACTTGGAGAGAATTTTGTGGTGTACATGGAACAAATAATCCTAAAGTATATTTTTACTTATCATGATCTTAATTTGAGGCAACCAAGGTAGGTTGAGTACCTTCAATCATTTGAATTTGAGGTTGCATACATTCATGGTAAAGGAAATGTAGTGGCTACTGAACTGAGAAGGAGAACTCACATATAGGTGGTGCAACAAGCTAGTGGCGAGTGATAACTTATGATGTTGTTTCCTGAGTTACATATAGAAGTTCCCAACAGACAAGGACAGACATATCTATCATCCTTAGCTGTGACCTATACCCAACTGAACAGAGTTTGGATGAGGAATCTATCAGACTCAGAGGGAATAGTCCAACGAGAGTGTGTGTCAGGTGAGGACCCACTTCCTTGTTAGATCATAGTTTATGATGAGATGCTACATGTACATGGTTGCCTATGGGTACCAGTGGGAATACATGAGTAGTTGATTTGAGATTTTCATGTTTTGCCTTGGGAAATGCCCCTAGAAGTCACCATGATGTACCATGACTTGTGCTATCAGTACTGGTGGCCAGGTATGAAGAGAGATCCAGATGGATTTTTATGAGGTGTTCCATATATCAACAAGTAAAGGAAAAAAAAACAATGAACAACCAAGATTGTATAGAAGTTACATATTATGGAGTGGAAATGGGATGATGTCATTATAGGTTTCATGATTGGTTTTTTGAGTTCATATCTTGGTAACGGTACTATATGGGTTGTTGTTGATAGGATTATGAAGTTTTCTCATTTTATTCTGATCATGGAGACCTTAATTTTTGATGATCATTGAAGGTTGTACATCCGAGAGATAGTACGACTTCACGGGGTCACTTACACTATCGCTTCAGATAGGGATGCCCGCTTTTCATATCATTTATGGTAGAGTCTTCAGAGAGTGCTAGGCACACAAGTGATTCTGAGCACAACATACCACCATCATATTAATGACCAATTAAATCATATGATATAGGTTCTTGAGAAAATTCCATGAACATGCATCCTGGATTTTGGGAGCTATTTGAAGGGGCACATTCCATTGGTTGATTTCGCCTAAAATAACATTTATCAGGAGAAGATACAAATGGAATATTATGAGGCTTTGTACTATAGTCCATACTGATCACCCCTGTGTTGCCTAGATAAAAGTGATCCAGCTTTATTGGGACCACGTCCCATGCATTATACATCTCACTAGGTCCAGTTGATTCAGAACAAGATGGTGACTACACAGTCCCAACAGAAATCATACACCAATTGCTATATACAACCTCTGGAGATCTATTTCAGGGATTAGGTATTCCTACATGTTTCATGAAGGCTGGGACATAGGCAGATCAAGAGATAGGGTATGCTTTCACTGAGATATATCGAGTCTTTCGAGATTCTAGAGAGAGTCGAGTCAGTAGCCAATCAGTTACAGTTACCTCAAAGGCACTAAGCCATGACAATGTCTTCCACATATCTCAGCTGGGACACTATCATTCATACCCATATCAAGCTATTCTTCCTAAGGAGGCTGAGTTGTAGATAGATACATCCTTCGATGAGTATCAAATACGTATCATTGATACGAGCATAAAGAATATCCAAGGCCAGTTAGTTCCTTTAGTATGGGTGCAATGGAAGCATGAAATTTTTTAGGATGATACTGGGGAGTGGGAGGCCAATGTACATGCTCAGTGGCCAGAGTTGTTCTTAGATGAATCTGGACCACCCTTTCAAGAGTAATTCAGGGATGGATTACTATATCGGGGAAGATCGTTAGAACCTAGGATTTCGTATGAGGTATGAATCCCTTACTTTTCATTTTGAATGCTTACATATGGACTAATATGAATACCCCTTTATGTAAAAGATGTTTTATGGGTGTATGATTCTTGTTCAGATCCCAAAACCATTTTTTGTAGTGTTTTTGGCCTGTTTCATGGTTCGGTTAAACCATGCAGGAGATGCTGCACAGTTTGACTAAACTGTGTGAGGATGGCTAAAGTGGTGGTATAGGGCACACGGGTTGGAAAAACTATGCAGAATAGGACACATGGACATATTTCCATTTATTTAGTTTTTGCAGACTTTGATAGAGGTCCAGTACATAGTTTCTGCTTGGTTTGTAAACCATACAAGTTCCCCATTGCATATAGAAAACCATTTGGGTAAACTAGGCATCCCCTTTATTTATTTTAATTTTATAAATTTGAATTAAAAAAATCTTTTTAAAATGAAATTTAGCTTTTGTTTCAATGGACAATACAAGAGGGTTTGAGAAGCTCTCAAAGGAGACTAACCTAGGATTTAATCCCATTCCTCCACCCGATCTCCAATTTGAGTGTGGTTTATCCCATTATATCCACATAGGTAAGATCTACATTTTTTTTTCAATTATTGATTATTCTAGATATCGATTGTGCTATTTGGATTTAAGAAAATATGACATAACTTCTGGTTCTTCATCCATTATTCATATTTTTTTCTAAATAGAGTCGAATTAGGACTTGATACTGGAAGATAACTTCACTACTGAGCCGAGGTAGTAGGTCTATACTTTTCTTTTGACATTTGGTTCTTTTTAGAGCTATCGAAAGTTATGCCTCCAATCAGATATTCCTGTGTGAACTCAAAAATTAAATGATTAATTTAAGTGGATGTATTTGAACCTATTAGGGATGACAATAGGTTCATAGTTATGAATTTATGATTGTTACTCCAACCTAAGGCCACTAATGGGTTGTGTCATATTGTTTCCATGGGTTTGACCTTTGATAAAACACCAAAGGGGCGTGTTATTGAGTCTCCTAGATATAGGGAGCTCAAATAGAATTAAATGGAATTGAGTTACAATCTTAGGATATGTACTAGCTCTATACCATGTGTTATTGTTGTTTTATTATTGGATTGATTTGATCAAATGGATTAAGTGGAAATAAATAGATGGGTGGGTATACCAATGGTATATTATTAATTGAAAATGATGATAAATGGGTGGGCATACCCATAGATGATCATATATTACAACTGATGATAAATGGGTGGGTATACCCATGTGAAATTATTAAATGGGAATGGAATAAATGAGTGGGTATACTCATGAGATGTGATAGGTTTGATATGTATTAAATGAGTGGGTATACTCATTGAATGTAATTGAATGTATTTGATTATATGAGGGATATGATCACATATAATTGAATAATAAAATGTTATGAATGAATGCCTGTTTTATATATATTTAATGGATGGGTCTACATGGATATAGAATGCAGTAGTGGACGCCATGGATATAGTATGATCTAAGGGTCTTGATTCCATGAGATTCATCTTGATTTTATAACCCATAGATCTGAATTTCTTGGAATTTAATAGGGAATGTTGGTACACATTCTTCTAGTAATCCAACCAGTGCCTTTAAAGAGTTTCTATTGAGGTTATCCTGGGACATGATGAGGATTCCTTGGTCTTTAAAACCTTATATCTGTCCCTTCATGCTCTACACTTAGTTATACAGAACAACCGTGGGATATATGACATGTTTGTTTATATAGAAAGGCTGTGGGTTTTTATATGGTTTCATTATGTGGCAGGTATGTGTGGAAAATTTATGGATGTGATTATGAAAATGCTGTGTGGTGTATTTTTTTATGGTAGCTACCTTGTTAGAAGTTTGAAATTGTTTAATAGGGAGACTCAAGAGACTTTTCGGTATCACTTTCCTATTGTAGATACATGGCATGGGATCATTACTTTTTTTACCAACTTACTTACACATGTATAGCATATTGTATTGTGCTACTTAAAACTGTATAGACCTTTGGGTGAATTCCTACTAGGATGTTTATCAAAAACCTTGTTTGGGCCTCCTTGGGGACCCAAATAGATTATATGGATATGGGTGATGGTTGGGGAAAGTTTTCCAACACTGGATGTTTATTATTGTCTTGGATAAGGAGAGCATGTGATCAAGTTGAGGCTTATGATTCTACTAGGGAATTTTTGGCCTTTTTGTCTTTTAGACACTTGTACTATATTTTTTACCATGCAAATATTTTGGATGTTTTCAAGATATGTGTATAATTAGCATCATCTTGTATGAGAGATTTTTATATATTCATATATTTTTTAGTTACCAATGTATTATAGTTGATCTGATTCCACTACTTGTATGTTATTGACTTCTACTGTGATATACTCTGGTAATGAGGGCATAGTCTCCCCACTGACACACCCAGGCCCTTGGTATTAGTCAGAAACCTCTGTTGGTTGGGTAAATTCTCTTGAGTCCACGTAGAAAACTGGGATTGGGGCACTATTGAGTGGAATTTGTGTCCATGATGTCACACAAAATATAAATATAAATAGCACATTATGGTTTATTAGAATTCGTTGTTATGTGTAACACAAGCTATTAGAGAAGTTAAATTTTTTCAAATAAATGTTTTCATAAAATCACAGGGTTTTACATTTTAAATATTGAAAATAACATGAAAACATTTTCAAAATTTTTTACATTTCACCTATAAAAAGTAGCATACAATTACATTTGTACATAATCTCATTATCTTACCTTATGAAATAATAAGATTTTCATAAAAAATCATAGAAAGAATAAAAAAATTATGTAGGTAACATGGGACATAATTTCCATAACATAATTAAAATCATTTTTACAAATAGAATAACCTACTTGGTAAATGTAAATAATATATTAGGAGAAACCTAACTAGTTAACTCCATCCCTTTACCTAATTAATTTTATAGGCATATCTGTCTCACCCATCCTTGGTTTATAATAGAGCCAAAAGTCCATGGTTTATAATGGAACCATATATTATCTTAAAAAATGATCAAGAATTGTAATATAATCATAAGACATGAAATATTTCATTTAGATTTTCATTCTCTTAAAAAATATTCTTTGTACCCATAAGAAAAATATTTTTAGGTATTGAAATATTTATCCAATTTAATTTTTTTTAAAATATCCTAAAAAATGTAAATTAGGTTTTTCTCTAATAAACAAATTAATACTTTTAAAGGAATAAAAATATCAAATAATGGTTATGGAGGTTAAAAAAACCATAAAAACAGTATAATTTGAAATTTTATATTATTTTTTCTTTTTTTTTCAAATCATTTTGTATAAAATAGATAAAAATATTTCTTCAGAAAAAAATTAAAAGAAATTAAAAACTGAAAAAACATTTACTTTATAATTAATTTATTTCCATATAAATACATCCATAAAATAATTTAATGGATATTTTAATGGATGATATATATTTATAAAATAATTTTTTTTTAAAATAATGAATACGACGTTTTAAGTTAAAGTGTCCCTGACCTCATGTCCAACTCATCACGCACATTTATTATCTTGATAATTAGTAATATTATATTTTTTATTTACTTTCCTAAAAATCCTTCTGAATTTTATTATTCATTTTAATTTATTTATTACCATGTTTTATATAATTAATTTATCAATTAATTTCAGATTGGATGTTTTGACGTTATTCAGCTCATATATCAAAAATGACATTGGTATATTGACTGTGATAATTTTTTTTATTCCATAATATCCATAATAAAAATCATGAAATATATTTAGTTTTTATGAATTAATTATTCATTTAAAACCAACCTTGAAATATGGTTATGAAAAATAAATTATGTTACAATCATGGAGATGATAATTAGTACATACGAGCGAGTAAAATTTTAATTTTTCTAAGAGTATGGTAGAGAGAAGGTATAATTTTTTATTTACGTAATAATTATTATATCATAAATATAATAATTATTTCCTTAAATACACTTATATATTGCACTCATGTGATGTGGTTGTGAAAACAAATCACACCGCTTTGTGGATGTGGTAATCCACACATATGCAGAAGTGACATTATCTTTTTTCAGTGGATGGAAATGTAAAAAATTAGATGATAAATTATTTTTATGTAATTATAAATTTTTAATTAATATAATATTTATACATTAAATCCATAATTATAACCAATTGTGAGGGGTGATGATGGAAAATGAAACACACCGATTCACGAGGTGGTAGTTTTCCATACATATAAATGATGGTTTTGTTTCCATTTTCTAGATGAACCTAAATCCTTTTCATGTCAACTTGGTTTATTAGTCAAGATAACTATGAAATATTTCATAAAACATATGGTAATATCCTTATAATCTCAGAAACATAAAAATATCAGTAACAATTTTATGTTTGGGCCATTCATTAATCACCTTACTTTTAATAAGATTGATAACTATTCCATTTATATTTCAGATATGTTCATGGAATGAAATATTCTGTAACAAAAAACCACATTTACTAAATTTTTGTTATTACATATTTTCATTCATGGTTTTAAAAACAATACTTATATATTTTTCTTGATCCGCATAACATTTAGAACAATCGAAAATATCATCAATAAACACAACCAAAAATGTATCCAAATATTCATGAAAAAATCCATTTATAATATCAAAGAACAAATCTGGATCATTTATTAAACCAAATGTAATAACAAAAAACTAAAAATACCCACACTTAGTATGAAATGTTGTTTTCGGGGTGTCAAACTACTTCACCTAAATATGATTTTACATGGACCTAAGATCTACTTTAAAAATTACTATGCTTCTTAGAGATGATAAAAATGTTGTCTATATAAAGAAATATATACATATTCTTAAAAGAGCTATTATTCAATGCTATATGATTAATGGAATTCCTTAGGAAATCATATTTCTTTAAAAAAAATAAAACAAAAGAACTCCATGGTGAGGTGATAAAATGAATGAAACCATTATTAAGAAACTCCTGAAACTGTTTTTTCCATTATATAATTTCTACTTGATTCATTAGAAAAAGGTGTTTTGAAATTAA
This sequence comes from Viscum album, assembly GCA_963277665.1. NCBI lineage: Eukaryota > Viridiplantae > Streptophyta > Magnoliopsida > Santalales > Viscaceae > Viscum > Viscum album. The sequence continues at coordinate 607,801,739 of OY728123.1, read as the reverse complement.
CTTATCATTAAACACTAAGTCAATAGTAAAATAAACTTACTGATCCGGTATATTACTAGGTAAATAATTAGGAACAATATTCTAAATATTCTTTTACTACCATCAAATCATTAATCTAAATAGTTACCTTATTTTTTATAATATGAGCAACATAAATTTAATTTTGACTTTTATTAGTTTCTTAGATTCTTAATATTTTACACTTGGTGACTTCATACTTTAGCTTCCTTATTTATAATATATAAAACCATTCAGAATTGAAATACAGATGAAGCAACATAGTAATCCTAAAATGATATGTCAAAATGAACATAAATTATAATCTCTTAAGATCATATACTTCCATTATCTTAAATTATAAAAATATCTAATCATTTCCAATGATATAAATTATAAGGTACCAACATTATACATTACAAAATCTTGATTTTTAAGCCAATAATTGCCTTTATTACATTCTAATAATATTTATGGTACATGTTTTTATATAATTAGATAATAAACCTTATGTAAATTAATAATAAATCCTAATTTATAATCTTCTACTCAGTATCCATTTTATCATAATTAAATACCTTTTTGATATAAAAAGTTTCTATTCATGAAATTTCTTCAAAATTTTTATCTCATCCTCATCACTATCCCCACTCATCCTTAAAACCATGTATAAAACATTTAAAAATGTGCGATGAGAAAAAATTGTATATTATGGATATAAAAATAGAACGAAAGAAACATACTAGTCTATGAACACTCATAATAAATTTCATTTTTTAATATAAACATTGAGATAAAAAATGAACATATTCTTACCCAATAAATAAAATTCCCTACCAAAATAATTTAATAAGATATTTTATAAAAAATATTAAATCTAAAAATAAAACTCAGGAAGGTTTCTTTGAAATCATGAAAAAATGAAATCGTTTTTCACAAAGTTATACATACCACCCATAATAAGTATAATAAACTTCCCTTTAAATATAATCATATCAACATACCTTGTGAAATCATAAAATTTCCACAAAAAAACATAGAAAGGGTAAATAAATCATGTAGGTAACTCATGAAATAATTTTTATATCACTCATATAATCACCCTAACAAATGGAATAACATACCTTGTAAATTTTAATAATATTTTATGAGAAACCTACTTGGTTGACTATATCCCTTTACCTAATTCATTAGAGAGATATATATGGTTTAACAGTCTTTTTGTTATAATATAATCACCCTTAATTGGTTTATAATTGAAACTCTTGTCATCATAAAAAATTCTTATGAACCATAACATAATCATAAAACATAAAATCTTTTATTTCAATCATCACAGTTATAAAAATATTCTTTGCATCCATAAGGAAAACATCTCTGGATATCAAAATATCCATTACATTTGTAACCATTTTTAGAATAGAAAGAAAAAATGTAAATAGTGTTTTTATTTGAGTAAAACATGAAATATTATAATGGAATCAAGAAATCAAATAATTTTTATGGGAACAGGAAAAAGTGTCGATTTTGTAATCATTAAAATTGAACATTCCAATTTCCTTTTATTAAAAAGTTGTATACAAAATACAAGAAAAAAAGATTCCTATTGAAAATCACTGAAATAAAGTAAAACATGTCATAAAATATCATTTATAATTATTTTATTCCCATAAAAATACATATATAACATAATTCTATTAATATTTACATGGAAGAAAATATTTAGAAAATAATTCTTTAAATCATTTAAGATGAGGATTTTAATGTAAAGTGTCTCTTAACTAAGTTCGACTCATCATGTCCATTATTTATCTCTATAGAAAAAAAGATAAATATTTAATATCATTATAATTTTTGAAAATATAATTATTTCTTATTTTATTTATTACCATGTTATATGTAATTATTTAATTAATTAACTTCACGTTAGATGTTTTGATGATATTCTGTTTATATGTCCAAAATGACATCGATATGATTATTATGGTCAAATAGATAATTATTCCATATTATATAGAATAATAATAATGAAATTATTATCAATTATATATATTAATTGTAATTTTAAAATTTACTTTGGCAGATGGTTATGAAAAATTAATTAAGTTCCAATCATGTAGACAGTTGGTTGCACAAATGCGTGAGTAACATTTCCATTTTTGAAAGAGCATGATGAAAAGATGTTAAGATTAATTTATTTTTCCATAATTATGATTATATCATTAATATTATATGATTTATTTAAACAAACTTATATATATATATATCATTATTGTTATGTGGTCATGAAAAATTAATCACATCACTATATAGAGGTGGTAATCCACACATACGCACAAACGATGCTATCATTTTTTCATGGATGGAAAGTTAAGAAATTAGATGATATATTATATTTATATAATAATAAAATGTAATGAATAATATATATATATATATATATATATATATATATATATATGTGTGTAAAAATATGCATTAAATTCATCATTACAACCAGCTGTGAGTGGTGGTGAAGGAAAATGTATTATATTGGTTCCTGAGGGGGCATTCCATTGTACACACGAAGGATGGATTCATTTACAATTTTATGAAATTGTATATTAATATAGGTTATTAAATTAAAAAAATAATATTATAATATATGGAGGATATGTATGTTATTATTTTACCATGGTTGAGTAATATTTGAAATATGTAGAAGAATAAATAAAATGAAAATGCATGGTTAACAACAATACCTCTTCTTTGGAAAAATCCTTTAGGTTTATACCTAAAGCCGTATAAAACTAGGGATTTGAAGATGCTATAAGGGATTTAAGGAATGGATTTGGTTCAGGATTATTTGAACCATAATTCATTTGAAGTGTAGAGAGGATAGAAGAGGGGTTTCCTTTTATATATGTAGGGGATGACAGACTTGTAATTTTTAAAAGTATTAAAATATATTAAATTCTTAATCTTTCCAAGATGATTCATAATTTTTGATTTATGAATATTAGATGATATAGGGTCAAAATATGCTTATAAAATATAATTTATTTATTTATTCTTATAGGTCATTTTAATTATTATCTCTTTAGTTTAACCTCCATCGGTATACAGGGTTTGACCTAAACCATGGTGATATATTTTTAATGTTTTTGAAATTAATTATGACCAACAATTAATTTGAAATTATTACGTAATATTAATTATTTTAATTACTAAAATTTAATACATTTTATCAAATTAAATTCACATAATTTTTATAATTTAATTTAAAATTAAACCTACAAAATGCGTCAAAAATAATTTTTCAAATAAATTTCTTTTTGGGTATAAAAATGTTTTTATACCAAATTCCAGTATAATTTTCATTACAATAACATTAATTTGATTATTTTTAATAGAAAAAACTAATTTAATTTTATTACTAATTCAAAATACAATGTTATTTTTTAAATACATGAAAATAAAAGACAACTTTCAATAAAAATTTGTATTTTCACTATTCATTAAAAATATAAACTTTTCATAAAATTATTAAAAATTCATCCTATGATAATTTTTACTTCATGAATTAATTTGTTTTTAAAATTAACGTTATATAATTTGGAAAAAAATCTTTTAAATAAAATTTTATAGTACTTGGAAACCCAATTCTGTTAGAAATAATGTTTTCTCTTTTTATTGAAAAATAACCAAATATTCTTATAATGAATATAGATATGTAAAATATAATTAATGAATGTTAATAAGAAATAAAAATTATTTATATTAATGTTTTATAGGTTTTTATTAGAACCAAAAAATCTGTCCATTATGTTATAGTACCCCAACCACACCCCAACCACAACCTCTACAATGCGAAACTGACAACACACCATAGAATTAGATTCCACATTATCAACATCTCCAGACTATTGGGCATGTATTGTATCGTCAATACTAAATTATTTATTATGATTTTGATTCTTAAAAATACTGTTGTTTTTTTTTCTAATGAATATTTCTTCAGTGAGTTTTTAGGAATTTATATTCTTGTAAAATGAATCTAATGTTACAAGAATTACTCTAGAAACACTATTTCAAACCCTACATTTGGTAAATGAACATAAGATTCATTTTCACTACGTTATGATAAAAATATTAATGTTTGCGTATGGTATAAACCCTTCATTATGCTAAAACGTTTGTGTTTGGATCTACATCCTTACATTCGGAGGATTGACAACCTTATGGATCAACAACCCTATGTTGGGAGCTGGTATTACTATTCATTAACCCTATGTTCGATAATTTGAATGTATGGTTAATAAATGATACATTCAAGATATTATGTTAAAAAGGTAAATTTAAAAATTATCATCCCTACACCACTTTTATTCCCTAAGCTACACAAAGGAACCCTATGCTACACAAAGAAACCCTACACTATGTGAATGAACCCTATGCTATGAATTTCAACCCTATGTTGTGTTTATAATGATGAAGTTTTTAAGCCATGTTTTTAATATTATATTTCTACAACGATCTAGTTAGAATTGAAGACTGATTCAAGGTTAGTTATGATGGTTTCAAAGAACCTTGTTCATCAGAAAAAAATCACCCATTTTCCTAAGGGAAGATACGACTCCCCAAGTCAATTGGAATTTGAATTTCCATGATCAATCGGGATATTATTTTGGATTTAGAATACCATGAAAAGCTATATTTTATATATATTACTTCAAAGTATCTCTTCAAAAATATACGTGTGATAAGAGATTAACATATGAGGATGCATTATTGAAATTATATTTTATAGAGATACTGCAATGAATGATCAAATATTTTTTATTTCCAAAAGAGGATACACTTTGAAAGTTTTATATATTTCATCCTTAACTTACTAATACTGTTTAGTTTCTATATTTTTGAAGATCAATATGCAATAAGGATCACTTTAGACTATTTTATTCTTGAAGATATTCTTTTTTGGAAAATTATATCCATCTACTGTTAGTTGCTTCTACTAAAACTATAACAAATAAACCGAATAAAAAAATCAAGCTCTTTGGATTTATTAGAGTTTAAGCTAATCATACTTATTTGTGTTGGAGTATCATTTTCTAAATCTAAGCTATGGATAACCGGTTCTCTGTTAAAGAACCAGAAGGATTTGTTTTTAGTCTTATTGTAAAGGTTACAAATGCCTATACTCAGTTATAGATTTATGGTCTTGTGATAAGAGGACCATTCTAGTGAAATTTACCAAGCTTACAGAGAGAGGGACTAGTAGAGTGTACTAGGGGATCTCTGTGCCCCGAACCACTATAAAAAACTCTTTTCTTTAGTTTAATTTTATCTAAAACTCATTTTCATATAGAAGAAACCACTGTATATCTGTATAAATCCCAGTGGGTGTCAAAAGTTATAATTGTGGAAGATTTTTGAAAAGACACAATTCACCCCCTCTTGTGTTACTTTGTATATTCCGACCTAACAATTAGTATGAGAGGGTTACTTTTTTGATAAATCTATAGTAAGCTAAAAAGTATAATGCCAATACAAAGATGGCAATGGATGATCTAAGATATGGAATGTCAGTGGTATGTGATTTGTACTTTAATGTTGAAAATTATGGATAATGGAATTCATGGATGATTATCTATTTGAAAAATCTTGGATTCAAAGTCTTATAAAAAAATAATTACTCTTATAAGATTCCTGAGAAACCAAAATCTGGGACTGCTGAAATACAATCCAACTATGATATCAATTATAAAGTGATGAATAATATTATTTGTGATTTTGGACTAGATAAATTTAATCTTTTATCAAGATTTCAAAATGCCTATGAGATATGGAAAATTAGTGCAGTTTCTTATGATGGAATATATAATGTTAAAAAGATGATATATTCTACCTCTAAGCTAAAGTTCGAAAAATTTAGAATTTTTGAATGTGAAAGAAACACACAGATGGATTGGAGGATTAAAAAAATTGTTAAAATTTTTATAGTAATTGGTAATCCTATCAAACAACATGATCAAGATTTGAAAGTAGTACCCTCAAAATGGAATGAAACATCTGATTCTACTATCCAATCATCGCCTATCAAGGATCCGACAATGAAAGTATTAATTTGGATAATGATGATGTATGAAGTTGAGATGCAAGCTAAAGCTGAATATCATAAAATTAAAGTAAAGAAGGAAAATAATTCTCTAAAGGTGAAGTCTCAGAATCATTATATAAGAACAAAAAAGAAGTCAAATCACATAAAATTTTAGATTTATTGGATTTTGAAATGGAACGGGCTTATCTTGATAGAAAGGTCTTAAAATTTTACAAGAATAAGAGAGGTTTTAGAAAATATTTCAGGGAGGATGAAAAATATCCAAGAGAAGTTCAATGCTATGAATGAAAGAAATTGGGTCATATTAGACTTTATTTTCACCAACTGAAAGATGAAAGAAAAATTCTAGAAACAAGGTATAAAAAAAATAATGATTTTGAACCTAATGAAAAAAGTGAAATGAAATTTACATGGAGTTTTTATGGACACCAATAGCTCTTCAAAATATGATTCAGAAAAGATCATACAAATCTAAAAGCAAACATGTTCTTTATAGAAGAATAGGAAAAGGAAACATATCACCAAAAAAGAAAATCCATATGGTATATGGATAGGGGATGTTCCAATAATATTAGTGGAGACTCAAAAAAAACTCATACACTGAATCAAGTTTATGGAGGACTAGTCACTTTTGGTGATAATGAGAAAGGAAAAATAGTTGGATTTGGAACTACTAAAGATAAAAGAGAATCTTAATCAACAAAGGACTATATGTGAAAGGGTTAAAATAAAATATGATAAGTATATATAAAATATATGATGATGGATTTTGTGTTTATTTTTGAAACAATTATTGCTCTGTTTTTAAAGATCATTTTCTTAAATTTAGAGCACCTAGAACTGATAATGTTTAAACTTTGGATTTAAATTCCCAATGTGAACAAAAAGTGAATTTTCCAACTGTTAAGACCAATGAATCATGGATTTTTCATATAATATAATGAAACTGTAATATATATTCTTTACATAAATTATTTAATAAATATTTAGTTTATGATTTTCCTTGTCTTAAGTTTGACAATGACAATTTCTATGATGCATGCTAAATTGGAAGGTTGCAAAAATATTCTTTAAAATCTATTAAAAAAATTGCTACATCTAATAATTCAGAACGTATCTATATGGATTTGTTATGAACATATAGAGAAGTATGTTTGGATTGTAAATTATATGATTATGATTTAGTATATAACTATTCTAGATACACATGGTTTTATTTCCTAAAACTCAAAGGTGAAATATTCTCTATTTTGGACTATTTTTATTAAATTTATCAAAATGAAAAAGGTCTTAAAATAATTTCATTAATAATTGATCATGGTAGATAATTTTATAATTGAGAATTCAATTATTTTTCCTTAAATATAGGTATTAAACACACCTTCTCTACACCAAGACACCTAAAAAAATGGAATTTTTGAAAGAAGAAATAGAACTATTCAAGATATGGAATAGACTATGCTAAATGAATATAGTCCTCCTACCTATCATTGGGAAGAAGTTCTGTGAACAACTTTCTATATCATGAATAGAGTTTAAATATGGCCTATTTTCCAAGAGAAACCCTATGAACATTGGAATAATAGAAAACCTAAAGTAAATTAATTTAAGGTTTTGGATGCAAAGTTTATATCTTGAATAATAAGGACAACCATGTTATGTTCAATCCAAAATATTTGAAGAAATATTTTTGGGATATTCTTCTACCTTTAAATCTTATATAGTGTTCAATAAAAATTCAAGGATAGTTGAAGAACCAGTTCAAGTGATATTTGAGGAAACTAACCCTTTTATTAGAGTGAAAGATCAACCTGATGAAGTCACCAACTATTTTGAAAACATGAGACTTGGAACCCCGAAAAATTATTTTGAAAATAATATTAAAAAAATTCCGTCTAGTTTAGAATAACATGATACTGAAGATACTGAAGATACTGAAAGTGTATTTCCTAGATATTCTATAAATTTATAGAACCAACCTCTAGAAACTATTATTTGATACCTAGATAGAGGAATTATACCTAGAAGAAATGTTGAAAACCTAGCATAATTTTCTTTCTTTCTATCTTAATTAGTACCTAAGAACATTGTCTAAGCCTTATAATATGAGAGTTAGATGATTGTAATGTAGGATGAGCTAAACCAATTCAAAATGAAAGAAGTTTGGTAACTAATATAAATACTAATGAATTATCTACTTATAGGAACTAAGTGGGTATTTAGAAATAAATTAGATGATCAGGGGATCATAATGAGAAACAAATCTAGATGAGTATCTAAAGGATATAATAAGGAAGAACATATAGATTTTGATGATACATTTTCCCCTATACCTAGATTGTGAGCCATTATAATTCTTTAAGATTGTGTATCTCATATGAATTTTAAATTATATAAGATGGATGTAAAATCTTCCTTTTTTAAATGGTTATTTAATAGAGGAAGTTTATGTTGAACAATCCCATCCTTTTGAAAATCCTCAAAAACCAAACTCTATTTTTAAACATACTAAACCTTTATATGGACTTAAACATGAACCAAGATGTTGGTATGAAATATTGAGTTCTTTTATTTTGAAAAATGGATTTACTATTGGATTTGAAGATCCAACATTTTTTATGAAAACTATTTTTTTATATTTTATTTGTTCAAATTTATGTTGATGATGTTATTTTTGGTTCAACTAATTAAAAACGTTGTAATTATTCCTCATAATTAATGAAAAAATAATTTGAAAAGAGCATGATGGGAGAATTGAATTTCTTTTTAGGTTTTCAGAATTATCCAAAATATTATGGAAATGTGTTAAATTAAATTAAATATTTTATTCATTTATAGAAAAAGTTTGGACTTGAAAATAATAAGAAATATACAAATATTATGTGTACCGATATAAAAATTGATTTGGATGAAGCTAGAAAACTAGTAGAAAACAAGTTATATAGAGGTATGATTGGTAGTTTTTTATATCTTAGTACTAGAAGACCACAAATTATTATTTTTGTTTGTTTATGTGCTATATTCCAATAAAATCCAAAATAATCCCATCATAATACTACTAAATGTTTTTTAGATATTTGAAAGGAACTATTTTTGAATCCCTTCTTTAAACCAAAATTTCTGATTTTAATTTAATTTAATATTTAGATCCTGAATTTGGAGGTTGTAGATTATATAGAAAATAACCTGAGGAAACTGATAATTTTTAGGAAAATATTTAGTTTCATGGTCTAGTAAGAAAAAACTCTCAGATTCCATGTCCGCCATAGAGGCAGAATATGTGTCTATTGAGAGTTACTAGGCACAAGTTTTGTAGATGAAAAACACTCTATTAGACATTGTACTAAATTTTAATAGTATACATATTTTATGTGATAATATTAGTGCAATAAATATTTCAAAAAATTCTATAAGTCATATTGTACTATTCAGATTTATATAAGGCATCATTTCATAACATATAATGTCCTTAAAAAATATATATCATCAAAATTTATTAATACCGAATATCAATTAGCTGATATTTTCACTAGACCACTTCCCAGTGAAAGTTTTGATTTTATTAAGGGGTATCTAGGATAATTAATATTAAGTAAATTTTTGTGAATTTATTTCCAGTCTTTATGTTTTTATTTGAGTAAAAATTATTTAATATGTTTAAATTATTATAATTAATTTTATTCGATTACATTTTTTTTGAAAAAAACATCATTTCAATTTATTTTTATTTGTCTTTTCAATATTAAAATGTAATTATTTCATTCTTAATCATTGCGAGAAAACCATTTTCCTTCTCCTTCTCTCTTTCTCCTCTCCTACACATACTTTTGGTTTAATAAGATTCTTTCGATTCGCATTTTCCAAAACCCTAAACCTTCAATCCCTTCAATATCAAATCCTTCAGAGATGACAACCTCTCAATGATCTGATGATGCTGATAGTTATCCATCATGTAAATATTTAAATGTTATCCAAGTAAAGGTAATCAATTTCAATTATTTAAATTCTAGAAATCATTCAATCCAGGAAGTAATAAGATTTCAAGGTCGGGATTATACTTTTGGGGAAGATAACACACTTGTAGTATATGAAATTTAAGTATAGGAATTTTCCAAAAATGATTCATTTAGTATTAGATTCGATAGATATACTATTTTCTCTATGATTGATGAATCTTAATTTTCCTTTTCATATGTGGAAATGGCTATATTGTTATATTTTCCCCATAATGGGGAGTTTCAGTTTGATTTAAGAAATATAGTTAATGGAAATTTTTTTAGAGGAATGTATGTTTTTATTATTTTTAATGAGAACTATCAAGAAAGTAATGTCAAAAGTTCTTACTCCTGACCATCGAGTAATGATGAAATTAATTCAATCTGGGATTTTTCAAAGGACTGATGAGATAAAGAAAGTCCTATATCTTGAGATGTATGTCATGTTTTTGATTCTTAAATATATAAAGTTAATTTATATTAGTTTATGATATGGTATCTAAAATATTTCTACCAAAAGGATTCAAATATGGGATATTATCCCTATGTAAGGATTATTACCTTTTTTTTTTGAAGAAAAAGAAATATTTTCAATCTATTTTCTGATAAATTATCTAATAAAAACAACATCTTAATTGTTGGGACTATTAAAATGTTAGGATTTGTTTGGATAAATTCTTGAAATAGTCTCTTGTCTTTTGTTGCAGAACAACATCAAAGGATTATGATAACTACATATGGGGAGAAAATGATGATTCCTTCAGTTGGTTCTGTCAGAAAGAGACCTGATGAAGTGGAAGAATCTAGGCTAGAAGAAACTCTTTTATAGAGGAGAAGGATTATAGTTGAAATTATAGAGACCGTGGATGAATCAGTTGGAGTAGTTATGCATGAGTCTTGAGTCATTGATCATGTTGAGAAAGTGTCTCATAGTCAAGAACATGAAAGGGAAGATGTCCCTGATCCTGCAACTTGATCTCTTATTTCTCATGATTTTTAATCTACTAGAGGAACTTCTTTAAGAGACAAATCTATTGGTAATGAAGAGACATGTTTGGTATTGGTATAAGTTCATAGGAGGGAAGATATCCCTGACCCTAGCACTCAATCTCATGAATCCTTTGATTCTTATGCTGAAGCCTTCGTTATAAAGTTAAATCTATTGGAGGCTTAAAACTTATTTCTTAAACAATAATTGGAAGCAAAGAAAAATAATTTTAAAGATTTAAATAGTACTATAGTGCTGAGACCAGAGTTTGAGGATCAGAAGCTCCATATAATATAATCAAAAGAAAATATTATTTCTATTTGTGACCATCAATAGTTTATCATCATATTATATAGAGAGTAAATTTTTTTTGAAAGAAGAATTTGTTAAGAAGTTAGATTTTGATGAGTTGAAGATGAGGATATAGAGAGAATTTTAGTCTCTCAGGGAATGAAATAAATCATCAACCTACTCTCAACAGACACCGCCAGATTGGATCAGAATATTTGAAGTACTTAATTTAGTTCTTTATGAGTTCAATGATAGGATGCACACACCTTAATGTGACAATACTCCTTTAAGTGTTCTGTTAGAAAATCAAAGGCATCTCGTCAGTAAACTAACTTCAAATGAATCCTGGTTGGGATTAGTACTTAATCCTAGTAAGGATAAGTCAACTTACTTCATTCAGCTAGAGGAAACTATGAATTAGTTTATAAAGGTTAATTTGGTTAGAATGTGAAGATTGGTATAGATTCAAATAATATTCTTCAAAAGTGTCCAAAAGCCTTAAAATCCATTTTTAGATATTGCTGCTAAAGTTTATTGATATTAATGGTGCTGTTCAAGATGTTCCGCATCCTATTACACCCTCTGCTTCTGAAAATTCAAATCATAACCCCTCATTTTGATGAAAAAATTTCTTTGTATGTGGATTTTAGTCCATTTTCATAACATTTGAATTAATTTTAAATTATTTTTTTTCTATTCTTATTTAGGTTTATTTTATTTTATTTAAGTTCAATACTTAACTACCAGTCCTAAATTTATTTCTCTTATTAGTTTTTATAAATTACTCATTTAATAGTTCAGTGCTATATTAATTTTTGTTTAAATAATTTATTCTTTCAAACCATATTTTTTGATATCACAAAAATGGGTAGAATATTATTAATAAAAGGGGAGAATATTTTTAAGATATGGGGAGAATATTTGTAAGATAAGGGATAATATTTATGAATAATATCTATGGGGGAAAATATTTTCAAATAGAAAATATTTTATTTGATAAAATATTTAATTTATAGGTGTATATTTTCATTTATCAAAATAATAATTTAAAATCAAAATATTTTCTATATCTATTTTTTTATGTTTAAAAATACTATATTTACATTAAATTTTTTTATGGATTGTGTTATGGGTTTTGCAATCATTAAAAAGGGGGAGATTTTTGGACATGTATTGTCTGAACAATACTAAAAAATTTATGATGATTTTGATGCTAAAAAACAACTCATTTTGTTTTCTAATGAATATTTATTGAGTTATTTTTCAGGAATTTATTTTCAAGTTAAATGAATTTAATGTTAAAAGAATTACTAGGAAAACACTATTTCAAACCCTGTGTTCATTAAATGAATTTGTGGTTCATTATCCCTGAGTTATGCTAATAAATCAATTATTTCCTATGGTATCAACCCTAAATTACACTAAACAGTTTTAAATTGGATCAACATCCTCACATTCGGTGGATTGAAAAATGTACGGATCAACAACCCTACGTTGGAAGTTCGTATAACAATTCATTGACCCTAAATTTGATAATTTGAACGTATGGTTAATCAATAATACACTTGGGATATTATGATAAAAGGTGAATGATTGTATTGTCATCCCTATGCTTCTTTGGTTCCCTAAAATATGTGAAGCAACCCAATGATACGCAAAGGAACCCAACACTAAGAGAATTAACCCGACACTACACAGTTCAACCCTACGCTGTGTTTACAACAGAGATGTTTTTAAGTTCCATTTTAAATCTGAGTTTGTTACAATGATCAATTTAGAATTTAAGACCTATTAAAGGATCTTTATGATAGTTTCAAAGAACCATGTTCATTGGAAAAAATCAATCATTTTCACAAGGGAAGTTGCGAATCCCCTAGTCAATTGGAATTGGAATTTCCACGATCAATCAGGCTATTCTTTTGGATCTGGAATACCAAAGAAAAATATATATTCTATATATTCCTTCAGATTATATATTCAAAAATATATGTTTGATAAGTGATTTACATATGGGAATGAATTATTGAAATTATCTTTTACAGTACTACTAAAAAGAATGATCAAATATATATTATTTTCAAAAGAGGTTATGCTTTGAATGTTCTACATATTTCAACCTCAATTTACTACTATTTAGTTGTAATCTTATTGAAGATCAATTTTCAACAAGTATCACTTCAGAATTTTTCATTCTTGAAGATATTATTATTTTTAGAATAAGATTCATATACTGTCAGTTGTTGCTGCTGCAATTGTTAAGAACAACCCGAATCAAAAAGTCAAACTATTTTGATTCATTGGAGTTTTAACTGCTCATAATCAGTTTTGGTGGAGTATCTGCTACTCGATCTATGATTCAGATAACCTTTTATCTATTAAATAACCAGAATGATTTTTTATTAGTATTTTTGTAAAGTTTTCAACTAACTGCACACATGTGTAGATTTATGGTCTTATGATAAGAGGACCATTCTAGTAAAATTCGACAAATTTGTAGATAGAGTGATTGGTAGTGTGGACTAGGAAATATTTGTGCACTAAACCGCTATAAAAAGTTGTGTTATTTATTTTTATTTTATTTGAAGATAATTTTCATACACAAGAAATCAGTACGTATTCGTATAAATCACAATAGGTGTCGAAATCTAGAATTGTGGAAGATTTTTGAAAAGACATAATTCCCCCTCTTATGTCACATTATATATTTCGACCAAACAAAGGCATACCTATGACCCTCCTATAAAACTAAAAAGATCGTAAAACATTAATAATAGTCTGGTTATAACCATAGGAAGTTTAATAATAAGAACATGAGTGAAGTTGTACCTGAAAACAATTTGGGATGTTAAACCACATGTGTTGTTTTATTCCTAACGATGCATAATTCCAGGGAATTATTGATGGAAATGTAGTCAGTAGAGATGTTGTATAGATTATTTTAGAAGTTTTCATTACTGGTGGGGTTTTTATCAGTATTAATGTGATGTGGATTTCACTAATTTCAGTTATTCCTGGTTGGTCATTATCATTGGTTGTTGACCATTATACTCTACCTTGTATACTAGATTTGTTTTATGTTCAATTTTGGGAAATTTATCATTTTCATATATATATTATTCTATTATTGATTATTTATACATGGTTTTGGATTATAATATTCCTTTTATTGGATATGTTTGGTTTTATAAAGGTTTATAGGAAATTTCCTCACAGATGTGTGATATGCCTGTCAGTGCTTGTCAGCATCATTTAATCAAATTTGAATGGTCCTGAGGTGGAACACTCTACACTCAACCAGACAAGGTGAGATCCTTCTGCATCTAATCATTTAAAAATCATATATTTTTCCAAATATATATAACTAAAACCCCATTTTCACACACACACACACACCATTCAACAATATCAAATAAATTATATTAAACACATTTTATAAAATCAAACCTTTCCCTTTGGTATTTTCATATTTTTTTTCACATTTCCACATTCTTTAAGAAAATCATGACTTTTGATAAATATAGTTAATATAACCATTTATCATATAAGCAAAAAACAATGTATAATGTGATTTTTCAAACTAATAGATAGTATTGAAGCCACCTACTAAATCATATTTCCAGAATTCCCAAACAATTCTAAAATATATAACACCAAAATTTTAGGGAGATGTATGGGGATCCTTTATGGGTACACTTTTTCTTTTATTGAGTAATTTTCATTTTGGTTTTAGGCTATGAGGGTGAAAATTTGAGAAAAATGGAAGAGAGTTGGTAGTGTACGGTTAAAACATTGTTCGAGGAAACCATACAGCCCAACCCAACAAACCACATGAATACAAACATAGGGGAACCACATGGATATCACATAGTTTATCAAATAGTGTTCCCAAAAAGGATAAATCATGCACCCCCTAGAAGAGGCACATAGTTATGGTTTATGGTTTGGAAAATTATGCACCAGTTCCCAACAAACTATGAACACAATTTTAATTAACCCGATTTTTTTTAAATACCCGAACCCCCTAATCAAACCAAAATCAACCCTAATCAACCCATAAAAATTCCTATCAATTTTGGAGTCTACGAGATGGATTCTTAAGGTTTCGAACCACCCATTTATCATGATCTAAAGTACATATTGTAGATCTGCACTACTCTCGGTAAGTGAATCTCACCCTTATTTTTTTCTCTATTTTCTATTATTACATCATCTTTTTAAAAGAATTTATCACCTATTTTTAGATATAGATATTGGTTTATTTGATATTTATTTTTACGACCTTGGATTGAGGTTTTGAATCAATATCTCATTCTTCATTACTGTTCAGCTAAAAAGTGGGGATTTCCATTGGGCAATCATTTTTCAATGAATTGAGGTATGTGCCGTGTTATTCAAATCCTACAATCTTGATTTCAATTACGTGTATATGATTTTTCAATTAATATGGTTTTTTAGTAATTTAATTTCCTAATTGAATTAATTAATTTGGTAAATTAATTAGTTATGGTATTTTGGCATTGAGAATAATTAATTTATGAATTGATTATCAAAATATTTAAATTGTGGGATTTGGAGAATAATTAATTATTGAATTAATTATTGGAATATTTAATTATGAATTGGGGATAATTAATGATTGATTTAATTATCATAATATTGAAATTGTACTATTTGTAGAATAATTAATTATTTAGTTAATTATTGGGATATTTAATTGTTAATTGGAATAATTATTTGTTGAATTATTTTTTAGATTATTAAATTGTGAAGAGGAATAATTAATTTGTTTAATTAATTAAGGGATTTTCAGATTGTGATATATGGATAATTAATTGTTGAATTAATTATTGGACATTGATATTGTGATATATGGATAATTAATTGTTGAATTAATTTTTTAATGTTAAGATTGTGATATAAGAATAATTAATTGTTGAATTCATTATTATTGTTGAGATTGTGAATTGATTAATTAATTGTTTAATTAATTAAGAGAATTAATTTGATTAATTATTCATTAAATCAATTAATGGAATTAATGTGATTATTTAGTTGTTGAATTAATTAATAGAATGATGGGTATATGCAATTGATGAATTCGATTAATTAATTAGAGAATAAAATAGGATGATGATCATGTGTGGAATATGGTCTTCTACATAAAAAACCATAGTGTGATAAGGATTGACGAATAGAACAATGATATTCATATGTGAAAATTGTGTGTAGGACAAGGTATTCTCTATCAAAATCCGATAGTGTGAATTGAAATAATGAATGGTATCAATGGAATTCATATGTGACAATTGTTTGTGGGACACGTTCTACTGTATCAAAAGCCTATATCATGATTTGAGATAATGAATGGTAACAATTAAATTCGTATATAATTAGAGAAAATGAATGGAAATAATGGAATTCATATGTGACTTTTGATAATGAATAGTAAAATTGGCATTCAGATATATTATATATCCTTGGGATAGTTTAGACATCGGAATGAGATGATGTAGGCATTGAGAGTTTGGGTTTCCTTGTAAACCTAAGTGTTATGTGGTTAAATAAAAAATAGTTTAATAAGTGTAAAAGTTTTCTTGTGTTACTTTTATATATTATTTATACAAATTCATACACTTTTTATTGACTGGATATTGTTTTAGAAACCATTGGTAGTGGCCTAATAAGTTTTAATCATACCCAAATAGGGATTTCTGATTGGTATCTGAATAGACAACATCTTTTAATGATAGGATAAGGGAAAAAACCTTGTTTTAGATTGCTGATTTTGGATGGATATTGGATGAGGGAACCAGACATGGCTTGAGACCCTATTTGGAGTTATATGTGTATTTACTTTTGGATTTTCATTTTGGAACTTGAAATTTTTTTTGGAATGGAATATATACTGTTCATTTTGATATTCTATTTTTTGTTTCGGTCATATTATGATACTAGTATTATCCAAGTTGTTATTACTTGTCATTAGAGTTATTCTTTATTTATTTCAATTTTGGTATTACTTTGATAAATGGGGGTATAGTATCCCCGTGATCGAAATTAGACCCTCGCTACTAGTTAGTAACCTAATTCATATGGGGAGGTGTGCCGTAGGTCATGTGGACCAATGGATCAGGGTACCAGTGCGTTGCACCCCATTTGGGATGCCATGAAGTGGTATCATGGGGATTTTATTTTCATTTTTTCTTACTATTTTGGAAATATAGAAAGGTGAATAATAACAATCGATACTTGGACATGATATTATGTATGAGAGTTTCAAACACATTTATGGGTGAAACCCAAGTATACAGGGTGGAATTACTGTTATTAATGTGTGATGTAATAGTTCGATGTTATTTCACCATGGGTGATGCACATATTTTTTGATGTGATAATGGTTTCTGATATTTTATAAAATTTGGCTCATAGAACAGTATGGAATGATGGATGAGTAATAATTCATCATTCTAGATAGTCAATTTTATTTCATTATAAGAATAATTTTAGGCATGCATGTGAAAACAATTTTTGGGTAACTTGTTGAAATTGGACTATTTTTCCTTACTTGAGATATTGAATTGAAAATGGTGCCTAAAAAATAAATTGAAAGTGGTAAAATGATGAAAAATGTGAATAAATGGGAGTCTAAATGAGAATTTTGAATATTGAAAATGATTTTACCCATTTTTAACCATGACCTACATATATTATGGTTAAGGTTAATGATAGGGCCTATGTTTTGACCGTGTGGTGGTGTTTGGGGAAAAGGATTGTTGTGTCTTGTTATGATTTCATCTTATGTAAACATGATAAAGTGGAGTTATGTGTAGTAAGAAGTGTGTTTGGAATTATATAGATATGCTTCCTTGATGATTCTCATTGAGAAGATGACATAAGGTTATGGTTAGATATTATCTACTAGTATTGGAACCCGGGGAACTGGTAGAGCCAGTGAGGAAGTAGGGGAGCTGTTCTAAGTCGTCTTTTCTCAATTAATGTAGTTTATAGAAAGATTCTTAGAGAGGGATGTGAAGAGAATGGATGATATTACATGGGACTTTTATTTATAGCACCCTCTGACGTTTAACCAAGAGAGTGGACCTCAGGTATTAGAGTTTTTTATTGAGTCCATCTAGAATATACTTGAACATTTAGTGAATCATGATGAGAAGAGGGTAAAGTTTCCTCCTTATATTCTATGAGGATCCGCAAATTTCTAGTGGGACATTCAGAATCGGACTGGATAGGGTGATGGTATGTTATGGAAGGACTTCTTGGAGAAGCTATTGGAGAAATTTTAACCAGAGAGGCTGAGGTAGGAGAGAGATGTTCAGTTATTGAGGCTAACTTTGGGGAGTATCTTAGTGATGAAAAATGTTGGATTCTTTACATATTTGAAATTTTTTTCTCCAACGTTGGAAGGGGATGAGATAAATACGACGAGATTTTTCCAGGAAA
This sequence comes from Viscum album, assembly GCA_963277665.1. Taxonomy (NCBI): domain Eukaryota; kingdom Viridiplantae; phylum Streptophyta; class Magnoliopsida; order Santalales; family Viscaceae; genus Viscum; species Viscum album. The sequence continues at coordinate 607,782,907 of OY728123.1, read as the reverse complement.
GACATAAATGTGATATTATGTCCCATGTTAACAACTTTTGATTTAATAAATGAGATTATGTGGTGGATCATGATTTCATAGTTGAGGGGAACTTGAAAGTGGCTACCAGTGCAAGGAATATGGTCGTTGTTGGATGATCATGAGGTATGAATTCATAGAGGTGGAATAATCACTATGAAAATGTTAGCTAGGGTAGTGGGAAGCAGAGTACCTAGACAGAGGGATCAGTTGGTCAAGATCTTACTGAAGTGATCTATCACCGGTTTAGTAGGTTGGGACACATCTAGAGATAGTTTCCCCGAACACCAATAGAGTAACGATTTTACATAAAGATGGTGAATTTACATAGGTTCTTTTAGAACTCACATATTATAGGTAGTTATTGAGCATCAATAAAGGACTAGGGTGTGGTAAGGGGATATTCTGCACCATAACACTATATCAGCTAGAGTTCTACTTGGAGAGGTGGAAGAGGAAATGTATGAGAAGATTTTGGGAAATAACTCCCATATCAGCAAAGAGGTGTAGTACAGAAGACTCAAACTGCATCACAGAGAGTAGGGGTAGGACAGTTGCATACGATGAATCCTACACTTGAGAACAGTGAAACTAGACCATCGATAACGATAGGTACTATTATTGTAGATTCTATATTAGCTAGTTCCTTATTTAGTATTGGTTCTTATAATTCCTTTATTTCCTCAAAACTTATGAATGGTTTGAGACTAGAGGTGGAGTTTTTGAGTGGAGTATTTATGATAGATACACCATTGGGAGTACAGTTGACAGATATATATTTATGAAAGGGGTGTTCTCTTAAAAATGGGTAGTATCACTTTCTATGGGATATTTACATTCTTTAAATGACTAGCTTTAAACTTATTGTGGGTATGGACTGGCTCGTATCTTACTGAGGCGATATATATTGTTAATGTAGGAGAGTGAATTTTATGTCTCATTAGGGTGACATGTATATTCACCATGGAGAATGGGATATATAGGTGGGCCATGTTGGGGCATTACATATGGAAATGGGGACGATTACTTCCCAGGTTTCTCATTTTTTGTTGGATGATGGAGGTGTAAAGAATGATGTGTTTCCATCTATAGTGGATAAGTTTTAGGATGTGTTTCCTGAATATTTATTAAGGATTCCACTTGAAAGATATGTGTATCTTATGATTGATCGCATGACGGGGCTGAGCCAATTTCTATTCCACCTTACAAAATGGTACCAATAGGCCTTGAGGAGCTCAAGAATCATTTGGAGGTGTGGGAATATAAGGGTTTTATCCATTCGAGTACATATCCTTGGGGTTTTCTAAAGTTGTTTTCTAATATGTTAGATTGTTCTCTACGCTTGTGTGTTGATTACCTAAAGTTGAACGAGATAATAATTAAGAAATGATATCCTCTTTCATGTATCGACGTTCTATTTGACCAATTGATAGGATCTTGGGTTTTCTCAAATATCTATTGGAGATTAGGTTATCATCAGTTGAGTGTCTAACCTTATGATATACTGGGAAATTCTTTCCAAAGTAGGTATATAATTTAGGAGTACTTTTTAATGTTGTTTTGGTTGAAGAACACACCAACAGTTTTTATGGACTTGATGAAAAAAATCTTCCATGCATAACTAGGTCAGTTTGTGGTAGTGTGTGTTGAATAAATCTTGATGTACTCTAAGACTTCTGGAGACCACTCACAACATCTTGACATCCTTCTAATTACACTAATATAACATCATCTATACAAAAGTATATCTTAGTGTTAGTTATGTATTGACTGGGTACACATCATGGGTCACATAATGTTTGAGGAAGGTGTGTTAGTGGACCCATAAAAAGTTTAGGTAGTTGTGTCTTGGTATTATCCCAAGAACATTTTAAATATCCATATTTTTTTGGGGGTTAGAATGATATTATCAGAGGTTCATTCAAGACTTATCCCATTTTGTAGCTTGAAATTTGGGCTTGACCAAGATGGGAGTAAAGCATGAATGGACTTGAGCAGGAGAGAATGCTTTCTAGGAACTAAATATGTGTTTGAATACATCACCGATATTGATCCTACCTGATACAAGTGAGGAGTATATGGTGTTTTGTGATGCTTCTGGGATAGGTCTTGGAGTAGTGTTGATGCAGGAAGGTCGGGTTTTGGAAAATGGGTCTCAGCAGTTCAGACTATATGAACGGAACTACCCTATGCATGACCTTGAGTTGACAATAGTTGTTTATGATTTAAGGTGTTGGTGGAATTATTTTTTGGGTGAAATGTTTAATAAGTATACTAACCCAAATAGATTAAGGTATATATTCTACAAACTATATTTGAATCTTTGACAGTGGAGGTGGGTTGAGTATATTAAATCTTTTTATTTTGAGTTGAAATATATACTTGAAAAGGGGAACATCATGTCTGATGATTTAAGAAGTAAAACTCAGATTCCAGGTGTTTTGGAGTCTAGTGTTAAGTGGAATATGATTAATCTACTATCTGAGATACATGTTGTGCTTTGAGAGAGTCAAGATCTAATGACTCTATTATCAGTATTAGTTGAGTTTATACTCCTGAAATGGATCAAGGATAGACATTATGAGGATCCGAAATGTTTGACCACAAGGGAAGTCCTTGAAGGCAGGGAGTCACATTTTAGTAGGATCATAAATGAGGATTAGATCATCTATGTTAGGAATGAGGTAGTTGTGACTATAAGAATTCTAGAAGATTTGATGCATGAGTTTCATGCCTCAAAGTGGGTGGTACATCCAGATTTGACTAAAATGTACCATGACCAATGGAAAAGGTTTTGGTGTTTGGGCATAAAAAATGATATTTTAGTTTTTGTGATATGATGTTACACCTGTGAGTATGTGAAGTCTGAGCATCAAAAACTTGGTGGTTTATTATAGTAATTGACCATTTCAAAATAGAAGTAGGGTGAAGTGAGTATGGATTTTTTGTTGGGTATCCCAACAAGGCCTTAGAAGAATGATGTTATTTAGGTTATTTTGGACCTCTTGGAAAAGGTAGAACATTTATTACTAGTGCGAGATACTTTTTCAATGGATCAATTGGGATAACTATATGTTTGAGAGATAGTCCATCTTCACAGGGTGCCACAGACTATTAATTTAGACTGTGAATCATGTTTTACTTCATGCTTCTAGAAATTATTCCATAAGGTTCTTGGTTCGCAGGTTTTATTGAGTACCACATTCCACCCACAGATAGATGAGTATTCATAACGTACTATACATTTTCTTGAGGAGATGATACAAAAATGTTTCATATACTTCGGTGGGTTTTGGGAGAAGCATTTAGTTTTGGTGGGGTTCACTTATAACAATATTTATCAGGAAACTATATAGATGGAACCATAAAAGGATCTTTATGGTAGGCCATGAAAATAAACACAATTCTAGATCAAGGTGGGTGAGTAAAATTTCTTGGGACCAAGTCTCATGCAGGAGATATAAGAGAAGATAAAGTTGATTTAGAACTGAATGGATATGGATCTGAGTAGACATAAGTCGTATGATGATAGATGTTGATAAATGTCTATATAGTGTGATTATGCATTAATTTTGGTGTCTCCTATGTTGTGTCACCATATGATATGGAGACAAGGAAAGTTGATGCCCAAGTTCATTGGACCATTTGAGGTTGTGGATAGAATCGGGTTAGTGACATACTAATTGGCACTTCCACAGAGATAAAATTCTATGCATGATGTTTTACATGTGTTAAAACTTCATCTTTATCACCCTGACCCTACTCATGTGATTAATGTGGATGTTGTTGAGTTGGAGGTATATGCGTCCTTTTAGAAGAATCCGAAATGTGTGCTTGACCACATTCAAAATGTGTTATAGGGGAAGACTGTGTCGTTAGTGCATGTATTTTGGCAACATGGCTATGCTCCAAAGGAATATTGGGAGATAGAAGTGGATATGTGGGCTCAATGGCCCGATCTTTTTGACTTGAAATCCTAAATATTCTTTGGGGTACAACTCAAGGATGAATTGTTATAAGGTGGGGAGATCGTGAACCACAACATTTTCAGGAGATCTCTCAGACTCATTTATTGGTACTCTTTTACCTTGTATTGATTAATTTTAATTTGGGTTTTACCTTGGGGTGTTATTGAGTTAATATTTTAGAAAAGTATAAGATAGATGATAGTGAATGGTTAGTACATGGTTAGGGAAAACTATGCACCTCGACCCATCAGACTGTGCGAACCGAAACAGAGGGGATTCACACAGATGGTGAATTGTTTGTCAAACCGTTTTCCCAAAAAGAAGAAACTGTCCCCCCCTAAAGTAGGCACAAGGTTAGGGAAAATAGTTTGGAAAACTGTTCTAACCTTACTAACAAACCATAAACACAATTTTAATTATCCATATTTTTTTTAAATTACCAAAACCCCTTAATTATCCTAAAATCAACCCCCACTCAACCCCTTGAAATTCCTCTTGATTTGGAGGCTCCCAGATGGATTTTAAAGGCTCACGACCTCCGTTCTTTGTGATTCAAAGTCCATATTGTAGATATGTGCCCCTCATAGTAAGTGAATCCCTTACCAATTGGTTTTCTTCTCTTCTACATTATTCCCCCATCGTTGGGAAAGAATTTATCCCATATTTTCCTTGGTATAGATCTTGGGTTACAAAATCATTATTTTTTTGAGTGTGGATTTTAATTGTGAATCAAGATCTTGGTTTTCATTATTTCTCTGCTAAAAATTATGGATTTATATTGGGTGACCATTCATCAATGAATTGAGATAGGTTGTCTATTTTAAAATATTAGAGTTACGATTTAACTTAATTTTATGTAATTATAGAATTTATCAGTTTTGTTTAGAAATTTAATTTCTTAATTGAATTAATTAATTTGGTAAACTATTTAATTAAGGGATTGTGGAATTATGGATAATTAATTGTTGAACTAATTGTAAAATTTTGAAATTGTGGAATTCATGAGATAATTAATTATTGAATTAATAATTGGAATATTGAACTGTGAATTTGGGATAATTAATTATTGAATTAATTATCAGAATATAGAAATTGTTGGATTTGGGGAATAAATAATTCATGAGTTAATTATTGTTATATTGAAATGTTAATTGGAATAAATCTTTGTTGAATTAATTAGTTTAATATTGAATTGGGAATTATAATAATTAATTTTTGAATTATTTATGGGATACTGAGATTGTGATATATGAATAATTAATTTTAGAATTAATTATTGGTCATTGAGATTGTGATATATAAATAATTAATATTTAAATTAATTACTGGATGTTGATATTGTCATATATTACTAATTAAATGTAGAACTATTTATTGGCGTTGATATTGTGAATTGATTAATTGATTGTTGAATTAATTAATGGATAATGTGATTAATTAATCATCTAATTAATCAGTGGAATGATGGGTATATGCAATTTTTGAATTTTATTAATTAATTGGAGAATTAATTAAGGTGATGATCGTGTGTGGGACATGGTCTGCTGTATCAAAATCCCATAGTGTGATAAGAATTGATGAATGATATCAAAGGAATTCATATGTGATCATTATGTTATGGAAAATGTCTGCTATATCAAAAGACCATAATGTAAATTGAAATGGTGAATTATAAAAATAGAATTCATATATCTTAATTGTGTGTGGGAAATGTCAGGCTATATCAAAATCCCATAGCATGAATTGAAATAATGAATGGTGATAATGGAATTCATATGTGATTTGAGACAATGAATGGTAATAATGGAATTCATATATGACCTGTGATAATGAAAGGTAAAAATGTCATTCATATTTATGATATCTCTTAGGGATAGTTAAGACTCCAAAATGGGATGAAGAAAACATTGATATTTCAGGTGTCCTCAGGTCCCCAAGTGTTATGTATTTAAATAAAAAATAATTGAGTAAGTGAAATTATTTTACTTTATTTATTTAATGTATTATTTATACAAGTTAATACACTTGTTTTTGACTAGATATGGTTTTGGAAACTATTGGTGGTAGCCTATGAAGTTATAATAATAGAATACTATGTTTTTTGATTAGTATCTGAATAGAATTTATGTTTGCAGGGTAGGATAAGGGAAAAGGCCCTATGTTTGATGGATGATTTGGGATGGATCTAGATTGAGGGAACCAAGCATGGTTTATGACCCTCTTGGGAGTTGATAGTGTATTTGATTTTGGGTTTTCATATTAAATATTGACATGTATTTTAGGATGGCATATCTACTATATAGTTTGATATTGTATTTACAATTTTGGCCATCTTGTGATACTGATATTATCATGGTTGTGATTATATGTCATTTGAGTTGTTGTTTATTTATTTATAATTTGGTATTAATATGATAATAGGGGTATAGTCACCTCATGATTGATATTAGACCATCACTTATAGTCGGTAGCATCTGGCATTTGGGGAGGCCTTCCTAAGGTCATGTGTCCCACCAGCTTAGAGAACCAGTGTTTGGAACACGATTTGAGATGTCACATAAAACTAATAACCCTTTAATTGAAAATTTTTGGGTCCTATTTTTAAAATTATTTTTAAGTATAAATTCAATAGTACAAAATCATAAACCATAATTTAGGTATGTTTGATGTGTTTTTTTTATATTTGGAATTAAAAATTTCATTTTATCATGGACCCATTAAAATCATTCTAAAAGAGTTCGTGCCCATTAGTTAATTGCATTTTAACACTCCATATTTTGTATAGGAAATTCCTTTTAATATTTCTCATCTATTAGATATGGAGTACTTTATACCATGTTGATATAAAAGGTATAATTTATTTATTTCATTAATATAGGATATTAGAATGTAAAATAATAATTATTAAATTAAAAAATATATTAGAAACATAATTTTGATAATTACAAGAGGAATAAAACAATAGGTTAATAAAAATACCGAAAGCCTGATGTATTCTTACTCATTGTCTCCCTTGATGATTATACCATCGAATATAATTGTTAAAAGAATAAAAAACATTAGAAATATATTTGAAATTATGAATAATTAAATTAGATGAATGGTTTTGGAGAACCATATATGGTTATAATTAATAATTGAAAAGGGTAATACGATTATTCACAAGTTAATAGATATATAGACATTGGATATACATCCTTTGAGTATATATGTATCCTATTGGTATATGAAAGTTATAAGTATCTTGCAAACTTTAATTAAAAGTAAATATTTAATTGAAAAAATATCTAAATTATAATTAATATATAATAAATAATTATTTTATAAAATAAAATGATTAAAAATAATGGTGAAAATATCATGTATTCTATTTTTTTTTATTTTTTTATAATATATTTTAAAAATTAAATCATTCAAATTTAGAGAATTATATAAGTAAAATATGTTGTTTATAGATAAAAATATATAATATGAAATTCATGGAGTCATTATTAGTAGGTAGAAAACCACAATAAAATTATTTAATTTCTAAAAAGATATATATCTAAAACGTTATTTTTATTGTATATTATATATTTTTATTTAAACTTTAAATTTAAAATAGTTGGATTTTTAGTTTTGATAAAATATATTTCCTAATTAAAATATATATTTTGAAATTTAGTAATTTGAGAAATTTCATTTTTTGGGAAAGAATAATTTATCGAGGTAAGACAATGAATTATGATGGTCAAGAGTAAAATGAGGTAAAAATATTAAAATAATGAATAAATTTATATAATATCTCTAAGAAAAATTACATAATAATTTTGATGAGGTAATGCACAAACTATCATCATTATTTTTACACTATTGATTAAATTTCCTTGAAATATTACTTTTCTTAAACATTATGGATTTTTTATTTGTGAATATTTTAGTCAAACTCATCTATAAAAGGAATTATCCTCCACCCATTCAAAAACTATAATCTCACTAATTCTTCTTTTCAAACTATACCAAAATTAACTCTATAATTGTCCTTGTAAGAACCCATGCTTGGATGGTTGATAATTAAAGTGAGAATTTGAAATTTTCCATTAGTGGATGGATCACTTTGAAATATAAGAATCAATATAGGGCAAGAAAAACATGATAAGGGGGTACATATAAAATTTTCCCTGTGTGGTACTGACTGTCCATTTCCTATAATCCTTTTTAATGAATATTTCATGATGTGAAACTTTTTTTCACATCATGAAACTTCCCTATATGGTTGTTGGGATTATTTTATATGACGAGATAATTTTATAAACCCTCAAAAACCGATTCCTTCAAACCCCATACACGGAGAAGAAATGGGTTAGAAAATCTAGGATTCTATAAGCTCCTCCAATATATCATCTCATTTGATTAAAGAACCCCTTTATGGTCTATAATAATTTCTAATTATCCTAGTAATATCTTTAATCATTTGGACATGTCTTGATTATGATTGATAAATCAGATGTTGAATCCACCATATCTTGATGAATTTCTCCAGGCATCATGAGATATTGGATTTGTCTGGAGATGGAATATTCTATGTTGATGTGCATGCAATATTAAAGTGCGATCTATTGAAGGATTATTTTTTTGTATCAATTTATAATGTTTACAATTTTTTTATTAAATAGGTCATTGTTCCATTTTCATGTGATAGGGATTTTTCTTGGATTTTAATTAGATGTTTGTTGCAGACCACCCATGGATGGTTGGTTGTTGGTCCAACTAGGAGATGTTGTACGATGATTATTTCATCATGTTTTCTTTATCCATTGGGTGTAAGGTCCCCTGTAATAATTTAATTAATTATAATTTAGTTATAATTTTTTAATTAATTTTTTTTTTATTTTTAAATTTAGTTATAATTAATTAGTTGGATTTATTTTATATGATATAGGAAGTGTGGAATTTACGAATGGTAAAAATGGAATTGGGAAACACGAGAAATGTTTTTAGACCTCATCTGGATTGAGGTTGTCTATTTTTGATGTAGGTGGTCTTAAGAAACTCCCTTGGTAGCTATTTTTATTTTTCTAGTATGTTAAATTAGTTGGATCACATAGGAACGTAATGAACATGACCTAACTAAATTGATAAATCCATGGATTGGATGAAACTTCATTTATTGTACATGTATATATGATTTACTAGGTCATGTCAAGTCTAATGTCATTTAGACTGATACTTTTAGCCTCTAGAGACACGTGCCAGACTTTTTCCTTATTTGAGTCTTTGTAATGTTGGACCAAGAGAACTAAGATGAATCATGTTGGGTTAATTATTTGAACTTTCAAGGACATGGATTTAGCCTAACTTTGCATTTGGGGTAATTATAATGAGAATGAATCACCTAGCTTAAATGTGGTATTTTGGAAAATAATTAAAATATGTAAATTCTTAATATAAAGTGGATTTGAAGAACATTTAATTACACTTTTTATTAATGATAAGTGGAATTTAACTAATTATAATTTTTTAATCATTTGATAACAAGGATAAAACTAATAAATGCCATGTTAAATTGGTTATTGGATAAATGGACCAACTTGGTATGCTTTTTGATTTGTAGTGATATCCTCAGATATGATCATGTAGGCTAAACTGGTTTAATGATGTGTAGTCATTTTTGTGTGTTGACAAGATGGTAAGTGAATTTTCAAATGTTAATGGGTTTTGAACCAATGTAATAATTGAATGGATTTGGTTTAAATTATTATGATAAATGGTAACCTGATGATATGGAATGGAAATGGATAAGAAAAATGGTAATCTAATAAATTGATCATTTTTGGTATGCAATGATAAGTTTGTTGTGATTTTTATGCAGATATGATGAAATGAATATATATATTTATATATATAGATTTTTACTAGTTATACTAAAATTATCATATATTAGGCCTGGCCTGTTTATGTAAAAATGACTATATATTGGACTTGGAATTATTATGTTTTACTACTTATTGGTCTTGGTTCTGTTATGTTGTAATTATTATAGGGATTATCCAGATTATGTTGTAATACTTATAGGTCTTGGCCCAATTATTCCATAATTCTTATAGGTCTTGGAATATTTATGTTTTAATTATTATTGGGATATTCCCAGTTATCCAATTCTAATTTATGGGTAATACCATAGGAGGGTTATAGGGATTGTTTGAATTGTTCTAAGACATGATCAAAGGTATACGACTTGGAGTTGAAGTAGGCTGGGGATGACCTAGGGTGTCAAACTGAATCTCAAATTTCATTGGGTTTATTTTATGAGAAATATGAATTTTATTAAATTAATACACATTTTTTCTCTTATTTCATGAACTATATATTGAGACTTGATTTTTTAGACATCATTTTGGTGGCATATTATGTTTTACTCACCCCTTTATTGGGACACCATTTCACATTGGTACTCGAGAAGATCTTACATGCTTATTGTGGGCACTAGTCAGGATGAGGCTCAGGATAAAAAGATCAAAAAGGATAGATCAGATGGTTGTATGATACATTATGGGGTTCAGGTTAGGTTAGTTATTCAGCCTCCATTTATCTTTATTTATTTTATTCTAGAATTTATCTAGGACCATCCTAGATGGAGCATTGATTTATGTTTTAGAATTTCTGTTTGGGCCCTACAACATTTCATTTAGTATTAATACGTGATTATTATTTTTTGAATACCCAAATTATATTTTTTAATGGATGATATTTGGTTATTTTTTTGTGCACTCTGATATTGGGGGTATAGTCTCTGCATTATTCCATATTATACCCTCTCTAATAGTTGTTAGCCTCTAGAATACAAGGAGGTGTTCCTAAGATAATGTGGAAAACTTGTACCACCATTGGTTACATAGTGAGCCAAAGAGGGACGTTATAAAATGGTATCATAACATTTTTTATTTTATCTTATGGTTTTGTGATTTTTCAGACATGAGATTTAGTAAGGTGTCAAGTCTAGTGATAGAAAATGAGCTAGTGTGTCAAGAACACCTATTCGGGTAACAAGTCTAGGTTACCAAGGGATGAGGATGTTGTTATAATTTTCATTATTATAGTTGTATTTGATTTTAACCTTGGGAGAAGCACATGCAGTTTGTATGTTTTGTTTTATGATATACATCTCTCTCATAGATCTTTTTCAAGAGGATAGTGAGTTTATTTTGACTCTTGGACTATAGAGTCAAGGGGGTCTCCAGAATTAGGTCACACACACATGATTCATATGAAATATTGGCCTTGAAGTGTGTGATTATAATAATGTAAGAGGCATAGTTTCTTAAATTGTATACAATTTATCATATGGTGTTTTTGTGAATAATTACATGGTGGAATTTTTGGGATGACTTGTTTTAGATTTTTTCTAATGTCAGGTTATTTAGATCTAGGTTGAGATACTTGTTTATGTGAATGTCGACTCCGTCCTTTTCCATTTCTGATGAGGTGAACCCGATGAGTCAATATGACATAGTTTCAAAACCCATGAACCCCATATGGGTGGTTTTTTTTCATTTTTGACTATGTGGCCTAGTCATACAGGGATAAGTCCAATGTATAGGTGATCAGAGTGGATGTGTTCCCTAGTTGTGCACCATTAGTTGGGATTTTGATTCGTTTTGTTTTTGATACCCTGGAGATAGATTTCTTGATATGTTGATGTTATGTGTTGATGTAATTCCCCATTTTTTATGACCTTATGAGAAGTTAACCTATGGAAAAGGTGGTCTAATCTTGTGAGTTTTGTAGGAAATGACTTGTAGGGCTATGTAAGAAGCTTATTAGCCCTTAGTTTTTATGTTGACCCAAGTGGGTTAATGTTTTTTGTTTGTTTTACAGTGGAGTGTTATATAGGTTACCCTGATGTTGTGGATGTTTTGTCTTGTGAAAATAATTCAAAAGAAGTGATCAGGGGGTTTTAGTGATGAGAACCTTGTGTTTTGGTGGTCTAGGAATCAAATTTTGTCCCTAAGGACAAGACTTGGGTGATGTATAGTCTTGGGGGATAAACCCACTTGGGTAGTATAGATAGAGTGTGGGTGTATGATCATTACAGGAGTAGTGACTAGTGATGGATAAGTTCTTGGATGAATTTGACATGCCATATTCTAAGGATTATCACTCATGGTTCTTGAATGACATGATGAGGTAGGCTGTCATGTGACTAGCCATGACATGGGTAATGTGCCTATTTTTGAAGCGGAGTTCTAGGGGATATTCTGGCATGTTGAGGTTGGTGGACTAGGAGCCATGGTTAGCTTCTTGACATGAATTACATGCTTAGTTTAGTTGATAAATGAATCATGGTATTTTGATTCGGGTTTGGTGAATGGTCACTGGAATGCAAGTGACCTAGTGGTTTCTAATGGGAATACAATGGTTGGAAGATGTTGGGGATGCATGATTGCATTTGTGATGTGTGAATAGGCATATTTAAAGTAGATGCATTCTTTAATGCAATCTAGGTGATGTGTTCCAATATTCATGGGACTGATGGTTTTGGATCGGTATAATAAATCATTTGTTGCTCCATCAAAAACTATTTGGATATCGCTGGAGGATCCCGATAAGTGTAGTGGTAGAAGATTTATAGAAGGATATCATTCATGGATATTTATCAGAGATTAATGAATTGTTATTGAGTATTAGGATAACGTGTCCCAATTGAATTATGGTAGTTATATTTTTGCGAGACACTTGCTGGATAGGAGGTACATAACCCTCAAATAATTTTAACATATCCCTCTGGTAATAGGTGACTTTGAAAATAGATGAGTTGGTGATGATAATTATAAATGAAATCTTAGTATACTATAAATTTCAAGATTATCATTCCCAATATCTTGAAATCATATAGAGTATTCTAAGAGAGCTATTGATATACCCATGGTTACTTAAATGTTTTTATAGATAGATAAAGGTAATCCTTGGTGTTATTCTCGCAAGTGGTATAACGAAAGTTGTAGGGTGGGGAGACTACTGTAGGATTTTTGGAGATGACCATCATGTGATAAGGGTCACTATTTGGTGGGAATAATTTTGGGATGATTGAGGTGGAATTTGGACTCCGATGGGCAGTAAGGTTTGAGTTATTTGGTTCCATGAAAACCAAATATTTGAAATTTGGATGAGATAATGGATGGATTCCTTGTATCAGTATCAAGATTGAAATTTTCTACTTCTATCAGAAGGAGACCCCAGGGGTGAACTTGTTTGTTGACATGTTTCATGGGGTGATCCACTATTTAAGACATTTTTGGTGGATTTTATCATGATTAATGACTTGGTTCAGCAAGGTGAACAAGTCTCATCCCTTGATTCTAGGGGTGAATGACTGTTCATTGACTTGTTTCAAAGGGTTAAACATGTTATGAAATATTTCATGAAATGGTTCAAGGGGTGAAACATGAAACAAAAAGTATATAATGTGTTTTTTGGACAAAAGTATTGGAAATTATAGGGGTGTTGGTTCCATGATTCGGGAATATCATTCTGTGTATAAAGGGAGTATTTTGAGGTTTATTCAGGACCTTCTAAAGAGAGGTTGGATTATGTAGGACTTTTTTATTAGCAAGTAATAATCATATGTTTGGATATATATTAGATAAATGAGATGATACCAACTATGATAGGGCATTTGACCATGTTTGGTCATGGTTGGATAAAAGCCATGTTGAGCAAGTCATTAAACTACGAGGGTTGTGTTTTGATATGTAACCTCATTAGTGGGGAATATCATGGGTTAGAAGAAATTGTGACTAGTTAGGTTCTTTGGTGGGTATCACCATGAACCTATTGGTGAAATGGATGATGAAATAGTTATGTTTTGTAATATAAGGGTGTCTTGAAGCTTCATCTAATGGTATATTAGGGGTTATGAGTAGTGGATCATGATTTGGAAAATAAATCCTCTAGTGTTTTGAGTTGCATAATAGATTTCCTTTAGTGTTTTGAAGTATAAAATGGCATGATGATGATGATGGTTTTGAGACTCTTATAGGTTGGGTTTCTATGTTAAATGCTCATCGAGGCTTCTCAGGGATGAGAAGTTTTATGGTTGAGATATTTTATGAACCCACATTGGGATTATTGATAATTTTAGTGGGAATTTGAATTTATCTTTTGGTTAATGGGTCTTTTTGAATTAAAATAATTGGAATGTAGTTATGAGGGTTTGAATATGAATAAATTGTTTAATGTTTTTTTTTTACTTTTTTTGTAGAAGTCTCGAGGGTTTAGGTGAACACCAATTGAGAATCAGACAATATAAGTTATTGTAAATAGACGTTGGAGGCCATTCAAATCATGAGTATGATTCATGATGTGAGTAAATTTCATGATGTGCATACATATTGACATAGGATATGGAAAATTTGCAGAGGGGGCACCTCCTAAATTTTCACAGCTTGACACTATGTTCCATGTCATGAAACTAGTTGTCTAGTCCTTGTAAGCTCCTTTTCACAAATATTTCAAGATGTTAAACTTTTATTTTCATAATGAAAATTACTAGTATAGTTTTTAGGATGATTTTAAGGGGTGGGACAATTTTATACACCCTAAAAAATTGATTACTTTAAACTCCATAGGTAGAGAAGCAACATGATGGAGGATCTAGGATTCCGGGAGCTCATTCGATCTTGTCTCTCATCTGATTGAAGAATCATATGTTGTGATGGGTTCCTATCATTGATTAATAATTTTTTTATCCATGTATTCTTCTAATTCCCCTTCAAAATATCCTTCATCATTTGGGAAAGTATTGTTTTATTTTTAGAAGTTATATAAGGAATCCAATATATCTTGAAATATTTCTATGAGGATGATGAGATCTTGGATCATTATAGAGAGGGTATATTCTGTTTTGATTCATACACATCGTTTTAGTGTGATCTTCTAAATGTTGTTTTGTAGGTTTTTTCTTTTAAATGATTCTAATTTATTTTTATTAAATTGGTTTTTGTCATGTTTCTGCACGATATGGATTCTTCCTAGACTAAAATGAGAATCGTGTTGTAGACCTCCCATGGATGGTTGGTCATTATTCCAACTAGGATATGCTGTCTAGTGTGTCTTTTGACATGTTTTATTTTACCATTTGGGTGTAAGGTTTCCAATTATAATTTAATTAGTTATAATTGATTTATATTTAATTAATTGGATTAATTTTGGAAGAGATAATAATTGTGTAATGTAAGGATGGTACGATTGAATTTGGGAAACATGAGAAATGTTGTTAGACCTAATATAGATTAAGGTTGTCTATGTTTATGTCATACGATCTTAAGAAAATCCCATGTTGTATGTTTCTCCATTACTAGTATGTAAAATAAGTGATATCACACTGACATGTCCTGAACGTGACCTAAACAAAGTTATAAATCCACTTATTAGAGGAAACATTATGTGTAATACATGTATATTCCTCCTTTTGGATTCTATCAGGTCTGATGGAATTGAGACCTAGACTTGTAGCCAGCTGAGAGGCATGCCATCCTTTTTCCATGTTTGATACATGGTTAGATCTTACCAATATCACTGAGATGATGATTGTTTGATTTATGTTTTGAACTTGGAATGACATGGAATTGGACTAACTTTTCATTTGGGATGATTAGAATGATAATGAATCATAAGGATTAAATGTATTATTTTGGCATATAATCAGAACTCATATATTCTTAATTGAAATTGGGTGTGGTGATATTTTTAATAGAACGTTTTACAATTTCTATGTTTAATGGAGTTAATTGTAATTATTGAGTCATTTGATAAATATATTAAATATGATAAATGTGATGTTAATTTTATAACTGGATTAATGGACCAACATTGTATGATTTGTGATTTCTAGTAATTTTCTAAGATATGGCCATATGGAATAAACCGGTTTAATGATGAGTAATATTTTTTTATGCTAACATGATGTTAAATGAATTTTGGAATGCTAATGAGTTTTGAACCAAAATGATAAATTAATGGACTTAGTTCTTATTATTATGATAATTGAGAACCTGATGTTATAGACTAGAAATATCTAAGATAAATGTAATTGGATGAATTTAATAATTTTTTCATGTGACAATCAGTTTATTGTGGTTTCTTTGTGGATATGCTAAAATTATTATATATATGGATTGTTTTTGGTTATGATGAAATGATTATATATAAAGATTTCTCTCTGTTTTGTTTAAATGATTAGATATAAGGCTTGGGATTGTTATTATATAACACTTATAGGTCTTTACCTGGTTATGTTTTAATTCTTATAGGGATTGGATTAGTTATTCTATAATGCTTATATGGATTTTCTCGATTATAATGTAATGCTTATAGGGATTGGATCTATTATGTTGTAATGATTATAGGGATATACTTGGTTCTCATTTTATAATTTATGGACTATACTCTAGAAGGGTTATTGAGATGGTTGGTATTGTTCCATGACATTCTTAGAGGTATCCGGCTTGGTGATGAAGAATGTTGTGGATAAACCCGATTATCGACACGGATCTCAAGGGTTAGTAGGTTTATTTTATGTGATGTATCAATTTCATTACATTTATACACCTATTTATCTCTTGTTTTATGAATTATATTATCAAACTAATTTTTAGACATCATTGATGGTGGCCTGATGAGTTTTAGACACACCCTTCTTGGACCTCCATAGTACTTGGGTACCCAAGAATCTCTTATATGTTTATTATAGGAACATGTATTGATGAGGCCTGGGATAACTAGATTGAGTAGGATAGCTCTGATGGTATCCTGAAACTTTATGAGGTTTGGTTTGGGAATATAGTTGACCCATAATTTTTCTTTATTTCATTTATTACAGTATGAATCTATGACCATCTTATGGGTCCGATTGTTTCATGTTTTAGATTGGATATTTGGTCCTTAAAACATTTCATGTATTTTTAATGGATTCTTATTTTTTTTATACACTAATTATATTTTTAAATAGATGATGTTTGGTTATTTATTTTAAATTGAACACTCTTATATAGAGGGTATAATATCACCATCATTTTATATTACACCCCCTTTGCTAGTGTGTCAAATCTAGTGTACATGGAGGTGCGATTGATGTCATGTGGTGAACCAGCCATGCCATTGGTTACATGGTGAGTCAGGGCACGATGTTACACGTGCCCCTATTTTTTTGGAGTCTGGTTAAAATAAGGATTTCAAAATACATAATTTGAAATAAGGTGATTAATAGAATAATAAAATATTCAACATAAGTACTATATTTTCCACAATAATTATATATTTTTTCATCCTTTTCCTTTCATTGAATTTTTATGACACTCTAATAACATGTAACTACCTTTATCATTCATTTCTAATAGTGATATTACAATTATAAAAAAACATATCATTTCCAATTCATTCATTATAACATATTCATGTTTTGACTATCTTGACCTCTTATATGTACAATGTTACAAACTTTTCAACATGGAGGATTAAAAAAACATAATTAGTGGTAATATATGTTATAATTTTTTTTACAATTATGTCATTGTATTATAAAATAATTTAACTATTATAAAAAATAAATCTGTTTTATACGTCAAATAATCATAGAATAATGAATCGTTGGGGATTTTTAACAAATCATAATCACTACATAAATGAAATAATAATGTGACTTCATAACTCCATAATGTGTATATATGTCATTTACATGACTTTTCTATAGGTTTTCAACACATGAGTGACGTCCAGGGATTATTACCAATCAACCAAAGAAAATTAAGATCAAATGTAACAATTAACACTTGAAGTTTAATATTAACTATGAATGGTTAATAAGTAATACAAAAATATTAATGAATTATATTATATAAAATAAATATTAATTTGATACATATATAGTTTAATAATAAACATATGTTGATTCTATAATGTGTTGGTGTATTTTCAGTCCAAGATTAATTTAATGGTGTTAGAGCATGTTATAGAAAATGGGAATCAATGGTAGGACATTTCATAACTCAATTTCCTTAGATTGAGATACATTATTTAATATTAAAATTTATTATTCTATGATAGATAAATTATAAAATTTAAAAAATACATCCAAATCATAATTTTATTTTTGATTGATTCTTATATCATATAATAGAACATTTAAAAGGATAATTTGTACTCTCTACTTTCCTTATTTCTATTATAATCTCATACTATATCTTACAAAAAAAATACATCTTTTCTTTAAAGGTAAATATTAATTCTATTCTATACCACTAATTTTTTATATGGGTTATTCAAGTTATAATTTTAATATATGTATAATAATATTCATATGGCACCCACATGTATTTTTTTATAATTATGTTATAGAGGTAATGAACTTATATATCACTCTAATGTGTTGGGTAAAGATTCATACATTATTTCACCATTATGTATCTATGTTCATGATGTAGTTATCTTTGTTCAATATGTTAAGCATGGGAATTATGTATTTAACATTGTTTACTACTTTATGATGAAGTAGATACTGAATAATTGATATATAATATGATTTTATATAATTATTAATATAATAAATTCTAATTTTATATCACATAGGTTCATGATTATTTATTTCACATTCACATATAATGGTATATGATTTACTTTCTTGGTTTCCACATGATAATTAGACATTAATATTTATTGATCTATGATGATTATCTAAAGCCTCATGATCACTTATTATGATTTCCTAATTGTTATTTCACAAATTGTTCTGTTTCACCCATGTTCTTGTCTTCTCACATGATCTTATAATAATAAGTCCTCTATAACCTATAAATTTTTATCCCCATTGCTAAGGATTTGAGAACCCCTTTTTCTTATATTCCCAATTACCTAATAAATTAAGATTAATATTATATATGGTATTTCTGTAAGGTAATAAAATTAGAGGAAATATTATAAAGGAAAAATATGTTGTATTTTAAAATTAGAGAGTTATGTTCCTAATATCCTAAGATACTAATCCTTAGGGTTTTGGGTATATAATTTATTCATGTTTTATAATGGATAATTATATAAAATGATGTAAAATATATGTATGTGATGTTTGGGTTTTCGTGTTTATTATCATGGAAGTGTTTAGTTAAATTTTTGGATAAGTCCAAGAATAACAACAAATTTGTCTGTCTTGAATTTAAACTACCATGGATAAAATATAAAGTGTCATAGGTTAAACCGAAAGTTTCATAGTTTGAACCAAAACAATAATAATTTTAAAAAAGGTATCATATTTTATCATAATATTGATTTAATATAATAATTTTATTTTTTACTATGATTTTATTAGATATTACTATTTATCTCCCATATTAACCATTTTAGATTTTGTAAATTATGGAAACTAAAATATTGAAAAATAAGAGGTGACATATATGATTATCATAAATTTAATAATTAAAATCCTTTTAATTGAAAAAATTTATACACAATTCATGATATCTTGATGTTTTTAAAAATCTATTTATTTACCACCTCAATGATTATATATTGAATTATCCATGAAAATATATAGTGGTATGATGATTTCAACCAAAGTATATAACTTATCTTTGATTGATGTTTTTGGGATTTTATTTCTTTCATATCTATTTATTTCCCCTTTTGTATAATTTTAAATAATATTGGCAATGGATTGGATCTCCCTATACAAATCATGTATAAATTTTAGGGACAAGGAAATGTTATTTCATATCCCAAATAATCCCATAATCATATAACAATTCAATAATGATTATGGAATCCCAATGAAAAATATTTACTTAATATGGTTATAAATACCCAATTATGAGGGTAATTTGTTTCACATGGAGGCTTGATTACTTTGAGGCTCGAATTACTTCTATTTTTGGATTCAAATTATAAAATTTTGTTTTCTTGGGGAGGTATTTTTTTCACAACATTTTTCCTTTTAAAAGAAATAAATAAAAAAATCTTGGGGGTTCGGCTCAATTTCCCTCAAACATGGTTTTCTACACATCTAGGAATGGGATTTGAGCTTTAATCCAGTAGAGGAATGAAGCACAATAGTCCATGTATGGGTTAGAGTGTATGGACTATAATGGATCTTATGGCATACCCAAATCCTATATTAAATTTTGTTATCCATTAGTATTCCAATTAATATAGATAAGGAAACAATGATTATTAGATATAGTCATTATGATTTCATTTTAGTTGAGGTAGATCTTATTTCAACTTTTGTTTGTAAGTACCTATTTTCTATTGCTAATAATGAATTTTAATTAAGGATAATTTATTAAAAGTTTCCTGATTTTTGTATAGATTGTAAGGATATTATGAACATAATATATAACTGAAAAATGAACCTAAAATAAACTCTTTGTGCTCAGTCTAGACATGATGAATGCAATTTCTAAAGGAAAATGTTCTCTGATAATTCTATGAAGGTTTTATAGGGACATACATAGGGTTCCATAGTAGATGGTTTGATCCATTCTCAATATTCCAAGAAGGAATCATCCTTTGATTCATCTAGAACATCAAAGAAAGGGTATGGAATCATGGATCTCCCTTATTTTACATTGTGATGGTCTAATACATTGGGCAGAAATTAATGAAGAAGAAGACGAAAATGAGGTTATCGATGGGGAGCCTTCATATATAGATTTTCTATTTAAAGAGACTAAGTAAGAGAAGTCACCTTTGGAATCTTGGGATGGTCAACCAGATGTGGAGAATGTTGTAAGGGTTGTGGTAGATAAGGAATTATGGAAAGATAAAGTTATAGATAATACTAAAACTAAATGAAAAAAAGTAGTGGCTGCCTCCTTGAGGAAACATGACATGACTCATAACATGATCAAAGGTATGTTGAGAATGATTCCAGAGTCTAAAGGGAACTCTGTAGCTACTTAAAGTGGTGCTTCAATGTAAAACCATGCTTCCAGAAGATTTGAGTCTACTATGAAGGTATTGGTAGATCATAATTCTATTTTAAATTTAATTCATGATGCATATAAGGATTTTACTGGTCCTACGGTTGTTTCTCACCATGGTGGGGAACCCCCTAAAAAATATATGGCTATTGATCATGTAGTAGTATCTGAAAATCATGCAGAAACCTTAACTCATTCTATCAGTAGTGATATTTCTAGACATGAAATGGTTTTCCAATTTGATAAGGAACCCTCGATTTATGTTTGTAGAAAAAATTCTACTAGGAATGATGATGTTTATTAGTGTGGAGGTAAACCTACTTATAAAGGTATGGTTGTTAGTAATGCTTCTATAGATAATGGGAAAATATAAGCACTATTTATTGGTCCTAGTGGTGATTCATCACAAAGAAGTGATGTTTCTACTATTACTAATAGGGTTTCTATTAAGGAGATTCAAATGGATTCTAATGTTGAAAGATGTTATCATTGGATATTGACCAATGTTATTATTGATGATAAGGCCTGAAGAAGAGTGTCTTTAGTGATTGGAAAAATTTAAGCTTCTAAACCTTTTCAATTAATTGATTATGATAGTAGTGAAGAGGATATTCAATATAGAGATGCATTTTTAAATTCAAGTAATGAGGATAATGTCTTTGAAGATGAGTTTTTCGATGATGGGGGTGGACCATGGTAGTGAGTTAAGACTTATAGAAGGGGGAAAAACCTCACGGGCAGGGAAAAGGTGTACCTTATCACAATATGAGTTCCCAATTTTGGGGTGTATGATTTTGTATTTTCTTATTTCTCATTCCCTAACTCTATTTCATTATTTTTTTCATTTAATAAAATTTTCTTGACCCCAACTATTTCAAAAAAAAATTCCAACATTTCAGAAAAACTTTAAGAAATCAGGTGTCTCAAATTTAGATACTTTAACAAACATCACAAATTAATCATATTTAAAAATGTTGCTAATTAGTGACACCTTATTTACTAATATTTGTTTAGTGATATTTTCAAATTTCACCTCATTTACTGACGTTTCTAAAAAAAATTATTTTTGTAAAAGTTCATTTTTTTAAAAGTTCATATTTTGTTTTAGCGACACCTGAATTGTCATCATTTTTCTGAAACATCGGTAAATAACATAACAACATTTATAAAAAACATTGAATTTTTATATCTTTGAAAACAAAATTTTTTAGATGCTTTTTTTAATTTCCTCCCTTTATCCATCCCACCCTGGCACCATTTGGCTCCGACCACCCTACACCCCAGCAACTTAGACCACCCTGCACCACCCTGCACCCCCCTACGCCTCCTCCCACTGTGCCCTCAATCTCCACCCACCATACAAAATCTATTTCCACCACCCCTTACCACCTCCCCCTCATCTTGCTCCCTCTTCCTCTACCTCCCCTACATCTCCCATGACATTCATCCCCATATTTCACCCTCTACCTCTAAACACAATACCCCCATCTTCCCCAACATTTCACCCTCAAATTCCACCCCCTAATAAATCATTGGAAATTTAAATCTATAAAAGGTAATAAATATAGATGTAAAATACAAATAATCAATACTTTATATGATAGTTTTGAAACCGTATTTTTAAGGTGTCATCTAAAAATACATATTCAATTTCAGAATGACTTAGATATCTAGAAAAAGGACTAAGTCTGCATGTATTATCTTAAAATTGTTATGTAATTAATGGTTATAAATTCTATATAAATCAACATGATAAATTAAATACCATAAAAAATCGTGGAGTTGTACTTGTGGATGATGTAATTCATATATCTGGTAATAAGGAATGAAGCCCAATTTATAAAAATATTTCCTACTTAGGCTTCATCAATCAAATATGGGATTTTTATTATACAACATTCCAAGTGACATTTTTTCAATGCAAGTGGGTTGATTATATGATTGTTATTAAAATAGATGAATTGGGATCCATGAAAGTGGATTTCATTAAGGAAGGGTATAAAATATTTTTTTATAATGGAATCCTTGGTAGTACAAGTATTTTATGTTACAGATCCCACAAATTTAAGGTGGTCAATTTTTCTATTATTGAACAAAACCATAGAACGGTCAGATGAAAATTCAACTGAGGATGACCATTTCATTGGTACATCGGAATCTTTTCATAGTGGTCCCAATATAGATAGTGTATTTCATGTTAGAGGATACCACAATAAGGGGACTTTTATACTTGATAGAGGTGTAAAATCCATTCAAACTTTAAAAAAATAGAGTTCAATAATTAGGTTATATTTTTTTGTAATATAAATTGTGTCACCTAATATTATTATATGTTCACTTCTATATTTACATAATATAAATGAAATGTTCAACTACTTCTACATATAATAATTTTTTCATGTGAAAATGATCCCAATCCGGAGGAATAATAAATTTCTCAAAATAATGTTTATCCCAATGTAGTGGGACAAAAACCTTCTACACATGCCAATTCTACCAATATAGAGGGACAAAATATTGATGATGTTGAAGTTGAGTAAATGGTTGATGGGGAAAAACCAATGTTCCTGAATATAAAGAAGCATCATAGTATGATGGAGTTAGAGAACGTTATTTAGATGAGAAGAAATGGAATTAAATTTGAGGTTGTATAGAAAGAATAAAACCAAGATATTAACCCTAATAAGGGAATGTTTAGTAGTTTCATTAAGCTCTCCAGTCAGTAGTGTGTGTGTAGATTGACATATATTCATGGAATAATGTTTTAACTCTACTTAATAAATTGATTTGGGAAGACATTATAGTAAAATTAGGATATAATATATTTTAGAAATAAAATAATAATGAAACATTGACTTACTATTCATTATCCCTAGAGGAGTGCATTCACATTAGATGAATCCGGAATGAAATTTATAATAATGATTGCTAGAAATGCTACTAGAGTATATTGCAAAATTCTTACAAAGTTTTATCTCAAAGAAATTAAATGGGAAATAAACCTTCGCCCACCATAGATTTATGCACACTATATAAGCTAAGAAGAGTGGGATATATTTATTGGTCTTCATGAGGAGACATTGTTTTAGGTACATTGTGACTAGTATTACATTATTTGACAACACATATATTAATCACTTTGATTAAGAATTTTTAATTTAAAAAACAAAAATTATGTGGCTTAAATAATCAACATGTAATAAATCCAATATATCCCTACCACAAAAAATGGTTGGTATTTTAAATATATCATAATAGTTTTATGTTAAATAAAACAACAAAATATCATGTTATTATTTTAATATGTAGATTGATTAATCAAAATCCAAAATCACTACCATCCAAATTCATGTGTTATGGAAGTAAGTACATGTAAATAAAGAATGGGTGATAATAGATAAAAATGCAGAAAAGGTTTGGGAATCATGTGTAAGTATGAAATAATAATGTTTTTCTTCAAGTAAGTGTTAAATAATAATGATTAATATTTTTACTATATATTTTATCTAAATTTTACATAATAATCATCATCCACTGCACACGATGAATAACTAGTGTCATTATCCTTGAAGTATTCAGAAAAGTATAGACGTGTCATTAATGTGGGTTTCCGGTTGACAACCTAATTTTTTTTTAAAAAAATAAATAAACAGGGGGATAATGATAAGAGAATTAAAAAGTGACATTCACAATTAACTTATCTTGAAGAAAAATTTAATTGAAAGTTAGTGCTACTATAAAATTTAATGGGAAGGAATAAAATAGAATAAAAAACACATGAAAACTTACACGTGAAGATCCCCCCCACCCCCACCATATTTGATTTCATCAATTCCCATCAAAGATATACCTCAATTGATTTAATCAAAATTATCAAAATTGTTTATGAAATGTGAATCTGGTATATATATATAACTTTCATGTACTAAAATTCTATAGAGTGAAAATGATTGTTATTTATATCTATTAACTCCCACCCATAACCTATTTTAGAGGGATACCATGATCAATATCGAAGGATATATTCTATTTAGTTGACACCTTCTAATATTTCAAGTCAGAGTGTGGATTAATGTAGCTAATGATCTGAGCACTGAGCCACCTATACAACTTGACAATGTAGATATTCATATGATTGATCAAGCTATTGGAACATTCTTATTATGGATGTTTTATCTTTTAAAAAATATATTAACAAGGATATATACATTTCCAATTTATATTTCATGAAAAATATTTAACAATTAATGAAAAAAGGTTAGAACTAATTAATTTTATTACAGACGTACAAAGGGAAGCTTTAACGATCATTTAAAACATTTATTAATTAAAATATCATTTTCACTTTAAAAATAGAAATTTTAAAATTAAAATTACACAAAACATATTGAAAATAAATTTCTATGACAATAAACCTTAAAAATTATAATTTAATCATTAATAAATTCAAAATTCATGATGGTAGGAAATTCTGTTTATACTGTATAAGTTAAAACAAATATTCCTTTCATTTTTTTGGTAAAATATAAATGAGATTTTTTTTGGAAAACAACATGGATATTCCTTTTAAAACATTTTAAAAAAGGTAAAACATGGGTAAAAATGACTGTGAATAATCTCTAGAGAATAGTACATACTTTTTTTAAAATATTTTTAGAAAACATGGGCATGGAAGAAAAAGGATTTTTTACTGAAGAGAGAAATAAACTATTTTTTTTATTAAAAAAATTCTTTTAAACACTTAAGTTCATAAAAATAGTAAAATAAAGGAAAATAATTTATTCTCATGGGATAACTACAGGGTAATAAAATTTATTTTCTTCTTGAAAGGTAGATCAAAATATCTTAACATTGGATGCATAATTGTAAACAATCCCGATAAAGAAAGTGATTGTAACATATTGCCCTTACCACTTTGGTATATTTTGAATTGTAAGACCCATGAAAGAAAGAAAAATATATGGACATGTATAAACTATAATTTTAATGATAAAAGTCATAAAATACATTCATTTTTTTAAATAAACTACATACAATATAAAAGTTGTGTATAAGGATGTGTCCCACAGAAATAATAGTGAGATGAGAACCCCTTACCTTAAGTCTAAACTTACATTGAACATATTCAAACATACTATATAATAAATATAGGATTATTATACATTTATTATAGAATCATACTCATATTTATCATAAACCATATTATTTAATTTTGAAATTTTGTTACCAATTTATTTACAATTCCTTGTTGAAATCTCGTTTCGAGTAATAACACCTTTGTTTTCCATGCATGTTTTGATTTTTTATTTTAGATAATTTTTATTTCATCATAGTTAAGTCATATATAAAATTTTAAACATGATATAAATATTAAAAATTTTCACTATATATATGTTTATTGTAGTCTATATAATCCATATATATAAAATTAAATACACTGTTCATCGAGACTATAAGCCACATGTTTTCCTAAACACTATTTCCATTTTCCAATTATGGAAAAAATATGGGTAAATAATAATTAAACTTTAAAAAATTATTATGATTTCATATGAATCGCATATATTTAATTATGTTTTCATTATTACCTTTAATCCACAATGTTTGTGAGAAACTAATCACATTACTTTGCGAGGTTGTAGTTTTCTGTACAAAAAAGTGACATTACTGTATCCCCTACAGAATGAAAAGTAAAAATATATATGTGATATGATAATAATATAAGTATAATTATTTTAAAAATATTATATATATATATATTAATTTAATATACCCATATTAACATCCATATAAAATAGAAATGTAAAACACATCACATCGGTTCACAAGACGGTAGTCCACCGTACACATGAGTGACGTTATTATTTTTCAATGTGGTGAAAGTTAATAAGAAAGGTGTGATATTATAATTAAAAAATTATAATAATATAATAAATTTATAATATAAAAATTAAATGTATCATTATATTCAACTGTGGTAGGTGGTGATGGGAAACAAATAAAATCGATTCGCAAGGCAGTAGTCTGCATTACACACGATCAACGATTTTATTCCCCATTTGATGGAAGAGGATATTAATACATGTTATTACATTAAAATAACAACATCTTGGTATATTGGATATATTTGTTTTATTA
The DNA here is from genome assembly GCA_963277665.1 of Viscum album. Lineage (NCBI taxonomy): Eukaryota > Viridiplantae > Streptophyta > Magnoliopsida > Santalales > Viscaceae > Viscum > Viscum album. The sequence goes on along the minus strand of OY728123.1, from coordinate 607,755,834 downwards.
TATAATCATATTTTGATAATATTTTAAGGATTTAAAGGAATATGTATAATGAAAATTCAAGTTGAACAACTATACCTCTTATGGAGAGGACCACTTTAGGGTTACACCAAAAGCATTATTAGAGTGTATTCATAATAAAACAAAGTAATATAGGTTTTTTGGAAATAATTAAGGGAGATATTTGGGTATGTCTTGGTTGAATTTTTTTTGAGGTGTGAAGAGGGGAGGAGAGGGGTGACATTTTATAAGTGGGGGAGAGGACACACATGAATGTTTTGAAAGGAATAAAGCAGACCCACAGATTTAAAATTTTATAAAGAAGAAAATGGGACATTTTTGAACCTTATATGTGATAATGTAGAAATACATGCTTAACATCACTTTTGAACAATTTTCAAGTTCATTTCAACCCAGTCATTTTACCCCTATCTATTTAGACTAACCCTCGGAAATCAGTTTTAACCTTAACCGTGGTAATTAATTTTTACAATTTTAATTATTTATAATGATAAATAATTAAGTTGAAATTATTATAAAAAATTATTTATGTGATTAAAAATGTGGAATGAATTTTTATGAATTTAATTCACGGAATTGGATGAATTTAATTTAATATTAAATCGGTAGAAGTGAATAAAACATGTTATTTCTAATAAGAAAATATTCAAAAGTTTAAAAAGTTTTTATATAAAAATTCAATATAAAATTTATTCCAATGAAATAAATTTATTCAATTAATATGTATTTTAACTAATTTTTATTTTAAAAAGATTTATTTTAAAAAATTAATCTTATATATTCATTAAACCAAAATGATGTTTTCAATAAAAATCGGTATTTTTCATTTTTTATTGTAAAATTAACCTCTTTAGGAAAATACCAAAGAATTCACCATAAGGTAATTTGGACATTTTTATTCAAAAAATGTTTCAATTTTTTTGAAATAAATATTATAAATGTTTCGAAAATTACATTTATTAGTTTTTTAAAAAAAATGTATAAAGGCATTTTTTAAGAAAATTGTATTTTAAAAACCCATAAAGACTTTACTGTAAGTTAAGTCATTTTTTACCAATACTTTTTCATTATATAAAACCATTATACATAGTATTTAAAATGTTTCTGTTATTGTTCTTACTAAAAGTATAATTTCTATCTCATAATGACGATTGTAAATTGTAATATAAATTATATAATACAGTTCATTAGAACTAGGTGTTCGGTGTATCTTAAATTATCGATGAAGTTAAATTTATTGAATAAAATTATAAATTATTAGGGTGTTACATTATAACCACATTAAAATTAATTTCAACCTCTAAATTCATCACTTTGATATAAAAAATAAGGATACTTTTACCTCATTACATTCTCATGTTTGCACATAGCTTCCTCAAGATGTCAGTTTCTACAAAAAACACTGATTAGGTGAGTAGTTTTGTTTTGTATAAATTTTTCTGTATGATGTAGAATCTTTATAGGTTGTTCCTAATAAGAAAATAAATTTCACCATAGGTTTGAAATTTGATTTTAGTACTTTTTAAGGGTCATGTATTTACTTCATCAGGAGAGATACATAGAACACATATGTGACTTGAGGCTGGTTTGGTGGAAGCACCAACTAATATAAAATCATCCTAATACAATAAATAATTTTAAGGGGACTAATATACCTAGGCCTTAGTTTTCCATTCTTTATAAATCTCATTACATTATTCCATGAATAAATTATTAGAAACACCTTATCACCAACTCTAAATTCTAAATTATTTTAATAATTATTAGTGTAATTTTTTTTCGACTTTGTGTTACCTTTATACTTGGTTGAAGGACTCTAAATATATCATCCATTTCGTCAATGATCTCAGGTCCCAATAGATTTAGTTCTCAGACTTCATTTTATCACACTAGTTCTGTACAATTTTTTCAATATAGGTCTTCAAAAGGACCCATGTAAATAATAGAGTGAAAAAAATTGTTCAATGAAAAATAAACTAGAGGAAGGTGTTGATCCCAACCAACTTTGAAATCCAGAAAAAAATATCTTAAAATATCATCTAGGTTTTTTATCTTATACTGATCATCTATCTAAGGATGATATTCAATTCATAAAATCAACTATATATCAAGAAATTTTTGAAGTCCTCTCCAAACAATTGAGAGAAACCTTAGAACCCGATCAGATATAATGGAATATTGTACTACATGAAATCTTACCAATTCATTAATGTTTATTCTGGAAAGGTGATACACATAGAAATATTCTATGAATTTGATATATTTTTCTGAATTTTTACACTAATCGACTACTACCCTTATATAATTATTCCATTTAGTCATTTTGGGGAGTCCAACAACAAAATCTAGGGTGACGTTTTCCCATCTTCATTCTTGTATGGATAATGGATGTTATATATCCTTAGTGTTTTTAATATTATACTTTGACTTCTATCATAAAAATAAATGATACAAATATTCATAAATATCTATCTTCATGTTTCCCACCAGAAACACTCTTTCACATAGATTAGTGGTAGTGGATATACCCTTTTCACCAATCAATTGTGTGTTCAAGTCTCATAGACTTTCTGAATGTGATAGCTTGTAGACCAGAAATAATGCTATCTTTATCCAAATATAATTTATATAACATCCATAATTACCCCAACATAAAATATAATATAAACCTTAATTATTTCCATTACCACTAATATTATTTCCAAAAGTTATAAAGGCATTGTTCCCCAAATAATGTTTTCCATTAAAACATATAAAAAACCAATGTTTTGTATTTCCATAAATGTATACCAAAATATCCTGAATAATAATAAACAAATATAACATAGAAACTCAAAAGGTATTTATAATAAATTGAAATTATAATCAAATTTAAACTGATAAACCCATGATAGTGTACATAACTATTAAGTTAATCTTACATGGAGATAGATATGCTTTGAAAAGATAATTTATCATTTATTCCATAAATAAATTCCGTCTTACTAAAAAGAATTTCCATTAGGAACTTGGTTTAATCCTTGAACCGATATAATATAATATTTGAATTCATTATTCTATAATCCATGTTGAGGAAGATAGTAAATGATCAAAATCACATCAAATTTCACTAATGGATGAAGAATATGTTTTTTATTGGGCACATTCACAGAAAATAAGTCATGAAATTTATAACTAATAAGTGGAGGATAAGTGTGCCCAAATTATTATGATTCACTTAAACCATTCTGATTTAATAACATTTGCCTTTTTCATTTTCCATCAATGTTTTTTTGTACTATCATCCCCATTATCCATTTGATTAGGGAATTGACTCGCATAATTCCCAAACGTCTTACATTTGAATCACTAGAGTGTGAGTTGTGAATTATGTGCATATGTATCTCTATTAAAATCATTATAAAGATTGTTAATATAAATTTGGAAAAAAATTGCTCGATCACCTTTTTCCCACACATAAAACAGTACTCCCCATAAGATAATTTCCTCCATGTTTCCTTCCACACTTCAAGTATAATAGAAATATTTTCTTCTTTTATCCATGGTTTTAGAGTATCCTTTGAATTTCTTCATTTCTTTATTGTAAAAACCATATTCTTGATGGGAAAATACAATATAAATTTATACATTGATATCATAATTAATGATTTCACCATAAATACTAATGCCCCTTATAGAAAATTCCATTTAGAGTCCTAGTTTTAAACCTTTGAAGAATCGATTAACCTTAATTTCAGGTTGACTGATAATACCAGAATCCTACTTCAAAATTCTTGTAAAATTAACCTCATAGGTACCCAATGATTTAATATCCTTTTTCTTTATATCAAGTAATTCATTATCCATTTTCATGTGAATAATATAAGGAAAGTACTTAATAAAAAATATGTTCTCAAACTCATCCCGTTATATAGAGCCAATTTCATCTTGTTGCCTTTTTTTATTGAAAATATTCACCATTGATCCACTTCACCTTCCGAATGATAGATATAAAAGATGAATTTTCCATGTTTCTAATAATGTAGAATGTAAAATATCATTTCAGTGGTAATGATCTATTTATTGGAGACTAGTGGATCAATATAAATACTTTATAAATGTGAATTTTTCATCAGGAAGAACTAAAAATAATATTTTTGAATCCTTTGATCAATTGGATGGTCGTCATGATTCATAGATTGAGAAAGATGTGTGATCATAGAAATTATATTTTGAATTATAGCTCCCATAACATTCAGTTACTCATGAGTACAATCATTTAATTTTCCATTTCATTCAGAAATATCAGAGTTCCATCGGTTTATAACCTTTTACTGAAACAAAAATCATAGTATTAGTTACAATAATCAGAGTGTGGATCCACATAATTATAAAGAATCACTTAATGGATGTATAAATAATGATACCTTATTTATAATATATGGAAACTTAGTCATAACCTAATCCACTCATAGTCTATATTTAAATCCATTATGATGGTTCATAATGATTTTTTGAATTTACAATGCATATCCCCAAAGAGTTTCAAACTCTATGCATAGTAAGCCTCGTTGTTGTGTACCAGGTAATTCTTGAGTCTTGTCCGAGACACCTTTTTTAGAGTTATTACCCTTGGGTAAATATTTTCTAGAAACATACCCACTTATAATATCTAGACACTGATTTATTTCTAGGAAACCTCTCACTTAATCCTTCACAAATATTATAGGATATTATCATATATGTTGAATTATCCTTATACTTATCCTTAGATATATCTCTAGGGATATCATTAAGTTTTTATCATCATAGTTTCCAACATTTATCTAAACCTATCCATTGATGCCAACTATAATGTCCTAGGCATTCTATATAAATATATATAATATCTTTTTTGAAGATTATTCATTACATTACACAAACACATGCATGAGCATCATAAATGTATAGTACCATTGTAATTATGGAAACATGAAAAAATAGTTCAAAATAGTTCTACATCGTATCCAACTTAGTTCCTTATAACTTACACCCTTCTTAGAAATATACACGTAATACATATCATCATAACCTGGGGAAAAGAAAAATAAGAAAGGGTGAGATCAAATGATCATTCTAGGTATGAAATATAAATAAACCAACATGACATGAGAATAAGTGTAAGAGAACAAGATCATAACATATGAAAACCATACTCAACTTATAAAAGATCAAAATATTATGTCTTGGAATAAATATTTGAAGTTAATAAGACATAAATCATATGAAAATTAAATAACATGATCCATGAGAGCATTACATTGACATAATACGTAGAATTATGGAATATTCATTATTATAAAATTTTATTTCAAAAGTATTCAAGGATAATTACCAAGGATATCATAGTTTATTGGGTTCACTCCCCAAAACAACATTGTAGTCATGGTTTACTACCAAGACTATACAAGTGGATAGGGTTCCCTTACCAAACTATCTTCGTGGTAATGGTTTCCTCTCATGACTATAAAACTAAAAAAATACACTTACTGAACTGATTTCACTCCCCATCACAGTCCTATTTATCTCACGGGTTATCAATATTTACCTAATTCATTGGAGGGAGATATATATACCACCCATACCATTTTGAAAATCATATATATATGTCGCATAATATCATAAAACATTCATTATATCCAAACCCATTAAATGAAATGGGTTTCATAAATAATTAATTATAACATAACCTGTTGAAAATAAGAATGTATCATAATAATTTAATCATTTAACCATATTATAAACCATTGAAAAATAATTGGGCTTAACAATCATTTTTTTATGGTATAGCCTATTGATATGAAATAGGTTTCATAAAACGCATGTCATCATAAACATAAACCATTCATATAAAGAAAAAGAATGATATCTTTGGATCATAACTGCAGTAAAACATATGTAACATAAAAGGATTCCATATGAGATAGAAAATTATTTTGGAATATAACTTTTATATTTTAAGAAAATATAATTTCCACATTGAAAAACACACTTTAAAATAAAAAACATTTTCAAAATCCATTTTTTTAAAAAAACATTGGAAAATTAATATGGACACTTTAAAGATCATTTAAAACAAATCTTAAGGAAAATAACCTATTCACATTGAAAATAACCTTTTTAAAACCTAAATTTCACAAATTTTTTTAAAAATAAATGTTTAAAACAAATTATGAAACTTATAAAATAATATTTAAAACATTAAGGGGTCATGAAAATGGTAAATTTTGTTCAAGCACCACCAGTTAATTTTTTTCAAAATTTTGATAACATCAAATAGATCCTTATTTTTGAAAATTACATGTTGATTAATTTTAATTTTTTTAAAAAATTAAAAAATGGGTTAAAATGGATTTAATTTTTTTTTATAAAATAGTAAAAATTTTCTTTAAACCATTTTTAGATAACATGGACATGGAAGAAAAAGGATTTCTGACCAAATAGAGAAATAATGTTGATTTTTCTTAAAACACAATTTTGTACTTTTAAGTCAATAAAGAGAGGAAAATTAAGAGAAAAAATATATTATCATGACATAACAACATGAGAATAAAATTTATATGTTTCTTGATAGGTATACCATAATATCCCTATATTGTAAGCATAATCATAAACAATCCTGATAAACAATGAAACTGTAGCATAAAGTCGTTACCTCTTTGGTATATTTTGGATCATAAGCCCCATGAAAGAATGATCATTATATGGATATGTATATCCAATAATTTTCATGATAATAATTATAAAATATATTAATTTTTAGTAATATGTCCCCAAAATTAAACAAGCGGTGTGTAAGGTATGTTTCCCACCGAAATAAAAGTGAGATGAAAACCTCTTACCTTAATTCTCAACTCCATTCGTACATGTTCAAAACTATTATATAATAAATATAATTTCATTATACATATATTATTAAATAATATTTTTATATATAATACCATATATGATTTACTCATGACCTTTTATTATACATTTATTAACAATTCCTTATTAAAATCATGTTTTGGTTAATAACTGCTTTCATTTCATGAATGCTTAGATTATTTTTTTGATAATTTTTCATATATTGTGGTTCCCTAAAATTAATAATTTTATACATGATATAAATAAATATATATAATATTATGTGTATAGGTATTTATCTTAGTCCATAAAATTTGGAGATATAAAATGAAATACACTATTCATGGAGATGGTGGGTTGTACGTATGCCAGAACGATGTTTCTATTTTTAATAGAAACAAAAAAACGAAGGTAAATAATGATGAAATATTATATAATAAGAATTATTACATATGAATAACTTCTATTTATGAACATTACCTACATTTTCTTCCATGAAAAGTGTTGGTGAAAAAATGAATCACATCACTTCGCGAGGTAGTAGTATGTTGGTCACACAAATTTCATTATTATATCATCTAAGGAATGTAAATTAAGAAGGTATATGTGATATGATAAAAAATGTATAATAAGGTTAAAAATTTAAAATATACTGATTTAATATACCCATATTACCATTCAAGTAATAGACAAATGAAAAACTCATCATATCAGTTCGTGAAGCGGTCGTCTTCCATACACACGATCAATAGTTTTATTTCCCATTTGATAGAAGTGGATATGAATATAGGTTATGGAATAAGAATAATAAAATATAATTATATGGAACATACTGGTTTTATTATATCAGAATAGTTTAGTAATTTTATAAGGAGCTAGAGGAAGGAATAAAATGAAAACGCAAGTTTAAAGAATATACCTCTTCTTTGGAGGACCTCTTTAGGTTTAAACCTAAATCCTTCTTAAAAGGGATTACTAATAAAAAATGAATATAATATGTGGTTATGTAATTAAATAATATATATTTGAAGTTATTTTTAGAACAAAATTGTTTTTAATGTGTTAAAAGGAGTGGATATGGGGTGGCCTTTTATAAATGGGGGAGAGAACACACATTGAATTTTTGTCAAAGAACAAAGTCTACCCACGTTTTTTTCATGAAAAAGGGTAAAAATTGGTTACTAGAAAACTTGAGAGGAGATAATTTCCAAATAGGGTAATAAAAGTTTCTTTTCATAAAAATTTAGTGCATTTTACTTATATTTTCAGTTTAACCCCCAGTAAACTTGTTTTAACCTTAACCGTGATAATTAATTTTTACTATTTTCAATATTACTTATAGATATAAATGATGTTGAACATAGTTTATAATATTAATTATTCTCATTAAAAATATACAATCCATTTTTACAAATTAAATTCACATAATTTACTAAATTTAATTTAAAATTAGTACTGGAGATACGTTGAAAAAGAGGTTTTCCAAAGAGAAATGTTTCAAATTATTGAATAGTGTTTATATAAAAATTCAAAATAAAATTGATTCCAATGAAATAAATTATATTAGTAAATATATAAATGAACATATTTTGTTTTTAAAATAAATTTTTTAATCAATAACCTTATAAATTCTTTAAATAAAAATGCAGTTTTTAATAAAAACCAATATTTTTCACTATTCATAAATAACTAATATTTTCAAAAAATACCAAAAATTAACTCCCATGTAATTTTGAAATTATGATTCCATTTTTTTTATTTTTTTAAAAAAATTCTAAAAGGTTTAAAATTACATATACTATTTGTTCTAAAAAATAAATAAAAGCATATTTTATGAAAATAGTATTTTTGAAACATATAAATAGTTTACAAAAAATTAAATACTATTTTTTCAATATATTTTCATTATATAAAACAATAATAATTAATATTTAAAATATGATTATTCCTATACATACCTCAATCTAACAACTAGGTCATATTGATCATGCTTAATATAAGAACCAGAGTTTTTGTATGAGGAAAGGATCCCTTCCACTTCATTTTTAATGATTAGATATGGCCTAATATGAATACCCATGAGGCCACTGAGGTTTTGAAGGTGTCGAATGGATTGTTTTTTGCCAAAATCCAGTTTTTGCGGAGGTTTTGGCCTGGTGCATGGTTTGGTTAAACTGTGCGGGGTAGGCCGCATGGTTTGAAGAAATTGTGTGATGGTGGGAATTGGGGTGGTTTAGGATGCACAGTTAGGCCAAACCATATAGAATGGGATGCACAGCCATGTGTCCATGTTTATAGTCTTTGAAGACTTAGAAAGAGGGTTAACACATAGTTTTTACATGGTTTGTAAACCCTGTAGGTGCCCCTTGGCCTACAAGAAATCATGCATTGTTTCTGCATGGTTTGAAAAACCGTATAGGTAACCATGAAACCCCTATATTTTTTTTTGTAATTTTATAATTTTTAATTAAACTAAAATTATTTTTAAAACCAAAATTAGGTTTTATTTCAAAAGTCATCAGAGGAGGGTTTTGAGAATATGTTAAAAGAGACTAACCTAGGATTTGTGTCTGTTCCTCCATTTGATATTCGATTTGAGAAAGGTTTGCCTCATCAAGTCTACATCGGTAAGATCTAAATTCCTTTTAACCATTCTCAATTATCATGGTGTTGGAAAAAAATCCCTCAAGTTATCATTGAAGCATTTTTGAGGAGATTGTGTTTATCGACAAAGTGGACATCTGTGTTGTGATTGTTCACGAAGCAAACCATGACATAATTTTTTTTTGACAAAGTAGATTTCATGGTGGAATGTTGATTTCAATGGATGTGGGTAATGATCCATGTTTTATTCATGAACAACGACAAATGAATGGATGACATAGAAGCGGTACAAAAAGAGCAGATACAAGGTGGCGCCGTTTTCCAGTGATTGAAAAATTTTTGGGCCAGAAAATCGACAAATGAAGAAAAGTGGTTTTTGGAAAAGGGACTTGAACACCGTGTACTTGAAGTAGACAAAAATTTTGCACCTAATGTTTTTAAAGTTCAGAACATCAAAATATGGAAAAGGGATAAGGGGCGCCCAAGTTTTAGGGTTGGTCACACAAGTGAATTTCACGGCCGAGACTTGTGTGACGAAACATGCGCACCGAGAGGAGACTTTCACGCCATAATAAAGGGTGTAGAAATGCCTATAAATAGAGGTTTACCCCTCCTCATTCGGTGAATAGTTCAAAACATAGAAAAATGAAAGCTCACGTCGCCCTGGTGTGGTGGTCGCGCAAGTGGTGTGTGGTCACGCAAGTAGAAGTTGCGCGCCAGGTGACAGTTAGGTGCCTAAGCTGGTTTGGGCGAGTAAGTAAGTGAGTCACCCAAGTCTTGAGTTGAAGAAGGGGGTTTCGATCATGTTCTTGAGGATAAATTGCACGCCAGTTTTGAAGAAGTGCGAATTTTTTTGGTTGCGCACCAATATTGATTTGGGTGTAAAAGGGTATGAGTCGTGTAAGTTTGGATTACCAGAAGCCTATGTCACGCAAGTGGTTGAGGTGGAGTTGCGTGCCAGTTATAACTTGTTCACCGATACTTGCGCGCCGTCTTAGAGAAGGGAGTTAGGTAAGGCTAATTCACAGCATTGATTTGGGGCTTCGTGAAAGATGGAAGATTGCACGATACCTTCGGTGCAAAGATAGATTCATCTACGGGTGAAGGTTGAACTTCAACAGAGCATCTACATACAGTAGAGGATGTGTTCATTAGTGATAATAAAGAGACCTATAGGTCTATAAACTATCGGTGGATCCTTTCTAGAGCAGTGAGAAAAGGAAGAGGAAGAAGGTGATCCTCTCCACCAGCAGTGATCTAGAGAGAGGAATAGAGAGTGACCCTTAGGAAAGCAGTGAGCTGACCCTAAACATTGAAAAGGTAGTGAGACTGGGAATAGAATTGATCTACCCCGAACCTTGTAAACAGTAGTGTGCTTATAGTAGATTTGGTACATCGGCACATTTCCGGTGTATTCTCCTTAGATGTAGCCCATTGAGGGTGAACCAAGTAAAAATTGATGTGTCCTGTGCATGCTTTAATTTTGTATTTATATTGTGAAATGGGAAAGAGAGAGAAGTGTGTTTTGATTAACAGCGAAAAAAGATCAGAATGGGCTTTAATTTTAAATTATTCATACCATGATTCACCCCCCTCTCAGGGTATTCATCATTGTGGACCTAACACATGGCTATCAAATGTGCTATTTGGATATAGGTTCATATGCGCTAATTTTTCATTCTTCATTCATTCTTCATATTTATCCTAAACCAATTTGAATTAGGATTTGATACTAGATGATCACTCCACTACCGAGCCGAGGTAGGTGGTCTATATTTTTTTTATATTTTGGTGCTTTTTAGAGATCTTGTCCATTATGTTGCTCATCATAATTTTTGGAATGAACCTTGAAATTAATTTATTAATTTATGTGTATGAATTTGAAAATATTAAGGATTACTATAGGTTTCTAGTGATGTATTGGTGGTGGTCACTCGATAATAAGGCCACCAATGGGGTGTCCCATATGGTTTCTATGGTTTTGACCATTGATAAAACACCCAAGGTGTGTGTTCTTAATTTACCTAGATGTAGAAAGATCAAATGGAATTAAATGGAGTTGATTTACATGATTAGAATACATACTATCTCTAGGTCTTGTGTTATTATTATGTCATTCCGTGGTTGAGTTAATGAAATGTCTTAAGTGGAAATAAATGAATGGGTGGGTATACCCATGGAATATTCTTAATTGTGAATGGTGATAAATTTATGTGTATAACCATATGAGATATTATGTTTCAATTGATGATAAATGGGTAGGTATACCCTTGTGATAAGATTAAATGGGAATGGAATACATGAGTGGGTATACTCCAGAGATGTGATTGGTTTGAAATGTATTAAATGAATGAGTATGATCATTGAATGGAATTGAATGTATTTGATTATATGAGGGTATAAAATCATATGTAATTGAATTGTTAAATTTCATGAATGAATGAAAGTTTTGTATAGATGCCATGGATGTATTTCTATGAATTGGGAACACAGTAGTGGATGTCTCAGATAGAGTATGGTATAAGGTTCTTGATTCCATGGGATGCCTCAGGCTTTGCTAACCCTTGGATCCTACTTTCATGGACTCGTGTAGAAAATGTTTGTACACATGATCCTAGGGCTCCAACCAGTGTCTAAACTAAGTTTCCATCGAGATCCTCCTGAGACTCGATGAGGATTCCTTGGTCTTCGACACCATTCATCCAGCTCTTCATGGTCTACACTTTCTTATATGACATAACCATGGGATATTTGACATGTTTGGTTATCCATAAAGGTTGTGGGTTTTTATATTGTATCATTATGACGAAAGGGCACATGGAAATGGTATGGATGGGAGTATGACAAGGTTTTGTGGTTTTTTATTTTTTATGCATATGTCTTGTTAGAAGCAAGACATTGTTTTGTAGGGAGCTTCGAGATGCTTTTGGGTGTCACTTTCTTATAGCGGATATTTTTCGTGGGAAAATTACTTTTCTTAACTTATTACATAAACTTGTATAACATATTTCATTATGATACTTATAACTGTATATAACTATGTTTGAATTCCTATTGGGATGTTTATTTCACACCCTATTTGGGACTCCTTTGGGACCCAAAAAGATTATGTTGTTGTCGGTGATGGTAGGGGAAAGAAGCCAAACACAGGTTATTGATTATTTTCTTGGAGTAGGAGAGAATGAGACCAAGCTGAGGCTTGTGATAATGCTTTGAAATTTTTGGCCTTTTTTTCTTTTGGAAAATTATACTATATTTTTTCCATGTGAATATTTTGGTTGTTTTTAGATACATGTATCATCTGTATCATTATGTATGATACATTTATGGGTTTGTAATATATTTATATGTTTTTTAGTTTCTAGTGAATGCTTATTGATCTAATTATCCTATATATATGTTATTGATTTTCGATGTGAAATACTATGGTAATGATGGAATATTCTCCCACAAACACACTTAGGCCCTCTTTACTAGTCAGCAACCTATAACGATTGGGCATATGCACTTGAGGCTATGTAGACAATAGGTATCTCATCATTATTGTGTAGAATCCATTTCATGATGGTACAAAGTGGTATTGAAGGGGGTTTATTTTCTCATTGACTTACTATTTGGTGATAATAAACTGGGATAATAAGGAAATGGAATTTGAAAAGAAGATGTGCCTGAGAGTAGCTACCCCGTATTTAGGGAAAATCCAAACTAAATCAAATGGAATTATTATTTTTTGGTTTTGACTATTATAGATGATTCAATTTCACCATTGGGTGATGAAAATTATTTATGCTGATACAATCGATGAAATTTTGGTTTTATTTCTATTATAACCTGATGAGATGAGGGTATTACATCTCATGCATCATATATTCACATGTTAGAAATCACATTCCATTCGCTATTCCATGCCATTTTGGATGAATTAATGATGGAATGATATTTTGGTAGGTATAGTGATTTCTATATCCACTATTTTGATAGATTTTGTGCAGTGGATAGAGACAGTGATGTCATATTTCAATTCATGTGGTGTATGGTCCCTTATGGAATGAGAAATGATGCACCTTCTGACTCTTTTGTTTAAAGTGGGATAAATGAGATATTGTATGAATTTTATGGGAATAAAATTTTGTTTCATGAGGTTTTATGGGCTCTCATAGATCGTAACATGGTGGACCATTAGTTAGATCATTAGAGAAAATTACCTTTAAATGAAAATGAAATGAATGAAATAGAAAGTTGACCTAGTCCCGGATTTTGAGTGGGAAAGAGGAAGTGTTTCTAATTTTGTTGATATTTCTTATTTTTATATTCATGGACTTAGGAGCAGGTGGTGGGGTATAGACTATTTTAGAAAGGGATTTGACCCATCCTTTAATTTTATGCTATAAATCTTGGCATCATACTTTTATGAGGCATGTGTTTGGAATTGCAGAGAGATTTAGCCATGATGACCTCGAGTCAAATGCCACGAGGGAAGAGTTGACCACTCTTCAGAGGCGGCGTGTCATGGGATACTAGTCAAACCTCCTTTAGTTCCAGTTACCACACCATAGGTTGTTCCGAACATAGGTGACGCGACATAGTTCCTCAAAGGGTTCTTTTGCTATATAATTTCATTTTAGGGAGCACCACAACCTTCCTTGTATATGGATAAGATAAAATAGGTGTTCCGACCATAGAACCCTCCCACTTTTTCAAGGGATGGCGGTTTACAGGCTGTATAGATTTATCTTGAGAACTTATTAGCTATATTAGAGCATATAGAGATGCCTCTTGGGAGGAAGGTCAAGATCACCACATATATGCTACATGGAGAAACAAAGATCTAGTGGTATGTTCTGAACCAGACTGATGAGATGTGAGATTCAGGTTGGACATATTTATAGATCTGCTTCTATGGATAATTTTACCCTGCAAATCGATAGGAAGATCGGGATAATGAGTTTATGCCTTTGGAATAGGGCACGATGACTGTTTTGGGGTACTAGTTAGGATTTATATAGTTTTAGTGTTTTGAATCGATGTACATTATTGATGAGATATCTAGAGAGATATGATTCAAGGAATGTCTCAGAAATTATATCAAATCTTAGGTCAATGTGTTTAGATTGAATTATATAATTGATATTGTGAATTAGGAACTAATTATAGAGAAGAACCTGGCAGAGGTTGGGAGATTAGAATAGGGTAGTGGTGTTTCTCAACTGAGTAGTTATACATCTTCAACCAAGAAGATCATTTTTGTGGCTTCCTACGAGATGAGTTCAAGTCAGGCTGTGAGTAATGGAAACTCAGTGTTTTTCCACAAATGTTGATGATTAGATCATACAAAGAGTTAGTGTAACTGTAACCCAGTTGAATGTTGAGATTTTGGAAAGATGGTCCATGTGAAATGTTTATATAGGACCTTCTATCCAACTATGAGTGATAGGGGGTCATCTCCAACAAAAATTTTTGGAGAAGGTTCTTCTGCTCCATGTCAAGTAGGGAGTAGGAGTAGTGATGGATGATCAGGATAAGGAAGTGGTGGTTGACGAAGAGGTAGTCAGACACCAGTTACACCGAGACATCTGAGCATGCCTACTCCAGGAAGTGAGTTTGTGTCATAGGGACATGGTGTTGGATTGTTCTATTTTTTATAGACTACCATGAGGAGAAGGGTGTTGGGTTGTCTACAGTGAGATGTATGATCCTAGTAGCCTATAATATTGTATCTTCTATTTTTTGATACAGGTGGATCCCATAATTTTATATTTTCACTAGTGGTAAAAATTCTTTGTCTTATTGTTTTTATTTCTGAGAACATTATGATATTAGAAACACTTGTGGGAATCAAAATGGAAGATGTGCTCTAGTGCAGGGAGTGATTCTTATGGTTGTTGTGTGTCTCTTCATACAGTATCTATATATCCTCGAGATGATAGGGTTTGATGTCATACTCAAGATGGATTTGATAGTAGCTTATCAATAATATGTTGACTACTACCATTTGAGAGTGAGTTTACATCACAAGTGGGTGTAGTGTATACTCACAAGGGATAATAGGATATCTAGGTGAGCTGAGATGGACTCGAGTATCACGGGCGAGGAGAGATGATAGCTCAGATTACTAGTTTGTATATGGATGATTAGGGAGTGAGTTAGGTGGACTTTCATCTACTGGTTGATCACTTCTGGGAGTATTCCCAGCTGAATTTTCTACTTTAACTCCTAAGAGATAGGTGGAGTTCTCCATCGAGCTAGTTCCATGAGCTGCACCAGTATCTATTCATCCTTATTTGATAGCTATGACAGAGTTTCAAGGCATTAAGTATAAACACGAGGATTTGGTGGAAAATGGGATTATCTGACCCAATACTTGTCCATGGGGTTCATGGGTCCTTTTTGAGAAAAAGGTGGATTGAAATCTTAGGATATGAATGGGTTATCATAAATTGAACTAGCTGATGGTTAATAACTGATATCCCCTCTGATGAATAGATGGTTTATTTGATCAGCTTCAAGGAGCTCGAGTGTTATCAAAAATCGACTTGAGGTCAGGATATCACCATTTAAGTGATCAATCTTCATTGAAATCTATTATAACCATTCATGGTTAGTATGGTCTGTATGAGTATATAGTTATGATTTTCGGTCACATGAATGTACCATAAAGTTTCATGGATTTGATGACTCAAGTTTTCCATCAATACATGGATTATTTTGTGGTTGTTTTTGTAGAAGATATCATGTTGTATTCTCACAATTGACATGACCATCAAAACCATTTTGAGATCATTATTAATACACTGAGAGAGAATTAGTTATATGATAATTTCACAAAGTGAAAGTTTTTTTCAAGGTTCATATTCACTTCTTGGGTCACATAATCTCAAAGACAGGAGAATCAGTGGACCCTGAGAAGGTGAGAACTATTGTTTCTTGCAAACAACCCAATAATATTTTTGACATATAGATTTTCTTGCGGATATATTTTTACTTTAGGTATTTCATACAAGATGTCTCATGCATAACAGTTCCACTAAAGGGCTTTGATTATAAAGAGTGTGAATATTTTATGGCATATTATTGTGAGACAACATTTCAATAGATTAATGGAAGGTTGAAATTATTACCAGTCTTGATATTTCTAGAGAAGGTCCAGATCTACATTATGTATTGCGAGGCATTAGGTATCAGACTCGATGTAGTTCTAGCATAGGAAGATAGAGTCTTAGTGTATGGGTCTTGTAATTCTAGGCCACATGAGACGAATTTACACATACACGATATAGATCTAGATGTAGTAGTTTTCACATTTCATTGTTGGAGAAACTATTTTCTGGGAGAGAATTTTTTGGTGTACGCAGACCTCAAAAGTGTCAAGTATATTTTTACTCAGTGTGATCTGAAGCCCAGGAAGTGAAGGTGGGTGGAGTACCATAAATATTTTTATTTTGATCTTGCCTACATTCCTTGAAAAATAAATGAAGTGGCCAATGCACTGAGAAGGAGGACTCAGATATATGCGGTGCAATGGGCTAGTAGCGAGTGACATCTTATGATGATGTTCTATGAGATACATATAAGTGGTGCATGAAAGACAAGGATAGACATATCTATCATCATTATCTATGACCTCTACCCTATTGTGCAGAGTTTGGATAAGTCATCTGTCATAATCTGAGGGACTAGTCCTATAGGAGAGTGTGGCAGGTTCGGATCGACCTCCTTGTTAGATCATAGGTGAGGTCGAGATCCTATGTGTCTATGGTCACATATGGGTTGAAGTTGAAATACATGAGGAGATGATGAAGGAGTTTCATGATTTAGCTTGGGTAGTGCACCCAGGAGTCACCATGATGTACAGTGAATTTGGATGTATACACTGGTGGCCAGGTATGAAGAGAGATGTAGCTGGTTTTTTTATGATATGTTCCACCTATTAGTAGGTGAATGCAAACCATCAAGGTCCAATAATGATTTTATAGAATTTACCTGTTTTAGAGTGGAAATGAGATGATTTCATGATGGATTTCATGACGGGTTTACCGAGTTCACCTCTAGGTAACAATACTATGTGGATTGTTATTGGAAGGCTCATTAGGGTTTCCCATTTCATTCTGATCTAGAAGACCTTAAGTGTTAATGATATTGAAAGGTTTTATATCCACGAGATACTATGACTTCACGGGGTCCCTCACATTATCATTTCAGATATGGATGTCCACTTTTCATATCACTTTCAATAGAGTGTTCAGTGGTTGTTTGGGTACACATGTGATTCTGAGAACAACATACCACCCTCATACTGATGGCCAATTAGAGCATACAATACATGTTCTAGAGGAAATGCTGCGAGAATGCATCTTGGATTTTGATAGCTCTTGGGAGGAGGCACATTCCCCTAGTTGAGTTCACCTACAATAAAATTTATCATGAGAATATAAAGATGACACTTTATGAGGATCTGTACTGTAGTCCATACCGATCTCCCCTATGTTGGCTAGAGGTGGGTGAGTGAGCTTTATTAGGACCATGTCCCTTTCATGAGACATCTGACTAGGTCCAGTTGATTTAGAAGCAGATGGATACTTCACAATCACAATAGAAATCCTACACCAGTTACTTTATATAACCTATAGAGTTCAAGTACAGGGATCAAGTATTCCTACATGTTTCACTAATGATGGGACATAGGAAAATTAAGAGATAGGGTATTCTTTCACCATGATATGTCGGGCCATTCGAGATTCTGGAGAGAGTCAGTTTCGTATCCTATTTGTTATAGTTACCTTAGAGGTACTAATCCATGCACGACATCTTCCACATATCTCAGTTGAGCCACTATCATTCCGACCCATATCATGATTTTTAGCCTAAAAAGGTTGAGTTAAAGATAGATTCATCATTTGAGGAGCATCTGATATGTATCATTGATAGGAGCACAAAGATTCTCCAAGGCCAGTTAGTTCCTTTATTATGGGTGAAATGGAAGAATGGACATTTATAAGATGATACTTGGGAGTTGGTGGCCAATATAAATGCTAAGTGGCCAGAGTTGTTCTTAGATGAATGTTGACCACCCTTCAGAGAGAAATTTTGGGATAAATTACTATAAGGGGGAATATTTTAAGAACCCGAGGTTTTGTATGAGGAATGGATCCCTTCCCTCTCATTTTGAATGCTTACATATGGTCTAATATCAATACCCATTGAGTTGAAAGAGGTTTCATGAGTGTCCAAGGTTTTTTTAGAGCCTGGAATAATTTGTTTTGTGTTTTTGTCATAGCTCAAGGTTTGATTAAACAAAGTGAGGTGAGGCAGATTAGTTATATAGGCTACATGGGTAGGAAACATTTTGTGGAATGGACCACACAGACGTGTGTCCATGTCTATAGTTCTTGAGAACTTTGAAAGAGGGTCATCACACACTTTCCACATAATTTGTAAACTATAATGGTGATCTTTGGCCTACAAGTAATTGTTTGGGTAAACCGTGCATCCCCTTTATTTTTGGAATTTAATAAATTTTAATTAAATTAAAAATTAGGTTTTAAAAAATTGGGGGTTTGCATCAACAGACAGTAAATGAGGGTTTGAGAAGCTCTCAAATTATACTAACCTAGTATTTAATCCCATTCCTCCATCTGATCCCTAATTCAAGCATGAACTACTACAAAACAAGGATTATTTAGATCTAGGGTTTTAACAACGTTAGCTAAAAATGATGTTAAATACCCCATTTATCAGTACTTTTTTACAATAGCTATTAAAAGTATACATTGAAAAACATATTTCATTAAAAATAATTTATTAATATATAAATATATTTAAATTGATGAAAATATATATTTTTGAAATATGTTTTAGATAAGTTAAATATTCATCTACACTAAAAATATAAAATATTTAGAGAAAATAGATTATAAAATAACTTTAAAAATATTTTTAATTAATAATTTTATTATTATTACCGAGTAATAGTCATTTAATATTATCTTGAATATAAAAAAATAAAAAATAATAATAAAAGATATCAAATAAGTTGAAAAGGAATGTCAAACTTCAAACGACTATAACTTTTGATCTGGGTGTCTGTTTGGACTCTACCATATATCAAATCATATCCTGCAACCAGATCTACGCTATCATGATTAGTGGGGGACCCAAATCACTATATTTTAAATTCCAAAAAAGTCCTAGAAGGCCTCCAAAATTGAGGTTTTATTTGGGGTACCCCAATTTTTTAACATTCGATGCATTTTATGCCACATTTATGGGGGTCTTTTTGCCCTTTTTTGGGAGAACTGAATTTATTCCTAGGTCTTCCATTCATATTGATATATGGATTTTAAATTTTATCATTTTTTAAAAATTTATTTTATTTTTAATCAAATATATAACAATATATACATATTTTGGATATATTCAGAGATAAAAATGTATTTTTTTAATAAATAAATTAAAAATATTTAAATTTAAAATATATTTATTAGTATCTAAACATATATATAAACATATCTAAAAATATATTAAAAAAATATACAAATAAATGTGTTGAAAAATAGATAAATATATAGATATGTCTTAAAATGTAAAACACAAAAGTACAGGGTAGTGGTAAAGGCACTGGATGTATAAATGAGAGGTCATAGTTTCGAAACTTGCTAGAGGTAGGGGTGCGCGCGAGAGGCTTGGATTATCTAAAGTTCTAATAAAGGGGTGGGTTGGTGGGAAGCATTGATAAATGGGGTTGGGTGGGGCATGGGAAAATAAAATTTATATACACTTTATCAGCAGATCCTTTATCAATGTTTTTAGCGCTTTTAAAGGGGCCATTAATGACGCTTTTTTAGTGCTGATAAAAGTTGTGGTCTTTTAACCATGCACTGATTATCATCAATTTTTGAGCACTGATAAATTACTTTTCTATCTCTTTTAAAAGCCTATTTTATAGTAGTGGTTGTTTATCTAATCCGATCCACATTGGTAAGATCAACATTTCTTTTTCTCCATTCATGATTATTCTAGCTATCGAATATTTTATTTGGATTTAGGCTCATATGCACTAATTTATTATTCTTCATCCGTTATTCATATTTTTCTAAAAGAGAGTCAAATTAGGACTTGATACTAGATGAGCACTGTAACACTAAGCCGAGTTTAGTGGTCTATATTTAGCTTTTAGTGTTTGGTTCTTTATAGCACTATCAGCCATTAAGCCTCCTGCTGGACTTTACAGTGTGACATCAGAAATTAATTGATAAATTGAATTGGATGTATTTGAACCTATAAGAGATGACCATAGGTTCATTGTCATGATTTGGAGGCTGTTACTCTATCCCAAGGCCACCCATGTGGTGTGTCATACTTTTTCTATGGTTATAACCTTTGATAAAACACCCCAGGGGGTGTTCTTGAGTTTTTCTGATATAGAAATATCAAATGGAATTAAATGGAATTGAGTTACATGATTAGGAGATGTACTAGATATGTGCTATGTGCTATTATCATGTTATTCACAGTTTATTTGATCAAATTGGTTAAGTGGAAATAAATGGATGGGTGGGTATACCAATAGAATATGATTAATAGAAAATGCGGATAAATGGGTGGGTATAACCATGTGAAATGATTAAATGGGAAATGGAATATATGAGTGGGTTTACTCATGAGATGTGATTGGTCTGAAACATATTAAATGAGTGGGTACACTCATCGAATGGAATGGAATTTATTTGTTTATATAGGTAGATAAACTCATATAGAATTGAATTATTAAATTTTATGAATGAATGTATGTTTTGTATAGATTCCATGGATGGGTCTCCATAGATATGGAATGTAGTAGTAGATGTCATGTATAGAGTATGGTCTTAGTAACATGATTCTGCGGGATGCCTCAGAATTTTCTAACCCTTAAATCCATATTTCTTGGAGTCACATAGCACATGTCGGTACAAACGTACCTAAGACTCCAACCAGTGCCTACACCAAGTTTCCATTAAGATGCTACTGTGACTCGATGAGGATGCCTTGGTCTTCAACACCTTAGATCCACCCCTTCATGGTCTACACTTCATTATACGGCACAACCATGGTATATATGACATGTGTGTTTATATGGAAGGGCTTTGTATTTTTTATATGGTTTCATTATGTGACAATGTTGTGTGGACATAGTATGGATGGGAGTATGAAAAGGCTGTGTGGTTTATTATTTTTCATTAAAATACCTTGTAATATGCTTGAAATTGTTTTATAGGGATCCTCGAGAGGCTTTTGGGTATCACTTTCCTCTAGTGGATGCATGCCAGTGAAAAATTACTTTTGTTACCTTATTACTTACACGTGTATAGAATATTGAGTTGCCTTTGGGTGAATGCATACTAGGATGTTTATCACACACCTTGTTTGGGCCTCCTTGGGGACCCAAATAGATTATATGGACTCCTGAGATGGTTGGGGAAAACACCCAAGCACATTTTATTGATTATTGTATTAGAGTAAGAGAGAATGTGACTAAGCTGAGGATTATGATGCTACTAGGGAATTTTTGGGATTTTTCCTTTTGGACACTTGTACTGTATTCTTTTTCCATGTAACTATTTTGAATGTTTTCTAGATACATGAATCATTTTCAACATTATGTATGATAAAATATTTTTATATTCCTATATTTTTTAGTTACCAATGTCTTCACGTTCATCTAATTCTGCTATATGTATGTTATTGACTTTTGCTGTGATATACTCTAGTAATGAGGGAATAGTATTTCAACTGACACACCTAGGCCCCCGCTTCTAGTCAGCATCCTTTGGTGGTTGGGTAAATTCTATTGAGGCCATATAGAAAACCGTTCTCAGGGAACTGTTGAGTGTCATTTGAATCCAGGACGTTACACTAAATAGTAATATAAATAGTAAATTACCGTTGGATAGAACTCATTTTTTTGTGTAATGATATCTATTAAAGAAGTTAAATTTATTTGAATAAAAAAATTCATAAAATTATGGAGTATTAAATTTTAAATCTTGAAAATACCATGAATTTTTTTTCAAAAAATTTATACATTTAACCTACAAAAAGTAGCATAAAATTCCCATAGTACATAATCTCATTATCTTTCCTTGAGAAATAATAAGATTTATAGAAAAACTAATAAAAAGAATTGAAAAATCCTATAGGTGACATGGGACATAATTATCATAACATTATTAAAATAATTTTTACAAATAGAATAAACTACTTGGTAATTTCCCATAATCTATTAGGAGAAACCTAACTTGTTATCTCTATCCCTTTACCCAAAGTATTTTATTGGCATATCTGGCTCACCCATACTTGGTTTATAAAAGAGAAACATGTACTTGATTTATAATATAACCATTTATTATAATAAATTGTGATCAATAATTTTAACATAATTACAACACATTAAATATTTCATTTAGATTTCCATTCTCATAAAAAATATTCTTTGTACCCATAAGAAAAGTATTTTTTGATATTGAAATATTCATTAAATCTAAAACCATTTTGAAAATATCCAGAACAATAGTAAAATAGGTTTTTCTCTAATGTAAAGATTAATTATTGGAAAGTAATAACAATAATAAATAATGGTTATGACTGTAGAAAAAACCATTGACATCGTATAATTTAAAAATTTACATTCCTTTTTCCTTTTTTTTTCAAAACCTTCCTTATAAAATACATAAAAATACTTCATCCAAAAAACATTGAAATAAATTACAAAGTGAAAAACAATTCCTTTATAATTCATTTATTTCCATATAAACATATCTATAAAATAATTTTATGGATATTTGAATGGGAAAAAATATTTATGAAATATTTTTAAAAAAAGTAATACGATGTTTTAAGGGAAAGTGTTTCTTACCTCGAGTCCATCTCATCACGTACATTATTTATCTTCTAAAATAATAATATTATATATCTTATTTAATTTTTCAAAAATAAATTTTAATTTTATTATACCTTTTAATTTATTTATTACCATGTTATAAATAATTACTAAATTAATTAAGTTCACATTGGATGTTTTTAGGATATTTAGATTATATGTCTAAAATAAAATCGGTATGTTGACTATGATAAATTTTTTCCTTATTCCATAATATCCATAACAATAATCATAATATATATTTTTTAGGAATTAATAATTCTTTTAAAACCAAAAATAAAATATGGTTATGAAAAATAAATTATGTTACAATCATAGATACATTAATTCATACATTCAGATGAGTAACATTTTAATTTTTCCAAGAGCATGATAGAAAGAAGGTAAGATTAATTTTATATTTACATAATGATTTTATATAATAAATTTAATATTTATTTCTTTATATAGACTTATATATTTCACTCATGTTATGTTCTCATGAAAAAAGATCACATCGCTTCGTGGAGGCAATAATCCACACATATTCACAAATAAAGTTATCATTTTTAAGTGGATGGAAATTTAAGAAATTAGATGAAAAATTATCTTTACATAATTATAAATATGTAATTAAAATCATATATATAAATTAAATCCATAATTATAACCAACTGCTAGGGCGGCGATGGAAAATGAATCACATGGATTCACGAGGTGGTAGTCTGCCATAAACATGAATAATGGTGTTGTTTCCCATTTTATGTAAGAGGATATGGATGTGAGTTGATTAATTAACATAAAAACATATAATTATATAGAATATATTTATTTTATTATTTCATCATGGTTGAATAATTATTTAACAAGTGTAAGAATGTATAAAACTAAAATGCTTGGTTAAGAACTACATATCTTCTTCGGACAACCTCTTTATGTTTATACCTAATGATTTTGAGGTTGGTTTTATAATAAAACAATTTAATCTAGGAAATGGATATGGATTTCATGAATTATTTGGGTATTTATGGTCTAGTACAAAAGGATTTTAAATTTTGGAGAGGAGAGGAGAGGTGGTTTACTTTTATAAGTGGGGGGATACACTTGGAAATTTTAAAAATAATAAAATATTTTAATATATTAATCAAGAAAAATGGATCCAAAATAGACCATTTATGAGTATTAAAGATATGTTGTATAAATATTTCCTTAATAAAAATTATAAAAAAATTATATTATATTAACCCTTATCACTTTAGTTTATCCTCTAGTAAACTAGTTATAACCTTAGTTGCAGTAACATATTTTTATTATTTTTACTATTAATTTTGAAAAAAAATTAAATTTAACTGATTAAATAATATAAATTATTATGACTCTATATATTTAATCAATTTTATCAAATTATTTTCTGAGAAGTGGCATAATATAATTTAAAATTTAACCACAAAAGCTACAGAAAACAACGTTTCATAAAATTACCTTTTAATTGCAAAAATGTTTTTACAAAAAATTAAATTATAATGTTTATTAAAATGAAAATTATAGGATTATGTTTAATTATAACTAACTAAAATATTTTTAATACTAATTAAAAATATACTGTGACTTTTAAAAATTATGTTAATTTTTGTAAATTAAGATTTTATAATTTAATAAATGAATATTTTAAATAAAACGAGAGAGTGCATGAAAACCCAATTTGGTTAGAAATAAATATTTTCTTCCTTTTGAATGAAAAATTACATAATATTATTGTAATTAATATAACTTTATAAAATCTAATAAATAGAAACTAATAACACATGAAAACATTTTATCTCAAAATTACATGGGTTTTTACATTTCCCCCCTTTTGGAAATTGTGTCCTCATAATTTTATCCATTACTTAAACAAGTGGGGATGTTTTTCTTTCATATAAATTTATTATTTCCATATTTTTTATTCAATAATAAGAGATTTAGAAAAACAATAACATGGAAAATCACATTATTGAAAAAAAATTTAAGCTTTAGTAAAGAATCTATACTATTTGTTCTTCAAAAGAAATATTTTCTTCTAAACGAAAAACATTAGGGATCAGAACATGAGATGTATATTGAACATTTTTTCTTAAAAAATAAACATGAAATAAACCATGTACATATGACAAACATCGTGAAAAGGAAACTTAGTATGAAAATGACCCAAATTTCTCTAGGATTTCAAAATTTCCTAAGAATCATGGACATAGATTCCTCTTTATACCAAGACACATAAAATTTTCCATGGAGATAATTTAAGTAAAAATGAACACCTAACTTGAAATAAATATCTTTCCTTTGGTTCTATAAGAACTTTGTTCTTCCCTTGAGGTATGGATATTTACGTTCCAGTTTTTACTTACGGAAATGGAGGAAAAGAGGTCAAGGGCTAGATACAGTCCTGTTTCATGATGTTAACTAGTGTTACACACCATGTATTTTCTACAACACACCGTGTAATATGGGAAAATTCCATGTATTCCCTGTACATGCCATGTAATGGTCTGGAAAGGATCTGTGAGGACATGGTGCGTGGTTTCTAGTATACTCCATATACTATTTTTTCGTTAAATTGGGCAGTAGTTTTATTTTTGTAAAAACATACAGAACTCACCCCACAATCCTAGGTTGAATAAAAGGCCAATTATTTATGAGGAGCATCTTAGTAGAATGAGTTAGGTGTTCTCATTCCTTTAGTGAATTGTCAAGTTGATTATATATGTCGGAGTGTCGCACGCCCATTTGAGGGTGTTTCCTTAATTAATAATTAGCTATGTTATTTCCAATTGATGTTTAGGTAATTGAAAATTTGATTTCATTCATGAATTAGGTTGTTTACCTTGAATTAGAAAAATCCCATGGGTTCATTTCCCTTAGATGACCATTTATGGCTGTTTGGCCAAGGATGCTTATGAGGCATGCCTTGTTTTCCCTTCATGGGTTGTTAAAAATATTTTTTATTATTAAATAGAACTAAAATTGTGTTAGAATTGCAGTTGAATTGATTAATGGTTTGGTATTAGTGAATTTAAATTTTCCCCATGTTTTGCCTATACTTCTTTAAGCATTTTTAGAATGTTTTTCTCCAATTATGAACCTGCCCAAGTGAGTTTGGTTATGCTAATGTTGTGTAATATTTTAAATTACGTGATAGTATTGTTATATGAAACAACCATGTTAGTTGATTAATGTTTAACTATGTAATAGTTTAATTTACATGTGTTTATGGATATATGATATGTTCCCACGTGAGTTTATAAACGCTGAAGCCATGTAACAATTTAATTTACATGAATTAATTCTTATGTGAAATGATAGAGGGGTGAATAGAAATGGGTGAGCTATAGCCATTGGTTAAAAGGCAAGGGAATGCTCGTATGACTATTGAAAATTATACCTTTGGTGAACCATGGACTTAGATTAAAGTCCATGGATAGACTCAAAGAGGGTATTATCCTGACAAGTCGCGAGTGATCGATGAATGTAGTGCTCGGTCTCATGGAGACTATATTAA
Organism: Viscum album; assembly: GCA_963277665.1. Classification (NCBI taxonomy): domain Eukaryota; kingdom Viridiplantae; phylum Streptophyta; class Magnoliopsida; order Santalales; family Viscaceae; genus Viscum; species Viscum album. The sequence continues at coordinate 607,728,919 of OY728123.1, read as the reverse complement.
CTGTCAATCAAACTTTGAATCCAAAGAGGGATACTAAGGAAGGGCTATACTGGAAGCTATTTACATGTCAAGTTTTGACATTTTATTGTAATTTGAATATCGAATGGAATGAATAATGATGCATTTTCCAATACACCACACAAGATTGGATTCAGTATTCACATATACTTGTTTATATGGGATTTTGACATATCTAATATGATTAATTTTGTACATTGAACTTCGGGCCTAGTTAGGATCCTGAGACTCATATTATTCAAGATAATTAAATTTCTTGTTAACATAAAATGAATGTAAATATAAACAAGTACTTCTTGGAATGTTTACTTTTGAGTACTTCATAGTTTACTACTTTCCCAATTTAAAACTACATGTTATATATATTCACTAATAGATTGGCACAGACCATGGGTGGTTGCCTACTGGGATTTAGTCTCACATCCTATTTGGCTCATGTTTTTGGGCCTAAGTAGATTATATTTTTTCATGTGTCAATAAGGGTAGGAACCCTTCTATAGGTACTTGATTTGTGGTTTAGGAGAAAGAGATCATTGGACCATTCTAGGGCTTGCAATTCTTCTGAATTTCATTTGAATGTTATCTAGTTTTGGTAGTTGTATTATGAATTACTATATCATAACATTTTTTGGTTGTTTTCCAGGAACATTTATCATGAAACATCATTTTTGGTATGATATAAAATCTAGTTATTTATATTATCCTTCATCCACTATTTATTTCAGTTGTATGGTACTACTGCTTCTACTATTGTTTTATCATTGGATTTTTCTATGTTGTACTCTACCAATGAGGGAATTGTTTCCCCACTATCACACCTAGTCCCTCTTAACTAGTTGGCATCCTCTAGTGTTTGGTGAAATGTGCTTGAGGCCATGTGGCCAACTAAGCTCGGAGCACTGTTAGGTAGCATCTAGACCAGGTATGTTACAAAGTGCTATCCAAGGGCTATTCTTTTCTTGTTTCTTTACTATTTGGGGGACATTAGATATGGACTAGAAGGAAATGGATTTTGGTAATAAAATGTTTCTGGGGGTAGCTACCCCACATAGAGGGAAAAGATAAATTACATTGAATTGAATTGTTATTTTTGGATTTTTAACTAATACAATTGATTCGATTTCACTATTGGGTGATACACTTGTTTTGTACTGTTATTATCGATATTATTGTTTTTTAATTTTTTTTCATCCCTATGAGATTATGGTATTCCATATCATCCATTATATAAGAAATTTTTAGAAGTCACATGACATGCATTGCTACAATTCCATTTAGAGTGCATTACTGATTGCTCATTGTACTGATAGATTCAATTCTAGATATGCATGTTATTGTGATAGGTACCATGATAGATATACCTTCTGTTGTGATAGATGTATTGATAAATGTTATGGTTCAAATTATATGAACACAAATAATTTATCCATGCGGTTTATAGTCCCTATTGAATCGTAATTTGGTGGATCATGTTTTGACTTTAAATTTTTTATGTTGTTCTCTTTGTGGATGGCAATCACTAGTTCGTGGGGAGTATGGGCCCTCATGGATCGAAAGTTGGTATACTATTGGATTACATTAAAAAAAATAAACGAGAGTTCTAGGGGTTTATTTTCTGGAGAGCCACACAAAATACTTTGTGATGCTGTGAACACATGAAATGTGTTCTTCTGTTGAGGAAGAAAACTTTTCTTAAGTACACGCTGTGTACCATGGGTACATGCCATGTGGTAAATGACCGTGTGTCCAGACATGCGAGGAGAAACAAAAAATATTTTTTTTGGATAGAACACATGGTGTACATTAGGTACGAACCATTTAATGTTACACAGGAAGACCCCATGTGGTTTTGGCCATGTAAAAGTTTATGGATAGGAGGGGAGACTTGTGTACACATCCTGTATCCAACTTGCACACCATGTACCTGGGGTGTTCACATGCCAATGCTGATGGAGGTACACACCCATGTGAGAGACTGAGGTAACACATCATGTATCATGTCTATAATTCATGTATTCCTGTTTTCATACCCTTTGAGGTCTTTTTTTTATCCCCCTTTGTCAGTTTTGAACCCACAAGTTTTCCTTTGAGAGTATTTTTCTCTGTATATAGTGATGGTGAAACCCATGGAGCATTATAATGACTCCTAATGGGTGTTTTGCAGATTTTTTCTAAGTGGAAATGTTTTTACTCTTGTTACTATTTCCAGTTGTCACCTTAGAGAGTGACTTGGCGAGGATGATCTGTTGGGTATTCAGACCAACCTAGTTAATATTTTCTATATGAGATGATTTGTGAGCTATCTCTCGTGATTGATTCTTCGAATACATTCCCCTTGTGAGATGTTCCCTTCTAGCCTATGAGACTGTGAGGCCAGAAGTTATCAAGGATTAATTCTCTAATTTCCACTTCTCATGTTTCTTCCAAGATGATCCCTATTGTAGTAGGCCTATGTTGTTTATTATTTGAGGATTCCATGTAGGATTCCATCACTCGTTTTTACTAAGAGGATCCCAATTAAGATGCCTCCCAATGTTGGAATTGACCAGACCAGACTTTAGTAGCATTATTTTAGTAGTATCTCTTGTTGTTTGAAACATAGACCGTACCCCTGAGGCGGGCAGAGGGGTGAGTGCTTAGATGAAGGTGTCGACCTATCATGTTTTGATATTCGTTTTTTTGAGCTATGAGATTTTTTGTATCTTGAACCTTAATATGGGAACGATCATTGAGAAATGATTAGTTTAACAAGTTAGACATGCCTCAAGCATGGTCATCTACTTAGGAGGTCACACAATCCTCTCTTATCTTGAGTGGTGGGCAACTTGGTACATCATCATCCATGTAAATGGTTGTCTAGGTGATGGGATTTTGAGCTAGTTTGTGCATGATTCATCTAGTACTAGGATGCATAGGGTGGACAACCTATGAATAATACCCAAAATGTGCCATTTGTTCTTGTAAACCTGGATTAGTATATGTTGACACATGCGGTACCCATCGAGTGTTAAATGTTAAAAATTATATGTTGAGTTTTGGATTAATAATTCATCTTTAAGCTATTCTATATGTTTTCTGATTATCAATATAGTAGAGTGACTTTAATGTTATGGAACTAGGTTCATCCCACTACTCGAGAGGAAATTATGGGACACAGGTGTTTTGACGTGCCGATCAGTTAAATTTTGGATTTCATTCTAATTTATATGATGTCGGGATCGTGGTTAGTTGAATGAAACTCTTGCATTTTTGTTGTTTTTGAAATAGAAAGTTTAAGAATGGTTAGTCTTTATTGCCAACATCTAGGACACGCCTAGAAAAGGAGTTTCATAATGGTTCTATGTAAATGTTTCTTTCCAGGTAGAAGGTTCACAATCAAGTACTATTTGGAAATGGTCGATCCTACTTAATTTCCTTTGAGGATTGCGAGTATTTTTTCATGTTGATTCTTTATTAGCAGCATGGAAGTTTTTGGTTGGTTGTGTGTGTAACCCTTATAAGGAACCAATGCTCATAGATTGGCCTCATTTGTTAATCATGATCTATCATAAGATTCATTGGGATAAGAGCATTTTGGTCAATCAAATGACGATGTGTTGGCAAGTGAATATGTGTTTCTTTTAGAAGGTTGACCAATAGTGGTTTAGCTATCTTTTTCTTGTAATCCTTGAAATCCACTTAGCATGACCTTGCTTCAAAGATGAGAATGTACCCAATCATGATGTCATCCTAGATGCACTAAGAGATAATTGATTATGCACCTAACTATAGTCAAAATATGTTGGTCTATTTTGTGATCCTTTATGTGTTTTGAACTGATGTGTGGTTTTCAACGAGTATGGGTTAATCTTGATTGATTTTTTGGTTCCCGTGTAAGAATATGATAAACAGACTCTGAATTACTTCTACTTTCATTGACGTGACCTCCAGGAGGATGCCGCTCTGGGTTGAGTTAGTGAAATTATGTGTAATTTTTCCCTTATACCAAAGTCTCACTTGTAAGGGAGATTATGTTCCACCATGGTGGGTTCTTTAGACTCTGGGTTCATAAATATGTGGTTATCTAGAACTTTTTATCGGTCTCATATGTGATGCTTAAAAAGAGGTAATGATTCTAGTGGGGTCAGGATAAATTATTATTTTGATCATTATTAGTGTGTTGTGCCTTAGGAGATGATGTTTTTGTTTCTATTTATGTTACAATATAGGTGTTTTGACAAGCCGATCGGTTTAATTTCATATTTCATGCCAAGTGATATGACGTGGTGATTGTGGTTCATGTAATGACACTCGTGTGTTTGTGTTGGTTCTGAACTAACATGTTTGATAATGGATGGACTTTCTTCTTTTCATCTAGGATACTCATTAGCAGGGAGTGTCTTGTCAGTATGTGTAAATGTTTATTTTCAAGTAAAAGGATCACAATCAAGGAACACTATGAAATGGTAGAACCTACATAATTGCCTTTGAGGTTTACGATTCCTGTTTCATGTTGATGCATTCTTGGAAGCACAATTTTGTTTAGTTGGTTGTGTATGAAACACTTGTGAGGCATTGATGATTATATATGGACCTTGATGGTTAAGCACGAGCATTCATTGAATTCAATGGGATAATGGAATTTTGGTCAGTTAAATAAAGATGTGTCGTCAAGTGAAGTCGATTTTCATTCAGAAGCTCCACCAGTAGTGGTTGAGCTGTCTTTTTCTGGAAATCCTTGAAATCCTTTTAGTATTCTCTTCCTTAAGAGATTATAATTTACCCTATCATGAAAACATCTTGGATTCACTAAGAGAGAATCAGTTATACGCCTTGATATATTTGAGAGTTGTTGGTCTAGTTTGTGATACTTTATGTGTTTTTCACTGATGTGTGGTTTTCAATGAGGCTTAGTTAATATTGTCAGATATATGGGTTCCTGTGTAAGACTGACATGTATGGACCCTTGATGCCTAATAATTTATTTTACATGACTGCTAGGCGGAATCCACTCTGGGTTTGTCAAGTGATCTTATGTGGACTTTTGGCCTTGTACCAGAGTCTCATTATAATAGGGAGTGTGGACCACCATGGAGATTTCCTTGGACTCTAGGTTGGTGAATATGATGTTATCTTGAACTTATTGTTGGGATCAGATGTGATGATTAAAATGATGTAATGGCTCTAGTGTGGTGGTTCTGAATTATGACTTTCCTCGTTGTGGGTGCATAGTGACTTAGGATAAGGCGTTGTGTTTCTATTAAAATACGCCAACCTCTGAAGTTGGGAATTTCTAAGATAAGTGATCCAGTGATGGTTTTACTAATTATACTTAATTTTTCACATATATAGTTTGAGTAAACGAGTCTGAAAACTATGTTTGTTTTAGGTGGGTGTGTTGTGAAATTACGCAGTGTCTTTCGAGGGAATATTTCATGACCGATTCTAACGAGGTCGATCAGGGTGCGACCATTCTATGTTCTGGGGCCGCTTATATGACCTTAGTTGTGTTTGGGCTTTCCCTATTAAAGGAAATAAGGCCAGTAGCATTGATGGTATGCTCAGGGGTGTGCTTTTTGGGGTTTTATGATATGGTGTTTTCATGGCAACAAATCCATCTGATTTGTTCTTGGAAAACTGAAAAAAGTCACACATTACCTTTAGATCAAGGAAACTTTCAGAGTCGATGGTCAAGGGAGGTTGTACATTCATGATATTATATTACTACAAGGGGTTATGAATTCTATCATTTGAGATAGGGATGCCTGGTTTACTTCTAGATTCTGGAAATGGATATAGAGGGAATTGGGTACTTAGGTGCTTCTAAGAATAGACTACCACCCCAAGAAAGATATCCAATCATAGATCACAGTTCAGGTCCAGGAGGACATGATTTGATCATGCATCATGTATTTTAGGGGTTCTTTGGAGAAACACATACCTCTGGTTGAGTTTCCCTATAATGATAGATTTCAGGATACTTTTTAAATTGCACCATATGAGTATTTATATGGTCGACCATGAAGATCAACCCTATATTGACTATAGGTAGGATAGGTAGCTATGCTAGGACCCTGTCTTTTCCAAGAGACCACTGAACATGTTCAGTTTATTTAGAGGTGGATGAATACAATGCAGTCCTGTCAAAGATACTATGCTGATCACCACAGAGGAACTCTGGAGTCTAGGGTGGAGTACTGAGTCTCCTTGCATGTTTCACTAAGGTTGGGACATAGGAGTAGAATGAAATAGAGTATTCTTTCACTAAGATATTTTAGGACATTAGAGATTCTGGAGAGAGTCAGATCAGTTTTTTATTGGTTTCAGTTACTTCATAGGTGTTGAGTCAATAAGGTTTTCTTTATGACTTTTCCATTCCTTCATACTTGGGGATATTGTTGAGTCATTAAGGTTTCCTTATGACTTTACCATTCCTCTTGCTTTGAAATCCAAAAACACCTTATATCAAAGAAAATCTATTTTTACCCGGTGTTTTACTTCTATAAGGAAGAATTTTCCTTCCCCAAGGAAATTTATCCTTACCATATTTCATTGTCCATATCATAATTTTTCTAAGTGTAGAATTCGTTTTGAAACCAAAACATCAGATTTATATAAATAACTAGATATGAAGCATTCTGTTTTAAGATCTGAATTATAATTACGAATTCTGGATATGAACTCTTCTGAGTTCTGAATCTGAATTCTAATCACGAATTCTTGATCCGAACTCTTCTGAGTTCTGCCTCAAAATTCTGAATACAAATTCTGGTTACAAACTTCTCTAAGTTCTGAATTTGAATTCTGATTATGAATTCTGGATATGAACTTTCTGAGTTCTTACTCCGAATTCAGAATATGAATTCTAGTTACGAAATTTTCTAAGTTATGACTCCGAGTTCTCTAAATTCAGACTCTGAACTCTTATGAGTTATGACTCCGAATTCTCATGAACCCTGACTTCGAACTTTGTAAGTCTGGGTTCCGAATTCTTGTGAATCCAGATTCCAAATTTTCTTGAAATCCAGACTGCAGAAATCTATAGAATTCAGGTTCCCAATTCCTAGAAAATGGAATCTGAATATCTTTTTATTATATACTCCAAATTCATTTTTGGTTAGACTCCAAACATTCATATTTCCATACATTCCGAATATTGGGTTTTAGTTATGTAACCATATTTTTCGTACACTTGTTTTTTTATAAAATGATGTCGTGCATTCAATTACTAACTAACCATTGTTTGAGTGACATGTATACAGGTCCCTCCGAAATTCAAGGAAAAAAATGACCATTGGAGGAGGGATCCAACTGTTGAAGCCATGCCTATAAATAGGAGCTCATTTGAAAGAGACAACAACAAGAAGTTGATCAATATAGAGATTACATGCTTCTGGAGTGATTTATAGATAGAGAGACTTTAATGCTTTGTGGATACTTAACTTCTTGTTCATATTTTCTTTGTGCGACTCTGATTGTTGTTGAGTACAATCAAGGGCTTCTGGGGATAGGAAGATAGAGGTGTTGACTACCTAAAAGTTGAGGGATTTCGGGGATAGGAAGATAGATTCTGATCTTCATATCGAGGGCTTACCCTGGTGTGGGTAAGACATGATTTCTTGAAAGATTAAATAAAGGGACATTTATCCAAGGTTGTTGGATACCCTTGTGTTTGGGTTAAAAGACTTACTACTGTTACTTGTTTTGTTACAAGTTTTTTCGCTGCATTTGTATTGTTGAGGAAAGTATAACTATCATATACTTCCTTATACTTGTACTCTGATTAAGTTAGATTCTATAATCTTTAAGGTAGAATCTTCATCTTTGTAAACTTTTACTAAGTTTCACTTTATGGAACCATCTTTCCAGATTCACTTTCATGGAATCATATTTCCCGATTCAAGTAATTGTGTATAACTAGAGGTTTTGTGAATTACCTTGTTTAACATTGTTAAACATAACCATCTTTAAAAGTTCCAAAAGAATTTTTAAAAGTATACAATTCACCCCTACCTCTTGTATTTTTGAGAATCATTAGATACTCCATACAATATCTATATTATTTCGATCCTTCTTTTGGTATTATAGAGTATATCATACTCACAAACCATATCAACAATTGGTATCAGAGGAGGTGACCTTCAATCCTGAACCAATCTAAGAATTGGATTCAGAATTTTGGTTAAATCTGAATTAATCTCATGATTGCATTCAGAAGAGAATTCAACATCTTCTTATATTTTTTGGAATCATATTTTTTTGGAATTCGTTTTCAGGACTCGTATAGTTCAGATTCATTCCTTCTTATAGATACTCTGGTTCTTTATTTTTCCTTTCTTAGGAATATTTTCCTTGTTTACAAACTCCTTATATTAACAAGTTTTGCGTGGAAGGAAATTTTTCTTAAAGATGGCAGGAATGAATGTTGGTTCCATAGAAAATCTCAATCCAACAAGACTACCTATCTTTGATGGAAATGACTATGAGTATTGGAGAGATCGTATGAAGACCTTCATTATCAATACTGGTGTTGATAATTTTGTTATGCTTACTGGAGAATATAAAATCCCTGAAAAGGAAGTTAGTACCTTTACCAATCAATAAAAGCATGAATATAATCTGAATTATAAGGTACACAATACTTTACTTTGTCCTATGACTAGAAATATATATATTCAAATTTCATCTTGTGAAGCTGCAAATTCTATATGGAATAAATTTGAAGTTGTTATCTTTAGAACTTCTAAAGTTATTGAAACAAGAAGAGCCATGATTAGAGAAAAATATCATTGTCCTTTCATTCTTTATAGAGAACCCATATGTAAGGTACAACAAAGGTTCATGACTATTGTGAATAGTTTACAATCAATGGGTGAGAATGTATTAGATGATGAAGCTATTATTGATAATATCATAGACATCATGCCAAATGAGTGGGAATCCAAGAGGACAACTATAGATGAGAATAGAAAGGTTACCCAATTTCCTTAGATGAGCTGTTTGGAACTCTACTTCAGCATGAGACCAGAATGAAGAGAGATACTAACAATATAAAGAATAAGAATGGGAATGAAAGTGTTTCTTTTACTAATACTTCAAATCATTTGAAATCTAAGACTCCTGAGAAAGTTACCAGATCCAAATCTAATAAGGTTATTATACAATCCAAAACTAGTGGAAGTGAATCTTTATAGAATAAACTAGAAAATATTGCTCGAAGGATGAACAAGATAGCTGGATAAAAGAACTTTCAATCCAGATATAAGAAAATGGAAAGGAAAGATAAGGAATATTCAGAAGTCACATGTTATGAATGCAAGAGAGCTATATATATACGACCTGATTTCCCCATGCTCAAGAGAAAAGAAAGAAAGGAAAATAATTCTAAGAGAAATAGAAATAAGTATTACAAGGATAAATCTAAGAATGTCTTGAAATCTAATGACACCTGGAGTGCCAGTGGTGGTGACTCTTCAGATGAATCTTCAGATTATGAATCTTCTGGATAGAAGAATCTTGGTCTAATAGCCAGAATACCTATTGAAATTTTTTGTTTAATGGATAAGGTACACAATTCTGAATCCATGACCAATATATCATTGAATGCTAATTATAGTAAATATTATAACTCTTCAGATAAAGAATCATCTTCTGATGAAGATAATGCTTTACCTACCTATGAAGAAGTTTCTAGGTTTTCCCAACTTCTTGAGATTGAGAATTCAAAACTCATGAAAAAACATGATAAGGAAAATTATAGGAATACTATTCTTACTATAGATATATCAGATCTTTCTAAAGATCTTGATAAGAAAAATACTGATTTTGAAAGTATTTCAAAAAATCTTGAGGAAGTAAATTCTGAGAAGAATAAACTTTCTAAAGATCTAGAAAATGTAATTTCTAGGAAAAATGTTTTCAAGCCTAACTCTAGTTCAAAATCAAATGTTTTAGAAGATAAGAACTTATTTATCAAACAGAAATCCGAAATCATTTCCTTAAGGAAGTGTTTGTCCAACTTTAACTTAGGTAAGGAAAATTTTGATAAAATGTATTCCCAAATCCAGCCTCTAAGGAATAGTTCTGATTTTGGTTATACTAGTTATAAACCTGTTTTTAGTAACAATTATTTTGTTCCACAAAGTGCTCCTTTCTGAAATAAGTGTCAGTGTGTTGGAAATTGGGAATTTTTTTTTCACTAAACAAAACCCAATCTTTAGGATTTCATAATGCCTATTTTTCTAAAAAGATGTGGGTGCTAAAAATTTTTCTTTCTAAAAATTCTAGATCCAAGAAATTTTGGATTTCAAAAACCTATATTTTTTCTTATTTTTAGGAAAATAGAGAAGGTACCAACAACAATACATGGTACAAGGATAGTGGATGTTCCCAGTATATGACTTGTAACAAAAACTATTTTGAAAAGATTATCAAGATGAAAGGAGGAAAAGTAACTTTCAGAGATAATGCTCAAGAAGAAATTATTGGCATAGTTAACATCATTATTCTTGGAAAAAATTTTATTTCAAATGTTTTATTTTTTAATGGTCTTAAGAACAACCTCATTAGCGTAAACCAATTATGTGATGAAGGTTACCTTGTGAATTTTAGGAATGACAAGTGTTTAGTACACAATTCCAAGGAAGAGTTTATTCTTTCTACCCATAGGCAAGATAATGTTTACACATTAAATATAGAATACCTTAGGAGCCTAGATCTACCTAGCCTTAGTGTGGTGGAAGATCATTCTTGGTTGTGGAATAGAAGGTTAGGACACTATAAACTTAGTAACTTATGCAAACTTTCTATGAAAATATTAGTTATGGATCTACCAGAGCTTAGATTTGATGCTTCTAAAGTTTGTGACCCTTGTTAATATGTAAAGTAACATAAATAAAGTTTTAAATTAGTCGGGGAAGTCACAAATACTGATGCATTATAGTTAGTGCATATGGATCTCTTTCGTCCTACAAAAACTGGAAGCATTGGAGGTAAGTACTGTGTATTTGTTCTAATTGATGATTACACTCGATTTACATGGGTCTATTTTCTAGAAAATAAGTCTGAATCCTTCTTGTATTTCAAAAGTAATAGATCCCAAATAAAAAATGAGAAAAACCTTCCATTGAAAACTATTCATAGTGATCATGGAGGTGAATTTAAAATTCTGTTTTTGAAACTTTTTGTAGTAGAAAAGGGATTACTTATAACTTCTCAGCACCTAGAACACCTCAACAGAATGGTGTTTTTTAAAGAAGAAATAGAATTTTTCAAGAGATAAAAAGAACCATTTTGAGTGAATATTCTGTAACCAAAATTTTTTGGGCTGAAGCTGTAAGTACTGCTTTTTATACTATAAATCGAGTTTTGATTAGTCCTTTTCTTAATAAAACTCCTTATGAGTAACGGAATGGTAGAAAACCTAGACTTTCCTACTTCAAGGTTTTTGGTTACAAATTATTCATTCTGAATACTAAAGATAATCTTTATAAATTCACCCCAAAATCTGATGAAGGAATTTTCTTAGGATACTCCACAACTTCTAAGACTTATAATTTTTTTAATAAAAACACTTGTAGTGTTAAAGAGACAGTGCATGTGAAATTTGAAACTGATCCTTTTGTTTTTAAATAACCCATAGAAACATCTTCAGATGTGTTTTCAAAAACTGATTATCAACCTTTGTTAGAAGAACATATGATATGGAAAATGTCCAAGAAGATACTTCTAAAACATTTACCCCAGAATAATTTCTACCCTATGTTGATGAACATGTTTTACAAAACCAAAATCAATCGTTTCTAAAGAATTATCCTAGTGATAGAATCATTGGCGACGTAAATAAAACTGTAAGGACTTGAAGTTACTTAAGAAATTATGTAGAACATATAGCATTCCTTTCCCCATTAGAACAAAAAAATCATTGATGAAGCATTAGGTGATGATGATTGGATTAAAGCCATGCAAGATGAACTGAATGAATTAGAAAGGAATATTGTCTGGACCTTGGTTGAAAGGCCTAAGGAAACTTCTGTTATTGGAGTAAAATGGGTTTTCAGAAATAAGTGTGATGAAAATGGAATCATAGTAAGAAATAAAGATAGATTAGTCTCTAAAGGCTATAATCAACAAGAAGGAATAGTCTATGAAGAAACCTATGCTCCAGTAGCTAGACTTGAATCTATTCGTATTTTACTTGCCTTTGCATCATTCTTCAATTTAAAACTTTTTCAAATGGATGTGAAATGTGCTTTTCTTAATGGTTATGTTCAAGAGGAATTTTTTTGAACAACCTCCTGGTTTTGAAGATACAAAACATCCTGATCATGTTTTTAGACTTACCAAAGCTTTGTATGGACTTAAACAAGCCCCTCAAGCTTGGTATGATAGACCTACATGATTTTTGATTCAAAATAACTATGTTAAGGGAAATGTAGATCCGAACCTTTTTATAAAGAAATACATGAAAAATGTTTTTATCATTCAAATTTATGTTGATGACATGATATTCGGTTCAACTCAAAAATATTTAACTGATTCCTTTGCAGATATAATGAAATCTGAGTTTGAAATGAGTATGATGGGTGAGTTTAAAATTTTCCTTGGTTTTCAAATTTCTCAAAAACCAGAAGGAATATATATATCCCATCATAAGTATATTAAATATCTTTTTAAAAATTATGGATATGACAACACTAAGAGTATAAGTACTTCCATTGGTACCTCAAATACAGTTGATCATGATGAAGCTAGGAAACCAGTAGATCAAACATATTTTAGAGGTATGATAGGAAGTTTACTTTACTTGATAGATAGTCGTCCAGACATAATGTTTTCAGTATTCTTATGTGCAAGATATCAATCTAATCCTAAGGAATCTCATTTAAGGGCAGTGAAAATAATTTTTTGCTATTGAAAGGGAACCATTGATTTAGGAATCTTTTATACTTCTGTAAATGACTTTGTTTTAAAAAGTTTTTCAGATGCTGACTTTTTTGGATATAGAATGTATAAAAAGAGTACATCCGGAACTTTTCATTTCTTAAGAGATTCATTAGTTTCTTGGTCATACAATAAGCAACACTCAGTAGCACTTTCCACTGCTGAAGCTGAATATGTAGCAGCTGGAAGTTGTTGTGACCATGTGTTGTGGATGAAACACACACTCATAGACTATGGTATGAGTTTTACCAAAACAAAACTTTTGGGTGATAATACAAGTGCAATTTCCGTTAGTAAAAACCCTTCACATCACTCTCGTGCAATGCACGTAGATATTAGACAACAATTTCTTAGGGATCACACACAAAAATGAGATATCATTCTTCAATTCATCAGAAAGCAAGACCAAATTAATGATATTTTCACAAAATCTTTACCCTCCAATTGATTTTAATACATTAAAAAGAAGTTAGGAATGATAACAATAAGGTAATCCTCCTTGTTAACTTTCTGTTGAAATCAATCTCCTTACATTAATAAACTCCTTTTCAAGGGGGAGTACATTTTCTTTGAAAGTTTTTCATATTTTTCATAATGAAGTTTTTCATATTTTTTGTAATAAAGTTTTTCATATTTTTTGTGATGAAGTTTTTCATAATTTTCATAATGGAATTTTTGTACTTGAAATTTTCGTAGTGATGTTTTTCGTAGTGAAGTTTTTCATACTGAAGATTTTCGTAATGAAGATTTTCGAAATGAAAATTTTCGCAATGAAGATCTGTGTACTCAATTTCTTTTTCTTACTCAAGTTTTTTTTGGAATCTAAAGTCCTTCAAGAAGAATTTTCCTCAGTACGAATAATTCTCTTGACAATCTGAAAGGTATGATTCTTTCTTGAGTTTTCATTATCACCTTTTACATGCTATTAGTTTCTTTTATTAAAATTTCTCATATTCTAGTTTTCTTAAATCCGATTTTTTATTAAAAACCTCAAAAGATCGGATTCAACCAAATTTTTCCTTGTGACTACCATTTCAACCATCAGATCAGATCTGAAGGACTCTCAGCCATTCGATTCTGATAGGAAGATGAACCTTCACTTAAATGCCTATATAAAGGGGACCCCCGATGGTTATCCCACATCGGTTCTTAAGATTTTGTGTGTCTAAGCTCTTCCCCTCTACAAAATCATATTCTGGATTTTTAGAAGTGCTCAATTCCAAATGTATGGGGAAGTACCTTGTCAAGAAATGTATATTATCAAGACGATTGCGGAGTGGCAGATATATAGGGAGAGGTTGGTACATCAATTTTTTTTCAATAATTATGACTCTATTATGTCCAATAATATCAAGATTAATGTGTGGGAGAGTGTATCCATTTCAAAGATTGGATCTCAGGATGTTGTGTATTCGGATTTGCTGATAGAATTTTATGAATCAGTTTGTTTATTTAAGGAAAAAGGTGGAGAAAATTTTTCCTTCAAGAGTTATGGAAAGACATAGAAACTTTTATACACCAAGGATTCTAGATTAGTAGGGTTATCCTATGAAGGATAAGCAAAGTATTGTTCCCACAAACTGCCTGATGTTCAAGGGAGTTTTGTTAAAGTGAAGGCCATGGAGTGTCTTGGACTTACACATTTCAAGACAGCAAAAATTACTCAATTGTATACTAACAATCAGATCCTACAGTTATGGGTTCAAGGTCTTATCATACCAAGAAAGGGTGACTAGGACACTCTTAAGAAAAGTGATATGTATTTCTTGGATTTTTTGGTAAATCAATAGAAGATCAATCTGATGAAGCATATTCTCATTACGTTAGAGAATATCAAGAATGGGAATTTGAGAGCATAGATAATCATGTATCCTTCCCTACTCTCCAAGATGATAGTTAGGTGTCTTGAATCTTTTAAGATCCCTTGTAGTTCCAAGCCGAGGAATTGCAAAGTAATGCTAATCAACGATGATACCCTCAAGAGGATGGAAGTTGGTTTCTCTAAGGAGTTAGATGAATTTTACGATCTTCTAGAGGATGAAGCAGAAGTCATTCCAAAAAATGTAGAGGAGACTGAACCATCAAAGAAATCTAGAAAGAAGAGGAAGCTAAAGGAAGTGGAATATAGGAGAAAACCCCTAAGGCCAAAGAAACCGAATCCTCACCTCCAAATCCCAAGAAACAGAAAGCATATCTGGATGAGGTAGTTGCCAAATGGAGGGAGGATAAAAAGAATTGGAAGGAATGGGATCCACAGTTTATCCTAGACCCTACTAAGGCCAAGGAATTGAAATAAAAAGCTGTTTATGAGCTTGAGAAGCATGTCATTAAGAAGAAGCTTAATAAAAAGATGTCTTAGGTAGAGATTGTCCAATCTCTTTTGAAGGCTACTAAAGTTGCATCCGAGAATATTCCCATATCAAAAACCTTCTTAGTAGAACAATTAACCGAGACTCCGGGAAAGAAGTTCATGTCTCCGGAAAAGGCCAAATAGAAGGATGTTGAAAAGGAAGCTGTGGAAAAAGTACAAGAAGCTGAAAGCACTGAAGATACAATTGATCTGATAAAGAAAGTAGAAGACTTTCATTAGAAGGAAAGTGCTTATGAGAAATTTTCAATATGGAATTCTCAAGCCGAATCATCAAGAATTTCTACCCTTGGAGTTGATGAAAAGGCTGGAGAGGAAGTGAACAAGTTGTCTAATGAAGAGAGTTATAATCATCACTTCATTCATCTAGAGGATATTTAAGCAGAAGCTGAAAAGGAAAAAATTGATGAATACAGGATTTTTCCGTTGTCTGAGAGTGAGCATGAGTCTCCAGATGAAGAAGATATTCCAAAAACCCATAAAGTCAAACAAGTGGTTGTTGACACACCAACCAAAATCTCTTTAAGGAAGAAAAAAGTTGGAGGATCTTCTAAGAGGAAGATACTTGAGCTAGATGAAGAACCATCACCAAGAAGAATGTCAGATTTGGAGTCATCATCTTTAGGACATGATTTTGTCATTCAGTCCCAGAGGAAGCTAGGGGACACTATTATGATCTTTCTAAAAATTGACTCAGGATTCCAGATGCTCCAGTATAGAATGAATCAGAAATCAGACTCCGTATCCATGGAAATGGATAGGTTTATAAAAGTTGAGGCTGATTACAAGAATTTCTTTATGAACTATGAAGCCCACAGAAAGTCCTGAAAGAAAATGGTGAGCTATTCAAAGAATATAGTCGATGATCTGAGAGAGCTTGATGACTTTAAAAATGATGTAAAGGAATTATTTTGACACTCAAGATAGAAAAATAAAAGATCTATGAAATAGCTTTCAGGAAAAGCTAAATCTTGAACACAATTCTCAGATTCAGGATGTCAAAGATCTGAATGGGAAGCTGAGTTATATTATCCAAAGTTGGAAAATAGAAAAGGGTATCTGGATGGAGATTCAAGAGAGGATATTGAAGCAAGATGAATTGATAAAGGCTCATGCAGAGGCTATGAATGCTCAGGAAGACATGATCAAAGAATTAAAAAATCAAGTAGAGGAGGATCACAAAGAGTTAAAGAATATGAAAACCATCATGAAGAAGCTGATGCACAAGGAAAAAGAAGCTAAATAGATCTAAATCTGATCTTTTGTTATATCTATTTTTCCTTGTACAATTATCCAATATTAATGAAATTATGGTTTCTTGTTTTGTTTGGATGCTTATACTAATATTTTCAGGTACCATATTTTTTTCCCATTCCCTCAAACTCTTTTTTGAAAATCACAAAGGTGGAGAAGGAAAAATAATTCTATGTAAATAAGACGTATCCCTAAGTAAGGGGGAGTTTATCTAAGGGGTATTTCTCATTAGAAATATTTCCATAATCATGATAATGAAAATTTTCATTGCAAAAATCTAGAATACGATCCTTAGAGTTCCAAATCCTAAGGGGGAGTAAGTCGTATTCACCATTAACCATGATTAAAGGGAGATAAGTTTTATTTTCAAAGTCTAGAGAAATATTTTCTAAGTCCTTTTATTCTTTTTCGTAAGGATGTTTGTGATTTCCCAAAAGGGGGATATTGTTCAGTCAATAAGGTTTTACTTATGACTTTTCCATTCCTTCATACTTGGGGATATTGTTGAGTCATTAAGGTTTCCTTATGACTTTACAATTCCTCTTGTTTTGAAAATCACAAACACCTTATCTCAAGGAAAATCTATTTTTACCCTGTGTTTTACTTCTATAATGATAAATTTTCCTTCCCCATGGAAATTAATCCTTACCATATTTCATTGTCCATATCAAAAAATTTCTGAGTGTAAAATTCTCTTTGAACCCAAAACCTCAGATTTATATAAATACCTAGATATGAAGCATTCTGTTTTAGGATCTGAATTCTAATTACAAATTCTGGATACGAATTATTCTAAGTTCTGAATCTGAATTCTAATTACGAATTCTAGATATGAAATCTTCTGAGTTCTACCTCCGAATTCATATTATGAATTCTATTGATGAACTTCTCTGATTTCTGACTCCGAATTCTGATTACGAATTCTGGATACAAACTTTCGGTGTTCTGATTATGAATTCCGAATACGAATTCTGGTTACGAACTTTTCTATGTTCTGAATCCGATTTCTCTGAATTCAGACCCCGAACTCCTATGAGTTCTGACTCTGAATTCTCATGAACTCTGACTTCAAACTTTTTAAGTTATGGTTCCGAATTCTTGGGAATCCAGATTCTGAATTTCCTTGAAATTTAGACTCCGGAAATATATAGAATTCAGGTTCTGAATTCCTAGAAAATAGAATCCATATATCTTTGTATTATAGACTACAAATTCATTTTTGGTTAGACTCTGAACATTCATATTTCCTTACATTCTGAATATTTGATTTTAGTTATGTAACCATAGATTTCTTACACTTATTTTGTTATAAAATGATGTCGTTCTTTTAGTTACTAACTGACCGTTTTTTGAGTGACACGTGTATAGGTCCCTCCGAAATTCAAGGAAAAATATGACCATTAGAGGAGGGAGCCGACCGTTGAATCCATGCCTATATATAGGTTCTCATTTGAAATAGACAACAATAATAAGTTGATCAATCTAGAGATTACATGTTGATGAAGTGATTTCTAGAGAGAGACTTTAATGCTTTGTGCGTACTGAACTTCTTGTTCAGATTTGCTTTGTGAGACTCCGATTTTTATTGAGTACAATTGAGGGATTCAGGGATAGGAAGACAAAGGTGACAACTACCTTAAAGTTGAGGGCTTGCGGGGATAACAAGACATATTCCAATCTTCATATCGAGGGCTTACCATGGTGAGGGTAAGATAGATTTTCTTGAAAGTAAAAATCAAGGGACCTTTATCCAAGGTTGTTGAATACCCTTCTCTTTGGGTTAAAACACTTACTAATGTTACTTGTTTTGTTACAAGTGTTTTCGCTACATTTTTATTGTTGAGGAAATTATAACTATCTTATACATCCTTATACTTGTACTCTGATTATGTCTGATTCTATATGCTTTAAGGTAGAATCTTCATCTTTGTAAACTTTCATTATGTTTCACTTTCTAGAACCATCTTTCCGGATTCACTTTCTCAGAATCATATTTCCGGATTCAAGCAAGTGTGTAGAACTAGAGGTTTTGTGAATTACCTTATTTAACCTTGTTAAACACAACCATCTTTAAAAGTTTCAAAGGAATTTTTAAAAGTATACAATTCACCCCCTCTGTTATTTTTCAGCATCATTAGATACTCCATACAATATCTCTATTATTTTGATCCTACTTTTGGTATTATAGAGTATATAAAACACACATAACATCTCAACAAGAGGTACCGAGCCATAGATGGATTCTTCCACATATCTACCATATGTTGCTATCACTTAGTCCAGTCTGAGTTTTTTCAGCTTGAGGAGGTTGAGGTTAATGTTGATGAATCCTTTGAGGAGCATCTGATATGTATAGTTGACTGGATCACAAAGGTTCTTCGAGGTTGGTCAGGTCCTATAGTACTGGTGATGTGGAAGAACATCCGTTTATAGGATGAGACCTATGAGTGGGAGGCCGACGTACATGATTAGTGTCTAGAGTTGTTCTTATGAAAATCTTGTCCACTCTTGGAAGAGAAATTTGGAGACAAATTTATTTAAGGGGGGAAGTTTTTAGGATCCCAGTTTATCCCTTGTGGTATGGATCTTTCCTTTTCTGTTTGTTCTTAAGGTAATAGAGGAAAAAGAGGACAAGGGCTGGTGGTAGGCCTGTTAAATGAATTAATTGGGTGTTACACACAGTGTCTTTTCTAGAACATGCTATGTAATATGGGGACATTCTATGTACGTTCCAATACATTCCATGTAATGGTCTGGATAAGATATGGAAGGGTGCGATGTGTGTTTTCTGGTAGACGTTATGTAATTTTTTTTGTTTAATCAGGTAGTAGCATCATTTTTGTAAAAACATATAGAACTCACCCCTCTTTTATGACCAACATGCCCATGAAATCTAAGAATAGGTAAGACTCCTGTTTAACAGTCCTATATCAAATTCAAACACTATGAGATGCATTGGATTCCCGTCCGTAAGATCTCGATTTCTCTTGATATGATCTTCATGATTTCTTCTCTCGACCTGGTTATCAAATCTTGAGAATTTATACTGATTTTATAGATATAATCGATTCTAGGTTGAATTAGAGGCCAATACTGGAAAAGTATAGTTGTATTATCCTGAGGTATGTGGTCTCGTGTCTTCTATTGAATTGTCAAGTTGATTATATGTACAGTGTGTCGCACACAAATTTGAAGGTGTCGCCTTAATTGATAATTGGCCTATTCTATTTCCTATTGATGTTCAGGTAATTGAAAATTTGTTCTCATTCATGAATTAGGTTGTTTAAAATTAGGGCTACCCCATAGGTGTGTTTCCCATTAATGATTGTTTATAGCCGTTTTCCTATGTTTCATATGAGGTATACCTTATTTTCCATTTTTTGGATATTAAAAAAGTTTTTGATTATTAAATAGAATTGAAATTATATTAAATTGTAATTGAGTTGATTAAGGGTTTTAGATTAGTGACTTCCCCCTTTCCCCCATGTTATGCCTATGCTTATTTAAGAATTTTGGAATTTTTTTCTCCAATTATTAACCTTCCCATGTGTGTTTAGTTATGATAAATCCATGTAATAGTTTAAACTACCTGATAGGATTGTTATATGATATTCCCATGATATTCCCTTGTTAAATAATAATATTTACAGAAAAAATCATAAAAAGAATTGAAAAATTCTATAGGTAACATGGGGCATAATTTTCATATCATTATTAAAATCATTTTTACAAATAGAATAAACTTCTTGGTAAATTTCCATAGTCTATTAAGAGAAACCTAACTTGTTATCTCTATCCCTTTACCCAATGAATTTTATCGGCATATTTGGCTCACCCATACTTGGTTTATAAAAGAGAAACATGTCCTTGATTTATAATATAACCATTTATTATATTAAATTGTGATCTATAATTTTAACATAATTATAACACATTAAATATTTCATTTAGATTTCCATTCTCATAAAAAATATTCTTTGTACCCATAAGAAAAATATTTTTGGATGTTGAAATATTCATTCAATTTAAAACCATTTTGAAAATATCCAGAACAATGGTAAAGGAGGTTTTTCTCTAATGAAAACTTTAATTATTGGAAATGAATAACAATATTAAATAATGGTTATAGTGGTGGAAAAAACCATTGACATCGTATAATTTAAAATTTTACAATCCTTTTAACCTTTTTTTCAAAACATTTCTTATAAAATACATCAAAATTATTCATCCAAAAAACATTGAACGAAATTAAAAAGTGAAAAAACATTTCCTTTATAATTCATTTATTTCCATAGAAACACATCCGTAAAATAATTTTATGGATACTTGAATGAAAAAAATATTTATGAAATATTTTTTTTAAAAGTAATACGATGTTTTAAGGTAGTGTACCTTACCTCGAGTCCATCTCATCACATACATTATTTATCTTCTGAAATAATAATCTAATTTTTCTTATTTAATTTTTTTTAAAAAACTTTTTAATTTTATTATTCCTTTTAATTTATTTATTACCATTTTATATATAATTTATTAAGTAATTAAGTTCACATTGGATGTTTTTACGATATTCAGCTCATATATCCAAAATAAAATCGGTATGTTGACTATGATCAATTTTTTCATTATTCCATAATATCCAAAATAATAATAAAAATATATATTTATTTTTTCATGAATTAAGAATTCTTTTAAAACCAAAAATGAAAGATTGTTATTAAAAATAAATTAAGTTACAATCATAGAGACATTAATTCGTACATTCATATGAGTAACATTTTTGTTTTTCAAAGAGCATGACAGAAAGAAGGTAAGAGTAATTTTATATTTACATAATGATTTTATACCATAAATTTAATATTTATTTCTTTATATAGACTTATATATTTAACTCTTGTGATGTTCTCATGAAAACAAATCACATCGCTTCGTGGAGGCTGTAAACCACACATATTCACAAATGACGCTATCATTTTTTAGTGGATGAAAATTTAAGAAATTAGATGATAAATTATCTTTATATAATTATAAATATGTAATTAATATCATATATATAAAATAAATCCATAATTATAACCAACTTTGAGGGCGGCGAAGGAAAATGAATCACATGGATTCACGAGGTGGTAGTCTTCCATAAACATGAATGATGGTGTTGTCTCCCATTTGATGTAAGTGGATATGGATATGAGTTGATTCATTAACATAAAACCATATAATTATATAGAAGATATTTATTTTATTATTTCACCATGGGTGAATAATTTTTTAATAGGTATAAGAATATATAAGACTAAAACACTTGGTTAAGAACTACATATCTTCTTTGGACAACCTCTTTATGTTTATACCTAAAGAGTTTGAGGTTGGTTTTATAATAAAACCATTGAATATAAAAATGGAGATGGATTTCATGAAGTATTTGGGTATTTATGGTCCAAAACAAAAGGATTTTAAATTTTGGAGAGGATATGAGAGGGGGTTTCCTTTTATAAGTGGGGGGGAGGATACCCTTTGAAATTTTAAAAAGAATAAAACATATCAATGTATTAATAAAGAAAAATGGATCCAAAATAGACCATTTATGAGTATTATAAGATATTGTGTATAAATATTTCCTTAAATAAGATTTATAAATTTTTTTTATCATATTAACCCTTATCACTTTAGTTTATCCTCCAGTAAACCAGTTATAACCATAGTTCCAGTAACATATTTTTATTATTTTTATTATTAATTTCGAACAAAAATTAAATTTAACTGATTAAATAATATAAATTTTTATTAGTATAGATATTTAATCAATTTTATCAAATTAATTTTTGAGAAGTGGCACATTATAATTTAAAATTTAACCACAAAAGCTATAGAAAACAATGTTTCATAAAATTACTTTTTAATTTAAAAAATGTTTTTACACAAAAATAAATTAAAATGTTTATTAAAATGAACATTATTGGATTATGTTTAATTATAACTAAATAATATATTTTTATTACTAATTAAAAATATACTATGACTTTTAAAAATTATGTTAATTTTTTTTTAAATTAAGATTCTATAATTTAATAAATGAATATTTTCAATAAAACTAGATAGTGCATGAAAACCCAATTTGGTTAGAAATAAATATTTTATTCCTTTTGAAGGAAAAATTACATAATATTATTTTAATGAATATAAATGTTTAAAATCTAATAAATAGAAATTAATAATACATGAAAACAATTTATCTCAAAATTACCTAGGTTTTTACATTTCCCCCTTTTGGAAATTATGTCCTCATAATTTTATCCATTACTTAGACAAGTGGGGATGTTTTTATTTAATATAATTTTATGATTTCCAGATTTCTTATTCAATAATAAGAGTTTTACACAAAAAAATAACATGGAAAAGTACATTATTTCAAAAAACCTATAAATCTTTAGTAAAGAATCTTTAATATTTATTCCTCAAAAGAAATGTTTTCTTCTAACCGAACTACTTTAGGGCTCAAAACAAGAGATTTATATGGAACATTTTTTCTTAAAAAATAAACATGAAATACATCATGTACCTATTATAAACATTGTAAAAAGGGAACTCAGTAGGAAAATGACCCAAATTTCTCTAGGATTTCCAAATTTCTTAAGAATCATGGACTTAGATTCCGATTTATACCAAGACACATAAAAATTTTCTATGGAGATAATTTAAGTAAATGAACAACTACCTTGAAAGAAATTTATTTCCTTGGGTTCTATAAGAACTTGGTTCTTCCTTTGTGGTATGGATTTTTACTTTCTAGTTTCTACTTAAGGAAATGTAGGAAAAATAGGTCAAGGGAAAGATTCGGGGCTGTTACATGACGTTAACGGGTGTTACACACCGTATCTTTTCTAGAACACACCGTGTAATATGGGCACATGCCATGTACTTCCTTGTACATTCCATGTAATGGTTTGGCCAGGATCTGTGAGGACATGGTGCGTAGTTTCTAGTATACTCTATGTACCATATTTTGTTAAACTGGGCAGTAGTTTTATTTTTGTAAAAACATACAGAACTCACCCCTCTTTGATGAACAGTGCACCCAAGCGATCTGAGAATAGGGTGGACTCCTGTTTCATCATTAGATCTCCGATTTGAACACCATCAGATGCATTGGATTCCCCTTGGTATGCTCTCGATTCCTCTTGAGCTAATCTTCCTGATTTCTTCCCTTTACCTTGTTAATGAATCTTGAGAATTTATACTCGTTCTATAGATCTACTCAGTCCTAGGTCAAATAAAAGGACAATTCTATATGAGGATAATCGTAGTAGCATGATTTAGGTATTCTCATGACTTTCATGAATTATCAATTTGATTATATGTGCCGGAGTGTCGCTCGCCCATTTGAGGGTGTTGCCTTAATTGATAATTGGCTATGTTATTTCCAATTGATTCTTAAGTAATTGAAATCTTATTTCATTCATGAATTATGTTGTTTACCTTGAGTTAGGGAATGTCCATGGGTGAATTTCCCTTAGATGACCGTTTATTACCATTTGGCCAAGGATGCTTATGAGGCATTCCTTGTTTTCCCTTCTTGGGTTGTTAAAAATATTTTTGATTATTAAATGGAACTAAAATTGTGTAAAATTATAGTTGAATTGATTAATGGTTTGGGATTAGTGACTTTACATTTTCCCCATGTTATGCCTATACTTATTTAAGAATTTTTGGAATGTTTTTCTCCATTTGTGGACCTTCCCATGTGAGTTTGGTTATGATAATGTTGTGTAATAGTTTAAATTACATGATAGTCTTGTTATATGAAACACCCATGTCAGTTGATTAATGTTTAACCATGTAATAATTTAATTTACATGTGTTTCTTGATATATGATATATTCCCATGCGAGTTTATAAATGCTGAAGCCATGAAATAGTTTAATTTACATGTGTTAATTCTTATGTGTAATGAAAGAGGGGTAAATAGAAATGGGTGAGCCATAGCCATAGGTTAAAAGGTAAGGGCAGGCTCCTATGACTATTGCACATTATACCTTGGGTGAACGATGGACTTAGATAAAAGTACATGGACTGAATCAATGAGGGAATTATCATGAAAAGTCATGAGATATCCATGAATGTAGTGCTCGGGATCATGGAGACTATATTAAATTTCAAGAAAACCTTGAATCCAAAGAGGGATACTAAAGAAGGTCTCTACTGGAAGCTATTTACTAGTCATGTGTTGACATTTTCTTGTAATTTTAATATAAAATGGAATGACTAATGATGAATTTTCCAAGACAAAGCACAAGATTGGATTCAGTATTCACTTATACTTGTTTAGATAGGATTTTGACACATCTAATATGATTAATTTTGTACATTGATCTTCGGGCCTAGGTAGTATCCTGAGACTCATATAATTCAAGGTAATTAAATTTCTTATGAACATAAAATGAATGTAAATATAAAAAAGTACTTTATTGAATGTTTATTTTTGAGTACTTCCTAGTTTACTGCTTTCCCTATTTCAAACTACTTGTTATATATATTCACTAAAAAATTGGCATAGACCATGGGTGGTTTCCTACTAGGATTTAGTCTCACATACTGTTTGGTTCATGTTTTTGGGCCTAAGCAGATTATGTTGTTTCATGTGTCAGTAAGGGTAGGAACCCTTCTATACTTTCTTGATTTGTTGTTTCGGAGAATGACATCATTAAACCAAGATAAGGCTTGTGATTATTCTGAATTTCATTTGACTGTTTTCTACTTTTCATTCTTGTATTATGCATTACTATATCTTAACGTTTTTTGGTTGTTTTCCTAGAGCTTTTATCATGAAACATCATTTTTGGTATGATATGAAATCTAGTTATTTATATTATCAGTCATCCACTGTTTATTTCAGTTGTATGGTACTACTGCTTCTACAATTGTTTTATCATTAGATTCTACTATGTTATACTCTGCCAATGAGGGCATTGTTTCCCCACTATCACACCTAGGACCTCACAACTAGTTGGCATCCTCAGGTGTTTGGGGAAACGTGCTTGAGGCCATGTGGCCAACTGAGCTTGGAGCACTGTTAGGTATCATCCGGACCAGGGATTTTACAAAGTGGTATCCAAGGGATGTTCTTTTCTAGTTTCCTTACTATTTGGGGACATTATATGGGGATAGGAAGGAAATGGATTTTGGTTATAAAATGTGTCTGGGGGTAGCTACCCCACGTATAGGGAAAGGATAAATTACCTTGAATTGAATTGTGATTTTTGGGATTTGATCTGTTACAGTTGATTCAATTTCACTATTGGGTGATACACTTGTTTTGTACTATTATTATTGATATTATTGTTTTCAATGTTTTTTCATCCTAATGAGACGAGGGTATAATATATCATCCATTATATAGGAACTTATTAGAAATCACATGACATGCCTTGCTACAATTCCATTTAGAGTGCATTACTGATTTCTCTTTGTTGTGATAGATTCAATGCTAGATATGCATACTGTTTTGATATGTTCCATGATAGATATACCTGCTGTTGTGATAGATGTATTGATACATGTTATGGTTCAAATTATATGAAAACCAATCCTTGATCCATGAGGTGTATGGGCCCTCTTGAATCATAATTTTGTGGATCATGTTTCAACCTTAAATTGTCTATGATGTTCTTTTTGTGGATTTTAATCACTGGTTCGCGGGGAGTATGGGCCCTCACGGATCAAAATTTGGTATACTATTGGTTTACTTTGGTAAATGACCGTGTGTCCGGACATGTGATGAGAAACAAAAAATAAATTTTTTTTGGACAACACACGCTATGTACATTAGGTACAAACCATTTAGTGTTACACAGGAAGACCCTATGTGGTTTTGGCCATGTAAAATTTCATGGATAGAGGGGAGAGTTGTGTACACGTCATATATACAACTTACACACTGTGTACCTAGGGTGTTTACATGCCCATGCCGATGGAGGTACACACCCATGTGAGAGACTGAGTTAACACATCATGTATCATGTCTATACTTCATGTATTATTGTTTTCGTACCCTTTGAGGTCTTTTGTTTTTTATCCCCCTTTGTCAATTTTGAGCACACTATTTTTTCTTTTAGAGTAGTTTTCTATGTATATCACGATGGTGAAACCCATGGATAATTTTAATGACTCATAATTGGTGTTTTTCAGATTTTTTTCTAAGTGGAATGGTTCTTACTCTTGTTACTATTTCCAGTTGTCACTTGAGAGAGTGACTTGGCGAGGAAGATCTATTGGGTGTTCAAACCAACCTAGTTGAGATTTTTGATATGAGACGAGTTTTGAGATATCTCTCATGACTCAGTCTTCGAATACATTCCCCTTGTGAGATGTTCCCTTCTTTCCTATGAGGCTGTGTGGCCCGATGTTATCAAGGATTCATTCTCCAATTTCCACTTCTCATATTTCTTCCAAGATGATCCCTATTGTAGTAGGCCTATGTTGTTTATTATTTGAGGATCCTCGGTAGGATTCCATCACCCATTTTTACCAAGAGGATACCAAGTAGGATTCCTCCCAGTGTTGGACTTGACCAGACCTAACCTTAGTAGCATTATTTTAGTAGTATCTCTCATTGTTTGAAACATAGACCGTACCATGTGGCTTGCAGAGGGGTGAGTGCTTAGAGGAAGGTTCCAACCTATCATGTTTTGATATCCATTCTTTTGAGCTATGAGATTTTTTGTATCTTGAAACTTAATAAGGGAACAATCATTGAGTAATGCTTGGTTTAACAAGTTAGACATGCCTCAGGCATGGTCATCTACGTATGAGGTCACACAAACCACTCTTCTCTTGAGTGGTGGGTGACTTGGAACATCATCATCCGTGTAAATGGTTGTGTAGGTGATGTGATTTTGAGCCAGTTCATGCATGATCCATCTGGTAATAGGATGCATAGGTTGGACAGCATGTGAATAATACCCAAAATGTTTCATTTGTTCTCGTAAACTCAGAGTAGTATATGTTGACACATGAGGTACCCATCAAGTGTTAAATATTAAAATTCTCCGTCGAGTTTGGATTAATCATTCTCCTTTGAGCTGTTCTCTATGTTTTGGAGTTATCTATAGAGTAGAGTTACTTGAATGTTATGGAACCATGTTCATCCCACTAGTCGAGAGGAAATTATGGGACATGGGTTTTTTGACATGCCGATCAGTTGAATGTTGGATTTCATCCCAATTTATATGATATGGGGATATTGGTTAGTTGAACGACACTCTTGTGTTTATGTTGTTTTTGAAATAGAAAACTTGATAATGGTTGGTTATTATTATCAACATCTATAACATGCCTAGACAGGGAGTTTTATAATGGTTATGTGTAAATGTTTCTTTCCAGGAAGAAGGTTCACAATCAATGTCTATTTGGAAATGGTTGATCCTACTTAATTGTCTTTGATTCTTGCAAGTCTTTTTTTCATGTGGATTATTTATTAGCAGCATGAAATTGTTTGGTTGGTTGTGTGTGCAAACCTTGTGAGGAACCAATGCTCATAGATTGACCTTAGTTGTTAATCGTGATCTATCATAAGATTCGTTGGGATAAGAGAATTTTGGTCGGTTAAATGACAATGTTTTGGCAAGTGAATATGAGTTTCTTTTAGAAGGTTGACCAATAGTGGTTTAGCTATATTTTTCTTGTAATCCTTAAAATACACTTATCATGATCTTGATTCAAAGATTAGAATATAATGAATCATGATGTAATCCTAGATGAACTAATAAAGCATCAGTTATACACCTAACTATAGTCAAAATATATCGGTCTATTTTGTGATACTTTATGTGTTTTGAACTGATGTGTGGTTTTCAATGATTCTTGGTTAATCCGGAGTGATATTTGGGTTCCCATGTAAGAATACGATAAATGGACTCTGGATGACTTTTACTTTCATTGACCTGACCTCCAAGAGGATGCTGCTCTGGGTCTTGTTAGTGACCTTATGTGTAATTTTTCCCTTGTACCAAAGTCTCACTTGTAACGGGGAGTATGGTCCACCTTGGTGTGTTCCTTAGACTCTGGGTTTGTAAATCTGTGGTTATCTTGAACTTGTTGTCTCTCTTGGATGTGATGCTTAAAAAGAGGCATTGATTCAAGTGTGGTGGGGATGAATTATGATTTTGATCATTATTACTGCGTTGTGCCTTAGGAGAAGGTGTTTGTGTGTCTATTTATGTTACAATACATGTGTTTTGACAAGCCGATCGGTTTAATTTCAGATTTCATGCCAAGTGATATGACGTGGTGATCCTGGTTCATGGAATGACACTCGTGTGTTTGTGTTGGTTCTGAACTAACATGTTTGATAATGGATGGACTTTATTATTTTTAATCTCAGATAATCATTAGCAGGGAGTGTCATGTCAATATGTGTAAATTCTTATTTTTAGTTAAAAGGATCACAATCAAGGAACACTCAGAAATGGTAGAACCTACATAATTTCCTTTGAGGTTTACGAGTCCTATTTCATGTTGATGAATTCTTAGAAGCATGATGTTGTTTGGTTGGTTGTGTATGAAACACTTGAGAGGAATTGGTGATTATAGTTGGACCTTGATGGTTAAGCATGATAATTCATTGAATGCCCTGGGATAATGAAATTGTGGTCAGTTAAATAAAGATATGTCTTCAAGTGAGGTCGAGTTTCTTTCAGAAGGTCCACCAGTAGTGGTTGAGCTATCTTTTTCTAGAAATCCTTGAAATCGTCTTAGTGTTATCTTCCTTAAGAGATTATAATTTTCCCTATTGTTAAAACATCTTGAATTCACTAAGAGAGAATCAGTTATACAGATTTCTATAGTTGAGAGCTGTTGGTCTAGTTCATGATCCTTTATGTGTTTTTTACTGATGTGTGGTTTTCAATGAGGCTAAGTTAATCTTGAATGATATATGGGTTCCCGTGTAAGAATGACATGTATGGACCCTTGATGCCTAACACTTTATTTTACATGAATGCTAAGAGGATACCACTTTGGGTTTAACCAGTGATCTTATGTGGACTTTTGGCCATGTACTAAAGTCTCACTTGTAAAAGGGTGTGTGGACCACCTTGGTGAGTTCCTTGGACTCTATGTTGGTGAATATGATGTTATCTTGAACTTATTTTTGGGATCACATGTCATGATTAGAAATATGTAATGACTCTAGTGTGGTGGATCTGAATTATGATTTTCCTCGTTATGGGTGCGTAGTGACTTGGGAGAAGGCGTTGTGTTTATATTAAAATACACCAACCTCTGAAGTTGGGAATTTTTGAGATAACTGAGCCAGTGATGGTTTTACTAATTATACTTATTGTTCCACATATATAGTTTGAGTAAACCAGTTTAAACACTATGTTTGTTTTATGTGAGTATGGTGTGAAATTATATAATGTCTTTCGAGGGAATACTGCATGACCGATTCTGATGAGGTCGATCGGGGTTCGACCATTTTTTGTTCTGGGGCCGCTTATATGACCTCATTTGTATTCAGGCTCACCCTATTAAAGGAAATTAGGCCAGTAGCATTTCTGAGATGCTCTAGGGTGTTCTTTGTGTGGTTTTATGATATGGGTTTTTCATGGTAACAATGCCATCTGATTTGTTCTTTGAAAACTCACAAAAGTCACACATTACCTTTCGATCAAGGAAAATTTCAGAGTCGATGGTCATGTGAGGTTGTACATTCATGATATTTTATTACTACAAGGGGTTCCGAATTCTATAGTTTGAGATAGGGATGAATGGTTTACTTCTAGTTTCTATAAAGGGATATAAAGGGCATTGGGTACACAGGTGCTTCTGAGAATAGATTACCCACCAACAAAGATATCCAATCATAGCTCACAGTTCTGGTCCAGGAGGACATGATTTGATCATGCATCATATATTTTAGGGGTTATTTGGAGAAACACATACCCCTGGTTGAGTTTTCCTATAATGATTGATTTCAGGATACTTTTTTGATGGCACCATATGAGTATTTATATGGGAGACCATGACGATCACCCCTGTGTTGATTGTAGGTTGAAGAGGCAGCTATGCTGGGACCCTTTCTTTTCCAGGAGACCACTATATAGGTTCAGGTGACTCAGAGGTGGATGAATATAATGCAGTCATGTCAGAGATATTATGCTGATCACCGTAGATGACCTCTGGAGTCTAGTGTAGAGGATTGAGTCTTCTTGCATGTTCCACCGAGGTTGGGACATAGGAGAATCATGAAACAGATTAAGCTTTCACTGAGATATTTTAGGAAATTAGAGATTCTGGAGAGATTCAGATCAGTTTCATATTGGATTCAGTTATGTTAGAGGTACTGAGCCATGCATAAATTCTTTCCAATTATCTACCTTATGTCGCTATCACTCAGACCATTCTGAGTTTTTTCATCTTGAGGAGGTTCAGCTTAATGTTGATGAATCCTTGAGGGCCATCTGATATGTATAGTTGACAGGATCCCAAAGGTTATTTGAGGTTGGTTAGTTCCTCTAGTACCGATGATGTGGAAGCATGTCCGTTTATAGGACGAGTCCTGTGAGCGGGAGGCCGATGTACATGATTAGTGTCCAGAGTTGTTCTTAGAAAAATCTTGTCCACTCTTGGTAGAGAAATTTTGAGGCAAATTTCTTTAAGGGGGGAAGTTTGTAGGAACCCAGTTCATCCCTTGAGGTATGGATCTTTCCTTTTCCATTTTTTCTTAAGGTAATAGAGGAAAAAGAGGACAAGGGCTGGTGGTTGGCCTGTTACATGAAATAATATGGTGTTACAAACTGTGTCTTTTCTAGAACACACCATGTAATATGGGCACATTCCATGTACTTCTATGTAAATTCCTTGTAATGGTCTGAATTGGATCTTGACGGGTGCGATGTGTGTTTTCTGGTAGATGTCGTGTACTTTTTTTTGTTTAATTGTGTAGTAGCATCATTTTTGTAAAAACATATAGAACTCACCCCTCTTTGATGAAAAACATGCCCATGAAATCTAAGAATAGGGTGGCCTCCTGTTTCATCATCCTATATCAAATTCGAACATTGTCAGATGCATTGGATTCCCATCTGTAAGCTCTCGATTTCTCTTGATATGATCTTCATGATTTCTTTTCTCGACCTTGTTATCGAATCTTGTGCATTTATACTGATTTTATAGATCTACTTGATTCTAGGTTGACTTAGAGGCCAACACTGGAAAAGGATATTTGTATTAGCACGAGGTATGTTGTCTCATGCCTTCTCTTAAATTGTCAAGTTGATTATACGTAGAGTGTGTCGCACGTAAATTTGAAGGTGTCGCCTTAATTGATAATTGGCCTATGCTATTGCCTATTGATGTTCAGATAATTGAAAATTTGTTCTCATTCATGAATTAGGTTGTTTAAAATTAGGGCTACCCCATGGATGTGTTTCCCTTTGATGATTGTTTATGGACGTTTGTCCTGTGTTGCCTATTAGGTATACCTTATTTTCCATTTTTGGGATATTAAAAAAGTTTTTGATTATTAAATAGAATTGAAATTATGTAAAATTGTAATTGAGTTGATTAAGGGTTTTAGATTAGTGACTTCCCCCTTTTCCCCATGTTAAGTCTGTGCTTATTTAAGAATTTTGGAATGTTTTTCTACAATTTCTAACCATCCCATGTGAGTTTGGTTATGATAATGCCATGCGTTTTCCAAGATAAATCATAATCTTGGATTCAGTCTTCAATTATACTTGTTTTGATGGTATTTAGAGACATCTGATGTGATTACTTTTGTTCAAGGATCGCCAGGCCAGGCCGAATCCCAAGAATCATATATTTCAAGTTAGTTATATTTATAGTTAACATAAAATTAATATAAATGAAAAAAGTACTTATAAGACTATTTAATTTTGAGTACTTCCAAGTTTACTGCTTCCCCTATTGAACACTGCCTGTTATGTCTATTAAATGACATATTGGAACAAACCATTGGTGGTTGCCTATTGTAATTTACTCTCACACCCTTTGTAGGTCATGTTTTTGGGCCCAAAAAAATTATGTTGTTTCAGGTGTCGATAAGGGTAAAAACCCTTCTATAGGTACTTTATATGTTGTTTAGGAGAAGGAGAACATGGGACCTAGCTGAATCTTGTGGTGATTCTAAGTTTCTTTCACTCCTTTTGTACTTTGGGTACATGTATTATATATTACTATAGTGTATCTTGTTTTGGATGTTTTCGTAGAATATGTAACAGTAATCATCATATTTGGTATGATATGACATCTAATTATTTATATTATCAGTCTTCCACTGTTTATTTAAGTTGTATGGTATCACTCCTTCTAATAATGTTTTATCATTAGATATTTCTAGGTTATACTCCGCCAATGAGGGAATAGTTTCCCCACTATCACAGCTAGGACCTTGGTTCTTGTGGGTAGCCTCTAGCATTTGTAGAAATATGCTTATGTCCATGTGGTGAACTAGGCTCGATGCACTATGAGGTGGAATTAAGACCTGGGATGTTACATGTTCATTATATTAATTTGCAGCCTACTTTGACTCATCCTTATTTACAATTGAATCGTATTTACCTTATGATCAATTTCTTATACCTATTTTTGGTCTCAAAAACTTTCTTTCCCAGACTTTACCCTCACAAGATGGGGTATGACACTGCTTTCCATATAAGTCTTCAAAATATTCCATCTGTGTAATAGAATGATAAATTTTATTATAGGAAAACTCAACAAATGTAAGTTATTGATCCTAAATTCCCTATTAATACATTGAATAAGCTTGAATTATATCTTCAAAATTATAAATAAATCTCTAATTTTTTCCATCAGATTGAAGATTAAAGGCACTACTGAAATTTAATTTAGTACCCAAATTCTGGTCAGGTGTTTTCCAATAATTAGAGGTGAATCAGTGACTAGAATCAGATAAAAATGAAAGAGGGACTCAATGTAATTTAATTATCTATTTCAAATAATTTCATGAAATTTTATCCAAAGAAATATTATCTTGAATGGGAAACAAATGTGTATATATTGTTTATCGATCAACAATTACCCAAATTGCATTATTACCTTGAGAGGTATTTGGAATTCGAACCCTAAAATCCACATATTTTTTTTTTCCATTTCAACTTTGGAATTTTAAGAGGTAAAATCATCCCTTATTTAATTGTTATGTTTCTTTAACCTACTAGAAATATTAACATTTCATGGTAAAGTTGGGAATAACATTCTCATTTATTCCAATAGAAAATGTTCCTAAATGACTCTATTAATTTTTTTATATCTGCGATGAATAGAAAATAGAGAACTAGGAGCCTCACTAATAATTTATTTATTTAACTTGGGGTCAAATGATACACATTATTTTTTTATGAATCTCAAAAAAACTTTTTTTTCAACATTAAACTTTCAAATATTTACAATCTTGACTGATTGTACCTTTTCGTGTAAAACATTATCTTCTTTATCATATAGATTAATCCTATCTAACAAATATGATTTTATTAAAAGATGAGATAAAATTTGGGTGTTCCTAGATGAAATTTTTCTAAGAAATCTGACATCAATTTTAAAACCAATGGATAATTTTCTATATGTAGCATAGTTACTATAGCATTATCTTTTTTGACACAAAGCATCAACTACATTATTTTTTTTACCTAGATGGAAATGAATTATTAAGTCATAATCCTTTATAAATTATATCCATCTCCTCCATCTAATGTTCAACTCATTCCGAGTTAATATATTTTTTATATTGTTATGATAAAAATATATTTTACACTTTACTCAATATTTCTGATTTCTCCATGTTTTTAAATAAAGAAATATTTTCTCCAGTTTGCGGTCATGTGCAGGATGTGTTTTTTCTTTATGTTTTAATTTAAAGGAATAATAAGCAATTACCTGGTCATTCTCTATTAAAAAACCTATTCCCTTTCTTAAATAATCACCATAGACAAAAAATGTTACCATTTTTAAATGGTAGGGAAAAAATAGGATCATTTTCTAATCTTCTTTTCTATTCTTGGAAACACATACCACATTCCATTTTCTAGATGAATGTAATTCTTTTTCATGTCAACTTGGTTAGTGTGCTATATAACTGTGAAATATTTTCAAAAAACCTATGGTAATTCCCTTACAATCCATGAAAAATAAAAAACTTAGTAATATTTTTATGTATGGTCCTTCATTAATCACTTTAGTTTTATCAGGATCAATGATTATTCCATTTTTATTTATGATATGTTCGTTGAATGAAATATTATAAAATCAAAAATCACATTTACTAAATTTTTATTATTTCTTATTTTATTTTGATTTTTTCAAAACAATACTTATATATTTTTCTTTATCATTATAGAATTTAGAATAAACTAATCCATCCTTAGTAAATATAACCATAAATTTATCCAAATATTTACGAAGAACTCTATTCATAATATCCAAGAACATTGCCAAATCATTCATTAATCCAATGGTAATAACCCAAAAATAAAAATACCCAAACCTAGTATGGAGTGTTTTCTTAGGGGGGTTATCCTACTTCACCTAAATATTATTTTACATGGACTTAAGGTCACCTTCTAAAATTACTAATCTCCCTGGAGCCGGTCAAAAAAATTATCGATATGAGGAAACATAATTTTATTCTTAAAACTGATGTTATTCAACTCTCTATAATCAATGAATACCTCGTGGAATCATCTTATTTTTTATCAAATAAAACAAGATCACCCTATGGTGAAGTTATAAAATGAATGAAACCATTATCAAGTAACTACTAAAAATATTTTTACAATTACATAATTTTAACTTGATTCATTAGATAAAGGGTTTTTGAAATTAACTTAGCATTATGAGATAAGTTAATAGTAAAATCAACTTACCGACTAGGTATAATACTTGGTAAATCATCAAGAAAAATTTTCTCAGTATTCTTTTACTACCAGCACATTATTAATCTAAATAGTCCCCATTTTTTAACAATATGATCAAGATAAATTTTATTCTGACTTTTAGTAGTTTCTCAGCTTTTTAATATATTATTAAAAGTAAGAAATGATTCTTATATAAAAACTAAAACAAATTTAGGAAAATTAATTAATTTGATCGAAAATATATCTTATAATGCTAAATTAAAAGCTAATCCATACCCAAAATAACATCAAATTCTATAACGTGAAAGAAAACAAGGTTTTTAGAGAAAAACATTCCATGGTTGATAACATAAAGATATTTTTAAATTCCTTTTTCCTTAATACTGACCTTGGGGTTTCTAAAAAAAGTAAAAACATCATCTATTAAGGTGAAATATTCATCTTACTAGAATATTAATCATTTCAATCATAGGAAATATGTCCAAACATACCACATTAGAATCACTTCCTGAATTTCATCAGACTTTCCCTAAGGTTCCTTTTACTTCACCTATCAAAAAATAAAAACTTGATTGTCTTACTTTCACGTTTTTTTAAATGGATCACTCCCATTTTTTACATATTAAAATCGTTTTGTAATTTTTTTATAATACACTTGATCATCGGAATACTCCAGTTCCACCCACTCGGAATATAGAAAAAGGATTCTATAAATTTTAAATTTGTGAGAGGCCAAATCTCTTCAGTATCTTGGATTTAATCCAGATTAAAACAGATTAATTTCTCTACCAATATCCCTAAAACAATTTAGTGCATAAATTTCCAAACTAGTGAAGTTTGATTCATTCACAACCGTTGAATATTAATCATTTTTCATCAATTAGAAGAACAACCTTTCCATCTTATGTTCAAAAACCATAAGAAAATACTTCTCAATGAAAATATTCTTAAATATATCCAATTATATGGTATCAATATATTTTATTTCTCAAGTATTATTAATCATTGACCACAATTGACTGAATTAACCTTCAAAATGGTAAATATCAAGAGTTTCCTATAAAAATAAAAATAAAACATTTCTTAAAATATGTTTTCTAGATCTTTAATCCATCCATCAAAAACCACACAGTCAAAAGATCCATTGAATTATAGAGGGTATTGTCAGATAAAATGATACACTATCGACATGTTCCTGTATAATAGATCATGTTTATCTATAGAATAGATGCCACCCCCATTTATAGGTTGTGTCCACTAATTCATCACGTCAAAAAACACATCAATTTTTATTACAACCATTCTAGGTTGCAGATTTGGATGGATATTGTCCACTTTGCGCCTTCATATTTCATCTTCCTTATTTCCTATATAGAAAACCATTCTGAATAGGCATAATTTAGATCAATCAATATAGTAATATTTAAATTATATATCATAATGAGCATAAATTAGAATCTCTTAAGGGTATTTACATTCACTACCTTAACTTCTAAAATTAAATGATCCTTTACACTGATATCAATTATAAGGACCCAAAATTATACATTACAAAATCTTTTTTTAGTTCAATAATTCACTTTATTAGATTTTGAGAATATTTATAGATAGATTTTTATAGAATTATGTCATCACCCTTATGTAAATTAACACTAAATCACAATTTGGAAACCTGTATCCATTATCAATTTTCTCATAATTAAAAACCTTTTTGATATAAAAAGATTCTTGTCATGAAATATCTTCAATATTTTCATCTTGGCCTTATCCTTAAAACCATGTAAAAACATTTACAAATTTGAGATGAGAAAAAAAATCAGTATTAGGGGTATATAAATATAAATAAAGAATCATGTTAGTTGATTAATACACAAAATAAATACCATTTCTCAAAATAAACATTGAGATATGAAATAAAAATTTTCATACCCAAGAAATAATATTATATACCCAAATCATTTAATAAAATATTTCATAAGAAATATTAAATTAAAAAATAAAACTCATAAAGGTTTCTTTGAAAAAAGGAATAAAATGAAAACATTTTTCACAAATTTATACATACAACCCCTAATAAGTAGATTTAAAAACCCTTTAAATATAATCTTATCAAAATAGCATGTGAAATCATAAAATTTCGAGGAAAATCCATAGAAAGGATAAATAAAGCATGTAGGTAAATCCTTAAATCATTTTTATATCACTATTATAATTACCATTACAAATGGAATAATCTACATGGTAAATTTTAATAATATGTAGTGATAAACCTAATAGTATAACTATATCTCCTTACTTAATTCATTAGAGTTATATATATGGGTCACCTATCCTTAGTTGATAACAAAATCACCCTTAATTGGTTTATAATTGAACCAGTTTTCATCATAAGGAATTCCAAAGAACAATAACTAAATCATCAGACATGAAATATTTCATTTCCATCATCATAGTTATAAAAACACTCTTTGAATCCACATGGAAAACATTTTTGGTCATCGAAATATCTAGTCCATCTGAAACCCTTTTTGAGAATACCAAGATCAAAGGGAAATAATATATTTATTTTAATAAAGCATTAAATATTGTAATGGATTCAAGAAATAAAATTATTGTTATGGAAGTGGGAAAAAGTGTTTTTTTATAACTTAAAATAGAATATTAACTTTTCCTTTTAATCAAAATGGTCCATTTAAAATACAAGGAAAAATTATTCCTGTTGGAAATCATTGAAATATAGCAAAAGTGACATAAAATATCATTTATAATTATATTATTTCCATATAAATACATCCATAATCTAATTATAATAATATTTACCTGGAATAAATTATTTATAAAATAAACTATTCAAACATTTAAGATGAGGTTTTTAATGTAAAGTGGCTCTTACCTGTGTCTGACTCATTACATGCATTCTTTATCTCCCAAGATAAAAAAATGAGTTAAATAAGTAATTTCATAAGTATATTTTTACTTTATTATCTATTTTATTTTTTTTATTAACATGTTATATATATATAATTAATTAATTATTTTCTAATTTTATTTTTTGATGATATTCAGTTCATATGTCCAAAATGACATTAGTAGGATTATTATGGTCAATGTGGTCATTATTACATGTTATATAGAATAATAATAATTAATTTTTTTATCAATTTTATATATTAATTAAACTTTTATAACTACATTTTAAATATTATTATGGAAAATGAATTATGTTCCAATCATGGAGATGGTTGGTTGTACATACACATAAGTAACGTTTCCATTTTTGAAAGAGAAAGATGAAAAGATGTGAAGTTTCATTTTATCTTTCCATAATTATGATTATACCATAAACAACACATGTTTAATTTAAATTCCCTTATATATATCATCCTTGTGATGTGGTCATGAAAAATGAATCACATTAATTTATGGAGGTGGTAATCCACACATACACACGAACGATGCTATAATTTTTAAGGGACAGAAATGTAAGAAATTAGACGATATATTATATTTATAGAATAATAAATATGTAATGAATAATATATATATATATATATATGTGTGTGTGTGTGTGTATAGACATTATAGTCATCATTATAATCATCCATGAGAGGCGGTGATTGAAAATGAATTATATTGGTTCATGAGGGGGTATTCCACATTACACATGAAATATGGATTCATTTACAATTTTATGGAATAGGATATGGATATAGGTTATTAAATTAAAAAAAATAATATATTAATATATGGAATATAATTATTTGATTATTTTACCATGGTTAAATAATATTTGAAATATGTAGAAGAATAAATAAAATGAAAATGCCTGGTTAACTATTATACCTCTTCTTTGAAAAAAATCTTTAGGTTTATAACAAAAGCTGTATAAAACTAGGGATTTAAAACTATTATAAGGGATTTACAAAATGGATTTGGGTAGTGATTATATAAATCAAAATTATATTGAAGTGTGTATAGGATAAGAGAGGTGTGTCTTTTCATAACTTCAAGAGAGGACATTATTTGAATTTTGAAAAATATTAAAATATATTAATTTTTTATACTTTCCAGGTGGATTTAAAATTTTCCATTTATGAATATTAGATGATATAGGGTAGAAATATGTCTATAAAATATAATTTATTAATTTTTATTGGTCATTCTAAAGCTTATATCTCTAGTTTAACCTCTACTGATATACATGCTTTAACCTTAACTGTGGTGATATATTTTTACTACTTTTTAAATTCATTATGACCAAAAATTAAGTTGAACTTATTAGCTAATATTAATAATTCTAATTAATAAAATTTAATACATTTTATCTAATTAAATTCATATAATATATATAATTTATTTTAAAATTAAACCTACAAAATGTGAATAAAAATAGTTTTTCAAATAAATTCCTCTTTTAGTATAAAAATGTTTTTCTACCAAATTATTGAATAACTTTCATGAAAATAAAACTTATTTGATTATTTTTAATGAAAATGAAATAATTTAATTTGAAAAATGATTCAAAATAGATTCTTTTTTTCAATACATGAAAATAAAAGACAAATTTCAAGGAAAATTAATATTTTCACTTTTCATAAAAAAATAAAACTTTTCAGAAAATTATCAAAAAATCATCCTAATATTTTTTACATGATAAATTAAAAAATAATAAATTTTTAAAATTAAAATTATATAATTTTTTAAAAAATATTTTAAATAAAATTGTATAGTAAATGGAATCCCAATTCGGTTAGAAATAAAGTTTTTTATTTTTTTTGAAAAAATCAAATAATATTATTATAATGAATATAGATATATTAAATATAATTAATGAATATTAATAACAAATGAAAATTATTTATATTAATTATTCCTATATTGTTATTCGAAGAACCACTAAATATGTCCATTACATCGTAGAACCCCAACCACACCGCAACCACAACCTGTACGATGAAAAACAAGCACCATGAATTCTATTCCACATTCAAAACATCTCAAGACTATTGGGAGTGTATTTTATCAATAATAGTCAATAATTTATGATGATTTTATCACTCAAAAATACCGTTTTATGTTTTCTAAAGATTTTTTCTAGAGTGAGTTTTCAGGAATTTATATTCTAGTTAAATGAATTTAACATTACATGAAATACACTGGAAACACTGTTTCAGACCATACCTTTGGTAAATTAATGTATGGTTCATTATCCCTCAGTTACGCTAATAAGATTAACACTTGCATATGGTATCAACCCTATGTTATACTAAACAGATTATGTTTAGATCAACATCCTTAAGTTTAGAGTATTGTTAAGCATATATATCAACAACCCTACATTGTAAGTTTGTATTACTATTCATTAACCCTACATTCGGGAATTTGAATGTATGGTTAATCAATGCAACATTCGGGATATTATTCTAAAAAGGTAAACATATCAATTATCATCCATACCCCAATATTATTCACTATGCTATGCGAAGGACACCTACACTACGCAATAATAACCTACGATATATGAATAAAAACTATGCTATGCATTTGAATCCTATGTTGTGTTTACAATAGTGAAGTTTTTAAGTAGCATTTTCAATCTGAGATTTATGCAATGATAAAGTCAAAATTGAAGACCGATTTAAGGATCATTATAACTGATTCAAAGAACAATGTTCATCGGATAAAATCACTCATGTTCCTAAGGGATGTTACGACTCCCCAGCTTAATTGGAATTTGAATTTCCATGATCAATCAGTCTATTATTTTGGATCTAGAATACAAAAGAATTATATCTATTCTATATATTCCATCAATGTATCTCTTAAAAAATAACGTGGTAGGAAATTCACTTATGGGACTGCATTATTGAAATTATCTTTTATAGTTCTACTACATCGAACGAACAAATATATGATATTTTCAAAATGTGATAAACTTTAAAAGATCTATATATTTCAACCTCTATTTACGACTAATTTTTAGTTAATATCTTATTGAAGATCAATATGCAACAAGGATTTATTTATACTATTTCATTCTTGAAGATGTTATTTTTTGGAGAAGAATATGAATCGTTTGTCAGCTGCTGCTGCCGAAACTATGAAGAACAACCCAAATCAACAAATCAAAATCTTTGGATTTATTGGAGTTTCATACTCATTTGTGGTGGAGTATCTGCTTCTCAATCTAATATTTGGATAACCAGTTCTATACTAAAGAACCAAAAGGATTTGTTATTGGCCTTGTTATAAAGGTGTCAAATTCATGCACTAATTTATAGATTTATGATCTTATGACAAGAGGACTATTGTAGTAAAATTTATGAAGCTCATAGAGAGAGTGACTGGTATCATGGACCTAGGGATATTTATGCCCCACACCACTACGAAAAGTTGTGTTCTTTATTTCTATTTTACCTGCTACTCATTTTCATATAGAAGAAGGAACTGTATATCCATGTTAATCACAGTGGGGGTCAAAAGCTAGAATTGTTGAAGATTATTGAAAAGATTCAATTCTACCTCCTCTTGTGTTACTTTGTATATTCTATAATAATAATTGGTATCAAAGGGTAGATTTTGGATAAAGCTATAGTAAGGTAAAAAGTATAAGGTCTATACAAATATGGAAATATATGATCCAAGAGAAGGAATGTCAATGGTACGTGCTCTGTAATTTAATGTTGAAAATTAAGGATGATGGAAATCACGAATGACTATCTATATGAAAAATATTGGATTCAAAGTATTCTAAAAAATCATTACACCTTATAATATTCCTAAGAAACTAGAAACTTGGACTGCTAAAATAGAAACCGAGTTTGATATCAATTATAAAGTGATGAATGATATTATTTTTGTTCTTGGAACGGATGAATTTAATTTTGTATAATAATGTCCAAATTCCTATGAGATGTGGAAAACAATTGTGGTACCTCATAAAGGAACGAATAATGCAAAAAAGAAGATATAATCTACTGATATGAAAAATTTCGACACATTTAGAATGATTTGTGGTGAAAACATCACTTAGATTAATGTAAGGCTTAAAAAATTGTCAACAATATTATAGCCTTATGTGAACCCATAAAACAATTTGATACATTTTTGGAAGTAATAATATTTATATGGAATGGAATATCTGTTTCTATTCTCTAATCATCATGTGTCATAGATTTGACAATGAAATAATTAATTGGGACACTTATGATATATGAAGATGAGATGAAAACTAGATCTAAAGATCATAAAATTATAGTAAATAAGGAAAATACTTCTCAGAAGGTGAAATATCATAATTATAATATAAGAATAAAGTAATAAGTCAAAGAAGAAAAAAAATTTGGATTCCTCAGATTTGGAAATGGAATTGGCTCCGAAAGACAAAAACTTCATGAAATTTTACAAGAGAACATATGATTTATAAAATATTTTCAAAAGGATGAAAAATTACGAAGGGAAGTGTGGTGCTATGAATGAAAGAAATTGGGTCATATCAGACTTGATTGTCATCAACTAAAATATGAAAGAAAAAGGACAGAAAAGAGATATCAAAGGAATGATTATTTTTAACCAGAAGTAAAAAAGAGAAATGAATTCTATATGGACTATATATGAATATTCCAAAAACTCTTCAATATATGATTCAGAAAAGAGAAGAAAAATCTAAAAGAAACATGTGATTTATGGAAGAAGAGGAAAATGAACCACGTCATAGAAAAATAAAGACCATATGGTACATGGATAGTGGATGTCCCTAGAATATGAATGGATACTCAAAAAACTTTAATGCACTAACTCAAATGGATAGAGGACTAGTTAATTTTTGTGATAATATGAAAGGAAATTTTTTTGGAGTTTAAACTGTTTGAGATCCAAAGGCTATCTCAATAAACAATGGATTGTATGTGAAAGGGTTAAAACAAAATATTAAAAGTATCTCTATACTATGTGATGATGGATTATGTGTTTATTTTTCTAACAATTCCTTCTTTGTGTTTAAAGATATGTTTCTTAAATTTCTAGCACCTAGAACTGATAATGTTTATATATTGGATTTAATTTCCCCATGTGAACAAAAAGAGAACTGTTTACCTTTTAAGACAAATGAATCATGGATTTAGAATACAATACCTGGACCCTGTAATATATATACTTTTCATAAATTATTTAATAAATAATTTTTATATTATTTTCCTAGTCTTAAGTTTGACAATGATTGATTCTGTGATGGATTAAAAATTTCCATGGAGAAAAAATATTCTTTCAAATCTATTAACAAAATTTCTACGTCTGAACCTTTATAAATTATCCATATATTTTTTTTTCACTATCCAGATTAGCATGTTTGGATTTTAAATTATATGTTTATTCTTTAGTAGATGGTTATTCTAGATATACTTGAATCTATTTCCAAAATCATAAAGGTAAAGTATTCTCTATTTTTGAATGTTTTTATAAAATGGATCAAAATGGTAATGTTTTTAAAATAATTTCATTGAGAACTGATCATGGTGGAGAATTTGAGAATCAATAATTCAATTATTTTTTAAAAAATATATATATGAAAAACAACTTATCTACACCAAGAACACCTTAACAAAATGGAATTATTGAAAGAATAAATAGAACTATTCAATAAATGGAAATGACTATGATGAATGCGTACAATCGTTTTACCTATCTCTGGGTATAATCCATAAGAATATCCCACTATATCATAAATCGAGTTTTAATACAAACTATTTTAAAAAATAAACCCTATGAAATTTGGAATAACAGAAAACCTAAAGTAAATTACATTAATGGTTTTGGATACAAGGTTTATATCTTGAATACTTAGGAACACCTTTGTATGATAGA
This sequence comes from Viscum album, assembly GCA_963277665.1. Taxonomy (NCBI): domain Eukaryota; kingdom Viridiplantae; phylum Streptophyta; class Magnoliopsida; order Santalales; family Viscaceae; genus Viscum; species Viscum album. Next base: position 607,684,603 of record OY728123.1, on the reverse strand, counting down.
TCAGATTGATGATGAAGGAATATTTTTGGGATATTGTGCTACCTCTAAAGGTTATATAGTGTTTAATAAAAAGGTAAGGATTTTTGAAGAATCATTTCATGTGAAGTTGATGAAACTGTGCCTTTTATTAGAGTGAAATATCTAACTGATGAAGTTACTGAATCTTTTGAAAACATGATACTTGAAACCCCTAAAAATTATTTTGAAAATCATATTAATAAAGTTCAGTCAATTTCATAAGAACACGATACTGAAGATCCTAAAAGTGAGTTACCTAGATAGTATATAACTTTTAAGAACTATCCTTTAGAAAATGTTATAGGAAACCAAGACACAAGAATTAAAACTTGAATAAATGTAGTAAAACGAGAATAATTTTCTCCCTTTATATATAATTTTGAACCTAAGACTATTGAAGAGGCCTTAGAATATGAGTGTTGGATGACAAAAGTATAGGAAGAGCTAAACCAATTCAAAACGAATGATGTTTGGGAAATAATATAAAGACCAATGAATTATCCAATTATATGAACTATGTGGGTTATTAGAAATAAATATGATGATAAAAGGATAATAACCAGAAATAAATTTATATTAGTAGCTAAGTGATATAATCAGGAAGAAGGTATAGATTATGATGATACCTTTCCCCTTGTAGCTAGATTTGAATCCATTAGAATCTTTTTAGCTTATGCATATCATATGAATATTAAATTATATCATATGGATGTAAAATATTCCATTTCAAAAGGTTTTTTAATAAAGGTTGTTTAAGTTAAATAATACCATCATTTTAAAAACTATTGGTTCTAAAATTTTATTAGTTAAAATTTATGTTGATGATGTTATTTTTGGTTAAAATAATAAAATTCTTTGTAATGGTTTTCTCAAAATTAGAGAAAAATGAATTTGAAATGAGTGTGATGGGAGAATTGAATTTTTTTTGGATTTTAGATTTATCCAAAATATTATAGAAATGTTTTAAATCAATACAAACATTTTATTGATTTACTAAAAAACTTTGGACATGAAAAAAACAATACCTAAACAACTAACATGTGTACAAATATAAATCATGATTTAGATGAAGCTGGAAAAAAAGTAAAAAACAAGTTATATAGAGGTATAATTGGTAGTTTTTTGCACCATTATGCTATAATACTAGACATATTGTTATCTATTTGTTTTTGTGCTATATTTCAACCAAATACAAAATAATACTATCTTATTACTGTTAAAATAATTTTTAGATATTTCAAAGGAACTATTTTTCAATATCTTCATTAAACCAAAAGATTTTATTTTAATTTAATTTGATATTAAGATGTTGACTTTGGAGGTTTTATATTATATAGAAAAATAACCTCAAGAACCTATCACTTTTTAAAAAATAATTATTTTCATGGTCTAATAAGAAACAACTCTCAGTTTCCCTATTAACCACGGAAGCAGAATATGTGTTTGCTGGTTGTTTCTATGCACTTGTTTTTTGTTTGAAAATACCCTACTAGAATTTGGTATAAATTTTAATAGTATACCTATTTAATGTGATAATACTAGTGCTATAAATATTTCATAAAATCATATATGTCATTCTAGGACTAAGCATAAAGATATAAGGCATCATTTTCTAAGTTGTTGTGTCCATAAAAAAGATATAACTTTATAATGTATTAATACAGAATATCAATTAGCTGATCTTTTCACTACACCAATTTAAAGGGAATGTTTTTATTTTATTAATAGGGAGTTTGGAATACTTAATTTTAATTAAATGTTTTTAATTTATTTTTAGTCTCAATGTTTTTGTTTTAGTAAAAATTATTTAATATATTTAATTTATTTAAATTGTTTTTACCCAATTACAGTTTATTTGTTTTGAAAAATGTTCATTTTTATTATTTTATTTTTATTTTCAAAATAAAAAATTAATCGATACATTCTCAATTGGAGCGATAAAATAATTTTCCTTCTCCTGCTCTATTTATCATCTCATATACATCCTTTTGGGTTACTGAGCTTTTGTTGATTCCCATTTAAAAAAAACCCTAAACCTTCAATACCTTTAAACTCGAAAACTTCAATGATGAAAATCTCTTAATGATATGAAGATGCTGAGTGGGATGTGGCTCCTTATATATCTAGGAAAGCTCAAAAAGATTTCCAAGGAAAGGCAATTGACTTCAATTGTTTAGATTTTATAAATATTTCACTCAAGGAAATAATATGATTTCAAGGTCATGATTATGATTTTGGATAAGAAAACATGCCTGTATTATATGACATTTTTTAAAAGTAATTTTGTATAATTGATTTGTTCAGTCTCAGATTAGATGAAGATACTATTGTCTCTAAGATTTAGGATTATTAATTTCATTTCTCTTATATTGAAATTTTTATGTTGTTACGTTGTCCTCATGAGGGGGTGTTTTAGTTTAATTTAATGAGCATAGTTAATATAAAACATTTTTCAGAGTACATTATGTTTTTTTGTTGGGAATGACAACTATCAAGAAATAAATGACGAAAGTGATTACTCTGGAAAATCTAGTAATGCTGAAGTTAATACAATATTGGATTTTCCAAGGATTGGTGAGCTAGTGAAAGTCCTATATCCTATCATGTATGCCATTTTTTTATATCTGAACTATGTAAAGTTCAATTTCTATCAATTTATGATAAGTTATCTAAGCCATTTCTACAATAGGGACTCCAATAGTGGATATTATCTCTATGGAAGGGTTATTTACTTTTTTTGTGAAGAAAAGAAAAAATTATCAATATGTTTTCTGGTAAATAATTTCATCAGAGAAACATATTAAATGTTGGAACTATTAGGAGGTTATGATTTTTTGTTCAATTCATGAAATAGTATCTTTCAAGTTGGTGTAGAACAATAGAAAAGGATTATGACAAATGATTAGGGGGAGAAAAGAATGATTCCTTCAGTTGGTTCTATCAGAAAGAGACCTCATGAAGAGGAAAATTCTAGGACAGAAGAAACTCTAGTATAGATAAGAAGGATTATAGATGAAATTACTAAGACTATGGATGAATCACTTAGATAAGATATGCATATGGCTCCATTGGTTGAGCATGTTGAACAAGGGGATCACAGTCAAGAACATCAAATAGAATATGTCCCTGATCCTACAACTCAATCTCTTATTGTTCATGATTTTGAAGCTTCCAAAGGATTTGCCTTAAGAGACAAATCACTTGGTAATTAAGAGCCATGTTTGGTCTTGGTAGAACTTAACAACAAATAAGACATCCCTTATCCTTAAACTCAATATCATGAATCTTATGATTCTCATGTTGAAGCCGTAGTTATAAAGTTACGTGTATTGGTGGCTCTGAAGTTGTTTTATAGATAAAAATTGGAATATGATATTTTTTTTTCAATATTTCAAAGGTTATACATTGCTGAGATCAATGTTTGATTCTCAAAATCTCCATCTATAAAAATCCAATTAAAATATTATTTCTGTTGGAGACCATTAAGAGTTTATCATCAAATTGTCTAGAGTTTTTAATTTTTTGAAAGATTAATCTATTAAGAATTCATATTTTTATTAGTTGAAGATGATGAGAGAGATATAATTTCTATATCTTTGGGAAATAAACCAAGAATGAACCTCTTCTCAATAGACACCACCATACATGATCAGAATATTTGAAGCAATTATTTCAGTACTGACTGATTTCAAGGATGGGTTGCACACACTTCAGTGTGATAAAACTCCTTTTGGTGTTATATTATAAAATCAAAGGCATATGGTAATTAAAATAACATCAAATGAATCTTGGTTGGGATTAGTACTTAGTCATGTTAATGATACATTGACTTTAGTCATTCAGCCATAGGAAGCAATGAATGGGTTTATAAAGGATAATTTGTTTGATAATGTGAAGACTTGTTAAGATTTGAAGAAGCTTCTTCAATAGTGGTTAGAAGTGTTCAAAAACCATTTTTAGATATTACTAATGAATCTCAGTAATTTTAATGGTGATATTCAAGCCATTACTCATCTCACTTCACCCTCTACTTCTAGAGATTCTAATCGTAGCCCCTCATTTTGATGAAAAGATTTCATTGGTTATGGATTGTAATCTATTTTAAAAACATTTTAAATTAAATTTTGTTTATTATTTTTTAGTTTTATTTTATTATATTTAAGTTCAATACTTAACTTCCAATCCCAAATTTATTTCTCTTATCTGGTTTCACAAACTATTCATTCAACAGTTTAGTGCTACCTTAATTGTGGTTTGAATAATTTATTCTTTAAAAAAATCCTTTCGATATCAAAAATTTGGGGAGAATATTTTTAATAATGGGGAATAATATTTTTACGTTCAGGGGAGAATATTTGTAAGATAAGGGAGAATATCTATTAAGAATATCATTGTGGGAGAATATTTTCAAATCAAAAACATTTCCTTAGTGAAAATTATTAATTTACTAGTATGAATTTTCATTTATTAAAATCTGAATTTGTAATAGAAATATTATATATATATATAAATATTTTTATATTTAAAAATACTATATTTTCTTTAAATTTTGTTATGGATTATGTTATGGGTTTTGGGATCATCCAAAATGGGGAGAATGTTGGGCTTGTATTGTCTCAACAATACTCAATAGTTTTTGAGGATTTTGATAATCACAAATAAACTTGATTGTTTTATAATTATGTTTAATTGAGTGAGTTTCATTTATTTATATAGTAGTTAAATGAATTTAACTTTTGAATAATTACTCTGGAAACATTATTTCAAACCCTACATTCAGTAAATGAACGTATGGTTTATTATTCCTACAGTATGCTAAAATGATTAATGATTTTGTATGGTACCAAACCTATGTTTCACTAAGCAGTTTTCATTTGGATCTACATCTTTATGTTCATAGGATTGATATTAATATGGATCAATAACCCAACATCGGATATTGGTATTACTATTCATCAACCCTATGTTTGGGAATTTGAAAGTATGGTTAATCAATTCTATGTTCAATATATTATGATAAAAATGTGAATGATTGGAATATCATACCTACACTACTTTTCTACCCTATTATATACAAAGGAACCCTACACTATGAAAGGGAACCCTATAGTACGTGAGTGGACCCTACACTACACAGTTTAATCTTACATTGTGTATACAATGGAAAAGTTTTTAAAACATGTTTTCAGTATAAGATTGATACAATAATTGATTTATAATTGAAGAATGATTCAAGGATCGTTATGATTGTTTCAAAGAACCAGGTTCATCAAAGAAAATCCCTCTTGTTCCTAAGGGATGTTATGACTCCGGTGGTCAATTAGAATTTGAATTTCCACAATCAATCAGGCTATTATTTTGGATCTTGAATACTGAAGAAAGCTATCTGTTCTATATATTCCTTCAGAGCATCTCTTCAAAAATATGTGTGTGATAAGTGATTAGAAACTATGAATGCATAATTAAAATTAACATTTCTAGTTCTACTGCAATGAACATCCAAATCATGATTATTTTCAAAAGAGGCTATAATTTTAAAGTTCTACATATTCCAAACTCGAGTTACTAAGGTTGTTTAGTTTCTATATTATTGAAGATCAATTTGTAACAAGGATCAATTAAAACTGTTTCATTCATGAAGATATTATTTTCAAAAGAATAAAAACCATATACTATCAGTTTTGACTGCTACAAATGTGAAGAATAACCCAAATAAATAAAATCAAACTCTTTTGAATTATTGGTGTTTCTACTGATCATTCTCAGTTGTGGTGGAGTATTAGTATCTTGATATAAGCTGTGAATAACCAATTATCTATTATGTAACCATAATTATTTTTATTAGTCTTTTTTAAAGGTTCTAACAACATACACTCAGTTGTAGATTTATGTTCTTGTGATATGAGGACCATTCTAGTGAAATTTACCATGCTCACAGATAGAGTGAATGATAGAGTGGACTAGAGGATATTTTTGATCTGAACAACTAAAAATTTATGTTCTTTATTTCTATTTTATCCTATTCTCATTTTCATATAGAATAAATATCTTCTTATCCCGATAAATCATAGTGGGTGTCAAAATCTATAATTATGGAAGATTTTTGAAAAGACCCAATTCAACCCCTCTTATGTTACTTTGTATGTTACAACATAAAAAAGAAATACTTATGACCAACCAAATAAAACTAAAACCAACCTGAAACATTAGGAATATGATAGTTATTACTATATTATGGTTAAAAATAAGAACAAGTTGTACCAGAAATAAATTCAGCGATGTCAAACCGTATGTGTTGTTTTTTGTTTAATGATGCATAATTCAATGGAATTATTGATGGAAATGTAGTTAATGGAGCTGGTTTATAGATTTTCATAGATTTTTCCATTAGTGGTGGTATTTTTATCCGTATTAACATGATGTTGATTTCAACTATTTCAGTTATTCATGGTTGGTCATTATCATTAGATATTGACCATTATACTCTGCCTTGTTTACTAGCTTTGTTTTATGTTTAAATTTTTGTATATTTACCATTTTCATATATATATGTTATTTTATTATAGATTATAAAAAAATGGGTTTGGATTATAATATTCCTTTTACTGGATATGTTTGGTTTTATATAGGGTTATAGGATATTTTCTCACAAATGTGTGATATGCCTTGTCAGTGCTTGTTATCATACCTTGACCAAATTGGGATTGTCTTGGGGAGGAAAACACAACTCTCAACCAGCCTTTTTGGGATAATTGTGCATATGATCATTTAAAACTCATATACTTTTTCAGAATATATATAACTAAAACCCCATTTTAACACACACACACACACCATTCAATAATATCCAATAAATTTTATTAAAAACAATTCATAAAATCAAACCTTTCCCTAGGGTATTCTCATAATTTTTTCCATATACCATATTATTTAACAAAACCAAGGTTTCTGATAAATATACTTAATAAAATCATTAATCTTATAATAAAAAAATGTATAATGGGATTTTTCAAACTAATTGAATGTATCAAATCCACCTACCAAATCAGCTTCGTAGAATTACCAAAAAAATTCTAAAATACAAAACACTGAACTTTTAGGGAGATGTATGGGGAATATTTATTTGTATGATTTTGACTTTTTTTGAGTAATTTTCATTTATGTTTTACCTTGGGATGTGTTTGGGTGAAAAACTGAGAAAAATAGATGAGAGTGGGTAGTGAATGATTGATGCATGGTTAGAGAAAACCGTACGCCCAAGCCCAAGAAACCATGCGAACCCAAACAGAGGGGAACCACATGGCTAGCACAAAGTTTATCAAACTATGTTCCCAAAAAATAGAAATCATGCACCACCTAGAATAGGCCCACAGTAATGGTGCACGGTTTGGGAAACTATGCACCCCTACCCAACAAACTATGCACACAGTTTTTAGTAACACGAATTTTTAAAAAAAAATACCTGACCCCCCTAATCAAACCAAAATCATTCCCCACTCATCACCTAAAAATTAATCATTATTTTGGAGGCTGCCATATGGATTCCAAAGGCTTATCACCTTATTTCTTTACAAACTAATGTCTGTATTGTAGATATGCAACACCATCGATAAGTGAATCTTATACTGATTGGTTTTTAATATCTTCTCTATTCATCAATGTTCTTTTGGAAGGAATTTATCCTTCATTTTGCAGGATCTAGATACAGGGTTATTATTTATTTATTTTTTTCACCCTGGATCTAGTTTTGGAATCAATATCCCGTTATTCATTACCGTTCTACTAAAAATTAGGGATTTCCATTAGGAAACCATTTGTCAATGAGTTTAGGTAGGTTCTCTGTTATTCAAATCCCATTGCCATGATTTTTGTTATGTGTATATAATTGTAGAATTGATTGGGTTTTTTAGAAATTTAATTTCCTAATTGAATTAATTAATTTGGTAAATTAAATAAATAAAGGATGATGGCATTAAGAAGAATTAATTTTTGAATTGATTATCAAAATATTTAAATTATGGTATTCAGAGAATAATTAATTGTTGAATTAATTATTAGAATATTTAATTATTAATTGGTGAAAATTATTTATTTAATTATTTATTGAAATATTGAAATTTTGGGATTTGGGGAATAATTAATTATTGAGTTAGTTATTGGGATATTGAATTATCAATTGGAATAATTAATTGTTGAATTAATTATTACAATATTGAATTGTGAAGGGGAATAATTAATTGTTGAATTAATTAAGGGTTATTGATATTGTTATATATGAATAATTAATTGTTTAATTATTTATTGTATGTTGAGATTGTGATATATGAATAATTTATCATTGAATTAACTATTAGTGTTGATATTGTGAATTGAATAATTAATTGTTGAATTAATAAATGGAAATAATGTGATTAATTAATTTTGAATTAATTAATTGAATTAATGTTATTAATTAATTATTGAATTAATTAATGACATGATGGGTTTATTCACTTGTTGAATTCAATTAATTAATTAGAGAATAAATTAAGGTGATGATCATGTGTGGGATATGATCTACCAAATCAAAATCCCCTAGTGTGATAAGGATTGATTAAAATAACAATGATACTCTTATGTGATAATTGTGTGTAGGAAAATGTATTCTCTATTAAAATCCCATAGTGCAAATGAAAATGATGAATGAAAACAATGAAATTCATATATGATAATTGGGTGTGGGACATGTTCTGTTATATGAAAAGAATATAGCATGTATTAAGATTATGAATGGTAACATTGAAATTCAAATGTGATTTTGATAAAATGAATGGAAACAATGGAAATCACATGGGAGTTGTGTTAATGAATAGTAACATTTCCATTTATATATATTTTTTATCTCATTGGGATAGTTCAGATGCTGGCATGGGATAAAGTAAGCATTGAGAGTTCATGTGTACTCGAGAACCCAAGTGTTATGTGGTTAAATAACAAATAATTGAATACATGTAAAATGTTTACTTTATTACTTTTATGTTTACTTTATAAAAATTCATAAATTTTTTATTGACTTGATATTGTTTTAGAAACCATTGGTACTGTCCTACTAAGTTGTACTCACACCCTACTAGGGATGCCTGATCGGTACCAGAATAGACTAAATGTTTTCATGATAAGATAAGGGAAAAGTCCTTGTGTTAGATGGATGATTTGGGATATATATTAGATGAGGTAACCATACATGGATTAAGACCCTCTTCGGATTTGTCAGTGTATTTAATTTTGGGTTTGCATTTTTACACTTGACATATATTTTGGACTGGTATATCTAGTGTTCAGTTTGATATTGTATGTTATGTTTTGTTTATCAAGTGGTACTTGTATTATCTGTGATGTGATTACATTTCATTTGAGTTATTTTTTTACTTATTTCCATTTTGGTATTACTATGATAAATGGGGAATACTCTCCCCATGATTGACATTAGACCCTCACTGCTAGTTATCAACCTCTAGGGTATGGGAAGGTGCACCCGAGGTCATGTGGACCATTGTCTTAGGGTACCTGTGTGTGGAACCCCAGTCGGGATGTCACGAAGTGGTTTATAGGTACTTTCTTTTATTTTTTATCTTACTATTTTGGAGAGGTTTAATGGAGACTAATACGAATCGGGACTTAGACATGAGCTCGTTCATAGGAGTTTCAAACCCATGTATGTGGGAAAACCAATGTACACATGGTGGAATTACTATTATTGATGTGTGTTGTTATAGATGCATGTTATTTCACATTGGGTGATGCACTAGTTTTGTGATGTGATATTTTTTTCTGATATTTTATGAAATTTGTTTCATGGGCCAATATGGAATGATATATGAGTAAGCATCAATCATTCTAGACACCGAAGATTATTTTATGATAGAGATCATTTTAGGAATTTATAGGAAAATATGTTTTGGGTAAGTTGTTGAACTTGAACTATTTTTCTTTAATTATGAAATTGAATTGAAAATGGTGCTTAATAAATAAATTTAAAGAGGTAAAATGATGAAAAAATGTGAAAAAATGGGTTTATAAATGAGAAACATGAATATTGCAAATGATTTTACCCATTGTTAACCATGACCTACATATCCGTTGGTTAAGGTTAATGATAGCGCCTATGTTTTGACAGTGTGGTGGGGTTTTGGGGAAAATGACTCTTGTGTCTTTTTATGATTTCCTCTTATGTAAAAATGATAAAGTGGAGTTATGTGTACTACAAAATGTTTTTGGAATTATAGATATATGCCTCCATGATGCTGAATATTGGGAAGATGATATAAGGATTTGGTTGGAGATTATCTACCAGTATTGGAACCTGAGGCACTGGTAGTACTAGTGGGAAAATAGGGGATCCATTCTGATTGAACTCTTCTTGCTTCATGAATTTTATGGAGTGATTCTTAGAGAGCGTTGTGAAGAGAATGTTTGATCTTATATGGGGTTTTCAGTTATAACACCCTCTATCATTTAACAGAGAGGGTGTAACTAAGGTATTCGAGTTTTTGATTGTGTCCATATAGAATATACTTGACCATTTATAGAATTGTGATGAGGAGAGGGAAAATATTTCTACTTATATGATATGGGGATCAATTAAGTTCTAGTGGGACATTCAGAATTGGGCTTTTAGGCCAATGGTATGTTATAGAAGGATTTAAGGAGAAGTTCATTGAGATATTCTACCCAGAGAGGCTGAGGCAGGAGATAGATGTTGAGTTATTGAGGTCGACTTAGGGATGTATGTTAGTGATTGACTATGCTGGATTATTTAAATATTTGAATGGGTTTTCTCCAACATTATGAGGGGTTGAGATAACTACAAGGAGAATTTTTAGGACATACATAAATGAGATAATAAGTCCAAATTTAATCACTTTTGGTTAAAGAAGTTTGTTTAGGAAGTGGATCAAGCTATCATAGCAGAGGGGAACCAGAAATAGGATTCTATTGAAAGGAAAATGGTTTCGGATGGTTGATCAGGAGGCAAGAATTCTGAGAGAAGGAATCATCACAATGATGATGTTAGATAGGGTAGTGGGAAGAAGCATACCCAGACAGAGGGATTAGTTGCTTCGGATCTTACTAGAGTGATCTTTCACTAGTATGGTAGGTTGGGAATCTTCTAGAAACATTATCCCAAAAAACGAATAGGGTGATGATATCACAGCAAGATGGGTAATTTACAGAGGTTCTACGGGAACCCATGACATACAGGTAGCGATAAAGCTTCTAGAAAGAACCAGGCTGTGGGAAATTTATATTATACACCATATTTTTTTTTCTTCTATAGTTCTACTAGGTGAGATTTTTGATGGGGTGCTTCGGGGGAAGTTCTACCATATAAAGAGAGTGGTGAAATACAAGGGACTTAGAATGCATCATAGAAAATAGGGGTTGGATAGTTTCATGTAGTGAATCCTACACTTTTGGATAATTTTCCCGATGTGTTTCTGGAATATTTCTTAGGGATAATGCTTGAAAGATATGAGGAATTTATAATTGATCTCATGCTAGGGTGGGATGAGATAATTTCTATTACACCATAAAGAATGGTACTGATAGAGCTTCTAGAGCTCAAGAGTCATCTGGAGGAGTTGGAGTATAAGGGTTTTATCCATCTGAGTAAATATACTTCGGGTTTTCTAATGTTTTTTCTATGATTGTGTGTTGATTACCAGAAGCTGAACTAGATGATAACAAAGAACTGGTATCCTCAATCATGTATCGATGATCTATTTGTCCAATTTATTGGATCTTGTGTTTTCTCTGATATCCATTAAAGATTAGGGTATCATCAGTTGAGTGTTCAACCTTATTATATAATAATAAATTCTTTACAAATCAGGTATACCTTTATGAGTTCACTGTAATTTCATTTGGGTTGAGGAACACACCAAGAATTTTTATAGACCTAATGAAAAAATACTACAAACATAACTAGATCAGTTTGTCTTAGTGTGTGTTGAGGAAATCTTGGTGTACATTAAGACTCATGGATAACATGCTCAACAACAAGAAAATGTCCTGATTACACTAAGAGATCATTGACTATACACAGTTATATCTAATATTTCATTACGGATTGGTGGGTAACACATCATGGGTCACATAATCTTAGAGGTAGGTGTGTTAGTGGACCCACAAAAGGTTTATGAAGTTGTATCTTGGGATTAGCCGAATAATTTTTTTGATATCTATAGATTTTTTGGGTTAGAAATATATTATCAGAGGTTCATTCAAGAATTATACCATTTCCTAGAACCACATTTGGGATTGACCATGATGGGGGTAAATATTTAATAGCTTGGAGCATAAGAGAATGTTGTCTAGGAGCTAAAGATGTGTTTGAATACATCACCAATCATGATCCTATGAAATCCAGGTGCGGTGTATATGGTGTTTTGTGATGCTTATGGGATAGTTCTTGGAGTAGTGTTGATGCAGGAAGGTTGAGTTGTGGAATATGTTCTTTGGAAGATGGTGCTGTATGAATTGAACAACCCTATACATGGCCTTGAGTTGACAGTAGCTATTTGTGATTTAATGTGTAGGAAACATTCTCAATTGGGTGAAAAGATTACTATGTATACTAATCCAAATAAAATGAATTATATATTCTCAAAACTAGATTTTAATCTCTGGAAGTGGAGGTGGGTTGCGTATATAAAATTATTTGATTTTGAGCTGACATATACACCTGAAAAGGGGAACATTGTGTCAGATTCCTTAAGAAGTAAAACTCAGAATATGGCTGTTCAAGAGTCTAGTGTTAAGTGGTAGATGATTAGACTTCTATATGAGATGCATATTTTTCTTCAAGAGAGTCAAGATCTAATAAATCTTGTATCAGTATTAATTGACTCTATACTCTTGAAATTGGTCAAGGATATACAGTATGAGGATAAAAAATGTTTGACCACGGGAGAAATCATTGAAGGCAGGGAGTAACCTTTTAATACGATCAAAAATGAGGATGATATTATCTCTATCATAAATCGAGTAGTTGTGCGTATGAGTATGCAAGAGGATTTGATGAATGAGTTTCATTCCTAAAAGTGGGTCATACACCTAGGTTGGACTATAATGTACCATGACCTATGATGAATGTTTTGGTGGTTAGGCATGAAAAATTAGATTGCATGGTTCGTGAAATGATTCTACACCTGTCAGTAGGTAACGATTGAGAATCAAAGTCATGGTGGTTTACTGTAGTCATTTACCATTTCATAATAGAAGTAGGGTGAAGTGACTACGGACATTGTGGTGGGTATTCCAATAATTCTTTAATATAATGATTTTATTTTCTTTATTTTGGATCACTTGACAAAGGTAGAACATTTCTTATCTGTGCAAGAGACTATTTCAGGGGATCAATTTGGAGAAATATATGTTTGAGGGAAGGTCCATTTTCACAAGTTTCTTGAGAATATTGTTTCAAACTATGACTCACATTTTACTTCATTCTTCTAGAAATTATTCCATAAGGTGATTGGCCCACATGTTTTTTTTAGTACAACTTTACATCCACAGATACATGGGTAGTCAAAATGTACAATATTGAAGTTTGAGGATCTTTTGTGAGAATGTGTCATATACTTTAGTGGTTATTATGGGAATAACCTAGTTTTAGAGGGGTTCTCCTATTAAAATATTTGTAAGGAAACAGTAAATATGGCTCTATACAAGGATATTTATGGTTGGCCATGCATATTACTACTATACTAGATGGAGGTGGGTGAGTCAAATTTTTTGGGACCGTGTCCCATTATGGATATGTAGGAGCATACACAGTTGATTTAGATATGAATGACTAAGGCTCAGATTATACATAATTAATTTGGTGATAGAAGTTGATGAACCCTAGTGTTTATAAGGTGAGATCATGTATTCATTTTGGTGTCTCTTCGATTGGGTCACCACTGGATATGGAGACAGGGCAAGCTGACACCCCGGTTCATTGGACCATTTGATGTTGAGGAGGAAATCGGGTCGATGACATACCAATTGGTACTTCCATAGAGATACAATGCTATGCATGATGTTTTCTATGTGTCAAAACTTCAATTGTATCACCCCAAACATTCTCATGTGATTGATGTATATGATGTTGATCTGAAGATAGATGCATCCTTTGGGGACCATCTGATACGTGTGTTGGATGATAGTGAAAAGATGTTGCGTGGGAAGACCATGCTGTTCGTTTATGTATTGTGGAAACATTTCAATGTTCTGAAGGAAGCATGGGAGAGAGAAGTTGATATGTGTTCTCAGTGGCTCAATCTTTTTGAGTCAAAATACTACAGTTGCTTGGAGGTACAACTCGGGGATGAATTTTTATAAGGTGGGGAGATTGTAAAACCACAAACATTTCGAGATATATTTAAGGATAATTAATAAGTAATATTTCAACCTTATTTATTAATTTTCATTTGGGTTTACCTTGGGTTTTGTTTGAGATAATATTTGAGAAAAATATATGTGATATTGTAGTGCACAGTTGGGGCATGGTTAGGGAAAACATTTTGCCTCGACCCAGTAGACTGTGTGATCCCAAACAGAGGGTATTTTCATTGATAGAAAATAGTTTTTTAAACATTATGCCAAAAAATAATAAACTATGCCCCCATAAAATGGGTGCATGGTTAAGGTGCACAATTTGAAAAAACGTTCTCACATACCAACCAAACCCTGCATAAGGTTTTAATTAGCCTGATTTTTTTACATTACCCAAACCCCATAATTAACTTAAAATCAACCCCCTCTCATCCCCTAGAAATTCAACTTGATTTTTGAGGATCCCAAATGGATTTGAAAGTATTTTAGCCTCAATTCTATGTGATTAAATGTCCAGATTTTAGATACACACCCCTCATGGTCAGTGAATCTCACCCCGATTGGTTTTTCATATATTCTCCATTCTTACCTCATTGTTGGGAAGGCTGTTATCCAATTTTTTGTTTAATATAGATATAGGGTTAATTAATATTAATTTTCTTGAACGTGGATCTATGTTTTAAATCAATATCTTGTTATTAGTCATTATTATACTAAAAATTGCAGATTTCTGTTGGGTGATCATTCATTAATTAATTGATGTAGGTTGTCTATTTTTCAAATTTCATAGTTATGATTTCTATTGGGTGATAATTTTACAGTTTCTTAATTAAAATAGTTAATTTGGTAAATTAATTATTTAAGGGATTTTGGAATTATGGATAATTAATTTTTGAACTAATTAGGAAAATATTGAAATTGTGGGATTTATGGTATAATTAATTGTTTAATTAATTATTATAATATTGAATTATTATTAGGGATAATTAATTATTAAAATAGATTTTAGAATATTGAGATTTTGGGATTTGGGGAATGATTAGTTGTTTAGTTAATTATTGGGATATTGAATTGTTAATTGGAATAAATATTTTTTTAATTAATTATTGGAATATTGAATTTTGAATTGAAATAATTAATTATTGAATGAATTATGGGATATTGATATTGTGATATATGAATAATTAATTGTTGAATTAATTATCGGATGTTGATATTGTGATATGTGAATAATTAATTATTTAATTAATTTTTGGATGTTGATATTGGGATATATTAATAATCAATTTTTGAATTTATTATTGACATTGATGTTGTGAATTTATTAATTAATTGTTGAATTAATTTGTGGAATGATGGGTGTATGAAATTACTGAATTTGATTAATTAATGGGTGAATTAATTAATTTGATAATCATATGTGGGATAGGGTCTACTGCATCAATATCCCATAGTGTGATTGGGATTGATGAATGGTAACAATGAAATTCAAATGTGATCATTATGTGTAGGAAAATTTCTACTATATCAAAATCCCATTGTGTGAGTTGAAATGAAGAATTGTAACAATGGAATTTATATATGATAATTGTCTGTGTTATAGAGCCGACTATATCAACAGCCCATAGTATGAATTGAGACAATGAATGGTGAAAATGGAATTCATATGTGATTCCAGAAAATGAATGGTAATAATGGATGTCATACGTGACTTGTGATAATGAATGATAATTATGGTAATTAGATATAGGATATCTCTTCGGGATATTTAAGAATCTGGCATGGGCCGAAGAAGGAATTGAGATTTTGGTTGTCCTCAAGAACCCATTTCTATGTGGTTAAATAAAAAATAAGTGAATAAGTGAAAACGTTTTTAGTTCACTGATTTTTTGTATTCTTTATAAAACTAAATACACTTGTTATTGAATGGATATTATTTTGGAAATTGTTGGCGGTAGCCTACGAAGTTTTAATCACACCCTACTCAGCTGCCTAATTAGTTCCCGAAGAGACTTCATGTTTATAGGATAGGATATGGGAAAAACATCTATGTTAGATAGGTGATTTTGGATGGATCTTGGATGAGTGAACTAGGCAAGGTTTAGGACCCTATTAGGAGTTGTAAGTGTATTTACTTTTGGGTTTTCATTTTGAATCTTGACATGTCTTTTAGCATGGCATATCTACTATGTAGTTTTATATTGTATTTCTAGTTTTGGTCATCTTGTGATACTGATATTATCCTGGTTGTGATTATATGTCATTTGAGTTTTTGTTTATTTATTTCTAATGTGGTATTACTCTGATAAGGTGGGTATATTCTACCCATGATCATTATTATACCCTAAATACTAGTCAACAACCTCTAGAATTTTGGGAGGAATTCCTAAGGTCTTGTGGACCACCCGAATGTGGAACTAGTGTGTGGAACATGGGTCGGGATGTAACATAAAGCTAATGACCCTTTAATTGAAAAATTTGGGGTCATATTATTAAAATTCTGTATAACTCTATATTCAAGAGTACAAAATCATAAAACATAATTTAGGTATGTTTGATGTGTTTTTTATATATTTGGAATAATGAGTTTCTTTTTATCGTATCCCCATTAAACTCTTTTTATTAGAGTTCATTCCCAATAATTAATTACATTGTAACACTCCATATTTTGTATAAGAAATTACCTTTAATATTTATCATCTATTAGATAAGAAGTATTTTATACCATATCGATCTAAAATTAATAATTGATTTATTTCATTAACATAGGATATTATAATGGAAAATAATTATTAATACTTTGAAAAATAAATTTGAATTGTAATTTTTCAAACTACAAGATGAATAAAACAACAAGTTAATAAAAAGATTGAAAGCCTAATGTATTCTTACTCACGGTCTCCCTTGAAGATTATACCATTGAATATAATTGTTAAAAGAATAAAAAATTGTAGAAATATAGTAGAAATTATGAATAAGGAAACAATATGATTTGTTTTGGAGAACAATATATTTTTAATGAAGAATTGAAAAAGTTAATAGGATTATTAACATGTTAATAGATATATAAACATTGGATATACATCCTTTGAGTGTATATATATCCCATTGGTATATGGAAGTAATAATAATATTGTAACCTTTAATTAGAAGAAAATATCTCATTAAAAAATCTCTAAATTATAATCAACTGATAATGAATAATTATGTTATTAATTAAAATGATAAAAATTTAATTGTGAAAATATCATGTACTTTAAATAATTTTATATTTTTATAAAATATTTAAAAATTAAATCAATCAATTTTAGAGAATTATTTTATTAAAATATAATGATTATAGATATAAATATATAAAATAAAATTCATGGAGTCATTATTAGTAGGTAAGAAATAATGATAAAATTATTTATATTCTGAAATGATATATATTTTTTTAAAATTTATTTTTGTTATATATTATAATTTTTTATTTAAAAGTTAAGTTTAACACAATTTGATATTGAGTTTGATAAAAGGTATTTCTTAATTAAAAGATATATTTTGAAATTAAGTAATTTGTTAAATTCTTTTTTTGGGAAAGAATAATTTATCGTGGTAAAATAATGAATTATGATGGTCATGAGTAAAAAGACGTAAAAATGTTAAAATAATGAATAAATTTATATATATCTCTACGAAATATTACCAAATAATTTGGATGAGTTAATGAGATACTATCTTCATTATTTTTAATTCATATAGGGATTATCCCAATTATGTTGTAATAATTATATGTCTTGACCAAGTTATTCCATAATTCTTATAGGTATTGGTCTATTTATGTTGTAATTCTTATAAGGATATTCCTTGCTCACAGGTGATAATTTATGGGAAATACCCTAGGAGGGTTACAAGGATGGTATTAATTATTCTAAGACATGCTCAAAGGTATCTGACAAGGTGTTGAAATATGTTGGGGCTAACCTAGGGTGTTACACTAAAGATCAACTGTCAGTGGGTTTATTTTTTGTGTAGTATGAATTTTATTAAATTAATAAACATGTTTTTATCTTATTTAATACACTATATACTGAGACTGGATTTTTGTAGACATCATTTTTTGGTGTCCTATTATGTTTTTTGCACCCCTTGCTCAGGCCTCTATTTCACATTGGTACTTTAGAAACTCTTATATGTTTCTGGTAGGCACTGGTCAATATTATGCTTGGGATATCAAGAGCAGTCATGATAGATTGTCTGGTTTTAGGAGATTGGATGAGGTTTGGGTTAGGGAAGTAGTTGATCCTCCATTTATCTTTATTGATTTTATTCTCGAATGTGTCTATGACCAGCCTAGTGGGCACATTTTTTTATGTTTTATCATGTCTATTTGGGACTTACACTGTCTTATTTATTATTAATAGATGATTATTATTCTATGAATGCCCTGATTATATTTTTTAAATGATGCTATTTGGTTATTTTTTTTATTACGCACTTTGATATTGTGGGTATAGTCTCCCCACTATACCATAATACACCCTCGCTAATAACTGAAAGCTTATAGAATACAAAGAGGTGTTCCTAAGGTCATGTGGAAAACATGAGCGACCGTTGGTTAAATGGTGAGATGAGGATGGAGGTTATAAAGTGTTATCATAACATTTTTATTATTTTATCATAATATTTTGTGATCTGGTAGACATGATATTTAGGAAGGTGTCAAATATAGTGATATAAAATGGGATGGTGTGTCCAGAAAACCAATTTTTGCTAATAAGTCTAGGATAAAAAGGCATGAGGATGTTGTTATAGTTTGTATTTGCACATTTTTATTTCATTAAAACCTTGGGTGAAGAACATGTAGTTTGGGTGTTTTGATTTATGATTGAAATCTATCTCTTGGATCTTTGGAAAAGGAAAGTGAGTTTATTTTGACACTTGGACTATATACGGAAGATGAGTCTCAGGAATATGATCATATATGTAGGATTCATATGAAATATATGCCTTATAGTGTGTGGTTATACTAATTGTAGAGGCATTGTTTCGTAAATTGTAAACAAATTTATCATATGGTGTTTTGTGTATAATTACATGGTGGCATTGCACATAGTCAGGATGACATGTATTGGATTCTTACTAATTTATGGTTATGTGGATATATGTTTAGATACTTGACTATTGGGATAAAGACTCAGTCCTTCTTCATATCTCGTGTGGTGAACCCGATGAGTCAGTTTGACATAGTTGCAAAACCCATGGACCCCATGTGGGTGGTTTTTGTTTGGTTTCGACTATGTGGCCTAGGAATCCAAGTAGAAGTCCTTTGTTAGGTCCTCATATAGGATGTTTTCACATGTTGTGGAACATTATTTGGGATTTTGATTTATTTTGATTTTTATACCTTGGAGATACATTTCTTGACATGTTGATGTTATGTAATGATGGCATTCTCCATGAGTTATGATCTTATGAGAAGTTAACACATGGAAAAGGAGGCCAGATCTAGTTGGTTTTCTAAGACGTAATAGGTAAAACTTAGTAGTAAACCTAGAGGCCCTTAGTTTTTTTGTGGAATCAAGTGGGTTGGTGCTTTTTTTTGTTTGACAGTGAAATTTTGTATTGGTTACCTCGATGTTGTGGATGTTTTGTCTTGTGAAGCTGATTCAAAAGAATTAATTGGGGAGTTTCAGTGATGGAAACCTTCTATGTTGGTAATCTAGGATTCAAATTGTGGTCTTAAGGAAAAGAATTGGGTGATGTATAGTATTGACTGTTGAACCCATATTGATAGTATATTAGAGTGTGGGTGGATGATCTTGACTGGAGCAACACCTAGTGATGGATATGTATTTGATAAATTTAACACACCATTAGCTATAGATTATCACATGTAGTTTTAGATCAAGATGAGGTAGGCAGCCATGTGAGTAGCCATGACATGTTTAATGTTACTATTTTTGAGGGGGAGTTCCAGGAGAGATTCTGGTATTTTGAGGTTGGTGGAATAAAAGGCATGGTCAGGTGCTTGAATGGAATTACATGCTTAGTTCTGGTGATGAATGAATTATCGAATTTTGAATTGGCTTTGGTTACTGGTCACTGGAAATCATATGACATAGTGGTTTCTCATTAGAATACTATGGTTGGAGGATGTTGGGGATTCACGATGCCATTTGAGATGTGTGAATAGGTAGATGCATACTAGGTGCATTTTATTTTCTATGTAATCAAAGTTATGTGTAGAAATATTCATGGGAACGACCTTTTGGATCGGTCTAATAAATCGATTAATCCTACATGAAAAACTATTTGGGTATCAGTGGAGGATCTTGATAAGTTTAGTGGTGATTGTTTTATACAAGGCTATCATTCATGGATATTTAGAACCAGCTCATTAATTGTTAGTGAGTATTAGGCTATCAAGTCCCTATTGAATTGTGATAGTGAGATTTTAGTGAGATGATTGTGGGAAATAAGGCACATAACCCTGAAATAAGTTTAATATATCCCTTCGACAATAAGTGACTTTGGAAATAGATGAGTTGGTGATAGTAATTATTAATGAAATCTTAGTATAATATAAATTTCAATATTATCATTCCCAATATCTTGGAATTATCTAGTGTATTATAATAGATATACTAATATACCCCAGGTTACTTAAATGTTTTTCTAAATAGATAAAATTAATAATTAGTGTTTTGATTGCGGGTGGTATAAAGAAATTCATAAGGTTGGGAGACCACCATAGGCTTTTGGAGATGACAATCATGTGAGAAGGGTCACTGGTTGGTTGGAATAATTATTGGATGATCGAGGTGGAATTTGGACCTTGGTGGGAAGTAAATTTCAAGTTATCTAGTTCCATGAATGAAAAAGATTTGGAATTTTTATGAGACAATGGATGGAGTCATTGCATCGGTATAAAGCTCGAAATGTTTTACTTCCTTCAAAAAGAGATTCACAGAGAGACCCTACTTTTTGACACGTTTCACGGGGTGATCCACCATTCAGGACATGTTTGGTGGATTTTATCAAGATTCATGACATGGTTCAGGGGGTGAAAAAGTTTCATTACTTGCTTTTAGGAGTGAATCAATATTCATCGACATGTTTTAAGGGGTGAAACATGAGATGATGTATTTAATGACATGGTTCAAGGGGTGAAACATGAAAAAAGTATTGAAGGTGGTGTTTTTGAAGAAATTATTTGGAATTATTGGGGTGTTGGTCTGATGTTTCAGGAATATTATTCAGAGTATGAAGGGAGTATTTAGTTGATTATTCGGGGCCTTAAAAAGAGAGGTTGGATTATGTAGGAATTGTGTATTGGAAATTGATACTTATCTATTTGGATCTAAATTAGATAAAGGAGACGGTACCAACTATGATAGGTGATTTCACCATGCTTGTGTATGGTGGGATAAAATCCACATTGAATGGTTTATTAAATTGTAAGGGTTATGTTTTGATATGAAACTCATTAGTGGGGAATATCATGGGTTAGTGGAAGATGTGACTAGTTATGTTCCTTGGTGGGGAGAACCATGAACCTATTGGTGAAATGGATGATGAAATAGTGATGTTTTTTAATATAAGGGTGCCTTGAAGCATAATATAATAGTTTATTTGTGGTTATGAGTGGTGAATTGGGATTTTTCAAATAAAGAACTTAGTGTTTGGAGCTAGAAAGTGGAAGATCATTTAGTTTTTTGAAGTAGAAAATGGAATGTTGAGCATGTTTTGGTGACTTAGGTAGATCATATTTCTTTGGAAAATGTTCTTTGAGGCCTCTCAAGGATGATATGTTTTATGGTTGATATATTGTTCGAACCCACATTGGGATTGTTGATAATTTCAGTGTTTATTTGAATTTCTCCATTAGTGGATGGGTATTTTTGAAATCAAAAAATTG
This sequence comes from Viscum album, assembly GCA_963277665.1. NCBI lineage: Eukaryota > Viridiplantae > Streptophyta > Magnoliopsida > Santalales > Viscaceae > Viscum > Viscum album. The sequence goes on along the minus strand of OY728123.1, from coordinate 607,662,321 downwards.
GAATGTAGTTCTGAGGGTTAAAATATGAATAAATGGTGTTTTAGATGTTTTTAATTTTTTAGTGGAAGTCTCATGGGTTCAGGAAAACACCAAAAGAGAACTGGAAAATATGGGTTCTTATAAATAGACCTCGGAGGCCATTCAAATCATATGTATGATTTATGATGTGAGCAAATTTCATGGGGTTCATCGAAAATAACATAGGATATCAAAAATTGGATGAGGGGGAACCTCCTGAATTTTCATGGAATGACACCATGTGACATATCATGACACTAGTTGGCTAGTACCTATAAGAACATTTTCACAAATATTTCAATACGTTAAACATGTATTTACATTATGAAACTTCCTTGGATTTTTTTGGATGATTTTAAGGGGTGTGATAATTTTTGAAACCATAAAAAATTATTCCTTCAATCACCAAATGTAGAGAAGAGACATGATAGAAGTTCTTGGCTTATGAGATACCATTCAATCTTGTCTCTCATCCGATTGAAGTGTCATCTGTTGTGATGTGTTCCAATCAGCGAGTAATAGACTTTTTTATCTAGTGAATATTATAATTTTCCTCCAAATATCCTTCTTAATTTGGGAATATATTGATTTATATTGATAATTTAGATAAATAATCCACTGAATCCTGATAGATTTCTATGAGGATGATGGGATCTTAGATCATTCTTGAGAGGGGATATTTTGTGTTGATTCATACACACCATTTTAATGTGATATAATAATATTTTTTTGGGTTTTTCTTTTATATGTTTCCAATTTATTTTTATTAAATATGTAGCTTTCATGTTTCTATATGATGTAGATTTTTTCCCGAACTACAATGAGATGCGTGTTGCAGAAATCCCAAGGATGGTTGGTCATTGTTCCATATAGGTGTTGTTTTCTAGTGCATATTTTGACAAGATGTATTTCACTGTTGGGTGTAAGGTTTGGAATTGTAATTTAATTAATTATAATTGAGTTATATTTAATTATTTTTTTTAATTTTCCAATATATAGGAACTTCATAATTTAAGGAAAGGATGATAGGATTTGGGAAATATGAGAAATGTTGTTTGACCTCATCTGGCTTGAGGTTATCTCTGTTTCTGTTATATTGTCTTAAGAAAACCCCTTGTTGTATCTTTTTTTCTTTACTAGTATGTGAAATAAGTGTGATCACACTAACATGTCATTCATGTGACCTAACTAAACTGATAAATCCACTTCTTGGAAGAAAAATTACATGTTATACATGAATAGAAGTCCCATTAGACTCCATCAGGTCTGATGGAATTGAGACCTACAATTGTAGCCAACTAAGAGGAACACCAAACCTTTTCCATGTTCGTGGCCTAGTTATATTTTTCCTAAATCCCTAAGATGATGATTGTTAGCGTAACATTTTGAACTTCGAATGACCTGGAATTGGAATAACTTTTCATTTGGGATGAATAGAATGAGAATAAATCATAAAGCTTAAAAGTGGTATTTTGGAATATAATTAGAACTCATAAATTCTTAATAGAAACTGGGCATGATGATATATTTAATTGAAAATTATTCCTATTGATAAGTTGAATGGAATTAATTATATTTATTGAAGAATTTTATACTACATTATAAAGGATAAATGCAATGTTAAATTTATAACTGGATAAATGGACCAACATGGTGCGATTTTTGATTTTTAGTGATTTTCTAGGTTATGATCATGTGGAATAAACTTGTTTAATGATGTGTAGTCAGTTTTTATGCTAAATTGAATACACATGACTTTTGGAATGCTAAGGAATTTTGAGACTAAATGATAAATGAATTGATTTAGTTACGATTATTATGGTAATTGAGAACCTGATGTTATGGACTAAGAATGGATTATGTAAATGGTAATTAGATGAATTGATTATTTTTTTCATGTTATTATAGGTTTATTGTTCTTGTTGTGTGGATGTGATAAATTTATTATATATAAGAATTATGCTCAGTTATGATAAAATGATTATATACAAATATTTCACTTATTTCTATTGAAATGATTAGATATAGGGATTGGCCTAGTTATTCTATAGGCCTTTTCATGGTTATGTTAAAATTATTATAGGGATTGGCTTAGTTATACTATAATTCTTATATAGATTTCCCCGATTATAGTGTAATTATTATAGGGATTGGTTTGGTTATTTTGTAATACTTATAGGGATCTAATTTGTTCTCCTATGATAATTTGTGGACTACACTCTGAAAGGGTTATGGAGATGGTTGGTATGGTTCAATTACATTCTTTGAGGTCTCTGTCAATGTGATCATGCAGGTCATTGCTAAACCCGGTTTGTCGACCCGGAGCTTGAGGGTCAGCGTGTTAATTTCATGTGAAGTATTAATTTTATTAAATTAATACACCTGTTGATCACTTATTTTATGCATTATATTCTCAAACATAATTATTTTAGACATCATCGATTGAGGCCTACTAGTTTTAGATACACCTTTCTTGGGCCTCTATAGCACATGGGTACTCAGGAAGCACTTATTTTATTATTAATGGAACATGTATAGATGAGTATTTGGATAAACAAATATATTAGGATATCTCTAACGGTATTAGGAAACATTATGAAGTTGGGTTTAGGTTCATAATTGATCCTTAATTTTCTTTATTTCATTTATTCTACCATGAATCTATGACTGATTTACTGATTGGATTGTTGCAAGTTTTATCTTGGATATTCGAGCCTTAAAATATTTCATTTATTTTTAATGGATTCTTATTATTTTTGTCTAATATGATGATATTTTTATATATATTATTTTTTGTTATTTAGTTGAAATTTATCATTCCTATATATAGGATATAATCTTTCCATCATTCCATATTACACCCCCCTTTTATAGTCTCTAAAATCTGGTGTACATGGAGGTGCACCTGATTTCATGTGGAAAACCAGTATGTCCATTGGTTACATGGTGAGTTGGGGCATGATGTTACATGCCTCCATATTTTTTTGGAGTCTCTAGTCAAAATAAGGATTTCCAAATACATCATTTTAAATAAGAACCATAATGGAAGATTACAATCTTCAACATAAGTATTATCTTTTACACAATTTTTTTTTCATCCTCTACCTTTTATTGAATATTTTATGAAAGTATAATAACATGTAACTTCCTTATTTATTAATTGTTTATAATGATTTTACAATTATAAAAAGTCTTATTTTTACTAATTCATTCATTATAACATGTTATTGTTTGGACTAACTTGACCTTCTACATGTACAATGTTACAAACTTTTGAACATGGTGGAGTACAAAAACATAAATAGTGGTAAAATATTATATGAATATTTTTTTACAATTATGTAGTTCTATTATATAATAATTTAACTATCATTAAAAATAACACTTTTATACATCAAATAATCATAAAAGAATGAATTGCTAGAAATTTTTAATAAATCATAATCATTACATAAATGAAATAATCATTTGACTCTATAACTCCATAATATATATATGTCATTTTCAAGACTCTTTTATAGGTATTGAACACATGTGTGAAGACCAAGGATTATTACCACTATACCCAAGAAAATGTGGATAAAATGTAACAATTAACACTCAAATTTTAATATTAATAATGAATGTTTAATAAGTAATAAAAAATATAAATGAATTACATTAAATAAAATAAATATTAATTTCATCCATATATAGTGTAATAATAAAACTACATTGATTCTAAAATGTATTGGAGCATGTTCTGTCCAGCAGTAATTTAAGGGTGTTAGAGCATGTTTGAGAAAGAGGGAATCAATAGTAAGAGATTTCATAACTAAATCTCCTTATGTTGAGATATATTGTTTATTATATAAATTTATTATTCTATGATAGATATATTATTAAAATTTAAAAACAAATACATATCATAATTTTATTTTTGATTTATTCCTATATCATACAACAGAATATTGAAAAGGATAATTTATACTCTCAACATTGGATATTTTTCTTCCAATCCAATACTATTTCTTATAAAAAATGTATTTTTCTTATCTTTAAAGTTAAATATGAATTCTATTCAGTGTGATCATTTTTATCTATAAAATATTTTAAAATATTTTATTACATCCCTTTCTTTTATGGGGATTTCCTCAAGTGATTTTAAAAATTTTATACCATTTATTATCTTTTACATCATAATTCTTCTACTATATATTTATTTTTTTTCAAAAAAAAATTTGTTAGGATTTTTTTTCATAAAAAGTGATTTAAAAATAATTGTGTAATATTTTAAAAACTATTTTGAATGTAACATATCACTTTGTTTTCGTGACAGTATTTCCAAAATCATTATAAATCTCTTATCATAATTTAAGTAACATTTTCCATTATTCCTCTTGATTATCCTTTATCGATAACTATTTCATGTCATTAATGTATCACCCTCTAAATTTTCTTATAGTATAATAAATTTTTGTGACTGATTTTTTGTATATTTTAAACCAAATTTTGATAACTTATTATGTGATTTCCAATAAAGATTATATAAAACACATTTTATTTCCATGGGTTATTTTAGTTATAATTTTATTATATGTATTATAATATTCATGTGGAACAAAAATTTATTTTTAAAATTATGTGATGGGTGGGAATGAAATTATAAATCACTCTAACATGTTGGGTAAATATTCTTATATAATTTGACCATTATGTGTGTGTGTACATGATATACTTAACTTTGTTCAATTTGTTAATCATGGGAATGTTGTAGTTAACATTGTGTACTATGTCACGATGCTGTAGATAATTAAACATTGATATATAAAGAGATTTTATATGATTTTTAATATGAAAAATTCAAATTTTATATCACCATGTTTCATGATTATTTATTTAACATTCACATATAATGGTATATGATATGATTTTTTTGTTTCCACTTGACAATTCCACATTAATATGACTTGATCTATGAATATTCTCTAATGCCTCATGATAAATTATTATTATTTTCTATTCTTAACTTACTAATCATTATGTTTCACCCACGTTCATGTCTTCTTAAATGATATTATAATAATAAGTCCTCTATAAACTATCGATTTTTTCCCCATTACTGAGGATTTGAGTTCCCCTTTTCTTATATTCTTAATTCCTTATGAAATTAAGATTAATATTATATATAGTATTTATATATGGATATAAAATTATCAAAAGTATTATAAAATAAATATTTTTTTTATTTAAAAATTAGATAGTTATGTAGTTAATATCCTAACATAACAAACCTTTGGGATTTGGGTATATGATTTAATCATGAGCTATAATGTATAATTATAAAAAATGATGTAATATATATATATATGTGATGATTGGGGTTTCATGTTTATTATCATTTAAGGGTTTAGTTAAGTTTTTGGATAAGGCCAAGAATAATAACAAACTTTTTTTTGAATTAAAATAATCATGTATAGGAGAAAAAGTGTCATAGGTCGAACCAAAAGTATCATAGTTTGAACCAAAAAAATAATAATTTGAAAAAAGGTGTCATGTTATATATTAAAATTGATTTCATGTGTTAATGTAAGTTTTACTATGATTTTATAAGATATTAGTATTTATCACCAATATTAACCATTTTGGTTTTTGTAAATTTTGGGAACTAAAATCATGAAAAGGAAGAGGGGACAAATAAACTTATCATCCATTTAATAATTAACATAATTTCAAATGAATATTTTTATACAGAATGATTTATATCCAAAAATATTTAAAAATAATTTTATTCACCACCTCAATGATTAGATATGGAATTATCCATTAAAATGACTCATCGTATGGTGATTTCAACCAACGTATATAACTTAGCTTTGATTGAGGTTTGTGGGAATTTAATTCATTCATATCCAATTATTTTCCTTTTTTATATTTTTATATCATATTGGAAATGGATTGGATCTCCCTATATTTATCTTGTATACATTTTAGGGATAAGGTAATGTTATTTTTATCCCAATTCATCCCACGATCATATAACAATTCATTTATGATTATGGACTACCATAGAAAAATATTTCCTTAATATGGTTATGAATACCCAATTATGAGGGACATTTTTCTCACATAAGGTATTGATGACTTTAATGCTCGAATTACTTTAATTTGGGGATTCAAATCTTGGAATTTTTTTTCCTTGGGGGGGGGAGGGGTTCTCAAACTTTTTACTTAAAAAATAATTAAGTACAAAATATTGGGGGTTTGGCTCGGTTTATATTTCATCCCTACTTTTGATATATTACTTTTACATCATTTTAATGATAAAAAACATAAAAACACTACACAATGAGGATCCAATGGTTTAGTGTCTTAAGAAAACTAGGACCATAAATAAAATTTATAGCATAAATAATAAACATTTATTAATTCCTTCTTCCCTAGATTCTTATCGGCCCTTATGTACTCCTTAGTACATGTAGTGATTGAGGATATACATTAAAAAGGGGAGAGATAAAGTTACACATAGTTTTGAGGAAAGATAGATTAATGTTCATGAATAATTTCACCTAAAATGAAGAGATTCTTCAATTTTCCCAATGTATTTGAGCACTGTATAATTCTAGGTGCACCCTTCACATTCAAACATTCAAATTGCGGTATATAATTTCTAGCGCACCCATCACATCATAGCATTTACATTATCATGCATACCACATAGAAAATATTTCAAACTTGAACATAAAATAAACCATTTAAAGAAATTATTTTCACATCATAAATCATATATTCATAAACATTTAGTTCCCAAAATAATGCGGGAATATCATTCTTGACAGAGAACCATTAACTTTGAGTGAAGAGTGAAACAATCTTCGAGAAGTAAAAAAGGGTGTGTTCATTAGAAAGAAGTGTTGTTTTGGAAAATTTGGATTTTCCATAAAATAAATTAGAGAACTTTTATAACCTAGAAAAGTTAATATAATGATGAAAAAATGATTTAATGCATATCCATTCTGAAAAAGGGTTGAAGAGGGAAAACCCAAAGAAAGTGAGTTGGGTTCGAGAATTTCCCCTTACATTGTGTCTATGCGCTTTATTCACATTAAATTCCTATATAATGAAATTATATTAATTTAATAACAATTTAATATCCATTAATACATGAATTTTATTAATTATGTATTTATTATGTTCTTTTATGGACCTTTTTATTAGTTATAGAGCTTAAATTCATTATCTGGGAGTGTTAATTTTCTTAGCTTTTACGAACTGTTCACTTGTATTCCTGAATGGATCATCATTAGAAATGTGTTTAAACATACAGAATGGTTGATATATATTATTAGTGAGATTATATATATATAAATGATTTTATTATATATTTTTTTACATACCATGAGGATGAATCATTAAATAAAATTTGAATAATAAATGTATGGATTAATTTGGTGCTTTTACTCACAGTGAACTTGATTTGAATTATTATTTTATATAATGGGTATATAAGAATTCTAAAAAATTAAATAATATAAAATAAATTTATAATTATCTACTAAAACCATTAAAATGGTTTCATGACTAGTATCTAAGATGATAATGCAAATTGAAAAGCTGTTGTCCTTGAATGTGATAAATTAACACATTTGGGATGGAGTTTTCATTTACAGTATAAAAGGATAGGGAATGTGAGATTATGATGAACTATACCATTAAAATAATATAATTCTAGTACATTTATGTTACAGTAGTTATCATAACATTTATGTGAAATTAGTTGTGGAAATAAAAAGAAAAGAAAGGAACTTGAAAGAAAATAAAAGAATCGAAAAGCAGAATTTACCTCTTGATTTTATCTCCATTAAGAGCCTCTTTATGGAATAGGATTTGGTTTTCAGAAGAAACTAATGGATTATGGATGTGGGGAAGGAGTTTAAGGGATATTTTGGTTGAATTTAGTTATGTATTGAAGCTTAAGAGGTGTGAAGAAATGACGGTGTTAGTGGTGGTATTTATAGTGGAGGGGAGGAGGGTTTTCTGAATATTATATTCATTAATTTATTACTTATCCAGGAAACACTGACCATTTACATCATCCATGAATCAAGAATGATTAATAAATTCATTTATTTAGAGTATTTTGTAAATTATCTAATTTCACTATTCACAAAAAATTACTCTATTTCAGAAAAATAAAAAAAATTCCACCTTGCTTTTTTTGACGTGTAGAAACAAAAAATGAACTCCATTTTTCAAAAATAATTTTTTATATATGAACAATTTAATTTTTAATTATAATTATAATTTACCAAACAAACCCATGTTTTAAAATTAATATTGATTTTATTTTGATTTCAAAAATTACATTGGGTCTTTTAAAATTATGTTAAAACCAGAAGACATAAAAGTGTTTATTTATGATTTTTTAGGAAGTTACATTTTCTTTTAAATTAATAAATTAATTACAATTAATTATTTCTGACTTACAAAAATAAAAATACATTTTCTATGGTCATATTGTAACTTATAAGATGCCTAAATTTTATTTGTACATTCATGGCTGAGGTTACTGTTCTTTTAGACAATTTACTATTCATAAAGGTCATATTACTATTCATAATGGTATGTTACAATTCATAGGGGTAGGTTACTAGTTGTAAGGGTAGTTTACTATTCACCAAAAACTTAATTTTGTCCTACCAAACTCTAAACATTTTTTTGATTGCAGCTGTGTATGTAAGATTTTCAAAATTGAAAACACAGAAGTGGAAAATTTATGTTTAAAGGTCACATAGTATTTCATTTAAGCGTGATGTGTCATTGTGTTTCCTAATGTGATTTTATAAGATTATGAAATTACAATAATAATGAAGAAATTTAATTGATAAAATTTTGGATTGTTACATTCTTACCCCTTTTGAAATACTGCCCTCAAAATTCCATTTTATATAAATAGGTGAGGATACTTCTCCTTCCTCAAATACTATGGTCCCCAAGTAACTTCCTCATACTTATGGTTACTCAAAAACATTTTAAGAATGTGGGTTGTCTTGTTGTGTATAACCTTATCTCTCCAGTGTAGAATTTTTACAGGTTGCTTCTCATAAGAGAGTTCATATTCCAAATGTACCACCACTGAGTTCAGTACACGTGAGGGATTTGGTATGTACTTCCTTAGGAGTGGTATGTGAAACACATCATGAACATGAGCCATATTTGGTGGAAGTTCAATCCTATAGGCCACATGTCTTATGAGGTCAGGGATATCATGGGGTCCAATGTACATTGGTCTTAGCTTCCCTTTATTTCCAAACCACACGACTCTCTTCCGTAGTGATATTCAAAGAAATTATCTCCGACGTCAAACTACAAGTCCCTTAAACGGTTGTCAACATATCTATTTTACTGACTATGAGAATATTTGATATGTTTCTCAATGGATTGAACCTTCTCTGTCAGCTCTTTCTCAAGATCATGTCCAAGTATATTTCATTCCCCTACATCATCCCAACAGGTTGGAGTTCTAAAACATTTTCCATAAAGAGCTTCATAAGGATCCATATGAATACTCGAGTGGGAACTATTGTTGTAGGAGAACTCAACCAATGGGATATGTTGATCCCATACACCTTTGAAATCTAAAGACCCAACTCTATTCATATCATCGAGAATCTGAATAGTCCTTTATGATTGGCCATCAATTTGTGGGGGATAGTCCATGCTGAAATTTAATTCAGTACTCAAAGAATGTTGGAGACTCCCCCAAAATTTAGATTTAAACCTTGTATCATGATTAAAGACAATCTATAGTGGATTCCCATGTAGTCACACCAATTCCTTCACATATATCTTTACAAGATTTTCAATCGGGATATTTTCTCGAATATCAATAATGAGGGAAGCCTTTCTAAGTCGGTCAATCAAAACCTATATCTCGTTATTTCCCTTGGATGTCTTTGCGTGACCTGTGACAATGTCTATAGTGACATTTTACCATTTACACATGGGTATAGTCAATAGTTGCATCATTCATTTCGAATTTTAATGCTCTGTCTTGACTTGATTACATATCAAGAATCTTGAGATATATTCAAAAATCACCTTCTTCATGTTGTCTCACAAGAAGTGTTCTCAAGGGCCACAATAAATCTTAGTGCTACCAGGATGGATAGATAAAGGTGAGGTATGTGCATTATCAAATTGAACCTTTTTTATCCCAGGATATGAAGGCACACAAAACTGCCTTCCAAACTGAATAAAACAATCATCATCGATATGGAACTCTAGAAACTTCCCTTCCTCTACTGCATTCACCCTCTTTTGTAGCTCTAGATCACCCCTTTGTGCTTCCTTAATATTATATAGATAGATGGTTATGAAATAATTTGGGAAAGTTAGTTTATATACCTTTACAAATCCATACTTTTAATATCCATGAATATAGGGTCTTTCTCAATCTACAACATGGATAGAGTAGAAGGTTCTTTTTTGTTTAGAGAATGAACTACAATGTTCACCTTTCTAGGATGATAATGAATAGAGAAATCATAATTTTTTATTATCTCTAACCATATCCATTGATGCATGTTGAGATCCTTTTGTTTGAATATATAATATAGACTCTTCTGACCTATTTATATGTAACACTTATCACCATAGAATCAGTGCCGCTAGATTATCAAGGAAAATATCATAGCTTCTATCTCTAGATCATGAGTTAGGTAGTTATTCTCATGGATCTTAAACATTTGTGTGGTGTAGGCTATCAAATAATCATTAGAAATGAGTACACAACATAAGCCTTTCTTTGAATAATCACTGTATATCAAAAAACTCTCTCTACTCTTTGGTAATGTGATTACATGTGCAATGATCAACCTTCTCTTTAGCTCCTTGAATATTCCCCCACATTCTTCTTTCCTCACATAATTTACCCCTTTCCTTGTTAACAAAGTTAGAAGGTGTGAAAATACTGAGAAATATTTCCCAAAATATTGGGAGTACATCTTTAATCCACGAAAACTACTGATTTCTATGACAATAGAGGGTCTGGGCCATTCTTTAATCGCCTTTGTTTTTTAAGGGTCCACAGAAATTCCCTCAATTGTGATCACTTGTCCCAGGAAATTGAGTTTATCTATCCAAAATTTACACTTGCATAACATGGAGTGAAAATTACCCTTTATCAATATCTCCAAAACAATTCTTAGATGTTCTTTATATTCCTCCTTTCTCTTATATTAGATTAAAATATCATCGATAAACACTACCGCCAATTTGTCAAGGTAATGTCAAAAGACAATATTCATCAAATCCATGAATATTGAAGTGGAATTAGTAAGTCATAAGGGAATCAATAGAAACTAATATTTCCCATAACTTGTATCGAAGGCAGTCTTCAAAATATCATTCTTCTTTACCTTTAGCCAATGAAATCCAGAATGAAGATCCAACATTAATAAGTACTGAGCTCCTCATTACTGATTGAAAAAGTCATCAATCCTTGATAGTGGATACTTGTTATTTATTGTGATCTTGTTGAGTTCATGATAATCAATACAAAACCACACTGATCCATCTTTCTTCTTCACAAAGAACACTGGATCACCCCTCGATGAGGCACTAGGGCATATGAGCCCTTTGTCCAAATTCTCTTGCAGCTTCTTCTTTAACTCTTCTAGTTAGATAAGAGACATCCAATAAATACACTTTGAGATAGGATTAGCTCTGGGTATGAGTTATATGGAGAATTATACCTCATGATATGGGGGAATTCTAGGTAACTCTTTAGGAAATACATCACAGTATTCCCTCATGATTGAAATTTATTCTTGGTTGACACTTTCCTTTGATTCAACCATTTGATTGAGGTATGCCTATTCACAGGGAATAAACACCCAAAACATTGAAGGATTCTTCATAATATATTCACGATCTTCCTTGCATTTGTATAGGAGCCTGGAATTGTTCAGAATATGAAAAGATATTTCATTTTCATGTCACTTGATATGTGATCTATATAACTAGAGCCAATCCATTCCCATTATAGTGTCAAATTCCACCAAGGTAAGTAGTGTGAGATTCCCTGGAAGAATCTCCCCACATGTGCCAATAAGAGAATATTTCAACCCATGGTTTTCAATGATTGAACCAATATTTTTTACATATATATCTAATTCAAGGTTTCAAGTCTTTGATTCCATAGTTCTAGGAAACATGCTATATATAAAGAAATGAATATTACCAGAATCAAATAAGTCTTTTTCCATTCTTGAGTGAATAAGATGTTTACCTTGCATGACTTCATTTTTTTTCTCAACTTATGTAGTAGCGATGGAATAATCCTCTCCTTGTTCCTTTGTATTTGGTGTCTACTGATGATGATTACCCTCAAGGGCTTGAGGTTTAGTGCACTGGCTTGCATAGTACCCGTGATCCCTACAGTTGTAGCATTGGACCATGGGTGGTGCTTTCCTTTATTCCACCACATTCTCCAACCTTCTCATGTATTTTAGTTATTAAATAGAATGGTGGGATTCTCTACCACATATGAAATATTTTCCTATACCTTTGAGGAAATTCCCTTGATGCTTCTTCCCACATTTTTGGCATGTAGCCATTTGAGTTTTCATCACTCCTTTATCATTAGATCTCCCAGATTGAAACCAAAACTTTATTTTCTTATCACCATATCCATGGAAACAATTCACTAAACTGGATATCTTCTTTGAGATCACATCTAACAAATTCTTCACACACTCAATGTCTTGAATTTCAATAGCGTTTCAAAGGCGTGGTTTTAACACACTAAAGAATCTATCAATTTTTCTATCATTATTGATAAGAAAACTTGAAGTGTACTTTGAAAGACTTACGAAATTCTATTTATATTCCATGAAAGATTCTACCTCCATTTTCATGATATCTATGAATTATCTATCCATATTTGTACGAAGTGTTCTTGGGGAATACTTGTTACGAAACATGATCATGAAGCCTTCCCATTCCAACTCTTAAATTTCGTCTGCTGACTTGGTGTTCTTAATCAAAGCCAACCATTGATTGACCTCTCCATCTAGACAAAAAAATACATTGATCACCTTCTTCATCTTATAATAGTGAAGCACATAAAATATTTTCTTCATGGATTTGACCCACTGGTCCATAACTAGTGGATCAGAGGATCCACTAAATTTTAGTGTTTGTTTCTACATAAAACACTTGATATCCAGTTGCATCCTATTAGGTAAAAGATGAAGTTAAACATTATTCAGGTTACTGTTCATAACCTAAGATAGATGGGTAAGCATCACCGTGTAGTTTTTAACTCCACCTCCCAAAGTAGTGTGGATATCGTTTGGGAAATCATTGCATTTTCCCTCACACAAGTTTTTGGCCTAGTTTCTCTTAGTTCCCACTATTTTATAAAGTAGAAAAGGTTAGAAAAAAACATACGTCAAAGAGTCATAAATAAATTACTTATTCACTTGTTCAATTTACACTTAATTATATCTTAAGGGATCACTATGTTTATAAAATCTTATTGTGTTCATATTTCTACTTAGTCTCTTACTAGAGGTTTTATCTAGGGATCACTAATCCTAATTCCCAAATTAACAAAACCTTGACTTTAATACCATGTATAGAGACCTTTATTTTGATATAATACATTTAAATCATTTGAATGATAAAAAAATAAAAAAATTACACAATGAGGATCCAAATGTTTAGTGTCTTGGGAAAACTAAGACCATACATAACATTTACAACATAAATAATATTCATTCATTTAATTCCTTCTTCTCTAGATTATTATCAGACTTTATGTACTCTTTAGTACATGTAGTCACCTTAGGATATAAATCAAAAAGGGGTGACATAAAATCCTATTAAGAGGAAAGATAAGAACATGAAACAATGTAACATAGGGTGAGCAATATCATAACATCATTTATATAATATCATGGAATTTGGTAATGTATAAAAATGAAACATCATTTCTTACTGGTTAAATACCACACATAGTTGTAAACAAATCTAGCATCATGTACATGCATAATTTCAATTTTACTCATGAGATTAATAACTTTATCAAAACCATTAGAGCACTGTATAATTTTGGGGAGAACCTGTCCCATTCAAACATTCATATTGCTCTATATAATTACAGGTTCAGCTATCACATCAGAACATTTACATTATCATGCATGTCACATAGAAAATATGTCAAATATTTACATAATATAAAAAAATTAAATAAATGGGTTTCAAAAAATAAATCATACATTCAAAATGATTTTTTTCCCAAAATAAATTGGGAATATCATTCTTGACATTGAACCATTAATCTTGAGCGAAGAGTGAAACAATCTTTGAGAAGTAAAAATGTTGTGTTTATTCGAAGAAAGAGTTCTTTTGGAAAACATTGGATATTTCAGAAAAACAATTAGGTAACATTTATATCCCATAAAAGTCAGTATAATTATAAATAAATTATTTTTAAGAAATATCCATACTAAAAATGGGTTGAAGAGGGAAAACCAAAAGAAAGTGAGTTGGGTTCGAGAATTTCCCCTTACCTTGTGTCCGAACACTTTATTCACATTAATGTAATGTATAATGGCATTAAATTAATTAATTTAAAATTACATAGAATTAAATACAATAATTTGATTCATTATGGTTTTATTAAGTTATTTTATAGTTTTTTGTATGAGTTATAGAGCTTCAATTCATTATTTTGGAGTGTTAATTTTCTTGGCATCTATGAATGACTCACTTGTATTCATGAATGAATGCTCATTTGAAATGTGGATAAACATAAATAAATGTTAACATATATTATTGGTGAAGTTAAATAGATATAAATGATCTTATAAATTTTTTTTAATATACTATAAGGATGAATCGTTAGATAAAATCTTAATGATAAATGCTCGGATTAATTTACCAGTTTTGCCCACAATGTACTTGTTTTGTATTGATATTTTATATAATGAGTGTATAAGGATTAATGAACATAAAATAAAATAAAATAAAATAAATTTATTATGATATGGTTCAACCATTAAAAGGGTTTCTTGACCAGTACCTAATTTTTTAATTCCAATTAACAATCTGTCGTCCTTGAATGTGATAAATTAACACTTCTGAGATGGTCTTTTCATTTATAGTATTAATAGAGTTGGAAGGTGAGATTATGATAAAATATCCCATTATAATAATATAATTCAAGTAAATTTATGTTACTTGAGTTACCATAACCTTTGCGTAAAATTAGGTGGAGAAATAAAAAGAAAATAAAGGAACATGAATGGAAATAGAAGACTCTGAAAGTGGGATTTACCTCTTGAGTTTATCTCCTTTGAGAGCCTGTTTAGGGGAGAGTATTTGGTCTTTTGGGGAGAAAAACGAAGATGGAAGTTTTTAAGGAACTTGGGGGGATATTTGGGATGAATTTAGTTATTTCATGAAGATTTATAGGTGTGAACAAATGAAGGTGTGATAGATGGCATTTATAATGGAGGGGAGGTGGGTTTTCTTAATATTATAATAATTAATTTATTATTTCTCCACAAGAAAAGAAGCAGTGAAGATAATTGTGACTAAAAATAGTAATCAGAGCAGGTGAGTTCCAACTAATGAACATTTACATCATCAATGACTCAAAAATGATGTAGAACTTAATTTATTTAGCATATTTGTTAAATTATCGAATTTCCCTATTCACAAAAAAGTAACGTATTTCAGAAAACCCCCAAAAATTCACTCAATCCGTTTTTCAATGTGTAGAGCCCAAAAATGAAGAGTTTTTTTAAAAATAATTCTTTAAATATAAAAAATTTAATTTTTAATTAAAATCATCATTTACATGAAAAAATACTGATTTTAAAATTAAAACTGATTTAATAATTCTTTCAAAAATTACTTAAGGTATTATAAGATTATATTAAAACCAGAAGAAAAAAATTTGTTAATTTATGTAAAAATTTTAGGAAAATACATTTTATTTTAAATTAATTAATTAATTACAATTAATTATTTATGACTTATATAAATTCCAATACTTTTACTATGGTCATATTGTCACTTATAAGATGCCTAAATTTTATTTATACATTTATGGGTGAAGTTACTATTGTTTTGGATGGTATAATTTTAATATGGCTAATATTAATATTCATAATGGTATGTTAATATTTATAAGGGTATGTTACTATTCACCAAAAATTAAATTTGTCTTATCAGACTCCAAGAATCTTACTGATCCCAACTTTGTATGTCAGATTTGTGAAATTCAGAATAGAGAAGAAGAAAATTTATTTTTAAAGGTCACATAGTAGTTCCTTTAAGCATGATGTGGCATTGTGTTTCATAATTTGATTTTGTATGATTATGGAATTACTACAATAATGGAGAAATTACGTAGATAAATGTTTGGGCTATTAGTGTTTACCTCATGCCTGGTTTTCTACATATCCAGGAATGGGATTTCAGCATTAATCTAATGTAGGAAAGAAGTAAAATAGTATACATTTGGGTTATAGTGTATGGCCTATGATGGATCTTATGAAATCCCCAAATACTATATTATATTTCATAATCCATTGGTATTATAATTAATATGGATAAGGAAATAGAGAATATTAGATATGGTCGTTATGATTTCATTTTAGTTGAGGTAAATCTTTGCTAAACTTTGGTTCAGAAGTACCTCCTCTCTAATGCTAATGCTGAATTTGAATTAAGGATATTTTATGAAAAGGTTCCTGATTTTTGTTTAGATTGTATGAATATTATGAACATGATTTTTTAGTTTAAAAGGAACCTAAAATTAACCCTTTCTGCCCGGTCTAGACCTGATGAACAAAATTTTAGAATGAAAAAGGTCTCTGATAATTCTGGGAGAGTTATACAGGGTCGAACAAAGGGTTCCACAGAGGATGGTTTGATCCATTATCTGTCTACCAAGAAGGAATCATCCTTTGATGCACCTCAAACATTAAATAATGGTTATGGAAATCAAAGATGTATTTTATTTCCCCTTATGATTTTCTAAGACTTTGGAAATACATTGCTAAAGAAGAAGAGGAAAATAAGGTTTTCAATGGAGAGCCTTCATATAGAGATGTTCTATTTAAAGGGATTAAGCAAGAGAAATCACATGTGGAATCTTTGGTTGGTAAATCTGATGTGGATAATGCTGTAAAGGCTATGGTCGATATGGAATTCTGGAAAGAGAAAGTTCTAGATACTACTAAAATTAATGGAAAAATAAAGTAGTGGATTCTTCCTTGAGGAAGCATGGGAAGATTCTTAGCATGATCAGAGGTCTGTTGGGAATCATTCCTAAGTCTACATGGAAGTCTTTGGCTGTTCAAAGTGGTGTTTCACCATATAATCATGATTCCATCATATTTGAGCCTTATGGGAAGGTAGTAGTGGATCAGAATTCTGTTTTACCTCTAATTAAGGATTCAAGTAGGGATATTACTGGTCTTTCGGTTGTTTCTCATCATGAAGGGGAACCCCTTACAAATTTATAGCTATTGAGCATGTTGTAGTGTCACAGAATGATGTGGAAACCTCAACTCATACTATATACAGTGATATTTATGGGTTTGCAATGGTTCTCCAGTTTGATATGGAACCCTCTACTCATGCTTCTAGGAGAAACACTATTGGGAATGATGATGTTTCTAAGTGTGGTGTAAACCCACTTGTAAATGTTTGTCTGTTCGTAGAGATGCCTCTGAGAATGAAAAAATAGAAGCACCAGTTATTGGTCCTGGTGGTGATTCACAACAAAGAAGTATTGTTTCTACTATTAATGATAGGCATTATACTAGAAATATTCACAGGTATTATACTACTTCAAGATGTTATTTGGGGATATTGAGTAATTTTATGGTTGATGATAAGGTCAGAATAAGTGTTTATTTAGTGATTGGTAAAATTTATGCCTCTAACCCCTTCCCGTTACATGATTCATAAAGTATTAAAGATGATATTCAATAAGGAGATGTAGTTTTCAATGAAACTAATAAGGATAATTTCTTTGTAGATGAGTTTTTCGATGATGGGTGTGGACCTTGGTAGTTAATTAAGACTTATAGAAGGAGACAACACCCTCCTGGGTGGGGAAGAAGAGTACTTTATCACATTATGAGTAACCAATCTTGTGATGTATGATTTTCTCTTTTCATGTTTACCCTTCCCCTCTATTATTTATTTATTTTTTATTTTAAAAAAAGGTCATCGATGCGAACCGTTTCAAAAACAATTCCTATATTTCTGAAAATCATCAGGAAATGAGGTGTCTCTAATTTGGAGACTTTTATAAACATCACTAATTACTCAAATTTATAAATGTTTCTAATTAGTGACACCTAATTTAATGATATTTTTTAGAGGATAAAATTTTCTCTAGGTATAATAGACGGATCTTCCCTAAGGGCTCACATTAACGGGAAGGTTTGGCTCCACGATGTCAGCTCTTTGCCACCTAGGACTATAGTATGTTCCAAGGGTTGGAATATTACACTTAGTCCACCGCAGCTCGTGTAGGTGCTTCCTTGTAAGTGTAAGGCGGAATGGTCACCTACCAATGAATTTTGACATCCCACAGCTTTATAAGATCGCTTATCCCTGTTCGTCTTTGGCGTAAGAGAACTCGATCAGTGAGCTATTACGTAATCTTTCAAGGGTGGATTCTTTATGTATAGCCAGTCCAAGAGTATTATCAGCCACACTGGGACTGATACACAACCTAGACTCCTACGAGAGGTAGTAGTGGGGAATTTTCCACAATGGGATAAAGCCTAACAGAGAAATTCCACGTGGAGGAGGTAGATGGACTACGAGTCATGAAATTATTTTCCTAGAGAATAAGCAATAATGGTATACATCATTTCTTTTAATGTTCATTTTTTGAATGTTCATATTTTTTTAGCAACACCTAAACTATCATAATTTTTCAGAAACATCTGTAGAAAAATTATATATATTTATAACAAACATTGATTTTTTTCAATTGTTTTTAAATGTATTTTTTAATTCCCTCCCTTATCTATCCTACACTATGCCCTTCGGCTCCATCCACCCTTCACCCCCACCGACTCAGACTGCCCTGCACCCTCTATTCCTCCCCCCTCCATGCCCTTGATCTCCCACCATCATACACCCTTAGCTTCCACAAATTCCTCCCACATGCCCCCTCATGTGGTTCCCTCTTCATTTATCTCCACCGAACCTCCCTCGACCTTCGTCCCCATATTGCACTCTTTGCCTCCAAACATGCTACACCCTCATCTTCTCCTACATTTCACCCTTGGACTCCACCCCCTAATAAATTATTATAAATTTTAATCCATAAGGGGATTAAATAGAGATATCAAATACCGATAATCAATAGTTTATATGATTGTTTTGAAACTATATTTTTAATGATTTAGTTGGAAATACATATTCAATTTCAGAATGACTATTATTTCAAGCCAAAGGACCAAGTGTGAATGTTTTAACCAATAATGGTTATGTAATTAATTGTTATAGTATATATATAAATAAACATGATGAATTAAGTACGATTAGAAATAATGGAGTTATACTTGTGGCTGAAGCGATGCATGTATTTGGTACCATGGAACGAAATCCACTTTATGAAAATATTTCATACTTTGGAATCATAAAAAAATATGGTATTTAGATTATACAATATTCCTAGTGATTTTTTTTAATTTAAGTGGGTTTTTTATAGAAGTGTTGTTAAAATAGATGAATTAGGATTCATGAAATTGGATTTAAATAAAGAAGGGGATAAAGGTTAATTGTTTTTAATGGAATCAAAGGTTGTACAAGTATTTTATGTCCCAGATCCCATAAATCTAAAGTGGTCAATTTTTATATTATCGACCAAATCCACTGATGGGTTAAATGAAAATTCAACTTTGGATGACCCTTTCATTGTGACATCATAATAATTTCATTGTAGTCCCAATATAAAATGGTGTATTTTATGTTAGAGGAGACCATAATGAAAGGATTTGTAATCTTGATAGAGGTGTAAAATCCCTTCAACCCTTTAAAAAATATAGTTCAATAATTAGGTTATTTTTTTTGTATTATAAATTTAGTTACCTCATATAATTATATGTTCACTGCTATATTTACATAAACTAAATTAAATGTTCAACCACTTCTAGATATAATAAATTTCTCAAATAATAATGTTCATAATCCTCAGTAATAATACATTTATCAACATTGTGTTTTTTCAAATTTAGAGGAAGAAAAACCTTATTCACATGCCAATGATACTAATATAGAGGAACAAAATATTGGTGATGTTGAAGTCAAGTAACTAGTCGATGGTGAAAAACTGATGTTCCTAAAAATATCGGAGCGTTGTAGTTTAATGTTTTTAGAAAAAATTATTGAGTTGAGAATGAAAGGAATAAAATTCAAGGTAGGATAGAAAGAACACAACCAATAAATTCACCCTAATATAGGAGTTTTCTGTATTTTCACTAGCCTCCCCACTTAGTAGAATTTGAATATTGATATAGATTCCTGAAATAATGTTGTACCTATACTTAAGACATTGATTTGGGAAGACCTTATGGTAACATTATGATATAATTTATTTTACTAGTTAAAGAAAATAATGAAACATTGACTTACTCTACATTAACCCTTGAAGAGTGCATTCACATTAGATGACTACCAAATGAAATTTATATTAATAATTTATGGAAAGGATTACAAAATATTTCTCACAATTCTGACAAATTTTATTCTCCAAGATGGTGATGAGAAAAAACCTCCACCCACCATAGATTTATGCACACCAGATAAGCTAAGAAGTTTGGGATATATTTATTAGTTATTACGAGGAGTCATCATTTTAGGTACATTTTGATTGGTAATACATTAATTTAAAAGAAATTTATTAATCAATTTTATTAAGAAATTTTATTTTAAAAAATAGAAATCGAGTGTTTAAAATAATCAATGGGTAATAAATCTAATGTATCCCTATTGAAAAGTAAGGCTAGGTTATGCTTCACTTGAAAAAAATTGGTATGTATTTTAAATATACCACAATACATTAATGTGACATAAAACCACAATATAATTATGATTCTATATTAATTTACATATTGATGAATCCAAATCCAAAGTCACTTATATCCCACATCAAGTGCTATTGAATTAAGTACATGTAAATAAGGAAGGGTCTCTAATAGATAAAAACACATAATATGTGTGGGAATCATGTGTATGTATGGAATAATAATTTTTCATTCTTCAAATACGTATTAAATAATAATGATTACATATTTTCCAATATATTTTATTCGACTTTGACATAAAAATCATCATCAGCTATACCCGATGAACAACTACTATCAGTGTCTTTGTAGTGGCCAGTATAATATGTATGTTTTATTGTTACAGGTTTTAGGATGACACCATAAACATATTTTTATAAAATAAAGGAACTAGGGGATAAAGATAAGTATATTGAAATGTTTTAGGCATTAATGAATTATCCTGATGAAGAATTTAATTGTAATTTAGAGATTCTATAAAATGTAATGGGAATGAATCAAATAGAAAAAAAAACATCAAGAACCCATATGTTAAGATCCCCATAACACCCCCACCATAATTTGAGGTGCTTTATTCCCAAAAAAGATATACCTTATATTATTTAATCAATATTATCACAATTGTTTCAATGAAA
Organism: Viscum album; assembly: GCA_963277665.1. Classification (NCBI taxonomy): domain Eukaryota; kingdom Viridiplantae; phylum Streptophyta; class Magnoliopsida; order Santalales; family Viscaceae; genus Viscum; species Viscum album. Next base: position 607,640,576 of record OY728123.1, on the reverse strand, counting down.
TATGAATCAAGTGGACATAGATACCTTTTATGCACTGATATTCTATAGCGTGAAAATGATTGCGATTTATATCTAAGAACACCCACCCATCACCTTTTTGCGGGGGATAATATGATCAATATCGAAAGAGATATTTTATTCAATAGACCACTTCCAAATGTTCAAGTGAGATTGTTGATTAATGTAGCTAATGAGTTGAGCATTGAGCTACCTATTCAACTTGATGATGCATATTTTTATACGATTGATCAAGCTATTGGAACACTCATTACAGTAATGTTTGATCTTGTAAAAAAATATTGACAAGGAGGAATTCATTTTAAATTTATATTTCTATATAAATATTTAACAATTAATAAAAAAGGTCATAACTAATGAATTTTATTAGAGACAGAAAAAGGGAGTGGTGTAAAATTAAATGGATAAAAAAATAATAAAGGATCAACCAACAAATCAAAAATATATTCACAAAGTAACTTTACCCGACCCTTTAAAATTCCTCATTTACTAACATTAAATGTTCCCATGGAAAAATGGTTATAAATTTATAGTAATGTCATTATTGAATAGAGAGAACAAAAATATAGAGAGGCCATTAAATAATAAATTTCTATTTAGAATTTAAATTTAATCCCTAAGTACGAATGGCTAAGATATTAGTTTTAAATCTATACATTAGGTGTGTTTTTGTGATTTGTTTTTCTAATAGTCGATCCACTAAGTTAATTATTACTAAATACAATTCATATTTCTTAAATGCATATATATGAATTCTATTTGTAGGGAAACACCTATAAATACATATATGGACTCATTGGTCCACACATAACTTCATTACAATAAACCTCATTAGATTCAACTCAAATTGATTTAATAGTGAAAAAACTAGTTGTAGTGTTTGAAAACAAAAAAACGGATGAATGAATCTTCTTATTACCAACGATGATGGTGTAAAACTCTATAATTTAAAAAAATAAAATATATTTTCATTATTTTCTTTACCTATTACTTTTTGTTTGTAGGAATCATTGGTTACTCATTTACATCAATTTGGATAATCCAAAGATTTATTTTATAGATTCACTGCAAGGATACCCAATAAAACGACAACTTGTGAAGACATTTATCAATTTTTATTAAACTACAGGAAACATTTTAGAACAAAACATAAAGTTATATACTTTGTATTATGTTTTAATTATAATTTCATTCTTTGAAAGGAAAATGCTTAAATTTCCTCAAAATCATGGAATGATTACAGTCCTTGAGCATAATGATTCTATCAACTTCTATATATGGATACGCATTACGGTATATATGAAAATATTTCACTATAAAAAAATACATAAAAAAATTCTTATTTTTTCAACATTTATACAATGCCCAAATTAAACAAATGGAAGAATTGTGGTCATTATGTTTGAATATTTATGAAATATATGCTATAACATCAACAAACTAGCATCCTTGAAGAGGTGTTTTAGAAATTAATTACATTTTCATTTGAAAAAATTATTAATACTTTATGTATTTATATTTTTCTAGTACTACCAGGACATTAAAAATTCCAGGTATTCAAAATAAGAAGTATATCTATTTATAAATGAATTGGAAACATACCTGGTGTTAGAATGTACACATATATCTAGAATATGTCACTTCTTACTACTTATTTAGTTGATTTTCTCATAATTTTATCTACTTTTTCAGTTTATATCTTTACCATTTATATCTGATACTTATTTGGGTAATTTTCAAAGAGATCATGAAAAAATTACTTTTTAGCTAGGATTATCCACTCATGTACTATGATCATTCACACAACAAGGATGATACACTCATGATGATGTAATTTTATTTTTATTGTCCAATGCATTCAACATTCCACGTAGAACACTACTTAATTTTTTTCACCAAATGTTACAAGTATTAAAATACCTTTCATTAATAAACCAATTAGATCCGTAATAACATGTGATTTCAAGATAATTTTATCATCACACATGTAAAAGTGGGCTCACCCACTTATAGTACATCCCAAGAAGTCAAAAACTAGTAACAAATTTTGATATTCAAGGAAGTTTCTCAATTTATCCATGAAACCTCCAATTTCCTATAGAAATATACACGAGCCACTAATACCTAATGAATAGTCTAACTTACTCTTATATTACATTTAATAACAATTATGTATCATCTCAATCCGATGCATGGTGTGACTGATCTGGCTCGATGTGTTTTTTATTTATAGTATACAGTAATTTTAGTAAAAATGAAAAGTGACACACTCAAAAATATGAAAACTCATTCAGATTGTTCTGATAATTTTTGATAATGATCCATAATTTATTTTTGATGTGTAGGATTCATCCGCATCTTAATCTGATATATAGTGTGCTTAGTATGACTCAAAGTGGCCATTATCAGTCAAGAAATAATATTTTATTTCCAAACATGTGTCACTCACTAAATATCAAGAAAAAAGTTTCTTATTGTAATGATATTTAGGAAAATAAATCATTAAAAATTTATGACATGTAGGAATTAGTTTCATATGAAACATGCACACGATGTGGTCAGTATGACTCAAAATGAGAGTATTCAATTTATAATGACATTTTAGTAAAATGGAAAAGTCACATAATCAAAATTGAGAGAAAGCATTCTGATTTTTTGATACATTAAGATAATGATATATAAGTCATTTTTGATGTTTAAGAATCAATAATAACTCAATATGATACACAGTTTTCCCAATATGACTCAAATTGTGTGGTTTCAGTTTTGTGTCGTCATTTTATTAATGAATTATTTCATATTTAGGTTTAATTTATTTTATTATAGTATTAGTAACATAATAGTTTTTTTGTTATACAGGTAGATTATTTTTTCCATATTTGGGGTGGTTTATTTGAAGATTCTCAAGCTCATGCGAGATTGGACTTCTATGCTACAACTGAGATAATGGAAACAAGGAAATGGGTTAAGAATTTATATAAACATCATGTACAGATAAATTAATACTACTTATTTAGTTATATTTATCAATATTCTATCCAGTATTTTTAATTTAATTTCATTATCATTTTTAAGTAATAATTAATTATATTTTTCACACATCTTTTGGGAACTCATAATTTTCATTCAAATATCCACAAAAATCCAATAAAAAGGGAACATTCTCATTTTGGATAGAAGAGGAAACCACATTCTTCCTAAAATAAGAATTGTTTTAGGCATCATGGGGTTTCCTATTCAATCCAAATGGAATAGTTTCCCTCTTTTCTAAATTTTTGAAGATAATTGAAAGAAAGTCACACATGACATACTCAATCAGTCATAACTCAATATGATTCACAGTGTAGTCGGTATGACTTGGAATGCATGTTTTTAGTTTATAATTTCCATTTTAGTTCAAAACCCATATTACACAATAAAATTTAAGAAAACACATTATGATTGTTCTGATACATTTGGGAAAGGATCCATATGACATTAGTGATGTGTAGGAATCATCTACACCTCAATCCGACACACAGTGTGACCAGTATGACTCCATGTGTGTCTTTTTTATTTAAAATTGACATTAATTTTAGTTAAATGAAAATTGGACATACTCAAAATAAAGAAAACATATTCATATTGTTTTTATATTTTAGGACAATGATAAATAAGTCATTTGGGACATGTAGGGATCATCCTCACCTAAATCAGATATATGATGTTCCCTATATAACTCAAAGAGTCCATTATTAGATTAAAATTAACATTTTAGTTCAAAGTAGGGTTTACTCACTAAAAACCTATAAAAAACTCACCCTGCCTTGATAATATAGGAAAATTATTCAAAATTTATTTATGATTTTTTCTGAATTAGTCTCACATCAAACTTACACAATATGGGAACGATATTACTCAGAGTGTGTGTTTCCAGTTTAAAATGACACTTTAGTAAAAATGATAAGGGACATATTCAAGATCATGAAACAAAATTCATATTATTTTGATATTTTAGGAAAATTTTACATTAATCATTTATGGAATGTAGAAATCAGATATACCTCAATCTGACTCATGGTGTGATAGGTATTACTCCATGGTTTTCTTTTTTTCTTAAAATTGGATTTTTAGTAAAAAAGAAAACTGATATGATACTAAAAATAGATTCATATTATTTTTATATTGGGAAAATTATCTATAATACATTTTTGATGTGTAAGAATCATCGAAACATGAATATAATTTATGTTGTGTGTGGTATGACTCAAAGTTTTTGTTATCAGTTTAAAATTGACATTTTCATTCCAAACTTATTCCACTCATTGAAAATCATGTAAACATTCTCAGACTGTCTTGATAATTTTGGAAAATGATTCATATGTAATTTTTCATGTGTAGGAATTAGTCTCGCCTCAATCTAACACATGAAGTGATTGATATGACTCAAAGTGTGTGTTTTTAGTTCAAAATGGAATTTTAGTAAAAAGCACAAGTGACGTACTGAAAACTGAAAAAATTCATTTAGATTTTTTTTATACTAAATGATAAAATTACACAAGACATTTTTAACATGTACTAATAAACCGCTCCTTATTTCGTAAATGTGGTGACCAATATGACTCCAAGTGTGTTTTTTAATTGACATTGTAGTAAAAAAAGAAATGTGAGATACTCAAAACAAATCAAATGTAATAGGATTGTTTTGATACATTAGGAAAATGAAATAAACTTCATTTATTATATCTATGAGTTATCTATACCTCAATATAATACACGGTGTATCTGGCATGACTCGAAGTGTCCTTTATCAGTTTAAAATTAACGTTTTAGTTCAAAATGTATGTTTCTCACTAAAAACCAATAAAACATGTTCCGTTTGTATTTATACTTATTTATAACAATCCATAAGTCATATTTTATATGCATTAATTAGTCTAACATCAAACTAACACATTATTGGGTAGGTATTAATCAATGTGTTCATTTTTAGTTTAAAAAAGAAATTTTAGTTCAGAATGTGTCTAACTCTCTAAAAACCAAGAAAAAATGTTCCAATTTTGATTATATTTTAGGAAACTTTTTCATAACTCACTTGGGATGTGTATGAATTTTTTTCATTTCAAACTACACACTATGTGATTTGTATGACTATAAGTGCGGGTTTTCCAGTTAAAATGACATTTTAGAAAAAAAAAATACAGGTGACATACTCAAAACTGAGAAAACACATTCATATTTTTTTGATAATTTAGAAGAATAATTCATGTCCTTTTTTAGGAGTCATCCTTGTCTGAATATGATGCACGATGAGATTTTCATGACTCCAAATGTGTCTTTTTATAAAAAATTGATATTTTAGAAAAAAACATAAGTGAAATACTCAAAAATGAGAAAAATAATTCATGTTGTTTTAATATTTTAGGAAAATGATCTATATTCCATTTTTATTGTGTTGGAATCTTCCACACATCAAACTGATACATGGTGTACCTGGTACGACTCAACGTGTTCGTTATTAGTTTAAAATTGGCATTTTAGTTAAAAACATGTGAAACTCACTAAAAACCAAGAAAATGAACTCAAATTTCCATGATATTTTATATAAATGATTCATAAGTCATCTGTGATGTGTAGGAATCTAGGACACATCAAAATGACACACGATGTGACTGGTATGACTCAAAGTGCATATTTTTAATTTAAAATGAAATTTTAGTAAAAATAGAAGTGACATACTCAAGACTAAGAATACACATTTGGATTTAATTAATACTTTAGGAGAACTGTATATAAGTCAATTTAGATTTGTAGGAATCTACTGCACTTCAATCCGATGCATGGTGTGACCTGTATGACTCGATGTTTGTGTTTTTATATAAAATTACCATTTTAGAAAAAAAGTGGCATACTAAAAACCAAGAAAACACAATTATATTATTTTGATATTTTAGGAAAACAATTAATTTTCCATTTATTACATGTATGAATAAATAGAATTTCAATCTCATACACTATTTTCCCGGTATGCCTCAAAGTGTCCGTTATCAGTCTAAAATTGACATTTTAGTTCAAAACATGGGTTAATCACTGAAAACTATGTAAACACAATTGTATTTTCATATAGATTATTAAAATTATTCAAAAATCATTTGTGACATGTAAGAATTAGTCTCAAGTAAAAAATGACACTTTATGTGACTGATATGGCTCAAAGTGTGTGATTTTAGTTTAAAATGAAATTTTAATAAAAAAGAAAAGTGACATACTCAAAACTAACCAAACTTATTCGGTTTGTTTCAATACTTTAGGAAAATGATCCATAAGTCATTTTTGATGTGTAGGAATTATCCCCACCTCAATCTGATGCATGTTGGGACCCGTATGACCCTATGTGTGTGCTTTTATTTAGATTCAAAATTTTATTCATATATTGTTTCATATTATGTTTAATTTATTTATTTATTGTATTATTAGCGTAGAAATTTTTTAATCATGTGTATTCTTTTGGTAGAGTTGGGGTGGTGTTTTTGGAAATTAATATCATGACTGTGTTTTTTTGGGATGGAGTTTGATGCCAAAGGCAATGAAAAATTGATGTTTTTGAAATTTTTTGATAACAATTACTAATGTAATTGTACAAAAAATTTGTTTGAAATGTTTTATAGTATAGTTTTTTATGAATTTTTAAAGTAATTTATATTTCAATTAAATTATGAATTTTCCATATATATGTTATTTCTGTAGTGTGATTTAATTCAAACAGAACACTATAATAGTTGGGCCTTTATTAACTCCAAAAATGGTGTAGAAAAAATCCCCCCTTATCATCCCATTTTTAGCATTGATATATCGATTCCCTTTAGGACAACAACGTTTGTATCACTGTTAGAGACCATTTTTCACATTTTAAAAGGACTGATCCATGGTAGTGTTACTATTATATTTTAATTTCTTTTTATTTTTTAATACAATATTTGTATTAATTATTACTTTTAATAAATAATGTTAATTTATTAGTATTTAATGAATAATATAATTAAAATTAATATATTTAAAATCATTTTTAGTTACTATTAAATACCACTATTTTAAATTACTATTTTAAAAAATATATTCACAATTAAAAAATATATATTATAGTTTTTAAATTAATATTTAGCTACTCAATATTAATATATTTCAATTTATTACTTTTAATTACAACATAGTTTGAAAAATTATAACTAAAATTAAAATTTTAAATATATAAATTGATGTACTACAAAATATAAAACTAATATCCTGAAAAATGATGTTGTAGCCCTTAATGAATTGTGTTCTTGTATTTGGAAAAAAGAATCAATGATCCCATGGATGAAAGGTGTTATGGTGCCCTAATGCTTCTTTATCCCATTTTTTAAAAATGTTTAACTTGAACCTGATTTGATTTCTTTATAGCAAAAAACCCATTTAAAAACATGATGTGATCAGATGGAATTAGATGTAAAACCATCAAATATGGCCATGATTGTAGAAGAAGTGTAGTACATGGATCACAACCAGTAGTGCTTCACCAACCAAGCCACCTCCACCCACTTGAAGAGAGAACCCAATTATTTCACACTGCCTTCCTTTCATGCCAATATAAAGACTCTACCAAAGCCACCCCTCTACTTGTGAAAGAACCACATTGCAATTTTTGTAACTGCCCATTGGTTACTTCGCTAAAACCCACCATCACTAACTACCATCACTCGCTCATTGGGTGTGTAATGGTTCACAATTTAGGTTCTTTGATTGGTGTTTGTGTCTTCCACAGGTCAGTTTGTGGAGAGTGTTGACATTGCTTCTATCACTGATTGATTTTCTTTTCTATTTGGGACTACACACAAGGATTTCTGATTATTCAAGTTCTATTAATATTATGTTTGTCTTATGACCATTAAAAAACCATTTATAAAATGGACCTTTATATGAATATTGTTTATCATTACCAAAGTCCACCATTTTCAACACTAATTTTTTGCAAGGATAAAAATAAAAAAAATATTTTTTATAAGAATTTAGTTCATTGACAATAGTGACCCTTATCAATGCATTTTCAGTGCTAATAATGGTTTGTTTTATCAGTGCTGATTTTTAATGCTACTAAAACTGAATAATTATTAGTTTTTGAAATTCCACTGACAAGAACCACAACCAACCCCAAAACACCACATTTTATCAGTGCTTACATACACTCACACTATGGCCCACACCAGATACCCTAATACCCTTTAATTTACCCTAATAAACTCCCACCTCATGCCCCACTCCCACCTTTCATCATTGCTAATGTGAGAAATTAAATCCCCAATAACCCTACTGCGTCGCATTCTTGTGAATATTCGAACAAGTGACCTCTTTATGCATAATGAACACCCTACAACTACTCACTATTGTTTTCTTTAATATTTTTGGATATATCCATTTATTTATATATATTTATATATATTTTTTATTTATATATTTATTCATATAATTATATATAATTATAAAATTATTTTTAAATACATTTATAAAATATGATTTTATATTTTCATATATATTTTTCAATTTACATATAATTATATATTTACATATAATTATATATCTACATATAAATTTTTATAATGTAGTTATAAAATATATTTTCATTGTAAATAAATTTATCTATATATATATAGCTATGTGTGTGTTAATATATATATATATATATATCTATGTGTGCCTATTAATATATATATTTGAATAGGATTTTGATTATATTCATGAATGAAAATGTATTTTAATATATGTTTGTTTCATTTCATAATAATATATTCATATATTTTTACACCCACTAAACACACTTACCACTGGCCTATAATATTTTACTTTCTATTTATTGACACAAACACAAACATATATATATATATTAAAATAAATAATTATTTTAATATATATATATATATATTAAAATATATAATTATATTAATATATATAAATGTATATAACAATTAGTTCACACTAACATATTTATATACACACACACATATATATTTATATAAACATATATATCCATATTTTTTGGTGCCTAGTGGACATATTTTTCACTTGAATACACATTGTTCATGATACACCATGTTGGGGGTTCAACCCCATCCTGATTGGTATCTATCATTAAAATTAACTTGGTTGGGTGTCTGGATAGTGTCAACATTGATGACTCCAGTGAATATTGATCCCACTGGCGAGCATGACATAGGTTGTTAGCCAACATTGAAGTGACCAGGGCCCCTTCTTGACAATAGGGGAGAACGATGATTATGACCTCATGAATGTCTCTATGGGGGTAGGGATGATGTGTGGGTGATATCCCCAATATAGCATTGTGTAATGAAAAATAAAAACATGTGGGAGATGTTGGGAAAGGTTGACAAGAAAAAGTAAAAAATTCCATTTAGGCATACAAAAAGTAAGGGGTTCCTTTTGGCCTCCCATTGACCATTTCAATGAGGGAATTCAAATCCCCTGGTTCATTAGGCTGTGATTATTGTAAGGGATCTAGAAAAATGGGTGATTATCTATAATAGTGGGTATAGATGTAAGTAAGTCCCCCTAGATCCTGGGTGTGTGCGTTCTTATGATATGAAATTCCCTCCACCTTTATTAAACAAATAAATATACATGTTTATGTGTGTGCATATATATATATATATATTTATATTGATAGATTTTTATAAGGTAAATAAAATGGATATTTTTTCATCATAAAATTAATAATAAATTTTTATTTCCATATGGATTATGTATTTAAAAACCAATTACATATGTAAAAATGATTAAAAATTTATTTACACCATATAAATTTTAATTAAAAATATATGTATATACATATATATTAATCAATAAATAACACAAAAATATGAAAAAAATAATATATTCCCACAATATAATACATATTAATGTAGTTTAAGAAAATAAATTCAGTATCCACTAAAAAAATATAAGAAGACCGTCGTAAAAAAAACAAAAATTTGATCGACTGTTGAAAAAATAAGATATTCAGACTGAAAAAATAGTTTTAAGGACATATGAACCTATTTTGAAAAATAAAAAATAGGGTAGAAGGTAACCCCAAAAACGAATAACATAAATCTATTCATAAGGTTCAATTTCACATATCATGGTGCCCAAACGAACACTAAGATCAAAAGTAATGTCCATTTTATGTTCAAGAATGTTTTCAAAATGTTGTAAGATATTAATTAATATAATAAATTTTTAAATCATGAAATTATTATTAAATATATATTTCCCAATACTTATAAGTAAATTTTTAAATTATATTAAATTTTCATTATTTTATAAACCATATTTAAATAAATCTGTTATATATTATGTTTAGATACATATTCATTATTATATAATTAATATTTAAGAAAATATATTATATTAATAATATTATAATTATATTTATACATTATATTAGGTTATTTAATAGTCTATAAGTATTTTTTATGAAGCATAAATGTTATGGGTTCATTAAAGGTGATTATTGAGAATAAAAAACATGGTTTTTGTTTTCATAACCTTAGAATAATTGAAGATGTAAATGAAAAATAATTTCAAGAACAAAATATTTAAATCAATGCTTAATTGAGTTTATGAATGATGAAATGAAAAAGGAAGGATAGACAGATATATTTTCAAATTAATTCATAAATAGGTTGAGAAATAAGTTAGATTGTAATTATTTCTTATTTGATGAATTGGTAGACCACTCCCATTATATCATCATTGTTTCACCTGATTCAAGGGTAGAGTCTCTCTAGTGGTAATCCAAAAGTGATCCAAAATCTCAAAATATTTCTCGAGAGATGTGAGGTGATAACACAAGTTATTATAATCACTTGTGTGTAGTTCTATGTTGATCAGACCAGGAAACTATTCCTGAAAGAATGATTCCTTGGGATCTCTCACAACATTGTGAGAAATGAGGAGGGTGAATGCTCTAGTTCTTGATCATGTTCTTCAGAGGATTATTTTTAGGGATTGAGAGAATGTTCTCCTGGTTTATTATGTGTAACAAGTACCTAACCCTGTAATGATATATAACATGGAATTTATAAATCTATTCATGTGTAGGTAATTAAAAATAGGCCCTTAGGAAATCCCTTATTACTAATTTAATGAACTGATCATGATGACATAATAAAAATAGGTAATATTTGAATATTTTCTCTTACGTAAATTTTTATGGGAGAATGTTAAATTATATTTTTAAATGATCACATTTAATATTTCTAACCACTTTGTTGGTCCTTGAATTTTAATTTTACCCCTAGACATGATTTTTTTAGAATTATTTTCCATTATAATTTTTTACAATTATTAAATATTTAAATAATTAAATTTTATATTTTTTTGTATGATCTCTGATATATTCTATTTGAATCATCATATTGGAATTCCTATTTCATGGTTGAGTCCGTAATGAGAATTTTTTTACTATAAAAGACATATCCTTGTTTGGGGTTCTAGGGTCGGGCCAATCCCCCTTTTCTTGTCTCGCATATTTTCATTTCCTTATATATATTTTTCTTTCCCCCCTTTCTTCCATTTTATCCTTTATCCCATTTTTCTTTGTGTGTATGCCCCTCCCAAGGGGTATTCATCTGAGTGAGAGCGGAGGGATATAGAGATGGAGTAAAGAGTTAGGGGGAGATAGAGTATCTATCATAGAGATTGGGAGGATTCATTTCACCATGAAAGAACTAAAAATCATAAATCGGATCTAAGATTAAGTGGTTTCCACCTAAAGGTAGGTAATTTTAAATTTTTTCACTATACATCCTCATATATTATTTATTTTTATATATTAATCATTTTTTTTGGGATTTTGGGGACCCCTCATGGGTCGATCTGGTGGTTTCAGGGATTAATTGGGGGGTTCAGAAGGTTTGGAGGGGTTTCTGTTTGAGAAATCCCGATCACATGGTGTGTGGGTTTAGAAACACATGACACATGTTTCTTCTATTCTGTACATATAAAATTTTATAAGTACATGTTGTGTACCTTATATACTTTAAATATAGTATTTCTTGGTTGTGTACACGTGATGTGATAAAACACTATTTTATTTAATATTTTATTGATAATAAATGATATAATTTCCTCAAATTGTATTAAATATGTTTAATTAGAATGTATTTGTGATTATATCATTCATTGGAATATTTGATGAAAAATCCAGTTTTACCCTTTATAGTTCACTGTAGTATTTCGAGGATAAATATTTTTATATTTATTATTTGAATTTTAAATTTTTTAACAGTGTTCCTACCTTAATTATCTAAAACTTTTATTCAGGACACTAGAGCTAAGGAGTGCATTTGTTTGTTGAAAATGGGCCATGAAGTCAACATTGGGCTGGACTCGCCAGAATAGAGAAGCTTCTGTATTTCGGCCATAACTCCTAAATATCGGTCTCGATTAAGACCAAATATTTATAGGATATAGAGAACCCATATCCATACATATTGTCCTTCTGGAAGACCGGACAATTCACGCGTTGGGAGGTCAAATAGGAAGTGGAATTTGAAATAAAATATTTGGGCGGATTTCCACATTCACACTTAAAACCACTTGCAACCTCTCCTCCCATCCACTATATAAATTGGATTTTTTTCTCATTTGGAGGGGTTGGGTCGTGAATTCGTATGTTTAGGGCAGAAGAGAAGTGGATACACTCCAATTCTCAAACCATTTCAATAAGGGTAGCTCTTGAAGCAAGGATCCCTTCGACGAAGCCTTCTTCTTCTCCTTTATGTTGTAATGATTTTGTTTGTGTAATCAACTTCTTTGTTCTTCTTTTATTTCTTATATTTTCTTCTGTTTTGTTTAAATTTATTCTTCTCTTAATCTTCCTATTTGGGCTGTAATTCTTGAGTAGAAGAGTTATTGGGTTATACCCATTATAAACCTTTGCACATGCAAAACACTTCTACGATGATTACGCCACCCATGGAAGAGTAGTCCTTTAGTAATCGATCTATCTTCTACCATATTCATTTAATTATTTTAAATCATTGAGCTACTGTAATTCAATTAATATGATTAATGAATTGTGTTTCTAAATTGTAAGAAACTAAGCAAGAAATTGAACAATTAATACAAAAACACGCGAAGTCGGGATTTTGCGTAAATTGTGAGGGCGCATTCTTAATCGGTAATACAAGACCACACAGGATAAATTTGTAGAGTTTAAATATAATCCCTAAACATAATTCATACTCATTTACAGAATGGATATGTGATCTAATTAACCACTAGCCATAATCTAACCTTAGAACAACAATCAAAGCAGGGTGATGCGATTGTGTGTTCCAAAGCTAGCCTAGGGTTTAAGTAATTCCATCTTTGTGGTTAAGTTAAATCCTGTAGGGTTATAGGGTTAAAAAATTAGGGGATCATAATTAAGTTGATATTTATTTAAATTATTATGATTAATAAGTAAATTAAGTGGTAGATTTAGATCGATTACGTCTTTTAAATACTGTCTAAAAAACATCTTTTTGGTGTGTCATTTTAATCGATCTTCATTTGAAAAAAAATACAATCTTCTTCCAGCAAAATTATTCTAGATTCATAAACTATAACCAACCCCCATCCTTTCAAGAACTATTTTTATTCTATTATATTTTATTTTTTTTAGAATACCTTTAATAAGTGGTTAAATTCACTTCCTCCTTTGAGAGACGACCTTGGTCAGCCACTCTACTGCACCTAAGAACCCCAAAATCACATTAATAATTTGAGGGCGCCCACGACAACACTCTATCAAATTGTCACCGTTTCCAGGGAGGTAAGTAATTTATTCAACCACTTAGAGGTATTTTTTTTATTTTTTATTTTATTATTTTCTTCACCTCTCTCTTTCATCTTTCCCCTTTCTCAAGTTTTCATTTTTTTTCATCCTCTTCTTTTCTTTTTGGACCATCAACTCAAACTTCTCATTTTTATTTTACTATAGTCCACTTTATTTCTTTTCATTTTTATTTGATTTATGACATGAACTAATCCTAAAGATCTCTTAGATCTTGACCCTAGTATTGAACGTAGCCTTAGGGCTCTAATCAGACATTCTCAGTCTACAGGAAGTTTTAATATTCAACCAGTTGGTGAATTCCTCTCTTCTGGAAACATTGAAATTGGAAGAAATTAAAATTAAAACATAAAAGAGGAACCAATGGCTGGAAATAATGGAAATGAAGTTAATAGAACCATTCGATAATTGGCTGCACCAGATATTAACTATCATCCAAATTTTATTGCATACCCGAATCTCGAATCGGACTTTGAAAAGTTTCATGGCTTATCTGGTGAGGATCCCAATAAATACCTTAAGGAATTTAATGTGGTTTACTCAACCCTTAAACCAAGAAATTTTTCTGAAGATCAAATCAAATTACGAGTATTACCATTCTCACTTGATGGAGCTGCGAAAGATTGGATGTATTATTTGCAACCTGAAGATGTAACATGTTGGAATGATTTGAAACATATTTTCTTGAAAATATTTTTTCTAGCATCAAGGACCACATACATTCGAACAGAGATATCAGGGATCAAGAAATCCCAAGGGGAGTCAATTTATGAGTACTGGGAGAGATTCAAGAAGTTGTGTGCAAGCTGCCCACACCACCAAATCAGTGAGAAACTACACATCGAGTAATTCTATGAAGGACTCACACTTATGGAGAGAAGCACAGTAGATGCTGCAGCAGGAGGGGAATTGGTAGAAAACACACCATTAGCCTCACGTTCATTGATCGACAAGATAGCACAATAATCCCGACAATTTGGCGATCGAGGTACACTACATGTCAGGGGAGTACATCAGGTAAGTCCTTCTTCTCTTGAAAGTCATTTGATTGATAAAAAGTTAGAAACATTGACCACTATTGTGAGGTAGATTTCATTGGCTCAAAAGACATCCCAACCCCCACCTTCAAGGCCTTGTGGGATTTTCACTGAGACAAGCCACCCAACTGACAGTTGCCCATAACTACAAGAGACAAGGGATTGCATAGCAGTATTCCCAGGGAGACCATTTCAGCAGCAACAACAACCATATTCCCAAAAGGAGTTTGATTAATTTGCTCCAACATACAACCAAGGGTGGAAAGGTCAACCAGACATGAGGTATGTCTCTGGACAACAACAAAGGCCGCCCTTTAAACAAAACTTACAACAACCTTTGCCTTACCAGCAGGGTTTCCGACTACCCCGAAGGATATTTGAAGCCCAATTATCAACAATCCAACAACAAGGAAATCCCCCACCAAAGGTCGATTATAATACTGATGATCTTTTGAAGAAAATTGTTCTTCATCAACAGAATGAGCTGAAGAGTCAATGTTCGGAGCTGAGGGAGTTGAAGACTCAAATGATCCAGATTTCCACCACCCTCCATGAACTTGTAAGTAAGAATTCCAGAAATCTACCTTCCCAAACCACTCCAAATCCAAAGGGGAATATTAGTGCCATCACATTGAGAAGTGGGAAGAAAATGAACGATACATCTGTACCTACCATTCCACCAGGATTCACCTCTACTCCAGAGAAGCCGCATTCCATACCAACTGATGAGAAATCCAAGGAGAAAGATAAAGGTAAGGAAAAGATTGATGATGTTCCTCCTAAACCACTTCCTTTTCCAAACAGGGTTGTTCAAACCAAGAAGATGGTTAAAGAAGCAATGAAAAATGAGGTTTTGGAAACATTCAAGCATGTGGAGATCAACATTCCTCTACTTGAATCCATCAAACAAATCCCAAGGTATTCCAAATTCTTAAAAGAACATTGCACCAATCGAAGAGGGCTCAAGGGAAATGAGAGGATCAACCTTGGAAGGAATGTCTCAGCACTCATTACACCAACTATAGAAATGCCAAAGAAGTGCAATGATCCTGGGAAATTCACCATCCCATGTACCATAGGGGAGTTGCACTTCTCTGATTCTATTTGTGATTTAGGAGCATTAATAAATGTGATTACTCACTCTGTATTCTCTTCCTTGAAGGTTGGTGAGTTGAAGCCAACAAGAGTAGTGGTGCAGTTGGCGAATAGAGCTACGACATATCCAGTAGGAGTCCTTGAGGATGTACTTGTCCGGGTAAGAGACATGATCTTCCCAGCAGATTTCTACGTGCTTAACATGGAGGACAATTAGGTAAGTTCTCATTCCCCCATAATCTTAAGTAGAACCTTCCTCAAAACTACAAAAACTATCATAAATATCAATGAGGGTGAACATTCCATGGAGTTTCAAGATGAAGTTGTGATATTTAATGTTTTGGATTCCATGAAGTACCCCTCATAGGACCATTATGCTTTTGTTATCTCCCCTTTTGAACCACAAAATAAAAACTCCATGAAATTTGATTGTCCTATGATCAGGGAGATTATGAGTATTGGTTTGAGTTTGATGTTTAAGAGAACTTCCACACATGTTTCCGATACACAATGGTCTCTTGGATTTGATTTTGATGTGGATCCATATTCGGATTTTGATCATGTGAACTCTAATTATGACATGTCTATTGAGTATGCTGATGGATTTGATGGTTTATTCTCTAGTTTTGATGATTTCTATTCTGATACTGATGATCTTTGTGCACATATTTCAGTTCCTTCAATGTATCCATCCATAATACACCCTCCTTCATTAGAACTGAAGCCATTGCCACCAAATCTTAAATACTCATACTTGTTGAGTGATGAGAGATTACCTGTTATCATTGCTAACAATATCCCTTTTGAACATGAAGAAATGTTTTTGAATATTTTGAGGGAGAACATCAGGGTGATTGGGTGGAACATGGATGACATATCAGGTATTAGCCCCTCCATTTTCATGCATAAGATTCTCTTGGAGGATGGGGCTAAACCGGTGAGACAACCACAAAGGAGACTCAATCCCACCCTCCTAGAAGTTGTTAAAAAAGAAGTTGAGAAATTGCTCAAGGTAGGTATAATCTTTCCCATTTCAGATTCTCAATGGGTAAGACCTATTCAGGTTGTGCCTAAGAAAGGTGGTGTTACTGTTGTTAAAAATGAGAAAGATGAGTTAGTTCCAATGAGGGTGCAAAACAGTTGGTGTGTGTGTATTGATTATAGGAAACTAAATCAGTCCACTTGTAAGGACCATTTCCCCCTCCCATTTATTGATCAGATTCTTGAGAGACTAGCTGGGAAGACACACTATTGTTTCTTGGATGGATTTTCTGGATATTTTCAGGTTTCTATAGCTCCAGAGGATCAGGAGAAGACTACATTCACCTGTCCCTTTGGCACATTTGCCTACCGGAGGATGCCATTTGGACTTTTCAACGCCCCAGGTACCTTCCAGAGATGCATGGTGAGTATTTTTTCTAATTTTATTGAGACCGACATGGATGTATTTATGGATGGTTTTACAGTGTATGGATCCTCATTTGATGAATGTCTAAAGAGTTTGGGAAAGGTATTGAATCGTTGTACTGAGAAGAATCTGGTTCTGAACTTTGAAAAATGTCATTTCATGGTAGAGCATGGCATTGTCTTAGGGCATATAGTGTCAAAACATGGGATAAAGGTTGATAGATCTAAGATAGACATTATTTCATTCTTACCATATCCTTCATGTGTGCGTGATGTTAGATCATTCCTAGGGCATGCATGATTTTATCGGCGCTTCATCAAATATTTTAGTAAAATTGCTCTTCCTATGTCACGATTACTCCAAAAGGATTCTGATTTTGTGTTTGATGATTCTTGCAGGACTTCCATTGATGATCTAAAGAAATTTCTGACCACTCCACCTATCATACAGTCCCCACGGTGGGAGATTCCTTTTGAGCTTATGTGTCACGCCTCCAACTTCGCGGTTGGAGATGTCTTATCTCAAAGGGTTGAAGGACGTTCACATGTGATCCCCTATGCATCGAGGACACTGGATTCAGCCCAATAAAATTACACAACCACAGAAAAGGAGTTTCTTGCTGTCATATTTTCTTTAGATAAATTCCATTCATATTTATTGGGCTCTAAAGTACTTGTTTTTTCTGACCATGCAGCTTTGAGGTACCTCCTAAAGAAGCCAGATGCAAAGCCACGACTTATCCATTGGATTCTCCTTCTTCAAGAGTTTGACCTTGAGATAAAGGACAAGAAGGGGTCAGAGAATTTGGTGGCAGACCA
Source organism: Viscum album (assembly GCA_963277665.1). Lineage (NCBI taxonomy): Eukaryota > Viridiplantae > Streptophyta > Magnoliopsida > Santalales > Viscaceae > Viscum > Viscum album. The sequence goes on along the minus strand of OY728123.1, from coordinate 607,622,351 downwards.
CATGAGTAGGCTTACTCACACACTAGAGAATGACACCTTGGACCAGGTACCACTTCAGGACACTTTTCCCGATGAGCATCTTTATTCCATATCAGGTACGCATCCTTGGCATGCTGATTTAGTGAACTACCTTGTTGCCTCTGAAATACCTGCAAATTTAAAGAAACATCAAGTCCAAAAATTAAAAATTGAGTCCCGGTTTTATGTATGGGATGATCCTTACCTATGGAGCATGTGTAGTGACCATGTAATTAGGACGTGTGTTCCCAATCATGTGTTTGAGTCTGTTTTTCATTTCTGCCATACACTTTCTTGTGGTGGACTCTTTGGACCCCAACAGACAGCTAGGAAGGTTTTTAGACTTTGGATTATATTGTTCTAGCTTATTCCATGATGCCAATGTGTTTTGTAAGTCATGCTCTCATTGCCAACACACTGGGAACATTTCTAGGAGACATGAGATTCCCCAACAACCCATACTATTCTGTGAGATTTTTGATGTATGGGGCATTGATTTTATGGTTCCTTTTCCTAGTTCATTTGGATTTTTTTATATTTTGGTTGCTGTTGATTATGTGAGTAAATGGGTGGAGGCCAAGGCCACCAGGACTGACGATTCCCATGTTGTAGTGGATTTCGTCAAGGCTCAAATTTTCTGCAGGTTTGGACTACCAAATTCCATCATCAGTGACCAAGGGACACACTTTTGAAATAGGAATTTTTCCTCTTTCCTTCGAAAGTATGGGGTGACACACAAAACATCAACACCATACCACCCCCAAACAAATGGCCAGACTGAGGTTTCAAATCGTGAGTTGAAACAAATTTTGGAGAAAACTGTGCAGCCAAATAGGAAGGATTGGAGAAAGCACATGGATGATGCATTGTGGGCTTATAGGACAACATACAAGACCCCCATTGGTATGTCCCCATTTCGGATTATTTTTGGGAAAGCGTGTCATCTCCCAGTGGAAGTTGAGCATCAGGCTTATTGGGCTATAAAGAAATGAAACATGGAATTGGTCCAAGATGGAATTCAAAAGAAGTTGCAAATTCAAGAGTTTGAGGAGATTCGACCATCATCATATGGGAACTCAAGGCTCTACAAGGAAAGATCAAAAGTAGTTCATGATAAAATTATCCAAAAAAGGGAGTTTCATGTTGGATAGAAAGTCCTACTCTACAGTTCACGACTGAAGTTGATGCCTGATAAGTTGCGTTCCAGATGGTTAGGTCCTTATATTGTATCTAATTTTTTTTCCTTATGGTGCAGTGGAGGTCACACAAGAGGACACTGGAAGGATCTTCACAATCAATGGGAAAAGTTTGAAGAGATACATTGAGGGACATCCTACTGATGCAGTGGATTTTATCACACAGCATGACCCCATCATCACTTGATCACATCAGGCTATTCCTGACCCTTTCACTTTTATATTATTTGTCCTATTTAAAAATTCTGCATTTCATGTGCATATATCATCTCATGGGTTCACATTGAGGACAATGCAATATTTTAAGTGTGGGGGAGGGAACCTTTTAGTTTATTAATTTAAATTGTTTTCCTTAAAAAAAACAAACCAAAAAAAATTGTGTGTTTTTAAAATTTTGTGTGTTTATTTTTCAATTTTCTTTGTGTCTTTGAAATTTTTGGGCTGAAATGATTCTCATCACAATTTTGAAATGCATATCAATGAGTGAAACAATTTATCCCTTGAAAATAAGCTTAAATGAATGCTGAAAATGACTTTGTTTCAAGTTCAAATATTTAGTAATTTCATGGAAAGTACACCGAATTTTGAATCCCATGCCACGTCTCACTATCTTTATATTTTAAATCACTTTCTTGTGAGGCTTATGAACCATTATTTTCATATTCATTACATTCACCTCACTTCTTGAGAGAACCAAACCATGTTTGATTTAACCAGAATTTGATTTATTCCTGTCAAAACTTGAGGGTTTGAGGTACTAATGTTTAAAAGATTGAGGCATTTGTTTGGTATTAAAGCCCCTAATTCAAAGAATAATTTTTTATAATGTCCTACCTTGAACATTTAATCCTTTTAGCCCTTATAAGCCATGCAAAACCTATTAGGTTAGCCACATTACAAGCCATTTTTCCCTATCCAACCAACTATTGAAGTGAAATTGCATAATCTATTTGAGCTTAAGTGTGGGGGAAGCTGTCTTGTGTTGTGCTACCAAATTTTGTGATACTTTGGGTAGAAAATTAAATTCATAGGAGATGTTTTTGATTCTGAAGATAGTAATTATATTGAAATCTATTCCTTTTTTGGAGCTTTCATGACAAGTGAAGCTGTGCCTTTTCTGGAGCTTCTAATTGAGGTGGAAAGTTGTGCCTATCTAGAGCTTTCAAGAAAATCATATTTGAGAAGATTGAAATTTTTGATGCTGAAATGATGAATGGTGTAAACCTTTAATGACTTTTCATGATGAGGGAGATGAATTGATACTATGGGGATTGAGGAGAAGACCATATTTAAGTGAAAATTAGATTAATGCAATTTTGCTTCAAAAACAGTCAAGCCCTCCCCATTCAGCCTCAGAATTTTTCACATAAAAATACTACCAACCGAAAGCCACAGAACAAACCTGAAAAGTCCTCATGATAAACAAATGTCCTTGACTCACATCGGGTAGCAATGTAGGAATCTATCAAGCCTATGGTTACCCTTTTATGAGATTGGATGAGAAAGACATTGTAAAAAAATTGAAATTTGTGTTATAAGAGAAAATTCAAGTGAGGTAAGTGTTTTGTGCATGGGAGGATAAATAAAGTGGAAATATATTGAATGATATATATGAATAACTTGAAATAATGGTTTTTTATGAGGCATGATATCTTTTGTTTCTTGGTGTGTAATTGTTTTATCTAAAAGATATGTGTTTTAAAACACTATTTTATTTAACATTTTATTGATAATAAATGATATAATTTCCTCACACTGTGTTAAATATGTTTAATTAGAAATTATTTGGGATTAGATCATTTATTTGAATATTTGATGAAAATTCCAGTTTAACCCTTTATAGTTCACTGTAGTATTTCCAAGATATATATAAATAGATTTATTATTTGAATTTGAAATTTTTTAAAATTGTTACTAACTTAATTATCTACAACTTTTATTCAGGACACTAGAGCTAAAGAGTTAATTTGTGTGTTGAAACTAGGCCATGAAGTCAACATTGGGCTGGACTCACCAGAATGGAGAAGCTTATGTATTTCGGCCATAACTCCTTCATATTTCCCTTTATTAAGACCAAATATTTAGAGGAGATAGAGGACCAATATCCTCACATACTATCATTCTGGAAGTCTGGCCAATTTACGAATTTTTTTGGTCAAATGGGCGGTGGAAGTTGGAATAAAATATTTGGCCGAATTTCCAAATTCACACTTGAAATCACTTGCAACCTCTCCTCCCCTCCCGTCTATAAATTGGAGTTTTTCTCATTTGGAGGGGTTGGGACGCGCATTGGGATGTTGACGGAAGAAGAGAAGTGGATCCACTCTAATTCTCCAACCATTTCAATAAGGGTAGCTCTTGAAGAAAGGATCCCTTCGAAGAAGCCTTCTTCTTCTCCTTCATGTTGTAATGATTTTGTTTGTGTAATAAACATTTTTGTTATTATTTTATTTCTTCTCTTTTATTCTGTTTTGTTTAAATTTCTTTTTCTCTTAATCTTCCTATTTGGTCTGGAATTCTTGAGTAGAAGCGTTATTGAGTTATACCCATTATAAACCTTTTCACATGCAAAACGCTTCTACGATGATTACGCCACCCATGGAAGAGTAGTCCTTTAGTAATTGATCTATCTTCTACCCTATTTATTTAATTATTTTGAATCATTTAGCTACTTTAATTCACTTAATATAATTCATGAATTGTGTTTTTAAATTGTATGAAACTATGCAAGCAATTGAACAATTAATAAAAAAACACGCGAGTTCGGGATTTTGTGTAAATTGTCAGAGCACAATCTTAATCGGTAATACAATACCACACGGGATAAATTTGTAGAGTTAAAATATAATCCCTAAACATAATTAATTCTCATTTATAGAATAGATATGTGCTCTAATTAACCACTGACCATAAGCTAACCTTAGAACAACAATCAAAGCAGGGTGCTGCGATTGTGTGTTCCGAAGCTAGCCTAGGGTTTAAGTAATTCCATCTTTGTTGTTAAGTTAAATATTTTAGGGTTCGAGGGTTAAAAAATTTGGGGATCATAATTAAGTGGATATTTATTTAAATGATTATTATTAATAATTAAATGAATAGGTAGAGTTAGATCTATTACGTCTTTTAAATATTGTCTAAAAAACATCTTTTTGTTGTGTCATTTAATTCGAAATTCATTTCAAAACTAAAAACAAAAAAAAAAAAATCTTCTTCAGGAAAACTAATTCTAGATTCATAAACTATAACCAACCCCCATCCTTTCAAGTATTTTTTTTATTCTATTCTATTTTTTTAAAATACCTTTAATAAGTTGTTAAATTCACTTCCTCCTTTGAGAGACGACCTTGGTCAGCCACTCTGCTTCACCTAAGAACCCCAAAATCACATTAATCATTTGAGGGCGCCCACGACAACGCTCTATCAAATTGGCACCGTTTCTGGGGAGGCAAGTAATTTATTCAACCATTTAGAGGTATTTCTCTTATTTTTCATTTTATTATTTTCTTCACCTCTCTCTTTCATCTTTCCCCTTTCTCAAGTTTTCATTTTTTTCATCCTTTTCTTTTCTTTTTGGACCATCAACTCAAACTTCTCATTTTTATTTTACTATGTTCCACTTTCTTTATTTTCATTTTTATTTGATTTATGAAACGAAAAAATCACGAAGATCTCTTAGATCTTGACCCTGAGATTGAACGTAGCCTTAGGGATCTAATCAGACATTCTCAGTCTACGTGATGTTTCAATATTCAACCAGTTGGTGAATTTCTCTCTTCTGGAAACATTGAAATTGGAAGAAATTCAAATTCAAACATAAAAGAGGAACCAATGGCTGGAAATAATTGAAATAAACTTAATAGAAACATTCAAGAATTGGCTGCTCCAGATATTAACTATCAACCAAATTGTATTGCATACCCGAATCTCGAATCGGACATTGAATTGAAATCTGGATTAATTCACATTCTTCCAAAGTTTCATCGCTTATCTGGTGAGGATCCTAATTAACACCTTAAGGAATTTAATGTGGTTTTCTCAATGGTTAAACCAAGAAATGTTTCTAAAGATAAAATCAAATTAAGAGCATTCCCATTCTCACTTGATGGAGCTGCAAAAGATTGGATGTATTATTTGCAACATGAAGATGTAACATGTTGGAATGATTTGAAACATATTTTCTTGCAAAGATTTTTCCAGCATCAAGGACCACATCCATTCTAAAGGAGATATCAGGGACCAAGAAATCCCAAGGGGAGTCAATGTATGAGTACTAGGAGCGATTCAGGAAGTTGTGTGCAAGCTGCCCACACCACCAAATCAGTGAGCAACTACTCATCCAGTACTTCTATGAAGGACTCACACCTATGGAGAGAATCATGGTAGATGCTGCAGCAGGAGGGGCATTGGTGGACAAGACACCAGTAGCTGCACGTGCATTTATCGATAAGATGGCACAAGACTCCCAACAATTTGGCGATCGAGGTACACTACATGTTAGGGGAGTACATCAGGTAAGTCCTTCTTCTCTTGAAAGTCATTTGATTGGTACCAAGTTGGAAGAATTGACCACTATGGTGAGGCAGATTTCATTGGCTCAAAAGACATCCCAACCCCCTCCTTCAAGGCCTTGTGGCATTTTCACTGAGACAAGCCACCCAACTGACTATTGCCCACAACTACAAGAGACAGAGGATTGCGCAACAGTATTCCCAGGGAGACCATTTCAGCAGCAACAACAACCATATCCCAAAAATAAGTTTGATTCATATGTGCCAACATACAACCAAGGGTGGAAAGATCAACCAGACATGAGGTATGGCTCTGGAGAATAACAGAGGCCACCCTTTCAACAAAACTTCCAGCAGCCTCCGCCTTACCAGTAGGGTTTCCAACAACCCCAAAGGTGATTTGAAGCCCAAGCATTAATAAGACAACAACAAGGAAATCCCCCACCAAAGGTCTATTATAATACTGATGATATTTTGAAGCAAATTATTCTTAATCAGCAGAATGAGATGAAGAGTCAAAGTTCGGAGCTGAGGGAGTTGAAGACTCAAATGAGCCAGATTTCCACCACCCTCCATGAACTTATAAGTAAGAATTCCAGAAATCTACCTTCCCAACCCACTCCAAATCCAAAGGGGAATTTTAGTGCCATCACATTGAGAAGTGGGAAGAAAATGAACGATACCTCTATACCTACCATTCCACCAGGATTCACCTCTACTCCAGAGAAGCCGCATTCCATACCAACTGATGAGAAATCCAAGGAGAAAGATAAAGGTAAGAAAAAGATTGATGATGTTCCTCCTAAACCCCTTCTTTTTCCAAACAGGGTTGTTCAAACCAAGAAGATGGTCGAAGAAGCAATGCAAAAGGAGGTTTTAGACACATTCAAGCATGTGGAGATCAACATTACTCTACTTGAATCCATCAAACAAATCACAAGGTATGCCAAATTCTTAAAAGAACTCTCCACCAATCGAAGAGGGCTCAAGGGAAATGAGAGGATCAACCTTGGAAGGAATGTCTTAGCACTCATTACACCAACACTAGCAATGCCAAAAAAGTGAAAGGATCCCGGGACATTAACCATCCCATGTACCATAGGGGAGTTTCACTTCTCTGATGCTCTTTGTGATTTAAGATCTTCAATAAATGTGATGCCTCACTCTGTATTCTCTTCCTTGTAGGTTGGTGAGTTGAAGCCAACAAGAGTAGTGGTACAGTTGGGCAGTTGGCGAATAAAGCTACGGTATATCCAGCGGGAGTCCTTGAGGATGTACTTGTCTGGGTAGGAGACATGATCTTCCCAGCAGATTTCTATGTGCTTAACATAGAGGACGATCATGTAAGTTCTCATTCCCCCATAATCTTAGGTAGACCCTTCCTCAAAACTGAAAAACCTATCATAAATGTCAATGAGGGAAAACTTTCCATGGATTTTGGAGATGAAGTTGTGATATTTAATGTTATGGATTCCATGAAGTACCCCTCAGAGGACCATTATGCTTTTGTTATCTCCCATTTTGAACCACCAAATAAAAACTCTGTGGAATTTGATTGTCCGATGCTTAGGGAGATTATGAGGATTGGTTCGAGTTTGATGTCTAAGAGAACTTCCACACATGTTTTTGATACACAATCCTCTCTTGGATTTGATTTTGATGTGGATTCATATTCGGATTTTGATCATGCGAACTCTAATTATGACATGTCTGTTGAGTATGATGATGGATTTGATGCTTTATTCTCTAATTTTGATGATGTCTATTCTGATACTGATGCTCTTTGTGCACATATTTCAGTTCCTTCAATGTCTCCATCCATAATACACCCTCCTTCATTAGAACTCAAGCAATTTCCACCAAATCTGAAATACTCATACTTGTTGAGTGATGAGAGATTACCTGTTATCATTGATAACAATCTCCCTTTTGAACATGAAGAAAAGCATTTGAATATTTTGAGGGAGAACATCAGGGCGATTGGGTGGACCATGGCGGACATATCTGGTATTAGCCCCTCCATTTTCATTCATAGGATTCTCTTGGAGGATGGGGCTAAACCGGTGAGACAAACACAAAGATGGAATCCATTTGGTTATTTAGAGTTTGTTTGGATGGTGTTTTAGACTAAGATATTCTTCAAGGAGGATTCCATTGAGGTTATTTTTCTTAAATCCTTTTGGCGGTTTTTTTTTCATTACAACCCCTTTGAGGGTGTGTGTTTGTTGATAACATTGGATGGGGTTTCCATTCAAGTTTTTTTAGGTTATTTGGATGAATCTTATGATGTGGGATTCAGTGTTCCTTGGATAAGATCCGTTATTTCAATTGCTCAAGGTTTATGTCTAATTGCATGAGATCTTGATCAGTTAGAGCCTTTATGTTGGGAAGAAATCATGGGATGTCTTGTTCAGTTGGTTGATATTGATTAGAGTTTGAGTTAGGTGTGAGGGAAATTGTTTGGGGAATTACCCTCTTATAGAGGAATTACTTGAGGCTGTCGTTCTGCGTGAGAAGGTTCTTGAGGTTTTCCTTATGGAAGGTGTGGCTTGGGGTTTTCTTTATAAGTAGGTGATATTTTGGCTATGGGCTATGAGACTATATGTGGATTCTTTGGTGGGGTTGGCCTATGGTTTATTAATCTTGAGGAACCACTTATATGGTGTCATACATTACATAAGGTTTTGGAGACCGTGGAGTGTTCCTTGTGCTTCATGGCATGTGAGATGGTTGATGAAAATCTTAGTAGTTCTAGGTAGTGGGTTAGGTTATAGCTGGTCTTGGTTGATGAGATTTGGATTAGAGGTCTGAGGAAATTCTTATTCAGAACTAGATGTGAATAGATACCTTTAGGATAGTACTAGATTGTGCATATTCCCTGACATTAACTCTGTTTCTCTTGTTTGTTAGATGGTTGGTTTTTTTTCAGGAAGTGCTACAGACCTAATGGATGATATGGATGTGTACACCCTCCCTAGTTTGGATATTATCCCTGGATTGGGTAAGTGGTATGAGGTTCAAAATTTCACTCCCTTTCCCAATTTATATGATTCTGGGACTGGACGAGAATCTTGGAGATGTGATGAAAAGTTCATTATTTCCTAATTTTTTCTTCATGACTTATCATTCTGGGTAGTATCCTCCCATGGTCTCTAGGGATCCCTTACTAACTGTCTATATTGTTCTATTGGATTAATAGATAATGGTATACATGATTTATTATTTTGAATCCTAGGATGAGATCCTAGTGTTCTATATCCATGATTGTTTTCCATTTGGTGGACTTTAGAACTCCTTCTCGATGATCTAGATGCTCTTGATGTTGGGGTAAAATAATCCAAATTTTATAATTCCTTAGGATGTGGCCAGAGTGGGGATATATTTACCTTTGGTGTCATGCTATAACCCATGTTTACAATTTTCATTTATGTTTATCATTTCCATTTATTTTCATTTTTCTGTTTTTGTGCTGGTAGTCTCATTCAAATAGGCAAGAAATATCAGGTGTTGAATGTACATGTTATGATAGCAGTGGTTCGGACCATTATTTAGGGTAGCTGACTAAGATTTGTTTATCACCCCTACACATGCACCATGATGTACATGTAGACCATATGTCTACTTTCTCATTAAGCAAGGTCCAGTGGATATACTGTATCTCATTGTTTCATGATTAGATAGATCTATTTGTGTGGATTCTTGGTTCATGCCGAATATGTTCAGTAGTCGTAGAGACTGGGTATGTAGTTTAGCTCAGAGTAGAAGTAGATCCTTATGTATTTATTTTATTTTATTTTATTTGGTTTGCAGTCAGACCTATGGGAGCATAATTACGTTCTTTCTTTGAGTCTGTATGCAATGTTCAATCTATTAAATTTTATTCTATTTAATTTTTTTATGTTCACTCTGATGTTCATATATCTGTATGTTTTTTAGTTTCCATATTTAATACACTTTGATATGAATAGAATTGTCTTCAAACGATATTATTTTAGGCCATCTCCACTAGTCGTCATCCTATGGTGTATGGGGAGGCATGATTGATCCCTGTTGTGGTATGAGTTGTATAAGAAACATTCTCTTTATTTCACATTAATATATGATTTAATACATTAGGTAAGACTTAATATATCCCAAAATATGGATAATTATAGTATCTTTGGAAATTATGTACAATATATAACAATCTAAAATAGGAAAACATCATCATTATTGAAAAATTATTTAACATTTTTGCACTTAAAACTGAATGGGATAACATAGGGATATACATAAGAAAGGAGTGAGCTGTAATGAAAAATAACAGAATAAACATGGAATAACATAAATAGAATAATACATGTTATGAAAGTTTCATATCAATGGGGAATAAAATATGTGAGAATCATAAACATGAATAATAAGTCATGATATAATATGATAATCCTAACATGGGAAATATGGAGACAACTTAAAACACTACATCATAAACATAGTTCAAGGATAACTACAAAGAAATCATGATGGATAAAGTCCCATAAAGTAATCAAGTTTACTCTATGTCCCAACATGATGCCTCATGAGACAAAACAATACCCAATACATTGGAGAGCTATATAATTCTCGGCACATCTGTCACTTTCATTTCATTATAATGATTAAGTGTTCCAAATAGATCACACATCACGGATTCATTCATCATCATATTTTATTCCATGATCAAGGAGTGAATAATAAATACATTTAAGTCCCAGTTAAAATAAGTATATGTGTATAAAAGTGAACACCCTTGAGAGGATATGGGCATGGTATTCACTGCACAATTGTTTTGGCATAAAAAACCATACTGAAATTCCAATAGCATAACAGTGTCACCTAAAAATTCATAAAATGGGTTTAAAAGAGAGAAATGGGTCTATAATAACATGGACAAATTTTTTTTAGTAATTGGGACACATAAAGATATTTCCTAGCATTATTAATTGGAAATAGATTGCATAAGATATTAAAGAAACTTGAATAATGAAGATAAAGTGAGGATCCCATACTAGATTGTGTAACTCCAAATGCTTGGGATGAGCTACTTGAGAGCTTGGGGGAACATTGGGAGGAATCTAGGGGGGGGGAGAGTTAGTAATTTCTCAATGGATATTTAGTGAAGATTAATGGGATCTTTGATGGGTTTATATAGGAAATGATTTTGGGATTTCTTTAATATTTCTCAAACATAGGGTTTGGACTCTATATAATAAAATAACAAAAACCACAATACAACCAATGGTTTTTTCCAATGGTTTCTGAAAAATGGTAATGGTTTTAATTATTTTATAAGGATAAGTAATGAAATTAATATATTAATACCCTTTCTTATGTGTATCAGAGTCATAATCTTAAATAAATCATTTTAAAACCATAAAATATATTAATGGTTTTTGATGATTCATAAAGGATTTATAAAATTAAAAAAATAAAAAAATCTCATTAAATTATAGAGAACATATATTTTTGTAATTTTATCCCATTTTAGTATTTATTACATCACTTTTTGATCATTAGGATTCAATTATACACATTATATATTAATAAAGTATTTAATTTTTACCAAGAAAGTAGGTTGTCTCAGAAAATTATAAAAAATTCACATTAGGGTAATTTCAACTTTATGATTCCAATTATAATATTTATTTTATCAAATTAAGTTACCAAAAATGCTAATTTTTACTTTTAAAATAAGAACTGTCAATTTTTCTTATAAATGATGGGTTTTTTATAATAATAGTTTTTGAACTCCAATAAAAATTACATTTGATTATATGGAAATCATATGATAATTTATATTTAACAAAAAATATATAATAATAATATTTTATTAAAATATTATTTATTTTAAAAACCATTAATTCATCCAAATAATTTTTTAAATTGAATTTTAACATTACCCATAAAAACTACTTGTGTTTTATTATATCACAATAAAAATCATTTATAATGTAATGATGATAGGATGAAAATATTTTCATTATTCAATAATTTAAATATTAATATAACTAGGTTCTTGATAATTATCCATTAAATATAGACTAAAATTCATTATGATAATGGTTTGTGATGGTGAGACTTTCATGGGGTGGTTTGACATATATGGTTCAGACCGTGATCTGGATGGGCTTGAACTTCTCTCGTAAATAGTTTTTATCATACATAAGCTATTGTATCTAAAATTGGGATTGATCAAGGGAAAATCCTAGAGATTATATCTCCCTTATAAGCTCCAATAAATTTATATCATAGGGTATGATCCTATTTGTTTAGGACATCACTTCCTTTGTTTGTATCTATTGGATTTGTTAAAACCCTATATTTATACTAATCATGAGATCAATGGTCAGTGGCTATATTATAAATGGAAATGATGATTAATGATATTTTTAATAGGATATAATAAAAATAAATTATTTCATGTGTTTTATAAACTCATAATACATAATCATAAATTTTGATAAATAAAAAATGAGAATTTTATTTATAACAGTTTGGGTCATATCGGTAGGGTGACGAGTTGGGTTGAGCTAGGCCGGTTCATGAAAAAATGGAATCAGAGATATATTTTCTTCGTCATACTATTTAGGGGAGTTAGTATATAGGATATCTATGAATGTGTTGTATATTGGGATGAATATCAATATGGTGCATCATGAACACCCGTTTTGATTGGAACTCCATGTTACCCGGGCTATTGGATTTCTGTTCTTGTTTTTTGATGTTACGAATGTGTGATTTTCACATCCAGTGATGAAATTGTGTAAATTTGTTTTATGATTTTGGAGTTTTTACTGCCTTCCCACTATAAATAGTCATGTTTTCATGCATCATGATAGGCACATAGGATCCTCCTGAAAATTTTCTAACTGTATGTGTTTTTACTGATGGTAGTGGTTCAGTTGTTCAAAGTGTCAACAAATGATCATATAATGTTTTCTCATTTATGTACATGGTTTAATTATACTCAATTGAACTATAGGAACATTTATTATTATTATAGGTCTTGTGGATCCTTTTGAGTGATGATTTTTGTTGATATAGAGGCATTACTTTGTTGAGGGATGTGTGGAATCCCTTGTTGTTTAGTGTAGGCATTGGAATTTTTTTCCACTACTGGTTTTGTTTATTTGATGAAGGAAAGGATCCCTAAGAGAAGTTTGGGATGAGATCAATTTTTTCCTAAGGTTTTGGTTCCCATTAGAACATCTGTGATGAGGTTGAGGAAACCTTGGTGTTGTGAGGTGGAGTGTTGCGAGCGTTATTGTTTTTGTTGGTGACCTTTTGGTTTGGTGGCATGTTGAGAGGGATGGTTTGGTTGGATGTCTAGCCTTGTTGGTTATGTTTTCACAATTGGTAAGGGGGTGAGAGCATTTCTAGAATCTAATGAGTTTTTATTGATTCCCATGTTTAGGGTAGTTGTGTGGGGATTTTGGCATGGGGTAGATTCCTAGTTTTGAAGTGGCATGATAAGGGTTCTCCGGTTCCAAAATAATTCAGGGACATCCTTCCGACAATATTGACATCCAAGGGGAATGAACCTTCCTCAAGCTTGATGTTGGGGAGGACTATGTTTTCTCACCTAGATATTATATAGGGGTATTCTCAATGGATGATCTTACGAGGGGAGGTTAATATTTACAGGGATAATTGGGTGGGGGAGAAACTATTTTTTCCTAATTTCCCCGGATGGAACATTTTAGTAAGAGAATCCTGTCAGCACACCAGTCTGATCAAAGCCATTATCATTTCAGAACAAATAAATATTTTTAGAGATATTGTTTTCTATGAGGATGATGACCGTTTCTATTTTACTAAGTCGTGATCTGGTTTCTTTAATGGACATGACTACTACAGGTTGATCCTTCTGGGTGGGGTTCGTGATGAGTTCAGATCACACCTGGGGTAAATGAAGGTACCCAAAAATCTGACTTTCCTGGTTTGTAGAGTGCAAAACCAAGCCATTCCTACAAAGGATAATATTCAAAGGAGGGGAATCCACCTAGCCTCTCGTTGTTGTTGTTGTCGTAACCGCCAAGCAGAATCGGTGGTCCATCTTTTTATCTAGGGTGAATGGGCGGTTAAACTTTGTTTTATGATGGACAAATGGGGTACTTATAATACTGCATGATATTAGATGGAATTTTTCTTTGTGAGTTGGTTCTTGGTTAAGACGAAGAAAAGGATGGAGTCCAAGATCATATGCCTCATTGTTACAATGATTTTATAGACTCTTTGGGAGGTAAGGAATAATGAAATGACAGAGGCCCAACCATTGATGGCTTCTCTACAGGTGAGAATGAAGACTCTTATTTTTGAAGTGGGTTTGTTGATTAATGGTTTCTTACAAACATATAACCTCTTCATATTTTTTAACAGGCATGTGGCACACCCAAATTCCAAGTGGTGTTGGATTAGATGGAATCCACCGGAGAACAGTTTCAAACATAATGTCGATGGGTCATTAATAAATGGACAGATGCATGAAGGGGGCCGAGTGCGGTACAATAAATGCTTAGTGGTTTTTTTTCATTTAGTAGTTTCCATGGGATAGAAAGTTCATTAGGGATGGAAACTTGGGCTTTACACAATGGTGTTAGGATATGCAAAAGTTTTTCATTGGTTCTTTCAGAATTGGAGTCAGACTCAGAGGTGATGATCCAGGCTTTTCATGGTAAAGTTAACCCTCTTTGGTAGATGAATTATCTGGTTAGAAGCTGTGGCTTGGAGATTCATAACGGATGTGTGAATCTTCATATTCCAAGAGAGGATAACTTTGATATGGATGCCATTTCCCAGGAGGGTAGTCTTGATGATCCCTTGGTAATTTTATCTAACATGGGGTCTTTACCTCAAGAGTGTAGTGATTTTTTCAAAGGGTATGCCCCTGGGCTCCACTAATTTAGACCTCCTTGATTAATCATTGTATCATATGCAGTACTCTCCTTTTGAATAATAAAAAACAAATTTTCGATCAATAGGTTTTTGAGAAATCACCCTGCCATAAGGAGGACAGTGGTGGTCGTCATGGCTTTTGTGAGAAAGCCTAGTTGAGTAGGCATGTTTGGGTTGGTTAAGAATAGTGTCAATTTTCTCATGAGTTCAGCACTATTGGAGTGGAGTAAGGGCAGCGTTGTGGTGGGTAGTGAATCAAAGGCTGTTGGAGGTTCACTAAGGGTTGGTTATGCCATTCCTGGTGAGACAATATTGGGAAGAGGTTTGTGTTTGTTAATGGAACTCGGGTGTGATTGGTTTGGACACATCTAGCAATAATGGTCGGTAGTGGATGAAGAATGGTACATGGAGTTTGGTATGTGGATGAGGGGAAATGATAAGTGTAATTATATGGTGGGTAGAATAAGATCAGTCTTTGTTGAAAGTACCTCATATTGGGAGAGTTGTGGGCGTTCTGAGACTGGTCGGTGGACAACCATTGTAGTGTTGGAGGCACCGGTGGTTAAGGTGAATGTGGCTAGCTGGTTGGATAATAAGGATTCTTAATTTTGAAAAAAATTTATGATGGGTAGGTTTTCAGAAACAACATCAAGATAGTATAATAAAAATAAGGGGATTTTTAATTTTTTATCTTTGGAGATATTTGAAGTGAAAATTATAATTTCATCTATCATGAGATCTCAGATAATTTTTTTGACAACTTCATTGGTCTCGAAATAGGGTCTTTATCCAAAGATTAGAGTTTGGTGGAATTCCCAACCATTTAAATTTTGACAGAATATTCAATAGTTAATTATTAATTTTTTCACACATGTTCATTCAGTGATATCTTTTTTTGGATCTTTGGATTGGAATTTTGACTTTCTGTTTGATTCCGGAATGGGGGTTTTTCCTTTCCAAGGCATAAAACATTATGGGAAAATAATATTTTCCAACAGTTCCATCAAAAATAGACCTTGCTGAAGGAGTTTTTGATATGAGAAAAAAATCCCATCACAAATAGCCCTTAATAAAAACTATTTAAAATATGAATACTTGACTTTTGTAAACACCATTATCGTATAAGCGTGCCAAATTTCTAGAAAGGTATTTGAGATGAGAATACAACCCCATCGCAAATACCAAATGTCGTTATTATTATATGAAATGAGAATCAATTATCGTCACAAATAAACTATCAGTAGAAGAGTATTTGCAATGAGACCCGTCAAAAATACTTTTTTAATTGTTGAAAGGGTTATTAATTTTGGGTACTAATTGCGATGGGTCCCATCAAAACTAAAATAATTTGTGATGGGTTTCCAATCAAAATTACTCTCGTCACTAATAATTTAACCTATATATACCCCTAACCTAATTTTATTTCATTCTCTCCACCTTTCATTTCTCTTGTCTTCCTCTCAGCTCCTCTTTCTCTCTTTAAACTCTTAATAGATTTAAATTTTACTATGAATAAAATTTTCAGTTATTCATTCGATAAGTAGTTTAGTTTTAACATACTTATTTTTTTAATAATTTAATTTTTATAATAGTAATTATTATTATTAATTATCAGTAATTAGTTTTAATTAGAATTAATTTTATTTTTCAATAATTAGTTTTATGTTGGAGTAATTGTTTTTAATTAGAAGTATTTAGTTGTAATTGTTAATAATTATTTTTAATTAGAAGTAATTTCTTTAATTTAGCAGTAATTATTTTTAATTATTAGTTTTTAATTAGTAATAATTATTAATAATAAGTAATAATTAGTGGTGATTAGTTATAATTAGAGGTAATTTTTAATAAATAGTGATAATTAGTCATAATTATAGGTAATTAGAAAAAATTAAAAAAATTATAAAAAATAGAAATTATTAGAAATAAATAGAAATAATAACTAATAATTTGTAATAATTAGTGAAATTTAGTGGTAATTAATACAAATTTTTAATAATTAGTAATAATTAGTAATAATAGTGGTAACTTTTAATAATTAGTAGTAATGTTAATTAGTAATAATTAGTAACCATTAGTGAAAATTAGTTGTACTTAGTAATAATTAGTTGTAATTAGTAGTCCTTAGTAATAATTAGTAGAAACTAGTAATAATTAGTAATAATTTGTGTTACATAGTGGAAATTAGTAATAAATAGTAATAAATATTTACAATTAGTAATAATTAGTGGTAATTAATAAAAATTTAAAATAATTATTAATAATTTGTGGTACTAAGAAATAAAGAATAGTAATTAGTAATAATTTTCTGTAAAACTTAGTAATAGTTATTAGTAATTAGTAATAATTATTAACAATTAGTGATAATTAGTAATAATTATTCAAGTTTAGTAATAGTTTTTAGTAATTAGTAATAAATAGTAACAGTTAGTAATAATTAGTAATAATTAATTCTAATTAGTGTTAATTAATGTTAATTAGTAAAACACAGTAAAAATTATTAAAAATTTGTAAAAATAAGAAAACAATTATTTAAAATTATTAGTAATTAGTTATAATTTGTAAAAATTAGTAAACATTAGCAATAATTAGTAATAATTAGTGGTATTAATAAATAAGTATTAATCATCAGTAAAAATTAGTAAAAATTAGTATTAAATAGTAAAAATAAGTGGTAATTATTAACAATTAGTGGTACATAGTAATAATGTGTGGAACTTATTAATAAGTGGTAATAATTAGTGGTAATTTGCAACAATTAGACAATTAGTAATATTTTGTAGTAATTAGTAGTAATTAGTAATCATTATAGATAATTAGTAATAACTTGAAATAATTATAGTTAAATCATATTCATTAATGATAATTATGAATATTTAGAAACAATTAGTAATAATTTGTAGTAATTAGTAATAATTAGAAATAATTAGTAATAAATATTAATAATTAGTGGTAATTAGTAATAATTAGTAATAAATACTAATAATTAGTGGTAATTAGTAATAATTAGTTTTAATTAGTAATAATTATGAAATATTAATGGTAACTTGTAATAGTTAGTGGAAATTAGTAAATATTGGATATTGTTAGTTATAAATAGTATAAATTATTAATAAATTATAATAATTAGTAAGAATTTGATCTATTAAGAAAAATTAGTGGCAATTATTAATAATCTATGGTAATTAGTAATCTCTTCTTTATTTAGTAAAAATAGTGTTAATTAGTAATAATAAGTAATAATTAGTTATAATTAGTAATAATAAGTTGTATATAGTAATAATTAGTGTCACTTAGTAATAATTAGTGGCAATTAGTCATAATTAGTGATAATTAGTGAAAATTACTGGTAATTATTGAAAAATAGTGATATTTAGTGAAACTTATTAATAATTATAAATAATTTGTAGTACATATAAATAATTAGTAACAATTGGGAATAATTAAAAACAATTTGTAATAATTAGTAATAATTATTTTCACTAAGTAACAATTAGTGGTAATTAGTGAAACTTCTTAATAATTAGTAAAAAGTTGTAATAATTAGTAATAACTAGTAAACATTAGTAATAATTATTAACAATTAATAATAATTAGTGACAATTAGTGGTAATTGTAAATAAATATTGGTACTTAATAATAATACGTGTAATTATAAATGATTAAAGGAAATTGGAGGTAATTAAAAGTAATTAGCAGTAATTAGTGGAACTTAGTAAAAATTATAGGTAATTAGTAAAAATTATGAGTACTTTGAATAAATTAATTATAATTAGTAAAAACTATGACACTTACTAAATAATAGTTGTAGTTACTAAAAATTAGGGGAACTTAAATAAAATTGATTATATTTAAAAGTAAATTATAAATTTATAATTTTACCCACTTTTTTGGAATGGATTTTTCTTTTTTCAAATTAATAATATAAATAATTTTTGTTGAATATTTTTTAGAGATATATTGAAGACAGAAGTCCAAAAAAATCCTTATTTCTTGATCATGACTGGATAAATCATCATAGGAATTCAAATGGTTTTGGTATAAATCTTATATATATATTTAGTGTGTTGAATATTTTTTTATCATTTTCATCATCAAAATTAGATTTTGTTTCAGAATGGGAAATTAAGCTTCCATGCATGAAATGTGATCTGAGGAGCTTTGACACATTTGAAAATGTTAGGGCTCATCTGTTGCATTTTTATTTTTGAAAAATTATGTTTTTTGCAATCAACATGGTGAACGTAGTTCTAGAGAAGATGTTTATAATTTGGTTATAAATGCATCAATGTTTCAAAACTAGTATAAGATATTGGCAGTCCACCTTTTCAATAAACTAAAACATATGATGATTTTAATTTTACTCTTGAGTTAGAACCAAATATATTTTATGAGTTTATGAAGTAATATGAGGACGCATTATATGCTGGCTGTAAGATAAGAATATTTGAAGTGGTTTCAATATATATGGCTATTAAATCTGATAATTGAATGTCAAATACTATTTTTTTTACCAAATATTCTCTTTGGTTAAATAAACTTCACCAAATGGAAATGTGTTTCTTACACATTTATATGAGGGAAAGAGGCCTGTTATTGATTTGGTTCTTGGTTATCATAAGATTCATGAATGTCTAAATGATTGCATCTTATGTTATGGTGAAAATGAGTCGTTAGTTTGTTTTCCTATGTTTTGAAAATCGAGGTATAGAAAGGCTCAACTATGGAAGAATGGATTGATTCCTATTAATTTTTTTGGAGTTTTCTACACACACATAGATTATTGCATTTATTTATGTCTTGAACCTAACGTCACTGTTGTCATGGAACCAAAATAATATATCAACTGGTAAAAGATTAAATAATTCTTATTATGGTTATTTATGGAAAAATTATTTCCATGTAGATTTTTTTTTGATTCAAAATACCATGTCATGTGATTGGGTCTTTCTACTAATGATTTATATCCATTTGGTTCTTCCAATAGTCAATATTCTTATTGTCCCTTATTTATAACTTTGTATAACTTACCTATTTGGTTTTTGATGAATTATTGACATACAATTTTGACATTATTATCCCCATGACATCCAAAAAATAGTATTGATGTCTATTTGAATCCATTTATTGATGAGTTACATGTATTGTGA
This sequence comes from Viscum album, assembly GCA_963277665.1. Taxonomy (NCBI): domain Eukaryota; kingdom Viridiplantae; phylum Streptophyta; class Magnoliopsida; order Santalales; family Viscaceae; genus Viscum; species Viscum album. The sequence goes on along the minus strand of OY728123.1, from coordinate 607,602,569 downwards.
TGTAGTAGTGTCAGTACATATGATGTTGTTGAATAAGAAAATATCCAAATGAATGATGTATTAATGTGGAGAAGTAGTGGATTTCCAGCATATGACATTTTTTCTAGTCATATTAAACATCATCCAAAACCATTTATATACCATATGAGTGTCACCAAAGTGTTTAATATAATAATGGGAGAAAAACATGTTTTTTTATGATTTTCATCACATATTTCTTCTAATTAATCATATTTTTAGAAGGAAAATAAATCATTTTAGAAACGGTATATTTGAATGATATGGCCTCTAGAAATAGACTGAAGTATTGATTTAAAATATAATATATATTCATTACCTCCCATTACCATTGGGTAGATAATAAACCAACAAAAAATTGTTGGATTTTAGAAAGATAAAAATTGGATTAAACAATGTATTTTTTGAGATATTCTATATTAGTCTAATTTTTTGGCTAGTCACATGTTGGGTGTCATGTATATTGAGAAGATCTATTTTGATAATTTATTTTAGATAGTTTTGGACACACCTGGTATTACCAAAGATAATGTAAATGCACAATTAGATTATGCCCAAATTCTTAGGTGACCGGAACATGAATTATTTGAAAATGAAAATTCATAGAAGATAATGAATCCCAAAGATGATTATACACTTTCCAGAGAAAACCATTTTTTATTTTTTTATTAAATTGTGGATTTGAGACTACCTGATGGTTATGTTTCCAATTTTTAAATATTTATCAATAAAATTTATATTACCGAACTAAACAACCATAAATTTAATGTCAGATTGGAAAGACTTCTACAAATTGATATAGAGGTTTTTTAAATTTTTATATTTGGGGTGTTATAATAGAAATATAATATTTTTTGAGAAATATGTGTGATGGAAACTGACTATGATGTAATTAGTATATTCCAAGAAGTTGTTTTAATTTTTTGTAAATTGTAGGAATTTTTCCACCATCTTTATTTAAGTAAATGGAACATTTTATATTACATTTTTTTCTACAAGAAAGGTGTAGGGGTCCAGAATAGTTATAATGGTTGTATCCATATTATAGATGTATGCAGAAACTAAAGAAAAATGGATGTAACAAAGCATTAGTTGAAGGGTAAAATATAAAAGCTAATTTACTGGAGGAAATTTATTTTTTGTACTACCATTACTTCCTACCCAAATATCTGTAAAAACATAACCTAATGAGATTTAATGAGGGAAATGATGAAAATAAAATGAATATTAAATTATCAATTTCAAATCATCTTCAACTTGAATTTAGTGGATTCTATGAATGATGGATTTTAGATGATGTACATCACAAGACTCATACATAAGTTCTGATCGATAGTTAATAAATGACACGATTTTTATAGAGAGTTCTACAAAAAAATATTCATAAAATATTTTTAAAAAATTAATTAATATTATTTTATTTATATGTTATTTGATGATCATATCAATAAACTATTACCCAAAATTACAACAGCTACTGTTGAAAAAATTCAAATCATAATTTTTTATACTTATTTCAAAGACAAGAAATGAAAATTGTTAATGGTTTAACATATGACATAAAATTATTATTTTTTATATTATTAATCTTTAAATTTTGAAGGTATCATAATATGATTATAAAATTGACAATCAATTATGTGTTTTGAGCTACGCACCATATAAAATTGTAAAATATTATAATTCATATGTGGTGTATGTTTTTCGATTTCATACACATGTATATGATAAATAAAAAACAATGTATATAGTTATTTCATAAATAGTATATCATCATAGATAAATTGATGTTGAAATTTATGGATTACTGGATGAGATATTTGAGTTGTGTTATCTCGAACAGAACTATGTAATGATGTTTAAATGTCATTGGTTTAATACTAATTGAGGTTTTCATGTTCATCTGTGCCATGAAACTGTTAATATTAAATATAGAAGCCTTCTATAATAATTAAACCATTATTATTATCTCATCAAGAGAACCAATTATATTAATCCAATTATTGTGTGGCTTCAATAAAGTTTAATGATTGATAGAGCATTAAAAAATGAAATCCCATGAATATCCACTTATGAAAATTTATTGTTGTTTTATTGAAGTGAACAGAATTGAAAATTTTCAAGATATAACTCCAAATAAATCTTCTCAAAAAAGATATTTGAAGATTATATATGATACCCTATAATCATAGGTTGATGGGTATGATGATGATGATGATGAAACAAAAGAATTTGAATTAAAAATTGATGATGAAGATGAAAATCCTAATGAAATTTACAATACTAAGGAGAAAAATGAAGATATTAACCCCATCATATATTAAGACTAGGATGAAGATGAATAATTAAATAATTACTTTTTAGTTCTTGTCAAAATAAATAAATAAATAAAATTCTCATTTTCCAATATTTACATAAAACATTTTTTTCATGTATCAGATGGTTGATTAGAATTATAAAGATATATTACATAGCTTTGGGGAGGTCGTACTACTTGGTGATGAGTTTGATGATTTATCATATGAACCATAGGTTTTTAGTGGTTCATCATCGACTGAGAGGGGTCATGGACTTGTAGTATTTATGATTCCCAACCCAATTCCCTTGTGACTTCCATGTCACGACTTCGATCCATAAATGTGACAGTATGTTGATTTATGTATTTTAGTTAGTTTACATTAATCTATTTATGTACTAATTTTTTGATATTTGTTCAAAAATTTTAATAGATTTTCTCATATAGATACTAGAAAGGGGAGAACTATTATATATAAATATATTTCTAAGGCATGAGTGACATGGGATCAGATTCCCATTGATGTTCAACACCAAAAATTTGATAATTGGATGTTATGTAAATAAATAATTGTTATTTTGAAATTTATTTAATTATTAACTTGAAATTATTAAGAAATGAATGATTAATGTTAAATCATTGATGATATCATGTATTTCTCTATTTGGGAGGCATGGTGGGTGTGTATGCATGAGTACTATCATCAATTTTTGTACAATTTGAGGAGGAAAACCATGAGGAAGGCTAGAGTCAAAATTTTTGATCAGTCTAACTGTGACAATAAAATTGATTACATATCATCCTAGGATTGGGATGGATTATGTTCATTCTGGATGAGATCTAGTTTTCAGAGTATAAAATCATTAGGACAGTATAATTGGGAGATTAAGGAGGTGAAACATTGAGTTGTTTGTTGTATATTCAGTACCCATCGATGACATATTTTAAGTTTTTTTAAATAATTTAAATAAATTTATATGTAAATTGAATTTTTATACTCATATTGGAAGTTGAAAAGCCCGATATTATATATTTTTAACATTTTTAAAAGGATTTATAATGTTCCTATCACTGGAGAGATTAAATGTGGTCACTAGGGTTAGACTGTGATTAATATTTTTTTGAGTATTGAAATTAACAAAAAATATTATTTTAACTATTTTAATTTAAAATTACAATTGACGTAGACATATGAAGCCGTGTCTTCTAAAATTGCAAGATAGTTGAATCCAGTCTCAGTAGTTCCCGACAGTGGGTTTGGGTGTAGCCAACCCTAGTTGTTGAGATCTGGGTTAGAGGTTAGAGGTTATTATTTTTTAAGAATAGATGCCAGGATATACCTTTAGAATATTTCTAGATTGGCTGTAGGGCCTAATATTTACTACGTTTCTCTCCTCTATACGCTAGTTAGTTTTTGCGAGGTTAGTCTAGGGAGATAATGGACGATACAATTGAGTTAGTCCACCCATGTTTTTATTTTCTTCCTCTCTAGTGTTAGATATACAGGGAAGCTATTTCACACTATGAACCAGTTTATATCAGTTTGGGCTTGTTCAGGTAGCCTGGGGATGTGCTGACAGGATATTTATCACATAGTTGGATATACAGTACCTTTGGGACTTGGTATTATCCACCTGAGGTCAATAGGGAGTCCCTATCTCTAGTTCTAATTATTCTATTGGATTCCATGATCCCAATATATGAACATTATTTTTTAGAATCTTAGGATGAGATGCAATGGTCGGGCATCTGTGCCTATCCTTATGGTGGTATTTGAATCTTCTTCTTGATCATGAGTACAAGCTTGATGTTTTGGATTTTTAATCCACATTTCATAATTCTTTTATTCAGGGATAGAAAAGGGTTGATTTTCCTTTGGTTCCATGCATAAACATGTGGTTTTGTATTCATTTTTTTAAAATTGTGTATTTATTTTTTATTTTTTTGGGTTTTTTCCCGTAAGCTTATTTTCCTAGGATGGTCATATTTGGTGTCTCATCCACATTTTATGAAAAAAGATGTTAGAACCACCATTGGGGGTGGCCTACTAATATATTTTTCTCACCCCCTACACTTGTTCCATGGTGTACCTGTATACCTTATGTATTTTTTCTTATTAAGCATGGTGTAGTGAATCAGGCAGGTCCTAGTGTTTCCTGATCGAGTGGAGTTTCTGAAGCAGAGTATTGGTTTGTGCTAGAAAAGTTCAATATTCATGTATTAAAATTATGTGGCTCAGCTCTGAGTAGCATTAGAGGATTATATATATATATATATTATATTATTTTATTTTGTATGTGGTCAAATTAGTAGGAGACTAGTGTTGTATGTTTTTTCTTGAATTTATATGAAACATTATTCCTATTACAGTTTTCTTTTGTTTATTTATTTCTTTATGCATTATTTGATTTTCATGGATATGTATGTGTTTATTTTATTTTTTCATTTTTTGTACTTTGAACCATGTTCATAGTCCTCATACTGTATAATTGTAATCCATCACTACTAACGGAAAACCTTTGGTATATGGGGAGGTGTTCTTGTAGCCTTATTGCATGTTATATCAGGTGATAGGTTAGTTCAACCTGTGCCGGTTCCTTACACATAAGAAAACCCCATTTTTCATAATAATATAAATATTATAATTATTTTCTTAACATTCAGAATAGTTAAAGATAAATAAATTTCATTTTAAATAATTAAATTACCATTTATTTATATGATATTTAATATATCATTTCCATCTGAAAAAAAACATTATCTAAAACCATCCCATATATTTATCGTTATTTTAATTATAATTATTTTTACAAATAAATATCACAACATTATTTTATGGTATATATATTATATATTTTCTTTATTAAATCATTGAAATAAATATTTATTATTTGTTAATTCATATATTTATTCTTTTACTAAATCAGTATTAAATCAAGGAAATTACCTGGTCCTAAATAATTATTAAATCACAATGTAGGAATAATATTTATTAAAACTTATTAAATTCAACATATAATTTCATGGATATTCTAGACACACTTAATGTGTGACCCTAGAGTCCACTTTTTCAATGACATTACATAGGATAACCTAAAGAACAAGGTTAGCATTTAGAAAAACACTAAAGAATCCATAGAGAACAAATTTAGTTTCCTAATGTCATAAACCCTATACATTGTCTTAATGTGTGACATATTCCCTTCATCATGATATTAAAAATAAAATAGTTTGGATGATGGTGTCAATAACATACCTGTTTGATAAAAATTTATTTGAATTTCAAGAATCAAAACTGCCACTGAAAATAATATCCAGAGATTTATTGAAGTTGTTCCATTCCCATAAAAGGGCATAATATATAAAATTTTCTTAAAAAACATAACAGAAAAAAATTCTTTCTTACAATTTTCAACAATTCAATATCACTCGTGACACACCAAATGTATCATACCTCATTGAGTATAGTTATCAATATAATTTTTTAATAAATAAAAATACATGAATGATGATATCCATTAATAGTAATATTAAATTATGAGGATTTATACACATGCACATAGATATGAACATCTAATGACACATATAAATGTATACTTCATATTGTTGGGTCGTGTTCTCTTAATATCCAATTCTGAAAATCATTATGTGTTTACATAGTGAAACATTTACAAACAAATACAATGAGTATCCACCCTTAATTTCCTATATAATTTTAAACCCATAAAATTATATTTTAGAATAATGTCGTGACACATCTAGGTTCACATTATAGAGGGGAACTGATATGACTTTTCAGTGCAGAAATTTCTCTTTGGACATTATCATATACTATGTAATGAATAATAAAATTCATTATGTGATAATAATTTAATAAATATTAAAAACAATGAGTACTTGTAATAATAAAGTACCTATAATTTTGTACAATGAAACTACCTCCAAAAAAATCCCACTTGTATTAGAGAAAGATACTAATAACCTTCATTCCGTTAGCACTTACATGATTCTCATGTCTTTGCAGAGATAAGTCCTTACTGAAGGGGTCCACCATGATCTCTTCTATTAAAAAGATACTCTCCAAAACATAAAACCTCTAAGAAAAATCCCTCAAGTGGTGATTCTTATAGATTCTATATTTTTTTCTGTTGGTTTGACCTCAACTCATGTACTAGAGCCACCACTATAATATTATAACAATATACAGTTATATGGTCTAAACTTATAGTCAACCCATTATGATTTTGAAAAAAATTAATTTCAAAAAATTCATGATTGTATGAATGTATTATATAATCTCATAATCAACCATAGAAATGAAAACTGGATTCTTTGAACCCTCCTAGCTCACAAATACTCCATTGATACTAAAGATATATGTCGACTATGAAATCAAATCATTCAGATCTATTTTAAATCTGTCATCTATATAACCCATGATCATGAGATTCTGCTCAACTCCATAAACTAAGAATACATCCTTATTTCCCCACATATTGGATAATGTAGATCCTCTGGTAGGGTTTCCACTAAGAGGGGTGGGGGGTTTAAATCTACGCTATTCATTTAAAAAAATCATTATTTTAATTAAACCTCTTGAGATTTTTATAGTTCTCAATCCACTCAATGATATATCATAACATCCATTAGTATATAGAAATAATATGAGAGAACAAAACACATGATACATATATATATGGTTCATTAAAAAGAACAAATCATTTCCATGTTAGTTAGAAAACCTAACATGGATTCTCCACTATAGTATCATCATCAATTAAAATTAATTAGGTAGGAACTAGTTATACACCCCAGTAAAGGATCTTGAAATTGGCCCTGGTTATACACCCAAACAATTACCTCTTCTCCATTGGTTGGTTAGAAAAAACAATCCTCCTCCTTCTACTCAAACGGTTATACACACCTTCCTTTAGTCTCTTAAACAGATGATCAGGAACCCTAGCCAAAAGATCCTCTTATTGAGCTTGATTTTCATATATATAAATTCTTTCTACACATGGTTTTGTGAAATTTACTAATTGATCTCTCTCCCTGAACATACGAATCTGTAGATCTATCTTTGTACAGTCATCGAGAAGTTGAATAGTTTCTTACATAGAACTTCTGGTCTTACCTAAGTTCTTTTAATATTTAATCAGTGATAAAATACCTATCAATTAAATGCTTGTGTATATATGTTCTCAATATATTGAGGATATTACTGGCCCCTAATCTCAATCTAGTGATATGTTTTCATGTAGAATTAAAATTAAAAAATTTCAATGCATTTTTGTTGGTCGGAGTGGATACTCAAGATGGGGGTGAATTGAGTTCCAATTAAATTTTTTGTTAACATATTTTCTATTTCAAATTCCCCATTTTATAAAACAAGTTAAGTTGTAGTGAATTTATACAGATTGTAAATGTTCAAATAGCTTCTCAAAGATTGATTAGGTCTCAGTTAATTGAGTCACAAGATTAAACTGACTTTTGAAACTAACCTACTGATTTACAATAAGTGTAAACACTTGCTAATTTAACTATCAAAGTAACTTCAAAATGGTTTTGTATTTCAAAGTAACAGTAGCATAATATAAAAGATATATGTAGTATACTGTAAACTTAAACTAAAGATGCACATCAGATATTACAATATGTTTAGTCTCAAGCCAAGACTTAGTCCTCTCAAATTTATATAAAATTTGATCCACACCCTGGATCGGAGTTAAAAACAGTTTACAAAACTTTCCAGGCCACGCAGGGACCTGTACCACTGTTCTTCATGAAGAAAAAATAAAGACCAGGCCACACAAGGACCTCTTCCACATTTGACGTGGGTAAACAAGAGTTAAGAGTTTTGGAGTGAGGATTTTGATATCCTCCAGTTCAGTGTAGGAGATAGAGTGTGTGTGTGAGATATACAGAGTACACCACACTATTCAAAATTAAACAAACAAATCACTTAGAGAGAATAGATAAGAGATTAAAAATCTCTAGTGATTAACAGTGCAACTCTGGACTCGTTGGATTAAGAAGAACTGCTTCTGAGTCCTTCTCTGGTTTTTCTATTGAAAAAGATAGTGTCCTAATTCTTCTTGTGTTCTTGTGTTCTTCAGAGGTGTTGGATTGTGCTCATGAGAGTTCTTTGTATGTCTTTCAATCTCTTCTTCATGCTCAGGATTGTTCTTCTAGTTCAGTAGAGTGAACTTTGGGTTTCTTGAGTTGTCAGGCGTATGTAAGTTCTTCTCGCTGTATATTCACACTCATGTTCATGTACTGAAGATCAATCGTCCTTATATTCCACTAGTTATGGAAGTAGGAAATATTCCCTTTTCATAAGTATGATATCTGGTTTCCTGTCATGCCAAAAACTATCACCAAATATCATTAATTGCATTAAAACCATCAAATATGACCATTAGCATTATTTAAATAATAATGACAAAGAAGTTAAGAAATGATGTCACAGTGATTATGTAAACGGTGCCTTCTTCACGATATATGTTCCACGGTATGTGATTCGCTGTGTCTCCATGTCACAGTGTCTAGATCACAGTGTTTTGATCACGGTGTGTCCTTTACGGTGTATGGGTAACGGGTTTTCCTTCATGGTGTCTGGGTCACGGTTTGTCCTTCACCGGGTCTGGGTCACAATTTGTCCTTCTGGGTGTCTGGGTCACGGTTTGTCCTTCACGGTGTATGGGTCACAGTTTGTCCTTCATGGTGTCTGGGTCACTATTTTTACTTCACGGTGTCTAGGTCACGGTTTGTCCTTCACGGTGTCTGGGTCACGGTTTGTCCTTCACGGTGTCTGTCTGAATGTGTCAAACATCATGGTGTCTCTATACATAGAAAAATATCTGTATTTAGACTTAGACAATAATATGCAGAATATGGATTAAGATAAACCAGTAGATAGCAAGAGAACTTGAACCATAAATATAAGGGCTTTATAATATAAGTGAGATTGGTGATCATGCATAAGACTTGTAAATAATAAAGTGAGTAATTAACATCAATAAGATTTGCTATTATTAAAACATGATGTGTAGTTATTATTCAGATTGGAGAGAATTAACAGGATGGTCAACTAATATTGAGATTAATAAACAATAATAGTAGTTGTGATCATTAAAACATGATTAAAGCATGAGGAGTCCAACAATATCCCCCTTTTTGATGATCACAAATCATGTATAGGTAAAAATATAAATGAAATGCAACATTAAATAAAATAATAGACTCAACAATTAGAATAAAAATACATGTACTTGTTTATCCCCCTTTAGGTATTATCAAAAAGCAGAGAGAATGAATTGAAACACTACATTTATCATTAAAAGGTTCAGAATAAAACATACAGGATAAATACAAACAGTAAAAAACAAATGACATCCCATCAAAAAAGAAAACAGTCCCTGGAATCTTCAGGGAGCTCCCTTTTGCTTCCCTTTATCAGTAGTAGGAGTTGGTGCTGATGTAGAGGAAGGCACAGATGTGGTAGACAAGGAGGGTAAGGGTAGACCTTCAAAAATGGATGGAGCCAAAGTAGGAGTAGTAGAAGATCTAGGCTGCGGTTGGTCAAGAATGACTGGCTGGATCTGAGAAAGAGCTTGGCTGACTATCATGGCAGTTGAGGCATGGGTAGGTAGACCAGGTCTAAGGGGTGCAACAGCTGGAGAAACTATAATAGTACTCTGCACATGAATATAAAACTTCAAAAGATTTATGAAATCAGTAATGATCTCACCACTATATTGCATAGCCTTTTCAAATTCATCCTTATTCTCCATAAATTTGTCCAATAATCAGGTGAACTCTGTATGGTTATGAACTCGAGATTTAAAAGCATGAGTTACTGGAGGGATTCTCAAATTCTCTACAATATATATAAAGTGATCTGTCATATCACTTTTAGAGAAATTACGGTTGAGATAGACATCAATATTCTTGGTGATATCTTGTTGAGCATCACTGGAAATATTTGAATGAATCCTAACCAGGTCCAAAGCTTGATCACTATTCTTAACCACTTCTGACAAAGAAGACAGATCCAAGCCACTGAAGGCATTCTGAAGTTCTTCCTTGATTATGGATCTCAGTAGAGAATCATCCAAAGGAGGAACAGAAGGTGTACCAGAAGTAGGAGAAGCCATGAAAACTTCGGTTAGAACATTAAGCTGTTTCAGAACTTTTTGCAGGCATCTAGTGTATTCATCTATGAGATTATTCAGATTTCTACAAGCTCCCTCATGCGTTCCAGCATTTTTGTGTGTCTTTTTCCAATCTTCTAATCAAAAGACAGTAGATATGGATGCACTTGAGACACAATCTCTCTAGGAAGGGTGGAATCAGTTGGCTGAGGGGAAGCAGAAACAGGTGCAGGGGCAGAAACAGGAGCATTCTCTGATCTTAAAGACAGCTCATTCTGCAAGTTTGCTTCCATATTTTTCAGGTTTGCAACATTAGCACTCAGCAGCTTATTTTCTACTCTGGCTTCTTGAATTTCTCGGATCATCCTTGTTTGAATATGCAATATAATATTTTCCAAGATAATTGATGCATCTTCTTGACTCAGTTGAGTTACTGGACGAGGTTGAGTGGATAAGATCTTCTCAACTCCATCTAAAAGAGTCTGTCCAAAGACTTTAATATCATCTTTAGTTACAAAGCAGTGTTGCCCGGGTAAGAGTGCAGGTAAAGGTAGTGGAGCAGGCTCTGGTTGCGGTTCAGAGTCATCTTCAGACTCAGATTCTGATTCAGATTGAGGATGGGGCACTGGTTCGGGTTCTGAATGAGCTACAGAATTTAGTTGAAACATAGTAGTGAGATCCATTCCAGTTGTAGTCACTTTCTATGACTCATTCACATCATAAAATATTGGGAAAACATATTGAGTGTACATAGAGTATGACTCATCACCAGGTTGAGATTTAGATTCAACATACTTGGCTGGAATAGTCTCAAGGTTTTGAGGTTCCTCCCCATCAAATTGTGCTTCCATTTCAGAGACTATAGGCTCAGAAACATTGTCAAGATCCACAGGATCATCTCTAATCTCTTCAGCAAACTCTTGCCTTGCCAGCTAAATGGCAATTTCTATCCTATATTCAGCAGAGGGAATTATATCAAGAACCGACTATTCCACAGGTAGTGCTTCTAGATTGGCTTGCTTTTCAACTGGGAGATCTTTTACACCAGCAAACTCTTCCATGTATTTTTTTCTCTGATTTTATTACTACAGAATCTATTACATCCTTAGATTGTATATCCAGATTTACAACTTCTCTAGAAGCATGAGCTTCTTCCTCACTATGAATAACTGAAGGATCCACAATTCTTTCCTTTTCAATAACAAATTCCTCTTTTTGAGGTATTTCAGCCTCTTCTCCAGGTGGTACTTTAGCTACCACTTCTTCTTCTTCTTCAGTATCTGAGTATTCATCCACTTCATCTGGTTCTAGACCAGGATCATCTAGGTTCTTAGGCCTTATTGGATAATCAATAGGATTAAACTTCTTATACTATTGATCATTATCCTCAACCCATTTATTCTTCTAGGGGTTCAAACTAATCTTCATCCTTCTGATGATTGAATTCGATAAGAAGAAATCAAAGTCCTCTAACTTTTCTTCATTCGGTCCAACCATTCCTTTGGAAACTAGCATGGCTGAAATCATCCTTGAGTAAAACAAGGAGGTGGATTTGGAAGTGACTTTATTCAGCTCATAGATATGGTTAATAACATACTTTCATAGGTTGATCTTATGGCCATTCTTCAATAGGTGAATCAGGAACACATCCCGATACTTCATTACAAAAAAATCCCCTTTTCTTGGACTAATCAAATTCTGAACAATTTTGAATAGTAGTCTAGTTTCTCCATATAGCTCTGCAGCTATAGCCCTTCACTTGGTGCCATTACTAGTTAAGGTTCCCAAATCATTTTGCAGATCGAATATGTCAGATGAAGGAGGAAGGTCTCTCTGGTAGTCTTCACAAACTCCATCATGTGGAATCCTTAGGCATGCAGCCCATATCCTTGAAGAGAAAGAACACTTCTGACCATTGATTTAGCTGGTCACCATAAAGTCTTCCCCAAAATCAATGGAAAACATCACATATTGGTAGAATTGAGATACCAATCTCAGATAAATCGGTCTATCTTGTCTAGAGAACCATTCAAACCAACCTTGTTCTCTCAATATTTTCAGGACCAAAGATCTGCTGGACAACAGCCACTCAGGGAAAACTTCTTTTTTAGGTACTACGGTACGGTTTACCAGGATTGGGTTTAGAGGTCCTCCATGAGCTATCCTCGGTATTCTCTTCTGTATCTTAGAGCGGGGATTCTTAGGGGTAGATGAAGATGGATGCTTCGTCCTTGGAATCTACTGAATGTTCATGCGAGATAGAAGAAGATGTTCACAAGGTAAAGAGGGTTTGAGAGAGACAGAGAGAGAGAGTAGGAGAGAGTTTATGTGAGAGATTGAGTGAAACCTTTATTTTTTATCATTTGGTAATGTCAATCGTCATAAAAACAAAAACGCAGGAAACCAAATAGTGGTGAAATAAAAATTACCGCGATAAGGGTTAAAATAAGAGTATTAATAATCTTCATGGTGATACTGTGAGTAGGAATTACGGTGTGATGAAAAACAGTCATCACGATGAGACAGTCAGTGATCGTCATAGTGAGATAGTGATCATTCTATGTAGTCACAGTGAGACAGTGAGCACAAGGTCTTAACGGTGAGATCATAAGCATGAAACCGTAACTGTAAAACAGTGAGCATGAAACTGTAAAGTAAAATAAAGTAAACTGTTAAACATTAAGATCAGTAAGATATCTATTTATGATTAATCATGGAAAGATCATGTATGATGTAGTCTAATTTCTCAGAATTTAATGGTTTGGTGAATATATCAGCAAGTTGATATTCAGTACCAATGAATTCCAAAGTGATATCACCTTTTTGATAGTGATCCCTTAAAAAGTGATGTCTTACATCAATATGTTTTGTCCTAGAATGCGAAACAGGATTCTTAGAAATATTAATAGCACTTGTGTTATCACAATTTATTGGGACATGTCTGAATTGATATCTATAGTCTAGTAATGTGTGTTTCATCCACAAAATTTGTGCACAACAACTTCCATTAGCTATGTATTCAGCTTCTACAGTAGATAATGCAACCAGATTTTGTTTCTTACTACACCATCATACTAGTGACTTTCCTAAAAGGTGACATGTTCCAGAGGTTATTTTTCTATCTAACTTAATATCCAAAAAAATCAGTATCATAATAACTAACTAATTAAAATGATTGTACTTTGGGATAGAACAATCCTAAATTGGGAGTATGCATGAGGTATTTGAAAATTCTCTTTACAGCATTTAAATGTGACTCTTTAGGGTTTTCTTGAAAACGAGCACACATACACACACTAAACATAATATTAGGACAACCAGCAGTCAGGTAGAGTAGACTTCCAATAATTCCTCTATAAGTGGTTTGATCAACAGATTTACTATCTTCATCAAGATCTAGCTTAGAGGTGGTACTCATGGGAGTGTCACTACTTTTTTTTCTATCCAGTCCAAAACATTTTAAAAGATCTCTAATATATTTACTTTGAGTTAAAATAATTCCATCATCATTTTGAAAGATTTGAAATCCAAGGAAAAATTTGGGTTCACCCATTAAACTCATTTCAAATTCATTTTGAATGATTTTAGAAAAATCAGTACATAATATAGTTTTTGAAGATCAAAAAATAATACCATATACATAAATTTTTACAACTAAAACATCATTAGAAATGCGTTTTAAAAAAAGAGTAGGATCAGATATACCTTTTTTAAAACCTTTGGAAATTATAAAAGTACATAACCTGTGATACCAAGCTCTTGGAGATTGATTTAAATAATATAAAGCTTTTGATATTTTAAAAATAAGGTTTGGAAAATGAGGGTTTGTAAATCCAGGTGGTTGTCAACAAAAACATCCTCAGATTTATATCTATTTAAGAAAGCACTCTTAACATCCATTTAATATAGTTTGAAATTTAGATGTGCAACATAAGCAAGTAAAATTATAATAGCTCCTAATCTAGCTACTGGAGAAAAAGTCTCCTCATAGTCAATTCCTTCTTCTTGACTGTAGCCTTGTGCAACTAGCTTAGCTTTGTTTCTAACTATGTTTCCAGATTCATCTACTTTATTTCTAAACACCCATTTAGTGCCTATGGTGAAAGTGTCCTTAGGTCTTTCAACAAGAATCCAAACATTATTTATTTCAAATTGATTGAGTTATTTTTTCATGGAAATCACCCAAATTCATCATTAATAGCATCATCAATGTTTTTAGGTTCATGCTATGACAAGAAGGCTTGATGTTCAACCTGATTTCTAAGAGAATCTCTAGTCTGTGTCCCCCTATCTAGATTTCCTACCACAACATCTAAAGGATGATTATTTAGAATTCTAGTTGATCTAGTGAAGGTAGGACTAGAAATATCAGGTTCATCTATAGGTTCAGGCTCATTAGGGGAAGATTCTGGAATAAGTCCAGAACTGGATGTCTTTATAGCAGGTTCTTTAGATTTTTTATTAAGGTCCAGAATAGATAAATCTTATTCAAGATTTTCAAGAGAGGATTTAGACTCATGTGGGTTAGTTTCATCAAATTTTATGTGAACATATTCTTCCACACACATGGTTCTCTTATTGAAAACTCTATAGGCTTTGCTGGTTACAAAATATCCTAGAAAGATTCCTTCATCACTCTTAGAAGAAAACTTATCAAGATTATCCTTAGTATTAAGAATAAAGACACTGAAACCAAAGAATCTAAAGTAATTGACTTTAGGTTTTCTATTGTTCCAAAGTTCATAAAGAGTCTTCTTAAGAACAGGTCTAATAAAGACTCTTTTGATGATATAACAAGTTTTATTTACAACTTCAGCCCAAAAATAAATAGCCAGGTCATACTCATTAATCATAGTTCTTACTATTTCTTGAAGGGTTCTATTTCTTCTTTCTACTACACCATTCTGATGAGGTGTCCTAGGAGCAGAAAAGTTATGATTATATCCATTATGTGAGCAATAGGATTCAAATTCATGATTTTCAAACTCACGAAGATGATCACTTCTTAGAGTCTTAATCTAAAGTCCACTAAGGTTTTCTATAGACTTGGAGTATTTAACAAAATAAGAACAAGCATCACTTTTTTGAGCTAAGAAGTATATCCAAGTATATCCAGAAAAGTCATATACTAAGACATAGACATAGTGCTTCCCATTTAAGCTAGAAACTCTAGATGGTCCAAACAGATCCATGTGAACCAACTCGAGAGGTTGATAAGTTGAGACTTCTTTCTTTGATTTAAAAGAAACTTTATGTTTCTTTCCCTTTTGACAGGGATACAAACTTTGTCATTTGGAAACTCAAGTTTGGGTAAGTCTCTAACTATGTTTTTCCTAGTTAGTTTCCTAATTGAGTGTATATTACAGTTTCCAAATCTTCTATGCCATAACCACGATTCTTTATGAAAAACATTTAAACAAGTGACATTTTTCTTAGATAAAGAATTTAAATCAACAACATAGACATTTTAATTCCTAAAGAAGAGAATACTAAAACATTTTTAGAATTAAAAACATTACAAAAATCATTCTCAAACATGACATTAAAAACATCATCACACAGTTGAGAGATACTTAACAGATTATATTTCAGTCCATCAACAAATAAAACTTTAGAAATTAAAACCGAATTAATGTTCCAATTTGGCCTAGGCTGATGATCTTTCCTTTAGAATTATCACCAAAGGTGACATATCCTCCATCAACATTTATTAAGCTCTTGGAGCATGATTTATCCCTAGACATATGTCTTGAATATCCACTGTCCAAATACCATGTCGTCTTGTGGGAACTCTTCAAGCAGGTTTCCTACAAAATAGGTTTAGATAGGAAATGATTTTGGTACCCAGATCTTCTTGGGTACAGATAGGTTAGAAATCCAAGCTTTAGGTACCCAAATTTGTCTTATGGGTCTCATATAATTTACAAAATCAATAGATTTTGAATGATAAACTCTATTTCTTCTATAACCATTTGAATAACTAGTTGAAGCATATGAATTTCCAGAACTTGAACTAGTAGTATTCTGTCCAGATTTAGGAATAAATCTATTCTTTGTAAGCTGTCTCTGTCCAGGTTTGTAGCCTATTCCAGTAGTGTATTTTGGTACCACTTGCTTTCCTATCATTTGAGTTAGTGTATCCTTTCCATTTTTGAACTTCTCTAAGTCATTTCTATGTTTCTCATTTGACATTTTCAGTTCAGTGTTTTCCTTTAACAATTGAGCATTTTTCAATTTTTCAATAGTAAGTTTAGTTTTAACAGTTTTAGTGAGAGCATGATATTTATTCAATGATTTGTATTTATCCTTAAGCTAATTTAATGTCTCTTCCAGCATATTAAAATATTCAAATAATTCCTCACTAGTCATGTTTTCAGAATCAGAGTCAGATTCTGCATCATCTCCAGAATAATAAGAATTTAAAAATGAGTATCTAAGGTTACCTCGGATGTGTTGGTCATGAAACACATGTTGGCATGATTCCTTTCAGAATTAGACATTTCATATTCACTTGTGCTGTCTTCAAAAGCACTCTAGGTAGCCTTCATAGCGTTCTTGTACTTACTATATTTGTAAACATATTTTTCTTGAATTTTAGCTTTGGGCAGTCTGCTTTAATGTGTCCTTTTCTTTTGCACTCGTAAAAAACTATATCATCTTCCTTGTCATGATTTTTCCAATCCTTTTCCCAATGTCCCTTCTTGTCATACTTTCCTTTGTAGTTTGATTTTTGAAGAATTTCTTCTTCCTATATAACTTCTTGAATCTCCTGGCTATTTGAGCCATTTATGCATCACTGTCTGAATCAATATCTTCACTGGTTTAACTTTCAGTAGGTACATGGATTTTCTCCTTGTCTTTGCTCTTAGAGGTAGTAGTCTTAAAAGCCACTGATTTCCTTTTTGGTTCATCATCATCTTCTTTATTCACCTTGAGTTCTTCCTCATACATCATAAGCTTACCAATCAACTCTTTGACAGGTAGAGCTCCAATGTCACATGACTCTCTGATTGAAATAGATGTGCCTCTCCATCGGTCTGGTAGACATCTCAGTATCCTCATAATTTGTTCCTTTGATGGAATAGCCTTTCCAAGTGAATTCATTGTATTGACTATCTCATTAAACCTGAGATACATATTAGAAATGGGTTCATCATTATTCATTTTAAATTTATCATATTTGATAGTATAGGTATTTAATCTCATTTCTTTAACATTGGTTGTTCCCTCATGAGAAACAACTAAGTATCCCAAATTTCATAAGTAGTTTTATAAGAAGAAATTCTGTTAAATTACTCATATCCTAGAGCACAGTACAGGGAATTCATGGCTATACAATTATTATAGTAAGCAGTCTTTATAGGTTCATCCCACACTATTCTTTCAGTTTCTGGAATTTTTTATTGAGATTATATAGCAGTCCAAATATCAAAACCCATACTTTCCAAATGAATTTTCATCTTAAGTTTCCACTGGGCATAGTTTGTACCATTAAAGAAAGGTGGCCTGTTAGTAGCAGCACCCTCTAGTCTATTATCTATAACTAGATTTTAGAGAATCATTTTATGGAGATAAAATTTAGAACTAATAGAAATTTAAGATCTTTAAAGATTCAACTAAAATCACAGTTGAAAAATAGAGTATTTCAAAAATCCTTTAACAAAAACAAACCTCTGACACCAAATGTTGGTCAGAGTGGATACTCAGGGGGGGGGGGTGAATTGAGTTCCAATTAAATTTTCTGTTATAATATTGTCTTTTTCAAATCCCCCAATTTATAAAACAAGTTAAACTGTAGTGAATTTATACAGATTATAAATGTTCGCTAATCTTCTAAAAGATTTATTAGGCCTCAGTTAATTCAATCACAAGATTAAAATGACCTCTTAAACTAACCTACTAATTTACAATAAGTGTAAACACTTGCTAATTTAACTATCAAAGTCACTTTAAAATGGTTTTGTATTTAAAAGTAATAGCAGTGGAATATATAAGATATATGTAGTGTACTTTAAACTTAAAATAATGATGCACGACAGATATAACAATACGTTCAATCTCAAGCCGAGACATAGTCCTCTAAAATTTATATAAAATTTGATTCACACCCTGGACTGGGGTTAACAACAGTTTAAAAACCTGTCCAGGCCATGCAGGGACCTCTACCACTATTCTTCGAGGGAAAAAAATAAAGACTAGGTCACACAAGGACCTCTTCCACAGTTGACGTGGGTAAACAAGAGTTAAGAGTTTTGGAGTGAGGATTTGATCTCCTCCAGTTCAGCGCAGGAGACAGAGTGTGTGTGAGATATACAGAGTACACCACCCTGCTCGAAAGTAAATAAAAAAATCACTTAGAGAGAACAGTTAAGAGATTAAAAAGATCTAGTGATTAGCAATGCAGCTATGGACTCGTTGGATTCAGCCGAACTACTTATGAGTCATTCTCTGGTTTTTCTGTTGAAAAATAGAGTGTCATAGTTCAACTTTTGTTCTTCTGTTCTTCAGAGGTGTTGGATTGTGCTCATGAGAGTTCTTTGTAAGTCTTGCAATCTCTCCTTTGTGCATAGGATTGTTTTTCTAGTTTAGCACAGTGCACTTTGGGTTTCTTGAGTTGTTGTGCATATGTAAGTTCTTCTTGTTGTATATTCACACTCGTGTTCGAGTACTGCAGCTCAATCTTCCTTATATTCCAACAGTTCTGGATGTAGGAAAGATTATCTTTTCATAGGTACAAGATCTGGTTTCCTATCACGCCAACAACTATCATCAAATATCATTAATTGCATTAAAACCATTAAATATGACCGTTAACATTATTTAAATAATATTGACAAAAATGTTAAGATATGGTGTCATAGTGTTTATGTAAATGGTGTATTCTTCATGGTATATGTTCCACGGTATGTGATTCCCTGTGTCTCCATGTCACTGTGTCTAGCTCACAGTGTTTCGATCACGATGTGTCCTTTATGGTGTCTGGGTCACGGTTTTTCCTTCACGGTGTCTGGGTCACGGTTTGTCCTTCACGGTGTCTGGGTCACGGTTTGTCCTTCACGGTGTCTGGGTCACGGTTTGTCCTTCACGGTGTCTAGGTCACGGTTTTTCCTTCATGGTGTGTGGTTCACGGTTTGTCCTTCACGGTGTCTGGGTCACAGTTTTTCCTTCACAGTGTCTGTCTGACTGTGACAAACATCACAACGTCTCTATAATTAGACAAATATCTGTATTTAGACTTAGAAAGTAATATGCATAATATGGATTAAGCTAAACTAGTAGAGAGTAAGAGAACTTGAATCATATATATAAAGGCTTGATAATATAAGTGAGATTGGTTATCATGCATAAGACTTGTAAATTATAAATCAAGTAATCAACATCAATAAGTATTTCTATTATTAAAACATGATGTGTAGTTATTATTGAGATTGAAGAGAATTAACACGATGGTCAATTAATATTGAGATTAATTAAAAGTAATAGGATTTATGATAATTAAAACATTATTAAAGCATGAGGAGTCCAACAATTTTAAATCAGTTAATTCAAATGTATGTAATTTAATAATATCATGGGATTCAGAAATATTTAAACCATTGATTATAAAAAAAATTATTATTATTTTATGTTGATATCAATTATATTTAGTGGTCTTATTTAATATTCCTTGGGTGTTTCAATACTAATAACATTTCACAAAAATTACCAAGGATCTCTCAATATATAAAAGAATGACTTATGAATACATGAAATTAATCCTTTGAAATTTCTTCATAAAATAATGTGAGTAGGACAATAATTATTTTTGAATATTCTATCATCCTAGAATAGTACTTCCTCTTCTTCTTGAATCCTTAGAGACATTGTAGTATGCCACTGCTTTCTATTTTGTCTGAAATACTAGTAACCTTCACCTATGTGTGTGCATTAATATCTTAGATACTTTACAAAAAATGAGAGAATCATTTAATTTTATCCTTTATTTGAATAAATATGGTATCCTACGTTTCTTCAAGTGAACATTCACATGAATACTTCTGTAAATCAGAGTGTGTAAATTCTACTTTGATATGTAGATTTAGTTGCTTCTTTAAATGAATTTCTATACATATATTATTATTTATTTTTTATAAGTATAATTTATGGTGGTTCTGTTACATCACAGATGAATGATCATAAGACAAAATACTCAATAATGATTTTGCAAAACTCAAGTAGATCTTGATTTATTGATACACCTCCTAAGAGAATGAAGATAATATCACTAGATAGATCAGTTATGGTTTTCACATAAGAAACCCATATATGAAGTGCTATATGAAAAAAGTGGGAGCCTAATGTATCCTCCTCAAAATTTCATTATATTCTATTTAATATTTCATCTTATATTTATAGAGGGCTATCCACCTTATTTGATTACCATGTTCAAAACTAAAAAACATATTGATTAAATAATGTTTAAAATCCTAGAAGATCTCCCTGTTTCTAAAAATATTTGAAATATTGAAATCATAGAACTCATTTATTGAATTCGAATCCATTACCTTTACAATAAATAATAACATGAATAGGATAACAATTATGTATATCTATTTTCAATATTTGTTGGACTCATGTACTTCATTCATTAGAATGTCATAGTATAATTTTATTCACATGGTCAAAAGTGGCATGATCTCCATCTTAAAACTAATTATTTATTTTCAAGAAGAACCTGCTTGCATAGAATAATCATCAACACATCTTAGATCAATCAATAGTAGTTGTTCATGTCACTAGACGTGATGAATGGTGATGGTCAGATTTCAGAACATCAAAGGCCTACAGACTGTAAAAACACTACGAACAAAACCTAATGAGCATGAAGGGTGAAGAAAAACATATGGTTTAACCATATTATATATTTATATTTTTAATGGAGTTATATTAAAAACATAATTATAGATTTTCACATTGAAAATTCCACGGTGGAATCTCCACTAGATAATTCATCACTTCTCTCAACCAAATCATACATGACACATTGGTCAGATCCATGACACACTCTCACACACATTCAGCAGTACAAATTCCAAATGAACTATTATCCTTTTATGTACATTTTTTACACTATAATTGATAAATACAAAACCTATGTGCACTCTCACCTCTATTATACTCTTTTGTTTACTCATATATCAAATTGATGTCTTAACTTGGATTGGCATAATTTTTTAAATTTTCCCAACTAATAATGATGTATGAAATATGATAATACTAAAAATGATCAACCATAGAAATATGATTATAAAATTCTTAATCAAATATATCTTCACTAAATTAAAAATTCTATCATATCCAATTGTTAAATCCCCTTCACTAAACAACAAAATATTTCATGGTGTTCACTTAATTTTATTATGGATGAATACACTAACATCTTCTTATCATAAAAAATTTATACAATGATTTTATTCGTCAAAACATAATAATCATTAAACATATTATGGTTTATTAATGTTGTAAACATATTTAAATATCTAAGAATCATTTCTACATGTCTATTAGAATTTAATAATGGATCAAAAATAATCAACTCAAAACATGGATTCATTATTAAGAATGAAATACAATTCTACTTAGTATTGAATATTACAAACAAGTCACATTCAAACTAGAAACCTCAAAAAAATTATAAACATGAATATATGATCAAGAATGGAATTCATCTAAAACTCCTGAATCTATAACATCCCTCTAAGAATCATCAAAAATTTCTTTCACTAAAAACATATTGAAACATTCAAAACAAATGAAATACTTTACTTGGGAACTTAACCCCCTCTTGAATTTGTTAGCAATACAACCACTCAGTAATGTTAATGTGTGTGAACATATATATTTTTTATAATCCCAATTATTGATAATAAATGAAAAGGGAAATTTCAGGGATCTTCTCATATCACCAATCTTATTAAAATTCCATAAATGAATCATTTTAACTTTTATCCACTTAAATCTGTAGTCCTAGACACTTATGATAGATGGATTACATCACATGATTTTTGAACAAATACCATTTATCTAGAAAAAACTATTTATATATAGGAAACCCCTTAATATAAAACAATAACGTACAACCATGGGGATCAATAGTTTCTATAAATTATCCAGTATGTGATACCAATCTTATATAACTTACTCAAATTATTTTGGGGGTTCTTAAAGCATCAAATCACTAAATATATTCATCTTGTCTTAATTTTAAAAAACTCATTATAAAGTTCAAGTGAAGAAGTTATATCTCCCACAATTTAGATTAATATCAACCCCTTGATTATAATAATCAAATCATTCATAATAGGGATGTGGAAGAGATTTACATACCCCATCTTCTATTTGTTAAAGCTATCCAAAAGTTACAAATTCACTATGTAGTAAATAATTATTAGCTTTAACTCAAAAATGATCTCCCTTAATGGTATATATCATCTCCTTTAGCTATATGCATGTAAGTATAAAAATATATAGAAAAGGGAATAAAGATAGAATACTCTGATTCATTATAAGTAACACCTAGGATGATATCTTTTTCTCAGCCCAAGATTTTATTACCTTCTAACTTTAGAACTTCCATTACCGCCTGAAATATTAATAGGTTGTTAACATATCTTATTATTATGAAATTATTATTTGAGTGTAATTAACACTGGTTTGGATAATTATACGAGAATATATCTTCATATGTATTTTCATAACCATCTTTGAAGATATGAGTATTTTTTTAGTATTTTTGACCATCTATTTATTCCAAGAATTTGTTTTGAAACCTATACCAACATGTGATGCAATATTAAATCATAATATAGTTTCTAGGGTATGGGATATCTTCCTTTTGTTTTATGATGTAATTTTGTCAGAGTATGATCTCATCTTATTCTTATAGTCAAGACTCTCAATGAAAACATTTTTGGTAGTTTCTCTTTTTAATATATTGTGAGAAGTTCATGATTTTGGTGTTTTTGGATTCTTTAATATTTCCTCTAACATAAAAAAATTCATGTTTAGGTAGTTCTTCTCATCCTCAATATATCTCACTATATCTTACCAATATTACTTTATCTTCACTATTTTTTATTCTTACACTTTATAATTTCCATAATGAACTATCAAGTTCTTTAATTTTGTTATTTTTGATCACTAATTGACCATATTTAATATCCACAGATATTTTTTTATATTTCTAAATTTCATGGAATGATACCCCAAATAATGTTATAGAGGCCTATTTAGCACAAAATTCCTTTACATTTATTCTTCAATAAGGAAACATCATCTATTCCAAATTGATATTGATCGAACCCTTGATTCATCTAGGTCTATGTGAGTGTTATCATTTCTAAACATCTGACTTATTGAATTCTATAATTCATCAACTTATTATTATAGTTGTTCATTATAAAAAATAATTCCCTTGATAGTAAAAACAATAAAATTTACAAATTATTTCTAAAATTTATTCAGATGTTATTTATATTCATAACAAATATCACTAAGTGATATATCCTTAACACAACACGAACATACATCATTAGAAGAATATTAATCAATTTAACTATTACGACTTATAGAAAATTTATTACCTTAAAATAGTGGTGTTTCTTACTTTAACTTTGGATTCTTATTCAAATTAATTTCCTCTATTTTATTTTTGGTTGATGAGACATGGAAATAACAACAAATTTATACCATTAGGATTTGATTCCTTTTTCACTATTTGAGTTGACTAAAAAACTTCTTGAAATTTACAAATCATTAATGGTATTCAAATAAATATGGGGAAACATGGATATTTAGATGGAAAATCCATATGATATATCTTATAGATTCCTAGCTTGAGATGGAACTAAGCATGGAGGAGGGAAAATCTGTGGTTGTTGTATTAAAAATTATTTCTTTTAATTCTCCCTCTTTAACTTGTTATGGTTCTTGATCCACTCAAATGGTATTAAAAAACCTCATTTAGTTCAAAAAAATATAAAACAAAAAACACGATATATTAATGGTTAACCATCAAGACTTAATCTTTCTGTAATATCCTGAGATTTTATTAATTTTTTATAAATAAATTAAACTTGATTGATACATTTCAATACACACAACTCTTTGTTCTAATGAATTACAATATACTATTTATATTACTATTTTACATCATCGTTATTACCTAGCTATAAAACTTATTGGTATAAGTTGGAATAATTTTTATATATATTAATTATTATGGTTTTATATAATTAAAATTTATTGATAAAAAAGTACTTATTTTTTGGGAAAGTATTTATATTTTTGAAAATACAATTTTCTCAAAAACTGGTTTTATTTTCTTTTGGGAACATATAATAAAAATAATTTTTGAAAATTCAATAAAAGTTATTTTAAAAAATCAATTTCATTTTGGGTATCAACGTTTCAAAATTTTATTACAATGATTTTTTGGGATTTTTCTAAAAAGATTAATTTTTCAATGAAGAGTGAATAATACTAGTTTTTGTTAATTTTTTTTTCAGTTGAAGAATTTATAAGGTTAAAATCTATATTAAAATTGTAATAAAGTAAAATGAATTAAATTATAAATTTATTGATAAAACATAGTTCGTTAGAATCAATTTAATATTTAATTTTGATATAAAAATGATTTAAACTTTTGAAAAATTTCTCTTTGGGAAACTGCCGTTTGATCACTTTTGTAGGTTTAATTTTAAATTAGATTATACCATTGTTGTGAATTTAATTTATAAACATGGATTAAATATTTATTACAGTAATAATAATTGATATTATCTTATACAGTTAATTTAATATATGACCATAATGATATATTGAAATGGAAAATAATTATTATTATGGTTGTGGTTAAAACGGGTTTACAAATGGGTTAATGAATACAGATAAAGGGTAAAATGACCTATATAATCATAAGAGACCCATTTTTGGGACATATTTCGAATTTATCACCTCTAATGTTATATAATGACCCATATTTTTTATCCCTTTTTAATGTGAAAATGTGGGAACAATTTATTCTTTTAAAAAATTCTATGTTTGTACTCTTCCCATTTATAAAAGGCTACCTCCACTCCTCTCTATTCCATAATTCCAAAATACCTTATTTTAGCCAATAACTGACCAAATATATTCCTTAATTTCCTAAAAAAAATCATAGATTCATTATTTTAATTACAAATTCCTCCTATGAATAACATATGCGTAGACCAAAAGAGGTTCGATGAGGAAGAGGTATAGTCCTTAAACAAGAATTTTAATTTTATTTCTTCATCTAACAACCTTAAATATTATTTCCTATGATTATATATTAAAAAAAGTATATAAAATTTAATTATATTTCATTATGTTAATTTAATAACAAATATCCATCTCATATTCCTTCAAATGAGAAATAAAACTCTCAATCGTGTGTACAATGAAGTACCACGTATCAAAAAGATATTATTCGTTATCGATAACCACATCTCAAGGATTTATATAAGGGTTGATTTATTGTTTATATAATATATTTACGATATTATTATACTTAATAATTATAATATCACACTTACCTTCTTACCACCGAACCTATTTTAAAATAAAAACATCGCTCATATGTATGAATAACTACAACATGTGAACTAATGTGAGGTTTTTTTCATTTCTATTTCACATGGATGGTAATACTATTATCTTAAATGAATATATATTATATTTATAAAATAATTATACATATTTACATATTATAACACATATACCTTATTAATTTCTATTTCACCAGGTATTTGACAATGTCGTTTTTTTTGAACGGTGGACTACCGCCCCACGAAGCAATGTGAGTCATTTTTCACTAAAAACTTGGATAGATGGTAATAATAGTAAAAATAAAAAAATTATGTGATATATAATAAATAATAATAACAATATAAAATTTAATTTTTATTGACCTTTCTTTTTTCCCTTCCATTAAAAATTGAAACATCATTCATGTTTATGAACGACCTTCTATATCCATGAACAATGTATTTCATTTTATATCTCTATCATTTATGGATTAATATAAATATTAATATACTGAATATGTATGATATTTATATCACGAATAAATTTTGGTATGTGATGGAACAATTTCCAATGTAAAAGGATTGAAAATACCAAATCAAAACATACATAAAAAACAATAAAGTTATTACCCGAAATGTGATTTTAATAAGGAATTTTTAATAAAAAATAAAAGGTCACAAGTAAATCATATATGGTATGATATATATATTTATGGTTATTTAATTGATTTATAATAAACCTATATTTATTATACAAGAGTTTTGAATGTATACGATAGAAGTCAAGAATTAAGGTAAGGGATTTTCGTCTCACATTTATTTCTCTGGGACAGATGCGTTTTCCACCACATGTCTATTTTGTGTGGTTCATATACTTATAATGAGTTTATTTTATTATTATTAACTTTAAAATTATCAGATATTCATATCCATATAATTTTATTTATTGTATGGGGCTTATGATTCAAAATATATCAAAGTTATAATTACTTTATATTACGATCTCTTTGTTAATTAGGATTATTTATGATTATGATTATAATGTTGAGATACTATGATCAACCTATGAGGAAAAAAATTTATTTCTTTAACCTCTTTCATGTCATTATAAAACTTTTTTTTTACTTAATTTGCCTCTCTTTATGTTATAAATAATTCAAATGAATATTTTTAAGAAAAATTGGATTTATTTCTCTCCTAGTTGAACAATTATTTTCCTTCATTGTCCATGATTTATAAGTATATCAAAAGTATGTTTTTATTATTCTTCAAATATTGGTTGAATTAATTTTTACCCATGTTTGAATTTTTATGAAAAAATTTAAAATTAATCTTTATTTAATTTTTAAAAAGTAGGTCTATTTAGTTTTTACTTAAAATTTGAAACAAATATTTATTTTTACTTGTACAGAATAAACTTAATTTCTCATTTTCATGAGATCCCAATGTTTTAAAGTTTCATTTAAAATATTAAATTATTATTTTCTATAAGAATAATATTTAATTTTTTTTATAAATTTTAGTAAAAAAATACGATCTTCAAAGTGAAAAGGTTATTTTCGTCAAGAAACATTTTAAATTATAACTAAATCATCCTTTGTAAATTTCCCATGTTATTTTATAAGAAACTGATTTTTGAAAATGGTTTATTTTTGAAATACTATTTCTCAATGTGGAAAGTATATTTTCCTCAATAAATGTTCCATGTGATTAAAACCATATTGATATCCCTAGGGATTTGTCTACAGATAAATATATGGATTATTTTATATAAATGAAAATTTACTAGGATATTGGTGAAGGATATAGAAAGTGGTTTTCTAGATATAATTCCCTATTTGGATACCTAAAATAGACATGGTTCTGATATAAATGTACCTCGGAGTAATGACTTCAAAAGTGTTGTGTTAGGATTGAAACGAGCATTACCTAGTGCATGAAAACATGCTTTAATGTGCACAAGGTTTGACAATCATGAGGGATATTCTTTTAAAATTCACAAAATAATTAAAAATAATCATAAAGGAATTATGTAATGAACATGAATGACTGTGTTTAATCATATAGTTCCATATATTTTAAAGAATTTTTCATTATTTAGACATCCTATTTATTCATTATAATTATGTTATTTATCACTATAATTTTTTTACTCACACTATGTTTATGGATTCAGTCAATATCTAGAACACAAAGGAACCATGTTAATGATTAATTCAAAGTAAAATTCTATGATTTTCCACCCGATCAAACAAATTTTATAGGATTTGGAATAAAAAATCTCATTACCATGATCACACAACTTTATCAAGCTATTAATCACGCTCTACATCCAAATCACCAAAGTTGGGTAAAACATTATATTGAGTGGTTCATGAGGAATCATCCACTGTATTTTAGTGGTTCTTATACTCCACTATTTATTAATATGTTTACTTGTACCAATGAAAATATATTTTACATCCCATAGTATTCGGAACATGAATGGATCATTTTGGTTGTCTATCATTTTGAAGGAGATACAGGTCAATGGTAGATCCATATCAATAATATAAGTCAACAATATGAAATTGAATCAATGGAAAAGTATTAGTTTAAGAACTTATTTTTCAACAAGTAATTTCCTTTTATTATTTACTAGAAAATAGAGAATGAATTATTTTAGTTAAATAATATGGATTATGAATCCATTGGTACTTATGAGGTGAATTTTAAATGACTTTTGAATTATGATTTTTTTATTATCATATAACCGAATGTAAGGTTTACTAAATCATTATTATCTTACAATCGAGTCTCTAAAGGGCATTCTCTATAAGGGACTTCAGTAACTATTGTGACATTTTTCGTTGTTCTATCAATGTATAAATGATGATTTGGTATAAAAATAAATCACATAGTTTTGTTAAGAATATAAATATGGGATTAAAAGTAAACTCTAAAAACCATGGAGAAAATAAGATGAGATTTTATTTTATGATTATTGTGTTGAAGGAAACATGGAGGAAGTTATGCTAATAATAATCGTTAATTTATTATGTTTAGAAAGAAATTCTATTGTGAAGTTAATTGAGAATGTTATGGAATGAATTTATATTATGATACATATATGGATAAAGATCTATATAGCACCCCACCCACACTCCATTATTTCAAATTAAATGAGTCTGATCAATATGTGAATAAATTTCTCATTGCATGGTCTAATGAGGATGATAATCCATACAAATATATGAAGACTAAGGGTAAAGTTAATAATTATGCAATAATAATGTTTGAGGTGAATCATGATAATTAGGGAACACTTATCTTCTGGTCTTATGTTAGGAATTTCATGTTACATTTTGTATTAACGAGCCCCATGAAAATCTTATTGTACATACTTTAGTGAAATTTGATTGGATTTAGAGTACTTATTATCTCCCTCAACATGGATTTTAAATACTGGAATCAAATTTCATATTGTATTAGTTTAATGATGAAACCAAGCTTTGAATAGATATTTTTCCTATAATTTAAGTGACTATTTAAGGAATAAAGGTTGAATTATCTTTTGGAAGTGTATTTTTATCCATGAAAGAATAAATTAGGACTTATGTACAACATCATGGGATTATTATTTTATGGTTGATCGTATGTTAAAAGTATTAGACACACCTTTTGAGGATATATGTGATTGTTTTTTATCATGATTAAATATATTTTGGGAGATGTTTATGAAAATACAACCCTTTGGTTTTGTATTTATTTTAGGGGAAGAAAATATTCAAGGGGGAGTGCCTTTATAGTTTTCGGAAATATGATTAAAGGTATTGGTAAACCTTAGGGTTTATCTTATCTTTGATATTAAATAAATTGTGGTTGTTGTAGGAATTATATTTTTGGAAGGATAAAATGAATGAGAGGAGAAATTTTTTCGCATCTGACAAGGTCATAAGGATTTAACCTAGAATCGATGGGTGACAATGGTATATCTCCAAACACTAACCTATGTGAAAGAGTATTTATAGTGGGAAAATATGAAGAGAGATATTTATAAAAATTTATCTCAGTGCTTGGTATGTTAGTAAGTTAAGGCTGAGAGACTAAAGGTTAAGGTGATACATCAAACATTATCCTTACGAGAATAAAGATGGAAAACCATGACCATAGATTTTTTTAGTTGGTCTCCAAAAAACATATGAAGGGACTAATGGTATATGGTTGGAAGTTTATCATTTTACAAAGTTTTTAGACATCATAACTATGATAGAAAATTTTTCTTTGGATCATCCTTCTAGGGTATAAATTATGGAAGTGGTAAGGTTTCTTGGAGTTCTATATTCCTTTGTATCTAATTTTGATCTATGGTTTACCTTGATGCTATAGAGAATATATTATAAAGATATTGATACATATTTGATTTTTAGAACTGCATATCATCCTTAGATAGATGGTTAGTTTAAGATAACAATTTAAACCCTATAGTATATTCTGATATATTGTTCTTTAAATTTTAAATGTTACTTGGATAAAAAACCTTATCTAGTTGAGTATTCTTACGGAAATAACATTCAATAAAGTATTAAAATGGACACTTATGTATCACTCTATGGATAAATGTTTAGAGATTCAATACAGTGATATTAAGTTGGAGAAATAAGGATATTGGTACCTAATATATATTAAGAAATTGTAGATAAGCTTAGAGCCATTCAAAACACATAAAGGTGAAACAAAGTCAAAAAAAATTTTATTATAAAAAAATTGATGTGACCTAGAATTTAAAGTTAGTGACAAGGTTTGTTTAATAATTTCTCTATAAAAGAAGGTAATTATATTTGGAAATATGGGAAAAATATACCAAAGGTATATCAGTCCCTTATAAATTATTGATCATATCATGACAATATCCTATAGTTTGGAACTTTGATCAATCCTCCCTCATGTCCATGATGCGTTCCATGTATCTACAATTTTGAAGTAAATATGTGGACCTTCACATGAATGGAACTCAAATTTTATACATCAAGAGAAAGATAATTTTAATGAGGAGAAATCAGTGGAGATTATTGATCATAGAGAGAAAGCTATATGAAACAAGACCATTCACTTGGTCAAAGTTTTGTGGAGAAACTACCATTATTAGAAATTTACATGGGAACATGAGAATCTAATATGTAGAAGTACAATATATTTTTACTGGAGTGATGAATTTAAAGATATATATTCATTTTAATTATGTAATAATGTAACCAACTAATATTTTATAAAAGTATTTTTTTGACTATGTTTAACTTCTTCAGTAGCTTGCACTACACAAAACACTGAGTTCTAACAATCCTCAATATACTATTTGTATTACTATTTAATAAGGCTGTTATAAACTATCCATTAAACACAAAGGTATTAATATGAATAAACTCATTTTAAATATTAATTATAAGGTTTTTATAGAAATAAAACATATTTAGGAAATAATACCAATTTTTTGTAAAGTATTTATACGTTTCAAAGATACTATTTTTTTAAAAAATGGATTTATTTATTTTTATGAAAAATAAAAAGAATATTTTTTAAAAAACTTTTAAAAAAATTATTTGAAAGATAAAATTTATTTTCGGAATCAATATATCTAAATTATTTTAGGGTAATTTTTTTGGGATTTTTCTTAAGAGATTAATTTTTCAATGAATAGTAAAAAAATGGTTTTCATTGAAAATGGATTTTAATTTAAACAATATATATTTATAATTTTTTTTAATAGTAAAATTAGTAAAATTATATATTTATAAATCCAATTTATGTGATTTGAATCAATTTAATACTGAATTTTCATATAAAAATATTTTAATGTTTTGAAACTTTTCTCTTTTGAAAAGTACTTTTTCATCGGGTTTGTGGGATTAATTTTAAATTAAATTCTATAAATTCTATGAATTTAATTTTGTATAATGATTCTAATATTTTGAATAATAATAATTAATTTTATATATTAATCTCAAAAATATTTTTGAGCATAATGAATTGTGAAAATAGTAAAAATTTATTGACATAGTAAAAGTAAAAACAGATTTACCAAGTGTTCAAACTAAAATGTTATGGGGTGAAATGAATGAGAATGTTTTTGAAAACTAATTTTATGGACATATTTTGACCTTATAATCTATAAATATCTATAATGAACCATTTTGGTGCTCAGTGTCAGGTAAGAACGTGGTTATAATTTATTTTTTTCAAAACATCCATGTGTGTCCTCTACCCTACTTATAAAAGGCCACCCACTCTCCTATCCTCCTCACACTCTCATAACCAATTGGATTGATTCATACCACACAAAATAACTTCTTTATTTCCATAAAAAATCCTAGTTGTATTATTTTTATTATTATTTCCTTTAAGAAGGATTTAGTGGTAAACCTAAAGAGGTCCTCTAAAGAAGAGGCATGGTCCTTAAACTTGCGTTTTAATTTTATTTATTCCTATAACTCCTTAAAATGTTCTTAAAATATAATTATGTGAAAAAAAACCATATTACATATTTTTATATCTTATTATGTTAATATAATTACCTATATCCATTTTCTCTTCCATTATATGTGAAACAAAACTATTGATCATGTGTACGATCGACTCCTACCTCACGAATTGGTGTTATTCATTTTCAATAACCATATTTTCGGGATGTATATAATGATGTATTTAATAATTTTATATGAAATTTATGATATTTTCATACTCATTAAATTATAGTATCATACATAACTTCTTACCAACCAACACGTTGGAAAATAAAAATGTCACTCGTGTATACATCGAACTACCTCCTCATGAACCGATGTGTTGTGTTTTTTATTTATGTTACAATTGGATGGTATTAGGGATATATTAAATGAATTTATATGAAATTTTAAACATAAATATACTTCATTAGTTATAATATCACTTATAAATTTTTAATTTCAATTCCATGGAAGATATGATAATGTTACTGGTGTGTACATCAGACTACAACCTCATGAAGTGTTGTGAATGTTTTCACTAATTCATTTCCTGAAAGGTAATTATGATAAATTAATAAGTATATGTGAAATATACATTATATAATAATAATTATGATATTTTTAATTATTATTTACCACTAGTTTTTTCTATCCATTAAAAATAGAAGAAACGCTCATGCGTACGTACAACCTACCATCTCCATTAATGATGTATTTCATTTTGTGTCTCTAAATATTATGGATTTCAATATGTATATATATTATAAATATATATAATATATATATATTGTTTAATTTTTTTGAGATTATGGTACTATGATCGATGAAAAATTATCAAATATTTAAAATCAAAACATATATGATGAAAAGAAATTATTTCCTAAAACATGATTTTAACAAGGATTTGCAAACAAAATTGGTAATAAAACATCATTTTTAAATCATATGTGGTAGGATATATATAATTATGGTTTTATAATGTATATATATATTAAATATATATTTATTATACTATATGTTTTTACATGTACGAATGAATTTGAGACTTACCATAAGAGATTTTCATCTAGCATTTAACTCTATTGGACACATGCCTTATACAAAACATTTTTATTTTATATGATGTATTTACTACCTATGAATTTATATTATGATTATTATCATGAAAATTATTATTTATAAATATCCAAATATTGTAATTTCTTTTATGGGTCTTATGATTCAAATGATACCAAATTGGTATTGACTTTATTTTATAATCACTTTATTTATTAGGAATTCTCATGATTGTGATCCTAATATTGATATAATATGATAAAAATATAATGAAACACATTAATTTCCTTCAACTATGGTGATTTTATGATAATAAATGTTTTCCATTAATTTTCCTCTCTTTTTCCACTGAAGAGTTCAATTTCTTTTTAAGAAATATTGACTTCATTTCACTCTTTGGTAAAAAATAAATTTTATTCCATGTCCACACTTTTTAAAAATGTTTTAAAGAATTTTTACACTATTATAAAATTTTATTTAAATTCATTTTTACATTTTTTTGGATATTTTACTATTTTTTCAATTATTATTTCATATAGTTTTAAAAAACAATTCATGTTTGAGAAGTCTTTTTCCAATTTTTATGAAAATTTAGTTTTTAAAAGGTGATTTTTAAAGGGTGAATTTTATTTTTCTCAAGAAATGTTATAAATGATATTTAAATATTCTATTACAAGTTGACAAGGTTATTATCAAAGAAATGTTTTTTGAAAATGTTTTACAATATAAAAATATTTTTCTAATTTGAAAGGTTATTTTACTGTATAAATGTTCCAATGATATTTCATAATAAATTTCAATCTAAGATGATTTTTTTGAATTTTTTTATGTTTTACTGGGGATATGATCGAAGGATAAATTTTTTGTCATTTATATGAATGGTTTATGTTTTTGATGAAAATATGGTTATGAAAAAAATTTATGTTCTATGAGTTATAGTGTAATAAAATAATAATGAATCCCATTTATTTTTCCATGGTTTATGCTATAATGAAATGATTATGAAAGATATTTCTCTTCCATAGGTTATGTTGTGATGAAATGTTTATAAAAATAATTATTTATATGGATTCTAACATAATTAATGTTTTATGATATTATGGAATACATATATATTATTTTCATTATGTGATGGATGGGATCTATATCATTCTAAAGTACATTGGATAACGATTGATATTTCATGAGATAAAAATGAATGGAATGGGAGTGAACCTAGTTCACTAAAGGTCTTTATCAAATATAATATTCATGGGAGTGAAAAATGAATACTGAGATTGTTTTTGGAGTGAACCCAATCCACTATGATAGAATTGGGAGTGATCCATTACTACTTCGATGGTTCTAGGAGTGAACTCAATCGGCTATGAAATTCTTGTCAATGAGTTGTGAAAAATATGGAAAAGACTTTCATTGATTATGTGTATAACACAATTTCATGACTTATGTAAATGATATGCTCTCATGGATCATGTTATTTTATTCTATTTTGATTGATATCTTATGAACCTTGAATATTTATTCCATGAATCAATATTTTGAAATTTGATATGTTGGGTATGGTTTTCATATGTTATGATCATGTTCCCATACCCTTATACTCATGTTATGTTTTTGTATTTCCCTTTTTTACCCTTAATGAACCAATGATCCAACATTTTATTAGTTTATTTTCTATAGGATATGATTATAGTTATTATTTGTGATTAGTATAAAAAGGGTGATAGTTTTGTGGAAATAATTGGGATACGATGTAGAACTCTTATGAATGAGTTGTTTTTATTTAAAATTTACAAAACAACAATACCATTACGATCCTCAGGCATGTGTTTGTGTAATTTAATGAATATTCCTCTATAAAGACGTAATATCTATGTTTAAAGATCATTTTTCATTTTAATTTTCCATGAGGGTTATAAATACTAACTTGAATTATACACTATTATATTATCATCAATTACAACAGCTTCAAAAAACTGGTTATACACTATAAGCATTATTATTCTCATCAAATGGTTATACAGACCATCCAAAGGCTTGAAAAATAGCTTTTTAGAGACCCAAGTCACAATATCCTCTTCTTAAACTAGATCCACTTGTAAAAAAATATATTTCTACTCATTTATTTTTTCCCACTTATGAATTGATTTCCCTCAAAGAAAATATAGATTAATAGATATTCTTGCATGTAGTCTTCTAGAGATTCAACCAAGGCTTGCACAATTATGATGGTATTAATAAGGTTATTATATTACTAAATGATTTATTAAATACTTAATAGTTACATACTTTGGTAAATATATTCTCATTGTGTTAAAGAAGACACCAAACATAAAAAATATTGCTTCTGAAATTATTTTTTGTATTATTAAATTTGTAAAATCTAAACTCAACTTCATTCAATCAACTCAAATGTAATTCATGCAATAATTTCATGGTCTTATCTAATATCTAAACCCTAGCACATAAAAAACATTATTATTATTTTATATTATTCTCAATTTGTTTCATTGTTTTTCTTTGATCTACCTTGTGTGTCTCAATCTAAATATTTATTAACATTAATTTGTTGGGATAACTCAATGTATGCATGCCTGATGCATGAAAACGTTCTAGTTATGTATTGTATTATTTTCACACAGTTTGTGAGTTTAGGATTTATCCTCCATGAAACTTCTTTATTCCCCGTACAGTACCCCTACTCATCATGAGTACATATAGAGCTTTTGGTATCTCACTATTTTGATGTATGCATGAAATCATAACCACATTCTTATATGATTGACATAACTATATTTGATGGTTTTGATATAAAAGAGAATATTTTATTCTTTTCTTTATCTTGAATGTATATGGATTCATCTACATCATCAAATGAACAAGCACATGACAACTTATATAAATCAAAGTGTGTGTTTTATTCTTTGTTCATGAGGACTTACTTTCTTCATTATGTAAATTAGTAAAGTGGATATTCATATTCACTTTTTATAAGTAGAATAAATAATATAT
Organism: Viscum album; assembly: GCA_963277665.1. Taxonomy (NCBI): domain Eukaryota; kingdom Viridiplantae; phylum Streptophyta; class Magnoliopsida; order Santalales; family Viscaceae; genus Viscum; species Viscum album. The sequence goes on along the minus strand of OY728123.1, from coordinate 607,565,965 downwards.
TCATTTCATAAAAAAATAAATATCTTGATATATAATTATTTACACAATTTTTAGTAAACTCAAGTATATATTGATCAAGTGATAGACCTTTGTTGATAATGAAGTGAATTAAATTGGTTCGATAAATTGCAGTTTTAATATAAGAAATATATAGATGACATTGTACTTGAAAACTGAGAGGTAACATGAAATATCGTTCATATAACTTCATCACATTCTTTATTATATTTTATCTCGCATTTATAGTGCTTTTCCACCACTACTTATCATGGACTTAAACACCCAAATTCATGTCGAGTCATGCATGTTTTAAATCCATGAATGTCTCATTATTTCATAAAATATTTGAATGAAAAAAATTCTAGAACTCATTTAGTAAGTATAATGAGATATACTTTGTGATTAGAACTCATGTACTAGTGATAATCACATTCATCTCCTGTGAAAAATGTATGGACTCACATACTTATTTAATGAGAATATCACTGTATAATTTGTATCCCTTTCATGATAGTTGCATAATGAGCATGTTTTAGAAAATTATTTCATGAAAATTCTACTGTGATATAATGGAATAATAATCACTCGAGCTTGGATCAATCATTTATAGTCATTCAAGTAACAGGACATGAGGAATTGAGATGGTCAGACGTTATAATTCCAAAGACAAGGAAACTATAAAAACATGATAAGAAAAACCCTTTGAGCCCAAATGTTGATGATGTGAATTGGGAAAAGGTATGTTATTTACATATGTTTTCAATGGAGATAAAGTGTTTATTTAAATTTAGTATCCCATATTGATAAAGCTTAGGTATATTCTCTATTTAATAACCTACCAGGCCTCTTTAAACATTCAACTGTGGATCCCACCTCAACTCTAGGATACACTGACACAAACATTTCCTAGTACATGTTCTATGTGAACTATGATCCTTTTTAACACAGCTTGTGTACACTATAATTGATCCATGCAGAACTCTTTCATGCTCCATACCTCCAATATTCTCTCTACATCACTTATACACAAATTATCTTACATAACATGGCTTGAACTAATTTTTAAATTAAGCCAGAATCACAAGTAAGTATGAAATTTGTAAAGTCATCAAAATGAAATGTCTTAAAAATACAATATAAATAAATCTTCAAATATATTTTTAGTCAATTAAAAATTATATCACCTCATTTCAGATATATTTTTTCATGAAACAAAAAAATATTTATTTCTGTTCACTTATCTTGTGAATGTATGAAATTTCAAACCTCTTATTATCATTGAAACATTATCTGTTTTTTTATTATTCAATACGTCATATTCCTTATTCATAGGATTATTTCATTAAATTTTAAGGATATTTTTGTTTATAAGAATCATTGGAACATGTCATTGAGTATTTAAGAGTTACTTAAAAATCATTACATGAAAAATTGGATTCCATTGGAATCTAGATAGCCGGTGCCACTTCATATTGAATATTAAAAATAAAGAATCGTCATGCTAGTAAATTTAATAAACATATACTCTTGGACACATTAAAATTCATAAAATACAACACTAACTCATGAATACGTAACAAATCACTATGAATACTAATTCATTTCTTTCAGCAAACACATATTGAAACGATGAAAAAAATATTATACATTACATGGGAACATAAAATATCCTTAAGAGAAGAAAAATTTTGTATAACTAGATTACTTTTATGTTAATTGACCATGATAAAATAAAAGTTAATATTAAATCCAAGTAGATAACATATCATACATGATTCATCTTATCACTAAAGCGTATGCAATATTACTCATTTTTTTCTTAACAATTGGGTGTGGTGGAACATTTTCATGGAAATACATATACCATGTGACAATGGAATAAATATCATCCTGAATTGATCTATAAAAAATTACTTTTTTATATACACAATGTATTTACTTTGAGATAGTCCAGGAAGCCTCTTGAATCTGTCATAAGTGATCTTTATCCCATGAATGTAGGTTGTGTTACCTATGTCCTTAATAGAGAAGAACTTGTTCATGAAATCCATAACTGACTGTAATAATGATATGTCATTCCAAATGTTTAATATGTCTTCAAAATATACAATTAGGATAATGAATTCACTACCACTTAACCACTTCTAAACACATGGATCACATTAGTTCTTAATGAAACAAAATTATTTTATTCTTTCATTGAATTTATTGTTCTATGAACTAGATACTTGATTTAATCTATAAACATATCTATGTACCATTTATAACTTTTTGGAATTAGATGGAGTTAAAATCCCTGTTGGTTATTTTAAATAGTCATATTCTTTATGGTTCATTCAAACAACCCAAGCTTGAGGTACATGGACATTACATTTCTTTTACAGAAAATATAATATGTTATACAATAGATACCCAAATACCATATTAGTTTAGTGCCTTTGGAAACATGGATAAAATTATTCTAATTTGGTGAAAGATCCTCAACATCTCCCATTAATATCATCTCCTTTATTTTTTCCAACCTTATTCCATTGTTTATATCTTAGTGAAAATAATACAATTCAAAAGGGAGATCTCATATGCGGAGTAAGAGTAAATAAAGAAAATATAAAACAAAATATGATCATAATAATGTAAAAAAAATTTGAACATAACTTTTGAAAATCATACCGCATATAACCTATATCAAAATCTTGAGTCTTGAAATAAATTTTGGCAATTAATAAGGAATAAATCACGAAGGAACTTAATCCATGATAAAATAGCATATGAATAATACATGAAATTTTGGAAAATAAATAATCATAGAAAATAATTTCCATATTAGCCAAGGTTCTTTTACAAGACCTCTATAGTGGAAAGAGTGCTTTACTGAACCGAGTTAACACCTGTTTCTAGACCTATATTACAAAAATAGGTTTTATTTACTATTCCATCATTATATTATTGAACCAAGATCATTTCCTATTCCAATCTTATATTACTAAAATGAGTGCATTTCCTATTCCAGTCCTGTCTATCTCATGAGATATAAATATTTAACCAATGCATTGGAGGGAGATTTAGGTCCTACCCATCGCACAATGAAAAATATACATATGAGTTACACAATAACATAAATAATTATTCATATCATAGCTTAAGAAATTAAATGTATTTCTTAAACATCCCCCCATCATAACATAATCCATTTAAAACAAATACATTTCCTAAATAACACTACATTATAAACATAATAAAAACATAGGAATAATAGGGATAAAATCATTGAAAAATATAACCATTAAACATAAGTAAAATTGAATTATTTATGTGGAAAATAATATTGAGATATCACTTGAAAATTATTCTAGAGGAAAATATACTTTCTATTTTGAAAACAATTTAATTTCTTAAAATGTTGTAAAAATTTTATTAGAATTTTATTTGTTGAAAATAAAAATGAAAAATTGATGGGGATGATTCATGGATATAAAGTGTAATAAAATCATAGAAATAAATTTATTCTATATAGTCTAAAAAACATTATTCTCGTACTTTTGCTGAAAAGTCAAAAGTTCCTCATTTGGAAAATGAAAGAAATATTTCTTTCAAACCACGTAGTAAAAAGTAAAAAAATTGTAAAAATGACTTTAAAAATCCATAGGTTTATATTAACAATTTATGAAATCATTTTTAGATTACATGGACATGGATGATAAATATACCCCAGTAAATATATATGTATAAATAATCTGACATAGTAATTAGACTACGAATTTATCCCTTACATTAGGTCTGATATCCTTTTTGTCTGTCAAATCCTCCTTTATAATGATTTAAATATTGTCATTTAATTATTCCATAATCATATTAATTTTTATGATATCATATATGATCATATTATCATTCATTATCTAATAAAATTTCATTATAAATCGTTATTTGGGTATTAACTACTTCGATTTATTATGCATGTTTTATCGAATAAGTTCGGGTTATCCCTACTAGTTCATAACTATATCATTAAAAAATGATATTAAAATAATATATAACATTTTTATTCATTCTATAAATTTATAAAATAACATTTTAATGGATATCATGTAGAATGAATCGCATGGCATCGTGGAGACGATTGGCCATACATACACTTGAGCAACCGTATCATTTCCATTATTATGAAATGGTATGGAAGTGAAGGGTATGTATTTTGGTCTAAAATCAATATCAAGTTATAATAATCATATATATTTATTATTCCCATCATTATACCCATCCATGTAAGGTGGTTGTGAAAAACAAATTAAACCATGACCTGGAGACGGTAAGTCATACATATGCACGCAGAGTGATTTCATTTTCCATAGGATTGATAAAAGGAGGAATATGGTTGTTAAATAATAATAATTACATCTCAGTATATAATTTATAATTTATTTATTAATTTATAATTGAAAAAATCCATTAATATAAATTATAATGACAAATAAGTTTGAAAGAATCGGTTGAGGAGATTACCTCTGATTCAACGAGGTCCCTCTAGATCTCCTCTTAGAGGCACTAGAGCTGGTATTTTGAGAATACCATAATATCTGTATTTATTACTATGTATTTTTAGAACTGAAATTGACAGGGAATATCCTATTTTTAACCCTCAGTGTTATGTGATGAAGTGAGGTAGAAGGTTCCCTTTTGTGGTGTGGGGCACCTTTGGAATCATAAAAAATAATAATTTATAATAAAATAAAACCACACCCCCTCAAACAAATTTCCTAGTATAAAATATTGGATAATAAAATATTTTAATCTCATAAAAAAATAAATTTTATAATTTTTTATCTTTAAATTTAAACATTATCATTTTAATTAACACTTTGTTATTATATTTAATTTTAACTATGATAACACATATTTGAATATTAAAAGGGTGCAATATTTACATATTTTTTGTAAATTATTCCACAAATGAATAAATTAGGATATTATAGACCATATCATAATTTTTATGTATTTCTATAAAATTATTGTGATTTTTAAATAATTTAATAAAAAATTAGTTTCCCAAAATTTCAATAGTGTCAATTTTGACATTATTCATTTCAGGGATTTTAGAAAATAACAACATAAGATGTTATCCTACAAAAATATTTTATTATATTTATATGGGGTCAAGGTAATCTAGAATGTTCATTTAACATATTAATTATACCAAATTATATTTATTTTAATATTTTTATTAAGAGTAATTTAATATTTCCATTAATAAAATACTAAGTACATCAGTTTGGTGTAATTATTTAATATAGTGATTTTTTGAAAAGAAGTTAAAAATAAAATACTAAGATGAATATAAATCCAATATATTTAATAAGAATACTTATAATAAAATAAATGTTTGTGGAAATCCTACATTAAAAATGTTATATATATATATATATATATTAAAACTTGGATGTGGCACCTTTAACATTACATTAGATAAAATATTATAAGTACCATAATAATTTCCATCTGGATCAAAATGGTTAATAATTTTTCCCTTGGATGATTATGGTTGAGATATACTAGACCTATAATATTTTTTCTAGTTTTTTCAAATTTTAATGGGTTTTATTATGTTAATTATAATTATTTTATTGATTTTTCATCAATTAAATAATTTATATACCATCATGGTACACGAATTTAAGGTAATTATTTACATCCTAATGATTTAAAACAAATAACCATGATAAAGAAACAAATTTTATCTTTAATAATAGTATTTATAGTCTAACTTATGTTTTGTATGATGTTATATTAAAAATTTTATAATTATTAAAATTTGGGTAAGAAATATTTAACTTTTATATAAATAAAATATATTAAAAGTCTTAATCTTATCCTACTGACTTAAAAAGGATAATATTTTGACCCAAGGATGATATAGGTAGAAAAAAACATCCAATGAAATTAGGAAAAGATTTTGGGACATTTTATAGTATTATTTCCCCCTTAATTACATGATTTACCCTATTACTGTATTAATAAAAATTAACGAAGTTTCTATTAATGATGCCCGAAAATAAAAGAAATATATTTAAATAATTTAGACCAAAATATTTAAAATATAGAATAAAATATTTAAAATTTCAAAGAATATAATTTTTAGTGATTAATTTAAAATTAATCCCATTGTCGAAATGGGAAAACATGTTTTAAAAGTTAGAACATGCAAAAGATTGTAATGTTTTTACAGCTAAATTCAATTTAAAATTGACGACAATGACCTTAATTATATTAAATTATAATACTAAAATCTATTTATACTTTAAAACCATTCAAATATGTAATTTTTCTCTACAAATAAATTTGGTGAAAATTTAATTTTCAATTAAAATGCATTATTATTTTTACTATTCATTAAAACGTGAAACGTATCAGAAAAAAACTAAAAAATTGACTAAAGTAAATTTTAAAACCCTAATTTCAAAGAATATATTTATTTAGTCAAATATAATATAAAAAAGTTCCAAAATCTAAATTTAAAATGAGTGTTCCATCGAAAGGCAACAAATTTACTTTTTTTAAAAAATACTTATTTTATATAAAAAATTGCATATTCTCTTATTTTATGTATAGAAAACATATAAGTCGAATTTCAACCATTATATTGAATTTATTATATATATATATCATTAATAAACTCCATAAAGAGTGATTTTATTATTTTAGAAACTCAGCTATTTGGATTTAGATAGTTTTTTCAGAAGAATGATTAGACTGTTCGTACCCTCCATTATAATGACTAGGTTATAAGGTAACATAATAAAATTTACTTGTTTTATAAATTTTGATCTTGTGTGAAATTAATTCTATAAAAATAAATTTAATTTGTCTATAAAAAATTTGAAGCATAGTGTTACATATAAGGCCAACTAATTTTGTGTTGTGTGTAGCACAATCGTATCTTGGTGTAGCATACAAAACAAGACCCCAAAAAAATTAAAAAATATATATGTCATAAAAATATAAGGGTGTTACATTCTACCCCCTTAAAATGAATTTATCCTTTGAAATTAATTTGGGGTATAAAATAATAAATACTTGAATGTTTCTTTCCTAAAAACCCACATCGTAGAAATGAATATTAAAAAATCTTTATTTGAAAAGGAATATTGGAAAAAAAGGCTACCCAATGTAACTCATGAATGAGATTCCCAATAGGAAAACATAAGTGTAAAGTTAAAACATGGGTATGAATGAGAAATAAAATTATCAAGTTGTTTTGTAGAGTGATAGAGAACATTGTTAGGGGAAAGTTAACAATCAAAAGCCATAAATCCAAAACGATCTAGGGGAGCTTTTGATGCATCGATAAAGAAGAAACTATGATACATTTTTTGGGCTTGAGATCCTTGACAAATAGTTGATTAATAAGAATAAATACTTCCTTGAATATATACAATCTTATCCGTTCATCATGTGTAGATAAATTTCTACATCATCTCTGATTCCCAGAAATGAAGGTGAATAAGTCATTCCTTAAGCATTAGAATATCATGAGATCCATAAATTGAATGACATGTCATTACATTTGTCTTTATCGATAGAAAACGTTACCAAAAGTTATCAAATATGTATAAGTCCACATATTATGATATAACACTCTAATATAACAAAGATCATCCATATTTTGACAAATAATTTCCATAACCTTAGAGTCCTTCTAAATTATGAAAATCCAAAACATTATAAAGTGTTCACTAACTAAATATAACATTTATCCCCTATAAATCATAAGGTTTCCCTTAGTTGTAACATTCCAAATATGTTTATAACTTCAACAAATATTCTCTTTAAACTTGTAAATAATATGAATTACCATACATCCTTTTTGAAAACATACATGTTTCCATATTTTTAATTCCATAAAGCTATAAACATCATCAAAGATTGTATAGAAAACTTTTCAAAAAATCCTTAACCTGTTCTAAGGAAATCTGTATCGTCCAATTTACTTATTTATATCCGACATATATTTATCAAAGATAAACAAAATTTTCTCCACTTCATGAACACATTAAGGGTTACCTTACCTTAATCAAAATAATATATTTACCTTAAATCCCTTTTTTCAAATTCTTCATTATTATTAAACACATATTTTTCAATCATTAATGAAAAACTTATAATGAAAATACTTATCTATAATCACTGAATTAAAAAACATACACACTTTAATTAAAAAAATTTATTCTTAACCCATTACTCAAGCTTCATTATTTAATTCATCACATGATTATGAAATGTGTATCCTGATTCTCTTAATGAGAATTACTCATTGGATATATAATTACCTTGTTTTTCACATCTAAAACATTCAATGTTAACAATGTTCTATCTAGTTTTAGCTATTGACTATGACCAGAAATAAAAGTGTGAGAAATAATTATGATAGATGAAAAACACATAATAAATGGAAATTACTTATAATTTCCATTCAATGATATCTTAGGTTTAATCATAAGTTATTCTTGAACGTTACCGAAATTATAGGATTGTAACCTATAGTTAGAATTATCCTTAGGGACTTTACAAGACATATAATTAGAAATATATATTGGGATATCACTAAAGTTTTCACATACTATTTTCCAAAATATTAAATAAATATTTTCTCTAATAAAAAATTTAATGACCAAAGCTTGACGTACATGTAAATTACATTACTTTTGTAGAAAACATAATACATTACACAAATAGATACCCAAATACTATATTATTTTAGTTCCTTTGGAAACATTGAACACAATATGATAATTTGGTGAAAAATATCCAACATCTCCCATTAAGATATTATCATTTAGTTTTCCTACCTAAAACCATTCTTTATATCCCAGGGAAAATAAAACATATGAAAAAGGTGAGATTAGATGCAAAGTAAGTGAAAATAATGAAAATATCAAAAAAATGAACATAAGAATGAAAAAACATGAACATAAATTTTGAAAATCATAATACGTATATAATATATAAAAAAATTGATTCCCAAAATAAATATTCCCAATTAATTTTGAACAAATCATAACACAACATGATCTATGATAAAATAGAATTGGAATAAGACATCGAATAGTGTAAAATACATAAGTATGGAAAATTATTTCCATATTATCCATGGATCATTTCTAGGACCACCATAATGGAAAATTTTATTTTATAAACAAAGTTTACTCCTCCTTCCAACTTTATATTACTAAACCTGGATTACTTACCATCCCAACCCTGTATTACCAAACCAGGATCATTTACAATTCTAACCCTGTATTACTAAAATGAGACCATTTCTCTTTTTAGTCCTGTATATCTCATGAGATCTTAATATTTACCCAATTTATTTGAGGGAGATATAGGTCCCACCCATCACATAATGAAAACTATACATATGTGTTCCATTAGAACTTAAATATTTCATCATAACATAACCCAAGGAATAAGTTGAGATTCTTAAACATCACTATATCATATTATAATCCATTTCAAACAAATGGATTTCATAAATAACATTTCACTAAAAAAAATAATCAATTCATATGAGTAATAGTGATAAAATCATTGAGATATATAACGATTAATACTTAAGTAACATCAAATGATGTAAATGGAAAATAATATTGAGATATCAATTGAAAAAAATTCTTGAGGAAAATATCTTTTCATTTTTGAAAACATCTTCAATTCTTAAAATTATACACAATTTCAAAAGAAAATAATTTCATTAAAAAAACCTTGAATGTATGATGGTGATTCCCCATGGGAATAAGGTGTTATGTAATCATATTTTTTTCATTCTATATAAGTTAAAAAAACATTCTTTTCATACCTTTTCCAGAAAAGTCTAAAAGCACCTCATTTGGAAAACAAAATAATGATTCCAATCAAAATGTGTAGTAAAAATTAAAAAATGGGTAAAAATTATTTTAAAAATCCATAGTTTAATTGTAAAAATTTTATGAAAGAGTTTCAAAAAAACATACAAATGGGTGATAAATACACCCTAGTAAATACATACGTATAAACAATCTCGGATAGTAATGAGATTGTTCAATTTTCCCTTACCTTATGTATGATATCCACTGTGTGTATCCGAACCTACAGTATAATGAATTAAATAATTTCATTTCCCTATTCACAAATAACATTCATTTTTATGATATCATCTATCAGCATATTATCATTCATTTGTTTATATCATTTCATTATTACTCGTTATATGTGTATTAACTACATCATTTTTATGCATGTTTTGTCGAATAAGATATGATAATACTTCTTAGGTCATAGTTATATGTTTTAAAAATTATATTAACATAATATATATCATATTAATTTTTTCTATTCAATTATTTAGTCATGTTTTATTGGATATCATTTATAATGAATCACATCGCATCATGGATACGGTAGGACTTACGTACGCACATGTGATGATATCATTCCCATTGTTGTGAAATGGTATGGAAGGGGATTATAAATATTTTCTCTAGAATACATATAAAATTATAAAAATCACATTAAGTTATTATTTCCATCATTATACCCATCCAATAAAGTGGTGGTTAAAGAACAGATTATACGACGATGTGAAGATGGTATGTTGTATGTTTGCATGCGTGGTGATTTAGTTTTTCATAGAATGGAAAAAATGAGGAATATTAATTTTACATAATCATAATAACATGTCAATATATAATTGATACCGTATTTATTAATTTTTATTGGAATCAAGAATATAGTGTAGAAGAAGAAATACGTTTTAATGAATCGGTAGAGGAGATTACCTATTTTCGACGACCTCCCAATATATATCATCTTAAAGGCACTAGAGTTGGTATTTTGTTAATTATATAAAATCTATAATGTAAATAGGGAAGTTTATAATGGAAATGGGAATTTTATATTAGATAATTAATTCTCAAAAGGATGTTAGTAAGTGTGGCAGTAGGTCCTTTTTATAATTGAGGTTAGTGGAACTTTTGGAATCTCAAAAAATATGAATTTATAATATAATCAAACAACATAAAAAAACTTAAAAATGTCTTAGTTTAGTGGATGAGATGGTAAAATGTTTTAATATTATTAAGAAATAATTTTTAATGAAGTTTCTCTATCAATTTAAACATTATCACTTTAATTAGCAATTAGCTATTCTATTTAATTTTAACTTTGTTAATAATTATTTTAATATTAAAAGGGTGAAATATTTAACTTTTTGATGTAAATTATACCATAAATGAATAATTTATAATATTTTAGACAATATAATATTTATTATATATTTTAAAACTATATTATTATTTTTAAATAATATAATATAGCATTAATTTGACAAAACACCATTACTGTCAATTTTAACACTATTCATTTCATGGATTTTTAAAAATAAGAAGATAAACTGTCATCTTAGAAAAAAAATGTTTTATTATATCTATAAGGGGTAAAATTCATCTATAAAATTCAATTAATATATTAATTATCTAAAATTATATTTTTCTCATATTTTTAATAATATTAATTTGATATTTCCATTTATAAAATAATTACTACATATGTTTTGTGTAATGATTTAATATACTTAATTTTTAAATAAAAATTAAAAATAAAATAAAATGATGAATACAAATACTCCATATTTAATAATAACACTTAAATATATTCTTGAAAATCCTACATTAAAATTTTAATATTTCTTAAAACATGATTGTGACAACTTTAACATTGGCTTAGATAAAATATTATAAGTGTAATAATATTTTATGTGTGGATAAAAATGGTAAATAAGTATACTATTGGATGAATATGGTTGATATTTAATTGACAAATAATATTTGGTAATGTTTATTGATCTTTTAATGGTTATTATTATATAAACTAAAATTATTTTATTAATATTTCGTCAATTAAATAATTTCTGCATCATGATTGTATAAGACATCAAGGTAATTATCTATATCCAAAAAATTACAAATAAATTAACATGAAAAGTAAAAAAAATTTATATTTCAAATGATTATTTATATTTTAACTTACATTTCGTATATCCCTGTATTATAAATTATATAGTTATTAAAATTTGAGTAAGACACATTTAACTTTTCAATAAAGAAAATATATTAAATGCCTGAATCTCATACAAGTGGCTTAAAAAGGATACCATATAGATAATAGGATGATTTGTGACTAATAAAACTCATACAATGGGATTAGAACACGTGTTAGAGTAATTTTATATTATTATGTTTCTCCTTAGTTACCTGATGTACCCTTTTACCGTATTAATAAAATCACGAAAGTTATTGTTCATAAAGGACAAAAATAAAAGAATTATATTTAAATAATTTAGAACTACTAATTAAAAATATGGAATCCATTTTTAAAAATTTTAAAAAAAGTTTCTGTAATTAATTAAAAATTAATACTATTTTTTGACAAAGAAAATGAGTACTAAAAGATAAAACATTTAGAAGATTAAAATATTTTTTAAAAATAAATTCAATTTAACATTAATTTAAATGAACTATATTATATTAAATGATAAAAATTTAATCTATTTATACTTTAATACAATTTAAATATACAATTTAACACTATAAATAAATTTTGGCAAAAATGTAATTTTCAATTAAAATACTTTATTTGTTTTCTATTCATCATAATGTGAAACATATCAGAAAAATACTAAAAAGTGAAACAAAGTAAATTTTGAGAATCTAATTTTAAAAAATAATTTTATTTTCTCAAATATAATATAAAAAAGTGTCAAAAAATATATTTAAAATGCACATACCATCAAAAGGCGGCAACACTATTTTTTTTAAAAATATGTCTTTTATCAAGAAAATTTGAATTTGTTCTTATATAATGTCTAGAAAACATTTATTATGGTTTTTAAAAATTATATTAAACATATTTAATATATATTTCCTAAATAAAATCCATCAAGAGTGATTTTATTATTTTATAGATTCACTTAATTTCATTTAACTTTTTGTTATAATGAATGTTAATACTGTTCATACCCACCATTATAATGACTAGGTTATAAAGAAACATAAAAATGTTTATTTATTCACTTAAAATTAGAATTGTTTGAAATTTATTATATCAAAATAACCTGAAATAATGTGTAACTCAATCCAATAATAGTGTTTTTCATACCACAATCTATGTCGGTGTGGCATATAGCACAAACTTATCTTGGTCTAGATTACACCACAAGGCATCAAAGAAATTAAAAAAAAATCTATCTCATAAAAATATTGGGGCGTTAGATTACTATTATGGAAGGATATTTTTAAATCCATTTTTTAAATCAAATTAACATGAAAAGATTCTATAGAGAGTTGAATTATGATGGATTTAAACATGGATACTTGATAAATGTTTTCATCCTACTCAATTCCTTAATTTATTTAAACACATTATCCATTATACATGATTTCTAGGTATTCAATTTACCGTCCATTAACATTTTTCCCATGAATACATATTTTCAAACAATGATATTTACATCACTTTCGGATCGAATAAAACCCATATTTGGTTATTTTTTTTATAATCCATTCCACAATTCCTAGATTCTTACCATCTTGTAACTATTGATATATCCACTACGTCCTTGTAGTAAAGTGGATCGTTATTGATAATAAATAACCAGACACCATCCTTGGTGTATATAAAAATATATCTTTTGGGTTCTATAACATCTATGGTGACCCTACATTGTACTTGTGTTTTAAGAACATTTTCCATTGGGACATGTGGAATCTCTTCTTTTATAAAATATTGTATATCTTGACCATCGACTTCATTGATGTCAATATCACTCCCTATATCCTTCTTTTAGATTTTATACCTCTCAATAATAATGGGTTTTCTTTGTATTGTCATCTTCTTATCCGAGGTGTTGTAAATGTGAAATCCTATTTTTTCTTGGGATACCCTATAAAGATACACTTATTTCCCAAGGGTGACAGTTTGTTTCTTGATATAACCTTAACCAATGTTCCATATCAATAATAAAGAGTATTTGGACCAAAAATTTATTTTCTATACATTAATTTATATATTACTTTATTTTTCACTTAATTTAGTACTTGATTTCGAATGTTTGATATTGGGCGTAATGCATATACCCAAAAGGAAAATGGAAGATCTGCATGACTAATCATTGAACATACTATATCAAGTAAGGTGTGGCTCCTCATTTAACTAACATTATTCCACTATGGTATATAATATAGAGATATTTGAGATAGAATCCCAAAATCCAATAGAAATTTGAAAAACTACTAGGTAGATATTCACCACCATGATCAGATTTATACTTCTTTATCATCTTTTGGATTTTATATTTCTAACTCATTATTAAATTTTTAGAATTAGTTAATGGAATTATAATTATATATAATTAAGTAAATATTTCAATATCAACTCTATTCATCAATAAAATTTATGAATAATGTACACTTCATACATAAACAGGAAAAGGTCGACATACTTTAATGTGAAAAAATTCAAGAAGCACTCTTTCCCTTCCACAATGTCCCCTAAAATTTGGTTTGTTAATATTTACATTAAAATTAGAATGATATATATCATGTGATTTTATCTCAAAATAGTATAAATAAAAATCTTGATGGAGATTTTTTAGATTCTTATTGTTTACGTGACCGAGATGGTGACTCCACAGTTGGGTGTTAAATGATTCAGGAAACATGATTTGTTATCAATTTTTAAAACATGGTTCACTAAATTTAAAACATAACTACCCTTCTTTATATTCTTCATACCATTAATTATGTTTACTTTGTAAAATAAAATATCTCTAATTTATAAACATGAAAAAATTTGTATCTAAATAGGATACAAAAATAATGTTATTGGTAATAGTTGTAACATAATAAAAATATTTTAACACCCAAATCACCCTTGTTGGAAATAAAATGTGTTAATATTCTATATCCAAGGTAGAAAATCATGTTCCATTGTCTAATCAACTATCCAACAATCCTTTATAAATTTTCAAAAATCTAATTTGATAATGAATTTGAATACAGATGTGAGTGTCACACGCTATCTCTAATACCAACTGGTAGTTAAAGAATGATTTTATTTGAGGAGGAATGTTCCATGTTCTTACCCATAATTCTTATAGGTATATTTATTTTTAGGTGGACTATATTTAGATGTGAAAAAATACTAAATTTTGTTCTTATACTTTCTATTAGTTATTATTTTTCTCAAAATGATGGTTCTTTGAGAGCCATAGACTGGGAGTGATACTTAAGTATCTTTTACTTATTTTTTTACTTTTCTTTTTCACCTTAATGAATAAAGGTTTTTCAGAAATCATATCCTTGTAAACATTTATAATTTAATTAAAAAGTTTTTAATGTTTCTACTTGTTATTTATCATGTTGAAATTCATAGTGAATCTGTAGAAATATTTAAGCAAAGAGGAGAGAATTAGATTTATATTTAGGTAATAAAGGATGTTAAAGACCTATACTTTTAAGTTCTCTATATATCCAATCAGATTAACTACATGAGACATAATCAGAACCAAATCTCAAATCCTATATGGGAAATGTGCATTGGGGATCACAAATCATTCTTTTTCTTTATTCTCTAGATAATGATCCTCAAGATGTGATATGATTCTATATATATTCATATATCCATGTTTCTATAAAATATATCTGTATAAGGAGGATAACATAAAAAATTGGAAATCTATCATGTGATGCACCTATTTTAGGTAGAGAGATACTTTTTACTCATTAGGCTATTTAGTATGTGACCTATGGTGTGGGTTTACAGCTCGAATAATTTTCATCAATGGAATAATATAACTCTTAAGTGCCTATACCATTCCTAGAAATTTGAAGAAGTGATAAGTTTATCCTTATCTCGTATGGATCAAATTGATATAGTCAATGTAATGTGACAAAAAAGTTCTAAAATAATTAAGATTATATTTTTCAAAAATTAACTGGATTATAAAATTTGATAAGAAAATTTCTAATTTATAAATCTATTCATCTACCACTATTTTGTCAAAACCCAATAACCCTAAACATTTGTTTCTAAATAACATTTTTAATAGATATTATATTAAAAAGGTTCCATATTCCCATGATCATACCCTAGAAAAAGTATGAAAAGCTATTATATGGTATTTAGGTAGTTGTAACATTCCTATTTCATCAAATAATAACTCATTTATTTGTTGAGTGGAATAACTAATCTGAAAATAATAGATACAAATTTCCTCAACTTTTTCCTAATATATCCCCTAAGTCTCATGGTGGTAGTCAATCTTTAAAATGAACTAGGTTAAGTTGACTAAAAAATCAAGATATACATTATCCAATAATTGAAATCCCCAAAAAAATCAGTTGATTTTGTACTTTGAATGAAGGTTTTATTTAAAACCAAGTGGTGGAAGGCAATACAGACATAATATTTAATTTGAGTAATTTAATCATTATACATAAACATGCCAGTTTTTTATCTATGAAAAAATTTTCAATATTAAGTTGATTTACATAAATGATTAACCATATATTTATAAAATAATTCATAATAAAATTATTTAATTCCAACATGCATTCATTGTTGACTCATTTATTTAAGGTGAATACCATCTATTGAAATAAATAACTATTCATGTAACTAACTAAAATAAATAAATAATGGTATGATCATGATATTTATCCAATATTTGGTTTATTATAAAGATGAAAAACCAAATATAACCCTTGGGTAATTACTCTTTGAACCTATTATAATTTGAGTTGTAACATTACACCTTTGATCATGTCACCCTCCTAGATGAGGTTCTCCTCGAATTTGAATATAAACCACATCCACTTACCTAAGATCCCTATGCATGAAATAATATTATACTAAAAAACTAGTGATGAAATCAAAGGATTGATTTAGGGGTTTTACAAAAATGAAACCATGTGAACATATTCCCTTACCTAATTAGGGGAGGGGATGACATATAAGACACAAATTTAATTTAATAATAATAAATTCAAATGAATCCAATCACATGCACAGGTCCGGTCTAATCTCATTATCATGCACATTCAGAAAAAAATATACATATTCAATCTTTCTAGAAATTACATAAATTTATTATTTAATTAATAAAAACACATGAAATTTATCCTATTAATTATGTAATTAATTAATTAATTCAATTGAACATAATTTCTTCTAAACTATCTTGATATATCCATCATCCCTAATTTTAAACAAATTAATCCAATAATTTTTTAAAATCAATGTATTCACATGGTATCTATCATAAAATATAAATCCAATAATTATATAGAATCAAAATTATCATAGATGATGGTTGATCATATATAAATTATGTGAAATGTTATTCTATTAGCACACTCAGAGTACACTACATGTAAAGACTATACACAACATTTAGTTTAGAAATTAACACGTAAATTTGTTCAATACAAAATTAATAAAATTATTTAATGGTGAGTACTATCAATTAAAGAGACATGTAAAAAATGTGAATATGTTTAATTATATCAATATATTTTGTCTATTTATAAAAATATTCACACAAGGTACAAAAGATTACATGGTGTGTACATGGGATGCATACAGTGTAATCTCTTCTTCTCATGTACATGACACATCCCTAAAGAATGTGAATACTTTTTTTCCACATCTGTGTATAAGGTACATGACATGTACACCAGCTACAGTACATGTGTCATCAATGTTTCATAGTTATATAGTACCTATGTCTTGTAGTAAATACACTACACTACTTTGACCAGTCATATTTTACATCAGGATAGCTAGTGGAAGACACATCATTCATTCTAGTCACATGATGTGTAGTCTGGTAAAATTACATTCCATCCCAACTCAATATATATGTAGTGTGTATTTAATTGTTTTGATGCATGGTTAATTCCTGAAGAACCTATTTTAACACAAGTAATCCTAGTGAATTTAACACAAGAATATGACATGTACCTTGAGGATACACATTGTTTAATCTTACGTTATCCATCAAGAACCATTATCATCTCTGAATGGAGTCGATGAATGTTCATCTTGTTAATTTAAACTTTTCTAGAACAGATAAATAGGATTGAATAAGTGATGATAGGATTTTAATGTTTAAATTTTTAGAATTAATAATTGGGAAATAAAACTATAAAAAAATTATATTATGAATAAATGGTTAATAAATATTTGTAAATTAATTATGTGACCATTTCGACACAATTTTATGTTTTTAAGTGTAGAGGAAGTGCCAATTGGGATTGGAAACATGATTATTTTTCATAATAAAAGAATAATATGAGGTGTAAATAATGAAAAATTTTATGATAAACAAAACTAAATCAAATATTAATTGAGTTTAAGAATTTTGAAACCAAGAATTCATGCCATCACACATAATTTATAATTAATTTATTAACAGTTTGATAATTACCTTGTCTTTTAATTAATTATTCATTGATGAATCTCTAGACCACTCTCATTATACAGTCATTGAATCACAGTATACAAGGGTATAATCCAACTATCGATGATCTACACATGATCCAAAATATTGAAACGTCACTCTATAATCATAGGGTGATACCATGGTTGATTTTGATTGTCCAAATTGTTCATTCTTATCACACAAAGAATAACTTCCAGAACAAAAGATTATTTTCATTCTCTTGAAGGTGTTAAGAAAAGTAGGTGGTTGAGAACTATATTTATTGAGTGTGTTCTTAAGAGTTTTCTTTCTACATATTGAGAGAATTATCTCTAGTTTTGTTGTTAAAAATTATCAATTATCCATGAAATGTGATATAACTAGGTAATTATAAAGTCGGGCTTGGGTTGGTAATTGAACATAGGTCCTTAGCCATTCCCTTTTTCCTTATAAAACGCCATGTCTAATAATCATATAATAATAATTATTTTCTTGACATTTATAACTCCTATTGATAAATAAATATAATTTTATAAACAAATAAGTTAATATTTATTTAAATGATATTTAATATATAATTTTCTATCTCACCATTAAAATCTGTCCGAAACCCTTTTACATATTTATTTATCCTTTAATATTGACTATTTATTTATGAAATAAATATTAATATATTATTTATTGATAAATAAAATAAATAATTTATTTATTAAATTATTTTGAAATATATTTATTTTTATTTAATTGGAATATTTATTCTTATGAATAACTCGTCATTAAATCTTGGTGATCAAGTAATCCTGAATAGTTATTAAAATAAAAAGTGACAAAAAAATTTATTCTAACATTTTAAATTCAAAAAAGAATTTAACTAAGATTCAAGACATACATAGTGTGAGGCCATTTTTGACACTTTTTCAAAGGAATTAGACACAGCTTCCGAAAGTCCAAGGTTATAGTTTGGAAACACTCTAAGATACCCTTAGAGAACAATGTTAATGTCATAAATACATATGAAATCATATAATCTCTGGCTGTGTAATATATCCCTTTATCACAATATCTCTAATCCTAAGGGTTTCAAGTTAGTTTCATCAACCTATGTGCTGGATAAATCTTTCTTTATCTTTCTATAATTGATCCTACCCCTAAAAAACAATGCGTAAATATTTATTTAGGTTGTTCCATTCCCATCAAAGTGAATGTGATATTAACTTATATTAATGATCATATATGATAAATATTTCTCACATTATTTAATAATTCTATATCACTCATGAAACACCAAATGTATCCTACATATCTATGAATATATGTCGTCATAGTTTTCTTTAATACATCATAACACGTGACTAATGATATCCATTAATAATAATCCTAAATTATATGTATCAAAATAAATTTCCACATATATGAACACCTAATTACACATAAATGCGGATTTCCTACAATTAGTTCACGTTATTATAATCTCATACGTTACAAAATACAAAGAGTAGAAATAATAATAAAGTTACTAAAATTTATAAGATTCTCCACCCCAATAACTTGTATCATTTTTTATCTTCAAATGATATCCTCCAACTATCAAACATATATTTAAGAATAATATCATATAAATTTTAGGTTATCATCATAGTAGGTAATTACAATGACCTATCACTGTAAAAATTACTTTTAGGAAATTATCCCCTACAATGACACATGTAATGACAATCACAATGTAATTAGATGCTTATTATGATTCAAAACAACAAATAGATGTAATCATAATGTAAAAATATTTTTCTAGGGAACCAACGCCAAAAAAAATATTTCTTTTATCATTACTAAAATATAAATGGAAAATGGTGTTGTTTTATCAATGATTTTTTATCATTCCTAAAAGTACACTTTTTATGAACATTTTTTACTGCTGATAATGTGCAGCAGTTAGCAAAATTAATTTTTTAGTAGTTATGGTAGTTCAAACTCATCATCGATTAACATGTTTTTTAATTTTGTGTTTGATTAATGGGAATAGATTTTCTTAGTGTAGACATTAGATTGATACAAATATCATATCAAAAAAATTATTATCTTTCTAATTTTTTATAATTTTTTTGTCTTATTATGTTTTCTATCATAATATTAGAGTATTTTTTTATGTGGAGATTTCAAATAAGTAGAAAATATTTTCATGTATACCATAATTTTATTCTTCTATGATTAATTGTCTATTTAATTTTTATGTTAATTATTATTTTTTTATAATTATATTTTCACTAATTTTTTTTTCTAAATTAAATCTCACCAATTTAATTTTTAATTGATTAAGCGATACTAAGAAGGTTATCTTTTTAAAAATCAATAACAGTAATAGATGATACAAAATTTTGAGAAACAGATCATGTCATGTTTATAAATATTGAGAACTTTAATCATTTTTCAATTTCTACACAATATCAAATAATGAAGCAATGAAAAATTTATTAGAAAAGAATAATATTTTTGAAATGTATTATAAATTTTGAATCAGTGATAATTAAGAAAGGTAATTATTCAATGAAATAAAAATATATTTTTTGGATATCAATTGATTTCAAACAAAATTACATCTAAGACACATTCATAAAATTTTCCTTGTCATTGTTTTAATTTCATTGTTTCCATTTATTTAGATCTCTTATGTTTTAGAGAAAAAAAATAATATGAAATAATATATTCATTGACAGCTTGCTTAAATATTTTCGTAATAGAATTAGTTTTCTTAACTTGACATCATGTTCTACATGGATCAAACTTATAGCCACTTTTACAGTACTTAGTAGGTTCTGTTTTTTAATTTGGAATTTCATGATAGTGAAGAAAAAATTTATAACACCACTATCTAGGAAGACATGCCAGTATAGAATTAATGAGTCTCAATTAAACATTTATTAAAAGATGTTTTCCTAGATGGTGAATAGAACTAATTTTTATAGATAACAAAATAATTCTTCACCCGATATAGATATATAACATATGGAATTAGAAAGCTCTAATTGATATCTCTTATGAAAATTAGATGAAACCATTACAAAAAAGCATCAAGACCCATGTTCTGAGGCTTCTAAATTAACAATTCATTGCCCTCTATAATAGATAATAATTTACCAAACCCTTCCTTTGTCATGTATTTGATTTTGAGTGAGTATTGAGGTGTATCTTAGTACTTTCATAGGTTTGGAAATGATTATTTGATTATAAGTAAATCTATATTATTGTGATTAAAGGAAAATTTTCAAATTTTATCTTAGTGAGACATACTGTGCATTTATAAAAATGTCATATATAAATTGTAATTTACTATATTTGAATTTTTTAATCAACACAATATTTTAAACATTTATTTTAATTAACTGATACATGGTTTAAAAAAATATTATTTTGGGAATAAAAACATCACATATATATTTTTGAATTTTTTGAAAATATTATATATCGATAAAAATATATTAAGAAACCAAATAATATTACTTATAATAATAATTTTAATTTAATTTGTTTTTCACATGTAAATAATTTTATGAATATTAATTAGGTTACACATTTTATATATATATCACATATCATCTATATTTTTACACATTGATTTATTCACATCTAAATAATTTTATACATATAAAATATTTTACATATATATATTTATATATTATATTTTTATAAAACATTAAATAAATATTTATGTTATGGAATGTAACAGAAATATATATTACATTGTTATATATTTTTTATAATATATAAATTTTAGAAAAAATTATGATATTTAAAAACAATAAACGGGTTCGTTTAATTTTTTTTATTTGAATTCAAAAACATATATAAGGAATTGGATGAGAAAATTTTGATGTGGATGTTTAAATGAAATGTATTTTATTTAAATCATGATTTACGAATTAAATGTGTTTTTATTAATTATAAATTTGAGAAAAGAATAATATTTATATTAATTAAAAATAAAAATTAAATAAAAATAAATAAATTGATATTATGTGGGGGGGGGGGGAGTTCATGATTTTAAGGGAGAAAAATAATACCCAACTCTAAAGGGATATATTTTTGAAAAGGAAAAATAAGGTTTTGAGAATAAATACAAAGTTATCCCTCACATATACTTCATATAGAAGAACCATTTTTTTTGGAAATTTAGGTACTATGAAAAAATTATCTAGACCATATAAGAGGTATCTTAAATGAGTCATCTATAATTTAATATATGGTCATCTTTGGAGATCTTCAATATTTATGCACATGACCATGTGCTACAAAATTGGGTATTTTAAATGCACTATATCCTCCCCTTCATTTTATTTATATTTGATGGATTAACTGAGTTTAAAAGTAATAATCATCATGGTGATTTAACACATTAAATGTGTATGTAGTTTAAATATATTACATCGGTGTAGGGAGGTGACAAACAATAAAAATATAAACTAAATTAATAGTTATAGACTCAAACATGACCTTCCAAAAACAACCATAGGGGCATTGCCTCTAGGATTTACCGTGTGGGTCTATATTCAAAATATAAATATTCTATTTTTCTATATTATTTTTCATGTTGAATTTGAACAGACATGTACTAGGATAATTCTGAGCACCCCAACAAGACCAGACACTTGATTTTGATTTTCCCAGCAACTTTCAAGCATCTCAAGCATCTTCATCTCTCTCACTCTACTTATACAGTAAGGTGTCATCCATGTAGTCTTTTTATCAATTTTTCATGGATGTGAAAACCCCACCCCCCATTTTCTTTTAGCCTCTTACTATCACTCACCTTAAAATATTTTGAATACCCCATATTCATTCATTACTTTTATGTTCCATCCTTGTGAACTCTTTATTTCTTCCCCTATAACTATAAAACACTACACTGGTAAATTGAGATGACTTATCTATTTTTTTTGTATTTTTTTATATGTTTGGAATTATCATGATTTATAATTCTATTGGGGAAAAAAGTGTAATAAATTTTAGAGAGATAATAATTTAAAAATTAAAGAATGGGAAAATATTCGTCCTATGAAGATACTAGATTTTGGTTTTTCAAAGTGTTGTTTTATTGATAGTTTTAATATCGTCTCTATATATTTTTTCTCATTTTACATTGAATTAAAATTGAATATGGAATTATTGTTAGTCAAGTAAGGAATATTATTAGTTGGGTTTAACTTTATTCATAAAGACAACATAATATAATAAAAATTCATTTTGAAAAATTTAATATAATTTTTTATGGTCAACACTAGTAAGATACATTTATTGTTATAGAAATTTTCCTAATAAATTAATAAATAAATTAAAGTCATTTAAATATAAACATTACTATATTAAATGTGAAATTATTTATTTAAATTAAATATGTAATGTGTAAAATAATTCAGACTAATTTATTATTATGTTTTATTCATAGTTTGGGGTATATTATTTTTCACTGATATTTATTGATATTAAAATATTATTAGTTATTTTCATTGATACATTTAAAATACGTAAAATATTTCTATGAAAAATTATAAAACTGTAATTGGAAAAAATGTCAGGGTTTTGAGATACTGACATTATTTTTGTATTTATGGATTTTTGTGTTTGTCTATGGGTAGTGAGGAATATTTGCGAAGATGGTGTTGATGATGTGGGATAGATGACCTAGATTGTGAATCCTATAATTATTATCCTATGATTTGTATGTTTGTAAAATTTTAATATGCTTTCGATTTATCATTCACACTCTGTTATGAATATAAATGTCATATATATATAGAAAAATATATCTTAGTGAGTAGGAATATAAAATGTTACTTAAAAATTAATTTAATAGAAATGGGTTGGTGTAATTGAATAAATATAATTTCAATATTATTAGTAATGTATATTGGGAAAATATTAGTGGACCATGGATATTAATCTAGGATGGTGATGAAATATTATCAAATAATTATGCAGTGTATTTAAAGATTAATAAATAAAGTTGAACCATTCTATTGGTATAATTAATAATTATATAGTCCATAGTGGTTGAATTTCGGTCATCATGTGAGATTATAAATATAGAATAAGTATAAGGATAAGGTAGTTTCCTCTAATTTGGTTGTGTTCTATCTATACCATTATTTTCTACTAATTTTTATGCTCTACCACCTAAGTTGTTTGGGGTGTTCAATGTTCATGTTGTCTACTGGTTCTGGGTCGATCCCAATATCTTAGGTTGTTGAGGTTGCAAATGGATGACCACTACCCCTATAATGCTGTATCCTATAGATGCCTAGAGAGTATACAGAAATGTCGAGGCTGCAGTGTCTTATATTATAACATGTGTACCCTTATGGGATGCGATGGATCTTAATTATTTCTTACTTGTATATACAGGATGTGGTGACCTATGTTTATAACACATACTTATTTTGCAACTATAATTATGCAAAGGCTTCAAAAATATGAGGTATAGTGCATATTTACCCAGGCTAAAGAAGTATCCCTGTTTATACAAATGGAGATGAGATAATTATATGGCTGAGATTATTTGGTTGTGGTTTTCATTTTTATTCACATTTGTGAAACATGGATTATGGAGGGGATAAATGCACCAAGATGAAATTCTTTAAGTTTTAGAGTGAATTGTTCAGTAGGAAAGTGATAGTTCGGTAATCTTATTATATAAATGAAACATTATTATTTTACATAATTTTATGTGTTACATGGTGAGGGTTCCCTGTTGAGGTTATAAATATAGTTCAACTATATAGGTGAGTATTTGGTTCCTTTATTTATTCATTGGGGATTTAGTATATTTCTTATACATTTAATTTTTTTTGTTTCTTGGAGGGTCCTTATAAATATAAGTGTATTATAAATGTTATATATATATATTTTTACAGGACTAAATGTTGTTAGTTGGTGATTGATCAAGATGATACTATCTCATGGATTTTTTTTCATGAGATTCAAGTGTCTTCGATAATTTCCATATGAGTGGTCCATTGTTATTTTTTAGTTTACTATTTGTGCATTATATGAAATTTAATGAACTTGGATTGGTAATTTTATTATTATATATATTTGATTTTATGTTTTATCATTCCTAGGAATATTGAGTGTAATGCCTCAAAATTGTGTATATTATAGACCCTTAGTGTTAATCGTGAACAAATGGACTAGTGGTGTTGGTATTTAAGGGTCATACCAATTCTCGTAACAAACCCTAGAAGGGTATCAATACAGGTGGGTTGTGACAAAGTTATCTATAATATCCCCAATAATCACTTAATAATTATTATAATGAGATAATATTTAGACCCAACCCTATCAAATTCAACATAGGCATTGGAGACCAAGGATCTGAGTGATAGAATTTGAAATAAATCCCCCGATGATCCACTTATTTCAACAACATTTACAATTACATATATTGAGTATTGAAGATAATTATATTCATGTTAATATATTCCTCAAATCATACGAAACATTTTAATATAATGTGGTGACTAAAGATGAAATTCTCCTGAGATAGTATCATCATTTTTTAATGAAAATTATAAATACATGTTTGAATGTTTACACCTAGATATAATCATTACCAAGGAAGTTTTGAGAAACATTTTTATATATTTATGTTATACTGAAACACAATATTTTCAGAACAAGAGAGAACATGCATCCTTATTTCAAAAGTAATAAAAACAATTGTGAAAATCCAATAAAATAATCCATTATTTGTTGAAGAACTTCCTTCATCATGGTGTGAAGTTAGAAAACTAATTGAATGATTTCTAAAATGGAGTTAAACAAGATATTAAGTTATCCATACAAAATATATTAGAAATGAATTCATGGAGATGAATTCTAAATATCTAGAAACATTAAATAATTTTTTTTTGAACAAGGTATGCAGTGGTTGAAGGGGTTTTAAAGAAGTAAAGTACTAGTGTATGGAGTTGATTCTTAGATATTCATAGATTCAAATTTTTATGTGCTCTATAAGAGGACAAAAAAATTATCATTAAGTCTACCTTAGTCAGTTATTATAGTTTTTGATGAATATTTTCCACACCGTGGATGTCCACATGATTATTCCATGTGTCCATATAATAAATTGGTGAATAACTTTCCTAATGATTTTTTTAGTTACAATAGAGAGTATCATAAAAAAAATTTAAAAATTGGAGAAAAAATAACTAAAATATTATTTTGAAGGAACCTATATCTACTTAATCAATCTATAATAATAATTATCCACCTGGATTTATTTCTCAACCCACCGTCATACCTACAATACAATAACATGGGAAAATACCTTAGTAAACTTATTGATAACTACCCTATAAATAAATACAATAAAAATAGAAAAATAATAAAAATATATTTTATCTTACAACAATAAAAATTCCACATCATTTGGAATAAATTCCATAAAAATTCATTTTGGACACTCAATCATGTTTTGAATCACAAGATACAATAACCCAAAACCTATAATCTTCTATGCGTAAGATGAAAAAAAACTAGGTTTGATATCCTAAAAAATGAATGACTGACAAAAAAATGTCTAATGTGTGCCTCAAGGGTAATCCCAAGAGAACTGGAAAAATAATTCACATTATATAGTGGTACACAATTTCCCGAGTGAAACTCTATAGCTGGTCAACTGACAGAAGATACACATTATACCTACTACTGAGGATGGTCACTCAAGGGGAACCATGATTCAATATGAAGAAAATGATATGGAAGATTAAAAAACATGAGGCCAATAAAATATAAATAATTAAAAAAGAAAAATTTCAATGAATGTGTGAAATATCACACACCATGATGAGTGTCCTATCATGATCCCCTCAAAAAATGAATTTATGAACTCGTATTAAATTTAGTATTAGTGTCCTTGAGTTTTCATTAGAGAGGAGATATTTTTGGGAGTGTTTTTATCTTATTTAATATATTTTACACCTAATTATTCCCTAATTGAGTTTGAAACCAATATTAAGTATAGTTCTTTACCTCAGACCGTCCCCTCACTTTACTCATTAGATCCCAAATCCAATTTCTAATCTCGTGTTCTATATCTAATTAAGTGAAACCTCAGTTGATTATTATCCCATAGTTATTTTGGTTTAATAAGTATAATTAAATTATCATTTAAGTATTTTCCCTATCCTATAACAACGATCAAATATTTCCTATCACCCTTGGTTTATCTCATTGTTCACTATCGTAGGAATTAAAGAGTTTCTTGGTGGCCTCCGTGTGAAAACTGAAATTGAGGGAGGAATAATTTAAAATTTATAAATTGTGTAAATATGTTATACCATAAAATAAATAAAATATTCCTAAGATATGAATATAAATTAATACTTAATTAATAATAAAAATCATTAATAAGGGGTGAAGGGAATTTCCACAAATTTACCACTATAGATCTAATGTTCTTTCACTTATGTTATTAAAACAGAATTAAAATAAATGAAGTAAAGAAAAAATTATCAAAACTCTTGTTTGAATATTAAAGAGATTTCCACATCCTTTGTTAAAAATTGTGATTTTAAATATAAAAACTCAGGAACCACAAATGTAGTAACTCAACATACAACACGAGTTGTACAAAGGCTTCCTCTTCATCATATCCTTAATCTTAAAGACTTTCCCTCTATTTAGTTCCATAATACCTTTTTATTTGATTCAGAAATGTGTGAATATTTAGGTTTGATATTGAAACATTTGTGTATCATTTATATATTGTTGATAAATAATCGATATACTCACTCATTTTGGAATAATTTTAGTAAATATATCTAGAAAAATCATTAGTTTTTCTGAAATTATAATCTGTTTAATATGCTCATGTGAGAATGAGTATATAAGAAAATAAACCTGATTGATGGTTTGATTTTTAGTGTAGGAAGGATTGGGATAGATGGGCATCAGTATTGGGTACGATTATCAATTCATTTAGGATATAACATTAAAGTCCTAATCTGAAATTAGGATTTAATTGAGTGTTCTTGGAACATTCTTGGTTTGGTGGAAATAGACCTAGACTCTCGCATGGGTCTTTAATTAGTGTTGAGGAATCTGGTAGGTTTTCATGAGGATATGTTATTAGACATGAAATATTGATAAACCCTATTGATTTGTGACTAGATTACGGAGGGGAAGGTGTGAAAACATGTAGGAGGAAGGGTCTAGTCGGTTTATAGTCAAATAATATAGAGGATGTTTTGGTTAAACATGCAAATTCGATAGCGAAGAATATAGGGAGGTAGAGGTGTAGAAGGCTTGATTAATGGGATTAGGAGGTCTTTTTTTACTATAGAGTGATCATACAGTCACTTAATTTTCTATTGGTAAGTTGTGTTCCTTCAGGAGTAGATTCTCATCCATGATCAATTGAGCAACCATACACTTTGAAGGTGTGGTAGCTTCCATTATAGAGGAAGAGGGGGTGTGATAATACTATTAACCATGATAATGTTCCATTCAATTAGTCCTAATTTCTTGAAGCAGTCACATGGATTTAAATTTTAGATAGATTACGTACATTAAGGAATTTTATAGTATAATATATTTTCATAGTTAGTTGATCAAACACACGAAGGAAATGAATAATCTCTTACCATTATTTTTATAACTAGAAAAAATGTTAAATTTTTTATAAGATTTATTCGTGCGATTAAAAAATATTAAAACATAAAAACCCCAAATTATAATCCTTTTTGAATTAAATTATTTAAAATCATTGAATCAATAAATGGATTTTGAATAAATTATAATTTTTGGAAAAAATAGACATAAATATTTAATGGATTTAATGATTTAATAACATATTTAATATTTAATGTATGACTTGTAATTTATTCCAAAAATTAATAAAATACTAAAAATAAACATTTAATCAATTTATCAATTTAATTAAAAATTTTCAAAAAGAGAAAAAATGGATAACTTTTTGAGGCTTAATAAAGATAAGGGAGTTAAATACTTTGAAATGTAATCAATGTTTTTTTGAAAATAATATATCAGTTAATCCTTCCACACTTAACCGGGTGCACTCCAAGTAAATAAAATGAATTCCATTTATTAAAGAGATAGTCCTACCTAGAATTAAGAAAAAAAAATCAGTGAATAATAAAATCTCATAGTCATTGATGTTTTAATTATTACGCCTTATTTAAGAATTAATCTCATTTCCTCACATTAATTATGTTTAATAATCTGTTCCCGGAGTGAAAAAATTATATTTAATTTTAATTATAATAACATTGTCTATAAAATTCATTTATCCCTTTCTCTTAGGTGTCTTAAAATAGAGTTCTAATTTATAATTTATTAATATAAATCAAATAAATTTGTTATAATTCAGCTATCCCTTATTAATTTGGGTTTAATATTCCTCTTAACTCATTGATTTCATTTTTGGAAATTAGGAAATTATTATTTTTTACCATTTTTGTATGTGAAAATCAATATGAAAAAATATATTAAATTTAAAAAATATTATCTATTTACCTATAAACCTAGTTCCTAATGGCTTAGAGCTTCATTATGTAACAAAATTTTCTATTTTACTATAGTTTTAATGGAATTCTATCAATTTATTTGTAGTTAGGTCCCTAAGGATTTATTTTTTAGCAAGGAAATATTCCTTTAAATATGTTATAAAATATCGTGTTCTCATGTTATAATTTCAATTACATGCAGATCATTACACCCATAATACTTTTCCAAGGTATAAAATTATATTTCATTAAGAATCATGGGGAAAGTAACTCAATAATAATTGAACTCTAAAATTTTCAAAACAAATGAACTTCCTCTATTAAAGAACAATGATTGATCTAGGAGAAATAACATTCTACTTGACATTTTGTATATAATAAATACCCTAAAAATTAAAAAACAAAAAAATAATTAATTTATACAAAATATAGAAGAATATTTTTACACATTTTTTTTTAAATTTTCATACAAAAATATGAAAAACAATTATGGAAAAAATTTATTTACATCGTAAGTTACTTGTCCTTCTTAATGACACTTCTGAGAATCATAATTCCAATTAGTCCTCTAATATTTTATTCAAGTTAAATTAGTTTCAATGATTTATTTTCCATATCAATATTTAGTAAAGATAAAATGTAGTAATTCATTATTTAATTTACATATGGAGGAGTTTTATCTCCTCCAATGGTTCATTCTAAAATTAGTCATTCAAATGAATCGCATGTTGTCCATTCACCTTAAATGGATGCTTTGATTTAGAACCTTTTATCTTGAATACACAAAATGGGAATGTTTTAGTTACAAAATAAGGTATGGTATATACAGATTAATGTTTACCTATCATGATCATTATTCTTGAAGATAAAAAATATATTGGTATCCCACATTAGACTATTATTTTTAAATAAGTTTTTAATGGATAGATTAATAATTATAATTATAAAATAATGAATTTCCATAATTTTAACTTCTCATTTAATATTAATTTATCATTTGAAGCATTTTATTATCTCTATATTTTTAAAATCCTAGGTTCTCATTATTCACATCCAAGTCATCCTGGTGTTTCAACTCTATAAGAAAGTGATTTTTCCATAGAAAATTATATAAGAGGAAAATATTAAATGGGTTTGTGGCAGTTCTATAAGCCTATAATTATTCCTACAACTTATTACCCCAGTCCTTTATGGTAGGTTGTGCTGTGTTCTAAAAAATCATCTTAATCTCTAAATTAGTCAGATATTCTAGCCTATTTTTCTATGAAAGGTAGGAAGTTGAGGTCTTTTAGTGAACTCAGTTTTTATTTATTAAAGCTTCCTTATTATTATTATAGAAGTTTGTGCATTGGACATCGATTACTACTTAGGGTAATACACATATAAAAAATGTATATTTTTTCAAATTCAATTAAAACTATAGAATCATCAGTTCTAGTGGATTTTTATTCAATAAATTTTTAAATATAGTACACTACAAATAATATATATGATAAACCAAATGATAACGAAAATTGACCCTTAAAATATAATACCCTAGTATACCGACCGACTGAATGGACCAAAGGCCATATTTTTATTTTATTACAGATAATAACCCTTTTAAGGGTTGAAGGGGAATCCATACATGACCCTTAGGCCCAAGGAACAAGGCCCGACAAGACCCGCAATACATGACCCGAAGGCCTAGTGTCATACCATGCCCATTACATGACCCATAGGCCTAGCCCACTGGAACTGCCCCTCCCCAGTGTCTTGCATTATTGATCACCTTATCTCCCCACCTTGCATTGCTGATCAGCTAGCATTGCCTCGTATAAAGATGCACGGTGCCTGGTCCCAATGGCGGCTGCCATACCCCTTCATTCTTCCAATCCAATTAGCTCTGCATCTGGTGGCTGCTAATCCTTTTGCTCTGATCTTCTTCTAGGGAATTTTATGTGTGAACTGGGCTACTCCATGGTCTACGTGACCTGAAGGTCCTATGGCCTGAAGACCTTTTGATGACCCGAAGGCCCTGGAGACACGTAGGCCCAAACCGGTGGCTCGAAGGCCCAAATCAGGTGAATAGTTCCGACTGCTACAGTACAGAACAGTACTGCTACAGTACTGCTATAGTGACTGCTACAATGACTGCAACAACACTACTACAGTACCGCTATAGTACCCAGAAATTCACCACCACCCGGGTTTGAACCCGGGTCTCATGGATGCCAAGTAGGAGTCGTTACAACTTGGGTTCAGGCTCGTTGGCAATACCCAAATATAAAATACTTCAAAAAAGGGATGTTAGTAGTTTCCTTTTTTTTGAAAACATTAATTTTATGTTGATAGTTTGGTAATGTTTTATATATTTTATATAAATCATAAAATATTGATAGCCAAAAGAAACCAGATTTCAACACCTTTCTATCAACCATTTGAGGTCCAAAATGGCCTCTATAAATAAGTGAATGGAATATTTTTGGGAAATATTTATTCTATTCCTCATAGATATATCACTTAATTAGAAGGTCAATAAAAATCTTTCATATGTAAT
Organism: Viscum album; assembly: GCA_963277665.1. Lineage (NCBI taxonomy): Eukaryota > Viridiplantae > Streptophyta > Magnoliopsida > Santalales > Viscaceae > Viscum > Viscum album. The sequence continues at coordinate 607,533,402 of OY728123.1, read as the reverse complement.
TATTCCCCAAAAAAATAATACATTTAATTAGATTTTAATTTAATATCTTTATTATTTGTAAATAATGGGGTACCTTTGATGGGGATTGAAAATTGGATAAATTAGCATACCATGGAACTTGTGTGGCTTTTATAGTTGATCATGTGGGAAAGGGTCATCCATGATAAGATTAGTGGGTGTTTCTAGCTTGGTATTTTGGGGAAATATATTGATGATACTTACAACTATATTTTCAAAATCCATAATTCCCTTGATATCCAAGTTGAATTATTATAAATGAAACATCCATCTTATTAGCCTTGTATTTTCATCATCTTTATTGATAAAATACCTATGTGTTGAAAAATTAGAATTTATAGTTACTTTACTTCATAATAAGTATGAATAAATAGTTTCTAAAGTATAAATTGAAAAAACTCTATTTCTTTGGTTACATAATTTAATGGCATCATGTTAAGAGTCTAGGAAGTATGGTTTATAACATTTGAGTACTCATCCACATTCTGGAAAATCATAGCTCTTATAAAATTTTTGAATCCTTATACAATATACCAATGTGTTAATTATAGTTAAGTGGGAATATTATGCGGTTGTGATCAATATTTATTTTTTATTATCCAATGATATCCCACAATAACCATAAAAAAGTCAGTCTCGTTCTTGATAAGGTTATTTAGGGGAAAAGTAATCGTAATAAAGTTCATAATTAAAGTTTTGTAAAATACATCATTACCAAAAAATGATTGGATATGTATCATAGTGGAGGGGTAAGGTATATTATATATCATATCAGTATTTTCATTTCCTTATAAATTATATGTCCTAACACATTTTTTTATCCACTATAAAAAATCATTTTTCAAATTTTAAAACCATATTTTTATCAATTAATTTTCAAGAATCCATTTCCAGAATCTAAGGATAGTTTTCAAAAACTTTTTCCCCACATATAAATATAATCAAGGAATAACTCAATGAAGATACCATTCATGTATGAAAAATTCCTACCATGAAACATTAAGAGGTACCAAGTGCATTGCAAAGACTGAAGAAAGTCCTTTTGTTAGAAAACATACCAATGGGGTGGTTGAATTTTTTTATTGTCCCAATCTTCTAAAGATATTGGAAACAAAAATTATATAGAAAAACCAAAAAGGAAACAATAGTGATGTTTCCAAACAATCGTATATAATATTTTATCTATAGTGGTAATATATTAGTAGTCCTTTTAGAAAAAAGGAGTTCAATTTTCTATAGTTAATGAAAACATTATAGCTATTTTGAATACTTGTGGTCAATAAACCATTTTTCTCATTTTCTAAAATTGTATATCCAGATTTCATTAGGATATACCAAATAGGGTTTTGAGATGTGGTATTTTATTCCAGCTCCGAAATTAATTTCTGCTTCCTTTTTTATAACTTATAAGAGGGTCAGGATAAAAAATCCATTGGGGGGGCATTCCCATGAGTTTAGATTCGAATTATATAAAACTCATATGAATATCGTGGTAGGTATAATCCCCAGAATGTATCATAATGTAAAACCTATTGTTCTAATATTCAGTTATAAAATATCAAAAAATTGGTTATCTTGATTAGGTTTTAAATTATTTTAACTTATGATAGGGAGTTTCTCATTGCCCTATAAATAAGAATATTTTATGTTCTGTGGTATTCTAAAAGGGGTTTATAATGATGTTTTCAACTCCATGATATATATTCTTCCATAATGTACATGTAAATAAATGTGTTAGTGATAGTTGTGAGAAAATCAACAAAATAAATTTGATCAAATTTTTTAAATTGTTTAGGGTATAAAAACGATTGTAGATTATGTTAATTTTTAGAAATAGACCCATTTGATAACTAATGTTTTCCATGTATCATCTATACCCAAACCATTATCTTGGGCCAGGTCAGAGGTGTTACTAAATTTACGTGAAATCCAAAAGTCCTAAAAGGCTGAAAATTATTTCCAAGGGATTAGTAAAATGTTTGCAGATGAATTACCCTAAAGAACAAAAACAAAAACAAAAATATGAAGGGAAAAATCCACACCAACAATATGATGCATGACTAAAAAGTATACAACTTATTTAAAAAAAACAAATAGTAATATCACAGTGGTAGAGAAAAACCAAAACATGAAATCAAACTAAAAATTAGAGAAAACCTGATGAGGAAAAATCAACATGAAATCAGTCCAATGACACTAATATAGACCACTATACTCTATACAATGATTAAATTATGTATCACCATGATGCACTACTAGAGAAATAATAAACTTGTCATTTAACTACATCTTAATAAATTAAATATGTTAATTCAATAAATTTCCCAAGCATGAGGTGAGTATAAAAATTATTAGGATTTCTCCAAAATACATCCTAACTCACACCACCCAGAAAATAAAACATTAGATCATAATTTAAAATATCATTTTTATCACAAAGAAGAAATACAAATAATTATTTAATTTAAAATAGTTTAAATTCAAAGAAAAATAATTTATATATAATAAAATTATTTAAGAGTTTTTTTGAACTAAATCACTTTTTTCTTACTTCTATTCCATTTTATATATTAATTTCATGTTTATCATGTAGACACACACACACACACACACATTCCATGTTACATTTGTTTACTCATGAGTAGCTTCTCATCGATCCACCAATTCATCACATAGTGACCAACCTCCTAAAGTCCTAATAGTATATACCCCTCTTTCATGTTCACATCCAATTGATAGGAACTCATACCCACCATGTATTCTATATTTAACTTTAAATCATTCCACATAAAAAATTTATTCTGTATAAAAAATTTCAATGAACAAATTACATGTGTTGAATCAAAACTATAATTTTACAACAATAATTTATAATTATATATCAAAATGGTATTCTAAATTTTATTTAAATATCTATATTCCAAAAAATAATTTCTTAAAATCCATAATTTTAAAATTATAAACCAAAATGAACCCCTTTAATACATCACATAATGTTTTCATCTGAATATCACAATAGAAAATTAAATAAAAACTAAGACTTCAAGTTACAAAACAAGTGCAGAAGTGAGAGAAGAATCATACCTGTCAATGAAAAAAAGAAAAATAATGATATCAAGAGACCTCTAGATCCATGATTAATATTTCTCCACTTTCTAGACCAAAACTATATCTTATAAAAATACACATAATTGAATAAAGATTTATCAGTAATTGAATAGATTAATGTCTTGAAGAGAAAGTAGATGAGTAGATCTAGAGAGAAGAATGAATAATGCGGCTATACCATCAATTTGAAATATACAACACACATTAATTTTTAAAAAAGTTCATACAAATCCAAAGTAATGACAAAATATTCCTTAGTAAGGAGAGGAGTTTGAGTGCTTGGGTGAAATGTATAAAAAATGAAAATATCATGTGTGTAAATTTGAGTTAAATAATATTTTTAGAGAATTTATTGCATGATAAATAGTTAGGCCACACTTTTTTTCATACCATATTTTATCCATAAAAAATATACTATTTCTAAAATAGAGTGCCACATGGTTTTTCTGTATGGGTTGGAAAATAGTTTTCCAACTATATGTATGCCACTAGGGGAAAAATAACTTTAACATCAGTTATAAATAGACATTAATAAATGTGAGGTAGAAAGTGAGAAAATAAACATATGTTTATAAAAATATGTTGAAAAAAATTCTAAAAGGAATGTTTAAAAAGTCAGAAAACAATATTTCTTAGTAAAAAAACATTAAAATTATTATATAATTTGAAATACAGAAGAATTTACCCATTGGTTTTCATTGAAACTGATTTGGAAATTCTTCCAAGAGGGATTATGATATTTGGATTCATAAAAATAATGGTAATAGTTAAATATTTTTTAAATTTTAAAAAATTATATAATTCCAGACCTGTATATAAACTTTTCACCACAAAAAAATTATTAAAAAATAGCACACAAATAACAAGAGTAGAAAGGCTCATTGAGAATTCCACAACATTTGTTTTTCAAATATACTGATAAAATGTAAATCTATAAATTTTTTAATCAAATAATATATTCCGTAAGAGTAATTTTATGATTTTTTAATTATTTTATGCATAGGAAGAAACATCATAAAAAACCTAAAACATAATGTGTTATAAATTAAAAAACAAACATATATGTTGAAATTATAAGTGTTATAATGAAACTAATCTCTTCAAAATAATATTTTCTTCATTTCATGATAATCCCATAATCAAATCATAGAAAATAATATTCACAATCAACATTCCCTTGTAGAGAAATATGATATGTCTATAAAATAATTTTTAAAAAATAAAAACACTATATATGTAATAAATAATAAGTATTTATTGATATAAAAGTTATATACCTGAACTATCACATATTCAATATTTTATGGACCCACTATTGAATTGTGAATCATGTTAACTTTCATCCTTGAACTATTTTAATTTCAAATATTAATTATCAATAATGACTTAAAATTTACAAGTTATGATTACAGGGATAAAATAACTAACTAAAACATACTTCTTTAACATCTTTCAAAATATTCTTCCAATCCCACCCAATAAAGATCATAAAGAATATGGCGTAAATTCTATTGAAATATATTCATAACATCAAATTTCCACTAAAATATAAAAAAATTCAACATTAATAATAACATAGTTAATATTGTGTCATAATAATATATTTGTTCTTACCAGTGAAGGAATAAAAAAAAAGTAATATGAGTGTTTTTAATCATTAAGATATATATTTAATAATTTCATTCTAGTTCAAGTAGTGTACATCTATTGAAATTAGTTTTGGGTTTATATAACCATTAATATATTCTCAATCACATTGGATGAAAGTATTAGGGAAATACCTCATTAGAAAAGTAATTAATTAAAGAAATATAACATATGTTAACTTAAACAAAATAAAGTAATAATTGAAATTTATTTACATAGAAAACAGAAAAACACATGTATAATGGGCCAATCACAATATAAAATATCCATGATGTAGGTTTTAAAAATATTTAACATAAAATATCTTCCACATATATCAACACTCAACCCAACACTATAATAATTATTTAATATGACAAAAAATGTGATAACTTCGTTACCACATCTGCTTCCTGAGGAGTATCTAATGGTTTTGGATCCTAAAATTTTCATTTATTTTATAGCGATTCCTTCTATTTAGAATACTGTTATATAATGTTAGTGTAAAAAAATAGTATAATTAATTCTGAATTTAATGAAAAATAAATTTAAAAAATAACTAATACCCCACATGTTAGTTAATGAAAATTATTAAATGACCAATGTAAAAAATGAACAATACTCAATACTACTATAGAATCCTATTCATTAGGCATTATCAATAGAGTAGCTGGATCAACAATATCATGAATCACTATTCTTCACTGACCTGACTATATGAGGTGATGATGTACATAATCCCCCAGATGATGTAGAATTATATTTTTTTTCAATATATATATGGGGATTCCCAACAAGAAACACACATTACATGGTCAAGTCTGAATAAGGAGGTGTAAGAGCTTGGTATGTAGGCTGCATAGGCTGCATATGTCTCATTAGTTTAGTAAGAGTATCTTATAGATATGATTTAATTCAATACTCTATTTACTAATTAAATTATTGTAGATCATCCTTCAAAGAATACATTTCTCTACTATGTTTTCCCCCATCGATGTCACACTAGGGGCCTGAGAATAAACATTTTTAAAATTGATTCCATCATTATAATATCTTAAATGGGCCATATGTTATTCACATACTAAATATTTGGTAAGGATATTTATCCAACCCTCATTGAAAAAGGTCCCTTATGTTATTTTCAACTGAAAGGAGTATTAGAATAATATTTTCAATTTTTATATTAGAGAGGTAAATTTAATAAATATTAATATTAAAAAAAATCAATAATTAATTAAGTATTATCTTATAATATACTTACTCTATTAGAACTAAACTATAATTCTGATTTTTCTACCAATCCCTACATTTTCAATTTTTTATAATAAAGGGGACGAGATGGAGGGTCTGGCAGAACATCTTTTGATATTCTATGTGACTTGGATCTTAATCCATTAATTGTTATATTAATCATTTGATCTTACAATGAAGGATACCAAATTCATGAACATCTATGATGATATAGATTTTGAGACTTCATATCTTGGAAAGTTTTTATGGAGGCCTATATATATGAAAAAATAAATATTCTATCAATTAATTTAAATTAATTTAACAAAAAACTTTATAAATAACAAAAAATTCCATAAAGGTTTTCTCTCTCTGTCTAGAAAATAATTTATACCTTTTATAAATATCTATGAAATCATACTAAAGTCATAGATATTGATCCTATTTACTCTCAAAAATATATAATTAAGTCATCTTTTACTGAAAATATCTCAATTGTTTTTCCATAAACGATAAACAATTTTTCATAATTATTATTTTTTATTTAAAGTTAATTTTCATCTATTATTGAATAGATAAAATATTAAGAAATATATAATATTTAAACAACTTAAAAACTAAATAATTTTTTTATAAAATTTACCATTATAGATTACCATTACAGATCTTCCCAAAATGGTTGATTATCCTCTAATCTAATAAGAAAATACATATTCTTAAGAACCCATTTTTTCACCCTGGAATGGATTCTTTAATTTTTTGTCTAAATATTTTATTTGGACCTAATATGGAAGCCTAATTAGTTAGTAAATGTTCCTAGGGTGTCGGGTTCTTGTTCAAAGATTGGAACCCATGTTTTTAGAGAAAATAAACTCAACACATGGTTGAGAGTTAACCATGTGGGATTTCCACACGTTTTGCCAAACAATGAAGATGGTATTTTTTATGAAATTGGAATCTCAAATGGTTGGAAAATGGGCATGCATAGATACAATGAGAACACCCTTTTTCCAGGTAAACATGCATAAATGGCACACAGTTTGATCAAACAGAGCGGAGGAAGACTTTTCAAGAAGAACCATCTCACACGATTTACACACGGTTTGAAAAACAGTGTAGGAAAACTGTGTGGAGGATAAAAACCTATTTAACATGTCTAAAAAGACCATAATGATCTATTAATCCTCATCCTTTCTCCTAATCCATGAACCAGTGGTATTTTACCCCATTTTCACCCATTTTGAGATTTCTAAAGGCCAAAGGAATCTGATTGAGCTTCCGTTCATCAAGTTGGATGCGCAAGGGAAATTACTCAGATTCTCTTTATCCGATTTTCTTATCTTTAACTCTAGACCTAGATATCACCATGTGATATCCTTTCACCTATTCATAGATCTACTATTATTTGAGGAAAATCAAGGGAAGATACCAGAGGATAAGGATCGTACAACCCCAAGGTGGTCGGTCTATAACTCATCCCTAAAGTTCATTGTTTTTATAATGTTCACGTTGGGCGCACCAGTTTCATTATAAATCATTTAATAAATTAAAATGACATGATTATACTCATTAGAATCTAATGGTTATGCTATTTCTAAATATGAGATTAGTTTTCAGTGGTTCCACCAAAAATTAAACCTGACTAATGTCAAAGGTTATTCCATAATTGGGTTTTAAGTGTTTCGATATGTTTGAGCCACCATTTAGGTGTTTCGTTACTTGAACTTTTTAAAATTGAGTCTTCTTATCAGAAATATCTTTTTACTACTGAGAATTTTATAATGGAATGTACCATGTACACTCTTCACTTGACCCACCTTAGGTAAGTGCTTCCAAATGGTTATTAAAAGTGAAATGTGAAATGTAAAATGGAAAGCATACTATGTATATAACTTGACCTTAATAAAAATAGATCAAATAAAGGTTACATGTCTGTTGCACCCATTTTTATATTGATGGAAGGTATAAGGGTGAACCTCAATAATTTAATAAGCCTCAATGGATAACTAAGACTCAATTAAATGGTTGCAACTCTACATGGCCTATCCACACTAATGGAAGACAAGGCCTAAAACAATAAATAATGATTGAACTCTAAATGACCTATCCACAATAATGGAAGGAAATAATTTAACCAAATAAATTATACATGATTAAAATATCAAATAGAAATGGATTGACTTGATCTCGCCTTGGATTCTAAGAGGATAATACCTTGGGTCTCCGGAACCGCATTCCGAATCAAGGATTCAGTTTTCATAGGTTGATACCCACATAGGATCTGGTTCTTGTATATTCCTTCGAGGCTCTGTATTCTAGTGTTGGGTCCCTTTTATTTTATAGGATACTTCAGATACACTCCTTGTATCAGGAATTGTCTAGTAGGTGCCATGGTGAAAGCCCATAGGGCCCTGTATTTTCATAGCCTTATTTTACTTTGGTTGATTACCTTTGTCTCAGTAGGAACCTTATTGTGCAATTAATTGGATAAAACTCCTTGGATTACAATTTTACCCCTTATTAAGACTCAAATACTACTGAGTTATCATTTTGTGATATTTACATTACCTTGGTTATTAATCTGGAACTCCCTCTCTAGATATCATTGTATGGTTGCCTTGTTACGTCCTGGGACCTTCACTACTTATACTATCACGAGGTGATGTTAGGGATGGATATGCCACACATGACCTATTTATATTAAATGATTATTGCACAATTAAAATGAACTGGTTACATGTTAGGACACCATCTGAGTTCTGAAGCAGGTACATGGTTATTTAATAGTATAGTACTGTTTTCTTTACTTATATATATATATGTATATATATATCTGCACACTGTTATATTCAATCACATGGGGTGGATGTTATAGACACCATTGGTAGTGGCCCACATAAATTTATCACACACACTCTCTGAGCACCATTTTCTACCCGTAGTAGATTACATGGGTGTAGGTATTGAAAGAGGGAAGCATTCAACTTCCAATAATTGATTATGTTATTATAGGATAGTGCTTGATAGAGAATTAATGAGTAGGATCCTGGGATTCTTGGAGTAGACTTTGTTTTATTTTACCTTGTGGAACATGTTATACTTATTTTCTTGTATCCAAGTTTTCGATTTTTCAATTGACATGACATTACATCATCACTGTTCGAGTTGATATAGTTATTGTTATTCTTGTTTATATATTTCATCAATTTTCTTCCCCTACTTATTTATATTTCTTCCGTTACTTAATATTCCCTTATATTCCTTCCACAGTGCTACCTTCTACTAATGAGGGTACAGTCTTCCCATAGACACACCCTATGCCCTCACTACTAGTCGGCAAGATCTGGCATTCGGGAAGATGTGCTTGAGGCCATGTGGTCCACCGGGCTCGGGGCACCCGTTATGTGGAATCCGAGTCTAGGTCGGTACAAAGTGGTATCATAGGTGGTTTCATTTCTTGATTTACTATTTAGAGATAATATATTTGGGAATATTAACACATTGGACTTGGTCATAAGATGTGCTTGGTTATCGCAAACCCATGTTCAGGGTAAAATCCAAGTTACCCATTATAAAATTGTTGTTCTATTTTCGCATTACAATTGATATTATATCATCATTGGGTGACACACATGTTGTGTGGTGTTTTTGATTTTTAATCTGGTTGTGATTTTGTTTCATCCTTAGCCCAAGGATATTAGGACAAAAAGAATTGTAACATGCACCATTATAGGAACCTAGAATTCACATGTCAAGCATATTTCCATGCCATATAGGTGCATTTAACTACATTTCATTTCTTGGTATTCCTTTAATTGCTAAGTGATACTGTGATTGTTTATTGTAATTATATTACATTTGATTCAATTGATTGATTTACAATCTCAATTCATGAAGTTTATGGGCCCTCATGGGTTTTGGATGAGTAATTTACAGAGTCAATACATTATGCTATAAGTAAATGTGGGTTGTTTCTGGTTATAGGTGTACCGAGGCTGATTCATCGTAAATGACTATCTATTATAAAGTGATTCTTGAAATAAAAAATGAATTGGTCTCACACTCTTATCCCACCTTGTCATTTAATGAAAGGTAAAGGAGTGAACCTATGAATTAACTACAAAATAACAAAAATCTTATACTTGAGCACATACCGATACCTGACTGTCTAAGTGGGTATTTTGGGTAGTATGCCTTGGGTAGTCAGTTTTCCTAAGATATATTTCTACTAGTGATGCTATTTCATTTCATATAACATTTTTATAAGGCGGGTGATTTGAATTTATAGAACAATGACGCCACAATGTCCTCGTGTCGTTCTCCAGGAGGGTGGTTACAACCATGCTCTAGACAAGGTGGGCCCTGAGCTGCCAATCTTACTTCTAGGGGTGACACTTGAGGCATCACCTAATAAACATAATATGGGAACTAATTCCAATGTCTTTGATAGTTTCTTACATATGATGCATCCCTTGATTGTTTCTCCACGTGTTTCACCTATGTTGTATGATCTGACCCGTGAGTTCCAAAAGTAGCATTCTCTAACTTTTTCTGGGGATGATGATTCTCGGGCTATTGAGTCTTGGATAGAGGCTATGTTTTCTATCACTGACCATCATGAAATGCCTCCAGAATAGTGATTAAATACTAGTTTATACATGCTTCCAGATTTGGTCATGTGTTGGTGTTATATGGTTACCCATGCTAGTTGTCATCAGGGCATGTTGTGGGATTATTTACAGACTATCTTCTTTGATCAGTTTTTCCCATAGGCACTATGAGCTGATAGAGCCAGAGAGTTCATGAATCTTGAGTAGGGTTATATCTTTGTTATGTAATATTCATCACATTTCAATGATTTACAATGATCTGCACTGCTTCTATCTGGTGATGAGCTTTCGCATGATAGAAATTTTGAGTATGGGCTCTATTACGACATATGAAGTTAGGTTAATTTATTACACCTTCCTACCTTTCCTGTAATATTTTATCATGCCCTTATCAGTAATCGTAACCCGAGGAATGGAAAATGTACTGGGTTTAAAGGATTAGTGCCGTGGTAGGCCAGTAGTGCTTTCGGAGGCAGGAAATGTTCCATTGATTTTTTTCTAGGGTAGTGGTGGCCAGATTATCCAGTTTGATAGCTCTATTATGTGTCACCATTTTGGAAGACTAGGGCATAATAATCCCCAATGTGATAGAGACCTTATGGAGTGATGGGCATGTGGCTGTATGGGTCATCTTCAGTGCTTTTGCAGGACCTTTCCACCAACTTCAAGTGGAAAAGGATCAGCTCTAGTTCCACCTTTAGGATCATGTTCTTTTGCGCCATTCCAGGTGGGTAGTTAGAGTAGCACCGACATTTCTAGATGAGTATGAGGTCGTGGACATGGTAGTCTATTTATTGATCCCCAGTAGTTCCAGAAGAGTAGTTATGATTATGGTAGTTCATCTGTTCCTCAGAGTCATGGATCAGGTCAGTATCATGCCTTACAGCCGATACCTGAGGATCAGGTTGCAGGACCATCTACCGTACATGGTACTATTATAGTATCCTCTAATATTATCTCTGATTTGTTTGATGGAGGTTATTCAAAAGTTTTAATTTCTATATCTGTCCTGAAATGTCTAGGACTAGAGATACAGTATCACTATTGTGTAATGACCCTCGATACACCATTGGGAATACAGATGGGGGGCATACACCAGTGAAGATACTATCCCCATGAGGTTGAAAGTTACCATTTCTTGTGGAATATCTTTTTTTTTCTAGATGAAGGGCTTCAATTTCATTCTTGGGATTGACTAGTTGGTCCACTATCATGCCTTTGTAGACTATTATCCCTGAAGGGTTTCTTTTACATAACTAGAAGGTAGTAGTTATATTTTTAAAGGTGAGTGGGATGTCTAGGAAAGGAGAGCAGGAAAAAAGCATCATGGGCTAGGTGATGTGACTGCTCAGATTTCAAATCCTTTCATGGAGGATCAGGGTTTTCTCCAAACTGATTTCCCTCCAACAGTTGATCATTTCAGGGATGTCTTTACTGATGAATTTTCTAGACTACATCTTAATAGAGAGGTAGAGTATACAATTGATCTTGTTCCAAGAGCATATCCAGTGTCTATTCCTCCATACAGGATGGCACCTACTGAGCTTCATGAGCTCAAGTGATAGATATAGGACTTAGAGGCCAAAGGATTTGTACGACCGAGTATATCCTCTTGGGGTTTACCTGTGCTTTTCTCTAAGAAGACAGATGTAACTCTCCATTTATGTATGGATTATATAAGGTTGAACCAGCTTACGATCATGAAATTTTATCAACATCCTCAAATAGATGATCACTTTGACCAACTCTGAGGAGAAAAAGTGTTCTCTATGATTGACCTAATATTGGGTTATCATTAGGTGCGTGTAGGACCATCATATATACCTCATACAACTTTCTGTAATAGGTATGGTCTCTATGAGTATCTTTTTTTACTATTCAGTCTTATAAATGTTC